>CM063520.1:63644485-65108644 GCA_032199755.1 Ambrosia artemisiifolia
GGCTGTGGGTTTTTTATGGGCCAAGTCCCGGGCTAGGTTAGCATCTTTAAAGTGGGTCGATTGGTGTAAGTTCAATCTCATGTAGCGTCTTTCGTTTGTTGCCTTGTGTGTGCCGCCCCGTCTTGGGGCTTTGGCGGTTTTTAATGAAGTTCATCTTTCAAAAAAAAAAAAAAAAAAGATTATGGTTTGGACAAAAATAGCTTTGCTTATGTTTGGATTGACATTAGATTGACATTTGACACTCAAAAATACGGATTTGGGCCGTAAAGAGTAGACACATGAACATTAAACCATCTTGTTTTCGGGTCAACAGATAAAAGAGGACAGGATGTGCTACTGGCACGTGTCAATAGGTTTAGGGTTTGTTTGATGGGAAGTGATAATAGCCGCTTGGTGTTATGATGATGCTTGCTGCTTATGACAGGGAAATGTCAAGCTCATTGGTCAAAATCATATTTTTCTCTTGAATTGTCCCATCAGTTTTGCAATATTTGGAATCCCATAAGGCTCCATCAAAGTCCTTTGTAGGGACATGCACCACTACTTTGTGTGTTGGGTGAAAATGGGACGTGGCGTCATCAGAATTGGTCACGGGTACCACATTATCAGCAAGATAACATTGCCGTCCGCCGTTACCTATGTTGGTAGTAGTCCCATGAATTAAAATCCGGTTATAGTTAACGGGCTGGTAAACAATGAAACGATCATATTTTTTGACCAACTATATTTACCAACGTTTTTGTTTTGTTTGATCGTTAATTTTTTTTACCGTTTTAATTTTTGACCATCTATAATTTTACCCTATATAAACACCATATCACACCTACAATTTTATACAACTATATATATGAATATGGGTGGTGGCAATATGTTTCTGAATACGTATCGTCGACGACGATCATCCCGCGCAAACCGCCAAGATACAAACAACCCACCGGTTACATACCAACCAACTACACACCCACCAACAACAAACCAACCAACTACACACCCACCGACAATAAACCAACCAACTACACACCCACCGACAACACACCAACGAACTACACACCCATCGACTATACAGGCTCCCCCAACATTTGAATTACGAGCCACAACATCCTAACGATTTGTCCACAGAATAATTGATTTACGCACATGATTACACAATGGCTCTACTACAACTAGGAGCAATACGGGTGGGAGATTTTGTAAGAGTGCTGGAGCGTGTTAATCCTGCTCCTACAGTGCAAAACCTACCGATTACGGTGCAAAAACCCACCGGATGAAGGTTATGAAACTGATCCCGGTGCCGAATACGTAATGAATTCGGATTAAGAAATGTCTTGCCCGACACCTGAAAGTGAGGGATATCTATACGAAAGGTTGGACGGGTGTGATAGAGGCACATATTGGACTATTGGTTACTAATAAGTGATAAAAAAAATTTCTATTAATTTTAAGAAGATTGTAATAGTGAAGAATTAAATTCACAAAACATTTATGTCAAACTAAAAAGAAATTATCACTAAATGATAAACTAATATTCACACATATTTTATTTACATCACTTAGTCTTAAAACTTATGAAAAATGCTACACATGATTGAAAAAAAAAACCTAATCACTAAATTGAGAGATATTAGAGAAAAAAAAACTTTGAGTGACTAAATTTAATGAGATATTTAGAGAACTTGATTACCGTTGTAAAGCTACCTCTATTTTAATACTAGATTAAAAACTTGTATATTATATATATCGAATAAATGAAATTTTAAATATTAGTTATGAAGATATAAAAATTATAAAAAGATACTTTAAGATAAAATATCATTGAAACTAAGATGAGGTGGAAAATTTTTTTGATGACCAAACTGGTTTTCTAGGCCTGCGGGTGTAGACTCGGGGTGAGGAAGTGGTATAGTGAGGTGGCACGACGTACCGCAAAATGCTGAATGCGAGGCAATGGTGTGAGTTGGCTATGTTGTTTGATGGGCTTGATGGCATAGGAAAATAACGAAGGAAAATGGCGAAGTGGGGTGAGACTTCAGTAACCGGGTGAGCAAATTAAGAACGGAACGAACTACTTTTCTTGAATTAAATATGGGCTAAATTAAAGTATACAAATTTGGGTTCATCTAGTTGAACATAAAACTAAATACCTAATTCGTTTTGGTTGTAAACCGAAAGAAAGCCAAACATGCAACCGAGTGATGGTTTAAACAATTTTAGTTCTATTTAGTTATTACTTTCATTAGTTACGGCTACAAACGAAATGAACTTTCAAAAAACATTTCGTAGACTGTTTTTAACGTGTTCTTTTATGTTCATTTTAATTTTTTTATTTTATTCAAATACTTTAATACTCTCACTAACAAAATATTTAACATATTAGTGTATTATATGTTATATACTTTTGATATGTGTTTGTTTCCATTCATCAACGTCTGCTATTGCTTTCTATTTTGTTATCTGTAAAAAAAAGGTAAGAACTAACTCAACATGTTAAAAGTTAAAAAGTTTTAATTCAGATTTTCCTATATTTTTAAATAAAAAAGAAAGATAAAACTTCCAGTTACCGGTTACCACTTACATTCTCTCTCTCTATCTATACTATATTAATAAGCATATAGGAAGGGCAGAAATGGTCATTTGCCACTTTACAAGCCTTGAAAGCATGTTGTACAATGATCCAATGCATAAAAACTCTTAAGTGCAAGCTTAGATGCATCATGTACAAGCCCCCTAAGCCTAATAAAAAAAACACAGATACACATATTAGGGTTTCATTCTTTAGATCTCATTATCCTATCCGCCCTTCTCTCAGCAACCACACTAATCCTCCTCTCTCCGCTTCCCTCACTCACCGAATCCAAAACCTACAGGAAACTTTTACAGATCGAAGATGATTTTCAAGTAACCAAGATCCGTGAGCTGGTCCAAACTTTCCTCCATGAGCTGGTTTTCAGGCAACCAAGATCCGAGGACAATTGTAATAGGCTCGATGAATGAGGTAAACTCTTATACATATATTCGATTTGCTAAATCATCACATATTAACTCAGATCTGTAACTTTGTGTTATTTTTCTCAGGCGAATTGGGGATGATTGCTAAATCATCACATATTAACAAGTTCGTTAGGAGCAAGAAGGCAACCATCTAGATTATTTTAACACTAGCGTAATGAGTTCATAACAAATCTTGTTTAGATTTACATTACAGAGCGATGCAAATGGGATTTTTCTTACTATGCTTTTTCATTGTGTTTTGTTTTGGGTATTTTAGATGATGAAGATGATATTGATGGTGAGTTAAGGACTAGAGATTTATATCAAACACTAACTCAAGATTTGACTAATGTCATTCAGCAAGCTGTTGCGCACTTGTTCTTCGTCGTGGTTTTCTTTACATGTTTTTTTATGTTAAAATTGGATCTGTTAGTAGTCTCAGCAATAAACTGATTTATCAAAAAAAAAAAGTGTTTCACCGTAGCAGGTGGACAAGTGAATCGATTGAAGCAACCAAAGTCTAAAAAGAAAGAATAGAATGACGTGTAGTTCCAGCCTGGTTGATTCCATCTTTTATTCTTATTATGTGCTTTAATTGACATATCATAGTCAGTTCCTTTCATTTGGTATTTCAGATTTAGTTTTGTTTAGACGATATGTGTGGCTCAATTTATTATACTCTTTTTATTACTGTTTTGTTTTTGTGTGTTTTAAGTCTAAATGTGTTGTCTCATAATAAAAGGATTACACACAATGTAAATCTTTAGTTGCCATCAAACTTACAAAAATATTCAGAATTTGTTCTTGATTTAATGTTTATGGTACCTATTTGAAAACCATCAACTGATGTTGTTGCTAATATGGGATTACTTTGTTGAACAAATGTAATATGGGATTAATTTTCATTTAGTCTTTCTGTTAATTTGTCTTCTTAATTGTTTAACAATCTGTCATGGGGTGTTTATTTTCTCTATTTTGTACTCACCAAAGTGTGTGATTTGATGCGGATATTTTTAGCAAAGAGACCGAAGAAGAAAAGAGGCCGCTGAAGAACGTACAGTTGCAGCTAAAGCATATGAAAAGTCTTCAGTTTTGATGGATACAAAGCCTTGGGATAGACCGAGATGAAAAAGTTAAGGAAGCCATTAGAAGTGTACAAATGGAGAGCTTGTTGTGTGGTGTATGTGTTTTTTTTTTCCTGTTTTAAATATTATGTTGCTACATTAATCTTCAAAGTTGATTTATTTAGGAATCTTGTTTTCATGATAGGTCTTGGGAAAATCCCGGTGATGGATAACAATACATTAGTTGGTGGCATTTCAGAGGCATTGGAGGTGACTATTACAGATACCGGGTAATCCATTTTCTATTATTACTTTTTTCTTTATTATGTACAACAGGTGGGATGGGTTTGAATTTTGATAATGGGTCAAAAATTATATTATTACAATAAATGTTTGATTTATTCCTGTTTTTTGAAAAATTTGATTTGAGCCGCTCAAAATGAAATAAAGTACAATGTAAGTGGTTCATATAAAGATCCAACGTTTCTTCTCACTATTAACTGTTATTTAAAGATCGAACTTTGGTTGTGTTGGGAAAGTGGTTCATGTGAGTTTGGGTCAAACCAAAAACAAGTGGTGGACACATGAATTATTTCCAGGGGTTTAACCGAACCTTTAACGGGTACGATTGGGATAAGCGTGACACTATCCGGCCCTGATGGTCATGTTTTATGTGCTAATTTGACTGGCTTCCTACTTGCTGCAGGATCTATTCAGGTTTATTTTCCACCATCCACTTATCACTAAGATTAAAAACTAGCATTGACACGTTTGACGACTTTTCATAAGAATGGGTAAAGGGTATTCATTGGGTGCCTTCGTACCTGTACTGAACCGGAACAAGTAAATTTGGAATAGTGGAACCAACAACCAGACCAATCCAAAGTTGTTTCAGTTTAAGCTGAATGCATATGGCTGTAAGATGTTATATATTTTGAAAATTGTAAATATAAAATATTCAGTTTCAAGATTGAAAATAAATAGTTATAGAATATTTCAATTCTGGTCAAACCTGACCAAACGGGGAACCGATGTTTTGAACTATGGATAGTAGCCGGATTTTATAAACATTAAACTACCGATAACCCTTAAACTACGGAGAACCAATAAACTACCGAGAACCAAACGGTCCCAAGTTTGGTTCTTTGTTCTCTGAGTAGTCTGATTTTTACACAATATAAACGGGTCAAACGAGTCAGGAACAACAAGCTGATAGAAGTGGTTAAAGCCTCATTAGGTAGTTACTCAAGTGCTTAAAGATTTATTAGGTAATTACACAAGAGTTCAGGGAAGTTTTATTCATAAAAACTCTAAAACAAGGAGATTTTTTAAGACAACAAAAATATACAGTGCTAAATCTTTACACTCAATCAGGTTGTTAGGCATGTGCAATTAGTTATTACTTGTTGGTCAATTAATTTTTAAATTAGTAATGTCTTCAAGCGTTTTACCAACTTCTTTCTCCCAAAGAGTTACTTTTAGTTTAGCTTATATAAAGATAGTAATTTGACCCAGTTTGCTTGCAAACGGGTTGATGTTGGCTGTGTTTTTATCTAAAAGAGGCCCAAATGAACCGAACTGATATGGGTATGTTCAAGCAAACTAATTAAATTTGAAGATGCAGGATTTGACTGGAAAATCCCGGGGCCTGATCTTAGCGAGGTTTTAATATATTATCCTTTGGACAAAACTTTATGAATTTGCGATGTGAATTAACTTGTTGTGGTGTCATTATTCACAGGTGGATTATGTGTCATGAGTCTGTGATCAAGATGCATATGCATGTAATGGCTAGAAATGCCCAGCACAGTCATTGTTGTTCATTCATGAGGTCTGTTGCTACACTTATTCTATTAACGTACATTTTGATTGTTTATATCATATTATTATTTTCCCATTTCATAATCGTATTGTATGTAGAACTGGAAAAACATCTCACTCATGTGTCACTTGAGACACATTGCTACAAGAAGGGAGCTTGATTATTTAACAATTGGCCCAGTTCTTACAGTAAGTTATTAAGTCATGGGACATAAAAGTTTCGCCAATAAGATTTATTATTTTCAAGAAGAAGAGGCACCGATTGCTGGTGGGAAGTGAATGAGACCAGCCTCGAAATATGCGGCAGCAATGCTTTGCAGGTTTGTTTAAACCCCAAACCAGGTTTTAGTTTATTTGGTTCTAACTTTTATTGAGTTTTTTTTTTCGGTAGTGGCTTGGTATGGTAAATTCATGTTCTTGCAGGTAATAGGTTCGTGTTTACAACCCAAAACAAGCTATCCAAGAGTTAGAAATAACAAATGAATAGTTCACTAGGCAATTTTAACCAAAAGATAAACATGATGAAGGTGAAATTTCTATAGAAGTAGTCTCAAATAATGCTAATAAAGTTAAATTGGACCAGTTAAACACAAAGCATCAAAATCTTCGTAACTTTTCACAATTTGGTAATTATCTTTTTAATGTGTGCCTCCATCATTATTTGATCTTGGATAATATGGTTTTATCGGATTTCATGTGCTCTGTAGCAGGTCAACAATGCGATGAGCTCACATAGACCCGAAATTTAAATGAGCCAGCTTGGATCGGCTCATTTAATTACGAGCTGATTTCAAGAGAGCTTTAAGCAAGGTTAGTAATTTTTTAATATAGCTGCAGCAACAACTCAGGTGCACTAATCTTTTTGAACATATGGATTTTAAGTATTTTATTGACATCACAATGAATTATGTTTAGGATTTTGATTAAACGATCTTTTTTTCCGGATGGTTAAGGTCAATCCAAATAAAAATGTAAATGATTGCACTCTAAAATTTTCAGGTAGCGATCTTGACTTATTAAAAAGTTATAAAAAAATAGTATAAATAGTTACTTGACAATTAAAAACTGACCTTATATCTAACTCACAAGATCTCATAAATCGTTTTACTCTAAAACATTTTTTTATTTATTAAAAGGGTGTTGAATCTGATCTTAAAAGTTGGATCCAGTTTTTGAAATGTTGACTTACCTGAATTGACATTGTTGCAAACAATAGAAGGTAGTAGACAGATAACTTTTTGTTGTTGTGATTAAAAGAATTATACTATTTTAATGATATGCTAATAGTAGTAGTAAAAACATATGCTTTTACACCTGCTCCTACCTGTTTTTACTAAACAGAGAATATGGGAGCTTTTTAGTCATTTGGACCACAGGGTTATAATTGACTTTAAAGCTGACAATTACGTTTTCTATGAACCAAGCTTGTACAACAGGAACGCATGCATTGTGAAAGAAAGTGACGGTATAGGACAATGGAATTGTACATGTACGACAACGCTAAAAAGGTTTGACTTTGTACACGCCATTAAAGCCTAATATGTTGCCATCTCTGATGTGGCACAAAAGGTATATTTAAATCTCTTTCTTTAATATTTTGTTCTTAATTATAGTATCAAATATTTTTATCACTAACATGCATAATTTTGTATGTAGGCCCTTGAACTTAATAATGAATTGTTAATCGACCATGTTGTGATACTTGATTTCAGTAAAGGAAAGGCGCACATACACCCCTGGTAACGGGTAATGCTTCTTTCCTATTAAGATATAACATCTGATTAAAAATTGATATCTGAATTGACGATCTAATTTTATAATGTAGCAATGAGATCTCTACAAAAGAGTGGACAATCTCAAGCAATAATTGTATTTGTAAGGGGATTTCTCATTGATGTGACTTTGACAGTGTATGCTTTACATATCATAGTGCTACAAGTCTCTTAGTTATACATTTCAATAGTATTTTTTAAAATCTGTTTTTTTTTTTATCTATTGCACAGGTTAGGAGTAGCCTTGAGGAGCATTTTGGCATTTCTGGAACATCAGTTCTGCAACTAACTTTGGCCTGTTGATTTTGGTTCGTTTTTCATTTTGACAGCTTCAAACTGGTTTCGGCCAAACCCATGCAGAAATAGAAGATAAAATTCAGCTTAAAAATTGGTCCCTTTGGTGGTTGGTGTTCAAACGCAGTTCCGATGAAAACACTACTTTATCTCAACTCCTAGAGAGACGGATATATGTGGGAAGGTCTTAACAGCATCCAGCCTTCTGATGCTCAATTTTAGTAGAATTTACTGGTGTTTTGTGACTCTATTAACCAAGTACTATAAAGTAGTCCGTAGTTACCAAAAACCTCTCGGCATGCGTATCCAGATGATGTTTGAGACCAAATAATCGGGAATGAGGTAATATACTATAACCTTCATATTTTAAATACATTTGCTTTCTTTTTTGTAAGTTGTCAAAATACTTTATATATCAGAATTATTACAGGTATGTGGGTACGATTACTGGCATTAGCGACCTGGATGGTGTGTGATGGAAGAACTTGCAGTGGCATAACATACAGTTATATACATAACATATTACTCAAATGACATTTTTTGGTCAACTAAAGTCTATGCAAAATCGTTGGATGGTCCGGAGTAGGTTGGCTGGGATTAAACAACTATGTCGTGGCTCAGTGAAGATATGTCCATGAAGGAACTAAGGCTGAGTTTAGCCCAATGGACAAGCATCCAGCAAAATCCATCTTTGGCTAATCAAATATAACTAGGCTACTTTAATTGATGTAGGTGTAGTTGTATCAATTCGGGTAGACTCTAATTGTATAGTGGGGGGTTTATCCGGTGGGGAGTCATAGGTGGGTGTTTGTAATTTTATTTAGTTGGTGAATTGGGTGCTGTTGTATGTGGGTGCATAGCACCTTGCTACTCTTTTTGTTTGGTGTTAGATAACTAAGACTTTATATGTTGACTTTTTAACACACATGGAAACTTGGATAACATAAATATGGAAACGGAAGGGATAAATAATTATCCCCGTACGATTTTATTTATATACTATCAAATAGGTCGAAAGTCATCTAAATTCTGAAGCCTATTCAAAGTGCAATTACTGACATGAAGCTAAAAGTATTTAAGCTCAGTTAAAGATGTGCAATTCCTAAGGCCATAGTCTTAGACTAATCAATTTCTATACAAGATGTCACCAAGATTACATTCGACTTTAACGATGAAGATTAACTAATTTCTTTTGCCAAAAATTAAATGATTTGTAATTCTTGTTTATATATTTTTAACAATATTGCAATTGTCATGTTTTATAGCATTGCATCAGATTTTTTTTTTGAGGTAGTTTATAATTTGTTGAAGAATTATTTAATTGAGATGTTTAAGGCTTATAATGAACAAATAAGAATGATGATAATAAATTTTTGCAAAATGTTACAAGAATAAGAAAAGTAACAAAATTGCTACGTAATATATCATGAGCGGATTGATAAATTAATTAAAATGGGTAACACGTTGCAAATTGCCACATTTTTTTAATGAGTCTTATACAAAGATAGCATGTTTATTAAGATATGTAAGGCTAATGACATAGATAGACCACAACGATCCTATGAATAAGAAAAGTAACAGACGTACTATACAATGTATCATGAGATGATTGTTAAATGAACAAAAAACGAGTATCACATTGTAAATTGCCACCACCGCCGCATCGCGCGGGTTCCTTACTAGTATACAAATGTACAAATGATGTTATCCTCCTTTGGTCTTCAGCATTCAGCAAACACGTACCGCAAAATATCTGCCGACATCACAAATTCACAACTGACCTTGCCGGATATGAAGTAAGGATCTGCCGGACCTTTCTTGTAACAACTGGCTCCTTTCACCACCAATATTATCTGTTTTGCCCTAATGAGTTGCTTATCCGGAGCTCACGGATTTGTTTTTGGTTGCCCTGGTGAGACTTCGAGGAAGTCACCCATCCTGGTACAGCTCTCACCTGAGCACGCTTAACTGTGAAATTCTCCTCTCATCATATCCACTAACATTGAACACCAAAACGCGTGAAGTGATTTAAGAGGAGGCATTGGATTACATATGAACACGGTGTCAAATTTCTTCTTCTCTCTCTCATCAAGCGTGTTTGTGTGATCTTAATTGTTTGGTTTTCTTTTGGACGTGTGTGTGCGGGTTTTGATTTGCATGGTTCTCAACGGAATGATCTGGTGATGTATTTTGCAAGGAAGATGATGATATGATGATGTTCTTCTTAAAGAATCGAAGGTTTGTAGTTTTGCACACAATTATTGTTCTAATCAGAGATCTGGGTTAATCGGATGGTTGTCGTGATGCATGCACCTTTAATATTTTATAGTTTTGTTTAACTAAATGTTAATCATTCATAGAATGGCAGCTTGACAGTAATATATATTTTTTAATTGTGTCGGCATTGTTAACAATATATACATGCTATTATTTTATTTGTACAGGTGCAAATATGAAATAGGGCTGTCTAAAAAGCTCGTGGCTCGGAGTTCGTTTGAAGTTCGCTCGGATTTAGCTTGAAAAAAGCTCGCTCGATATGACTCGGTTTAAAACTGAGCCGAGCTAGCTCGGATCGGTCAGAAAGTGAGCGTAGCTTGGCTCGGTTCGTAATGAGCCGAGCAGGCTTGGTTTGGCTCGGATAATTCTATTTTTTAATAAATATATTTTTTATATACATATAATATACTATAATAATGTTAAAAAAGATGGGGAACATATTACATTTTTAATATTTGGTAATAATAGCATGGAGATTGTGTTCTTGAGATTGAAGTTACAACTATTCAAGTTATTTAAACAAACTATAGTATAATGACAATTGTCCAAGTACTCAAGTTATCAAACTCAATACTGATTTTACTTTCAAAGATGTCAGTATTTAGGAGTTCAATCAGACATATATTGCATATTTAGGGGGTTAATTCGTATGCTGATGACTTATACTGTATTTCGTTGAAATTTGGGACTTATTTTGTATTTGCTTGAACTTGATTTTAACTTGTAATCTATTAGGTTAAACTTATTTTAAATGTGTTATTTTTAACTATTGAATAATATTTTAGACTATTGAATTTTGAAAGTCATTTTTCTTTTTTCTTTTTAAATTCGAGCCAAACCAATCTGAGCCAAGCTGGCTTGGTTTAAAACCAAGCCGAGCTCGAGCTTTGATTTTCAGCTCGGTTCTCAATCTGAGCCGGCTCGGTTTATAACCAAGCCGAGCGTGAGCTTGACCTAGCTCGGCTCGGTTCGACTCATAAACAACCCTAATATCAAGCATAAACAAAACGGAATAAATATTGAAGAATTAGAAACATTTATGTTGATGGGTTTTTTTTTTTTATTATCAGAAAAGATAGTGTATACATGATTTGAAGTGATTTATGTGTAGGTGTCAAATGTAAAAGTACATGTGATTTGAGCTTACACTGCCAAAGGATATATATGAGTAATTGATACTCACTGTGTTTGAATAGTTGATTTTCTATCTTTGTTATCAGGGGCGGATTTATAGCCTAAGCGCCGGGTTCCCGGGAACCCATTCGGTTTGCAATTTTTAGTGTAAATGTATATAGAAAAAAAAAAGGAACCCATAAGAAAATTAGGAAAGGAACCCATTACATAAATGTGTATGTGTCCTAGTGGTAACAACCTCCATAAACTTCCGCGTGAGTCCAGGTTCGATTCTCTTCCGACTTTAAAATATTTTTGTTTCCAGCTTTTTTTTTTTAATTAAAACTAAAAAAACCCTAGTCAACCCTTTTGACCTCTCATTCTCCTTCCAAACAAACAACTCAGACACAACTCACAACAGCTTCTCATTCCTCCTTCCAAACAAACACAGCCCCCTCCTCCTCAAATCTCTCCGCCGCTAGTCCCTCCTCAGACCTCCGCCGCCGGCTGCCCCTCCTTGGCTTAGGACCTCTGCAGGTCTGCTCGCTGCCGGCTCCATTTCTGTTTAGGTAAATCTAAATAGATTCAAAATGATAACCATGTTATATTCTGTTTAGGTAAATCTAAGTTGAGAAAGATTAAAAGAGGTGTTTTCCATTTCTATTTCAGCCATTTGAGCTAGAAAAAGTAATTCATTATGTTATTCTAATTGTTATTATGCGATAGTTTATTAATGTTAATATGTTATTAGGGATTAATTAGGTGATAGAAATTTGATGTTTTTGTGTACAGTCAAGTTCTCAAGTTTATTATTGCTATTAGGTGGTAGTTTATTAAGTTTATTGAAACATTTTTACATAAATGAATCTTCAATTGTTTGTAAGTTTATTGATGTTAATCATGTTATTAGGCGATTAATTATTGATGTTACAGAAACAATCGTATCAGTTTGTTGATGAAATGAATCTTCAATAATAGGTACGAATATTTCAAGTTTTTTTCAAAGACAACCATCGTCAAACATTGAATCATCATCTTCAACTAGTAAACCCTTGAAAATAGATTTGGATAATCTTCCATGGGATCCCGCCGTAAGGAAACCAATTGCATCTTATCACCCTAGTCAGAAAGATGAGATTAGGCGAGCATAAGATGGGTGATGGATACTTGAACGACACTTGCATTTGTTACATTGAAAGGGAGTTACTACAGCAAGTTACGATCGAGAATGTAATGCAACGCTTTCAAAAGATGAAAACTCGTAGCGAACAACTATAGGTATGTTTTTTTATCCTTAAAGACAATCGTATTTATATTATGTGCTTTAAATTTCTAATGCCAATTTTTTTCATTATTACATCGTATTTTTTTATGTGATGAACCTTATCCGACCCGAACCGGAAAACCGACCCGAACCCTTGAACCGAGCCGAAATTTTTATGTTTAGTCATATGAAATTGAAACACCTAAAAAAAGGAACCCAGTGAAAAAAATTCCTGGATCCGCCACTGTTTGTTATTACTCTTTTATTTAGTTACAAGAAACAAATCATATCTAAGCTAATTATATATAATGGTATCAATGTATGTTGATAAATAAAAAATCGGTTTAGTTCAACTTATATCTATTAAAATTAAGCTTCTCTTTTAACTAGTTCGGTATTATCATTTGTTCACAAAAATGTCTTTTTAAGAGCATGAAGTACATGACCAGAAGTAGAATATCATCTTTTAACTAAAGTAATGTTATCACAAAGTATTATTTTTATTTTTTAGAAATTATTTTGTAGCACACATGTCTCTTAACTCTCAATTAAGCCATTGTTTAAAATGGTTCTTCCGGATCTCAATCAACCCATTGGTTTTTTAATAATCCAAAATTCTTAATTTATATTAATTTAAAAAAATATATATTTTTTTTATTACAGACTTGATGGTGGTGGTGGAAGGTAGAAATGGTGGTGAGTGGTGGTGGTGAAAGGTGGAGATGGGTGGTGGGTGGGTTAGAGTGGTGTAGATGAAATGTGTAGGGTAGGTGGTGTGACCCATTTAAATTTTTAAATATTAATTATATTTCTTTTAATTTTTTTAAATTTTAATTTTTTATATTTTGAGGGAGGGACGATTTGGCAATTAAAACAATAAATCATGAATGGACAAAAATTCCCTTCACTTAAATGACACTAACTGGATGGAGTTAGTGCCAAAGACGAGAATGACAATAAAATGAACCCACAATGTGATTATGAAAAAAACCCAAGTGTTTGTATGTAAGTGGCACATTGTAACAAACCAGAAAGACGATTGTGGCAATTTATATTAAATTAAAAATGCAAGAAAAGTAAATAGTAATAAGTTAGTGAGTTTAGAGAAAATATCAATTCAAAACAGAGTGTTGCTTTGGGATCAGAAATCCACTTGGGACAAATTCATGGTAAGATTATGGGGGAGTGGGGGGCTTGGGTTGGGGGCAAGAGTTGCTATGTGATAATAGTGGGCTTCACAACTGACGCCTTCAAAAGGGAAGGGAGTAAAGGGACTTGCATTTGGGGTTTGGGTTTCAAATGTTCTAACCAATAATGGCCGATCATTTTTTTTTAAAGTCCAACCAATCAAACACCTCCACTTCACCCCCTCCTCCCCCATGCCAAAGGGGCCACGCCACCCACGCTATGGGGATGATGTTTGGGGCGTGGGAAAGCTTTCCACGCTCAAACTCAAGCCCCACACCCATCATTTTAAACAATTAGCTAAATTGATGCAAATATAAAACACGCATTCCAGGTGATTTATAGACAATTTATGTTCTTGATGTTATTTTGAGGGTCGTCTGTTCCAGATCACTCACCTCTCAACCTTGATAGACATATCAACTCAAGGTTGTGATATTGGCATACATCTACTCTTTTCTTTTATGGTAAACTTTCTAAGAGTCGTAACAAGTAACAAGCTACCACTGATATGGCAACGACAGTCGTCCCTTTCGAGATCGCTCAATCCGTGTTTGAAAAAGTTAAATTACCAAATAGTGATTAATCTTCATTAATTGTGCAACAATATATAAATAAGAGATGATATAGACCGTCCACTTCCTAACGTGAGTTCACCAACTCTTGGTTTACGCCAAAGTTTAGTATATTGATCGTGCAAACTAAGTCGCGAAACCAAGTGTTGGCTTAACACCAAGGTTATGCATATATGTTGGGGATGGAAATTTTTTCCATATCCCGACCAAAGCACCAAGAAACAACCATCCGTATCCCGCTTAAGTTGTGAATATGAGTAAAGAGCCATGGCCAACACTACTGCTCAAATTGTTTAGAGAACTCATCTTCTACGTGGACTACATGCTCTTCCTCCTAATCACCCAACGCTACTTTGTGACAACAAGAGTGATTTCTTTCTTACTTAAACTCTCGTGTCTCATAAACGGGCAAAACATATTGATCTTGACTACCACTTTATACGAGAACTTGTGACATCTGGAAAGCTTTACAATGATTTTTTCGACCAAGCTTTGGGTGGCATTTTCATGAAAAGCCTTCCTCGACCTCAATTTGAAGTCTTTCGTATGATGCTTTGCTTTGGTCCGCCACGTTTCAGTTCAGAGAGGGATATTAGACCACCTTAATTTACTTGTTTATGCTATGTTCCTTTGTTGTAATTTCTTCATTTTTATGTACTAGATGCAAATCTTTCATCCCTTCATTGTGAGTATGGAATTATATTCTTATCATTACAAGAAACTATATACTCGTTAAAGAACAGTATGGATTATATATATTGAACGATATATTTTGGTAACCGAGATTCAAATAAATGTGGATGTCATAATCATTAACATGTTAATATAAATAATTTTTTAACTACCAACAAAAGCTTGATCATCCGGGTTAATCTATTGGCAAAAGCCCACTCATGCTCGTGAACACAGGCGACACTGATGACTCAGCGCACCAACATTCTAGGAGAAACCACTACCCGTAGGCCTGCTATAAAAAAACCTCTTGCTCAACACAGAGTAATTTTGCTCTACGAGGGATTCAAACCAATGACCCTTACTTTGAAAGGCAATGAGGCTGTCATTGTGGAAATATTGTGTTACCCTAATTTAAATAATACTAATAACCAAAGCATTTGTATAATGAGAGGTTGTACTCTATGCTTAAGGAGTTATTAAAAAAAAATTGATGTTACATTTTTAGTCCAAATGTTTTTGTTTTTTACTTTTAACACAAATGTTTTCATCTTTTACAATTTAACATTAACAATTTTGATTTTTCACTTCTAACCCAAAACTTCTTATTTTTTTACTTTTAACGCAAAGATTTTCATCTTTTACAATTTAACCCTAACACTTTTTTTCTTTCAAGTTTGGTCTCACATAATTTTCATCTTACGCAATTTTTTCGTTTTAAGTTCCGGTCTAAATTTTGCGAGTTATAACAAGTTTGTCGCAATGCGTGGATCTTAGACCGACTTAGTTATTTCACACTAACCATAGTTATTAAAAGTTATCGATTTTAGGCCTTTGGCATTAACACGTTGTAACGATCTTGCGTGGTTCTACGATTTTACGCCTTCTTTTCATTCGGTGTTATTTTTCCTTTTTTTAATTTATTTTACTTTTACGAGTTTTTTGGTATTAGTGGTCGCTAATGGTAGTGTGGCATTAGTGCTACTTGGTATGGTTTTACACCCCCGCCGTAACGCGCAGGGCTTAATACTAGTTGAAATAAAAAAAACCTATTAAATTGATTGGTTGAGGTGGATTTTCAAAGTTCTCATGTTATTTATTGTTTTGCAAATATAGGTTTGCTAAGGGTGGGTGAGGGGGTATGTGATGGTAGTGATCATCATGACTACCACCCCGACCAAAACTTCACAGGCGCGAAAAAGGAGTGTGATGGAATTTTCGTGACAGCCATCACGATCATTCTCGACCTCTGCTTCTCATTCTCCATTCTAAAAAAAATTCCACCTATGCTTCACCCAAACGCCATAACCACGACCTCTGTTCCTCATCCCCGTCGTCTCCGTTCAAGTTTTAATTAGCTACATAGACCACCACCTCCGGTCAGTGGACTTTATTAGAACCTCTATGTAACCACTTCTTGTTGTCCTACTTTGTTGAAGAGAAAGAGACCCACTAGATTAGATATTCCAATCGGGTCGTTGACTTTTTCTGGTGACCGGTCAACTCCAGTGGTGGAAGACCAGTGGAAGGAGGTGGAGGTTGATGAAGATTTAAATTTATAAGACCACCCGTAGTGGTGTATAAAATGGGCGTGAAAGGGGCATTTTGCGCCCAAAACCGCCCAACACACCGCCCCCCTCTGTGAAAGGGGCGCTAAAGGGGATCAGAGGAGTGTGGCGTGAAATATTTCACGGGGGAGGGGCAATTCTTCAACAACAACCACTTTCTTTTTTTTTATTTTTTTAATTTGAAATTTAATATTTTTATATAAAAACATTCACACCACAGCACTCCATTACACCATTTTATATTTCAAGCCCTAGTGGAACCCACATGCCATATGTCAAAAAATGTCCAAGTGAGGGGCTTGAAACTTTATCAGCATTACTACACATGGTCTTTAAAATGTGATGCAATGTGATGGGTGTGATGATCGACCACCCCTTAGTGTTAGTGATAAAATGTGATAAAGTGTGATGGAATGAGGTGACACAATGAAATTGGGTGTGATAGTGTGATGGTGTGATGACCATCCCATCTACTCTAATAAGTATGGACCAAGTTCCCAATTTAGTCTCATGAAATTACTTGAAGACATTGATCATGTAACATTCGACTTTTTTAACTTTTTTTCCTTTTTTTTATCAACAAATTTTTATACAAATTCGTCTTTCGTGGGGCTCGAATCCTTGTCTTTAAGGGAGACAACACCTTAACTCTAATGACTTTGTCAATTGAATCCAACCCCCACTTATTTAGTTGTTTAACTTGAAGAGCTTATTTGAAAAATATAGTATCAATAAAAACAAAGAAAAAAAAGGGAACACTAGTCATATCCCTTTTCTTTATTTTGTTTATCATAAAATTAAGTATGATGAAAGTAAATTAAAAGAAGCTTTAGTGTGCAAGTAGGCATGAAATTAAGTGATTAGAAGTTTGATGGTGGTGAGCATTTTGGTAGATAACGAAAGGGCAATAGAAAGAAAGACATCATGGATTGACAATACATCACTGACTGTCTTACGATTTCAAAAGTTAGGAATTGACAATTGAATTGTCATTTCAGACTATGATTCACGCAACTGCTCCAAGCCAATATTAATTTACTAGATTCATCATTTCTGGATTTTCAAGCATATTTAAACATAAAACAAACACGTGTGTTAAAATTATGCTCATCTAATACAGTGTACTTGATCACTTGTTAATGGATTATAACGTACAAAACAGTCAGATATTGATTTGGATAATAAGTTTTCTTAATTATAAGTAATACATGAACATTTAGTTACTAATAAGAAACTTGAACATTACTATTATTGCATTATTTCACAGTGAAGAAAGTATTTGTGTTTTTTTTTCTGATGTAGGTTGCCACTGTCGGTTCTTTTTCTCTTGTACTCAGGGGTTCTCCTCTTGGAGATTCCTTGCTGGTGTATGTCTTTGTTCCATAATCAGTTGAAGTGAAATATTTATTAGAATAGGAAATTGCAAAATTAACTATTTTTAGGAGTGATATATGTAGTATAATATCATAATTAGATCTTTACCCTGCGCTACGCGCCAGAACCTTGATATTTGGCAATGATCTGTTGACCTCCACGACAACAACAAATGGCAACACAATAATCGCCTATCACGACAAACAAAACCGACAAAGAAAGGTGAAAAAGAAATAAACAAACCGACTCAGATGTACGATCATTATCGTCGTTGCAAAAGAGATAGACGCAGATTTCGCAACGGCTACAACCAGAGATAAGTACTAACACGGGATGTACTCGTCAAGGGTGTAACCGAAAATTCAAGTAAAAGACAAAAGGGAAAAAAAGAAAAAAAAAAAGAAGCAAAAGACAAAAGTTATCAAAAAAAAAAAAAAGGAAAAAAAGTCCACTAAAACACAATAGACATACTATTGCAAACCATTTGCAAATTGTATACATATACAATATTTTAACGTATATAGTTATCATTATCATATAAGTGAATTTTTTGATCGTGTATCTACTTTTATTCAACTAAGGGTCTGTTTGGTATGAGCTAATAGAATAGACGAGAGAATAAAATGCAAAAGGTAATGGAATGGATGAAGGAATGAAATGAATGATTACCATTCAATGGTCTTGTTTTGTTACATATAAGAATGGAATGAATCATTACTTTGTATTGTTGGGTATGTAGAAAAAGATAACAGAATAAAATCGGCGGTGGTGTGTGGTGGCGGTGACTGTTGGTAGCGGGTGCCGGCGATGGTGGTTCGTGGTGGCGGAGATGGTGGTGGTGGTCGGTGGGTGGTGGCAACAACGGTGGCGATGATGGTGGTAGTGGTGGTCAATGGCAGCAATGACGATCGTGGTGATGGTGGTGGTCGGTGGCGGTGTTGGTGGTCGGTGGGTGGCGATGGTCGATGGAAAGTGTCGGTGGTGGCGGTCGGTACTTGGAGGTAGGTGGTGGAGGTGGAGGTGGTGGGTGGCGGTGGTCGGCGATGGTGGTGGTGGCGGTGGTCGATGGTGGCGGTGGTCGACGTGGGAGCGTGGTAGTGGTGGCGATGGTCGGTGATGGGAATGGTCGGTGGTGGCGTCCGGTGGTGATGGCGATGGGTGGTAGTGGTAGAGGTGGGTAGTGGTCAGTGGTGATGAAAGGTGACAAATGGAATGGAATGAAAAAAAAAACAGGGGGCTTGGATTGAATGATCACAATACTTTGACCAATAAAATACCTTTTTTTAATTCCATCGTAATGCTTAATTCTATTCCGCCTCTCATTTCTGCGTACCAAACACTACATAAGCCTTAACCATTTTCGACGTTAATGAAATAACATTATAATATTACATATGTGAGTTACATGTGATACATCTAGTGTTACATACCAACCACCTTATGGTGGAATGGTATGGAGGCTCAATGATAGAAGACCCATGACTGAAAGGTCATAGGTTCGATTCTTGAGAGTGCTGGAATTTACCGATTATTCCATTGTTTTGCTTTCGGGCGGGTGGATAGTCGGATTTTCCCCAGAACTGGTGAACTTAGTGAAACTAGGAGCTCCCCTACATGTCTGACTATACCGGGTGAAAGGGGTCCTGATTTGACTAAGTAAGAACTCCGAATGAAGTTCTTGGTGAATTTCGTTGGCTGTTAAAAAAAACATCTGGTGTTACATATCACATTAACTTAAGTCTTTATTACTGTGAAAAATATGATATATGAGTAAATAAAATATTTCAAAACAAAATGAATAATTTTTTCGGAAATAATTATCTATAAATATATATAAAAGAATTGATGTTTGAATAAAGTAATTTAGCATGTTTTGTGAATTAAAAAAACGAACCCCTCATCGAATTATGAAGGGATTGTTCTTATTTTCACATGGGGTGCTGTTCAAGACTCTCAATTGAAGGATTATGTTAATCTTTATGAGAAAGTATACGGTATAAAGTTGCTTAACGTAAGAAGCGTAAGAAGCCACCAAAATTCGCCACCTGTCCACTCTGGTTAGGTTTAATTAACCTAATTCTGGTTTATCCCAGGGGTAAGGTCGTCTATTTACATGATCATTCAATTCCTTCAATCACGTTTTAATTAACCTGATGATTCTCAAAAATTAACCAGATTCAAATCATATTTGTTTCAAATCATGATCATCAACATCATATCAATCTGTTATTCATCAAACCAAAGCATAATTTTCGTTTTTTAGTACTCTGTTTATCGAAGATTAATTTTCGTTTTTTAAATTTGTAATTATATGTTTTGTTTTATTATTTTTTAATGTTTTTGATCGAATTTTATAAGATTTTCAGGTTTGATATAAAAAATTCAAGTTTCGAAGGTTTTTCAGAGGTTGAAGATGAACAGAGTTTGAAGATGTAAGCAATGAATGCGTCTGAATAAGAACTGAGTGCGTCTGTTTCGAAGATGAGCAGAAGACTGGATCAATGAACAGAGTTTGAAGATGGTAGCAATGAATGCGTCTGAAGAACAACTGAGTGCATCTGTTTTGAAGATGAGCAGAAGACTGGATCTATGAATGCGTCTGATTTCTCGAATGAGTGCGTCTGTTTAACTCTTTAGTTGTGTCTGTTTTTTACTAATGCGTCTGTTTGTAATCATGAATGCGTCTGTTTTTTATCTGTGTTTAATTACTGTTTTACATGTGATTTTTTGGGAAGAGATATTATTGGAATAAGAAAAGAACAGTAATTCTCGTGATTTTTTTATCTTTTGTCATTTTGTTATTGTTTGTTTCTTTTTATCCTCTTTATATAAGGCTTTTATTTGGAAATTGATTTGCACATTCAAATTCATATACATATTATAATTCAAATTGATTTTCTTTAATGGCTTCATCATCTTCATCTGCAAGATCTGAAATGATCAAAAGGATGGAAGATCAAATTGCAAAAGATTATGCTCTTCAGGGTCGGTTGGCTGATAATTTAAACAGGATAAATGATGGCATGAGTAAGAGAGATGAAATTTCCAAGCTTCTTTTGCGTATGCCTGACTCAAGTCTTCGTGAACTGTCGGTTATGTTCATGATTGATGCAAACAATGGCGATGTTAATATTGTCGAACAACTTACAAAATGCATGGCTCTTTTGAGGTGTTCTATTGAATTTAAGATTCAATTTTTAAAGTCTATGTAAACACCACTATGTATTTGTTTGTCTTTGTTACTACTTTGTGTTGTAGTTGCTGTTTTTTTCTAATAAAAGTGTGATTTGAAGTTACATTTGTTTGAATTCAGAATCAGTTAGTGCGTCCAAAGTAAACATACAAAAAACATGAGTGCGTCTAAACATTTACATCAAAAAATACATCAGAAAGTTAGCATTCAAATTGTTTATAAAATTACATAAGAAAACCATTCAAATTGTTTATAAAGCAGCCACCCTCTTCTCTCATTTTGAAAGTGCATTCTCTAGCATTTTCATTCTTTGTTTATATGGCCTTTTTGCAAACTTCTCAGCTTCTTGACTTATTTCTCCCCTGAGTAGGTTGAATGGGGAGAGTATTATCTTTGCCACATACTTGAGTCGTAATGCAATCAACTGCTTGTCTTGATACTCTGATTCTGCTGAAAACCCCGGGTTCCATGACTGATAACCTTTAAAGGTTTCGAGGGTTCTCATGGTGAAGACACCACAGTCTACATGGTTCTTTGCAGTCCTCCATGTCATCTCTCTTCTTGTTATAGGACCTGTTTTAAGTCCTTCAATTGCCGGTGTTTTCGGACATGTCTTTTGCCACACCCGGTATAAAGTGCCTCTCTGTGAATATTTTTAGTCAAAAAACCATTAGTTTATTTTTTAGTATATTAGTGTGCAGGTATAAGTTATAATTACATACCAATATTTCTGGCACGCCTTTGTATCGTTCTGATGGGATCTCTCCCGCTTTAGAGTTGTCAAGCAAGTCTGTTGTCCCATTCTTGACATCAAAAGCCAATGCATATAAATGCTTGTCAAACCACACCGGTTGAAGAATCAGGTCGAAGTCGTATAAAGAGGTTGCAGTTGTTGATTTTACATTTATTTTTCTGAATATATCTTCAAGGTTGCTCATGTAGACCTTTTCAATTTTTTCCCAAGGAACACCTACCTCATAGAAGTTTGGAGGCTGAAAATAAAAAAAAATATACAGACAGTTAGATGAGTGCGTTTGTTTTATGTTATTGGTGCGTCTGTTTTGGTTTTTTATTTTTTTATATAATAGAGTGCGTCTGTTTATATGTACAAGTGCGTCTGTTTTGGTTTCTATTTTTTTTTTGCAGTAATAGAGTGCGTCTGTTTGATGTGTAAGTGCGTCTGTTTTGTGTTTTTGTAACTTACTATCATGCAGCTACTCAGAAACAGTCTCTTTATAGGCCCATCCTTCTTCTCCTTCCTTCTCTCAGCCTCCTCATAGTTCAGAATGTCTGACCATACGTCAATGACATTTGAACAAATCCATATCTCCGGAAATAAACTTTCAAAAACCACCTTCATCACCTCATTTCCACCTTCATCCCAGTAAACTATTTTCTGAAACATTGCATATGAAAACAAATTAGAAAATTGTATATGTTTTTATTAGAGACAAATTTGAAGAAAACACTTACATTTAACTCTCTCATTGGGGCAAACATATATTGTGTAATCTTTGTTTCATCCTTAGATAGTTTTTCGATTGGACAGACTTGCCTCCCGGCGTACGGTGATCTTAATGCATAAGAAGGGTTTCTGTCCCTAGCTGGTTTATCATAACCAGCAAAGCCCTTCCCTTTTCCCTTCCCTTCTTCCTGCACTGCTTCCTTCACCGGTGTTTCGTCTTCCTGAGGATTTTTCTCTTCTTGGTGTTTCTTAATTGCTGCCTCAATCATTTGTTGTGTTTCCAATGATATTTGTGTTCTTTCAGCCTCCACTCCTTCCACAGGTTGTTCTTTTGTTGTCTCATTCACATCTACAACCCTATAAACCCCTGGTTCGACAGTTTGCAGCATGTTTATTGCAGTATCACTGATATCAAACTCCTCATTTGTAGCTCCCAACCCTTCCTCGACAGCCCCAGCATCCATTTCCACCTCTTTTCCCCCTCATTCACATTTGAAGCTACAGGCACTTCAGAATTTTGATTTTCAGCTTCAACTTGTTCTTTGACAATCTCAGCTTCTTTTTCTTTAGCCGCTTCAACATGTTCTTTGACAACCTCAGCTTCCTTCTCCTTAGCCGCTTCAACATTTTCCACCCCATTCCCCTCCTCATTCAGTTTTGAAGATCCAGGCAAGTCAACATCTTGCTTTTCAGCTTCAACATCTGGTTCTTTGACAACTTCAGCTTCCTTAACTGAAGTGTTCAAGGCGTCCCACTTGTCGCACAATTGCATCAACTCTGGAACCCATAAATACCTGGTCCGTGCCTCCTTTACCATTTCCCCCATCTCTTTCTGTATTGCTTCGTATTTCTTTATGTTCTTTTCCATTGTTTTGATCCAAACCTGTGTTTTTTACAAAGACCAATGTACATATATTAAATGAGTGCGTCTGTTCAATATATGAGTGCGTCTGTTTTTATACCAGTAGATTTTAAAAAGATCAGTTGTTTTTATGTGAATGCGTCTGTTTATATATGAGTGCGTCTGTTTTTATAACAGTAGATTTTGCAAAGATCAAGTAGTTTTTTTGTGAATGCGTCTGTTTTATATATGAGTGCGTCTGTTTTAATCCACTAGAGTTTACAAAGATCATTTTTTTGGGTTTTTCAGTTAATGCGTCTGTTTGTGCAGTGGGTGCGTCTGTTTATAAAAAGGCTTTTTTCAATGAATGCGTTTGTTATGTATGTGAATGCGTTTGTTGTACCTTTTTTGCCTTCATTGAAGCTTCATATTCTGCTTCTTTTCCTTTCTCAACCAAACTTAATTGTGGTTGAGTTTCTGAATACTCAAACATTTGTTGTGTTTGTGTACTCATTTCATACTGTCTCCAATCTCCTTCTTCATCAACATCTTCTTCTTCAATTGTGATCCTTTTTTGTGGAGTTCTTCCCAATGGCCATGTGTAATCATCCTCCATTGGTTTCTCTTGCATTGTTACCAGCATGTTCACCACATCTACCTCCTCATCTCTTACATTTGCATCGACCTCATCATTCTTATCATCTTCAGCTTCATCATCTGCATCATCTTCTTCAACGTCGATCAACGTAAAAATCTTCTGGTATGCTTTTTCTTGCTGGTTATAAAGATGTTCTTCCATTGCCGCAAGTGAACTATTTGTAATGTAAGAAATTGTTGGTATGCTAATTCTTACTTTAGATGGATGCCTCTTGTTATATTCATGTGTGTAGATAACCTGCATGTGTTCAACATATTAAATGCGTTTAAAATATCATTAATGCGTTTAATAATAAAAAAAGGTGTTTTGAAGGCTTACACTGAGCATTATAACTGGACCATTATACTGGTCTTCTTTCCATCCTGCTTTTGTCCTCTTAAGGCATTCGATCAGGTACGAGCACCAATCCATATCTGGAATCTCATCTTCATTATCCACACCATGCAAAAAGCTTTGATTGATTGTGGTTGATTTTGTGATCTCGCCGAAAACCGTGTTCCATAGCACAAGAAAATTCAATCTGAACAGCCTTCCACCTTTTTGTTGTAACTTAACAGCGTTTGTTACCATCTTGACAGTCACTTTTCTTCTATCGAATTGACCCTTGAACTCATCAATCGTAGAGTCAACACCCTTTCTTGCCCTTGTGTATTCTAGCACCTGCTTCTTTCCCATTGGTATCCCAAAAGCTTCATTCACCAATGCAGGTGTGATGTTGATTTTCCAATTTCCAGCATTGAGTTCATTTTTATCCTCATCATAATTTACTAGCAGCCAGTAACCCAATGATGTTGATATTTGATCAATCTTAATGTCTAAAACAGACCCAAAACCCATCTTCCTTACCTCAGCTTTCTGTTCATCAGTGTACTCTATCATGCTGTCAACAAATTCAGCAGGAGAGCATCTGATTTTTAACTTAATATCCCTGTATTCAACAAACTCTCGATCCTTTATTTTCTTCTTCTCCTTCTTAGTTTTTTCCACCTTTTGCTTCTTAACAGGCCTTTGGAAATCTTCGTCCGATGATTCCGAAAGTTCTTGTACAGCCTGTTGTTTTTTTTATGCAACTTTTGTGTCATTTTTTTTTACATCTTCTCCCAACCTCTTTGCAGCTTCAGGGTTGACCTTTTCAACCCTTTTTTTAATATTAATTAAGTTTTTTATTGGTCCATCTTCAAAATCAGAAGCATTCCATGTTGAGTCTGTACATGAACAGACGCATTAAGACATATATACAGACGCATTCAGTAACTAAAAAGTGGAAATAACAGACGCATTAAGACATATATACAGACGCATTCAGTAACTAAAAAGTAGAAGGAAACAGACGCACTCATTATGTCAAACAGACGCACTCAATAAATGCAAAGTGGAAACAAACAGACGCACTTATTAACCTCAAACAGACGCATTCATTCAACTTAATTTAAACATCAGTAATCAGACGCATTTAAGAAGTACTTCAGACGCATTAATGTTTTTACATGTTCAAAATGAGTACAATACACTAGTTATACTTTGTCATACATACTAAGCATAAAACCCTAGTTATATTAAACAGATTTTGATACAAATAGAATAATGAATTTTTGTTCATACCTGAAGATGTGTCATGTATGATTTTGCTTCCCTTTCTCCCTGTTTTACCTGTAATAATGATTTTGAAGGTTTTTCTGGTTTTAGAAGTTGTAAATGGTAAGTCGAAGTAATTTTGAAAGTATGAATATAAGAAACGCACCTTGATTTCTCTTGGAAGACATGTTGATCGTCTGTTTTGTTGTGTTCGTGATCGTCTCTGTGTGTTTGTTTTGTCGATTTCAATCGTCTGTGTGTGTTTTTTGTGTGTGATTGATTTTGAAAAACCCTAATTAAATGAGACGTAATGATTTGTTTTTTAATTTTAGTAACCGTCGACATTTTGGCGCTTCAGATTATGATTGTTTAAAGTAGTTTTTGACTAATCTACCCCTGGTTTCATTTAAACGCTCGGGTTAGAAGGTGGGTTAGAGGATCTGATCTGGGTTTGATCTAATGGTCCAGATTGCTTCTTATGCTTCTTATTTTAAGGGGCTTTATACAATATCTCTTCCCAATCTTTATTTATCTTGTGGCTGGAATTCTCTTGCTATTCTTTCTGATTTTCTTAATACGTAAGTTTGATTTAATACATAAATTATAAGTTTATTTGATATATGTAAAGGGGTTTTGAATCTTTGATGATTTAAACCGTAAAAAGATGGAAAGATTCTGATTTCAATGTTTTTAAGGGTATAAATCATATTTGTAGATAGATTTAACGCCACCCCAACAATAACAATCTTTGTCAATACCTTATCTTTCGATTCCAGGTGTTTTAGAGAGAGATATTAATTATTAAACACAAGACCCACTGTTGTTGATGTTTGTTATGCTGCCACTCTCATCATTATCATCGTTGTTGTCGTCATGTCCTGTAATGAATCCGTTTGTTTATGATTTACAGCTTCAATGCCTTACTATTATTGTCTATTCTTAGCCCGTTGAGGTATGTATGTTAATTAATCCTTCATATATTTGTTTTATATATTTCTTTGAATCTGGTCTTCGATCATTTTAATGTGATTTTGCATATGCTTAAGAATATTTAGAAGGTGACTTAGGTTTAGGTGTAGGACGGAGAACAACACCTAAACGTTTTCCATTCGAAACACTTCCTCCTAATCCTTCACCAAAACTCAAAGACGAAGAACTCGTGAACCTAGATGACATGGCAACTGAGTGTTTGGATTTTAGGTTTGGTGTATGATTTTTATATTTTACAATAGCAATATATATTTTAGTTTCGCTATAACAGTAGCAATATTATAGCTATTATTTTATAAATAGTAAAGCTAACGTTTAAAGCTAATTGGTCCAGAACTCCGCGAACGGTTGAGGAGTTTTCGGAACTGCAGGATTTGGATTGGTTGCTATCGGGTATGAGTTTCAGCGACAATGTAGATAAATGGAGATGGTGCAACGATAAGGACGAGTCTTTCACTGTCAAAGGGTGCCGTAGACTGCTGGAATGGAATAGGCACGGGAGCCAGCAGCAGATCATTAAATGGGAGTCATGGGTGCCATCGAAAGTGCTGCTGCTGGTATGGAGGGCTGCAAAAAATAGAATCCCTACTCGTGTTGCCTTGGATAGAAGAAAAGTTGACATTCAAGATTTGGCATGTCCTCTTTGTAGTTGCAGTGATGAAGACGTTAAACATTTGATGGTCGAGTGTGGTTTCTCATATGGGGTGTGGAGTGGCATTTGCAAATGGTGTAGGTTGGATCCTTTTTACGCTTTCGATTTTGAGGATCTTTTGGATTTGTATAGGAATGTTCATGGCGGTAAATGGAGAAAAAAGGTCGTTAGAGGGATCGTGATGATAACTATTTGGGCAATTTGGAACACAAGGAACACCTCAATTTTCCAAAATAAAGCTAAGAAGGTGATGGAGGTGGTTGCGGAAGTGAAGATCAAGGCATCTTTTTGGTTAAAGTATAGGTCAAAATTCAAAGATGTAGAGTGGAATGATTGGTTAAGATACCCATTGTATTTTTGTAATTAGTTTTTGGCGGTTCTAGCGTTTTAGAGCTTGTCGGTTTTGAATGAAGTTTTCTTTAAAAAAAAAAATATTATAGCTATTATTTTATAAATAGTAAAAATGTTATTTTGGGTTTATAATCATATTCGTTGTTGGTTGCATATTATAAGTTCCTTCTGTATATGATCATGTTCTGTATGCATATGGTTTGATACTTTGATCTTGAAATTAAAACATTATATTTATTTGGTTTATTTCAATATATTCTAATGATTTCCATTACACAATTATGGACTAAAATTCTTATTTTGTTGTTATGTACAACAGCATCAATTATGGTGCTTATGCTACTCCAACGGTGGTGGTGTCGAGCTACGATAATGGTGTCTTCGGACGGTGAAGGTAAAACCCAATCAACCCCTTTTCCTTTTATAATAATCTGAGATGGAAGATTGTTGTTGTTTGAGTGGATAAAGCCACCAACGATTGGACCCTTCTCATATGCCTCATCCATTTCTTCCATATGTGTTTGATCTATGAAAGTGAGATGATGATTATTACTATTACTATTATTATTATTATTATTATTATTATTATTATTATTATTATTCTTATTATTATCGATCATAAATAATAAATTAAGGGTATGTTTGGCAAGTAGCTTTTAAGAGCTTTTAGGAGCTTTAAGTTTCAAACTTCAAGCTTCAAACTTTTAAAAAAAAACTCTTACTTAATAAAAAGCTTTGTTTGGTTGAAAGAGCTTGAAACTTTTAGGTTAGGAGAAAAAACTCTATAATGAAAAGGTGCTAGTACTAGCGTTTAAGAAAAAGCTCCTACTAACTACAAGTTTTTAATGAGTAAATAACACAAAGCTGTAAATTTTTTATAAATGTCATGGAGCTAGCGACGCAGATTATTGTCGAGGAAGAAGGAGAGGAAGTCAACTCGGTCTCACGAACTAGGCAAACGGCTATAAACAGAGACCCAGAAGGTTAGTTTTATATATTTTTTTTAGATTATTTATGAGTATTATATATTTTTTTAACATTGTAGATGTTTATTATATTTAAATTTTTTAAAATTGTAGATGTTTATTGTATTTAATTTTTTTTAAGATTGTAGATGTTTATTTTATTTAAGTTTTTTAAGATTGTAGATGTTTATTGTGTTTATATTTTTTAAAATATGTGTAGATGCCCATGATAGATTGGTAGCCGATTATTTTGCCAATGAACCCTTGTACTCGGCAGCCTTGTTTAAGCGTAGGTTCTGAATGAGTAAGAGACTATTCTTACGTATAGCTGATGACGCGGCGAATTTTCACCCACTTTTTACCTTACAATACGATGCTAGAAAGAAAAGAGGGTTCGCCACCATACAAAAATGCACAGCGGCACTTCGACAACTAGCGTACGGGACTGCGGCCGATGCGTAGGACGAGTATTTAAAGATGTCGCAAAGAACTATATGACAATGTCTGTACAAGTTTAGCAAGTGTGTGGTGAAGCTTACAGCAAGAAATATTTGCGAAAACCAAACTTCAGTGAGGTCCAACAATTGTATCAGTTCCACCACCAAAAATATGGTTTTCCAGGAATGCTCGGAAGCATTGATTGCATGTATTGGCCTTGGAAAAATTGTCGAATGCATGGCGCGAAATATTCACACGAGGGGATCAAGGACATCCATCAATAATCTTGGAGGCTGTTTGTTCACAAGATCTATGGGTTTGACATGCTTTTTTTTGGTGTTCCTGGCTCGAACAACGACATTAATGTCATTAACCAATCAGAGGTATTTGACGATGTCTTAAAAGGAACCGGTCCGGATACCAGATTTACAGTATCGGGGTGGAATACAGACGCAGGTATTATTGCTGATGGGATCTACCCACATTACGCTACAATCGTTAAAACTATTCCTCACCCGTACGGCGAAAAAGAAAGAAACTTGCCAAGTATTAAGAGGCGGAAAGAAAGGACATTGAACAATTATTTGGGGTTCTACAATCAAGATGACACATCATTGAAAACCTAGCACGTATGTTCACCCCAAAAAAGTTGCATTACGGTATGTATGCTTGTATTTTGTTGCATAACATAATACTTGAAGACGAAGGTGCGGCCATCTGTGAGTATGACGAGAATGCCTCGGTAGAGAATATCGTTCCTGTTGACCCACATCAACAAGATCTAAACGAGTTCTCGTTACATAACGATTTCATGCATCAAAATCTTCAAGCGAACTTGGTTGAATATATTTGGAACAACGGACAAGAGTAGATTATTTGTAATTTTTTTATGTCGAGTGGTTTAATGTAATTTTAGTTGGGTTTTTTTATTAATGTTTTTTAATATAATATTAACTTTTTAATATTAATATTAGAATATTAATTAATTAGTTAAAATAAAAATAAAAAGAAAGGGTGATGATGCTTCTAACTCCACACCCTTGGATGTGCCAGCTGAGATGGAGGGCCATCATCCATTATCAGCCTCCTCCACACCCACCAGCCTAATGGTTTCAAGCCTTTTTAAGCCCTTAGTAGGACCCACATGATATTTATTATTATTTTTTAAATTTAATAAAACAAATAACATTTCATTTAAATAACATGATTTTTTTTTATTTTGATCTGTTTTGTTTCTCATTAAAACAAAATACGAAAGTTACATCATAATAGAAGGTAGACGGGCAACAAGCAGCGCCGCCACCCCTTTCTGAATTACAAACCCTAGTCTACTAAAGACAAATCCTTGCCCCCCTCGGGATAAAACATTGCTGTGGACGACCCGTTGAACCCTGGTCAAGAAACGAATAGCTTCTGGCGCCAGGGAGCCAAAGGTGTTGAAGGCCAGTGGGATAAAGACATGTTGGTTATCTGCACAAGCTTTAGCGTGTTTATCTACTTTCCTTGATTCTGCCTTTCTTGATGCTTGCCCAGCTACGAACCCTGTTTCCCTTAACCCAACCAGCGGAAATACCCCGGTGAGGTCCACACATGCATGTTTCCCCCTCTCCCAACCAAAGACAAGCAGATCTGCGGGTCGCAGGGTGGATCTCCCTTTCGTGGGGTCTGTGAGGAAGTTTACATGGGCCTCCTTTTTGGCAGAGATCCTAGCTCTTCTCAGGATATCCCACAAAACGTCCCTCACCCATTCATGCCGATATTTGAAACCAGGGAGCTCCTTGCAATGAATTGCGTGCTCCCCGTATTTATCCATGCAAGTTTTATGGCAGATGGGGCATGTTTCATCTTCCGGGTACATAGGGATCATCAATCGGTACTTGAGTATAGCCCTGTACTCTACTGCAGACATGCATTGACCCAAACCCTTAATCGGGATAACGGTCAAAAAATCCTGAGCATGAGGGCCCTTTAGGCATTCAATCACCGCCTTCTGGCGAGAGGACAACTCAAAAACTTCTCCCAGGCTCTGAGCAGTTTTGCTAAAAAGGGCATTCGCCAAAGTTTTTTGTGGCTTTGAGGGGGCGGTGTCCTTGTTAGAAAAACTGCCAATATCGAAGTCCGGGAGATAGACATTTAAGCGTTCGAGCGCCTGTTGATAGTCTGGGTCTAGTCCAATGACCCCACTGTTTCGGAGGATATGATCCTGAAGTTCCCAAGACTGAGCTCTGGACGCCACAAAGGCATAGACCCCAACATCTCGAGCTGAAAGGAGGCCCAAACCACCTAAACGCATCGGCAAGGATGCCAAGCGCCACACACAACTATATCTTCGATAGCTTCGCGAAGACCATCATCGAAAAGGGATACCGCATCTACCATGAAGTGGGGTTGACAAGTTCGTAACCCAAAAAGTAACTTAGCGACCCCCATGCATGACCTGAGCAGCAGGAGTTCACTTTGGGGATCTCTAAGGCGGGGCAGTAGTTTCATAAGGGCAACCGCACTCGTAGCCCGCCGCCCTGCCAACTCCCCAATAAAGGTAGGATCTCGGCTAACAGCCCCACCAAGGAGCTTAACCCCTTTCTCAGGTCTACCAATCCCTGTCGGGAAAAGCCCGTCTTGACTTTTCAACCCGTCACACGTCGGCCAAAAGACCTCTGTTTTCTTAATATTGAGATGAAGCCCCAGAGATGGCCCATGCACGTTGATAATGTCTAAAGCCTTAGCAACCTCCACTGCGTTGCCTATAATCGTCCCATCATCCAAATACCAGGCATGAAACGGTAGGTTACAGTGTTCCTGAATCCGCATGATAAGGGGATGTAAGGCAAGGGCAAAGAGAAGGGGCCCCAAAGGATCTCCTTGCTGCACTCCGGTGGTAGCCCCAATAAATCATTGCCCACATACAGCCTAGCAGGCTGGGCATAAAGGAACTGGACACACGGATATATGGATGGGCATCGCTGGTGAACCTCTTGGAGAAAAACTGTACGGTCGACCATGTTGAAGGCATTGGAGAAGTCTACTGTAAGCATAGCCAGAGACCCATCCGCATGAAAAGAGTTGAGGAACCTGTTGGCACTGTGAAGCACCGCCTCTGCCCCATTTGGTACTCCTACTCCAAATTGAAAGTCCCCCAGGTACTGGGCAATGTCTTTCCCAACCTTCTTCATTGCCACCTTAGAAACTAGCCTTCGCCAAATGCCCCCACAGCAATAGGCCGAATTCCATTATCAGGCTTCAATAAGGGGGTGAGGGGGGCCGATGCAATGAACTCGGAAAGCGTCTTAGGGCAGGCCCCCCTAAACCATAGGTTGACAACTTCAGTGATGGCCGCGAGCAAACCCGAGGAAGTCACGGAGCCTTCGCCCCCAATAGCATCCAACAGGTGTTGGGCACGTATCCCATCCCTACCACAAGATGTCCCTTTAGGGAAAGATCGGATACATTTAAGCACACAACCCTCATCTACTGATAGAGCGGGTTGGGCTATAGGGTTAGAAGGAAAGGATGGAGGCGGCACCACTGGGTGTTTATCAATGAGGGCCTTCATGGTCGATTCACATAGAGGGGCGACTCCACTAGAGCACAACACCTTTACCGCCGCCGTGAAATGACCATCCTTAACTTTTCGAAGACATTGTTTTATATTAGGTTCGCTTGCATTTTCCTCTCCCATTTTGGCTTCTCCCCTAGATACCGAGACCTCCCCCGCGCTATCCAAAAGGGAAGAACCAAGACCGCAAACCCAGACCCATCTTTCCATTCCCTTAACGTTTGCATGATGCTACTACACTGCAAGGATTTCCTGTTCCCTGATCTTCGCTCTTGCCTGGAGGACGGTCTGACCACCCGCAGGGTTAACCGTGGAAGCAATAACAATTGGACCCAATTGTCAATTGAGCCTGGCGACGCCACTACTTTGCGTAAAGCACCTGTTAACGCTTGAGCAAACATCAGACGACAACTAGGGGGAATGCTTTTAACAGTCTGAATAGGGAGGGAAAAAACACGCTCAAGGAGGGCGACATCCCCAACCATCCCGGTTGGGTGACGTGGGTTTGCGTCGTCTACCGTTGGACATGGTTTCCGTATCCCAACAATGAAATCTTCGACATCTTCGGAGACCACAGCGAACGATACAACCTCATCGCCATGCTTGCATCCCCTACTGAGAGCATGCATCACCATGCACCTCCCACATAACCATTTATCTCCTTCCCTGAGAACTTCCCCGACATCTAAAAAAAGGTCCCGATCCTTCGAGATAGCCTCCTTCAGAGATACCCTTCGGTTTTATGTGTTGAGGTGGGTGCTTTGGATGTGTCCAAGAAGGCGCAGAAATCCGCCATGCCCCGGTTTACCATCTTTACAATCGTGAAAAATTTTAAAGGGGCAGGCCCTTAGACCACTAACAGAGCCCTGCGCAGAACTTCGCGACTTGGCGTTCCGGGCCCTCCTGGCAGGGGCCATGTGCGAAATGTAAACCGCCGAACTTGAGATGAGTTGGGGGCAAAGGAAACGGCGAGCAAAGACACTTTACAGGGCGGAGAGGGTAGCAACCACAGGTTGCCCGCCCTCTAAACGAAACCCCACCTAATTTCTTACCCCATTAGTATTATTATAATTATTATTATTATTATTATTATTATTTTATTATTAGTATTATTATTTTATATAAACGGTCGAATGTGCGAACCGGGGGAAAAAGGACGAACCAGACAAAAAAAGGACGAACCAGGAAAAAAGGACGAACCAGGAAAAAAGGACGAACCAGACAAAAGGACGAACCGGAGGAAAACAGACGAACGGAGGAAAAAAGGACGAACCAGACAAAAAACGGTCGAACGTGAAACGGAGAAGAAAAACGGACGAACGGGAGGAGAAGAAAGGGTCGAATGTGCAAAAACGGTCGAACGTGGGAATGGAAATTTTTGAAAAAGAGCCGTTGAAAGATTGGAGGCGGTGGTGGTTATGGGGATGGGGATGGAGGAGGAAGACGGTCGAACATGATTAAAATAAATTAAAACAATATAAATAAAAAACGAACATACTTAAAAAAAGCCGAACTATTTAAAAAAATATTTCATATAAATAATACTAAAAAATAAACATAATACTAAAAAAACTAATAAAACTACAATTCATCGGTTTCGTCGAACTCGTCTTCGTCGTCATCCTCGTCTTACTCTTCCTCTTCTTCGTCACTCTCGTGCGGAATATATCGAACTAACCATGCATGTTGTACCATGGTAGTTTTGTTTCTTATCCTTGAATGGCTACTTATGTAACTAACTTAAATATTTCGGCTCCACCTCTTTATTAAAAAATGAACCAAATACTTCCACTATTTGCCCATCTTCTTCCTTGCTGACCTCTCCTTGTTCATTTACACACCAAAATAGGAACCACCTTATGATTTTCAGTAGCCCAATCGCGATAGGTAACCATTAAAACTACTTTCAACTTATGATTTTCATGTTATTTGTTGATGTTGATCCTGTAACACTTTGTTAGTACATGTTATTATCTTGTCCCCAACCTAGTATAGGTGTTTGTATACGTTGTAATTATCGTTGTTTAGCTCATTTAACTGTCTAGGGGTATCTTGGTAATATTGTAGGGCGACTGGCTACTTAGGCACGAATGGCTTAGCCATTTGTGTGGTTACCAAGGCGAATGGATAGGTATCCATTCGCCCCCTCCCCTTCGACCTTTCACCCATTCTCTCATGGCAGTAACTATTTAAAGATGGCTAAGCCACTATTTAGGGGCGATGGCAACAACTATTTAAGGATTTGTTGCCAAACTATAGTCTTTAGTTGTCAAGTTTGTGTGTTTTATGACCAGAGCCTATTTGTAGACACATTTGACAACATATCCTTACGTGTTTTTGTGTGTGTTTGAATATATACTTGTTACAAACTGAAACCTGAGGATTCTGCACTTGCATTTTGTGGAAACTCGTGATATCCAGATCATTCCAACGGTCTTACACATTTAATGAAGCATGTCTAAAGTTTCATTAGAAAAAAGGCCATGTATGAAATATCCCGATTACGGTAGGCAGCCCGGTGATCGATATAGGCGTGCATCGATAAAATGCTCAATCATTCCATTGATGGTTAGGTTTCTATAAGTGTGTGTAAATAAATTGTTGTGCAAGCTGCATGCCTTTTATAGACATGATTGTGAACAAAATGCATAATGTAGAATACTATCGCAACCATTAGGGAAGGATCACTTTAAATATATTATTTACATTGAATTGCTACCATGTTAGGACGTCTAAATTATATGGCATCCAGAAAGGTGGGTGTAAGAATGAGTTAGGAAGGTTCTTAGAAGATGCTAAGGTAAGTTATATGAAGCCATTTTTACTATATTTTGGGCTAGCATGTGTAATAAGGAAGCAACGTAACTGCAAAACGTTCTATAAGTTCAAAATTAGTATATTTAACTTCATACTTACGTAGCTCATTCATCAGATGGTAGAATCTGGATTGCATGTCTCGTATCTGCTTATTCCCGATATGACAGAATGCCTCAAACTCCTTCTTCAGTTGATCCTGCCTGATCTTGAACACTTGCTCATCACCTTCACACCTTGTCTTCAAAAGGTTCCATAAATCATACGAATTTTCACAAACCTCATACTGATGAAGAATGTCTTTAGGAAAAGCCTAAGCGAGGATAAAGAATGCCTTTCTCTCATCCTTATACTTCTTCTTTTCTTCATCACTAAGATGCGACACTTCCACCGATATATTTGAATTTTCTTAAAGTGGCCGGACCAACGGATGCTCAACCCAATACCATATTTCCACATCTTTACCCTTAATGTGTCTTTGAATCCTCCCCTTCCATTAATGATATTCATTAAGATGCTGCATCTTCGGAGCCTTGTTGCTGCTTCCGGTTTCATTATAGCTCTACAACATGCTTTGAACACTCTGAACTTGGCTAGTCGAAACAATCAATGCCCACGAACTTGTGGAATTAGCTACTTGTCGTTGGGGTGGGGATGAAAGCGGACAATAAGGAACAACATTTTCTTATTGTAGAGGGTTCATGGCATTAGCAACAATATACAGATGTGTTACTTGCATCTGTCACACCCCAACCGATGGCGAAAATATCAGGGGTGCAAAGTGATGATTGTTTAAAATCTCAAGGTACTAAAATATCATTAATAAACCTTTTAAATTGTCTTACATTAATTGGAAAGAAACACATTGTCAAACAACGGTAATAAATACATAAGATTTAGTTTATTGAACTAAATCCATAAGTCTTATGTGATTACATCTTGGAAAAAGTAACTCAAGCATTTCCTGTAAACATGTGTAAAGTAAAGGCAACTAAATAATTTGTTGTCGAGCATACTAGTTTAGTATATCTAAGTATCAAATGTTTGAAGTGTGCAATCCACATGTCAAAGTACCATTATGAAATTATCTAACATGCATTGTATACAATTTGGCAAACTCAAACCTTCATGTAACAAAAAATGTAGTGTCGCAATACCAAGTTGAACGTAAAGTGTACATAACATGACCATGACTATCCCTCTTACTAGGGTATGACTGTGCGGGTGTCAACCTATAGCGCTATACATGTTAAGGTCGGTTTGTACAAATTTAATGAATTTACAACGAACAAATGTAACAAGTACGTGAACATAAGCATAATATATTTATGAACATGTATATGGATTTGTATTTGTAAAAATGTAAAGTGCATGTAGTTGTGTATATTTTGTACAGGCACATGTTTACACCCAAAAGTGCATAAAAAGAAAAAAAGGGTCATGTATAGTCACCGTTTTACACATAAGAATACGTAAGCTTTTGTAAGCTGGAAGGAAAGATAAATCCCGAGGAATTTATCCTAAATGTCCAAGTAAAGTCTATAAGTTTAGAGGATCTTAAGAGTCTAGGTTTCTAGGATGACAACACTTTATTTATTATAATAAAAATCTGGGTTTAAAATGAAAATATGGGGTAATACTAGAAAAGAAAATCTAGGAAAAATATGTATTTTAAAAGATATTAGAAACACTTAAAGTACATTATATTTTAGTTTGGAATAAACATATGTAGTTTAGATTAAGTTTAAAAGACATTAGAGTCACTTAATGTACTTTAAATTTAGTTTAAAAGATTTCATAATAGTTCAGGTACTTCATATTCAGTTTAAAAGACTTCAGAATCCCTTCATGTACTTCAGATTTCGTTTAAAATACTTTAGATCACTTCAGATAGTTTAGATACTCATTTCAAAATCACTTCATGTACTTCATATTTAGTTTAAAGCAGTTCGGAATTAGTTCAAGTAGTTCAGATTCAGTTCAACTCACTTCAAAATCACTGGTTCAGATCAGTTAAAACACTTTAGAATCAGTTCATGTACTTCAGGTTTAGTTTAAAAGACTTTAAGTTAGGTTTGGAAGACCTTAGATTAGTTTAGAAGACTTCAAAATTTGTTCAGAAAGAATATGATCTGAGTTCCACATTTCTGGGATTGAGTTCTAGATTTCTAAAGTTAGTTTGAGATTTTAGTTTGAAAGTCAACAAAAGTACTTTAACACTTTAGATTTTAGTTTAGAAGTTAACTAAAGTACTTTAACACCTTAGATTTTAAAATCTACTTCAGTACTTCATATTTTTGTTCAGAAGTCAACTGAAGTACTTTAACACTCCAAATTTTAGTTCAGCAGTTAACTAAAGTATTTTAACACTTCAGATTTTAGTTTAGAAGTCAGCTGAAGTACTTTAACACTTCAGATTTTAGTTTGAAAGTCATCAGTTCAGTTCAATAGTACTATGAACATCCCGAATTTAGTTTAAAGTAAACATAAGTGATCTAAACTCATCAGAACTCAACAAATTCATATGAGCTGATTTAGAACTTATTAGAAGTTATCTGAACTTATTAGAAGTCATTTGAAGTCATTAGAACTAGTTTAAACAGTTTAAGATTAGTTTGCTAGACTTATGAAACAATTTGTAGAACTTAAGTTGAGTTTAGAACTAGTTTAAAACTTAATAAGAGTTCATTATTATATAAAAATATAATTACTAAGTTATGAAAATACCTTTGTGGTTGATGACGACGTTTAGTTACGGTTTTGGATACCGAAAGCTGGTTGTCTTTACCAGAATCGAACTAGCAAAATTTATAGTAGCAAGAGATGAGTGTGATACGAGAAAGATGGGATGATGAAAATGGAAGATTTAGTTTCTATTTATAGGCAAATTGAGTTCAATATTTTCAAATGGTTGTATGGATTTTGTCGCAAGAAAAGCTTAGAATCAATAATTGCATAGAGAATATTTTGTTTCAAGTAAATTCTCATCCACACAATTGTATATTAAGTTACAAATTGGTCTGACAAGTTCTTATCTATATGTTGAAAGTCTTTCCACTTGTATTGTCTATATATTCATATACATTATATATATATTAATAGCAGATCAAAAGAAATAGTTCACTTTTCAACAATTTCATTCTGCCACCATTCTTTCTTCTTTTATTCTTTAGTAACCTACCTTTTTTTGTCCTCATCCTGCCACCATAGATCTCATCTTGCTCCACGTTTCTTTATTGGGTGCCTCAAAAGTCAGCTACTCTCACATGGAGATATAATCCATTTTTTTTCCTCTTTCTCACAAAACAAATAGATCTCGCCTTATCCTCTGAACCACAAACCAACCTCGATCAAACCCTTCTTCAATCTCCTTAATTGAGACCATCGCCCCTAACATACCCTCCTTAATCTCCGGCCGGTGACACGCGCTGGTATTCTACGGTGTTCACATCTCCTACTTGTATGCTTTTTTTTGGGATGCTACACTTGAATGTTTGTGGGTATTCTCCGGCCGTCATTCTATTATACAAAATTACAAACTGAAGCAAGTATTCAATGCTTGGTTTTCCATGGTTTTACCCCGCAACGCGGGGTTAAATACAACTAGTTAGTTTTATTATATAAATTAATACCAGATTTATACATATTTTTGTAAATTGTTATATTTCTTGTTTATAAGAGTAACTTTTATAAATAAAATATTATCAAGTATGCTTGGAACATGATTTTGGAAACACATATTTTTAGAAATTGAAGTAAAAGAAGATACTAAAATAAATAGTCACGAATTTCGTTGAATGGTTTTAATTTTAAATTACCAAAAAAAATGTAAAATAAATTGGAAAATACAGGAGGGTTACATATGGTATGAGAAAATTGAGTTGTGGGTGAAAACGGATAAAGTCAGACTTGAAATGGGTCAAAATCTGACTAACACTGACTTCCACACGTATGACAGGCGTTTCACACATATGGGGTCTTAATTCACAGGTATGAGTGATATTGCACACGTATGAAGGATGAACCAGATGTATGAGTCCTACGCCTGGAAGTTTCACATGTAGTAACCTCCTACACATGTAAGGGCATAGACGTAGGAAAAGTTACAGGCGTATGACAACTGCACAACATGGTTTTAGCTGCTTTTGATGAATTTTGGTGAAATTGAAGGTTTGGATGATCTGATTATCAGGTTACTAGAATACGATTCCAATGCCCAAAACACTCCAAAAACATGAATTGTAATCGAAAATTGTCAAAAATCACCAAGAACACAAACTTGTGGGTTTTTATCAAAAACTCAGATCTTGATTAATTTAACGTTATTTTCATAAAACTTTGATTCAATAACTTTATAAAACCAATTTGGAAGCTAAAACAACAATCAGATCAATTCAATCCATAATAAGAAATCCAATAAAAAAAACCCAATATTATGTGAAAAATGGTTTTTTAATGTAAACTTGAACAATTGTTCTGTAAACTCAGATCTAATGCTATCCAATACTAACAACACGCGTAGTATTGAGCCATAGCTCTGATACCACTTGTAGGAACGAGATTCGGGCAAGAATTTGTGATACTATGCGCGTATCCGAAGGCGGAATCAACAGATCGGTTAGTTGTTAGATATGATAGATATGTAAAAGAGAAATAATAAGCGCACACACAAATCAAATCACAAACATGCAACACTTCTTCATGTTAAGAATATAGGAGCAAAAGTTACATGTTTGAGAACCAAGGGGTAGGACCCTTGTCCAACGTCTGATTCCTTATACGCGTAGGACTCCTACGCCTTGTCCAGGCGTATGACTCTCATACGCCTGGAACATGTTCAACTTTACAAAACGACACATAAACTACTAAACATGCTACCCGATAATCACCAAATCACTCTACAAGAGAGGATAACTATATCTAGATTAGGGACATGCCGAATGATTCACTAACAAATTTTTGTGCTTTCTCATGAAATGAAGATTAATTTAAAATCCGATCTCTTTATCATCTTCTCTACAAAATTCTTCTGCTCTAATTCTTGGCTAAAACCCAAGAGACCACATCATAAATGTCCTTAGCGAACCGTTTTGAATGAATCGGTTTTTGTTGAACTTTTAAGTTTTTTTTTTTTTGAACGGCCAACAAATTGGAATCACTCACGGAACACTGGAGTATCATCGTGCCACCAGTGTTGCCACGCGATCATATTCCAGTTTAGAGGGTGTGACATTTTATATATGGAAGATCAAACTATCCAGGTTTAAATAATATTATTTTTAATATCTTAGTCTCCGAATATCCCTATCAAAGATACATACACCTACATATTTTTTTCCCTATATACTCATTTCCAGACAGTTTCTAGACGAAAATCAAGGTCAAATATGATATCATGAATACACTAGTACTGAAAAAATAATAATCAGTTCACGAGCCGAGTCGAACTGAGCGGACCTTTGCTCGTGCTTGGCTCATTTACAAACCGAACCAAACTGATCGACTCGTTTACAACCGAGTCAGAAACCAAGCGAGCATTTTTCGAGCGCACATTTTTTCGAGCGAGCGATGAGCGTGAATTTTTCGGACAACCATAAATTTGGGATGTTTCTTTTAATGTTCTCGGTGCCTAGTGATGACTAAGGTTCAACCGCCCATGGATGACACTAAGTCTGAGGTCCGGTTGTCCGAGAATGAGGCTTAGGTTGAGGCCGGTGAGGCGATGAGCATACTATAGAACACTTGTCGCATTGTGACATAGGTTGATAGCGATAGACGATTTTGATGAGGGACAATTAATGGGAATAGAAAGTCAAGCATTTTTTTTCACGACTAAGGGTTTTATAATTAAACTTAGTGTTAAGTTATCAATGGGTTGACTAGGCCAGTAACTACAAATATAAGTGTATAAATAATGCATATATTGAGTCAAACCCAATACAGTGGTATGCATAAAACTATAAATATCATTGTAATTAATGTATGTGTATATATATATATATATATATATATAATAAATTAATAGAAATTTTATCAAGTAGAATCGAGCCTAGCGGACCTTTGCTCGTGTTTGGCTCGTTTACAACTGAACGAAAAATCGAGCGAGCGTTTTCCAAGCAAATTTCAAGCGAGCGTCAAGCGATTTGAATAACTCTAAAATGGGACAATCCCTACATTTATCATAGCCTCTACAAATCATTCATTGTCACGTTATTTTTATCCTAAAAATCCTACCACCACAAAATCACTAAAAACACTTTTTCAACTACCCATTTTCCTTTTATTGGCTTAGATCTTTTTTTTTTGTAAAGGAAAATTTCGTTTCATCACTAAAATTACGTACAAAATATCTATTATCAAGTTGCTAGTCACGTATTATTGGCTGAAATTGTAGGACCGTCACGGATGATTCGAATATCATGGGTTAGACACGAAACGAGTGCGAAATCCTGGGGCCGTGGTTTAAACAACAATAAAGACACACAAATAAAAGTTGTCGGATTTGGTTAAATGGTTATTCGATTGATAAAAACATAGCTTGGGTGTTTACAAACAATCTCAGACCATAAAACCTTCTTTAAAACCTCTGATGTGACAACTACTCTCTTGATGCTTAATGAGGGCTCAACTTGTTTGGTATTTATACTAGTTGTCACTCGCCCTAGGCCCTAAGGGCGAATGGCCTTGCAGACACGAGTGGGTAGGGCGATTGGGTAGTAACCAAATCTCTAGGTTTGGCACACGATTACTAAGCCAGTCGTGTGTATCCAAACCGCGCACCCTACCTACAAGGCCGACAGCCATTTAACCGTATAGGGTAACTACCCGGAAGAGGTACCGAAACGGTGCCGCCTCCACCCTTATAAAATAGGTGATGTTATTTATACATCCCCCACTACAACCTGTATTCACCTACCAAACTTCAGTATGAAAAACAACTTTTTATGAGTCGTATTGACTTATACGACTCGTAGAGATGTTTGGTAGGTGAATTTGAAGTTTAATTGTCAATGATTGGAACATCCCTATGCGACTTTTTATGAGTCTTATAGAGATGTTTGATAAAAAAAAAAAGATGTCCAAATAACCGTATCATGTAAAATTTATAAAAAAAATATATATTTTTAACAACTTTTTTTTCCTCACCCTTTTAAATAGCCCAGCCCTCCAGCCACCCAAATTCTCTTCTCCCCTAAAAATAATATATCCCACAAGAAATCACAGTAAACACTCACTCTCTCTCTCTATCTCTCTCCCTCTTTTTCTCTCTCTCTCTCTCTAAGAAACTACAGAAACATGAAGATGAAGGACACACAATCGAAGTCTCTTTAGTAAAAACCTGACAAAAGAACAAGCAAACTTTTCTTCTTATTGAGCCATGTCGTCGCTTGAAGATTCATTAAGATCTCTATCACTCGACTATCTTAACCTACTGATCAACGGTCAAGCTTTCAGTGACGTCACCTTCAGTGTAGAGGGCAGAATCGTCCATGCGCACCGTTGCATTCTTGCAGCTCGAAGCCTATTCTTCAGGAAGTTCTTTTACTCTGATTCTCCAACCGGGTCCAGATCCGACCCGTTAGGATCGAGGATGGTACCCGGGTCACCAAGAAACTCAACGGGTGGTTCACAGGTGGTTATTCCTGTGAATTCGGTTGGGTACGAAGTGTTCTTGTTAATGTTGCAGTTCTTGTACAGTGGTCAGGTCTCTATTGTACCTCAAAAACATGAGCCCAGACCTAATTGTGGTGAGAGAGGGTGTTGGCATACACATTGCACCTCAGCCGTTGATCTTGCTCTTGATACTCTTGCAGCCGCTAGATCTTTTGGGGTTGAGCAGCTTGTTTTGCTTACTCAGGTTTCCTCTCTCTCTCTCTTCTTTCTCTCTCTAAACTTATATCATCTGTTTTTAACTGAAGAAATTAACAAGAAATGCAAGATCTTGATGGGTTCTTTCTCAAATTTATAGCTTTATAATCTTTCATAAGAAATTACTAATCTTTGTTTCTTTTAGTTATTGGAGTATTTTTTTTTTTTTTTTTTGTAATGGAAATTACTCATTTAGATAAGCAAAAGATCTTTGAGGGTTTTATCTCAATTTTGTAGCTTTAAAATCTTTCATAAGAAATTAATAATTTTTTGTTCTTTTATACATATAATTTTTTATCTTTTTGTTTTATTTTGTTGTGTTTGGTACAAAATCTGATATTTTTTTTTCCATATTGGAAGCATGAACAGGTGAAGAGTTACAATAATCTTTCTTGAAAATAGACATAATATTACTAAAAATGTGTTTATGAAGTGAAGTGTCAAATACTCAAAAGTGTGATATCTTGATTTCATGAACATTATTCATTTCTTGAACTGGGTTGCTCTATCTTTATGCTCCATATACTACTAGCTTTCTAAATTTAGATCTTTTTTTATCCATCTCTAGTCTTGTCTTCAACAGTTATTATACCCGTCATTTCCTCATTTGTGTTTTTGTTTTGTTACATAATACAGTCATATTAATAATGCAGAAAAAGGAATTATTTTTTATTTTTTATTTTTACAAATCTTCATCCTCTAACCTTTAATGATATAACATATAATCATGATTAAAAGATCATCTTTTTTGGGTACAATTTACAATTTTCTAGCTTGATCTTTAAAAGAAGTTAATTTGTAGAAGCAATTAGCAATCATGGTTGAAAAAGCTTCTATTGAGGATGTGATGAAGGTTCTTTTAGCATCAAGAAAACAAGACATGCATCAACTATGGACAACTTGTTCTAATCTAGTGGCAAAATCTGGTCTCCCACCTGAAATTCTAGCTAAACATATTCCCATTGATATCGTGGCGAAAATCGAAGAAATCCGACTCAAATCATCCCTCTCTCGCCGCTCTCACATGCCACACCATCATCCACACCACCACCACCATGATCTATCCGTAGCAGCCGATCTCGAAGATCAAAAGATTCGACGAATGAGACGAGCACTTGAATCATCGGATGTGGAGCTTGTTAAGCTAATGGTGATGGGTGAAGGGTTAAATCTTGATGAAGCATTAGCATTACATTATGCGGTTGAAAATTGTAGCCGTGAGGTGGTGAAAGCATTGCTAGAATTAGGTGCTGCCGACGTGAATTATCCGGCGGGACCAGTCGGGAAAACCCCACTCCACGTGGCGTCCGAGATGGTCTCGCCGGATATGGTCGCAGTATTACTCGACCATCACGCGGACCCTAATGTTAGAACCATTGAAGGGATCACACCACTTGATATCCTTCGAACCCTAACATCCGATTTCTTGTTCAAAGGGGCGGTTCCCGGGTTAACCCATATCGAACCGAATAAGCTCCGGCTTTGTCTTGAGTTGGTTCAATCAGCTGCATTGGTGATCTCAAGAGAAGAAGGAAATGCAGCTTCGAATTCGACACAAATTTATCCACAAGTGAATGAAGATCATAGTTCAAGTAATACTAGTGGGAATGTTGGTAGTTTGAATCTTGATTCAAGAATGGTTTATCTTAATCTTGGAGGCCAAGTTGGATGTAACAAGATGGATGTAAGTGGAGGTAGAGAAGATCATCATCATCAACGACATGGTTCTTCACAAGGTGGTTGTGACACATCAATGTACCATCATCCTCATCATGAGTATTAGGTCAACTATCTTTATATATCTATCTTTTTTATCCTTTATGATCTTGAAACAAGTTTATATATATTTATCCATGAAGTGGGATTGATCAAGCATACATTAATCTACTAAAAGAACACATTCATGGGTACGTTTTGATATTTTGCATCTCTCTATTGTGTGTTCTTGGTGGTAAATATTTTTTTTCCATTTAACATTGGTTTCGTTTACAAACAAATTTTTTATAGTTTATTAGGTTTTAGAAAGTAGATAGAAAGGTATTTTTGTGAAGGGTTGGGTCTAATTGTCAAAACTATAGGAGTTGCTTCCCTTTAGATCAAGGGTTCCTAATGGCGGATTTAGTTTAATTTAAGTTATTAAAAAAAACACATAAATACGTGAATTGTTTATTTAATTATCATGATTATTATCTTCATTAATAGTTTTAAAAGGCAAAATTACGAAATTCGTTGTTGACTAAAAACTCTCCAATATAGAAAAAAATTTTAGTTTTCACCAAAATAGTCGGTTTCATTTCCATTACACGACTGGAATTAGCTACACTTTTAGCACGACGGCTAAAAAGGCTAGGATTTAGCAAGATGAATAAGATTACTTTGAAAAAAAAGGCTAAAAGTGAAGGTTTATATTGGAAAGTTTATAGTTAACAATGTATGTTTTCATAATTTTCCCTTTAATTAATAAGGATTCTTAAAATAGTTTATTTAGTTTTTATTAGCAAGCAATTATAATTGTTCTAATAAGGGGGACGGGACATTACCCTTGAGTTTTTTCAACTTCACTGATTTCAACAAATCTTACACTGCCACATTACTTCACTGATTTCCTTTACTGAAACATTTTTTTGGAGACAACATTTCACTGATTATTTACCCACAATCACTGAGAGAGATAGAGACAAAGAGAGAAAAATCACAGGTATCAGCTCGTTAACTAGAACCAGAATTTGGTTCACGGGACCACTACCAGCATGGGTGGCGGCAATATTACCGTGTTGGTAGTGGGGTACCCGTGACCAATTCTGGTGACGCCCCGTCCCCCTAATCAAAATCCCTAAAACCCTTCCATTTACATATGATTTTTTTTTAATAAAAAAGTTTAAACTTTGTCAACTTCACTAGATTTCATTGATATTGTTGAGGTAAAATGGATTGATGGGTGGTGGGTATTCTTGATTGTTGGTTTTATTGATCATTGGCAGTGGGTGAGACCATCGAAGGTGGGATTTTTTCAAAGATCACTCATGAGATGGATGGGACACCGAGTCTTGAAATCAAAGTTTTTGCCATCTTCTATTGTGTGGAGAGACGTAGGTCAATCTTTTCTAAAAAAACAATCTGTCAACTCTTTTAATATATATATTTTTTTTGGTTCTTTTCTTGGAATTTAGTAATGATATATTTACAACTTTTTGGCCAATTATTATTTTCTTGCTCCTCAACCAGAAGCATCGTCTACTTTACTTTGGTATAAATATGCTACTAAATAGTTAATTTATGAAGGATAGGTCCAGCTACTTGTAGATTTATAATTATATGCTGATCCCAACCAAAAAAGTGGCATTTTTGTGTCCTTTAAAGCCTCAATATTCTCTAAGTTTGGTTTTAAATAATAACTTTACATGAAAATAGTTCATATATATGTTGTACCTTTACTGACATAATACTATAAAAAACATCTTATTTGTTTTATAATATAAGAAATTATTTGGCGTACATACTTTATATTATTTGAGTTGGCATTGATTTGATACTTCAACGTGTGTCATATCTATTATTCTGTGTATATGCTTTACATTTTTGGGTACTCTATTTGTTCTACCCATTCTTCAAATTTTTCATTGTATAAACACAATTTAAGACTTCTATAGCATGCTTCACATGCCCAACACGATATCCCGGTCGATGCAATGTTTCTCAAAGTAGTTAGGTGCAAAATTGTTTGTTTGAATAATGATATTTAATAACAAAATAAAGATAAAATTAAGTGAAATCAAATAGATTATAGATGAAGATATATCAATGTAAGACATATCATGGATTTCTGCTAGTTGTGCTACTATACATCAAAGGTTAAATAATGGTAAGGATGCTTATTAAAATTGTCCATAATTTCATTGTAAGGGAACATGGTGTTTCCTCACCATCATCAGGACAACGTATAGTGAGATAACATCTTTACCCCGTCATAAGTCCAATACTAATTACACTTGTGATTGTATCGTTTTAACCTGTCGAGTAACGTTATGATAACTATTTTATGTCAAGCATTCTCATCGTCTGTTTAGTTAAAGTATTTTGGCATCACAACATTGTGATAACTATGTTTGTATGAGGTTATGACCTCAACAATTTAGTTGCCCGTGTAAATAACATAATGCAACATATATATTTGCATCACAACATGGTACAGTTGCACTACTTGTTTTCCCATAAGAGGAACGTACATAGGAGACAAATATACCCTCACATGACTTGCATATGGGGGGACTTAACTAAGAAAATTAACCGAGTTAATCACAAAGGTTAGAACCTGTAGTAAAATCAATGGGTAAAAGGTTGATTTGGGTGCCAATGAAACATAAAGGTTGAAACCTGTAATTTTAACCAAATATAAAAGTTGAATTATGTAATTTTGTCATATAAATATCATCACATTACTTTGGTCCAAGTTGTTTATCTAAATTGCCAATACGATGCCGGTACTACAACATCGGGTCGTCGATACTAGTTAATATAAAAAATATAATATACGTCCTTGTCTAACAAAAGTACATACCATTTTCCGTGACTGTAAAGTCAAAGTTTTGCACCTCCTTCAGTTTAATGTGAGTTGATGTTTTGGACTTTGGTGACAGGAATATAATAAATATTTGACACACCCACACACTGAACCATAGGGATGGCAATGGGTCGGGTTTGGGACGGGTTTAGGTAATCCCAACCCCATACCCGATTAGGTATGCTTGTCCCAAACCCGGCCCAAAACCCGTCGGGTTTGTGTTGGGTAATTACCCATCGGGTATCGGGTATACCCGCGGGTTTCGGGTAAACCCATTAATTTTTAAAACTTACTCATTGAGTATATCTGACTAAAAACCCGACTGACATCTATTGGGTAACTATTAACCAATTACATTTACCATTATTAAATATATATGTAAATGATTACAATGTATAAATATAAAATACTTGAATCATATAAAAACAATCAAAGACATAAATAAGAAATAGTATACACTAACTTTTTGGTAATTTGAGCACAAGATGATAATGTAGATGGACAATTAGATATATTATGCATAAATATTTAAAAAAATATATTAGAAATTATATTGGGTATCTAATCGGGTAAACGGGTATACTTTATCGGGTAATCGGGTCGGGTAAACGGGTATATCATCAAATCCCAAACCCGTCCCAAACCCGCGAAAAAAATAAAAACTAATCCCATACCCGGACCCATACCCGATTACCCGACCAAAACCCGTCCCAAATGTGTCGGGTTTCGGGTTTACCCATCGGGTTCGGGTTTGATTGCCATCCCTACTGAACCAAATCATGATCTTCTTATACTTTTCATTTACTTATTTATAATTTTTTTTCTTTATAATGCGATTATTTTATCAAGGTATATTTTAAATGAGGAAGTTGAAGTTTGTATTATGATCGAATTTCTCGATTGGGTTTGGACAATGTCATCCATGTAGTCACATATAACAATCATTCATTTTTTTTGGAGAGTAGTGTTTCAGCGGTAAATCCCGTGTTGCAAAGCGACCACTGCCCAGGATCGAATCCCATAGGAACCACACGGGTTTCTCCTTTCAAACCCAATGGTTATTTTTTCGGTGGAACGTGGGAATCGAACCTGAGACCAAACCCGGGCAGGAACCCTCCAAGGAGGTAAACCTTCCCACCTCAAACCAGCTGGGCTGGAGATCATTGGCATATAACAATCATTCATACAATTAGAAAAGGAGCTTACTTCTCCATATTGTTATTTAAATGTTTATTACGTGTAACAATAGAATAAGTATAGGAAACAATATCTATCTTAACTTTATTATTAGATTTGTAACACGGGATATTATAAAATAAAGTATTTATAGAAAGAAAAGGACACAAAATGGGGTAAATGGAGCAAATGGACATATTGATTGGTTGTCTTGCATGAATGCAACAACTGAGTGTGACAACACAGAATGGTTAATATTTAATTGATTTTTTATATCTATTATCTGGATCCCCTCCGTGTAATCTTGTCTCTTGTCCCTTACTGTGTCTCCTTTATTGCACTACTACTTAACTCTATCTTTTATAAAGTTTAACCCTAATTGATATTTAATTCATAGACATGTTTTTAATTATGAGTTGTTAGTAAAAAGATGCTCTTAATTATTAGACATAGCTTTGGCACTGTAGATATGTAACAAGATGTTGATGCCAATGTTTTTTATTGGATATGCTTTGCTTCTAAGTATTCACTATCAGTTGTGTTCCCTATGTAAACATGGTTAACTAGGTTTTGTATGTACTGGTCTGATGGAAAGCTTGTCTGGACACATGGTCTATAACTGACTTGATGCTGCTAAAGGTAAGTGCTTTCACTTCTATCTGTTTCCTTTTGTCTCTTTTGAAACTGAACTAAGTAAAATAATTTAAATTCTTGAGTAAATTTATAAGTGGAACTATGATCATCTACAAAACCGTATGGTATGGTCCAGACATCAGACTTGAAGTGGCGTACTGAGCTGAGATGTAATGACTCCAAATGGTTGGTGCTTGTTTGCGGACTTCAAGCGAACCAAGGATGGTGGAACCCGCAAACACAAACAATATTATTTGTATAATTTGTTTATATAAAAAGTTGTTGTGAGGTGGAGGTTCGATATTATTACGCATGTGTTGACCTCAGTGGGGTTTTCCTGTTGGTCGGGTTGAGAGACAGTAGCTTTGTTTCAGGACAAGCGGTTTTGAAGGCGGAAGCTAAGAAAGTGGCTAAGCACGAGGCAACATGTTTAGAGAATCAGCACGTGTTCCTTCCGTTCGCCTTCGACACATTTGGGTCCTTAGCCCCCGAGACGATTCGTTTCTTGGAGCGGGTTCAGAAGGTGGTCCACAGCGACTCGCAGAGCCCAAGGAACCAAAGGGTTTGTTTTTAGTAGAGTAGCCTTCGCAATTCAAAAAGGGATAGCGGCGCAGTTGGTTGCTCGCTTACCTATTATCCAAATGTAACTTGGTTTTTATTGTGGAATGAGACTTATTAACTCTATAATTGTTTAAAAACTGTTTTTCGTTGATTTTTTTTCACACCATCGGATTCCCTAAAAAAGAGAATAGATATATAGACCAAATGGTGATTCCTTACGACATATGGAATAGATATACACATCTATTATTTACTTGAATAAGATATATATGAGGAATGAAGTTTTAATAGGTAAATAAATTTTAAGGATAAATATGTTTTTTTAGTTAAATTATTTTATTTTTTTTTTTAAATTGAGAGTTCCAATATGAATGCTCTAAAACACCCACATTTATACAATTTAATTAAAACAAACAAACAGAACTCACCCATCTTTTTGGGCACGGCACAGGGACGCGAGAACTTAATAAACAACTTTTATTTAATAAAAAAACAAATAACTTAATTAATCGGTATCAAATTTTGAGGGCTCTAGAACATGCCATATAATGTGGTTATACAAGCAGGTATAACACGTTATATCATAATCTGATATATAGCTTGCTGGATTGTTGACAAAAAAGTAATAATAATAATTCAAAGTAGGTATACCAAGCTTACGAAAGCCGGTTTCATATTAAACTATTGAATGATATATACATTTCTTGTTTCGCAAATATCGTTATTTACTATGAAATATGGTTATTATTATTATTATTATTATTATTATTATTATTATTATTATTATTATTATTATTATTATTTTTTGTCTAATGGTAGTAATAAATTGTCCTCAAAAGTTGCCAATCTTGCCATCCAACAAATTTTTCTTTTGACAATGATTTACTTTCTGGAAGCATCTTCTTCGATGTAACATAATCGCCATTTTCAACATTTTCTCAATCATATAACGAATGTGTATCAATTTAACAAACGTGACATGTCATACATCTATTCTTTTGTACCGTAGCTCAACAAATTTTCGTATCTTGGAAAATCACTTGTACCGGAAAAAAAAATCATGGCTCACAATTGTAACCTTTCTTCATGTACGCATTATACATCTCAACACTCAAGACTCACAAAGCTCTTTATGCCCTCAATTAGAAGACAATAACGGACCCATGAATTATTTTCAAAGGGTGTGATCGAGGGGTTTAACCGAATTTTTAAGGGGTGCGGTTGGAATTTTTTTTGCCTACAGATTACACTAAAAAATTTTTTTCAAGGGGAGCGCCCGCCCCCTAGAGCTATACCTAGGTCCGCCCATGTTAGAAGATGCAAGTACCTATCCATGTTGTTTCTGGGATGATTGGACCATAACTTAATATTTAACAGTGACGTCATACGATTTGGTTTCCTGTTTAAACAAGGTGGAAGATGGTAGATACTTAGGAAAAGCGGTCAAGTGTTGTGGCAACTGCTCAAGTCACCGAACAAATTAATTCCATATGAACGAAGTGTCGACCTATGTTTCTCATCTCCTCGCGAAGCTATTCAAATATAGAATTGATATTCTTCCATTGAGAAGAATTGGCCTTGTTTCTTGATTTTCTAACTCATGTATGCTCTTCGGCTTGCTAACACAACAATTTTGTATCTTTCATGTTTGTGAATTATTATTTTAGTTTTGGCATTACGGGAAAATTTCGTACATTTTTGTAAGGAGCATTGTTCATCACACCATTTTTCTTTTCGTTTCCACTTACATCTTCAGGTACCATAGGTAAAGTTAAACTTATGATTTCTGTCACACCCCAACCGATGGCGAAATCCATCGGGGCGAGACTTGGGATAGATTGTTCAGAGACTTCATGACACTAGAATTCATGACAATATAATTTAAAGATAAAATTTCATTCATAGCATAAACATTGTTTAAAAGATAACCAAAATACAAATTGTCTCATAAAGGAGTAGTACAACATCAAAATATAGAATTTAAACTAGCATTGCACATACATAGTATTGTAGAATGGTTTACTCAAATCTCATACTATAGCATTGCACATACATATCATACAAAAGACATAACTCAAACCCGCGAGTACCACAGCGTATACCTAGCATATTCATGCTAGGCCGTTTAAATCTTAACAATGACCCATAAAGGGGGCGGTGTGCCAGTCCTATAGCGCTATACATGTTAAGTGGGCTAATAATAGTTAATGAATTATGTTTAACTATCTAAGAATCATAAGCATGGCAAATAGCATATAAGTATGTTTACTAGATTGAGCATGTGTGTTTATGAAAGCATTAGTGTGTTTTGCATATAATACATGTTGTACCCAAAAGTGATAAAAGAAAAGGGGACAACTATGACTCACCTTTGGGTGCGTTTAGTAAGGTTCCAAAAATGAGTCTTGGAAGATTAAGACCTTAGCTCCGATTAACTAGAATTAAAGAATAAAGGGTCTTAGGTAAGAGTTTAGATTATAGATTCACAAGAGTCATGCAAGCCTTTTAGGCAAACCAAAACACAAATCGCCTTTAGGGCAATCCGGATGGTCATGAGAATAAGTTAGACCAAGCACAAAATCATCATAGATGATTCGGATGGTATAAAGTTAGGAATGTGAATCCATTTGATAGGTTTATGTCATAACCACTTCGCTTATGGAATAAGCGTGGGTTTTGGACACGGGATTTCCCCTTTCTAGTGTGGATAAATCCGTAGCACAAGAAGGGTCAGGAGAGTTGGTAAGGTAGGGTGTAACCACAAACCTTCCAAAGATTAATAATAAGCTAGTAAGATAGAAACTTGAAAGTATATGCTTATATTATTATATAGTATAGCTAAGATGTTTAAGTAAAGTTTGGGGACTGATTTGGATGAGTCTTGACTCTCCTTTGTCACCCAATACCATAGCACAAATCTTTCTAACATTAGATTGTTAGTAGACTTGGTTGGTTCCTTCACAACAAACTATCTTAGGACATAAAAATAATTCAGAAAACAACCACCTTTGGGACCTCTTTTAGGTGCTCTACCCTTATCACACTTCTGTGGATAAATATGGGGAAGATCCTAGAGGTTTCTCCAAGGAGTTTTAGATGAAAAAGGGAAAGAAAAACAGAAGAGAAAGAAGGTTTGAGCTTGAAAAACTTACTAATGTGTAATCAGGAAGTTTGCTCAAAACTTGGAGGATTAGAGAGTGATTGGGAGGTGTTTAGGTGAGAAAATGGGGTTAAGTACGAGTTGTTAAAGAGTTAACTGATCTGATGCCTCCCCGAGCACCATGAGGGGATGGACTCTTCTCCCGAGGTACGCGGGGGAGAGGGGGTTCAGCCCAAAGTTGGTTTTCGTTGGGCTTGGCCCAACAGACTCGGTTTTGGACGTGTTTTTGGGTTAAAACTTAAGGTTTAGGCCCATTTTGACATGTTTTTGGGTTGGGCTTGATTTCCAACTTGTATGGATTTGTTTATGCTTCGGTTTCGCATTAGAGTCTCGTTTTTAAGTGTAAAGTATAAAGTTTGCGTTATATAGAATTCATAGATTAAATAAAATAGATTAAAATTAAATGCAATTGACAAAATATTCTTCCATTGATCATAAGCTCGGGATTACAAGGGTACAAAAAGACAAGATAAAAGAATACAAGGACTAGAATGGAAAATACGAAAAGTACAAATGTTACAGTCTCCCCTACTTTAGGAAATTTCGTCCCGAAATTTATTCAAGCGGTTTGACTGAAAAGATGTGGGTACTTTTTCTTCATTTGCTCTTCGTGTTCCCAAGTGAATTCGGGTCCATTCTTCGATTCCCAGCGAACTTTAACTAGGGGAATACGTTTTCGTTTGAGTTGTTTGACTTCACGATCCGTTATTTCCACTAGTTTATCGACGAAATGCATAGTCTCGTCGATTCGTACGTCCTCAAAAGAAATTTGTATGTTCCCTTCGGCTAAGCACTTCTTCAAATTCGAAACATGAAAGGTGGGATGGACATTGTTGAGTTCTTGGGGTAACTCGAGCCTGTAAGACACTTTCCCGATTCGCTCAATGATTTTGAATGGTCCAACATACCGTGGAGCTAACTTTCCTTTCTTTCCAAATCTGACTACTCCTTTCCAAGGAGACACCTTGAGGAGTACTTGGTCACCAACATTGAATTCAATGGGCTTTCGCCGCTTGTCAGCATAGCTTTTCTGACGGCTTCGAGCAGCTAAGAGATTATCGCGGATCTGGATGATTTTGTTGGTCTTTTCTTGGATGATTTCGGGACCGGTGATTTGTGCTTCACCAATCTCGTGCCAACATATAGGAGAACGACACTTTCGGCCATAGAGAGCTTCGAATGGAGCCATTTGGATGCTGGTATGGCAACTGTTATTGTAAGAGAACTCGACCAATGGTATATGCGCATCCCAGTTTCCACCGAAATCGATTACACAAGATCGAAGCATGTCCTCAAGAGTCTGGATTGTACGTTCAGTTTGCCCATCAGATTGAGGATAAAAAGTTGTACTAAGATTAAGCTGAGTTCCCATGGCAGCCTGAAATGTTTCCCAAAGACGAGAGGTGAATCGACCATCACGGTCTGAGATGATGTCAAGAGGAATACCGTGATGACAAATGATTTCCTTGGTGTAGATATAGGCTAGCTTCTCCACTTTGTAATCTTCACGAATGGGGAGGAAGTGAGCTAACTTGGTTAAACGATCAATGACTACCCAAATGCTATCGTGACCGGATGATGTTCGAGGGAGCTTGGTAATGAAATCCATAGCAATGCTTTCCCATTTCCACATGGGGACTTCGGGTTGTTCAAGCAAACCCGACGGACGTTGGTGCTCGGCTTTTACTTTGGAGCAAGTGAGACATTTGGACACAAAGAGAGCAATGTCCTTTTTCATACCGGGCCACCAATAATTGTGACGGAGATCTTGATACATTTTATCCGCACCGGGATGAATGGAGTATCGGGATTTATGCGCCTCATTCATTATAAGAGTACGAAGGTCATTACGATTGGGAACCCAAATACGATCAAGATAATAAAGAATCCCATCTGCCTTGGACTCCAAGTGTAACTCGGCACCACAAGACATTTCTTCATATAGAGTGTTTTCGTTGACCGATGTATGCTGAGCGTCTCGAATACGATTGAAGAGATCATTTTGAAATTGAGAGCTACGGAGGCGGTCGGTTTCTCGGATGTTGCATAGAACTGCATGACCTTTTCGACTAAGAGCAACGGCTACTACATTCGCTTTACCAGGATGGTAGCGAATTTCGCAGTCGTAGTCGTTTAACAATTCGACCCATCGTCGTTGTCGCATGTTAAGATCCTTTTGATTAAAAATGTGTTGGAGGCTTTTGTGGTCGGTAAAAACAACACATTTTGTACCATAGAGGTAATGTCTCCAGATTTTTAAGGCAAAAACAACAGCACCAAGTTCGAGATCATGAGTGGTGTAGTTCTTTTCGTGGATTTTGAGTTGCCTTGATGCATAGGCGATGACTTTGCCTCGTTGCATAAGAACACAACCAAGACCTTGATTCGATGCATCACAATAGACCACGAAATCATCATTCCCCTCGGGGAGAGCTAGAATAGGAGCATCACAAAGCATGGACTTGAGGGTTTCAAAGGCTTCTTCTTGTTTTGGACCCCAAATGAAAGGTTTGGACTTTTGAGTCAAAGCGGTAAGAGGTGTGGCAATTTTGGAAAAGTTGGAGATGAATCGACGGTAGTAACCCGCCAATCCTAGAAAAGAACGAACTTCGGTAGGAGATTTTGGGTGCAATCCAATTCTTGACAGCTTCGATTTTGGCAGGATCAACATGAATACCTTTTTCATTCACAATGTGCCCAAGGAATTGAACTTCTTTTAACCAAAATTCACATTTAGAGAACTTGGCATAAAGTCATTCGGCATGTAAGAGTTCGAGAATCAAACGGAGATGTCGTTTATGGTCGTCTTCGGATTTGGAATAGATCAAAATGTCATCAATGAAGACAATCACAAAGCGATCCAAATAAGGTTTACACACTCGATTCATTAGGTCCATGAATACTGCGGGTGCATTGGTTAAACCGAAAGGCATCACCATGAACTCGTAGTGACTATATCTTGTGCGAAAGGCGGTTTCTGGAATATCTTCTTCGTGGATTTGAAGTTGATGGTATCCGAACGAAGATCGATTTTTGAGAAACAAGTAGCTCCTTGGAGCTGGTCAAAGAAATCATCAATGCGTGGGAGAGGATATCGGTTTTTGACAGTAAGCTTGTTAAGCTCACGATAATCGATACACATACGGAAAGATCCGTCCTTCTTTTTAACAAACAAAACAGGAGCACCCCATGGAGAAGTACTCAGGCGTATGAAGCCTTTTTCAAGCAACTCTTGGAGTTGACTAGCAAGTTCTTGCATTTCGGAAGGTGCAAGACGATACGGAGCTTTTGCAACAGGTGTAGCACCGGGTATGAGATCAATACGAAATTCAACAGAACGAGCGGGAGGAAGACCGGGTAGATCTTCGGGAAAGTCACAAACAACAGGTATGTCTTCTATGCCTTTTCCCTTGTCTTTGGTTGTTACCACATGAGCCAAAAATGCAACATATTCGTTACGGAGACACTTCGAGCTTGGGTACAAGACATGAGTTTGAGTCCTTTGGAGGCTTTTTCACCATAGATTTGTAAAGTGTCACCACTAGGAAGTGGTATACAGATAAATTTTTCGAAGCAAACGACTTCGACACGATGTTTTGCAAGCCAATCCATGCCTACTATGATGTCGAAACTTCCCAATTGCATAGGATTAAGATCTATGGATAACTCATGGTCATTAAGATTCAAGGTGTAGTTTTTGATAATGAAATCAATAGAGATGGGTTCACCATTTGCGACTTCGACGGTGAAAGGTTCCGATAATTTAGATCGTGCACAAGCAAGTAAAGGTTCAAATTCTAGAGATACAAAACTCTTATCCGCACCAGTGTCAAAGAGTATAGAAGCATAAGATCCATTAACAAGGAACGTACCGTTCACAACATCATTTTCTGTTTGAGCTTTGGCCGCATTGAGGTTGAAAGCGCGACCCCTTGGTGGTTGATTTTGAGCCAGAGCTTGAACTTGAGCTTGGTTGTTGCGGGTACATTGAGGAGCAAAATGGCTAGGATCACCACACCTAAAACATGCACGGCCATTGCCGCTGGCTAGAGGAGGTTGGTCAGCAGCTCGGGGTTGGTTGGCAACTTGAGGTTGGTTGTTTTGGGTTCTAGGGCCGGTTTTGCAAGTTTGCACAAGGTGTCCATAGCGGTTACAATTGGTACAGAAACGGCAAGCAGAGGTTGTTAGGTGATGAAAATGACATGTGTTACATTTTGGGAAAGATCCGGTGTAAGGTTTCTTGGCAGGCACTTGGTTAAGAGGAGTTGGAGCTTGAGCTTCGGTGGATGGAATGGTAACGGCATAGTTTTGGTTTTGAGGTTTACGTTTGTGCTTATTGCTATGGGTTGATGGGGTTTTGGCTTCTTTTGGTTTGTCGGTGGGAATGGTGGTGGTTTGATTGATGGTTTTGGTGGTGGTGTTTGGGATAGTCAAGGTTCCATCTCTTACTTGGTTATCGGAGAGTTTTGCGGCCATACGGATAGCTTCCTCAAGGGTGGCAGGTTTGGATCCTTCCACAATGTCACGAACACTGTTGGGAAGACCCTGAAGGTATCTAGCTATGATTTTTCGGGTGGTGGTGAATTGGTTAGGGACAAGAACAAGAAGTTGCTTATAATGGTTGGTATAGGTTGGGTTATCACCGCTGTTTTGCTTGATTTTCCAAAATTCTTCTTCAAGTAGCGCCATCTCTTGCGCGAGGCAGAACTCCTCAATCATGAGTTGCTTGAGTTCTTCCCACGGTAGGGATAGAGCGGCTTCGTTTCCACGGTTAACTCTTTCACATTTCCACCACTCGAGTGCCCTTGACTTGAAGACACTTGAGGCATAGCGGGTGCGAAGGTCATCGGGGCATTCGCTATTGATAAATATTAGCTCGATGTGTGTAAATCCCAAAAACTATACCCGATATCAAGTAATCTCAATCAAAGGCGGAATCAGTGATTGAGATGGTTCAAGAACAAATGAACGATTTTAATGAAATATCTTCAATAGCATACGGTGTAACTTACCGTCTGATACTAGAGAGAATTCTATGATTAAAATGAAAACCGCTAGTTACAAATGAACCACAAAATAACTTTAAATATGTGGAAGGTTTCCCAAGTGGGCCAACATGGCCTAAGCCCTTCCACAGCCCAATCCACTAGCTAAAGCCCAAACTACTAATAAACTGAAAACTAATAACTGAGAACTACTATACTATCCGAGAACTAATACTAAACATAAACCTATAATAATATGGACCCAACAATCTCCCCCTAGGTTTATGCTTTATCTTCAACTCGAACATCTCTTTTCTTCTTCTTTGATGGCTGTAACACAACATGAGGATTTGCAACAGCATGTCCAAACAATTTGGTTTCAAGTCTGCTCTTCTGTCCTGCCCACAACTTCATCTTGATGATAACCGCCACTGCACTGGTAAACGCCTTTGCACACCGTTCATATTCTTCAGTAGCTTTTATCTGATTCTCTGCCAGCACTTGAATATCTTTCTCAGCAAATCTCATCAAATCCGTGGGATCACAAATACGATACTCAACATTGTCACATGTAATCACTGCATCACCATTAAATGAATCATAAACCCAAAACTGAAAACCTGCAAGAGTATTATCTGTCAAATCTCTAGCCACTGGAATAGTCGTTTCTTTCTTTGTTGCTGGCCACATCACTGTCTTCATTTTGTCTCCAGTGCGATGATCATACACACTTCCATATGTTCTAATCCACGACTCTGCAGTTTTCATATCTTTAAAATTACGTCGAGCATTGTCTTCCAACCATCTGTATAGCGAAAACCCTTTTCTTGTTTGGGTAGTTAACTCTTCACGATAGGGAGCCTTCATTAACTCAGCCAGATCCACTTTTGTCCATGTCTCAAAGTCTGATCTTTTGCTATAATACTCAACTCTCCCATTATTTCTTTTGACAAGCCATTTGTCTTTCTCCTCACTAAACATCCAACTCTTTATTCCTGATCTGTCACCATACAAGTCAAACCGATCCTTTCCTGTATCCACCATAAATCTGTCCGGTTGACGTTGATTCAGTGAGTCTTCTTTTGCCTTATTTGGAATGACAATTCTTCTTCTAGGAATCACCTTCTTCTTGCTTCGATTCGGTCTCAATTCATTGGCAAAATACTTTCTCAAACCTTCAGCAGCTATTGCATCAGAGTCTTCAAAATCACTACCAATTTCATCTTCTAGTGTGAACTCTTCGTGTCTTGCCGAATCTAACTCTACATCTTCAACAACTTGATTAACGACAGGAGTACTCTTTTCTTTGAATTCTGATCCAAATCTGTTTTCCAGATTCTGAGCCAAATCTGAGACAACTGCTACCACATTTCCCATACTAGCTTGAAGTTCTTTGATCAGTTTGTCCTTTTCTTTAACAGATTCTTCAAGATCAATGATTCTGATATCTTTAAAAATTTGTTCCTGTTCCAACATAATCACTCTTCTTTTCAAATCCACAACATCAACGTCTTCAACTTCATCCACTAAGTCCTCGAGCATAACGAACTTTCCTCTTAACTCATCACCCGAAAGACTTCCATCGGCTCCACTTGAACTTTCTGGTGCTGTATGAACAAATGAAACAAACGGATTTTCAGATAATACATTTACATTCGTTACCTGAGGCTCAATTTCTTCCACTTCCCCTGCACTTGACTTGCTTCTAGTATCAACATCAATTATTTTCTCAGACTTATTAGTATCATGTTCAGTTGTCTTGGGCACATCAACTGACACTTCTTCAGTAGATTGGTTCATCATAGATTCATTTATAAACACACCTGGCTTTGGATCTTTTCTTCTTCTCTTCAACGGTCTTTCTGGCTCAGGATTAATCATATCATCTTCAGTAGACACATTGACTGGTGTGAGAGGAGGATTCTCAACAGCAGTCTTTGCCTTCTCTAACAGCTCACTCAGCACTTCAGACGACAATACAGAATTATCAATAACAAGTGTTTCTGTTATCGCTGTTTGTTGTTCCAACTCAGGTTGATCTTGTTCTTTCTCTTCATTCACTTTATCAATCATACATGCTTTTGACAAGTCGTCATACAGTTCATCATCCGACAAGTCAATATTTTCAATAACAGTTTCCTCCCCAGAACCTACAGGTGGGTCTATAATCTGCACATCATGATCTTCAGCAATTATCGCATTCATACATCTTTCAGGTTCTGTTTCTGGCAAAGCAACTTCTGAAAACTGGCCAAACTTTTCAAGAGGAATACTATATCTATACAATTCTTTAGCTTCTTTTCTCTTTTGACACATTAATCCAAACACATTAGGACCCATCATCTTCGCATCAAAGTTGTCATCAGTTTTCTCCAAATCTTTATACTTGGCATCCAAGATCATCTGAATAAACCTTGGATACATCATGAACAAATTCTTCTTTACCCCTTTCAAGTTCCCCAACATTTCTTCAAACACATATTTTGAGTAGTTGTAATTTCTGTTCATAACAAGAGCTGTAACACCGGATGCTTGTCTTTTGTTTAAAGAGTCCCCACTACCTTTGTTCCCAGAGATACACATAAGGTATACATGCACCAAAAGTCTCCAATATGGATGCATGAGCTTCTTTTGCACTGTCGGATAATCCCCTTCATAATTCATTCTTCGTAAAACGCTTTTAACATCTTCATCAGAATGGGAGACTGGATAGTCTGGTTCGTCTCCAAATAACAAAACTTCTCTAATAATCTGCTCTGACACGACCACTTCCTTATTCTGAATTGTTGAAGTAATCACTTTAACGCCATCCTTCTTACTGAATTTAGCATTTCCCCAGAAGTCTTCAATCCACGATTTACACACTGGTGGATTTTCTCTAACTGCATGTGCTATTTTGCACGAGTTCAAACCAACGATCATAGAGTAAAAAAGCTCTTTGTGCTTCACGGGAGGATCCAGCAAGTATCCAGCAATATTATGTTCATTCACAAATCCGGTCTTTGGTTCTCTCTTTGATTTTCCGTTTTCAGCAACCGCATCACCTGTATCAACATTGTTATCCATATCTGCACAAAACCAAGCAAGTGAGAAACTCGTTTGTAATTTAAAAAATAATGAGTGTTTGATTGTGCACATAACAAACCATATGTCTTTTAAATCAAAATACCACAAAGGATTAATGACTTTTCAACAAAGAATTGATAAACAAATGAGTCTTCCACACTTGACTCATCATTAGGTTCTCGGAAATCAAAATGGGTTTCGAAAGTCCCAATCCAAGACTTCATTTAAAAGCTTCAAAATTTAATCAAAAATTCCTTTATTTATCTATTACTACCCCCCTTTTTAATTAATATTTTTTATTGTTACCGAGAACCCAATTTTTAAATTATCCGAGAACCCATTCCAGATCTGAGTTTCCGGATACCCAAGTTCGAAAAACTGTGCAGTGTATCATCTTCTTTACAATCAACAGTCATCTCCTCTTCCTTTTTCTACCATCGGTTATCATCATCCCATCATAACCTTAGTCCGATGAGAACATTATCACAATATCCAGTACGTCTTTTGGGCACCAAGAAAATAATCACCCTAACACTGTGTTCCCGAGTTTCATTTAACGAAAGAAAGGAAAGGATTTGGAAAGATGTTTTAAAAAATTGTGTTCCAGAGTTTTTTTAAAGAGAGAAAGGAAGGGAAATGGAAGGAAATTTTTGGTTCATTTCCTTCATTTTTCATCCTTCCAAATTGGAGAGATTTGGAAGGAAATGCTATTTTAAACATAAAATTCTTACTTTCCTCTCCATTTCCTTCAAACTCGGGAACACGCTGATTAATTAAATATTTTCTTTCCACTCTCTTTCTTTTCCCTCCTTAATTCTCTTTCCCTTCTCTTCCTTCATTTGTTAAATTCGGGAACATAGTGTAAATTCTTAGATATTAAATACACACACACGTTATTCACACCACAGAATCAACATACACACATTAACAAACACCCATCATCTTCATTCAATTCTGAAAATTTCCTTTAACTTATCAAGAACCCATTAAAACATATCCATCTCCAACACCACTCGCTTCTATCTCAAGACCTAACAACCATATCACTAAAACCCATCAGACCACCGTCCCAAATTGTCACCACCTCCGTGACTCAACCTCACACCAGCGCCACCACCTTCTGACCCAAACCACCGAAACAGCGCCACCCCCTGCACCGAATCGGACTCGACCACCATCCAACCCACAATCCAGTCAAGAATCACCATTGACACCGTCATCATTCGCCGCCGCCATCAAAACAACCTCTCCATCTTTAACCTCAACAGACTCGCAATCACAACCACCAGTCGCCTCTGTTAGCCACCGTCTTTCACCGTACATCATCGCCACTCGCTACACAGATTCCAAACTCGTTGACTACTGCTCACCATCGTTTGTAACCACTCGTTGCCGCTGTCACACTCAAACTCCCTTAAACACCACCGTCGTCTACCCCCTTCCATCCCAAACATTGATTAAACCCATCGATTCACGATACACCTGCAACTTAATTAAAAATTATGAACACATAATAAGATTTATTTAGCTTGACAAAAAAAACGGATCAAAGGGTTTGTTCAAAGACAAAGCAGCAGAATGTTGAAGATGATATGAGTCTTCGATTTTTTTTTTATAAAATGATTTTGGAAGATAGTGGGTTTTCGGTTTTTGGGACCCTTTTTAAAGTGAAACCTAAAATTTGAGAAGATAATCCCATCTTTTGATCTTGTGTAGGCCCATCGAAAAGTTTATTATACAATTTAAAAACGAGAACCCTTTTACTTTGGATTTTGTGAAGAGATATAATATTGACCGATAACCCTTTTTTTATTATTATTATTATTATTTTTTTTTTTTTTAGAAACCAAAGACCCGATTAGATGTCTCTCTTAAAATGGTTATAAAATTTTATAGAATAGATTACATGTACGTTAAAACAGTCAAGACAATTTACCCAGGAATTGCTAAACAGAGCAAGACACAAAATAAATTAAAAACAATTTAACTAATAAAATAACAAAAATGAGATTGCTTACGGGATCAAATCACTGTGACTCAGGCCGACTACACTTATTAGCACTGACTTAATTTAGTTGGTCCGAGCGATTGCCAATATTTGATCCACTTAAACCCTTATGCCTCCGACCTTATTATATAACCACCAGTGACATTTAAATTATCATGTTTTAGTGTATTATTTATGAGCACTCAATAAGTCACAATCAAATCCTAGTGTTATATGTAGTACCAGCTATCAAGCAAGTAGTTTCCCTACCACATATTTCACAGTGTCTGCTCTAATATCTGAGATATGGACTGGGATTAGATTGAGAAAAGAAAAGAATAGATCTTTTATCAGAGGTGGGATGTAATATACAAATCTAATGATTTCTTGACGATTTCAAAAGATATAGGTTTACAGGGTTTTGGACGCTAGAGGGTCTCTTTTAATGTGCACATTGGCCTCTTTTTGGATACATATGATCTCTTTTGGTTTTTATTTCATTACAAGCCTTTGGCCTTTTGCATGGACACATTTGGTCTCTTTTGATCTACAGCACGGTATGTACAGGTCTTTGCTTACACAAAACAGAGTAAATACCGGAGTTGTTCAGAACAGATCTCAGACCTAGAGCACAGTGTGTATCGGGACATCACACCAGCAGTCAAATAGCTAAGCACTAACTCTAAGTGATGCTCCTTACTGAGGTCATACGTTATCTTCAAGTGCATCACAGGTAAACTTATTTTTTTACAGTCACGAGAACTGGGCCTATTGACATATCACTTTCAGAGCCTAACCGTTTCAGTTCCGGCCTTACATGAGTCTGCCTTACTCACTAGTGAAAATTCTTATCACTTCCCGTATGATGCAGATAATAAATAGAAAGCAGAGAATAATTCTCCCCCTAAATTTGTGCATTGGGAGAATTAATGGACAAATTTATGTACAAAACAAATAATTTTTTTTTTTTTATAAGAAATAACCATTTTAGTCATCGAAACGAATGACTCTCAGAAGAGCCACAAGATCATTGAATCGGGCTCGGCTCACTGGCTTTGTGAACAAATCCGCCACATTGTTATCTGTGTGGATTTGCTCCATGGTGATTAGCTGTTGGTTGTAGGAATCCCTAATAAAATGAATTTTAATTGGGATATGTTTGGTTTTTGAAAAATAGACTGGATTTTTGACGATTTGAATTGCAGCATCATTATCACAGTAAATAGGAGTTTCACGAAATTCCAAACCGTAATCCAGCAATTGATGTTGCATCCAGATGACCTGAGAGCAGCAAGCAGAAGCAGCAACATATTCCGCCTCAGCAGTGGACATGGAAACTGTCTGTTGCTTTTTGCATTGCCAAGAGATAAGCCTGTCCCCAAGATACTGACATCCAGCAGTGGTGGATTTCCTGTCAATATCACACCTCCAAAGTTGCTGTCAGAAAATGCATATAATTCAAAAGGAGAATCTCTAGGATACCAAAGGCCAAGCCTAGGTTTCCCTTTAAGGTACCTAAAGATTCTTTTAACAGCAATAAGATGAGAAAGTTTAGGATTAGCCTGATATCGAGCGCATTGACACACAGCAAACATGATGTCAGGTCTACTGGCGGTCAAGTACATCAGAGATCCGATCATGGACCGATAAAAAGTCTGGTCAACAGCTTCCCCTTCAGAATCAGAGGACAATACCGGACGTTCAGCCATAGGCGTATCAGCACTTCGACATTCTGTAAACTGAAACTTGGTTAACACATCATCCACGTATTTCCCTTGATGGATAAGAATTCCCGTGTTGTCCTGTTTAACTTGCAACCCTAAAAAGAACGTCATCTCTCCCAAAGAACTCATTTCAAACTTCTTTCGCATCACTTCTTCAAACTCCTTACACAACTCCTCACTTGTGGATCCGAAAATAATATCATCCACATAAATTTGAACCAGAATCTGATGCTCCCCCACTCTTTTTAGAAACAGTGTTTGATCAATGACACCACGAACATAATCATGAGCCAGAAGATGTTCAGTCAAAGTGGCATACCAGGCTCGAGGTGCCTGATGTAGTCCATACAAAGCTTTGTCCAGCTTATAAACATGATCCGGGTTCTTGGCATCCACAAACCCCGGAGGCTGACTGACATATATCTCCTGCTTAATCTCCCCATATAGGAAAGCAGTCTTCACGTCCATTTGATAGACAGTGAAACCCTTGAAGGAAGCGTATGCCAAGAAAAGTCTAATTGCTTCTAGTCTCGCAACTGGAGCATACACCTCATCGTAATCTAGCCCCTCTATCTGTCTAAATCCCTGTACTACCAACCGAGCTTTGTTTCGAACAATAACCCCACTATCATCCTTCTTGTTTCTAAATACCCATCTTGTACCCAGTGCTTTCTTTCCTGGAGGAAGTTCTACCAGCTCCCAGACTTTTAATTTTGTGAACTGGTTCAACTCCTCTTGCATTGCATCCACCCAACTTGATTCTCTTAAAGCCATTGTAATGTGCTTTGGCTCAATTTGAGAAATAAAGCATGAATACAAACATCTGTTAATATCACCTGTTCGACTTCTTGTCAGAATTCCTGCATTGATTGGTCCAATTACTTGGTCAACAGGATGGTTTATTTGAACAGGTGCTGGTACAGGAGCATCAGGAACGATCTCGGCAGGGGATAAATTCGTCAGATTTTCTTGGTTTTCGTCAGCAGTAATCTCGGGACCTACAGCTTCATTTACAATCTCTTGTGTCGTATCATCAGGAACGGTAGTTGGAGTGACTATACTTTCTTCAGGAATCTGATCTTGAAGAGATGATCCAAGCAGATCTGGAGTAGATACTCCTGCATCTGATGGTTGAGTATGATTTTCACCAATGGAATTTGACGACACATGCGTGGTATCATCTGAAGCTGTGACTAGGGTGATCGGGTTAGAACTCTGAGATGGTAGAATTTCTTCATCAACAATCACTGGAGGTACTGCCACCTGTGTAGAGATTGAAGATGAACTAGATACTAGGGGATCTTGTGACAATTGATCTGCACAATCAGAAAACAAATTAAAAGATTTGAACAAAGTAGAGTAATCATAAACCCAGTTTGGTCCTTGGCCTGCATCAGTTGGATTCTCTTCGAGCCACTCCACATCATATGATTCGATGACTTCTTTGGTACTCTTTCTGTAAACTCTGTAAGCTGTCTTCTTGGCATACCCAACAAAATAGCACTCATCACCCTTGGCATCAAACTTGGAAGAAGACTCTTGATGTAACAGAGTGCAAGGACAACCAAAGGTTCTGAAGTGTTTTACTGTAGGCCGTTCTCCATATAGAATCTCGTATGGAGTTTTCATCTGAGCTTTGTTGAGCAATACCCAATTTTGGACGTAACACGCGGTATTCACGGCTTCAGCCCAGAAAAAGGTTGGTAACTGGGAATCAACTAGCATTGTACGTGCAGCCTCAATCAGTGTTCGATTTCTTCTTTCAGCAACTCCATTTTGTTGTGGAGTTCGAGAGGCACTATACTGTCTATCAATCCCTTTTTCATCACAGAAAAGATCCATGACTGAATTCTTAAATTCAGTTCCATTGTCACTTCGAATCCCTTTCACCTTCTTGTTCGTTTGATTTTCGATAAGAACTATAAACCTTTTAATCAATTCTGCAGTCTCACTTTTGTTAGATAAGAAAAATACCCAAGTGAAACGTGAAAAGTCATCAGTAATAACCAAGCAATATGATTTTCTTGAAATACTGAGAACATTCACAGGACCAAAACAGTTGCAAAATTGTGTCAATGGAGTTTATTGTTTTCGAGAAGTGAGGTTTTTTGTGTTGCTTTCCTCGTGCACAAGAAACACATTTTTCAATGGTGATGAAATCTTTCACAGGTAAATCACGGACTAAGCCACCCTTAGCAATACGATTTAAATTTTTCATGTTACAGTGACCAAGACGGCGATGCCATAACATAGCATCATGTTCAGTGGTTTTAGAAAAAAGACATAGTAACTCTTCAGATGGTTTCTTATTCATATCAATGACATATGCATTTCCCCTTCGTTCAGATTTTAACAAAATCCAGTCTTCAGGTATCACAATACCCGGTTTTAGAACAAAACAACCTTTATTTGTAAAGTGAGTTGAAAAACCATTGTCACAAATTTGAGATACGCTGAGTAAACTATGTTGTAATTCAGGAACATAGTTAACATCTTTAAAACTTAAAGCACCATTTGTAACAGTACCTTTCTGGGTAATCTTACCCGACTCTCCTCCTGCAAAGGAGACAGATCCACCATCGAAATTCTCTATGTTGGTCAATTGGGATAAGTCTCCTGTCATGTGTCTGGAACAGCCACTATCAACATACCAAAGTCTGATGATATTCCTCCATAGCCGTTCCTACACATGTTGCAGGATCAGTTAGATTTAGGAACCCAGGCCTTAGAAGAACTGGGTTTCTTATTGTTAGCAAAAGTGAATACAGTTTCAACATTAATAGTTGAGCATGATGAAGAATGTGACTTGGATTCAGTCTTTTGTTTTGGTTTCCAATTCAAACATTGTCTTTTTGTTAACTGAAGATCATGTCGAATTTGTGATTTTGATTGAAACTTATGTTGATTTATTTGAAAAGCATTTCGAAGTTTCTTATCTCGAATCCAGTCTCCATCAGAGGGCTTTGCCTTAGATTTTACATTCTGGGCATTATTAAAACTTTTAGTGCCCGAATTATCATTAGTGAAACTCCGAGGCATAGCTCTCTGATGTTTCTGATGATTTTGTCCCTTGTTTGTATGGACACAGTTTCTTGCTATATGTCCAGGTATCCCACAAGTGTAACATGTTTGTCTTTTGAGATAGTGGGTATCCTGGAGTCTGTCAACACAAGCTGATCTGTGTGAGCTTGACATCCCTTGTGCTACTGGTTGGTAGGTTTTCTTCCCTGTTTTAACACTTCCCTGTTTACAACAGTTAGCACATTTTCCATATTTTGAGGTTTCTGAATTTGAATTTTTGTTTGCGTTAGCTAAAACATCTTGATATGCATGTTTCGGTGGCATGTATTTGTCACCTGTAATTTTTACAGCTAAATTCTTTTTCTCATAAGGACAAGCATTAGGAGATAAATCAGTTTTCTTAACAGAAAATAAAGAAGTTTTCATGCAATCAGAAACACAAGGTTCAACGCTCTTAACAGCAGAGCTCACACACAAGTTTGACTTAGCAAAAACATTTAAATTGTCTTTTAAAGAAATATTATTCAAATCATCAGAAAGACGGTCTTCATCAGCTTCAGTCCAATCTTCAACTAAAATTTCTTCTGCACAGGAAGAAGAAGCATTAGAATTATTCACACATTTAAAATCAACATTTACTTCTGTTACTGAGCCTGTTCCAACAATTTGTGATTCAATGGTGTTCTCTGAGTCAGATTCATCTGAAGTATCTGACCCACAAGATGAATTGGAACAACTGCTTGAGTTAATAGATCTAGCAATACATTTAAACAACATCGATTCAATTGATTCTATTGAGCAATTTGATTTAATTGAAGATGTATCCTCACTCACATTTTCAGCACTGTTAACTCTAGACTTTTCATGACTTGTCATTTCATTGCTTTCAGATTGAACAAACTTGGTAGTAGGAACATTACTAGGTGAGACACCATACTTAGGTTGTTTCATATGCCCTTCTGGTGCAGAGATTTTAATTGGCACAGACTTAACTGGCTCCACCTCAATTCTTTTTCCATACACCATATTTCCCTCATTTTCTATTTCCTCATCTGTGAGAGGCAACCCTGTATAATTGTGGTTGTAAGGGGGTGCAATTTCTACAAAACCTATACCAACTCCTTTGTTCTCTCTGTACTTAAGTTTTGAACTTATCATTTTCTCAACGCGCTCACTAGAACAATCAAATTTTCTAAAGTGAAAATCGGCATTTTCGAATTTTGATTTCAAAGACTCTAGTTCAGCACTAAGTTCATCTATAACTTTCTTCTGGTGTACGACAAGACAAGATTTATTGCTTAGGTCATTATCATATTGAATTGCATCCTTTTCTAAGGCTTCTAACCTAAGTTTATAAGCCGCGGTTCGACTATTCAAACATGATATCTTTCCTTTAAGCTCATCATTTTCTCTAACCAACTGAGAATTATAATCTATGTAATACCTAGCTTTTTCTGCACAAGCATTTGAACATAAATTAGAAAATACCTCAGGTGAAGCTGGAATTGGATTTTGATTGATGTACGCCATGAATGCATGAAGATCATCAGTTGTTACATTGCAAGCTTCCATTGCTTCCTTAGTTGTCATCTTTGCATCTTCTCCAGTTTGAGCCAACATAGCAACATTGTTCACCACTTCAGAGATATTCAGTGCACTTATCTGATCACTCCAATCAAAATCTCCTCCCTGCTGAGCAACCAATGCTTTGCTTGAATTAGCACTAGCAGCTGATAAACTCTGTCCCCCAGTAACAGCCACACTTCTTTCACTGTTTTCATTTTCCACTTTAGGCTCCTTACACTCGCGAGCAAAGTGTCCAGGCTTGTGGCAATTATAACATCTCAGTTCCCCTTTATTGAACCCCACACTTTTGTTATCCATGTTGTCCCATCTGTTTCTTCCAGTCCTTTTGATGAAGTTTTTGGCTCTGAACACTGCCATAGCCATTTGCTATGTAATGTCCAACTCTTCTATGTCTTCAGGATGAATCTGCTCGAATTCAGATGTCATAACATTAGGTGGCACCAATGTTCCATGCTGATATGCTTTATAACAGTTCATGAATCCAGCAATTAAAGCTATGTTCTCCTGAGTTTCTTTTGAAATTTGAGCAGCTTGTACAACAACCTTCTGATCTTGAAGTTTGGGAGCAATAGAACTTGAAGCAGCTTGAGTGTTTGAACCGGTTGAACCTGCATTCTGATAAGCTGATGATGGAGGATAAGCTGGAACCTGAGATCCTGATTGAGATATCAAAGCAGTGTTGGAGCTACTTGATCCAGCCACACTGTAGCTACTTGAGTGATTTAAAGCTCTCTGCTGATCATCCATTTCACACGACCTGATGGTTGCAATTAACTCTTGTAGTGGCATTCTGCTCAAGTCTTTGGTCCTTTTGATTAAGGCCACATTCATGTCCCAGTTTCTTGGGAGAGCATTCAGTAATTTCTTGTTGACTTCAGAATTTCCTAGAAAAATGTCATTTGCCCTCATCTGAGTGTTTAATGCTATAAATCTAGCAATCTGATTCTCAAGTGTTTCATTCAAAACATAGTTGAACAAGTTGAATTTCTGACGCAGCATGTCCTTTCTGCTTTCCTTGATGTCATCATTCCCTTCATAGGCTTGAATCAATGCTTCCCACAGTTCTTTGGCATTAGTGTAATCACGATAACCAATGGCAATCTCGGGAGATAGCCCTTGAGTCAGAATAGAGAGTGCTCGTGTGTCCACATCAGCTTTTGCATAGTCTTCTTCATTCCATGCTGATTCTGGCTTGACTTCAGTAGTTCCCTTTGCTTCATCAGTAACATAAGTGATCTGAACTGGACCTCTCAAAATAGCTCTCCACAGTTTTGGCTCCTTCCCCTTAACATGTTGAATGAACCTGAATTTCCATTCTGAGAATGAATCCCCTTCCATGAGTCTGGGAACACGAGTGCTAGTTCCAATCACGTTGTCCAGTTCCATTTGTTTAGCATTGGCAGCGAGTTGACTTTGTTGATCCATTTCACGAACTCCTGTAAACCTGTTCACACCAAAACAAACCAACAAGTGATACTGTGTTTTGAAAATGAATTCAAGAAGAACAATAATTTTTTCGAAAACAATTTTGGTTTTCTGAGAACTCAATAAATAGTTCAAGAACACAATGTAGAACACACACTAACACCAATTTTCGAGAACAATAGTTTTCAAGAAAATTGCGAGAACTGATCAAGAGTTTTCGAGAACATGAATACAAGTTTATTAATCAATCTACACCAAGAACAAATTGTATGACATCCGAGAACTACAATTCGAGATCACCAAATCTGAGAACAACAGTATGAGAACTGAACCGAGAACTTGAATCCGGAGATAAATGTCGAGAACACAACAAACCGAGAACCTATAATGATTTCAAACACAATCTGAGAACAATTGATATTCGAAAATAAGGAAATCTGGGAACCCCAACTTTAATCCGAGAACTACACAACAAATAAGCGAATCCGAGAACTCAAAATCTATTTCCGAAAACCAATGAAATTCGAGAACCAGGTCTTTATTTCGAAAACTATAAAAATCGAGAACTGAATCCGAGAACTTGAACTTTCGAAAAAAAAAACTATCAAATTCGAGAACACCACAAATGAACCGAGAACCAAAAAATCCGGGAACTAAGTTATTTCGAGAATAAGTATTTAGATCCGAGAACCTAAGACTTCGAGAACAAGATAAGTTTGAGAACACACTCCATCAAGACCTGCAAAATCGAGAACAATAATATCGAGAACTACAAACCATAAATTTCCTAAACTACACACTAGAAGCCAAAAAAAAAATTAAAAAGTAGTAATTCTTGAGAACACAATACGAGAGACAAAAAAAACACGATTTTTTTTTTTTTTTTTAAGATAAATCTTTTTGAATAAACCTTATGATCAGAAACTATTGGATAAAAATAAATCTTTTCAAATTTTTAAAAGATATTATCTCAAATCTCCTTCTCCTTTCAACGAAAAGTGCTAAAATTTTGCAAACACATTTATGGTTCACAAACAAGATCAACCACCCCTTTTTTAAATCAAATCTAATTTTTTTTCAGTAATTCCGAAGATCAATTCAACCATAAACAATATGAAGTTAACAATTTTAAACCCCACTAGAACTTCAATCGAAAACACCCCTTTTCAAAACTCAAGTAATCTCCACCAAATCATATTAAACAAAATGAAAACTTATTGATAAATAGAATCTAAGATCAAGTCAGCCAAAACAAAAGTGGAGGTAATATAGAATTTCAATCGGGATTTAATTTATCAAATAATAATAAGGTTAATTCAATCCTCCAATGACCTTTTGATTTCGAATAGTAACAACATACAAACAATTTCAAAATCCACTTTTTAGACCCCAATAAAATACCAAAACAGAAACGAATTTTTTTTTAAATCCCGAATTAAAAAAAATTCCTCAAATAAACGATTAAAAATTTCTTTCAATCAAAACACCCTCTTGAATCCCTTGATATCTGAACCGAGCCTTGAACAAGCTTCAATGGCTCTGATACCAATTGTAAATCCCAAAAACTATACCCGATATCAAGTAATCTCAATCAAAGGCGGAATCAGTGATTGAGATGGTTCAAGAACAAATGAACGATTTTAATGAAATATCTTCAATAGCATACGGTGTAACTTACCGTCTGATACTAGAGAGAATTCTATGATTAAAATGAAAACCGCTAGTTACAAATGAACCACAAAATAACTTTAAATATGTGGAAGGTTTCCCAAGTGGGCCAACATGGCCTAAGCCCTTCCACAGCCCAATCCACTAGCTAAAGCCCAAACTACTAATAAACTGAAAACTAATAACTGAGAACTACTATACTATCCGAGAACTAATACTAAACATAAACCTATAATAATATGGACCCAACAATGTGGTCAAACCACTCAAGCATAGCGGATGCACCGTCATTTCCCGTGAAGGAGTCGGGTCGGTGTGAGTGAAATTGCTTAAAGGTGAAAGTGGTGGTTTTGGAGGATTCGGCTTTGGAGTCAACTGAACCGTGTGGGCTTGCGGATGCTTGAATTTTGCTAACCACTTCGGGTATGACCTTGGCCATTTGCTTGGCCATGAAAGAGAGCATTTTCTTATTGGTGCTTTGTTTTGAGCTTCTTCAGTTTGACATGGAAGACATCTAAAGGATAAACAAGGGATTATGAGCTTTGATCAATGGTTTATTTGTATAAAGTTTGCATTTTGTCTTTGTTTTTTTAAAAAAAATGAATTAAGCATACAAAGCACATAGTGTCAAGTAGTTCATGTAGCATGTCGTTTCACATTGTTTATAAAGCATAACACATAAGTATGAGCAAGTATAGTGCATTTAGACAATATAAAGGAGTTTTGATTATTGTTGGTTTGCGATTATTAGTATTGTTTGGAGATTGCTAGAGTACTTGAGATGCGAGTCTTGATAGCCTTTGCGAGTAGTAAAAAAAAGTAAATCGAATATATGTAGTGAAAACATAGCATGAAAACAACATTGAAATTAATATTAACATAAAATGAGGGACTTGTTTTAAGCAAGCCATTGGAGTGTTCCGGAACGGAACTAAGACTAACCAAAGTGGTTCGAATTTACCTTTGAGTTTGAAAACATGCTTTGCCCTAATAGGTGGAATACTCTCGCCGAACTTACGGTTAACGGTATTCACCCTTCCAGTTACTACATGTTTCTTGTCATTAGTAAATTTGAGACTTTGGCGAGATTAAAAAAAAACAAAATCAAGGATTGAAACTAGTCGCTAAGTTGCGGATTGAAACTCTTCGGCTTGCTAACACAACAATTTTGTATCTTTCATGTTTGTGAATTATTATTTTAGTTTTGGCATTACGGGAAAATTTCGTAAATTTTTGCAAGGAGCATTGTTCATCACACCATTTTTCTTTTCGTTTCCACTTACATCTTCAGGTACCATAGGTAAAGTTAAACTAATGATTTCTGTCACACCCCAACCGATGGCGGAATACATCGGGGCAAGACTTGGGATAGATTGTTCAAAGACTTCATGACACTAGAATTCGTCACAACATAATTTAAAGATAAAATTTCATTCATAGCATAAACATTGTCTAAAAGATAACCAAAATACAAATTGTCTCATAAAGGAGTAGTACAACATCAAAATATAGAATTTAAACTAGCGTGAGTTTCTAGCCAAATCCTAAGTAGTTTTTCTTGTATACCCTGCATCAAACGTTTCCTGAAACATGTATAAAATATCCGTCAACACATAAAGCATTGGTGAGCATACTAGTTTTAGTTTACATACATAGTATTTTAGAATGGTTTACTCAAATCTCATACTATAGCATTGCACATACATATCATACAAAAGACATAACTCAAACCCGCGAGTACCACAGCGTATACCTAGCATATTCATGCTAGGCCGTTTAAATCTTAACAATGACCCATAAAGGAGGCGGTGTGCTAGTCCTATAGCGCTATACATGTTAAGTGGGCTAATAATACTTAATGAATTATGTTTAAGTATCTAAGAATCATAAGCATGGCAAATAGCATATAAGTATGTTTAATAGATTAAGCATGTGTGTTTATGAAAGCATTAGTGTGTTTTGCATATAATACATGTTGTACCCAAAAGTGATAAAAGAAAAGGGGACAAGTATGACTCACCTTTGGGTGCGTTTAGTAAGGTTCCAAAAATGAGTCTTGGAAGATTAAGACCTTAGCTCCGATTAACTAGAATTAAAGAATAAAGGGTCTTAGGTTCGAGTTTAGATTATAGATTCACGAGAGTCATGCAAGCCTTTTAGGAAAACCAAAACACAAATTGCCTTTAGGGCAATCCGGATAGTCATGAGATTAAGTTAGACCAAGCACAAAATCATCATAGATGATTCGGATGGTATAAAGTTAGGAATGTGAATCCATTTGATAGGTTCATGTCATAACCACTTCGCTTATGGAATAAGTGTGGGTTTTGGACACGGGATTTCCCCTTTCTAGTGTGGATAAATCCGTAGCACAAGAAGGGTCAGGAGAGTTGGTAAGGTAAGGTGTAACCACAAACCTTCCAAAGATTAATAATAAGCTAGTAAGATAGAAACTTGAAAGTATATGCTTATATTATTATATAGTATTGCTAAGATGTTTTAGTAAAGTTTGGGGACTTATTTGGATGAGTCTTGACTCTCCTTTGTCACCCAATACCATAGCACAAATCTTTCTAACATTAGATTGTTAGTAGACTTGGTTGGTTCCTTCACAACAAACTATCTTAGGACATAAAAATAATTCAGAAAACAACCACCTTTGGGACCTCTTTTAGGTGCTCTACCCTTATCACACTTCTGTGGATAAATATGGGGAAGATCCTAGAGGTTTCTCCAAGGAGTTTTAGATGAAAAAGGGAAAGAAAAACAGAAGAGAAAGAAGGTTTGAGCTTGAAAAACTTACTGATGTGTAATCAGGAAGTTTGTTCAAAACTTGGAGGATTAGAGAGTGACTGTGGAGAGATTATGGATGAACAAAGGATTAAAGGGTGGAGAGGAGTTGTATTTATAGGTGAGGTGGGTTGGTTGGGTATTTAATGCAGTAATTAGGGTGGTTGGGAGGTGTTTAGGTGAGAAAATGGGGTTAATTACGAGTTGTTAAAGAGTTAACTGATCTGATGCCTCCCCGAGCACCATGAGGGGATGGCCTCTTCTCCCCGAGGTACGCGGGGGAGAGGGGGTTCAGCCCAAAGTTGGTTTTCGTTGGGCTTGGCCCAACAGACTCGGTTTTGGATGTGCTTTTTGGTTAAAACTTAAGGTTTAGGCCCATTTTGACATGTTTTTGGGTTGGGCTTGATTTCCAACTTGTATGGGTTCGTGTATGCTTTGGTTTCGCATTAGAGTCTCGTTTTTTAGTGTAAAGTATAAAGTTTGCGTTATATAGAATTCATAGATTAAATAAAATAGATTAAAATTAAATGCAATTGACAAAATATTCTTCCATTGATCATAAGCTCGGGATTACAAGGGTACAAAAAGACAAGATAAAAGAATACAAGGATTAGAATGGAAAATACGAAAAGTACAAATGTTACAATTTCATTGGTATACAACATACAACTATTTTGATAGGCATGTTTTCTTTCGATTCTAATCAATCACATTGAACACATTAGTTTAGTCGTTGGGTAGTAATTGTTGGAATTAATCTTGATTGTTAAAGAGGGTAGAATTGATGAACTAAGAAGTCGAAGGGTTAAATAGTTCATATATTAAAGTTGGAAAAATAAATGTAAACGCTAAAGATAATTATTAGTGAATAAGATATAATTGTTTAATAATATGTTAAGTATTATTAGGAGTTAGAATTAGACTAGAATGCAAATTATTTTTAGAAATAAATAGAGGTGTATGATTATTGTATTATTTGTGGTTTTAATTATATGAAAAACGTGATTTAGTATCCAAGGTTATCTCTTGTTCTTTTTCCGTGTCTACGAGTTCTTTATGAACGTGATCGATCTAAATGGCTCTAATAATTGGTATCAAAACAAGACCAAAATCAAGAGATGAAGCTCGAAAGATGTTGATAAGAAGTAAGTGAAGCCACCAAGCGTTTCATTGTGAAAGTTATGAAGATTGATCAAGTTAGTTTATGTGTGAAACTTTGAGTAATCGGATACTGCTATGTGTAATCGAGAGAGGTGTTCGGAATTCTTAGTGAAGTGGTAGGTACGTGATCAAAAACTGTGTGAAGTTGATCGGAAGCCAAGAGATATTCAGAAACTGTGTGCAAGCCGAAGAGGGTAATCAGAGGTCTGTGTGACCCCGAATAATATGTGTGATTCGCATGTGTGAAAGATCGGAAAAGGACGACTTATGTGATGTCAAAGAATGGGTTCAGTGAACCAAGAAGAAGATGACCCAAAGAAGTGTTGGGGGTGTTTGGGATTGATTATTCAAAACAGATTATGCGTTTTGGAAAAGCAGGGGTGGAGCTACTTATAGATTATTGCGTTTTGGTAGCCTAAAAAACTAATTATTTGCGTTTTCAAAACGCAATCCAAACACTAAAAACTGATTATCTGCGTTTTCAAAACGCAATAATCTAAAAATCAGATTCAAAACGCAATCCCAAACACTCTCTTAGTTGTGCAAAAGAAGTAAGAAACAAGTTTGTGTGATCGAATGTTTTACATTCAAATTGACTTGATTGAAGTTTAGTTTATGTAGAGGACAACTGTTTGAAGATTGTAGTCACCCCCAAATGAGAGACGTACATGGGTGGGTCATCAATCATCCCCCTACCGAATCGGTTCCCATCCTTATAAGTTCTATTATTAATTTTTTTTTAAGTAAGAGGGTAATTAGGTGGAATGCTGCCATCAATTTTTTGAAGCCCGGATTGGACTAGCCAGTCGGATTGGGAACCGGGAGGTCGGACTGGATTTTGAGGGGTCGAACTGGATTTTGATTAAAACTTACCCCTTTTTCATATTTATTTTTATATTATTTAGGATATCATCCGGTCGAATCGGATCGATGTCCAGTCTGGTTTTTAAAACATTGGTTGCTAGTGATTAAGCGGTTTTAAGATAGTTATGGGTATAAATGAAATGACAATGCATGATTGATAGAGCTAAAGGGTAATCTGTATGAGTACTCCCATGGTTAGAAGTATCTTAGAGGAGGAGGGTACATCTCCGAACTCTACTAAACTACCCTAATTTTCACTAAATCTGCATTGTCACATCCTCCACTGATTCACTACCCTGAAACACAAATTTTAAGGCAACCCTACCTTGAATCACTGCCCTAAAAAAATTATTTTCATTTAATTTTATTTAGGTTTAATATAGTTTTATTATTTCATTTAAATTTAAATAAAATTCATAAAATAAATAAACTTGCATTAAATATAAAAAAATCATAATAAGTTTACTTTCACCCTATAAATTCTAACCCACTCTTCCATGAATCCTACCATTTTTTATCAATTCTTATCACAATTCCTCTCTGAAAAATCCTACCAATTTAACAAGGATACATTTCATAATCATCTGATAAATAGCATGTTAGAGCGAGAAGAAATAAATTGTGTTGGTAACGGCTTGGAAAGACGTATATGAATCAAGGAGAGCGTGCAAGGCTTCGTATTGGAATGGCGTTTTGGAAGAATTTAAATAACTTATGGTTGAATCTAACCGCACCGTTGATTCACTTGCACGAAAGCGGTCGGATCTTAATATGATCTGTGATCGATGGAACACCCTCTTTAAAAGAACCATGGAGAAGAACGGTGTTCTAGCCGAGGATGTGGCAATCGAAGTCACACAGGTCGACTATACGGCTAAGTACCACAATAATTTTGACTGCGTTACGGCATAACAAATGTTGAGGTCTAGATTAGGTTATTATGTTTTGTAGTTTAATTATGTTTTTCTCTAGTTAAAATGTTTGTTTTGTAGTTGAAATCAGGGGCGGATCTACTCACAAATGAAGGGGTTCCCAGGAACCCGTTCGGTTTGAAATTTTTAATGAAAATATATATGTATAATGTGCTGGGAACCCCTAAATAAATTTTGGAGGAACCCTTAACTAAATAGATAGAGTGTCTCACTGGTTAAACCCGCGTTTCCTATCCTCAAGGACTCTAGTTCGAGTCCCGTATTTCCAGATTTTTCCATTTTTCTCGTTTTTTTTAAGAAAAACCCAAGTTAGGGTTGCAAAATAGTGATACAAAACTGACAGAACACATTATATACCCACCTCCACCTCTCCATTTTCATTTTTTTAAATAAAAACCCAAGTTAGGGTTGCAAAATACAAAACTAACAAAACACATTACACATATCCGCCTCCACCTCTCCATAACCCCCTGCGGCATATGTATCAGGTGTGTAGTGTGTTGATTTTAGTTTTGTTTTGTTTTGTTTTGCTTTAATATGTTTTAAAGTATGAATGTATGACTAAATGGTTAATTTAAAGTATGCTAATCTTACAAATGATTAAGAGCAGATATTAGCATAAAAAAATATTGAAGTTTTCGAAGTATGATTAGCATATGGTTCAGCCATGTAGATTAGTTTAAGACATTTTGATAGGATAGGATCAAGTGATTTTGGTGACTTGAACTTATTGATTTCAAATACCATCTAATACTGCAAGTTAGGCCCTTAGGCAGTATCTAGATTGTAGATGTATAAAGTGGGAAATAGATTTGTAAAATAAAGTTAAAAATAGGTAACATTTTCTTGAAACTTCAATGTGATATTTTATAATTAGGTCGAGAATGACGATAATTTTTTTCATTATTGTATCGTATTTTTATTATGTGATGAACCTTACCTGACCCGAACCGTCAAGCCGACCCGATTATTTTTATGTTCAGTCATATGGAATTGGGAATGTTTAAAAAGTGAACCCCATGAAAAAAATTCTTGGATCCGTCACTGGTTGAAATGTTTTTTTTTCTAGTTTAATTATGTATTTTGATAATATTAATGTATATTTTCTAGTTCAATTGGTGTTTTTATGTAACCGTTGCATGCATGGGAGAGGTGGGAAATTTGAAAATCAATCGTGCACAAACCGTTGCCAAGCACCCGTGAAACTTACCCGAACTCACTACCCTTACTATCAGCGGCGGTGTTGTCGTAAGAGTAGTGGGGTACCCGTGCAAAAATCGGGTCCCCCTAGTTTGATGTAAAAATACGAAATAATACTCGTAGGTAAATAAAAGAGTGTCTTCAGTGAAAAAAAATGACAGGTAGTAAAATTTGTATGTCTTGACGTATCGTCATTTCTCCTTTTGACAGCAGGTTGTTATTTCATTCTTTCAACGTTAAGTCTTAAAAGTTACGGTTCTTAATTTCGCTTTTATGATGATATGTACTAATTTTCAGTGTGAAATTGAAGTTGAAGTCAGATCGTACAGTAGACTCGTCTCAACGCACGCACGCACGCACATATGTATGTATGTATGTAGGTTGAGTTTTTAATGATTTGCAGACCTTGTCCCGTGACAGGCATAAACAGTTTCTACCTCCTTTGCATTACAAATTGAACAGTATAATATTTTCAAACCTATAACATTTTTATTAGGCTTTTTTTTCACGTCAGAAAGGATCTCATATTCTCATTGAATTAGAGTATGAATGATTTTTTTTTAATTACGTTAATTACAAGATTAATATATATATTCATTAACCATCAAGCACAGGTTATAGAGATCAATACAAGATGAAATATCAAAAAGATAATCTAACAAGTTTTGGAAGCATCTTTTAATTATTAGATGATATCAAACATCAACTCATATGAAAGCTATGATGTCACGACCAAATAACCATAAAATTCAAATGAAAGTGTCAATCGTTTTTTCTTATGGATACACGGCCCATTATTAAATATAAAGAAGGGCCCAAATTTACATCTAATAACAAACACACCCGAATTTACATCTAATAATAAACACGCCAAAGCCTGCGAAGATAACCAACATATTTTCGTTCCCTTGGCTTTTGATACCTCTGGCTCTTTGGCATCGGAGGCTATCCGTTTCCTGACAAGGGTCAACAGGTTATCTATAACAATGTTTCGACTTCGGGGGCAGGGGTTTGTGTTTAGTAGATTGTTACCCGTCTGCTTGTTTTAATGTAATTTGATAGTAAATGAAAACTAGTTATTAAACAAAAAAAAAATTCTTTGTTTCTTTTTCTCATTTGCTTTTTTTTTTTTTTTTGTTAATTAGAATATATGTAATTTACATCTAAATTTTGATCTTATAAATGATGCTTAGGAGAAAACATTATCATCCAAATACAACATGAATCCAAACCATACAAATCTCTCGTGCTTTGTTGAACGCATCCACAAGAAATCGCTTTCTTAGCAATGCTTGGATTGCTTTGTTAAAAATATAACATATATTTTTTAAATATCAATTTTATTCTTTACAAAATATTTTCTTATTTTGTTGCATAAGTATTTGTTTTGTAGATTGTAGAGGAGCCCATGTGTTTTTGATTGTCCAGTCTGTTCGTGAAGATAGTTCGGGTCCAGTAAGCTTTGGAACAAGTCCAGAAAGATACCAGCCCAAGGAGAAGAGCCCATAGGTTGTGTCTGGCCCAGCTTGCAGCTTTGGAAACGAGTCTATGTGGCAATCCGTGTATAAAGATTGGACGACTGGGATTAATCACAAGTGTGTTTCTTCAAGATGATCGTAGGGTTCTCATAGGCTCGGGTGTGTTTCTTCCCGAGCCTAGAGACTGGCTATATAAACAGTCTTCAGTCGTCACTTTAACAGTTTAACGAGTTTAGATATTTTTGATCTCTTTGTTCTCGTGTACTTCATCTCTCTCATAGACGATTAGGGTTTCAGTGTTAGTATAGTTCATTGTATTGATGATCTCCTGGATCTAATCAAGTGTCTGTTGTATTAGAGAGGTTGTATAGATTTGATTGTAAAGCTGTTCATCTTTTTATGAACAGCTATTAGGGTTTCTTGTAATTTCTGATTCTTGAATAAAGTTTTAATCCTTTCTAGTAGAAAAGTTAACATGGTATCAGAGCTCATGGTTGAGCTCTGTTGATCGAGTATTGGTTCCGCTGCTATTTGTGTTGAAGAATCCTCTGTTCAAGGTTGAAGATCTGAATCATAGATCTGGTTTGAATAACTCAGATCTAGGGTTCTTGAGATAGTACGAAGGAGTTCGGATCTGGTGAACGATTGGAGGCTTTTTTCTTCTTGCTATCTGGTGTAATAACCCTAAGTGAAGGTTATTCACTACGAGTTGTGGAGAACCCTAACTTGGGCTTTTTTGGTGAGATTGTTCTGATTCTTATTACTGTTTTCTTAGAGTTGTCCTAAGGAGTCTCAGATCAGGGCTTGAGTCCCTGCTTTAGCTTTAGGGTCGGTCTAGTTTAGGTGGCTCCCACACAAGGACCTGCGTTGGCACCAAGAGTGACGAACCAACGATCTGGAACACCTGTGTGGCTTCGCCTGTGTCTTGATTGATCTTCTTGTTTGTTTCTGAGTGTGTTCTTGTTCTCTTGTGTGTATACTTGTGTGTACTGTTTGTTGTTTGCTTGTATTTCCTGTGTGATTTACTGTCATGGCTGATTCTAGTAGTGATTCTGGTGATGGTAGATTAGGAAATGTTACTTTGGTTAGCAAACTGGATGCTAGTTATCCATTGTATCTACATGCTAGTGATTCTGCTAATGTGACTATTGTAAATGTTAAGCTAAAAGGTACAGAAAATTATACTGTATGGTCTAATGCCATGATTTTAGCTTTACAAGTTAAAAACAAGTTAGGTTTTATAAATGGTGAATGTGAAAAACCTGATGATGATCCTGTGCTAGTTAGGCAGTGGGAAAGATGTAATTCTGTGGTGTTAACTTGGATCTTGAACTCTATTTCTGAAGAACTTTATCTAGGCCAAGTTTATTCTAAACTAGCTTCTGAAGTATGGAGAGATCTTAAGGAAACATATAATAAAATAGATGGTTCTGTTGTTTTTGATTTGTATCAGAAAATTAATTCTTTCAATCAAAATGGAATGTCAGTTTCTGAATATTACCATAAATTGAATGTTATGTGGAAACAACTTGACCAAATACTGCAATTGCCTTCTTGTGTGTGTGATGCTTTTAAAGACTTTAACAACTATAATCACATGATAAAACTAATGCAGTTTCTTATGGGATTAGATAGTGTTTACCAAAATGTAAGAACAACCTTGTTGATTAATCTGAACTTCCTTCTGTTAAGGAAGCCTTTGCTGTGGTTTCTAGAGAGGAATCTCATAGAAACTCCAGCACAGGAAGTAAGACTCAAACTGTTGGTTTTAATGTTAAAAGTAATCAGGCAAGTGAGTCTAGTAACAACAGCTTTAACAACAATAGAAGGGTTGGTAAAGGTGGTAATCAGTCTTTAAAATGCACACACTATAACAAAACAGGACACTTAGTTGATAAGTGTTTTGAAATTGTAGGATATCCTCCATGGGCAAAAATGAGAGGAAATCCTGCAAAGAAGGCAGTTGTTATTAATAATACTACATCTGATTATAATTCTGCTGCTTGTTTGACTAGTGATCAAGTTGCCAAACTGTTAAGTCTTTTGCATGAGAAGTCTAGTGAACCTTCACAGTCTTGCAATCTGTCTGGTAGGGTCTTTTGTGCTTCTGTGTTTAATAGTAAAGTGTATTGTTTCACCAGTAGTAATGGGAAACTAATTGGTATTAGATGGATTGTTGATTCTGGAGCTAATGAACACATAGTTAATAGTGACAAAGATCTTTTTGATTATGTGGATGTGTCTGATCTAAATATTAGAGTTAAACATCCAAATGGTACTTTTGCAAAGGTCACTAAAATTGGTAAACTAAAACTGTCAAATGAAGTAATTTTACAAGATGTTTTAGTAGTTCCAGAATACTCAGTTAATCTAATGTCAGTTCACAAATTAGCCAAAGATAATAAGTTGTTTATTGGTTTTGATGAAAAAAGATGTTATTTACAGGACTTGTCAACAAAGAAAGTCTTGGTGACTGGTGATCAGTCAGATGGTTTGTATATGTGTGGTAACTCATGTTCTGTGTCTAAGGTGTGTTTTAATTCTGTGAATGAATGCAATTTGTGGCATGCTAGACTAGGACACCCTTCTGACCAAGTCCTTAAAATCCTAAGTTCAAGTCTTAACATTAAAATAAATAGTCAAAATGATCCCTGTGAAGTTTGTCATAAGGCAAAACAACACAGGGAACCTTTTCCTCTAAGTGAGCATAAGACAACCCAGTTAGGTCAACTAATTCATATAGATGTTTGGGGACCTTACAGGGTGGCTGATAGAGAGGGTAACAAATATTTTCTAACAATAGTAGATGACTTCTCTAGAGCTGTCTGGGTATGTCTTATGAAAAATAAAACAGAAGTGTTTGGTCATATACAAGACTTTGTAAATCTTGTGTCAAATCAATTTAACAAATCTGTTAAGGTTCTTAGGAGTGATAATGGGACAGAGTTTGTGAATAATCAAATGATTGGTTTCTGTAAATCAAAGAGGATTATTCATCAAACTACCTGTGCCTATACCCCTCAACAAAATGGTGTTGTTGAGAGGAAACATAGGCACTTATCAAATGTTGGAAGGGCTTTGTTGTTTCATAGTAACCTACTTGTTAAGTTTTGGACTGATTGCATTCTGACTGCCTCATATTTAATTAATAGGACTCCCTCATCTGTGCTTGGTGGAAAAACTCCCTATCAGTTAGTGTATGGTTTTGCTCCCTTCTTAGATCATTTAAAGGTGTTTGGTTGCCTGTGTTTTTGTACTGTGTTAAATGAGTCAAATAAATTGGAAAAAAGAGCTGAAAAATGTGTATTTTTAGGTTATTCTCATGAGAAAAAGGGTTATAAAACTTTTAGTTTGGATAGTAAAACCATTTTATACTCAAGAGATGTAAAATTTTTTGAAACATGTTTTCCTTTTAAAGAAACAAATGTTTTTCAAAATTTTGATACTAATACTGATAAAACAGTTAACAATTAAAATTTTTTTGACTATTTTGAAAACACAGACCCTGAACACTTCTTGAATGAGGATGATCCCGATGATGAAAGAAGGGATATAGGTAAGACTGAATTAGGAACACATGATTCACTGCAACCAGACCAACAGTGTTCTGATAAAGGCAAGGCTGGTGTGCAGCAGCCTACAGACACTGATCATGATGCTGGTAGGGTAGTTCATGTGAATACTAATAATGAACAGACCATCCAGTCTGAGGGTGACATAATTCAAGATAGTGTTAGGAAATCTGCTAGACATAGTAATTTTCCAAGTAAATATACTGATTATGTTATAGAAGGGAAAGTTAAATATGGTCTAGAAAAGGTTGTTAATTTTTCTAACCTATCTTTTGAAAATAAATGTTTTTCTACCACACTAGATAAGTCTAGGGAACCTAGACACTATTATGAAGCAGTATAAGATGATAACTGGGTAAGGGCTATGAATGAAGAGTCAGATGCATTATATAGAAATGATACTTGGGAGATTGTGGATCTTCCTAAAGGGAAAAACAAGGTTGGGTGTAAGTGGATTTATAAAATAAAGTATAAATCCACAGGTGAAATTGATAGATATAAGGCCAGGCTAGTTGCCAAAGGCTATAGTCAGAAAGAAGGTATAGATTATGAAGAGACCTTCTCCCCTGTTGTTAAGTTAGTCGCTGTTAGGTGTGTCATTAGTTTAGCAGTGCAAAACAGTCGGAAAATTTTCCAGCTAGATGTTAACAATGCTTTCCTTTATGGAAATCTAAATGAGGAAGTGTATATGACACTTCCTGAGGGAATTAATGAGCCTGCTGGAAAAGTTTGTACGCTAAAAAAGTCCCTTTATGGTCTGAAACAAGCTCCACGAATGTGGAATGTTAAGTTAGTAAGTGTACTAACTGAGTTTGGTTTTGTTCAGAGTAAATGTGATTACTCTATGTTTGTTAAAAGTTGTAATGATATTTTTGTTGTCTTATTAGTATATGTAGATGACATAATTGTCACTAGGAACTCTTTAGAAGAAATAGAACTGGTTAAGAAATGTTTTAAAACTAAATTCCTTAATAAAGATTTGGGTGAGTTAAAATATTTTTTGGGAATTGAGGTTTTAAAAACTGATAATGGTCTGTGTTTAACACAAAGGAAATATTGTACAGGACTGCTTGCTGAATATGGTATGTTGGGTGCTAAACCTGTAACTAATCCTATAGAACAAAATAGTGTATTAACTAACATTGTTCTAAATAAAGATAAGGTTTTGGGAAATATAATAGGATATCAACAACTAATTGGAAAATTGATATATCTATCTCACACTCAGTGGCGAAGCTTGGGTTCGGAATCGGCGGGGGCCGAACTCAATTTTTTTCGATCCGTAGTGGAAAATCGGCGGGGGCCGGACTAAACCCGGACTCAATTTACCTATAAAAATCGCAAATTTCTAGTACTGCGCCAAAAAACAGGGGGGGCCAGGGCCACCCCTGGGCCCAACATAGCTTCGCCCCTGCTCACACTAGACCTGACATATCATATGCTGTCCATTACTTAAGTCAGTTCATGCATAAACCCTAGTGAAGGACATCTGAAAATTGCACTAAGACTTTTAAGGTATTTAAAATCCTCACCAGGAAAAGGATTGTTGTTTTCTAAACATGATACTTTTGATTTATTAGCATTTTCAGATTCAGATTGGGGTAAATGTATAGATAGTAGAAAGTCTGTCACAGGTTTCTGTATCTTTGTTGGAAACTGTCTTATATCATGGAAAAGCAAAAAACAAGCCATAGTGGCTAGGTCTTCAGCAGAAGCGGAATACAGAGCCATGTGTGCAACTGTATGTGAGTTAATATGGGTCAAAAATTTGATGTCAGAACTTATGGTTAAAGTTACAGTTCCTATTATTCTCAATTGTGATAGTTCAGCTGCTTTATCAATAGCAGCAAACCCTGTTTTCTTTGACAAAACAAAACATTTTGAGTTAGACTTATTCTTTTTGAGAGATCATATTCAAAAAGGTTTGATTAAAACTGCTAAGGTTAGTTCTGAGGAACAACTAGCAGATCTTTTTACAAAAGGGTTGTTAACACATCAACATCAAAAGATATGTGGAAAAATTAAAATGTTAGATGTGTTTAAACAATAAAATTGAGAGGGGGTGTTAAAAATATAACATATATTTTTTAAATATCAATTTTATTCTTTACAAAATATTTTCTTATTTTGTTGCATAAGTATTTGTTTTGTAGATTGTAGAGGAGCCCATGTGTTTTTGATTGTCCAGTCTGTTCGTGAAGATAGTTCGGGTCCAGTAAGCTTTGGAACAAGTCCAGAAAGATACCAGCCCAAGGAGAAGAGCCCATAGGTTGTGTCTGGCCCAACTTGCAGCTTTGGAAACGAGTCTATGTGGCAATCCGTGTATAAAGATTGGACGACTGGGATTAATCACAAGTGTGTTTCTTCAAGATGATCGTAGGGTTCTCATAGGCTCGGGTGTGTTTCTTCCCGAGCCTAGAGACTGGCTATATAAACAGTCTTCAGTCGTCACTTTAACATTTTAACGAGTTTAGATCTTTTTGATCTCTTTGTTCTCGTGTACTTCATCTCTCTCATAGACGATTAGGGTTTCAGTGTTAGTATAGTTCATTGTATTGATGATCTCCTGGATCTAATCAAGTGTCTGTTGTATTAGAGAGGTTGTATAGATTTGATTGTAAAGCTGTTCATCTTTTTATGAACAGCTATTAGGGTTTCTTGTAATTTCTGATTCTTGAATAAAGTTTTAATCCTTTCTAGTAGAAAAGTTAACATGCTTCCACCTCATATGTGATTCGAAGCCTGAAAATAGATACGATATCTTTAAATTAATAATGTGATACACGCTTCAAACTAGTAGCCAAAGTTTTAACACACACACTAAAGGTGCAAAGGGCTCGTTTGTCTTCTAGGTGCAACAAGCAGAAAATGCATAAGCCCAGGACAAGAAAGGGGCGGTGATAATAAAATAAATTACATTCATAGGCATAGAAAATCAATAGTGCTCCCCAAATTTATAACAAAAAAAAAAGTATAATTAAGAAATAAAATGACCCAAAGTGGACAATGTGCCTGATGAAAGAGGTGAAGGATGTGTATGGTCAAGATGGCTAACCGTCGCCTTAGCGCCTAAGTTAATTCAGCCCAACGTTCATAAGCAGAATATTGATAGTGAAAGTGTGCTTCAACTGTAAGTTTGGTTTCTGAGTTAAACTTGATTGATAACTAATTGCTAAATTCTACTTACCCATGAGAATAAATCATCATTCGATGAGCTGGAAGCGAGGCTCATTAAACTTTTAATTACTAGGGCAGTCCATCTTTGTTCTATAGGCGCAGACGCAGATATCTCTTAATCTTAATCATGCATTTGAAAATATTTAAAAACCAAAGATATGAGACCTTTAGTAGTCCAGAGAAGCGACAAAATGGGTGTGTTGGGCATCGATAAAAACAGGTCAAGTCGGATGGCTTAACCCATAACACTTTTATCCAAAACGTTAACAAGTTCTATAAATTTTAGTCTCTGTGTTATGATTACAAAAACTATTTTTACATGATTTATGTATCAACAAATATGCTGTTTTTGCATGACCAAGTCCTTAAACTAATAAAAACTCAATGAATAGGCCCATACATTAACATGATTAAGTCCCTAAACTAGATATAAAGGACCTTCTAATTGTTTTTATTTATTTAGGGAAATTTGATTTTAACACCCTGAATTATTGATTATTGGTCGCTGACACACTGAACTACAAACTTTCAACTTCTTGGTCTGTGTCACCCTCGGACTAACCATAGTTAGTTTTTTTGCTGACGTGGCCATTTTGCTGATGTGGCATGGTGACGTCACCACATCATCAAAAATGGCCACGTCACCATGCCACATCAGCAAAAAAGAGTCACGTCACCATGCCACATCATCAAAAAAGGCCATGTCACCTTGCCACATCAGCAAAAATGGCCACGTCAGCAAACCATGTTTTCATCTTACTGGTTATTGCCCCTTACGACTTTTCTTCCTCTTTAACGCTCGCCTAGCTAATCAAGCTCTCGCCCCTAACGCCCAATGTATCTGGTGTTCTGCGCCCGAGATTACTAGTGTGGAGTTGGACCTCATCCCACTGGCACTACACATGCTCTAACCAAATTTCAAAAACATAATAAAAATAAGTATTATTATTTACAAGTGCCATTAAGGTACTTTTTATTTTTCTTCCCCACCAATGTTATCTTTGTTGGCTACTTGTTTTTCCATTCAATATTATCTTTGTGGGGTTGGTTCATGTAACATCCCACTTTTATGTGGAAATGAAAACTCCTCCATCTTGAGGTGTCCACAAGTTTATTTCTTTTTGCAGGCCATACCTGCCATTATCCATTCTCTCTAAACCATGATTTCTTTCACCCCAACACTCCCTGGTAAGTCCTCCAATCTTTCTTCATTTCAATTCCCCTAATAACCCACTTCAATTCTACCCTTATTTTACCTTTCTTGATTCTGTTACAACTTAAAGTTCATAACTTTATTGTTTATTTTAGGGTTTCTTGGACTCTTGATATGTGTTGAACAGTTATTGTTTAAAAAGTTCATTAATTTATATAAATTTCTATCTGGGTATCATGGATACTTTGTTAAGAACACATAATTCCTTTGAATTTCTGCACCCAATTAACAGATTTGCAGGAAATGTAAACACTTTTAGATTTGGCCCTAAGAAATCCCAATACAAATTAGGTCATAAAGATTGTGTTAAAGCTAGTAGTAGTGCTCTGTTAGAGCTTGTGCCTGAAATCAAGAAAGAAAATCTTGATTTTGAGCTTCCTATGTATGACCCATCAAGGAATATTGTAGTGGATCTTGTTGTGGTCGGTGGCGGTCCATCGGGTTTAGCCGTGGCTCAGCAGGTGTCCGAAGCTGGGTTAACGGTGTGCTCGATTGACCCGTCTCCGAAACTCATTTGGCCTAATAATTATGGTGTTTGGGTTGATGAGTTTGAAGCTATGGATTTGTTGGATTGTTTGGATACCACTTGGTCAAGTGCTGTTGTGTATATTGATGAAAAGTCAACCAAGGATCTTAATAGACCTTATGCAAGGGTTAATAGGAAACAACTTAAGACAAAGATGTTACAAAAGTGTATAGCGAATGGGGTTAAGTTTCATCAAGCGAAAGTGATTAAAGTCATTCACGAAGAATCGAAATCGTTGTTGATATGTAACGATGGTGTCACAATCCAAGCGACTTTGGTTCTTGACGCGACTGGTTTTTCAAGGTCTTTAGTTCAATACGACAAGCCGTATAACCCTGGGTACCAAGTGGCATACGGGATTCTAGCCGAAGTTGAGGAACACCCTTTCGATGTGGATAAAATGTTGTTTATGGATTGGAGAGATTCACATCTAAAAAATAATCTCGAAATAAAAGAAAGAAACTCAAAGATCCCAACTTTCCTCTACGCGATGCCATTTTCGTCGACTAGAATATTTCTCGAAGAGACTTCACTCGTGGCTCGCCCAGGGTTAAAGATGGAAGACATACAAGAAAGAATGGTATGCCGGTTGAAACATTTGGGTATAAAAGTTAAAAGCATCGAAGAAGACGAACGCTGCGTGATCCCAATGGGCGGCCCTCTACCCGTGCTACCTCAAAGGGTACTTGGAATAGGTGGCACAGCCGGAATGGTGCATCCGTCCACCGGATATATGGTTGCAAGAACACTAGCAGCCGCCCCAATCGTTGCAAAATCCATAATTCGGTATCTTGACAACGAAAAAAAGGCGTCTGCAGACGATCTATCAGCGGGAATTTGGCGGGAATTGTGGCCAATTGAAAGGAGAAGACAAAGGGAGTTCTTTTGTTTCGGTATGGATATATTGCTAAAGCTTGATTTGGAAGGAACTAGGAGGTTCTTTGATGCGTTTTTCGATTTGGAACCTCGTTACTGGCACGGGTTCTTGTCGTCAAGATTGTTTCTACCGGAGTTGGTTACGTTTGGGCTTTCGTTATTTGCTCATGCTTCTAACACTTGTAGAGTTGAAATAATGGCTAAAGGGACTCTACCGTTGGCAACCATGATTCGTAATTTAGTTCAAGATCGAGATTGAATATCAGGATTTATAGTTTTGTTTTATATATACTTGTATGCTTTTGTTTTTTGTCATTTGGATATTATTATTGTTGTATGTTTTCGGTTGATTAGCCTGCAATTGTGTCTTATTTCGTATTTGAAAAAAAAAAGGACTTGTGATGGTGGGATTAAGGGTAATTGGCTAATCGCAGTAAAAACATGTTTTATTGTATTTGTGTATAGTGAACTAATTATTTATTTCTTTTATTACCAAACCTGTAAATTTTACTGTGCTATATTTATGCAGTTTCCCTTAACACTAACAGTTAGCATGAAAAGCTTTTTCAAAAGATCCACCAATCTTACAAAATTAACCAATTGATTAATAAGATCGATTAACCGGTCTTTTTTGGTTTCGGTTAAGACTAATAACCGAAGTGAACCAAACAATACACACCCTTAAAAGGTCTTGTGGGCTATAACATTGTGGACTACATCATTGAATACCATAGTGAATCATATAAAAAAAAATATATAACATATATGCATACTCGTACATTTTTTGTGCTAAAGTTGTTTCGTGTGATGTAGATATATGACGATGATTTTTAAGCAGTTTACTAGATTATGGCCGTAGGCCGCGCGTTGCGGCGGCGGAGCTTTTAACAGTTTCACGTTATGTGATGCGTTAATCATACAAAAACACGTTAGCCGTCTCGTTTCGGAACACAGATTAAGTCAAAGACGTATGTAACTCGAATTATACCATCAAAAAAACCGTTTTATATTTTAGCCGACTCGTTTCCAAACACAGTTTATGTCAGAAACGTAGGTAAAACGAATTTACACCGTCGAATGAAAACGTTTTATATTTGAGCTAACTCATTTCAGAACACAATTTATGTCAGAGACGTAGACCAACCGAAATCGCACGTAAAAATAAGCATGAAAATTTATTACATTTGACCAGACTCATTTCCGAAAAAATCTTAGCTCGAAACATGAATTTATATCGTTTACATAGAAAGATGAATTTATAACAAAACATAGGTAACCCGAATTTTTACTGTCGAATTACAACGTTTTATATTTGATCCCACTCGTTTCCGAACAAAATTTATGTTAGAATCGTGGACCAACCGATATCATACGTAAAAATAAGAATGAAAACGTTTTATATTTGACCACGCTGGTTTCAGAAAAAATTCCCTATCATTTATTGAGAAGTTTGGGGATATAATGGTTGCATGTCAAAAGTTTGAGGGTAAAAAAGAAGCTAGAAAGTTAAAAAGGGCATCTATGTCAAGTTAAAAGCTAGGGGGTCATTTATGTCAAGATAGAAAGTTAGTATTGTAAAGTTAAAAGCTTAAGGGGTGAGTTTGTCATTTTTTGAAAGTTGAAGGGTCAAATCTTAAAAAGCATGGTCTCCACCGACCATGCTTTTTAAGTTATTATATAACTAGTAAGTTACCCGCCGCGTTGCGGCGGCTTCGATGTCCAAATGTACTATAGATAGAATTATACCGTCGAGTGAAAGCGTATTACTTTTACTCAACTTATTTCTTTAAACGTGACCATGTGAAAACGTACGGAAAAGTGCGCACAAAAATGTGAAGTTGAGAGGCTAGCGAGGCGAAATAAGAATGGTGCTTGGCTGGGTCTAAGTTGAAGTAATTCAGTTGATGTTTATAAATGTGTAGAATCATAATCAAAATAGAAGACCTAATGATGTATGAGATTGGGAATCTGAGATATTGTTGCAAATCTTATCATCCCATTGTCAATCACAACCACAAATTAGTCAATGAAGTTCATCCCCTTCATGATCTCCGTGAAACTATATCCATAACTTCAGACCAAAAAACTCCCTAGTTTCCTACTCTGCTGGCCAACGGCGACGCAACCACCCGTTGACTGCCATCCACCAACGATGGTCGATGGGCATTGTTCCCCTTCTTCTTTCACATTCTCTCTTTCTTCATACCACTGATCGACAGAAATCGTACCTTCTTTGACAGAAACAGTGTCCGAACACACCACCACAAAACCCTCACCTCCACCAAAACGCAACCACTTTCACCACCACAACAACTCCACCATTTAAACAGAGTTGAAAATTCGAAGTCGCTGGCAGATCTGGGAAGAAATCTATGGTGCCAGCATCCAAACGCCGTTATCGTCAAAATATTGTTTCCCGTCTGCAACCGCCGATAGGTCGTCTAATCGGATGATAGGGTTCTCCGACTGGGGATGCACGTGTCGCGGCGGAGGAAAAAATTGGGAGAGAAAGTGGGGTTGTCTCAGATAGCAAAGGAGGGAGGGATGAAAGAGATGAGGAATCTGGTGAATGATGTAGGTTGTAAAAAAAAGAAGAGGAAATTACAGAAATACCCATAATCTACTAAGATGTTATGAATTAATATATAGAGTAATTGGATGGACTAAAATATATGACGTGTGATACTGTGATGTCTAAATCTAACTGGGCCAAAACTGTTATTTGTTGGACTAAAATATGAACTATGATTTTTAAGCAGTTTATTGGGTCGAAATTGTCAAAGCCTAACAGCCACAGGCAAGTCCAAAACTTTATGATTCGATTCCGGACTTGAACAAAAGTCTAAGGGTCTGTTTGGTATGGGGTAATGAAATAAATGAGGGAATTGAATGGACAAGGTAATGGAATGGATCATTACCATTTCATGTCTTGTTTGGTTGTCATGTGGAATGAAACAAGACATTACTTTGTGTTGTTGGATATACAGGAAAAGACGAATAAATAAAATCGGTGATTAGTGGCAGTGTGGGTGGTGGTCAGTGGCGGTGATGATGGGTGCCGATATGTGGCGGTGGTGGGTGGTGGCGGCAGCGGTGGTGGGTGACGGTCATGGGCAACGGTTGTGGGTGGTGACGGCGGTGGTGGGTGGTGACGATGGTGGTGGGTGGTGGTACTGGTGGTGGTGGGTTATGGTTTTGTTAGTAAAGGGTGAATGGAGGATGGAATGAAAAAAAAATGGGGGGTGGATGGAATAGTTTTGAGAGAATAGAATGCCTTATGGAATGGGTGATTTCATTCCTTTTACCAACCAAACACGGTATTTTTCATTACCTTGTAATGGTTCATTTCATTTCCTCTTCTATTCCATCAAACCAAACGCTACCTAAACAAACTTATCTAAAAAATTTCAAGTTATTACGTACAATCATATATGAATCTTAAATATAAATAATGTATATTTTATATGTTGGTTGTTGCTTCAAGTTTAATATGTAGCAATCATAGCATGATAATGCTATAAAACAAAGCAACTTCATTTAGGTTAAACATTTAAATAATTAGGTTTTAGTGTGACTAATAGTGTTACATTAGGCCTAGATTAGCATGTACAATCTATGCACTCTTTAAATTTATCCGGCTGCTAAAACCATTAAATAAACATATAATCATGTACATAAACAGCCTTAACGTTGTGTTCCCGAGTTCATTTTGACGAAAGAAAAGAAAATAAATCAGTTATTTTCCATTCTTTTCTTTCCTTCTATTTCCTTCAAAATTGGAAGGATGAAATTTTGCCTAAAAATCCTTTCATTTCCTTTAATTTCTTTTCAAAAAAATAACTCAGGAATGCAACAAGATTTTTTTTCCTTCCATTTCTTTTCTTTTCTTTAGTTAAATGAACTCGGGTACACAGCGCCAAACATAAGTGGTTATTTTCTGGTATTATTCCATCATAAATACTAAATCAACTTTAAGCATAGAATTACGATAAACAATTGTAATTTGATGACACGTGTAGATGTAGTATACTGACTTCGAAGCATGCATGTCGCAAGAATAATGAAAGAACTTTCTAGGACGGCAGGGCTCGATCCCCAGTCTCTATGCCCCTCTGTGAAGAGGATGTTAAGATTCTTTGGAATCATGAGAGGTCTTACTGGTTCCTACTTGAAAGCGTCCTCCGTGTAAGTGAGCCATATCAAACTCGGGTCTTATGGGTTTTTAGGTGTGCGCATTGCCACTTGGTCTAACAATTAAGAAAAAGAATTTACAAAACATAACAAATCTATCTGATTATAATATCTTCATGAGTTCATGTGATGACTTATTTGGAAGCCTTCGTAAATTGTAGACAACTTCAAATAATTTGATTTGAGGGATATGGTCGAAAGTGTTCCACACACTTTTGTTAAAAATACTCATACTAATAACTTAACTTATACTTATACTTGTTTGTTTATATTTTGCATATTCATAATGGATTGCATGGATGGTACGTTGGCTGGATGCATGGCACGATTCGTAGCATGGTTCGTTGGGTTCGTTGGATCATTGGGCTAGGATAGCAGCTGGAATGAAGATGGGCTAAGGAATGCATTGGGCTAAGGAGAGCAGCTGGAAGGAATGGCCCATAAATGGCCCAGTTATAACGAATGTCTGGGGTGCCACGCTGGCAATCCCCAGACCTACTTCTGATCCTGATCAACGGCCAAGATCTAATAATTGTGTGTTTCTTTGGTGAAGATCAACGACGTCCATTGGCTCGGGTGTGTTTCTTCCCGAGCCAAGATATGTGTCTATATAAACGAGTCTCTGTACTCGTTGACGAGTTTAGTCGTCTTGTTAAGTCTTCTCTGTATTATTCTTTGTCACTCTCACATCTTAGAACGATTAAGGTTATGATCTGCTCTTATTCATCTCGATAAGAGCTTAGATCGTGGTAGTCCAGTCTTGTTCTTGTTTACAGTGTTGTAATTGTTAAGTTGTTTAGAGTGTATTGTTGATTCTTAGAGTCTGTAATAGATCTTTAGATTCAGAAGTTTTTAATAAAGTTTCTGTTTATTCTTTGTGTCTATTTTGTCTCTGAATCCATCCCTGTTGACATGGTATCAGAGCTCAGCTCTGGTTGTCTTTGTTAGTCGCTTCCGTTTCATTAGGGTTTCTGAGATCAGATCTCTTTCCATAGATCTGTATCTCTTTAGAGTCTTGATTACAGATTGATCTTCTTTATAGATCTCATCTGTAGTCTTTGTTTCTTGGTAGATACTGGTTTGGATCTTGGATCTGGTGTTTGAACCTTGGATCTTGAGCTTTCTGGAACTGACCTGTTCTGAGGAGGAAGGATCTTCTCTGACACTAAAGATACCCTTGATCTGAAGTTAACCATCAGATCTAGGGTTGGATAAAAGGATCTTGAAGCTGATATTGTTTGTGGACGTGCTTACTTGCTCTCTGACTCAAAACCCTAAGTGAAGGTTTTGGGTTACGAGTTTCTGGTGAGATCGTTCCATTATTTTTGTTCAGTTTTTTAGTTTCTTGTGTCTGTTGTGTCTAGGAGCAAGGCCCGGGTTAGGAGGACCGGAATTGGCTCATTATCTGGTTGTGTCTTTTGATTGACTGTATAAGTGTTATCTGTGTGATTAATTTCTTAGTCTGTCAAGTTCTTTGATCTGTGAGTGCTTGTGTGCTAGATCTAAGGATAAGACTCCCCTGTTAAGACATGGCCAGGCACCTTGAGTGATGAACCTGGTATCTTGACACTGACAGGGTTTCGTCTTTGTGTGCTTGAGACTGTTTGTGTGTAGTTAATCATTGTTTGATATTTTGTGTAGTGTTAATTGTTTTGTATTAATATGGCTGACTCTAGTAGTGATTCTGGTGATGGTCGTCTTGGTAATGTTACTCTTGTCAGCAAGTTAGATGCTAGTGATCCTTTGTACCTGCATGCTAGTGATTCTGCTAACTTGAATATTGTAAATGTTAAACTTAAGGGCACTGAGAACTATACAGTATGGGCTAATGCCATGATTTTAGCATTACAAGTTAAAAATAAACTAGGTTTTATTGATGGAAGTTGTTTAAAACCTGAAGATGATGATGTGTTAAAACAATGGGATAGGTGTAATTCAGTAGTCTTAACTTGGATTCTGAATTCAATATCAGAAGAATTATACTTAGGACAAGTATATTCCAAGTTGGCTTCTGAAGTATGGAAAGATTTAAAAGATACATATAATAAAGTAGATGGGTCTGTGGTATTTGATCTTCATTTAAAAATTAACTCATTTAAACAGAATAGTTTAACTGTAGCTGATTATTATCACAAGTTAAATGTGATGTGGAAACAGCTTGATCAAATTCTGCAACTGCCTGCTTGTACTTGTGATGCCTCAAAAGAGTTTAATAACTATAGTCATATGATTAAACTCATGCAGTTTTTAATGGGATTAGATGACTGTTATCAAGGTGTTAGAACCAACCTACTAACAAAGGATACTTTACCTTCAGTAAAGGAAGCCTTTGCAGTAGTATCTAGGGAAGAGTCTCATAGAAACTCTTCAACTGGTTCTAAGACCAATCAAACAGTTAACTTTGTTTCCAAAGTAAATCAACCAATTGATTTTAATAAAAGGAATGTTAAAGCTAATCCTTCTTTAAAATGTTCTCATTGTAACAAAGTTGGGCATACTATAGAAAAGTGTTTTGAAATAATAGGATACCCAACTTGGATGAGGGCTAAAGGGAATCCAAGCAAGAAGGCAGTTGTGGCCAATAATTCTACTACCAGTCCTAATGTGTCTATTCCATCTTTATCTAGTGAACAACTTGCTAAGCTGATGAATTTTTTGAATGAGAAACCTAGTGATGTAGCTCAAAACTGCAATGTTACAGGTAGTTTGTTTTGTGCTTCTTCAGTTAGTTCTAATATTTACTGTTTTGTTAGTAGTAATGGGGTGCTAAAAGGGATAGGGTGGATATGTGATTCAGGAGCAAATGAACATATGGTTAATAATGAAAATTTGTTAAGTGATTTTGTTGATGTCTCTCAACTTAATATAAGAGTTAAACATCCAAATGGCACTTTTGCTTTAGTAACTAAAATTGGTACATTGCATTTGGCTGATGGTGTTATCTTGCAAGATGTACTTGTTGTTCCTGAATATACTGTTAATTTGCTGTCTGTTCACAAATTAGCTAGAGATAACAAGTTGTATATAGGTTTTGATGAACATACTTGTTATATCCAGGATTTGTTAACCAGGAAAACTTTGGTGACTGGTAAACAACTGGATGGACTTTACATGTGTGGCAATGCTTGTATATCTAATAAGGTGTGTTTGGATAACAAAAAACTATACAGTTTATGGCATGCTAGACTAGGACATCCTTCTGATCAAGTTATAAACATTTTAAAAACAAAATTGTGTTTAACTAAAATTGATAACTGTGATCCATGTGAGGTTTGTCATAGGGCTAAGCAACACAGTGAACCATTTCCTTTAAGTCAACATAAAACTGTGAAGTTAGGAGATATAGTCCACCTAGATGTTTGGGGGCCTTATAAGGTTCCTGATAGGGATGGAAACAAGTATTTTCTAACTATAGTGGATGATTACACTAGGGCTGTCTGGGTTTGTATGATGAAATCTAAAACTGAAGTTTTTGAATATGTGGTAACATTCACTAACATTATTGACAATCAATTTAAAAGTAAAGTCAAAGTGTTTAGATCAGATAATGGTACTGAGTTTGTGAATAAACAATTCAAAGAATTTTGTAATTCAAGAGGAATCATACACCAGACAACCTGTGCTTATACACCTCAACAGAATGGGGTGGTTGAGAGAAAACATAGGCACTTATTAAATGTGGCTAGGGCTTTATTGTTTCAAAGTTCTTTACCTGTTCGTTTTTGGTTTGAATGCATATTAACTGCTGCTTATTTAATTAATAGGACACCTTCATCTGTGCTAGCTGGGAAAACTCCTTATGAGTTAATGTATGGATTTGAACCTTTCCTTGAACACCTTAGGATATTTGGTTGTCTGTGTTTCTGTACAGTCTTGAATGAGTCAAATAAACTTGAAAGTAGAAGTGAAAAATGTGTTTTTATAGGATATTCTTTTGAGAAAAAGGGATATAAGGTTTTCAGTCTTGATAGTAAAACAATTTTTTGTGTCTATTTTGTCTCTGAATCCATTCCTGTTGACAACTTTATTGCCCACTTAGATCCAAAATAGATTTGATTGCCTGTTTCGGTCCCAAATGATTAAAAACTCAAAAAATGAAGGACTAAATTACCTCGTATTACTTTCAAATCCTATTTTCTTTTTCAAAATTTTAACTTATATTTATAAATAATTTATAATAATAATAATAATAACAATAATAAAATAAAAACATATAAGTGAGTTTCACAAAATCAAAATTAAACAAAAAACTTACTAAGAGACTAATATCACAAAAATAATTGGACCGCAAATTTTCGTTATCAAATAGATTGCAACCTCAAGGTTAGGGCGTTTATCAAGTCAGTTTATGGGTTATTCAAAATTGAAATTATTGAAACTAGAGTTGAATACAAATTAAAAAGAAAATACAAACAATAAATATTCGATTCTATATCGACATTTCTACTTCAGGTTATTCTATATGTGTTTTGGATTAAAAAAAATAATCAAAGTATAATTTAAATTCAATTATTCTGATCAAATTGGTTTAAAATTGCATATTCGAACTCGATTCATAACTAAAATTTGGAATATGATTCAGATGTTAGCACAGTGAAAAATTAAAACCTGAATTCAAATTCGGTTTGATTCACATTTCAATTTTTCCAGCTTTGATTTGAATACCAAACAGCGCTACTCGCGAAGATATTTGAGTTTTGGGTTTGATTGTTAATGTTAAGTTAATTTGATTTTAATTGTTCTTGATTATAACTTATAAGATATAACTATATTCATAGCACTGTTCCTTTTTTTTTGAACAATCAAGACGGAACTTTATTCACCCGGCAAAACGCCGTAACATCATACATAAAGTAAACCACCCGAAGACCCAATAAGCAAGGGGCTACTCGGGTACAAACACCAAAAGGAAAAAAGACCAATACAAGACTATACTACAGCCCACCACAAAACCAAAACATACATAAATTAAAAACAGAAGCCGTCACCCATTATCGAAAGACGCCGCCTCGAACCATCGTGTAATATCTAGATCTTTCTTTCCGGCCCTCTTAACCATCCACCAATACGACTCCGCCTTGATTTCTTCCACCAACGGGATAGTGCTTGTAAACCGGCCATTGAAGATTTTATCATTTCGACTCGTCCATAGTTTCCAAATAACTAATAGTATTACTGCATAACGCTCCCTTTTAAACTTGTTTGCACCGCCCAAGTCTCTGCACCACCTAAAGAATTCGACAAACGACGGCAATGGATCCGGAAAACTAACCTTGAGCCAAACCCCAATACTTCGCCAAACCGCTCGAGCCCACGAACAATCGATGAAAATGTGGTCAACCGATTCTGGAAGCAGCCTGCACTTACTACACATGCCGTCTCCCACCTGAATGCCCCTGAGCGCTAACGAGTCAGCAGTGGGAATTTTGTTCTCCAGCGCGCGCCACACGAAACAGTTCACTTTTGGTGTCGCCACCTTATTCCAAATGAACAAAGGATTGCTCACAGGGGTTGCCTCTCCGCCACACAGATCAGACCTTACCGCCTTAACAGCGAACTCTATCTCCTTGCCTCCCGAGACCCAGATCCATTTGTCTTTCGAGTTTGTAACTTTAACCGAGCAGAGCAGAGACTGAAGGCGATCCAGTTCCCTTTTTTCGCAATCTGAATGAGGGTGTCTGCTCCATCCCAGGTCCCACACCACCTCCCCATCAATCCGGCGATAACAGCTGCTGACCGGAATTCTTTTTCTTCTGGTTAACTCGAACAGCAATGGCATACTATATTTTAGTATACCCTCGCTGCTCCAGTTTTCATCCCAAAACCCACACGTGGTCCCATCACCAATAATACATTTAAACTTGCTTTCCAGATTCAATCCTCTTTTTTCAAACTCACCATTCAGCCCGCCAATAGCCCCCCACGAACTAGCGATTGCCTTTTTGCACGGAACAAAATTGAATCGGTTACTACCACCATGGATCGCCTTGATAACCTTGCACCACAACTGGTCATCCGACATCTTATATCTCCACCACCACTTGGTAAGGAGAGCAAGATTTAAATCTTCAATGCTCCCCACACCCATGCCCCCTTGTCTTTTTGGTTTTAGGATTCTATCCCAAGCAACCCACCTAATTTTATTAGCCGAAGATGTTCCAGCCCACAAAAACTTCCTTCGGATTCCCTCTAACACTTTGATAACACCAACCGGGGCCTTAAATAATGATAAGTAGTAGTTAGGCAATGAACCCAACACTGCTTTAACAAGAACCAGCCTGCCCGCAAACGACAACGACCTGGCCTTCCACGAGGATAGCCTGGAATGGAACTTCTCAATAACCAACTCCCAACTTTTGATGCGCTTCATATTCTCCCCAACCAGTAACCCAAGGTATACAAAAGGCAGCACCCCTTTCTTACATCTCAATTGGGCCGCAACCGTTTCCACATCGCTTTCACTAACATTAACCCCATACAAGCAGCTTTTATTCAAACTAATCTTTAACCCGGACGCGAGTGAGAAACCACGCAAAATCCTGTTTAGGTTGAGGGCATTCTCTTCCGACCACGATCCCAAAAAGAGCGCATCATCTGCATAAAACAAGTGAGATAAAACAGGCCCATTCCTTGGTAACTTTATTCCTGAAAATGATCCAGCTGCAACTGCATTCGAAATCATCACGTGCAAAGCCTCCATGACTAAGGTGAAAAGAAATGGAGATAACGGATCGCCTTGCCTTAAACCCCTTTTTAATTGAAATTTAGACGAAGGCGACCCGTTAATTAGAATCGCCGCCTTACTCGTGACCAACATACCCAACACCCAATTCTTCCACTTTGATGGAAAGCCCATATGATGCATAACATTCACCAAAAACTTCCAGGACACGCAGTCGTATGCCTTAGCGAAGTCAACTTTGAACATAAGCATTTCCAGATTCGACTTCTTAGCCCACGATAATACTTCGTTCGCGATCAAAGGCCCGTCAAAGATATTTCTATCCTGAATAAACGCCGATTGTTCCTTGGAGATAACACTCCCAAGAACCTTTTTCAGTCTCCCCACAAGTACTTTTGATATAATTTTCCCAACCACCCCTATTAATGAGATTGGTCGAAAATCAGCAAGGGTCATCGGGTCCCGTGTTTTGGGAATAAGGGCGATGTAGGACTCGTTACATGACTCATGGATAGACCCATGAATGTAGAAATCGTGCATAATATCCATAACATTCTTCTCCAATTTACCCCAATAATGCTTAATGAAACCAAACGAGAACCCGTCCGGCCCCGGTGACTTGTCCCCACCGCATTCCCATACCGCCTCCCGAACCTCATAGCACTGTTCCTATAGGCACCTTATGGCTTATATGTGCATACACCATATACGCAGAGCCGGCCCGAAAGGCTTAGCAAACCAGGCAAAAGCTTAGGGCCTCCAAAAAACTGGGACCGGCTCTGCATATACGCTTTAAGAAAAAAAGTGTCTACAAACTATTGGATTATGTTTATCTTATTATGTTTATCTTTATATCTATGTTTATCTCCTATTTAGTTTTTTATCTATCTTTATTGTAATCAGTCTCCTAGTCGTTTAGGAAGTATATTCGATTAGGAACTCTTAGCTGATTAGGAAAGCTTTTGTAATCTCTATTTAAGGCGTCTGTTTATTGAATACAAATCATCTTTTGGCTGATATCAAATCTCATATGGTATCAGCGCAGAAGCTCCGATCCTAAAACAAAAAACAAAAACAGTCAGCCGGCTATGGCCGGAGATGAAGAACCGAAGCAGCCTTCCGGCGGCAGGAAGACCGACGACAAAACCATTGATACAAATTCAGTGTATTACCTACATCTTTCCGATTCACCCAGACAAATACAAGTGAATGAGCTCCTCAATGACAATAACTACAACGATTGGATTCAAGAGATGACGAACTTCTTGTTCGCCAAAAACAAGATCGGATTCGTTGATCGAACCATACCGAAGCCAGAGAAGAGCGACGAGATGTATATGGCGTGGATGCGCTGTGATGCAATGATAAAGGGATGGCTCACCACTGCGATGGAGAAGGAGATACGAGGCAGCGTTAAATACGCCAATACCGCTGCCGAAATCTGGAAGGATTTACAAGAAAGATTCGAGAAAGAAAGTGCTCTGCGCGCGTATGAGTTAAAGCAATCTCTCATCATTGCTCGTCAAGAGAGAAGTTCTGTCTCAGCTTATTACACTAAGCTTCGAGGACTGTGGGATGAAATTCAAACGGTTTTACCTACACCTCGATGCACATGCGGTAATTGCTCCTGCGAAATAGGAAAACGGCTGGTGGAATTCAAAGAAAAGGAGCGCCTGTACGAATTTCTCATGGGTCTGGACCCTGAGTTTTCCACCATTCGGACCCAACTCCTGTCAATGAAGCCGACTCCCACCTTGGGGGAAGCATATCGTATGGCCTCTGAAGATGAACAACAGAGAACGATTACGAATGGGAAGAGAACACAAGTCGAAGGGGCTGTTTTCCAAACAAGTTTTCAAGGATTTCGTGGCAGCTCGAAGACGGGTCAACAAAGGAACAAGACGAGTCAAAAGGATGTAAAACGGACCGGGAGCAACGAGACCGATCATTGCACCTTTTGTGGACGAGATGGACACAAGCGAGAAGGTTGTTTTAAGCTTATAGGATATCCGGAGTGGTGGCCGGGTAAGAAGAACGAAAAGTCCAAGTCCAAGGCAGCTTGTGTCGAAGCTGAATTGAAAGATACAAAAAGTATAGCGGGATTGACCGACCAACAGTATGAGATGCTTTTAAAGCACTTGAACGAAGCAGGCGACAAAGGTGAAAATGTTCGAAAAGCCAACATGGCCGGTAAGTTATATTCATCTCCCAATACGGATAAACCCGATGATTGGATTGCCGACTCGGGTTCAACCGATTATATTGTGTGCGATGAAGAATATCTTGATAATGTTGTTAAAAGTGATCAAGAGTCACCGGTTGTGATTCCAAACGGCGATAATATACCAGTACAAGCTAAAGGAGATTGTACACTTCTTGGAGGAGCTAAAATCAAAGATGTTTTGCTCATTCCAAATTTTAATTGCAACCTGCTTTCGGTTAGTCGTTTGACGAAAGACTTACAATGTTCAATGACTTTCTTTCCCGATTTTTGTTTTATGCAGGGCTTGCACTCAAAGAAGTTGATTGGAACGGGTAATTGCGTTAATGGTCTTTATCGGATGGGCATGGCAGTTAGAAGAAAAATGGCAATGACTGTGAAGGTTGATATGAAAGTTTGGCATTCAAGACTGGGTCACGCTTCCGATTCTAAGTTAGGTCATATTAATTTTTTAGAAAATATTTCCTTGAAAGACACTTTATGTGATGCTTGTGTAAAAGCTAAACATACTCGTTTACCGTTTCCTAGAAGTTCCATTAAAACTAATGATTGTTTTGAGTTAATTCATTGTGATGTTTGGGGTAAATATCGTAGGCCTACCACCTCGCATGAGGTCTATTTTTTGACTATTGTTGATGATTTTAGTCGAGCCTTGTGGGTGTTCCTTATCAAGCACAAGAACGAGGCTAGTGATTATTTAATGTTTTTTCAAAAAATGGTCAAAACTCAATTTGGAAAAACAATAAAACGAATTAGATGTGACAATGGGGGAGAGTTTACATCTAATCGCATGATGGATTTTTATGCTCAAAAGGGAATTTTATTGTAAACAACTTGTCCAAACACACCTCAACAAAATGGTGTCGTTGAGCGAAAGCACCGCCACATTCTTGAAACGGCGCGTGCTTTGATGTTTCAAGGGAAATTACCTAAAAAATTTTGGGGAGAATGTATACAAGCAGCAACATATATCATCAATCGCCTTCCTTCAAAGGTTATTAGAAACAAGACTCCCTATGAGATCGTTTTCGGTCAAAAACCGAAATATGACCACATGCGGGTCTTGGGTTGCCTTGCTTATTTTTGGAGCATAGAGACCGGGGGAGATAAGTTCGAAATAAGGGGGAGACCAGGGGTATTTATTGGGTATCCTCAAGGGACAAAGGGGTATAAGATTTTTGACGTTGAGCATGGAAAAACAATAACGTCCAGAGACGTTAAATTTTTTGAGAACATATTCCCTTTTACCAAGTTGCAATCGGATAAAAGGAATGAAAGCTTGTTTGTCGTTCCCGATGAATGGGTTGAAAGTGAAATAATTCAAGAGGTGAATGGTCAAGGAACAGAAGCCAAAGCTGATGAGCCAGCTTCGGAATCGATTGAAGGAAGAACAGAACATGGGCCCGAAATAACAAATGAAGAAGCTGAGTCTGGGCCAGAAATAGTGAATGAAGAGGTTGACTTTGGGCCTGAATTTGGGCCGCCAGAATCTGATCAAAACCAAACAACTTCTTCGGCCCAATTACAAGATTCGGCCATAAATGATTCAGTGCAGAGGCAAGCTAGGACCAAAACTCAGCCGAAATATTTACAAGACTTCAGTGTTCAATTGCCATCATCCATTGACTACGCAAAACCCGTTTCTGAGCATACTTCTTCGACGGTACATCCCTTTGCTAATCATGTTTCTTATGAAAATTTTACTAACTCTCATAAAACTTATTTGGCGGCCATTACTTCTAATAATGAGCCAAAGAATTTTCAAGAAGCACTACAGGATGCAAAATGGCGAGATGCTATGAAAAGTGAAATCAAGGCTCTTGAAGATAATGACACATGGACCCTTGTCCCACTCCCAGAAGGAAAACATGTCATTGACTCCAAGTGGGTTTACAAAATCAAATACAAACCAAGTGGTGAAGTTGAAAGGTACAAGGCGCGTCTTGTGGCACGAGGATTCACTCAAATTGAAGGTGTTGATTATCATGATACGTTTGCACCCGTAGCGAAGCTTGTTACTGTGCGAACATTGTTAATGGTGGCTGTGAAACATAATTGGTTAATTCACCAATTAGATGTAAATAACGCCTTTTTACATGGTGATCTTAAGGAAGAAGTGTATATGAAGGTGCCGCAAGGATTTTCTTCAAAAGAAGAGACACGGGTTTGTCGTCTCAAGAAGTCTCTTTACGGTTTGAAACAAACCTCGAGAACCTGGTATCAAAGGTTTACAATAGCTTTACTTGCTCTTGGCTATCGTCAATCTCGTGCCGACCATTCTCTTTTCACTTTTGACCGACAAGGTTCCTTCGTTGCTATCCTTATTTATGTTGATGATGTAATTATTGTGGGGGACCACTTGGTTAAAATCAATGAAACAAAGGCCTATCTTGATAAAACCTTTAGCATCAAGGACCTTGGACCCCTAAAATATTTTTTGGGTATTGAAGTTGCTCGAACAAAGGATGGCATGGTGTTAAGTCAAAGAAAGTATACCATGGATATTCTTGAAGATAACGGGTTGCTTGGAAGTCGTCCTAGTGCGCTTCCTATGGAACAAAATTTTAAGATTGATCAATGTCTTGAAAGCCCAAAAACGGATGCCAAGCAATATCGAAGACTGATGGGTCGTCTTTTATATTTGCAAGCTACTCGGCCTGATATAGCTTATTCGGTAAATCTTCTCAGTTAGTTTGTTTCAGACCCTCGAGTCGATCATATGGCTGCAGCCACTAGGATTCTGCGGTATCTAAAAACCAGTCCGGGCCAAGGAATTTTTATTCCCAAACATGGTGGTTTTGATCTTAGTGCATATTGTGATGCTGATTGGTTGGGATGTCAGTATACTAGGCGTTCTCGAACAGGTTATCTTCTTTTGTTAGGAGGGGCTCCAGTTTCGTGGAAAACCAAGAAGCAATCCGTTGTTTCTAAGTCATCAGCAGAAGCGGAGTATCGTGCTATGGCTAGTACCGTAAGTGAAGTTCTATGGATGAGATGGCTTCTGCAAGATTTTCGGGTTACTATTTCCAAAGCTACCCCTCTCTTCTGTGACAATGTTGCGGCTCGTCATATTGCAAACAATCCGGTCTTTCATGAAAGAACCAAGCACGTTGAAATGGATTGCTATTTTGTTCGAGAACGAGTTGAGTCTCAGGAAATTCTGCCGTTAAATATCAATTCTAAACACCAAATAGCCGATCTTTTTACAAAGCCCTTAGCAGGTCAACAGTTGAAGTTTTTACTTGGCAAGCTAGGCGTTCATGATCTTCACACTCCAGCTTGAGGGGGAGTATTGGATTATGTTTATCTTATTATGTTTATCTTTATATCTATGTTTATCTCCTATTTAGTTTTTTATCTATCTTTATTGTAATCAGTCTCCTAGTCGTTTAAGAAGTATATTCGATTAGGAACTCTTAGCTGATTAGGAAAGCTTTTGTAATCTCTATTTAAGGCGTCTCTTTATTGAATACAAATCATCTTTTGGCTGATATCAAATCTCATACAAACAATGTATAACACCTATCCATGAAGTAGTTGACGTTTTAGCTTAATTAGGCTTGTGTAGTTGTGTGTATATATTTCTACTTATAACATATATAATAAGGTACTCATGAGGAGATCGATAAAGTTTGTCGTGCATAGATGAAAGGAAAAATATATAAAAGAAGTAAATATATAAGAAACGAGTGAAGATCGATGTTTGAGGTACATATTTCATTTGGATTAATGGCTTAAAGAAATCAAACTTTTTTTGCATGCCCATATTGGACTTGATAAAACTTTTGGGTTCTCTGATTAAAAAAAGTTTAAAATTGAAAGAGACAACATTTAAATGGAAATGATGGCATGGACATGTGAAGCTGGCATGAAAGGGATTTGTGATTTGTCTTTCTTTTTTCTCGTAAGTCTTTTGCCTATTCCCTACTTTTAATTTCTAAAAGAATATAATCCCTAAAATTTAGATTCATTAAGAAAATCAATGATTAAAATAAAATAGCAAAACGTACATTTTCTAATAAATAAGGTAAGAAAACTATATACATTTTTCGAAAGATAAAGTTTATTAAAAAAGGTAGAATAAAAGTTTGATTGTGAATTGTGAGTCATTCTAATATTTTTTTGGGATTTTATTCGAACATAAAAATATTTTAATCATAACTAGAATTAATACAAATCGGGGATCGTATTTATTACAACACAGAAAGAGTAATGTATTCGATAATTAAGACACCTTATTTTTATTTTATTTGTTCTTTGTAGAAACAAAGGTGTATGGGGAAGAGAGACTTTAATTTGTATATATTTTTTTTAAACTTTAAATAGGAAGAGAGACTTAACCAACTGGGCTAGCTCAGTTGGCCACCCCAATGAGGGATAGGACGCTTGACCGAATGAGGTCATGGGTTCGATTCTTAGGGGGGGAGGGTTTACCCATTTAAAAGTGGGGTTCCCGCCTGGGGTTGTAGAGGGGATCGGTCCCGCTAGAGCGGCAGAAATTCAACCGCTGGGATTCGATCCGGGGTCTCCCATAGGGAGTCCAAAGGCTTTACCAGTTGATCTACTCCTTCCAAAAAAAAAAAAAAAAAAAAAAAGGAAGAGAGACTTAAATTTGTATATTTTTAAAGAATTAAAAATGAAGTATTTTTAATTAACTTTCTTGAAAAATACAACTTTTGAGAATCTTGTAATTCAAATTCATCTAGTTGAACTATAACAATTAAAAAACATGATGGATCTTTTTGAAAACTTTGAGCTTTTTTAATATTTGTATACTTAATAATGTATCACATTTAACATCACTAAGAAATCCGTTTCATATTATGATTTGCATGATTTAAGAAACCTAATGGGTAATTTTAGCAAACTTACGTGTGGGCAATCATCAGAAGACGAGTATTGAGGCAGGTATGGGACATGATTTTATAATCGGCTACGAACCAACACAATATGGCCGACGTAATTTTAGATGACCTTTGTTGGTCCATTCGTGATCCATGAGCATCCATGAACAGAGTGTGATTATCTTATTCTACATGTACATTTAATACTATGTCACATTGAAGACAGATTTATTAATATAAGGGAGGAAAGGGTGTCACCCGTAGTGTAAATCCAGGTAATTCCCAACGGCTTGGTTAATGTGTTGAATATTGCGCCAAAGAAATCATAACTGTTGGTCGTCAAAATAAAAAAAATTCCCGAAATAACATTACATATACCATCATCTCAGAAAAAACAACCCCGCATTTTAATGCCTTTAAATACACACCATATTTCTCTCCAATTTTCTCTCCATTTTTTATTTAAAATGAGTGATGTTGAAGAAGATCATATATGCATTCCCCCACTAGTAGTGAATCAGATTTTACAATCAAGCGATAGTAGCCTTGATTTTCTCACGGATATTGTCAGGCGAGCCAAACAAGAAGACATAAAAACATCTAAAAAAATATGTATGCCACGTGACCGCGAGGGAGACAATATTGTTTTAATGAACGATTATTTTGTTGACAACCCAAAATACAGCGAAACTATGTTTAACTAAGGTATTGTATGTCAAAACACATATTTTTAGAAATTGTAGCCTATGTCAAAGCAAACTTCTAATGGTTCAGAGAGGGCACAAACGGTCAATTTAGAAACAGTTTTATGCCCATACAAAAAGTCACCTGTGGCTTTCTTATCAACTGGTTTTTGGAAGTCATCATCAGTCTGTTATCAGCCATTTCATTACTTGATACCTCTACATCGACAACAAGTATTTATAAATGCTAGTTAGTTTTCCTTTCAACGAATGTTATGCTATCTGACCTACTTGTGTTTTTATAACATGCACGTTAAATTTCATACCCAATTCAATTTTGTATAAAACTCAAATAATTTTTTTTACCTAGTTTCTTTCTAAAGGCAAGTTAATATTACCTATCACTCAAAAATCATATATCAACATACATGTGAGACGCACAAGTTATAATTATGTAAAACGCAAAGTTGTTTTAGCTTTGGTCATACAAGCGTACATGGTTTTAGATAGTCGTTCGTTGTTTTTCTTTGATCTTGTGTCATATGCTCTCATTTATGCATTGTTTGTAAACTGTTCATATGATGCATGTATTTTTCCATTGAACAATATGATTAGAAATTACGTAAATAGATGCTTCTGTCGTTAGAGGTTACTTGTATTCTTCTTCGAAGCCATTGTCAACGTCCGTGCTTTGTTTTTGTCTTCAACAATAGTTCTAAAACGGTTTCTAATTTTCTAAATCGCCTACTTTAAACCTTATTCAGTTACAGACGATTTTCAATTATTTCTGAAACGAAATTAAAACAGGGTGCTTTGTTTTTTAAATTAATCTAGAATTGATTTAAGACATTTGCTAATTTATCCTTTCCATTTAGTTCAGATCATTTAAGGACGCACAAAAATAACGATCATACTATCACTTGTTTAACCTAATCTAATGGCTAATCTAATGGCTGATATTACTACCGCTACACGTATTACATACATTAAGGACACTTTTTACAATATCTTCTTCTATACAGATATAATAGTTAAATGATTTTTTTAGTAAATGTTATCTTATATATTTTTATTTTTATAAATAAAAAATCATGTAAAGTCAAATTATGATTCTTAAATCTTTTTTTTTTTTTTGAGTGAATTGCCAAATCCGTCCCTGGGGTTTGGCCAATATTGCTAGATCCATCCATTTTGAGAATTTTCGACTTATGAGCCACTGAACTTTACACTTCTGTGCCAAATCCGTCCAATTTGCAAACTCTGTTAAATACTAACGTTAAATCAGGGGCATTTTGGTCATTTCCTATTTCTTTATTGCAAATTGCCAAATTCGTCCCTGAGGTTTGTTCCAAATTGCTAGATCAGTCCAAAAAAAAAAACATTAATCAACACAATTAAGGGTTATCATTATTCAAAAAAAAATCATTATTCAAGTCCATTTTTCCAATTTTTTTAATCTGATTAGCATTCTAACCAAGCCCAAGTTTTCAACAATCCCGACGCTTGGAATATTCTTATAATCTTGAAAAAAAATAAATAGGAGCAAAACAAAGAAAACAAAACAAATTTAACGCGAAAAGTACCAAATTTATGTTCTTATAATCTTTTTTGAATATTTTCTTTTTATAACTTAAACCTAATGATGAAATAGTTGATTACATGCACATCAATTAAAATCATCTTAATGTGTGCTTTATTATCAATATAGTTTGTTGGGTAATGTCCACGTTGCTAAAATATATATTTACATTTTTGTAATTGTGATTATATATAGTGGTTCAAGGTATATCCCGAATACCTTTCAAATCCATTTTTCATTGCTGTACAAAATTTTGTCTGTTTGACTTGAAAAATCAAACTTTATCTTTATGATCAGAGGTTGACCATAAACATATGCAGGAAGTTGTCACAGTGTGTGAAGGGAAGTATTACAATTCTACAGATCCCGATTGTGAAAGAGCGCTTTCGAAAGTTGACGAAGTAATTTTATTTTTGTACATTCATTATTTTTCTCATAAATTTCATGTGAATCGTGTCGTATAACGTTGTTGCTTATCTTGGATTTGAACTTGCAAATTCAGGACGTTGATTGTTGATCAACTTTGTTACTAGTACTAATAAAAAAGTGTTAATATAAAACGTTATTTTCTTATAACACCCGACTTATATATTCTTCATTTATTTGAAATAATATAATCTGAGATAAGATATGAATTGAACTTTATACTTTCTATTCTGAAGCTAGTTTTAGGTAGGTAAATCTTAACACTAAAATAATGAGTCAGAAGTAATATAAAAGTAGAAATGGTAGGACGGATTCAACAAAAATATTCAAGTATATATATCCTAAGTTTGGTAAAAGTCAAAAGAAGTTGAATATATATAATTTAACAACAGAAATCGTTTTCTTTTGATAACCGGTGCCTACATGCTATCTATATTGAATTCACTAGTACACCTTAAATTATTTATTAAAAAGAAAAAAGAGAGATCCATGAAATCCCAAGAATCAGGCCACAAGGGGCTGGTAAATATGGCTAGGATCATCAAGACACCCGTAAGTGGTATATCCAAAGTTTTTTTTTTTTCCCTTAATTGTGTTGATTAATGTTTTTTTTTTTGGACTGATCTAGCAATTTGGAACAAACCACAGGGACGAATTTGCAATAAAGAAATAGGAAATGACCAAAATGCCCCTGATTTAACGTTAGTATTTAACAGAGTTTGCAAATTGGACGGATTTAGCACAGAAGTGTAAAGTTCAGTGGCTCAGAAGTCGAAAATTCTCAAAATGGATGGATTTAGCAATATTGGCCAAACCCCAGGGACGGATTTGGCAATTCACTCTTTTTTTTTTTTTTATGATTCTTAAATCTAACACAAATTCAATAGTCAATTACTTCTCCCATCTAACAACCTCCATTAATTTCTCTAACTCCTCTCTCTTTCCTTCATCATCATCATCTTCTTCATCTTCATCCACCAATCCAATCCACCATACCTTAAATCCTCTACAACTCCCTCATCAATCAATCATCATACCCTAAGCCTAAATTAACACCCACAACCACAAATCACCACCACACCCTTTACCTCCAATGGGCTGCTCTGCTTCTCGCTCATCACCACCACTCCACTTCACCACCACCATCACCACCACCGTTGACCACCACCATCAAAACCCACCTTCCATTTCCTCCAATTCTTCTCCTTCCCCTTTCTCCGACCACCATTACCCCACCACCACCACCACCACCACCACCTCTAACTCCTCCATATCTACACACACCCCTGTTTCCAGAACCATGTCTTTACCCACCCCTTTAATCCATCACCCTTCTCTCCATAAAGGTGACTCTACCCACTTCGTTTCCCTCACCTCTACCACCTATGGCTCCCTTAACTCCACCGACAATTTCAAATCTTTACACAAAAACTCTGTTTCTGCTTCTTCCTCTGTTTCTGTCTCTGTTTCCTCTCCTGACTCTGTTATTAACACATGGGAGCTCATGGATGGTTTAGATGAAGACTTTGATATCTTTCTTGATGATAATAATAATATTATTAATAATAATCAATTGGGTTTGAAGAAAGATAAAGAAAAAGACGAACTTTATATTTCTTTTGGATTGGGTGGTCCGTACGAAATAATTGAGTATCCAGAAATTAAACCTTTATGGAAGCATTTATCTGAAGAGTCTTTGTTATCTAAGATGGATTCCAATGTAGTTTCTAGTTATAATAAAGCATTGTCTTCTAAACGTTTAGGTGAACAAGCTTACTCTGTTTCTGAATTTGAATCTGAATCTGAATCCCCTGTTTTGGACAATTCAATGGATTTGGATAATTCGAAAGGGGTTTGTTGTTTATCGGGTTGTGAAGATCGAATCGTGTTGTATTATACTAGTTTGAGAGGGATTAGGAAGACTTACGAGGATTGTAACGAAATTCGGATGATTTTGAAGGGGTTTCGGGTGTTTGTGGATGAGAGGGATATATCGATGGATTCGAGTTATAAAAGGGAGCTGCAGAGTGTGTTTGAGGGTAAAGGGTTTAGTTTGCCACAAGTGTTTATAAGGGGGAAACATGTTGGTGGCGCGGATGAGATTAAACGGCTGCACGAAGAGGGGAAGTTGTTTGATTTGATGAAGGGGTTTCGGGTGATGGATTCGGGGTTTGTGTGTCGTGATTGTGGGGATGTGAGGTTTGTGCCGTGCGCGAATTGTAATGGGAGTAGGAAGGTGTTTGAAGCGGATGAAGGGAGATCGGTTAGGTGTCCTGAGTGCAATGAGAATGGGTTGATCAGGTGTGTTGCTTGTTGTTGTTCTTGATTGGTTTTATGGGTATGATTACACATGTACATATATTTGGTTTTAGTATACTGATTGATTGTTTAAGATTATGATGATTTATGATGATAGTTTGATGATTATGGTTGTAGCACTATTGGTGCTATTGGTGTTTTAAGTTTAAGTTGTTGAAACTTGTTGATCTTCAAGTAATAAGAAGATGATGATGTGTATGACCATTTTGTGTTTCTTGATTTGCTTTGTGTTAGATCTTTAAAGTAGCATTCTTTATGTGTTAGTGTGTTTGTTGTAGACTTGTAGAATTCTTATGTTTCAGTGTGTTTTAACATGTTTTGTTACCAGTGGCGGATCTAGAAATTAATTTCAGTAGTAACGTTTTTCATTTTTTTCATTTTAGTAGTAACTTTTTCCAAATATCGTAAAAAAACAAATTTTCCACTAATTTCCCACTACGCGTGCGAAGTTGAATAGCAACGGACGTGGCACCTAGCTTCAAGCTAGGTCCGCCCTTGTTTGTTACATAAAGTTGAGACACATTGTTATGGCTCTCATCTATGGTTCAAAACAAGACGAGCCGCTAGGGTGAAGATGGCATTGGTTGTGTTTGCGGATTCGCTGTGACACAAAATCAGAAAGTGTGTTGCACGCATGAATCCGAACACAACATATGTGCCTGCGTACATGACGTGCATATTCTAATGTAGACTCGAACACGACTACTTGTTTAAAGTTTTAACTATAAAGCATTACGCTTCTTTCTCTTTTATTTTCTAACTTTCGGCATAACCACATAATCAGTTTTATTTTAACTTGCTAAATAATGCACAATTTTTTAAACATACAAAAAAAGGCTGCTCAACCCACAAGCCTGCCAGGGTGACTGGCCGACTGCAACTGCAAAGAACCATTTTGTTGAATGTGTTGCTTCTACCCAAATCTGGCATGAACCTGTTTAGCCTAAATCGAAACATGTGAACTTCATGTGTTTAAGTTCATACCATGTAACAGTTCCACACCTTGAGGGTCAGTGTACGATGTGTATCGCTTGGGGCCACCTTAAGCTGATGCAATTCAACAGAATCGGAAAACTTTCAGTCAGAAATTGTGTTTGGTTCGTCAACGAAGGAATTAAACACTTAAATTCAGCACTCATCAGTGATAACTGAACTTGAATGAAGCTGGCATTAGTTGTGTTTGCAGGTTTGATGTGACACAAACTGATATGAACCGGAAATTCGAGTGAAAATAAAACAAAGTACAGGATAGTTGGCCCGATTTGAGAGGGGCTAGACATAAACCACATAACTAATTTTAGTTTAATAAAACACAACTTTTTAAACATACAAAAACAACCTAAACGATCCACAAACCCGCTAGATCAACCACATCGGCCCGTTTAGCTAAACGTGTTTGCTTCTACCCAAAATTGGCCTCACCCCGTCAAGACTAAAAACCAAAACTGGTGAATTCGTGTTGTTAAGTTGACCAAAATACCTCATCTGGACTAGAAATCCAAAAATAGAAAAACTATGAATCGAGGCAGTGAACACATAAGCTGACTACACGTCATCGATGAACCAAAAGCTGTCATTGAAACATCCTATTTGACTTCACCAATGAACCAGAATCGTTACAAAAGCTACGATTTTGCCCAATAAAATTCGTACGAGAAGCCATAATCTTTCCAGCTTCGATTCTGCCCAAAATAAAGTCTATCCTGAAGCCATAACGGTCCTTAGAAGCATTGATTCTGCGAAAAGAAAGTCCAACAATAAAAATTAATTCTGCTTGAATTCGGCCTTCATGACTGAACCAGAGTAAAACAGGAGCTTCTCTTCTCTTCGCCTTCAATGATGACTTGAACCTAAAAAGGTCGAATGGATTAAGCGATTGAAGGCGGACTTGTGTTCTTTGAAGCGGAAATCAAAGGCGACAGATTAAGAAATAGTCTGTGAACCAAACACCCTTTAAAAGTTCGGTTAATTTTAATGAGACCAAGATTTACATGACTTGTTTTGTTGTCATACTAACACTCAATGGGTTTAGCTTCGAGTCTTCGACATCTATTTCCTCTTAGCAAGTATTTTGGTAGCTTACTATTCGGTTAGATGCAACTAAGTTGCTAATGGGTCAAGCGTTGGCTCGGTTAGAAGCAACTAACTTGCTAATGGGTCAAGCGTTGGCTAGGACCGAGTCGCGATCTGAGCATTGGCTAGGACCGACAAGCAACTACTTTTAACGGTTATAACTTTTAGAAAAAAAGGAACTGCAAAACACATTCATTAACTGAAAAACACAAATATGTATCCGGTAACATAAAACAGATCAAATAATCAAATAACTTACTCATCACATCATTTATCAAAGCATAATAAAATTATAGAGAAAACAAAACAAAACTACATATAAAACACAACTTCTTCTTCAGACTCTATGAAATAAAACCAATAACCCCTTGATTGATATGTTTCTTCATCTACCCTCTGATTTCACCAACTGTGAGAAAACCTTGCTCATTGAAACACCTGAAATATCATCCCCACTCGACATCTCGAACTGACCGATTCCCGTGTTCGTGTTTTCACCGCTACCCGAATGAAAATCATGAATCTGTGGAGATAGCTCGCCGATCACATTCGTACTGTTTTCATCTGGGTCGTTTGGTAAAACCGCTTCTTGGAGTTGAAGAACATATTCAAGGTTCCACAAAACATCGCCCATTGAAGGCCGGTCAACCCCGAAATCAGACAAACATTTCTCTGCTGTTTCACCAAACTTCCTAAGCGAATCGGGCCGGATTTTTCCCTTTAGAGTAACGTCGATTATTTGTTCTAGCTGCCCGCTTTTCTGCCACTTCATCGCCCATTCGGCTAAATTCACCTTCTCTCGAGGTAGAGATGGGTCAATAACGGGCCGTGCACATAAAACTTCAAACAGAACGACCCCAAATGAGTAAACATCTGATTTTTCAGTCAACTGTTGTCGTCTAAAGTACTCAGGATCCAAATACCCGAAGCTTCCTTTGACCGCAGTACTCACGTGAGTTTGGTCAATCTCAGGCCCCGTCTTTGAAAGCCCGAAATCTGCAACCTTAGCCATGAGATTTTCATCGAGCAATATGTTAGCCGATTTAACGTCTCGATGGATAACAGCTTTCGAATAACCAGTGTGGAGATAATGTAGCCCGCGGGCTGCACCTATGCAAATCTCGAGCCGTTGTTTCCAGCTCATGCTCGGATAGTTTGACCCGTAAAGATGACTCTTTAACGTCCCGTTTTCCATGTACTCGTATATCAGAATCATTTCACTCTTTTCATCACAATACCCAATCAACGACACTAAATGTCTATGACGAAACTGTGAAAGCATCTCGATTTCAGTTTGGAATTCTGCTAAACCTTGTTGAGATTTCGGGTTACCTCTCTTGACAGCCACTTTCGTTCCATCGCTTAAAACGCCTTTATAAACTTTACCAAAACCACCAATACCGATCACCCAGCTTTCATCAAAATTGTTTGTAGCTTCTTGAATCGCTGCAAACGGGCACCTGTAGTTAAGATTCGACCCTGCACTAATCGTCGTGCCGTTAGAATACTTGCTTCCCATCGTCTGCGAAAGCCCATTCGTCGATAAAGGAATCCATATCTTCGACTGGTTCAACTGCTCTTGTTTCCTTCGTTTATGCACGAAGAACAGAACAATAACCAACAACACAGCCACAATTATACCAACAACGACACCTACAATCACACCAACCTTACTCTTCGAACCCTTACTCGTCGCAGCAACAACATCCTTCCCCGAAAGACTCCCATCCGAGTTATTCATCTTCATAATCTCAACCCCATTCAAAATAGCATTCGGGTACGCATTATTCACACTCGACGGCCCAATACTAATCCTAATCTTATCCGTATTCATCTCCTGTGTAACAAAATCCGAATAAGAAGCCAACGCTAACGCGCCTAGCTTAGTCGACATATCATAATCAGGCAACACATTCAAATCTTGTATATACACATTAAAATAAAGCTCATTCATCACAGAACTAACAATATCACAAAAATGAAGCCGAATCATGTACCTAAACCCGCGATCCACACGAAACTCCCAAGTAACATTAAAATTCGCCTTCGGGTCCTTATCGGACGCCATTTTAACCGCAGTCCCATACACACTCCTTGGTGCATCATCCTCAGTAGCCCCTCCATTCGGATACCGAACCGAGTCCACCTTCGACACATTTGCAGCCATATTCGGGTTGGTTAAAAACCCCTGATCAGTGACCCAACTCCTCCACAACGAATCGTTTCGAGACGTAACAACCGACCCACCCATATTAACCCTAACCACCGTCTCAAACGCCTGATTAACCAACCCTTTAAAGCTAGTCGGAGGCGTGACGGAAGCAGCATCGTCAGCAATCAAAAGATCCGGAACCGAAACCACTTCCAACCCGTTTACAAACGCAAACGAATCACCTGACGGCGTAAACGTTATCTCAAGATCACCACCGGTAACATTAACGGAATATTCCTTAACCGTACCGTTAACCGAATTAAAATCAGACAACAAAGCATGATCATTAGCTGACACCGAAAACGTCGCCGTTTTAAGATCGTAATTACTAGCCGAAAACGGGTAGAAAAACAATCGGATCCAGTGTCGACCCGGTTGACTAATCTTAAAACTGTAACTAGATTGCTGAGAAAAGATCCTGGCCGTTCGATACAGCTGGGAATATTCAGATGAAGGAATTGAATTAGCTGACGTGTCAACCAAAACATTTTGTGGAGTGGTTAAATAACTTGAAGCTAAGTTATCTGATAAAAAGATACGATTACCGATTGAGGAGTTGGTCGGAGATCCACAATCGATTGAGTAACTATCAGTAGGGGTAAATTGGGAATAAGAAGATAATAATAAACATAAAAAGAAGATGACCCAGATGAAGGATTTGGTAAATGGTTGAAAACCCATGATAAAGATTGGAAATTGAATATGGGTTGATAGATCTAGGGGTTAAAGAGTGAAGGAAATGGAATGGAAAGAATAATGGACAGATCAAGAACAGGAGATATGATATGAGGAGGTATAAAGGAAGAAGAAAGACAGAATGGTTTGAACTGGACGGCCAGCAGAAGAAAGATGGTGACAGATTGATAGATTCTTTGTTAGGGTTAACAGATTTTTTATTTTTATAAAATAATAATAATAATGTGAAGAGAGTTTGGGGTCAAAGAAGGGTGAGAAAGTTTTGTTTTTTTTTATGGGAAAGATGATTGGGATGGGTATTGTTTTGTTGTTAGTCGTGGTGAGGGAGTAGTGGACTGGAGGATTGTAGGAGATGATTGTGAGAGAAAAGATAAAAGATATTGTTTCTATTTTTATGGAAGCCTGCAATGGAGGAGATGTTTTAGTTAGGTCCTTTAGGTTTATAGTTGTTCGATAATGGTCCCTTCTGTTACTTTCTATGTGCAAATTCTTCAAGTTAGGGGTGTTCACGGTTCGGATTTCGCAGTTTTTAAGTGAAACCGTAAACCAAACCGTTAGTAACGGTTTTTTATTTTTGTAAACCAAAACCGAATCCTATAATTGTTAAACCGAACCAGACCAAACCATTAATAACAGTTGGTTCCGGTTTGGATTCTCTGGCCTTTATAGATGTTGTCCGCATTCTCCAGATTGTTTATAAGTTTTATAGAGTTTTATACAACGCTTAACATCAACTGTTAAAAATAACTATTTATCACAGTTCAAAAAAGCAAATCCAAATACATATATACATGTCCAAATAACACCAAAATAAAGATGTTACTGTAAAAAAAAAATGTTCTAAACTTAATGGGTTGGCTTATTGACATTTAGAATAGGAAAATGGGCTAAGCTCACTTTTGAGTGTTTGTTTAACTAAGAGGCTGTTTGGTAAGCCTCTTAATGAGGCTATGAATCATTCAGCGCATTTGTTTCAGCTTCTGAATGGAATGGTTAAGGCTGAACCATTAAGATTTGAGATGTTGCTGAACCATTAAGCACTGAACTAGGTTGAACCTTAATGAGACTCTCCTACCAATTTGGGACTAGAAAACTAACCATTAAGAGGTCTAAAGGCTGTTTGGTTGATTAAGTGCTGAATCATTAAGATGATCTGAATGGTTAAGAACTGAATCATTCAGCATCCCTTATTAGCTTAATGGTTCAGCACTTAACCATTCTATTCAGAAGTTGAAACAAACAGTCTGAAGGCTGAATGATTCAGAACTGAATGATTAAGATGCTACTAAACAGCCCCTAACTTAATGATTCAGCATTAAACCATTCAGACCTCTTAATGATTCAGCTCTTGATCAACCAAACAGCCCCTAAATTAGAACTACAAGAATTTTAATTATAATATGTCTAACAATACACACATATATAATAGGAAATATTAAAAAAATGTAACAAATTATCATGGTCTGGTCTGGTTTATACGGTTGGTTTTCGGTGTAAACCACAAACCAAACCATTCGTTACGGTTTGAAAATATTGAAACCGACCAACCCAAAGTTAAGTAAAGGAACCATGACCGGTTTGGACGGTTTCACGGTTTGAAACCGAACCCTGAACACCCCTACTTCAAGTTGGTGACATTTAGGGATGAGCATAGTGCACCGAATACTGAAACGATACTTATCCCGAACCGATCTCGTACCGATCCTGTACCGAACTGAGGATCTTCGGTATCGGTATTCACATTTAGAGGTTTTCGGTTTCAGTATATTCGGTATCGGTACAGGATCGGTATGGTATCGGTATTTTAAGGTAAAATATCGATACCATACCGTACCGAACCGATACCGTACCGTATGTTTTCGGTATCAGTATTTGGTTTTGGGAGTTTATGGGATCGTTATTTTCGAGATTGGTATCGGTTGGTACCGATACTGTCCCGAGCTCATCCTAGTGAGTGATGATTTTAATGTTGTGATTGTTTTAGTAAAGTTGGATTTATTTATAAACATTGATATAGGTAATGATGTGTGAGAGTACACATTTGTAGATGAATGTCGTCATTTCTTATCTCCGAAACCTTCTAAACTAGTGGTTCAATGGGGCGAATCCCTTGAAGTGACGACGGGTTGCTAAGGGTCATCGTCCCTTGGCGAGGTCACGTTGCTTGGCTAATGACGAAAATATGTGGTTTACCTTATTGAAAAGTCGTTAGGAGGTGTTTCATATTTGCATGGTTGATTGGAGGTGGAAATTAATTCTTAATCATTCCACAGTCAAAACCATCAAATTTTACAAGTGGGTGGTGGATAAACGGACGATAAGTTGCTCCGCTACCCTCTTTTGAAATCAACAATGGTAAATGAGATAAGAGGCAAAACTTGGTATGCTAGTTGCAAGTGGAGTCATAGCAAGAAATCAACAAATGCACGGAATAGTAAATGTGATCAGTAGTAACGAGTTATCAGTAGTAAATGGTTATCATTAGCAACTTGGGTGATCATTAACACTATACTAATGTAACAGAATAAATGTTAACGAACTTACCTGCTGATTACATACTACTTTACGAAGAATTGTGACATTTAACTTGTGATTGTTCATCAACTATAAAATGCAAGTCTTTGATCATTTTTGGAACACGTTTTATGCAGCCGTTCTTATTTTTTTCCTTTAAATGATCCAATTATACATTTGATGTGTCACCAAAATACTTCAATCCAGTATTCTAAAAGATATTTAGGCATTAGCATCTGTAAAATTCACTTCAAGTCTTCAACTAATGGTAAATTAAGGTGTAACTACAATAAGACTTTATGTTTAAGAAAGCTAGAGTACTTGTCTACTTGATCAATCAAAATTTAAAGGAAATATTTTTAGTCACCACATCCTAGTTTAATAATATATTGTTAAGATCATATTCATACGTGCCCTTTGTTTTTCTCAGCCCACGGTAAATTTATAAAAAGTGGTATATTTAGTTTTTGTTTATTTTTATAAGTGAACTTTATTAACCAAACAAGCCCACTCAGTTTTAAGAACGAGGTGGAGTAGCCAAAAAACAACTTAACCATATTACACGAATTTGAATTTACACCATTTATCACATTCTATAGATCTAGATTTAAACCGTTTCTTGAACCATAAATAAACCAGTGATTTCACTTCAGAAATAATGTCCGCCACTTTAACCTTCTTGTCGGAAAAAATCCACCCGTTCCTCGCCTTCCGGATCCTCCAACAGGATACCTCCTTGCGTATCCGAAACAACCCCACATGCTTATGTATCTCAAATAAACCATCTGGACCCGGCGTCCTATCCTTGTCATACTTGAACATTGCCTCTTTAATTTATGCCTTAATGAACTGACCTACCAAAAACCTTGAATCATTATCCTAGATACTTTTTAAGTCAAGAGTAGGTCTATGTTTCATGTGCTCAACAAACCGCTTCCTGAAAAAATTATGAACTTCTTTCTTTATTTCATGCGGCTTAGTCTTCCATTCGCCATCAATCATCAAACTATAATTTATTGATTTCCTCTTGTTAATCAAACCATGAAATTATATATTGTGTTATCATCTCCAAACATCGCCCATCTACTTCTGGAACGTTGTTTAAGATCTTTACACCGAAATCTTTCAAGCTCCTCCAACTTTTTATTACTCTCTACCCAAAAACAATTTTCTTCCTCAAATAAATTTGATGTTTCACTTTGCCTGCTTCTTCAAATTCCTTATCTTTATTTTACTACTTCCATACGTTTATAACTTGTCGGATTTTTTTTTTAATTTCTTCATAAGCACCACATCTGGCGGTCCATCAAACTGACTCTCATTCGCCTTAATCACCAAATCATCAAAACCATCTCTTTCCAGCCATGAACTAAAGAAGCGAAACATTTTCGGTCCAAGTTAGATGGTTGATTTTGTGAGTCTTGTTTAAACTCATCGTATCATGTTACCTTTGTCTAGGATGTTTTTTAACAAGTTACAATATAAAGAATTAGTAATTCTAGATAGATGATTGTGTGTATTGTGATGGCATTTAATATCCCATTGTATCAAGATTTATATTGATCGCTACAGCCTACATGTGTTGCCATGTATGATTGAATTAACTATATGTCATTATTTTATGACATTTTTAAAAGGCAAATGACTAGCTAGACCATATATTTCAATAAGTTAATTAGATTTTCGATAAAAATAAGGATGCCTACTAACATATAACAACTCATATAGTTGGTAATCAGAAGTAGACTACTCAAGTATATTATTGTGCCAATCAGAGAAATACTATTCATGTGATGGTGTGTTCTCACATGAAAAGTAGTTAAAAGAGAGTAACATTTTTTAAGGGTGACTTTTTATGTACCGGACTGAATTGGTCACCAGGTTTGTTGAAGACGATTACCTGTCAGATTCGCATTCTCGTCGCGATGTTCTATCGGGCCCCGGCCGTCGCGTTGTCTGACCTTCGCCCGGAAACCATACTACCCCCCACACGATAAATCGCTAGGGTAAATAGTTGGGTAAAACCGGGTTGCCCTTCGAATCGAACCATGCCTCAGTAGGTTCTTTTCTTCATAGGGTCTTCCCGCACCTTTCGCTACCGCCGGAAGTCGAACCGGCGTCTCCAAGGAGACCACCAGCCCAAACTACCAAAAGAGAGTAACCTATACGAATGTATCTTTTTTATTACTTGTAAATATTATGAACTTTATTTTTTTATAAGAACGCGCACAACTTTTAAACGATGAAACAGAATCATTTGTATGGTTATTTCACTAAAAGAAACATAGTGCATGTGTTTTCTAAATAGTGTTTCAATCTTTTTTGGTGTTAAGGTTTTATTGACTCGATTTGGACCCTCCATTATGCATGTGTTCAGGTAGATATGTGTATGCAATCGTTTGATTGCCTAAACTATAATTTACACAACTTATGCCTGTCTTCGAGTTAGTGCTACAACGGGGAGAGGCATGACAACGAGATTGAATGATATCAATTTACGGTTCCTTAGCATAGGAAAATACGACTAGCAGAACGGGTGAGGAGTCCCTTCAAACGGGCATAACCCGTCACCATTCCACCAACCCGGAAACGATCCCAAGTGCCGCCACATGAAGTCCCCTAAATTCTTGCCTCTTGCGAGACTGGAACCTGCTCCCCCTCTCTCTCTCCCTAACCTCCAGATTAGCTTCATTACTGTAACCAGCTTCACTAAGCCATCAGTGGTTGAGATGAATAATGATGTGGATGGTCTAACCATTTGGATGAAATGAAGACTATACCTTCATATCTAGTACATATAATTATTGCTTAAACATATACCTTTAGTATCATCCAAATTAAGGACCGTTACCGTTACATATTTCAAATATGACAACTATTTGTATAAGTGTTCATAATGGAAGGCTTAGTCAGCAAATTCAAGAAAACCATAAGGAGTATTCATTTTGTTTACACTTAAGACTGACCGGAGTGAGGCGGGGAAATGGGTGGGGGTGGGGGGTGGAAGAAGCTTCAAGCCCTCTACACCATCTCACATGGGCGTGGAAGGGGGGGGAGCCCCTTGGGCAGGGAAAACTTCATGGGCGTTGGGGGAGGGTTTGGGTCACGTGGCATTTTCTGATTGGCTGCTTTTTTTAATCTTACACATAATAATATTATAATATTATTCTCTTCCCCCTCTTCCCCCCTTTCACTCCCCACAATCCCCCCCCCCCCTTCCACATGGGTTCCACAAATGCCACATGACGCTTCATCCCCCTCTTTCCCCCATCCACTCCTTTTAGTCTAAGGCTATACGGTACATCATGAGCCATAACCCATCACCACCCTCCACCTCATCATCTTCACCACCACCCTATAAGGGGTGTGGTATTTCCCCTCCACCATCCTCAACGTCATCCCATCCTTAAATGAAGAGAGAAAGATGAGCCTCGTGACAAACGTAAGCATAGCCATGGCAACCATATGTGAAGGATGTGGGGGTGGTGTTTCCGTGAGACCACGGCCCACGTGGAGGCTCCACAGCCCTCCCACGATCCAATATACCGTATAACCTAAGTTAAATTAACTTTTAGAGTATATAATGTAAAAATGGAAAATGAACAATCATCGAAAATTTTAACATGATAAATGAATATTTTATGTGATGAGTCAAGCCAAACCGAGCGGACCTTTGCTCATGGCTCATCCACAAACTGAACCGAGTTGATCGGCTCGTTTAAAACCGAGCTGAAAATCAAGCGAGCATTTTTCGATCGCACATTTTCTCGAGTGAGCGGCGAGTTTTTGGGACAACCATAAACTTGGGATGTTTCCTTCAATGTTCTCGCTGCCTAGTGATGACTGAGGTTCGACCATCCGAGGATGACACTAAGATTGAGGTTCGATTAGGGTTTGACAATTAAACTTAGGGGCTGTTTGGTTGATTAAGTGCTGAATCATTAAGAGGTCTGAATTGTTAAGAGGTCCTGAATGATTAAGTGCTGAATGATTCAGCTATGAACCAAGTCTGAATGGTTCAGCTCTTAATTATTCAATTCAGAGCATGTTTTTGGTTGAAACAAATAGTCTGAATGTTGAACCATTCAGAGCTGAATGGTCCAGAGTCTCATTAAGAGGATACCAAACAAACCCTTGGTGTTAAGTTATCATTGGTTTGACTGAGCCAGTAATTATGAATATAATTGTATATATGCATATATTGAGCTAAAACCAATAGAGTGGTATGTATAAAACTATAACTATAATTATATATATGCATATATTAAGCCAAAACCAATAGAGTAGTATGTATAAAACTATAAATATAATTGCAATTAATGTGTGTGTATATATATATATATAATTATGTATATAATAAATTAACAAAAATTATAACGAGCCGAGCGGACCTTTGCTTGTGCTTGGCTTATTTACAAACCGAACCGAGCCGATCGGCTCGTTTACAACCGAGCGAAAAATCGAGATAGTTTTGTTATCCTTTTTTAATTACAAAATTGTCAACCGAAATGCCACTCATGATGGTTAGACTACTGTTTATAAACGAACATAATAGACACAAACCGGGTTTGATCGTGTTCATTCACTTCCATGACAGAAAGAGCAAGAACATTTAAACGAGAGAACACTTTTTTTTTTCTCATGGGCAACCAATAAGAAAATACATATGTTTGTGTTTGTTTTGTTCATCTAACCACTATTTACTTTAGTTATAAATAGACACTAAGACACATATACGATATTTGTTATTACTTGTTACGAAAATGGTGTTAATATAAATTCGTCTAACCACTTGTTATTTTCACATCATGAATCTTTTAAACAAAATTCAAAATATTTCGTGAAATAGCTTTCATATTTAGAAAAAAAAAAAAATGATATTGATATAACTTATTAATGAATGAACACGTTATCCCATAAAATATTTGATTTTGACTTTGTTGTATAGCAATTATATATTTTGAATTATAATGTAAACTCTGTCGTATTCGTGCGTTGTGACAGGATCCTTTGATGACAATTTTTTGCCATGCGCATTAAGAGACCAGGGGGTGCCCCGGCCTTCTCTGTTTTTTTTTCACAGTAGTGTAAATTTACTAGTATTTCTCCCGAAAATTTTATACATATTGAGCCCCCCCCCCCCCCCCCCCCCCCCAAAAAAAGAAAATTTCGTTCAAGCTTCACCACTACTTCCATCTATTTTGAACCAAAGAAACCCAACTTACCTTACGTCTGATGATTTCACTATTCTTCACTTCTTTACCAGATTAAATCTTCTCGTTCCTAGCTTATTATATCCTCCAACATGATATAATCACGATAACATGAAAGAGTTTCTACTTTTGGACCCCCAATCTTGAATGCAAATATAGTTCTAATAAATTTCTAAGTGAAATACGAATATACGAGGAATCCCCAACACCAAACACTCACCTATTGCTATACCACAAAGGCCATCATACAAGCCTAGAAAATGTGATCTGCTGTTTCGATATCGGAAACACACAACACACACCTATGCGAGTTGATACGTTGGAGTAAAATAATTCATACATTTCATAATTACCTAGTAAATAATTATCTGAAATAATTATTTTGTTTTTTGAACAGCAGTTATCCGAAAAAAAAAATTTGAACGGCCAACGAAATTCACCAAGAACTCCATTCGGAGTCCCTACTCAGTCAAATCAGGATCCTTTCCACATGTAAGGGAGCTCCTGTTTTCACCAGTTTTGGGAAAAACCCGACCATCCACCCGCCCGAAAGCACGCCAATGGAATAATCGGTAAAACCCGGCGCTCTGAATAATCGAACTCATGACCTTTCAGCCATGGGTATTCTATCATCGAACCTCCATATCACTTCAGCATAAGTGGTTGATGGCAGTTATCTGAAATAATTGATGATGAAAAAGTATAATATAATATAATTATAATTATCTATATATATAATAAAAGAAAGCAATTTTAATGACATGGCACTCAAGGAGGCATTCTCCTCCTTGAGTGTACCATGTGTCATGCCATGTGGCAAATTAAAAAAAAACAAATAATAATATAAATCCTAATCTACTAAAATTAAATTGAGTTATTTTAGGAAAAAAGAATTTAAAAACAAATATAAATTTTTCTCTCCTATATTTCCTCTCATAATTTTTAAACGTTAAGATCTTTTATATACGAGATTTTTTAAAGAAAAAAATTACACCAAATTAACGAGCGTTTTATTATCTTTCCAACGATTACCATAGTGCTATACAAAAAACTGGAGAAAAAAACAACTATTTTTTGTGGGGTTTCGTTCATACGGGAAAAAAAGACACAAAGTGTTCAGGTTATTCATTAATCATGTTTTTTCTTTTAAACCAGGTTCTTATCTACGATGTTGAAATTCAGCCCAATCGTCATGCTATCATTGGAATTTTACTCTTCTAAAGATGCAAAGGTATACTTCATCAAGAGAAGCTAGGAGAAAGAATCGCGCAACACTGCAACACATGGTGTCACCTTATAGCAAGGTTATTTTTTTTTTATTTTATTACAAGAGTAATAATTATAACTATTAGTATTATTATTATTAGAATTGTTATATTTTTAAACCCCGGGATCTTTTATCCAATAGCGAAGAGCCTGAACCAAGATTTCCAGGTGAGCTGGGTAGGGTATTAGTATATCTAATACATAATTTAAATGTGAAAAGTTGTCCTCTAAAAAAGAAAATATTGAATGAATTGATCGTAAATTATCGGATTTCACTACCCCTTTCCTTTCTAGGGAAGATATTAATCGCAGAGACAATGGATATATATGGCGCAACCCAAATTTTTTTAGAAATACCTAAAAATCACACAAATACTAAGAAATTCCCCCTTGACAGTGATATATATTGTAAGTGTTATATGTTGTATATGTAAATCCTAGATGTGAAAATATAAGCCATCTTAATGACATAGCACTCAAAGAGGCATTTTCCTCCTTGAGTGTGCCATGTGTCATCCCATGTGGCATTGAGATATTTTAGAAAAAAAATATTTAAAAATAAAATTGGATTTTTCTCTCTTATGTTTCCTCCCATAACTTTTAAACGTTAATATCTTTTATATACGAGATTTTTTAAAGAAAAAAATTATAACAAATTAACGAGCGTTTTATTATCTTTCCAACGAGTACTATAATGCTATATAAAAACGAAAAAAAAACGACTATTTTTTGTGGGGTTTTGTTCAGAGTTATACATTGTTTTAGTTTAGATATTAATATTGGAGTTATACATTGTTTAAGGTTAGGCGTTAACATTGGAGATACATTTTTAATTGTTTTAGGTTAGGTGCTACCCGAAGCTTTCTTGCATGTAACTGTAAACCGAATCATTCTATTTCATATGTAAAATTAATATGTCATATTAGATTTCTCAACCCCGGGACGTTCCCGGGGTATAATCTAGTATAAATAAATTGACTTATTTATTAATTTTCTCGATAAAGAAACCTATTTTGGTGCGGTGGTGCATGTTAAGGATTGGTGAGACCCTAGCGCTAATTAAGACGTGTGGGGTATGTTACATATATAATAATGTATTGTGATATTTATTATGGCATATGGCATGTGGTATGGTCGTTGTTCACTAAAACATGTCAAAATATAATACTCTCTTCTAGATTAATCATTTCTTTTTAAATATGAGCCTATATTATGATTGTTGATAGTGTTTTAAAAGAATGCTTAGCATATTTACAACTTGTAAATATGTAAATTACAACTTTACATACTTATTCAAGGAAAACAACTTTGATATTATCATTCAATAAAGTATTAGTCTATACATATTCAATAATCAAACATAAAAATGGTTAAGTGTGAAAGCATGTTAAAGACTCATTTGCTAAGAGACAAGTAGTCTATACATGGTCAATAATAAAACACGAAGATGGTTAAGTGTAAATGCATGTTGAAGACTCTTTGCTAGGAGAGATTTATGTTTTGGCAGGTTGTGAGAAAATCATAGGGGCAAACCCTACGATTTCACTTTGATGTTCAAGTCAACGCAGAACTAAAAAGTCACACCTTTAAAATTAATCATATGATTGTAATGTTTTAGCATTTCTAGAAGATGGTAATTTACTTCTTCATTTTAAGACATTCATTACGATCTTATGATTATAATGTTTTAGCATGTACTGTCAGTTGTAGGTGGCGTGATCAGGGGCGCCCGACATCTTGGCTGCCACCTGGCTAGCTAACACCACAACATACCACGTGAGAGGGGGCGTGATTAGCATGTCGCGAACAGGCTAGCGGCACAAAATAGCCATTGTCTATGATTGCATGAAATATTGCTTATGTCGCTATGAGGTTGCCCGATTCCATTATAGATATTTTCTAAGACCCAATGAATAACCTAGAGCCTTGGTTGTGGGTTATTTCATAAGACTCGGTATATCCTTGGTTTTGGGTGAGACATCTCATCTTATTATTCGTATATGTAAACACTGCCGGCTTTGAGGGAGGGCGGGGAGGGTGACGGCCCAATGCCCGGTCTCTCCGGGAGCCTAGAATCAACCCTTTTTAATATATATTATATATATTTTTAAAAAAATAAAGAAAAATCTATAAACTTTGTTACGCATTTTAACCTATTAACATTTTGTTTACTTTAAGTCCATTAAATACTAAAACTCATTTTAAATTTAGTCAATTACTATTTTAATAATTATTACCCATTAGTAAGTTTAAATCCATTTAAAATTAACCCAATAATTTAAAATCTACCCAATAAAAGTTAAAATCAATATAAAATTAGCCAATAGGGACCCATTTTTCTAGTCCAAAACTTTTTGAGGATTCTCGAGTACCACCCTATGTAACCATTCCAAATGATTTAACATAGTATAATTAACGAGTCATAAGTTGTTTGTTTGTTTTGTTTTTTTTATAACAATCAAGCAAACCTTATTAATCACCAAGGACCCAGGTTATAACACCAAAAAACTTTAAAGTAAGTTTACATCAAATTTTAACCATTCATCAATAGTCAGCGTCTCCCTCATTCGTCAATGGTCAGCGTCTCCCTCCTCGCTTGATGTTTCAGCCGAAGAAAAGTTGTTTCCTTGGTCTCATCTAGATGTTTTGATATTGAGATAAGTATTACTAGCTTCTGCTCTCCTTCGTGTTTAAATATTTATATTTACTTTATGACACTTTTTTTTACCGGCTAAATGGAATTTCATACCTAAATTCAGTGGCGAAGCTTGGTTCTCGAATCGGAGGGGGTCGGACTCAATTTTTTTTATCGGTAGTGGCCGGATGATCACATCGGCGGGGGCCGGACTCAATTTACATACGAAAACCGCAAATTTCTACCACTACGCCAAAAAACAGGGGGGACAAGACACCCATGCCCTCACAATCCTACGCCCCTGCCTAAATTACACCCTTTACATATTTGCTTGGGATTTGAACTCGTAGGTGGCCTCCTTTCTAAGATGTTTGTTATAGTTTCTCTAGTCATGATATTTTCTTATTGTGTGTGGCTGTGTGGTTTTTTAGACTATATGGTGTGCCTCCCCTCTCCCCCAACTCCCCCAAGTGCCACATCAGCGCCACATCATTTCCCCCATTTTCTCCCCCAAAGTTTGGAAATGCCTTCCCCCAATTCCCCCATTCCCCCTTCTTTTTTTATTATTTTTACTTAATCTATTTAATATACTTTAAATTAAATGCAAAAAAGAAACAAAAAAAAAAACAAAAAAAAAAAATATAAATCGTTGATATTAACAGAAGTACAGAACACCCACTCATCTTCCCCAAAGGCCCAAACTACTCTCTCTCTCTCTAAAACCTCTCTCTCTCTCTCTAAAACCAGAGCCGGCCACCTCCACCTCCACCACCTTCACAGTCACCTCCACCTCCACCACCTCCACAGCCACCTCCACCGTCGCTAATCTCCGGCCAAGCGCCGGCTGCCTCCACCACCGCCGGATAATCTTCATCTTCTTCATCTTGCCACCTCTTCTTCTTCCTGCTACAACAGTGTGTGTGTGTGTGTATATATATATATATATATATATAAAGTTTGAATAAAAATATAAAAAAAACCCCAATTTCAATGTTCAAAATCCATCCACCAATCAAATCCATTCGGTGAGTTCGGGGGAAACTTACCGTTTGCACCGAGTTTTTTTCGGGGGGGGGGGGGGGGGGGCGGTGTTACCGATCGGGGAAAGGTCCACCTCACCTCCCCGAGTCTTCTCCCCGACTGCACACCGTTCAGTCTTATATGTTACATGATATATTTTCTTTTTTCTTTTTTTTTTGTTTTATAGATGATATTTATACATGAACTTAGGGCTCGCATAAAGTCATATTCGAGGATCAAATATGTGCTTTGGACCCACAAACTAGTTTATACTTATGAGAACCGGATCAAAACTATGAGGAAGATATGCAACAAGGAGAAGTATCATAATACAACATTTTTCTTTCATACATGTACAGTTAACAATAAAAAAAAATTATTCACCAAAAATATTTTACATATTTAATTATTAGTAAAATAACTAAAACCATACATAATATTTAATATTTTGTACTATTTTGAACATATTAACTTTTAATTTAATATACATTGAATGCATACGTATTTCTCATTGAAAGTTGTAACATGCTACTATTAATAGCATTAACATTTTTCGAATAGCTTGTTCATGTACTTTAGGCCATGGGGTGTATGTAATATTTAGGGTGTTAGGGTTAACATGACATGTTAACTTGCATTGCATATTAATAGATATCAAGAGACCAGATAGCTTAACCCTAACCTTCCCCTCACCGTCTTCTTCTTCTTCTTTTCTCCCTACCTTGATCGCCGATCAGGTTTTCTACTCCCACTATGTCTTCCCCTGCTGCTTCTTCCACCATTATTCCCTCTCTCACAGTCGAGTCCAAACTACACCCTGCAACAACCATCTCAAACATAAAGAATTACATACCCATCACACTAGAAATCGAGTCTTCACAATATGCATCTTGGGCCACGCTTTTCAAGATTCACTGCAAAACAGTTCGGGTGGCTGACCACCTGCAGCCGCGGCAACAGCCGGCTGACCCAGACTCGGCTGAATCATCCTCTGCTGCTGAGGAATGGGAACGTATCGATGCTATCGTGCTTCAATGGTTGTTCAGTACAATCTCTAACGACCTCCTTCACACCATAATTAATAATGTCTCCACTGCTCACGAAGCTTGGGTTGCTATAGAAGATTTGTTCCACGACAACAAAGCCGCTCGTGCCATCCATCTTATGCACAAGTTTTCCAATACACGACTGGATGGTTTTCCTAACATGTCGGCGTACTGTCAGGCTGTTAAGGTGCTCGCAGACCAACTGGCCAATGTTGATGCTCCGGTTGAAGGTAATCGTCTGGTTCTGCAATTATTAGCAGGGTTGAATGAACAATATGAAGGGATAGCCACCATCCTAAAGAACACCCACCCACTGCCCTCTTTTTATAATGCCCGCTCCAAACTTATTCAGGCCGAGACGGACAAGGCGGAGCGTGCAATACAATCCGCCAAATCCGCCTCATCTGCCCTAGCCGCCACCACCACCCACCGCCCTCCCACCACCACTGACCACCCACGAACTGCTCCTATCACCACCGGCCGTGGCCGCGGTCGCTTTGGCCGCCGTGGTCGTGGCAGAGGAGGCTTCGGCAGAACCCAACACACCCCATTCCCCTACTGGCCATCTCCCTTCATGCCATGGTTCAACCAATGGCCCAATACCCTCACCCAATTTGCAGCCCATCAGACCCCCTCCTCGGCCCAACAAACTTTCCCTTGGAGCGGACCACCCTGCCCCTACCCTACTACACAGAAAAATAGCAGCCATGGGCCGACCCAACAGGCTGGAATATTGGGCTCTAAACCATCACAGAACCACTATGCCGCATACAGCCCAACGGACATTGAGCAGGCTCTTTACACGATGTCCCTTCAGCAGCCAGACCCGACACAGTATATGGACACCGGCGCTTCGTCTACCATGTCTCATGAACAAGGTAACTTCGAATCCTTTTCTAACTCTTGCATTCCTCAACACATTATAGTAGGTAATGGTGATACAATTCCGGTTTTAGGCCAAGGCACAAAATACCTACCTAAACCATTCCCTCCCTTTATCCTTAAAAATGTCCTCTATTCCCCTAAATTAGTTAAAAACCTTATTTCAGTTCGTCGTTTTACTAGAGATAACTCTGTGTCTGTTGAATTTGACCCGTTTGGTTTTCTTGTGAAGGACCTCAAGACGCGGACTCCGCTCCTGCGATGCAACAGCAGCGGTGATCTTTACCCTCTGGTGCTCGGGTCCTCCACTCCTCACACTGCTCTTGCCGCCATTTCTGCTGACCTTTGGCACCAACGTCTTGGCCACCCAGGACGTCAATCTTTAAATTCCATTAAAAATTCTAGTTCAATTTCTTTTAATAATGTTCAGAACAATGTTTGTGATTCTTGTGTTTTTGGAAAAAGTATTAGACTTCCTTTCTTTACTTCTACTAATTTTACTATTCAACCGTTTGATATTGTGCATAGTGATGTATGGACATCTCCTATTATTAGTTCATCTGGTCACAAATATTATGTTTTATTTTTAGATGACCATTCCAATTTTTTGTGGACCTACCCTCTTACTCACAAGTCCAATGTTTTCTTAGCCTTCACCCAATTTGCCTCAACCATAAAAACCCAGTTCGAACGAACCATCAAAACTTTTCAATGTGACAACGGTCGTGAATATGTCAACAACAATTTTCAAAATTTTTTCACAACCAATGGCATTTTATACCGCTTGTCTTGTCCTTATACATCGTCCCAGAATGGTAAAGCCGAACGAAAAATTCGAACCATTAATAACCTCATTCGCACCATCATGGCACATGCCTCGCTTCCCACCCACCTTTGGCACTTTGCCTTAGAAACCGCTACCTACTTATTAAACATCCTACCTAATAAAAACACTAAAAACCAAACCCCAACCGAACTTCTTTACCATTCTACTCCTGCCTATGATCATCTCCGTGTCTTCGGGTGCCTTTGCTACCCTCTTGCCCCGTCCACCACCATTCACAAACTTGACCATCGCTCCCAACCTTGCGTCTTTCTTGGCTATCCCCCTACCCACAGGGGGTACCGGTGCCTTGACTTGAAAACCAAACAGGTCCAAATCTCTAGACACGTTGTTTTCGACGAGACAACATTCCCATTTAAACAAACAATTGCCCCTGCCCCGACCTACAACTTCCTTGAGCCCACCTATCCATACCATCTGATACCTCACATTAATACCCAACCGGCCCACACCACCACCCAACCGGCCCACACTACTGCCCAACCCACCGTAACACAATCCCCAGGCCCAAACCGCCCCTCTCCCATCTCCCCGGCCCAAACAGAACCTACCGCCCAGCCCGCCAACCACCCGGCCCACACCCACACCCCACAAACTCAAACGCCCAGCCACACCACATCGCCTGCCCCACCTCAGCCCCCTCCACAACCGTCCCGGACCATCCATACCCGCTCGATGAGCGGCATCTTTAAACCAAAACAACCATTTAACTTACACACCTCCACACAAACCACTGTCAAACCTATCCCTAAAAACCCCACCGATGCCTTGTCTATTCCGGAATGGTATTCCGCCATGACTACTGAGTTTGATGCATTAGTTAGAAATGGCACTTGGGAGTTAGTTCCTAGACAGCCGGATATGAATGTTATTAGAAGTTTGTGGCTATTTAAACATAAATACAGGTCTGATGGGTCATTGGAACGGTATAAAGCCCGGTTAGTTTGTGATGGGCGGTTACAACAGGTTGGTGTGGATTGCGGAGAAACTTTCAGTCCGGTTGTTAAACCGGCCACCATTCGTACAGTTCTGTCCATTGCCTTGTCTAAACATTGGTCCGTTCACCAGTTGGACGTCACCAATGCCTTTCTTCATGGCAATCTTCATGAAACTGTCTACATGTACCAACCTATGGGTTTTCGAGACAAACAATTTCCTGACTACGTTTGTTCTCTCAAGAAATCCTTATATGGCCTCAAGCAAGCCCCTAGAGCTTGGTACCAGCGGTTTACTGACTTCGTTTTGTCTATCGGTTTTCTCCACAGCAAAAGTGATGCTTCTCTATTCACTTTTCATCAGGGCTCTCATACTGCTTATCTCTTATTATATGTTGACGATATTCTACTTGTCACATCGTCCGACAAGCTTCGTCACTCTCTCATGGCTAAACTGGCAGGTGAATTTGCTATGAAAGATTTGGGACCCCTTAGCTATTTTCTTGGTATCTCGGTGTCTCGGGACAAGGACACCATGTTTCTCTCTCAGCGCTCATATGCGACTGACATTATTGCCCGTGCCGGTATGCAGTCTTGTAACCCCGTGGCTACTCCTGTTGACACCAATGGTAAGCTTAGTGCCACAGCCAGTGATTTATTTCATGACCCCACTCTATACCGCAGCCTTGCTGGCGCTCTCCAGTATCTTACTTTCACTCGCCCGGACATCTCTTACGCGGTTCAACAAGTATGTATGCACATGCACTCCCCTCGTATTGACCATTGGAATGCTCTTAAACGCATCATCAGATATATACAGGGCACTACTAGTTACGGTTTATCTTTGAACGGCTCAAATTCCAGTTCCCTAGTTTCATACACTGATGCTGATTGGGCTGGTTGCCCTGACACGCGGCGCTCTACTAGTGGCTATTGCATTTATTTCGGGGACAACCTTATCTCTTGGTCCTCCAAACGTCAGAGTACAATCTCCAGGTCCAGTGCTGAAGCAGAATACAGGGGAGTTGCAAATGTTGTGGCGGAGATTTGTTGGTTGCGCAACCTGTTGCTCGAGTTACATCATCCGTTGTCTCGCGCTACTTTGGTTTATTGTGATAATGTAAGCGCTATTTATCTATCCGGGAATCCTGTGCAGCATCAGCGGACGAAGCATATCGAGCTGGACATCCACTTCGTCAGAGAACAGGTACAACGGGGTCAAGTTCGGGTTTTGCATGTTCCTTCCAGATATCAGGTGGCTGACATCTTCACTAAAGGCTTACCACGCATTCTTTTTGAAGATTTTCGAGACAGTCTCAGCATCCGGTCTCCTCCCGCTTCGACTGCGGGGGTATAATAGATATAGATAATATTTGATAGAATATTTTGTATTATTTTGTAATTATCTCTTTCCATAAATTGTGGAACCAATTGTATTATTTATAGTTGAGATCAATAGATTGAAAGGCAAGGGAGCCTATTCTATCACATATCACATTATTCTTGTGTTGAGGGGCCTTAAATGAGTAACTTGTTAACATATTAACTAAAGGTTAAAAAACTGCATTAAATTATTTTTCTTTTCTAAACCACTAAAAATATATGGTTTGGTGAAGTTAATGAGATTAAACCATTACCTTGGGTTAAGGTGGACAAAAATAGGAAAAAATTGGTGATGTGTCATCTAGATGTAGTTAGGGGAGGTTAAAGCATACCTCAAGGCCTTATATTAGGACATTATTGAATTTAAGAGGAAATTGAATTTCAACATACGGCAACACCATACGACATTGTTGTCCTAAAGATTTTGATATATCCTATTCAAGCCATTCAAGTATATTTATCTTAGAAATTAAGTTTTGAGTTTTAAATAAATATTAGGCTTATAAATGATTCTTTTCGTTAACGGAGATTAAAAGGCTACGCAATGTTTGTAAAATTACAAACATACTCCTTTATTAAAAACTTATAAAATGAATAATAGCATGTTTGGATTGAAATTTTTTTGATAACAGTGACCGTATGATGAAAACCTCAATTTCCAAAATTTTCAAGTCCTTCATAGGGCTGTTCAAATCGCTCGCCGCTCGTGGATTGCTCGTCGCTCGTTCGGAAAATGCTCGAAAATTGCTCGCTCGATCTTCCGCTCGATTGTATATGAGCTGATCGGCTCGGTTCGGTTTGTAAATGAGCCAAGCACGAGCAAAGGTACGCTCGGCTCGGTTCGGCTCGAATAAATTTTTATTTATTTAATAATAAATATACACACAATTTATAGATAAATTTATGGCTTTATATATAAGATTCTATTGGATTTGACTCGGTATATGCAAACAAAATATAACCAACCCACTTAACTCAATAAAAAAAATTAACACTAGATTTAATAGTAAAACAATAAGTCATGAGGTGACCGTCTTGACTTCTTTATGTTATTAGTCGTCCATCGCTACTTGTCGCTTGATATCACACCTACGTCACAATGCAACAACTATTCTCTGACGTATGCTCATCACCTCACCAGTCTCAATCTAAGGCTCATCCTTGGACACTGGGATCTCAATATAAGTGTTATCATCAGACATTTCGACCTTAGTTGTCACCCGACAATGAAAATATCGAAGGAAACATCCCAAATTTATGATCGTCCATATTATTCTCCGCTCGATTTTCGCTCGGCGCTCGCTCGGAAAAATTGCGCTCGAAGAATGCTCGTTCGGTTTTCGGCTCGATCGTAAACGAGCCGCTCCACTCGGTTCGGTTTGTAAACGAGCCAAGCACGAGCAAAGCTCCGCTCGGATCGGCTCGGCTCGTGAACAGCCCTAGTCCTTCATGTTCCTCGTTTAAAATCTTCAAAAGACAAAGAACAAGCAGCCACTATTCTTCCCAAGTGAACTTATAATAGTTACAATTTATCGATTATGGTGTTTCGAAGCTTTTGTTTTTCTCTAGACTCTTGTAGTCGCCTTCTCTAGATTTCAACACCCATGGAACGCGGCCCAAATGAAATTATTAGCATAGCAATGATTTTATGCCGCCACCAGCATACCACGACACAAAACTCTCTGGCTTTTAGCGCGCACACACGCAATTATAGGCGTGATGGTATATTGTATATACGTAACTAGCTGATTACCCCGGGAGGGTCCCGGGGTTGAAAAATCTAATTTGATGTGATAATCTATTGCAAATTGCTCAAGTTAACTAACCACAAAATCTCTCAATCATTGCATGTCCATAGTATTCTAATCAATAATAACTCATATTCCCTAACCTAAAACCTAATCAGTAATCATCTAAAAAATCACTTATGTAAGCTACAACTATTCAAAAACTCATCACATCTCTTTAGTCTCTCATTAGAGTAAAAAACTCATCACATCTCTCTAATTTCTCACATTCTAATGACTCCTATAATTCCTAACCTAATCAACTAAACAATCACTTAAGTTGGAAGTTGTAACCATTAAAAAACTTATCACATCTATGTACCAAGTCTCACAATACTAATATTGATACCTAACCTAAAAGAATGTATAACTCTAATATTAACATCTATCATAAATGCTAAAAAATGCATTACTCTAATATCAATATTCAATACATAACCTAAAACAATGTATAACTCTAATATTAATACATGTCATAAAGGCTAAAAAAATACATAACTCTAATATTAATATTCAATACCTAACCTAAATAAAGAACAAAATTATACATAGGAATAAACATCGGACAAAATTGCTTATAGTGACAACTTGCAGAAAAAACAAAAGAAACACAACACTATTAATCAACATCAAATATGTTTGCAATTTAGATTGATGTTAATTCATACAGACACATGATAAATTAAAGAACAATAAAGAAAGCAAAAGAAACATAACACTATTAATCAAATAAAAGGAAAGGAAAAAGCGAGGATGATACCCTGTTGTCGTAATGGAAGAAACAGAGAGGCGGCCGATTGAGATTGTAGGTACATAATGGATATTAGGGCTCAAAAAATTATGAATACGTTATTTATACTATCGGTGCCTGAATATAGTAAATAATAATAATAATAATAATAATAATAATAATAATAATAATAATAATCTGAAAGGGACCTGATCAACCTTGCTGAATATCTTGGCTGCTATATAAAAAAGAGGAAGAGGAGGAGGAGCGGCGGCAGAGAGTGGTGGTGGAGGTGTGAGGATGATATCCCGTTGTCGTAATGGAAGAAACAGAGAGGCGGCCGATTGAGATTGTAGTTACAACTGCTATACACTACGAACTTCTTAAAACATATTTAAAATAATTAGTAATATTATTAAAAATAAACGGTTAACAACTGAATCAAAATACAAATTGACTTACTCAATTTTCATGTTCTTTGTTTAAAGATAAAATAGATAGCAGGCCGATAACAGCCCCAAAAGATTAATAGTCCAAAAGACAGTTGACTGAAAGTCATCTACTCAATCAAGATGTTTATGGTTTTAGTAAAATTTTGTATCCCTTTATCTTTATTAATTTAAAACGCTATGCTATAAAATAAAACTGTTTTTGTCTTCTACAACTTTAAAAAACAAAAATATGAATTGTTTTTAAAACATTACATGTATAAAACCAAACACACATTCTTTTTAAACCATTAAGGTGAAACCATAATCAATAAACATTGTTTATTATTGTCACTAAAAACAAAAAGGTACAAAAAAAAAGCATTAAAGAAGCTAAACAAAGACAAATTGGAGAATACCCGCAGTGTCCTCAAGGTGTATGCAGAAACTTTTATGAACTTATGAATTTTAGATAATGGTTCTATTATAATGTTAGGAGAACAACATATGAATCAATTTTTATTTAAATTTTAGTAGATATATCTCAATTTAAATTGAAAGATATACTTCTTTTTTAAAGTTTAAAAATAAATATTTTCAAAAAGGATGTTAAGAGATGTGTCTTTTTTATTACGTAAATTATCTATTAAATAATTTCTAAAAATTTAAAACCAATCTTTACATTGCAAATCTTAACTGATTATTTGGTTTTTAATATTTAAACGGGTTTCCTCCTTTTTTTTCTTTTTTTTTTTAAATAAAAAACGAAAAAGTTAAAAAACACTAAAGCCTTTCAATTAGGATGCCACGTGGCGATTTCAAGAGGGGGGTGAAGGAACCAATGGACGCCACGTCAGCAAAAGGGCTTTCTTTTATATATATATATAGATACACCACCTTTACCTCTTATCTTCCATCCATTATAGTTTCCATTATTTTCGTTTATTTACTTTAATCGATACTATATTATAAAGCATTTCTTAAGGACTTCTTAAATTTTAAGAAGTATAAGTCTAAATGCTTATGATACAACATATAATGCATAAAATAACTACTTTTTAAGGGCAAATATGTCTTTAAAACACCATATTTAATTACAAGAAAGTCAAGAGTCATGAGATGTTTATGAAACCTCATGACATTCAATTTTATAATTACTTGAAACATATTAAATAGAAAACATATAAGAAACAATTCATGATGCTATATGTTTTGTTATAACCTTTTATATAGAGTTAGGTACTTTGTAAAAGGTTAAAGTTTTATAAACTTAATCATGCTATATAGAAATCGAAAAGTCAATAGCGACAACTGTTCTTTTATCATGAAGTAATGATTTGAATTCTGAAATTATTACGTTATATTCATACACATAAACATGACTAATCTAATCTAAACTATATGATCACTGGATTCAACAACCGAAGAAGAAAGCTTCTGTTTATAATGAATTTCAAATAAATGTATTAAGAAATATTCATGTAATAGTGGTTAGGTTCATAGTAGGTATGTTAGGTTAGATTGTGCTCTACAAAAGAGTTTTGGTTACACCCGTTGTATCGTGCGGGCTAACCCACTAGTAACTTTAGGTTAGTAGGTAGTTTGGTCTAGCATGTTCACGTAAGGTTCTATTTTTGACGGTTTCTCTTTTTGTTGAGTCAGTTTGTAAGCTTATAAAGCCCAATAGGTTTAATGTTTGATATTCATGAATGAACTTAGAAAAATTGTTCCAAACTTCCTAAGTTACTGGAGATTAGTCATCTCGAATCAGCTTCTAAACAAGAGATCACGAACCCAACAACCCAACTAATGGCGGTAATAGGCGAGGATGTGCGAAGATAACAATCCATGTTGTCTTGTACAGCTTGTGATGGTAACATGCAACGATGTGAGATGTGTGGTTGGCTGGAAAGGAAGGTGTGGGGAATGGGAAGCCGATGAAAGGTTGCTTATTAATAGCAAGGGTATAATATCATGATCATTTAACAATAAAATTAACAAACCTTTTTAAAATCTACTAATGTTTTGGTGCTAGCACCTTGCTAGAGCCTAGAGTGGTAAATGTAATTTGTTGGCCGTTAGTGGCGGATCTAGAAATTAATTTCAGTAGTAAATCTGCTAGTGTTAATGACAAACGTTTATGACTGAACCGTTCAGACTCAGTATAATGCTTACCCATTTAGAGACAAATGTATGACTTATTCAGACATTTGCTTCCGAAACAAACAGTCTGAATAAACTATGTCTGACGATTCAGACATCTGTCCAATTAAGAGCTTAAACAAACAAACCCGGAGTAAACAGTGAAGAACAAAACGTAAATTCACAAACATAGAGACAAAATTTCGTTAGGTGCAATTTTTTCCTTCAGTTATTTATATATGTTTAGGTGCAATAGCCACATCAATCTCAAACTTCTCTAGTCTTTTTGTATGGTCAATTCAAAATTATGATTTTGCTGACAACAACATAGATCGAATCTCACATAACCCGTTTGTATGGCCCGGTTCATAATTGTGATAAGAGAGTCACGTGTCTTAATGGGCCCATTCATAATTGTGATAAGCCCGTTAGGGACGTTGTAAACCGTTGGTTGGGCATAAAATAGGGCCTGTTTGCCATGTGGATTTACAAGCAATCATTGAGTCCTTGATTGGTCCATGTAGATTGTAGATGTTGAAGATTTGAGAGAATATTTTGTTTGTCAACATTAAATGTTTTAATATTCGGCTTATATTAAAAATTGTAGTTTTCAAAGATATATTTTTGAAAGAAACGGAATTATTTTCCAATTAAAGATATAAGGTGTTTGGTTTGTAGATTGTTAAAGAACTAAAAATGAAAAAAAAAAAAAAACAAATAAATGATAATCCTACCCTTTAAAGTTAAAACTAAGAGTTAAGTTATCTTACAAGGTAAAATAAATGAAAATGATGAGAAGAGTGCAAAAGACATAATGAATACAAATATAACACAATGAATCACAAAATATAACATAATGCCGAGGAAAAAAGACACAATAAATCGTAAAAGTTACTCAATGCCAAATAAAAAGACACAATGATCTAACAAAAATTCTAAAATATACAAGCTAAAAATCCAATAGCGAAAACAAAAAATCCAAGATCATAGAGTTTGATAAGACGGTTCCAATGTCCTTAGAATGAGTTCAATCAAAATCCTTAATTTTGTAACACCCAAAAAATAAATAAGTTGAAATGGATGTTTAAAATATATCTAAGATGGGTCCGTTTAATAAGGGATTTTAGATTCATGGATAATTTAGGCCCAAAATGTAAAAGCCCATGAGGGGATTGGGTTCTAATCCTCACTCTATACGCAAAAAGGTAAAAACATTAGCTTCATTTAATATCATCTAAATCTTCATTAAATCAGGGAGTGAAATAGAGGGTTTTAGAGAAAGAGAAGGTACGTTGGTGATTTTGAAATCAAAGTCAAAGAATCCTTGACTTGAAGCCTGATAATGTCTTTTGAAACATTATAGTGTGACTCACAACATCAATATGAACAAGAAATGAGTAACAATCGGCCTTTAAATCCGGGTTTTTGGTTTTAAAGTGTTTTTTTTTTCTTCTCTTTTCTTGTTTTACTTTGGGTTTTCTTCATAAACTAAATAGTCAAAACTTTTAAAAGTAAGATGTTTTATGTATTAGAATTTAGAAATCTTTTCTTTTGTTATCTTGTACTATCTATACAAGTTGTTGCATTATTCTGTTACATATTTTCCTTAGATACATATTAATGAAACAAGGATGTGAAACATAAAACATATCCAGTTAAGTCCAACACAAGGTCATTGAATTTCGGGCAATCTGGATGTAAAAATCTTTCATTTCAAATTGCACATAAAAATATGGGGAGAGATAACGTATAAAGCCACCTTAACGTAAGAAGCGTAAGAAGCAATCTCAGCCATTAGATTAAGGATGCAGATTAAAAACCCTAACCATACCTGGGTTAAAACAGACGCACTCATCAATTTTCAGACGCACTCATTAAAATTCAAACGCACTCATTAAAATTCAGACGCACTCATTAAAAATTCAGACGCACTCATCAAAATTTCAGACGCACTCATCAAAAATATCAGACGCACTCATTAAAATTTTCAGACGCACTTTACAAAAATTTTAAACGCACTCATTAAAAAGTTTAAAAGCACTCATTGAAATTTTTAGACGCACTCATCAAAATCCAAAAAAAAAAACAAACGCACCTTTACCTTATAATCAAACGCACCTTAGAAACCTTCATCACAAACAAACGCTCATGCTCTGTTTTTGTAGATGGTTGCTTGATGTTGCAGATCTGGAATAGGTAAGTTTGCATCAAAATTTGTAGATCGTTGCTTGATGTTGCAGATCTGGAATAGATGTGGTTGTTCAAAAACCAGGTATTATTCATTCCCTTGGTGGTGCTGTTACTGCAGGTTTGGTGGTGGTGGTAATGGTGGTGGTGGTGGTGGTGATGGTGGTGGTGGTTAGATCTCGATCGGCTTTTGTGAAGTAAAAACAGAGACGTTTATAAACTTTTGTGAAGGTACAGGAAGATGGTGGTGGTGGTGGTGGTGGTGGTGGTCGTGGTGGTGGTGTTGGTGGTGGTGGTCGTGGTGGTGGTGGTGTTGGTGGTGGTGGTGTTGGTGGTGGTGGTCGTGGTTGTCAGATCTATATTGGTATGTTTTAAAAATGAGAATGGTTAAGATTTGAACAGGGAAGATAGGATTTATTGTGTTTAACTGTGGTTAGGTGTGGTTAGGTTAGATTGACATGTGTCAATCTCTGGTGGCTTCTTATGCTTCTTATTTTAAGGGGCTTTATACCATATACTTTCTCTAAAAATATTAACCATATGGAAAAGAACCAAATGATCAAAATGCTACTTAAACTCAAAATGTAATAGCGAAAATAGTAAACTAAACGGATGGTGTAACACTTCTATTCGGATGTGCTTATTCGGATGTGCTGACGTGTCATGATAGAAGTGGTTTAGAAACTAAAGACATGTACATTCATTTAGTTTTAAAGTCTGAAAATACATAACAAAAGTCAGAACAAGCCTAGCATGCATCTCTAGATTAATCCTAGAGCTTTAAATTTCACTTTTGACCCTGTCCAAGGCATCATGTGAACCTGAAGTGTACAAAATATTTACGGAATGAACCGAATGTTTGGTACGAAATAATAGGCTCAAATAGCAAAGTAATAATCAACTTAATGATATCACTATAGGGATGAGCTTGGTATCATGTCGTACTGAACCGATCCTGATACCTAATCAGTTTGTTTGTATTTTGATTGGTGTTGCTATGAATATTAATTACAAAGGTTACTAAGCCGGTTAAATTTAGCCTATGATTCTTAGACTAAACGGTGTGCCATGCGGGGAGGGAATCCGGGGTGTGATGTGGCGTCTGGGGAACCGGGGAACACCCCCCCCCCCCCCCCCGTAAAATTTTCGGGGAAATAGTGGAAAAGGCACCGATCTCACCGGGTGTTTTGATTGGCTTAATTTTTTACTTTTTAATTTTAATCAAACTTTATATAATAAAAAATGAAGGGGGATTGGGGGAATACCATTTCCAAACTTTGGGGGAGAAACTGGGGGAAATGATGTGGCGCTGATGTGGCACTTGAGGGAGTTGGGGGAAAGGGGGAGCACACCATATAGCCTTAGACACCTGGTAAATCTCTAGCTGATAAGTGATAATTAATCAACCTACCATGCACGTCTTTTAAATCAATTATCATCATGGCATATCATTTAATACCAATTTGGTTGCTTTTTTTTCCCATGTTCACATCAAAGCTTTATAATATCTTGAGGAAGTGGCAAAGATGTACAAAAACTTCACTCGAGCAAGATGTGCACATGTAAAACTAGAAGTAAATTGAGTTATTGGGTGTTGATCTTTTAAAAAAAATCTTAAAAAAATGACATATTCCTTTTTATAGTACACACATTTTATCCTTTTATATTATATTTGTCTATTCCGGGAAGTGCCCGGGGAATAATCTAGTATGTGTATAATGCAATTATACACATGTGTATATTGAAAAAAAAAATTTACTGCATAAAAAGCGGCGATTAAAAGCAAAAAAAAAAACATTTTTTTTGCCTTAGAGAAATTTGTGGTCTAGAATGGTTCTCTCAGTTCTCAATTTGGCCAAATGTTCTCATTTGAACCAATTCCATATATTAAACGAAAAAGGGTATTTCACATGGCACTAGATGAGGCCATCCCACTCATTGATTCTGTCTAAAAGCCCCGTTTTTCTCTCATATGCATGGTACATGCATTCCCCCACAATTTTTAAATGTTAGTAACTTTTATATACGACATTTTAAAAAAAATACACTAAATTAACAGGCATTTTATTATCTTTCCATCGAGCACCATAGTGTTATACAGAAAACAAAAACAAAACGATTTTTTAGTGGGTTTTTATTCATGCAGAAAAAAATACACAATGTGTTCAAATAATTTATTAACCATACTAGGCAAGTTACTAATCATGTTAAGATAATATATATGCTTTTGAACCTACTATTACATATAAGAACTCGCTATATATTCATAGATGTAGTCACTTTAGTAAGATCTTTTTTTTATTGGCATTGCTAGGAACATTGATTACAAAGGTTGCTAAACCGGTTAGATGTAACCTATGATTCTTAGACACCAGGTAAATCCCTTGCCGATAAGTGATAATTAATCACTCCACCATACATGTCTCTTAAATCAATCATTATCGTAACATATTATTTGATACCAATTTGATTGTTTTTTTCTAAGTTCACATTACATGTTTAAAATGTCTTGAAGAAGTGGAAAAGTTGTACTGAGATTTCACTTGAGCAAGACATGCACACGTAGATTTAGTTATCGAGTATTGATTCTTTACAAATTTCTTTTTCTTTAAAAAACGACCTATTCCTTTTTCGGTACACATATTTTGCAAGTTTATATTATATTTGTCTGTTTCGGAAAGCAGAAGATAAACTATTACTTTGTATAAGTAAAAGTTAAACCAAAACCCCAACAAAGTTTCACGAATTCTGAAGCACATTTATTAAAGACACCCACTATCTAAACTCACAACACTCCAACCCACCCACAAACCCCACTTCATTCCAAACAAACAATGGACAACAATGGTGGAGATGCAATGGAAACAGAGATCAACAACAATGGCAACATCAATGGGTCTACAGGCAAGTGTTTGAGCAGCTTTGTAGATGATGGGTCTGTGGAGAGTCATAGATATTATCTTTCACGCAGAACCCTGTTGGAGATGCTTAGAGACAGAGGCTATGATATCTCCAATTCAGATATTGATCTAACTCTTCGACAGTTTCGTGACCTCCATGGTCAAGATATTGACGTTGACCGTCTTCGTATCTCTGCTTCTCATCTTTCACATCCTGATAATAAGGTATATTTCATTCCCTTTGTATTTTTTTATTTTTTATTATTATTTTTTTTTTACATTTTCCCTAAATTATCTTGAAATATGAAATGTTTTTTTTTTTAATTTTATTTTAAATTTTGTTATTTTTTATTTTGGGGTTTAGGTTGTTTGTTTTTTAAAGAATTTGTTCAAGTTGTGGTTTTTATTTGGGAAATTGATGGTTTGATTTATAGTTTGAAGGGAGAATTAGTGAAAATTGATTGCATGTGGGTTGATCTTGATGGATTCTTTGAATGAGATATTGGAATTTTTTTTTGTTATTTTGGAAAAAATGGGTTTTTTTAGGGTTCAAATTCTTTTTTTTTTTGAAAATATTTGTTCAAGTTGTGGTTTTTATTAGGGAAATTTATGTTTTGATTTATAGTTTGAAGGGTAAATTAGTGAAAATTGATTGCATTTGGGTTCTTGAATGTGATATTTACAATTTTTTTTCTTGTTGGTTATTTAACTGTGGGTTGGCGGCGCAGCTTGTTGCCGTCCTGTCCGCTATCTTGATGTAATTTTTCGCGATTATGTGGTAATAGAATTATTAAAAATCTTAGATTAAAAAAAAATTGAAATTGATTGCATGTATATTAGGATTTTGGAGAAATTTTGTAGATTTCTGTTAAATATGGATTATACAAGGTCACTGGTTTGAGTTAGGGTGTGTATCAATTTCAGGTGTTCGAAAAAAAGTGATTGTTGTTTTTACATTATTTAGGATCAAACAATTGGATTCAGAGAATTATTGTAAAGTTGCTTAACTGTTTCTGATTTTCAACTGTAATATGATTATTTTACCAAAAAGAACATAAAAGCCGTAAATTTTAGAAATTTCTAAAAATATGAATGAATTTGGAGCCCTAATGGAGGAACTTAGTCAGAAGGTTTGAGTGCTGGCAGGCCTGTAACTCCACACTGATTAAAAGCTACGAGCTTTTTAACTTAAGATTTGTTGTTATAAAAGGAAGATTTGTTTGTACTTATTAAGGGTGAAGTTAAAAACTTTTTGTTGCATATGGTTGAAATAAACATACGAACTGGTTTGAGTGCTTACGGCCCGTAACTTGTCACTGATTGAAAGCTACGGGCTTTTAAAACTGGCTCTTTGCAATGAAGGATTTAGTTGTTTAAAAGGATGATACGATATGTTCTTAGAGGGTGTTTGAGATTGCGTTTTAAATCTGATTTTTAGATTATTGCGTTTTGAACACGCAGATAATCAGTTTTTAGTGTTTGGGATTGCGTTTTGAAAACGCAAATAATCAGTTTTTGAGGCTACCAAAACGCAATAATCTTTAAGCAGCTCCATCCCTGCTTTTCCAAAACGCATAATCTGTTTTGAATAATCAATCCCAAACACCCCCTTGTTAAGGTGAAGTTAAAAACTTTTTGTTACATATGGTCGAAACTCGAACGAACATAAGAACTGCTTTTTTGAGTGCTCATGGCCCCGTAACTTATCAGTGATTGAAAGCCACGGGCTTTTCAAACTGGCTCGTTTGCAACTTAAGGTATAGTTATTTAAAAGGAAGATTTATTCCGACTTATTAAGGTGATGTTAAAACCACTTTGTTACATATGCTGCAATGCATGAACATAAGATCTAGATATCATTATAGTTGTCTTTCTTAAGTACAGGTTATAGCTGTGTTTTGTGGGACCGGTGTGGTAAAAGTGAACGCCATTCGTTGGATTACAACACAGATTGCGAATAAAGGGGGCTTAAGCCGTCTGATTATAGTGGTTCAAAATCACATTACAAACCAGGCTATGAAAGCTGTCGATATTTTACCATTCAAGGTTGAAATATTCCAAGTAAGTGTTTCACTAAACTTTGTTTACCAGTTTATTTATATAATTATTATTGGATTTACGTATACATATGAAAATTAAGAATCTGAAACGATAGTGATTTTGTACAATTATTTTTTTCATTAACTAATTTATTTGGATAAATTGGTTAATAAGTAATAACGCAAGTTGTGCAAAGTCGATGAATCTTTAATCCCTGTGTTATATGTTATATTCAGGATGTATTTCGTTAATAATGGTTACAACCTCATAACCGCTGTACTAGAAACTATGTTTTAAAATGCGCGTTTAAGCGCAAAGCGCACCTAGGCGCAAATCCGTGCGCCTTATGTAACCCCAGGCGAGCAGTGTACGAAAAGCGCAAGAAAAAAAAGCGAGAAAAGCGCGCTTTTTGTACACATGATGTTTTTGTGCTTAAAATTGTTATACATGTAGCTAAAAAGGTTGTACATTTTAGTTAAATCATATATATACCTTATTTGTATCTATACTTTGAGTAAATAATGCTAAAAACCTATAGCATATATAAAAAAAATTATATAATTGTCTTGCGCCTCGCGTACGAAAAGCCCACCGCTTTTGCGCTTTGCGCCTCGGTTTTAGACCTCGTCACTTTTGTGCGCTTCGCGCCTTTTAAAACCAAGACTAGAAACATAGATTATTAAATTATGATACATTTTTATTGTTTTTGCAGATAACTGATTTGCTTGTTAACATTACAAAGCATGTGTTGAAGCCGAAGCATCGGGTCATAACAGATAAAGAAAAAGAAAAACTCTTGAAGAAGTTTAATTTGGATGAGAAACAGGTTAGCATTTATCTGCAACAAAAGTTCATGTTAAAAACGCATCCTTTCGGAATTCAAATTGACTTGTTAGTTGTTATTTTGTATTCTTTATGGAATTTACACCTTTGAATCTTACTTCATTTCACATATATTGCAGCTTCCAAGAATGTCGCAAAAGGACGCCATTGCTCAATATTATGCGCTGGAAAAAGGACAGGTGATTGAAGTCACTTACAACGGTGAAATAACCGGGTTGCATGTTACTTACCGTTGCATTTGGTGATCTAGTTTGGTAATAATCTGATGACTTTTGTGTGTTTGTGTGCTAGTTATTTTCAAATGTTTTGTCTGTAATCGCGTTCTAGGGATTAGCGTAGCTTGTTTGTTGAATAATAATCAATGTAGGAGGTTAAAGCACTTCATAAGTTAAGTTGGGTCATTAAGCATGCAGGCTTTCATTGTTGATGCAAATCCACATTTTCTGCATTTCTTTTACTTTGAATTATATAAGCCATTCAAAGTAGTATGCTGTAGAGGAATTCTAGCAATTATACTCGAATGATCGCTTGATAACTGTCGACGTAAACCACATACATTGCAGCCTACTTTCATTGTTTACCAGCTTAAGCAATATATTTTACCCTCCTAACAATAAACTTGCAGCTTTCTTATAAATACTTTTTATTACTAACAAAAAAATCGAAATTTCATCGCTTGTTAACTGTCGAAGAGGGTGTCATCGATGATGAAAAGTTAAAAAGTATGTTAATATTTATTGTAATTATCCTAACTCTGGTAAATTACCAAGAAAGCACTTCAACTAGCAAATAAGAAACCCCACCCCTGAACAGTATTTGTAACTGGAAAAATACTGAATCGAATTGTGAGTTCGGTTTTCAGTTCGGTTCTTAGCAGTATCAGAATTTGGAACCTAGTTGGGTGGGTTTGAATATGCCCTTTTTTTGCTTGTTAACCAATGTTCAAAAACATGTTTTGTTAATGCACCATTTTGGTTCCATATATGATATACCATTGCCCATTGGTTTCATATTCCACTTAACATGTTAATGTTGATAGTAAAGAAAAGTTTATTTACCATCCTGTATTATTCTCACTTTTGAATTATGTAGTTATGGTATCTCTAATGTTACACTAGAAAACTTCACCAACACTTACTAGAAAAATGTCTGAATCCGAACAAGGAGCTACCTTAGCAAGAAGACCAACAAAACACGTTTCAAACTTTACTAATATTATGAATTTCGTTTATCTCAAACTAAATCATGAAAACTATCTAATCTGGAACCAGTGGCGAAGCTTGGTTCTCGAATCGGAGAGGGGGGGGGGGGGACCCCTAGCCTTCACAATCCTGCGCCCCTGTCTCAAACATTCAGATGGTGACAATCCTCAAAACAATAGGATTACCACAATACAACTCAAATATACATGCTAGAGACTCGCAACAACTTGATGGTTATGTATTAGCCTGCATGTACTCAACTCTTGATCCATCCATAACACACAGTCATTGGAACCACCTTTGCTTCATAGCACTTTAGTCTGGGGGCCTAAAGCAACCGCTTTATCCTTACTAGCGTTTCAAAGCTTTGGAAGGTCATCGAAGATAGCAACTTTCAACAAGCATTTGCAAAAATTCACAGTTTAAAGCACAGATAAATTACCTCACACCGTGATGGAGCAAAGAAACCGACATATCAACAAGATGTTGGCAATTCTGTTACAGATGATACTTGGCTTCTCCAATCCTATTTACAATGCTTTTGTATCAATTATTGAAAGCTTTGAGAATCCCCCTACTTTTCATCAACTCATGTTTAAGCTTTTTGTATATGAAGAAAGACTAGCAACACTTGAGATGGTTGCCCTTCACTTGACTGAAAAACTTAGACTTCAATCTTAAATAATTTTTACAAAAATGGTCTTAGTACAAATATATGTATACTAAGTAATAAAACAATTATATCTTAAAAATCTTTGTATTGCACGGACTGAATAAGCCCAAGATGATTCGTATCAAGAACCCACGTGTCATAGTTCGTTCATCGGACACTCATCTACTAAAACCTCCAAAGGCGCCAAACTTAACGTTCAAAGTCAAGGTCAGGGAAGCGTCGCAGCATGAAGGATGAAAGCCAACCCGCAACTCAGTTACCACCAAATTTCTCCCTAAAGTTATATATACGACGTTATATATACGACTCGTATAGAACTATACGAGCTGTATAGATGAATAATCATGTTTTTTTTTAGTTCATTCATCTATACAAGTCGCTTAGACAAAGGGTTTAGAGATAGTCGTGCACGCCATGGGCGAATGATAATGGGGCCAGGGGGTGCCCCGTTTTTTGGCTCAGCGGGTGGAAGTTTGTGATTTTCGTAGGTAATTTTTATATTAATTGAGTCTGGCCACACGGATAGGAAAAAAATTAAGTCTCGTGATTTTCAACCCCTACCACTATTTTTTTTAAGCTCCGCCCCTAGTGCGGGGTGTATCAATAGGCTAGGCCTAATCAAAACTAGAGTTTTTTTTAAGAGCATTCAGAGCTTCACCTTCATCTTTATAATTCCACTAAAAAAACATTATCATTTCTCTTTCTCCTTTTAGATTTAACTATATGTAATAATGCATGAGGAATCCAAACAAAGATAAAAGATAAGATCGTAACACTTATAATTATTATTTTTGTCAATAATAATGGATTTTGTATACTCCAATAACACTTGTCAAACACTGAAATATTTGTGTGCATCCCCAAATCAACAATGGCGATTTACAGGGCACGATCATTTCTAACACTCTCTAAATTACCTAAACAAACAAATTGACAGTTTGACTTTAGGATATATATATTTTTATTTTTTATTTTGGTTAGTTAGAGTTGACTCTGTGAAGTCATATATTTTTTTTTTAGAATAATAGCACAAATTTACATTAGGATAGCGGACAGACGAGCACAAGTTGTGCCGCCACCATTTCCCTTTCTGAATAGCATAGTTATCAAAGGCGCTAGGCGCACTCAAGGTGCATAGGCCTTGCCTGAGGCCTAGGCGAGAGGCGCAAAAAAAGCGAGGGCCTGAGATAAAAAAAGCGCACACGAAAATAAAGTAAAAATATATTAAAACATTACTATTTTTCATCTAGTTAGTATCAAAAGTTTTGAAATATTGATCTATTATTGTATAGAAGTAGTGTTTCTTAGGTAAAAGTGGAAATTTGGCTGAAATCTAGCCATAATTTAACGAATTTGGCTGGAAACTCTCCGGAATTTGGGAATCTAGCTGAAATCCGCGCCTAAACCATCACCTGTAGATTTAAAGCGCAATTTCCTTGACTCAAAGCGCAAATGCATCGCCTCGCCTAAAAAATGGGCCTAGGCGCAAGAGGCGATGACTTTTAACAACTATGCTGAATAGCGAAACTTAATCTACTAAAAACAAACTCTTGACCTTGGGGGGTCGGAATATTGTTGGGAACAACCCTTTGGGGTCTGGCCAGGAACCAAACAGCTTCCGGTGTCAAAGAGCCAAAGGTGTCAAAAGCCATGAGGACAAAGGCAGCGATGCCATCCGCCGTTGAAAATCAAAAAGGAAAAAAAAAAAAAAACTGCCCGCCTCACACCACAATGTCTTCAATGGCTTCCTGGGGTCCTTTGTCAAACGGGGATACCGCATCATCCATCATAGTAGGTTGGCATGTTCGTAACCCAAACAATAACTTAGCAACCCCAATACAGGACCAAAGCAAAAGGAGCTCGCTTTGAGGATCCTGTAGGCAAGGGAGGCGCCCTATAAGATTAACTGGGCACGAGGCTCTCCTCACAGCGAACTCACTGATAAAGCTGGCATCTCGACTGATGGCCGACTTTAACAAATTGACTATATGGGGGTGTTTGGATGTGCTGCTTGAATTGATTTTTGGGATATTCAAGAATATGAATAATATAGTTAGATGTAACAAAGTTTTATTGTATCCCCACAAGATCATAAAGAATGGCCAAACACTATAAAAGTTATCATTTTTTTCTGTTGTAATTATCAATTATGTATAATGTTTTTTTTTTCTCTGATATAACTTGTTATGATGATCACAGAAGGTTGGTTTCATAGGTCTTGGAAACATGGGATCCAGAATGGCTAATAATTTGATTAAAGCTGGATACAATGTTGCAGCTCATGACATGTATTTCTCTCTCTCTTTTTTTTTTTTTATAAAAAAATAATCTGTTAAATTTTATTATTAGTTTTATTTAGTGGAAAATGTAATGCAAGCTTTTACCTTTATAATGATTTCATGCATTACATTTTCATGTCAGCAATCTTAGTGTCGTAAAGATGTTTTCGGACAAGGGAATCACTGTAAAAGGATCGCCAATGGAGGTTGCGGAAATTAGTGATGTTGTAATTACCATGTTGCCCTCGCCGTCCCATGTAAGCTACACATTCTGTTACATTTTCTACATTTTAGAGGATACTCAAAAAACTAAATTTTAGTTTCTTAGTTTATGATAAAAATGTCTGTTTGATGATTAATTTGCAACTCGTATGCATGTTGTTTTATGCAGGGTATAGTTTAAAGTTGTGTGGTTGTCTTTTTAGGTATTAAATGTTTATACCGGACCAAATGGTTTACTTAAAGGTGGGGATTCTCTGAAGCCGTGGTTGTTCATAGATTCATCTACGATTGATCCTCAAACAACAAGAAAGATATCTTCAGCTGTATCTAACTGTGCGTTGATTGAAAAAAAAGGTACAGTTATAAGTAGAGAACAATAGCACATGGGAATATAGTAATATGTAGCGAGAGAGAGGTAGTTGAAAAACAGACTGATATAAGTGTCTATGCGGTTTTTAACAGAACCTTGGATGACACCTGTCATGCTGGATGCTCCCGTCTCTGGAGGAGTTCCTGCAGCCGAGGCTGGGACACTTACATTCATGGTATAAACAAAAAAATCCAAATACTGAACTATGATTTTTTTTTTTGTGTGAATTTAGATTACTTAAATATTGGTGTTAGCATGTTTTGGAAACTAAATGAGTAAATAGTCTATACATGGCATATTAGGTTGGCGGCCCGGAAGAAGCTTACAAGGCTGCAAGCAATTTATTTTCATCTATGGGGAAGAATACCATATATTGTGGTAGTGCAGGGACCGGTTCGGTAAGTTTTTGTTGATTTGATAATATGTGAATGATCGGTTAGTCCAGCGCGGAACAAAATTGTTACGTTTTTAACCCCTAGTTTTTTAAATGTTAAATGTTCACAAGTACCTGTCGCCTGTCGGTCCAACCTGTACTTGAACTGAACCAGTTTTGACACGTTACTTGACCAGTTTTGTAGTAATAAGTATTTGAATTTCTGCAGTGTGTGTGATTTGATATTGTAATGTCATGGTTTTGACTTTTGACCCTGGTCAATTTAGGCAGCTAAGATCTGCAACAACTTGGCAATGGCTGTGAGTATGCTTGGTGTTTCTGAAGCCTTTGTTCTTGGCCAGTCTTTGGGTATTACAGCCACCACTTTAACGAAAATATTCAACTCTTCAAGTGCTCGTTGTTGGAGCAGGTAATAATTTTTTTTTATAGTAGTGTCTCGGCTCCAACGGGTTATTCATAGTAGTGTCTCGGCTCCGGGTGGGCAGGGTTACGTTTTTAGTAGATTAGGATTTGCTATTCAGAAAGGGGTGGCGGCGCAGCTTGTTGCCCGCCTGCCCGTTATCTTGATGTAATTTTCTTTGTCCGGGAAAAAAAAAATACTGTATTCCCTTTTCGTTAAACCAAATCTTGATTTGCGTGACAACAATTATACTATGAAAACAGGCAAATTACTACTAACTATTTAAATGCTTGAACTAGAGGTGGCATTTTCAACCCACTTTCTTACGAACGGGTCTACTTGAAACATTAATGAAAAGGGGAACAGTTAAATGGGTTGAAAGTCCGAAGTTTATTTTTAATGCATACAACCGCCTAAGTTGTCTTATTCAAAATTTAAGTTTCTCATCATAGTAACATATATAAGTGGCAAAAAAAGGCGTTTGTGGGTCAATCCATCTTACCATGCCCGGCCTGTTCCAACACATACCAGAAATGACCCGTTTTGACCCAAACCGCCTGACCAACCCCCATCATGGCACCTCTAACTTAAACAAAGCTTATGTACTTTGTTTGTCATTTTAAATCCATGAATTTGTACAAATACTTGTATCACGTTATCATTTATATGCTTGTCAGTGATACATATAATCCAGTACCTGGTGTGATGGATGGCGTGCCCTCCTCAAGAAATTATGATGGCGGGTTTGCATCTACGCTGATGGTATGTTAAACTTCTCCGCTTTTTTTTTTTTTTTTTTTAAGTCTTGGGACTAATTTTTGTCCATTACAAGATCATGTTGTTTTGGTGTTTTTCTGAATGTTCTGTGTTTTTCTTAACATGCAGCCTAACTTAAGGCGTAGTTTTTTTTGTTTCATTTCCTTAGAAGTAGACGGTCTTGATAGCGTTTTCTTTATTAATGCAGGCTAAAGATTTGAATCTTGCTTCAGCATCAGCTAAAGAAATTGGTCTGAATTGCCCATTGACATCTGAAGCAACAGACATGTAAGAATCAAGATCACTCCTTATCTTAATTTCTTTTAATGGACATAACAAGATAATAAACAACATATCTAATACCTGCTAACCTAAGTTGTGTTGGTCTAAAAATATAATATTGACATATCGTCTAAGTGGTGGTCGTTTTTTTTGCTGTGTAGATTTATGAAGCTTTGCGACGAGGGTCATGGGAGAAAGGACTTCTCTTGCGTTTTTCGCCATTTTTATTCGGGTAAGGATGAATTGTAATACAACTAGTGAATGAGTTGCCTAATTCTAGAGCTTGTTTACAACTTAAACTATCTTGTACATGTAACTGAAATAAATAAAGTGGTTTTGCACAAACACATTGGTGGTTAATCAACCAAATATAAATTAAAATCGAAATATTGATTTCATTGCTGTAATTTATAGTTGGAGTATTGAATTTACATAATCCCAACTATTAGCTACTGGGCGCCATTGGTCCCAACTACCATAATGTGTGCTGGCGGTCCCATTTTTTTTAACATATTGTCCACCAACGGACCATGACTAACATATTGTTCACCTGTTAACAATCAGTTATTCGTCACCACCGGTTCAAATTGATGTGGCATGCTTGCGTGTCAAATTCTCTCTTAGTAGTTTGTTAGTTATGGTCCGTTGGTGGACAATATGTTAAAAGGTGAGACCGCTAACACACATTTTATTAGTTGGAACCGGTGACGGCTAATAGCTGATGGTTGGGATTATTTAAATCCAATACTCCTTTATGGTTAAAAATATTCATTATCTAGTAATAGCTGTGGTTTTTACCCATTTATTTAAGTTTCTTTTTTTTTTGTTTATATTATTTTTTTAGTATTAAGGTAGTTTAGATGTCTTATATTTTGTCTGGTTCCTCTAAAAACATGTATCTTTAGTATTTTTGAAGACAAAAATACCCTTAAGGATACTAGATTATACCCCGGGAGCGTCTCGGGGTTGGAAATTCTAATATGTCGTGTCTTGTTGGCTTCCGCATGATCTCTTGTCTTTAAGTTTTAAACTTAGTTAATATGGGTTGTAATCATCATGGATAACTTAGTACATATGTTTACCTTTCGAAGTCGTGTTTTGACCTACTAGCTAACGTATTAACGTTGTTTTTGGACATCCTTGAGTTGTTGTGCTTCTCTAGCTTTTTTGGAGGCTTCAAGAGACACAGTTTGAGGTTCCTTTGACATCTCCCTCTTTTTGAATTCATCCACTTCTGAAAACCAAGGAGCAGGATGTGCCACACCCAGATAGATGTTCTAGTTGTCTTCTATTGTCTTCAATTCTTCTTGACAACTCCCCCTGTGTGTGATCAATGGCATTATTTATCATCTCTAGTTGAGTTCTGTTCTTCAACTCCATAGCAATTGTAAATGTTTGCAGATGAGAGGAAATAAGCTGGTGGATCATCTGGTATAAGGGACCTTCTAGGCTGCATAGTTGGTTCAATTCTATGCTTGATGACCCAGAGACTTGGGTAGGCTTTTGTGAGTGTGGAGGGGGTGTTTTGGGGTGATCCTCAGCATGAAATGGGGATGCCGCTTTAGGGAATTAGGGTTTAAGTGGTCTTTTACCTGATCTTTTGTGACTGACTCCTTGAGTACAGATACATTAGATTCAGGACCTTCACAGTCAACCGCCATTTCTTTTTGTGGAGTTTTTGAAACATCATCCAAGTTAATGGAATCATCTGAATCTCTGACAACACCATCAATGATGAAGTCATCAGTTTTATCATGAGCTAGGCCCAACCTAGTTGTCTCATGAACCTCTTTTTCTTGGTACTTAAGTTTTCCTACTTCAGGCACAAGGCCTTCATCAGTAGTTGCCACATTTGAGGTCTTAGCTATGGTACTACTGTCCTCAAATCCATCACTAGAGGGTATAAGAGTAGTAGAAGCCTCAAATGCACCTAAATTATCTAAGTTTGGGCTTAGACACCTTGGTTCCTCCTCATCTCTTGGGATAGGGCTGATAACATCCACATCCATGTCAGTTTCTGAGGTTTTATCCCCTGTTTTATGTGGTTGTTGGGGATTGACATTTTCAGATGGGATGATTTCTTTCAGCCCAAAGAGAAATTGAGCTATTTCTACTATTTGATGTGAGATTTCAGGTTCAGTAGATTCAGGTATAGGTTTAGTAGTTTCAAAAGATGCGTCAGTAGTTATGGTATTTTTATGTTTCTTCCTTGAGAACAGAATGGAAATAGGTGCTCTTTTGGGTGTTTGAGATGGATGAGACTGAGAGGAAGTTTCAGTCACATCTTTATGAAGTGCAGATTGCACATCAGCAGTTTCAGGCATCTCAATTTCCTGGTCTGCTTTTCTTTTTGGGTTGGTGGGTTTGGATTTTTGTTGTTTGGGCTTTTTGGCATTTTTGTAGTAGGTTTGGAAGATGTGGGTTCCATGGGGACTGTTTCTTGTTCCCCTTGGTCATCTTCTGGCAAAAGTGTCGGTTTTTTATGCCTAGAAAATACATGTGAGGTCAAAGGATTTAACTTTGTTGCCTCACCCACAAGTATTCCCTCACCAAGTTCTTTAATTGTGCATTGCATGATGAACCTTGGATACAACAAAAACTTCTTTTTATCATTTTGGTGATGCAACACCAACTCATTAAAGAAAACTGACGATGCCCTAAAGGTAGTTTCATTCACAATGGAATGGAAAATAATAGGGCTGTGCAACGGTTCAGAACCGGACCGAACCGAACCGAACCGGATCGAACCGCGAACCGTTTATTCCAAAATATGAGAACCGGAACCGGAACCGATAATTACTAAACGGTTCGGTTCCAGAACCGGGTGAAACGGTTCTCATGAAACGGTTCTAGGCCGGAACCGGTTGTCAATAAAATACTAAAATTAACATTAACAATTAAATAAAAAAATAAACAAAAACAATGATTTTTCTTAAAAAAAATTATCAATAGTTTGTGTTAACCATGGCTACTAAAAGTATAGCAGTTTACGTATCAAAATATGTTTTGTTCGGATCAGAATATTCTTTTTATACAGATTTAACAGGTCAGAACAAGCTGTGCTGACTGCTGGCCATCACATAAGGCAATACTCTACATTCCTACCAAGTAAAAAAATTTAAAAGTGTTAAGAACTATAAAGAAGGAAACATCACATTTTATTTCAAACTAATAATAGAATATTTAAATATTTAATTTAATTCAAAACGGTTCTTAACCGGACCCGTCGGTTCTAACCGGAACCGAACCGGGAACCGATTATGCCAAAATATGAGAACCGGAACCGGAACCTATAACATTAATTCGGTTCGGTTCTAGCGGTTCTAGGTCGGTTTCACGGTTTTCACGGTTCGAAACCGTTTATTGCTCACCCCTAGAAAATAAGTTGAAAAGTTGAGGGCATCTGATCATATGATCCAATTTTAGGACTCAAACACATTATAATGTAATGAAACAAAAGTTTATATTTTGCATCAAAATCTTTCTTATAAATTGTAGCATGTGACAGAGTATCTTAGTAACCACACTCAGTCATGGTTATTTGAATGTTTCTACTGGGAATTTGTTCTGGGCTTTAGCATCATTCAGACCAAGTCTGATTCCTAGGGATTCTGGTGTGATTGCCATCATTTTCCCTTGGATGGTTGATTTGAGGGAAATCACTTTATTATTCACAGTAACAGCCTCAGCGTTAGCCCAGAACTCATTTAGAGTTTGAATGTGTATTGGTGGGTCTATGGTGAAGGTTGTGTAGTATTGGGATTTAACAACTAAATCAATGATTTCGTCGTATTGAGACCAGGCTAAATATTTAATGAAATTGCCTCTTTGATTGTGACCCTGTTTTAGAACGAGAGCCATGGTATATTTGATTGAACAGTAGTATTAGGTTACAGGGGGTTTTTTGAGAGTGTTTTTGAGAGAGAGAGAGAAGGATTTTTGCTTTTTGAAAGGATAAGTGTGAGAAAAGGTGTTTATCAGAAGTTTATAACCGCCTAGGTCAAACTTTTGAAAGGGAAAAAGTCTGATATACCCTTATTGAATAAACTGCTGATCAATCAAAATTGTTCATCAGTAGTTCCCATTTTCTCTTCAGTAGTTTGTAAACAACTGATGAGAACAAGTTTAAAAACACAATTACAACTTCTGATGATTACTTTCATCAGTAGTTATTCAATTTCTGAAAATATTCCTATTATGATGTTTTAAACATCAGAAGTTTATCTCTTTTATGGTCATCAGAGGTTTGTAACAGATTAGTAACAAAGTAAGTGAAAGTAAAATATGTACAGAAAAATGAAAACACTTACAAAATTTACTCTAAATTTAGCATCCCAAGCATGGATACTAACATCTGAAATGTTGATGAGTCAACAGGTTTTGTGAACACATCAGCTATTTGATTAGTTGTTGTCACATATTTTACCTCAGTCTTGCCTTTTTCATAGCAATCCCTAATGAAATGATACCTGATTTCCATGTGTTTTGTATTTGAAAATTGGACAGGGTTTTGAATGATACTAATGGCAGATTTACTGTATACTAACAGTGGGGCTTGGTCTCTTTGATTCCATAATCAAGTAGTTGATATTGAAGCCATTGAATCTGTGATGTATAGCTTGCAGCTGAAATATACTCTGCTTCAGCAGTTATGTTGCCACAGATGTTTGCTTCTTTGATTGCCAGGACACCAGACAGTTTCCTAAGATTTGACAACTACCAAATGTTGATTTTCTTGACGTTTTACACCCTGCATAGTTACTATCTGAAAAAGCTGTTAGCTTGGTACTGCTGGAAGCAGGATACCAAATTCATAATGTAGGAGTTCCTTTCGGATATCTAAAAATTCTTTTGATAGCAGTCAGGTGTGATTCCCTTGGAGCTGATTGATATCTAGCACAGACACAAGTTGAAAACATAATATCTGGTCTAGAAGCAGTTAAATAAAGAAGGGAACCTATCATACATCTATACATGGTTTGATCAACCTGTTTTCCTTGATCATCTGGTTCAACTTGTGTGGTTGGACTCATGGGAGTGGAAGCTGATTTACAATCTTTTAAAGAGAATTTGTTTAATAATTCTTTAATATATTTAGATTAATGTATAAAAGTTCCATTTGCTTGTTTGATCTGCAGTCCCAAAAAGTACTGCAGTTCTCCCATGGTACTCATCTCAAATTTTGATTGCATGAGTTTCTTGAATTCATCACACAGTTTTGTATTGGTTGAACAAAAAATGATGTCATCAACATAAATTTGAACAAGTAGGATGTGCTTTCCAACATGTTTAATGAAAAGTGTTTTATCAATTGAGCCTCTTGTGAAGTGATTTTTGAGTAAAAAGGTGGAAAGTGTGTCATACCAAGCTATGGGAGCTTGTTTTAGCCCATAAAGAGCCTTGTCAAGTTTGTACACCCGATCAAGATGAGAAGGATCCTCAAACCCAGGTGGCTGACAAACATACACTTCCTCTTTTATTTTTTCCATATAAAAATGCACTCTTTACATCTATTAGAAAAAGTTTGATTTTGTTGGAAATTGCATAAGCAAAAAATAACATGATGGCTCAAGCCTTGCAACTGGAGCAAAGGTTTCATCATAATCAATTCCTTCCTCTCAGTCTCATCCATCTCAAACACCCAAAAGAGCACCTATTTCCATTCATTTTTCAAGGAAGAAACTTAAAAAGACCATAAATACTGACCTTTCTTTTGAAACTACTTAACCAATACCTGAATCTACTGAACCTGAAATCTCACATCAAACAGTAGAAATAGCTCAATTTCTCTCTGGGCTGAAAGAAATCATCCAATCTGAAAATGTCAATCCCCAACAACCATATAAAACAGGGGATAAAACCTCAGAAACTGACATGGATGTGGATGTTATCAGCCCTATCACAAGAGATGAGGAGGAACCAAGGTGTCTAAGCCCAAACTTAGATACGTTAGGTGCATTCGAGGCTACTACTACTCTTATACCATCCAGTGGTGGATTTGAGGACAGTAGTACCATAGCTAAGACCTCAAATGTGGCAACTACTGATGAAGGCCTTGTGCCTGAAGTAGGAAAACCTCAGTACCAAGAAAAAGAGGTTCATGAGACAACTAGGTTGGGCCTAGCTCATGATAAAACTGATGACTTCATCATTGATGATGTTGTTAGGGATTCAGATGATTCCATTAACTTAGATGATGTTTCAAAAACTCCACAAAAAGAATTGACGGCTGACTATGAAGGTCCTAAATCTAATGTATCTGTACTCAAGGAGTCAGTCACAAAAGATCAGGTTAAAGACCACGTAAACCCTAATTCTCCTAAAGTTTCGTCCCCAGTTCATACTGACGATCACCCAAAAACATACCCTACACACTCACAAAAGCCTACCCAAGTCTCTGGGTCATCAAGCATAGAATTGAACCAACTATGCAGCCCAGAAGGTCCCTTATACCAGATGATCCACCGGCTAATTTCCTCTCATCTTCAAACATTTACAACTGCTATGGAGTTGAAGAATAGAACTCAACTGGAGATGATAAATAATGCCATTGATCACAGGCAGGGGGAGTTGTCAAGAAGAATAGAAGACAATAGAAGACAACTAGAACATCTATCTGGGTATGGCACCTCCTGCTCCTTGGTTTCCAGAAGTGGATGAAGCCAAAAAAGGGGAGATGTCAAAGGAACCTCAAACTGTGTCTCTTGAAGCCTCCAAAAAGGCTAGAGAAGCACAACAACTCAAGGATGCCCAAAAATAGACAGTCAAGACCAGATAAAAAATTGTTTTAAAAGAAAGACATGACTGGTAAGAAAAAGAAAAAAGGCTCCTTAGAGAGAAGGCTTAAAAAATTTCCCAAGGCATTACTGAAGAAACTGCTGAAGATAAGACCAAAAGTACTGAAGATAATCCTTCAATAGTTGATGCTCAGATCAACACTTCAGTAGTTGATGCTCAGATCAACACTTCAGTAGTTGATACTTCTTACACTAAACCTGAGCAGCCTTCTAAAGCATCAGAACCAATTCCACCTGATATTCCAAAGCCTATTCCCACTCCTACAACTGTGTTGAACCCTTCTCCCATATCATTTTCAAGAGAACAAATGGAGAAGTGTTTAAAGGAAGCAAAGAAAAGGCTATAGAAGATGATATCTGGAACAGCTTAGAAGTAAGGGAAGACTTGAGCTTTGATGATAAACTAAAAGCTTATGAAGAGAAGCTAAGTGAGTTAGAAGAAGAAGAAGAAGATAGAGTTGCTGAGCAACAACTCCTTGCTGCTGAAGAAGATAAAAGACAACAGCTGATGAATTATATCAGCAAACACAGCAAGACAAAGAAACACTCACTTAGGGGATTCTCAACTGATGAACTTACACACAGGGCACAACTTGTATCTGACAAGCTTGCCACAGAAAAGGATAGAAAGTTGAAGAGGAGCCGAGATCATACAAGAACTGGCAGACAATGACTATGGTTCAAAGACTCAACTGTCAAAGTGGAAAGAAGATGTTCTTCTAGAAACTTACAAGAAGTTCAAGACCTTACAACAATCAAATCCAGAGAAGTTCAAAACTTCTGAAGTATCACAAGCTTCAGTAGTTCAAACTTCTGGTGTTCACTCTAAGAAACCCCCAACAAGGCCTGCTGCCAAGAAGAAGCCAGGGGAACACATAAAAACATATTTCAAAATGGTTTTGCTTGAAGGCAGCACTATTGTTGAAGATGAGTTTGTAGTTGATGAAAAGCCTGTGCTCACACAATTCAGGGATCCTTCCACTTATGCTTATCAACTCCAACAAACCATAACAGACAAGAAACAAACCAAAGTAATCACTGAACATCACATTCCAACCTCAAGTGATGCACCTGGTGTTGTTAATATTGAACAAAGAAGGAGATCCCACCTGATGGTCACTGAAATAGAAGACTCTCAAAGATCAGGTACAGACCAAGAAAAGAGCATTGTCCCTTATACTCTAGACTTTGACAAGTCTAAAGTAAAACTTTAACTTGAACACTTATATTTATTCTGCGGTGCAATTTACTATGATAGATCTTATACAAGTGTTCATAATAAGAATTGTTAAACAGAAACTGATCTAACTGTTTTATGGTCTATAAACCTTAGAACAGAACTTGAGGGGCTGAACTTGTCAGTAATGAAACTTGAGTGTTAAGAAGAAACAATCAAACCAAGGAAATCATTCCCTAGCCACCACAACTCACGATCAAAACACACCCAACACACACACACACAACCCAATCATCAAAACAAGTCCAATTCAGCAAAGAAAGAAGGTGTTGGAACTTGCATGCATAAAATTCTGATCATCTAAGGCATATTAATCATCTAAGTGACCTCTATTTCACTCATATTGATGTATTATGGGTTTGTGTAAGAATGGTGGAATTTGTGAACTCATGATTTCGATAGACTATTAGTAGATAAAGGTGTCTCTAGTGCAAGAGAGCCTTAAATCGAAATAAAATTTGGATATATCATGATAAAATAGGCCTAGATGGGAAATCATGGAAGTTTATGGTATGAACTTGGTAGGGTTCTTGGGTTGTAAGTGAAATTTAGAGTACTTAGCTATTTTTATGCAATTGAAATATGGGTAAAATCTTTATGGCCTAGAAGACCAATTGATAATGCTTGTAATATATCGCCACTTAGGTGTTTGCTAAAATGCCCCAATGAGCGGCTTTGTAATGAAACTCGTTAAATGAATTACTCTTGATGAAAATTGATAAGAGGTTGGATGATCATATGTATTTGTATTGAAGGTTGATTCTAATAGCCTATATATGATCAAATTGATCTCTAGGTTGCAAACTCAGACGGTAAAGGATCGAAGCAAGTTCGCAGGAAGGAACACACTTAAAGGTAAGTCCTTCTAGGACTCAAATGTTGTAAATATATTCTTGTGATATTAACATTTTAATCAATTTTAATCAACTAAGCCCCAAGTGATAAGTGACCGGTGAAATTGGTTATGCTAATGGGCAATGTGGACCGGGCGTTTTAAAATGCGCACAAATGGCCCACGGGGTCATAGACGAGGTAACGCCACAACGACATATTACTCAAGGGAAAGTCTTGAAAGCCACCTCTAGCCACGAGGGTTCAAATCCAATCAGGTCATGAGTCACCTGAGGAAGTTCTAAAGAATGGGAATATTGAAAACGCTAGAAAAAGTCCTAGTTATAATCTTTGTGTCTAGGTTAGTACAAACACACCACGAGTAAGTTGGATATGCTAAAACGGGATGGTGAGTAAATCTCCTAGGTATGGACCTTGATTTATACCTATTAATGTGTGTTTGTCCAGCCATGGTCTTGGTATTAGGCGAACTTTCTAAATGGGTCATAATAGATTCAATAAACCGTGTTTATAGCTTTACAAGAATTAATGACCGGTATAGGATTCGTTTGTGCGTTGTGAGTATGCTAAAATTTGGTAAACTAGGACTAAGATAGTGGTCTTAGGACCTCTAGTCATAGAACGAATTGAACAATGAGATTGGGATCCTTCAAGTCATGAAAAGGGCAATTCAGGACGTCCAAACCGTAACCTACGGTTTGGAACCGTAGGCAGCGGTCCATATGATGAAAAAGGACCAGGGATCACAAATCGTAACCTATGGTCGTTGGACCGTAGGCCACCGTCTACATATTTTTTCAAAAAACAAAACCGTAGCTTACAACTAATGGGTCGTAGGCTACGACGGGATTCTTTTCATTTTTTTGTTGTTTTTTCCCACTACGTGATTAATCTAACGCGCTTGCATGGGTTTGTATCTCGTATTCGACCCTAGGTACATAACTCGGAGTGTGGATGAAGATCAAGCTAATTTTTGTGAAGAATCAAATGTTGCGTCTTGTTGGCTTCCGCATAATCTCGTGTATTCAAGTTTTAAACTTAGTTAATATGGGTTGTAATCATCATGGATAACTTAGTACATATGGTAACCTTTCAAAGTCGTGTTTTGACCTGCTAGCTAACGTATTAACGTTGTTTTGACCTACTAGCTAACGTATTAACGTTGTTTAGGCTATTCATAAGTTTTTTGTTCTGTACAGTTTGCCATATGTTAATTAAATATTCATTTTGAAAATCCTTAATTATTTATGATTTTAATTTTTTAAAAAAAATACCGAATCAAGCTATTAACTTCCACATATTGCAATTTCCTAATTTAGTCATCTTTCATCCAAAAAACGATTGGTCACCCGCTTTCCTCTCTCTCAAATTCTCCTTCCATTTGTTTCTCCGAATATATATAATGATTGGTAATCTCAAAAAATAAAATCAAATCGGTTTTGTAGGTAAACGCCAAGGGGACCAACTAACCAAACCAAACGAAAATTTGTTTCCCAAAAGAAGAGAACAATGACCTCGTATAGAGCTGTGCATTTTGTTCTCTTCTTCCTCTTAATTACTGCTTCTCCGGCATTTTCTTCATCAATTTTATGTAATATATTAATTGATCTCGTGTTTAATGTCTTAATCATATAACAATTGTTGAATAATATATATTTTATTTTATGCATGATTTTCTTGTAATTAGTGGAAGCTATGCTCGAATCTCATGCGGCATTAGGGAAATGTCGTGTTATGGCACCTAAACGTATGTCTAACTTCTCATAATTTTGTATTTTCATTCCTGTAAATTTTCTTAATTAATTTAATCTCATGAACGTACATGTTTACAGCTTGCCCTGTGGACTTTGAGCACAAAAACTATGCATATCTGCAAAGAATGTGCAGAAAACCTTACCAAGCCGGACCGTGTTGTAAGGCCCTTCAGAAAATTGCGTGCCCGCACATGGACGAGCTTAACGATCTGTCAAATGACTGTGCAGTTTCGATGTTCGGTAACATTAATTACCACGGAAATTACCCTACTGGTCTTTTTTTTAGGTTGTGCAATGAAGGCGATAAAGGTATGGAATGCGAAGGATATTGATCATAACACCCATACAAGGCATACAATCATGTATAATCAACGATCATATATTGAAATGGTATTTTAAATGTGTAAATCATGACATAATTCCTTGCATTTAGTATATATAATCATGATTTATGTTTAACAAAATATAGGATTCCGTTCGTCAACCCATGATTTAATAAATGTCCATAAAGGGTGAGGAAACGATATATTTAAATAGGGTGTATAAAATCCATCCGACCGTACTAACCAAAAAAATATTCAACACCAAACCCGAAGCTATCATGCTTCCACCGGACAAGTTTAAAAAAGTTTCCAAGCACTCATGTTTTCTACCCTACCAGAATTCTCCATCAAAATGGGTGCGACGACCAATCGTGTCACAAAAGGACGAATAGTAGTAACCATCAGAGGGGAGGATACTTTTTCCAAGATCATTATCTTTTGATCTAATATGAGTAACAATAGTATTAGAAAGAATACTGTTGAGGACATAGAGTTTCCATTTTGTAGTGAAGAAATTAAAAAAAAGTAAAAAAAAAAAGAAGACTTGATTGGACAGAGAAAGTGGTGGCCCCACATGTTGAGCCTCTTTTCTCGTTAACCAGCTAACGCACATTGGCATCCCTCGATAACTAGTTGTTGTGGTGTGTAGCGCCCAAAAGCGCCTATGTGGTTGCTTACGCCCCACAACAGATACTCTAATAACAATCAACATATCAATGAAACAAGAACAACAATCATGCCTAGTAATTCCAACAAATAGCAAGCTACATGTAGGGTCTGGGGGTGGGATGTAGGCAAACCTAATCTCTGTCCCTAAGAATAGAGTGGCTGCTTTCAAAGACACCCTCAGATCCAAAATAAACATAGGACCAACAAACTTAACTAAAAATCTAGAATCAGAAAGCGGCCGCTAATTAATGAAGTGGGGAGTGAGTACTACAAATTAAAAACACGTTTGACCTCATATAAAAACATAAAGGCACAAAAACACGAAGACAATGCACTTATACAGTCCCCCTAAAGTGTAAGCAAGTGTAAGTCTCTTAGACAAAACCAAAGCTCTATTGTACCCTCCCTAAAATTCTTTGACCTTAATTCAATACCTCTATGAAGTCCTATCCCGGACCATGTCCTCGGAGAGGTGAAACTCTAATAAATCATGTCTAATCCGCTTATCCCAAGTCAATTTCGGTCTCCCTCTAACCATCCTCCCCTCCATGATAAGGGTTTTTACTTCTCTAACTGGCTCCGCTGTCCGCCTCCGCTTCAGATGCCCATACCATCTAAATCTACCCTCTGGATCTTATTTGATATACTGGTCACTTCTAACCAAGATTTCAAACACTTGTGTTGAAATTTGTTTTCAACATTTAATTTTAAAAATATGACATTTTGTACTATATATAAAAAAAAACTTTCTTTATACAATAACTCAAATACCCTAAAAAAGAAATATAGAGATATGAGTTATTCTATGGAAACACGACGACATAAATCATTGTGGGAAAACTAGAAGCCAAATCGATTTTTGTAGTATTTAAGTTGGCTTGATTCCATAAAAAAGGATTTCGAATAAAAGAACTAATTAAATTCCAGTTGCAAATATGAGTTAAGTGGTGGCCGAGTGATGGGAGTGGGCTTTTGATAGTAGAGTTATAAAAACGATGGTTGTCTTTTGTGTGGCTGCGGGTGGTGGTGGTTTCATGGTGATGGGTTGGGTGTGATGGTGGTGGTGGTTTCATGGTATGGAATTTGATTGGAGCATCGAAAAGAGTGGAAGTCTTGCTGGATGGTAAAAATTATGTGGCGTGGTGATGGTGGTCAAATGCATTGCTAAGGGTTTAATGTTTAAGATAATAAAAATAATACCCAAATAGGTAAAAGGACAATATTTTAAATATTTTATTCTTTTTTGGTAATGACAATATGTATTTCATTAATGATGTTTTAACTCAGTTATTAAGAAAACTAGTGGAAATGCCCGCGCGTTGCCGCGGGTGTTTATTGCGTGACTGGTTTTACGCAGCTATGGAGAGACTAAAGTTGAGTCGACAATTCTGCAACACCGTTTTCGGTTTTGTTACTTCATGAGACTACATATATGACCATATGGATTTATTCATATAAGTTATATACTACATCATGTTGTTTACCAATGCCATAAAACAGACCAGTACATACATAATAACCTTCAGGGTTCAATCAGATGACATGTAATCATTGCCATCATGACGAGGCATGTTTCCTCCATTGTTCTAAGTTTCTACCTCAAAAAACGCACTCGCCACCCTTTTGTTCAATTTGAAGCCAATCGATGCATCTTACCTTTACTCATGCATCAATCACATATGCTTCAACTTAAAGGGGGTTAGAAACCGTCTACCAAACAATGTTTATTCTTGATCGGGCTCGAGCTCGTTTAAGTTACGAAAGCTTGAGCTCAAACTAAAGCTCGAGCGGCTCATGTGTTTTGTTTGGGTTGGTGTGTGTTGTTTTGTATAAAAAAATGGTTTGTATATATATATATATATATATATATATATATATATATATTTTTTGAACGTTGCAAGCCCCCCAACATCCATTTTTTTACCGTTGAAGATGCCACATGGCATCATTGGATTGGCCCCTCCATTTTTTCATTCACGTGAAAAATTTCGCTTGGGACCGGTTCACGCCCCTTTTAACAAGGGGGGGGGGGGGGGTGCTCGCGTGAATGGGGCGCTAAAATTGACCTTCACGCCCTTTTTACTTGGCCATTACACATGGTCTAAACTGATGAACTAATAAACACTTTAAACTTGGATTTAGTAATTTTCCTTCATTCAAAGTTAGGATATTTGCTTTACCAATAAAAACAACAATGCAGGATGAACTCAACTATATAGAAAACATTTTTTATAAAGTAAATAAATGTTTATGATGTAAAAACTCGTTCATAAATGCTTGCACTAGTTGCAGTTATCGTGTGCCCATAATCTTAAAAGAAGAAAAATCATGCTCTCACCCCCGCAACGCATGGGTCCCTTTGTTGCAAAAAATTAAAACCTTATTTGATATTCAAATTGACATGCTAACCATATAACCGTTGTATAATATTTGCATAGTCCAAGTGATACATCTGAAACAACTTGTACACATAAACCAGTTGACCCATTTGAAACAACTTGAATAAAACCTACATACCTGACATCATAAACCTAAACCAAGTGACCCATAAAAAAGTGCAATATACTCAAAAACCTGCAGACCAGCACAAAACTAACATGCACACCTTTTTAAACTAACCAAAATATTAAATGTCAACATGCTAGATACATGTTGCCTAATTTTAAAAACTTATAATAGAGAGGATCATATATCAATTTTTTTTACTATATATGCATCAGCTTAATAGTATACTGGATCAATTAAGGATGCATATTAAGAATTAAACCCATTTATTCATATGCATTAGCATAATAGTATAATAAGACAACATATGCTGCACACTATAATCAGTGGTTAACATTAAAAGCCAAAAATTCTCATGGATGATAAACAATGTAATTAGAAATACCAAGTAAGTTGATTTATATAGACAACAAGAGTAAGTTGATTTTATTATTAACCATGATTAAGACACACATGTATAAGAAAATAAAAAAAATTGCTTACCAAATTTGCATCAATATCGTCTTGAGTCATTGGAGTTCTTTTGGGTTGATGAGGGACTTTCCCTTCTAGTTCTATGCTTCAATGGGGCATACCTTGAGAAAAAGGTGGAAAGAACATTACCGGCATGAAACAAAACAATTAATCAAAATAAATATATTATTTGTACGTAAATCAGTTTATTAATTAACATACACCACATGCATGGCTTATGATCAAATGCATAAGCTTCTTGAACATCCCTAAGATCAGCTTATTTCACTATGCTCCTCACAATAAATCTCATAATAGCCTTGTCCTAGAAAATAACAAAAAGTGATGCACAAAAAATGACATAATATATTGTCCACTTTAAGTAAATTATTTTTTGACTTAACTTCATAATAATGATCTAATGGCTGAAGTTATCACACTCAGAATCAAGTGCATATCGTACACTTTAACATTGTTCGATAACATGTAAAATGCAACAGTAAGCAACTAACCTTTATCATTATACATTTTGATTTATCACGAATTGAGGGTGAGTCGTAACCTTTGAAACAACCAGGACAAGTTGAATGATTCTGCTCCTTAGAATTTAACACTCTTGTCTTGTTATTTACAATTTAAAGCATGTTTTAACGGTTTAGATCTTGAAGCCTGACGTTTAGCCTTTTGTTTCCAATTTCTAGAACACACATTTATTTGTATCTAATATATTTATGAACCTTCTTTATCATTGTAAAAGTATAATAAAGAGTAATGGTTTAGCTTGCCGTATTCCATCAAACCCGCCGGGTTTAACTTGCAGTTTCCCAAAACTTAAAAAACGACCCTGAATTTTCATCAAAACCGGCTGAACCAACAAGTGAACACCCTATATCAAAATGTAATTCACAAAATCCAAACTATGAGTCAAATGAGGTAAAATATAATGTTTTAAAGTCAGTTACTTAAATATTAGAGAGAATTACACAAATTGTCCTTTAGTTATTAGTGAAATTGCATCATATGTCGTTTATGTAAATTTTTCACTCCTTATGTCCTTTCTTTTGAAAATTTGTTACACCATGTGTCCTTTAGGGTAACTTTCGTTAAAAACACACGTTAACTCAGACATGTGCCCCTCACGTGAGGGGCAAACATGTCATTTAACTTTAGTTAAATTGGGTTTTTTTATAACAATAATAAAACTCATCATCATCTTCTTCATCTCTCTACCAATCTTCAATAATCAAATACAGCCAAACCCTAACCCTGTACCAATGGCCATTTCTTCCTTATCTCATGTAGTCTCCATCTCCAAAACCCTAACCATAACACCAATCCCCATTCCACGATTAACATTCTACAACAACCTCAAATCATTAACAAATCTTAAGCCTGAACTTAGTCTCCCTCTCATCTCCAAACCACATACACCAAAACCACTTACCTCTAACACCTATCAACTTAAACAGATAAAATTCCTCTTCACAGGAATCGTTGAAGAGATGGGACAAGTCAAGCAACTGGGTTTCAACGAATCGGGTCAATCATTCGACATAGTTATCCATTCACCAACTGGTCTCCAAGATGTAAATCTTGGCGACAGCATAACTGTGTTTCAATTTATTTGAAACATCAAAACAAGTGATTGATTTCCACCACCATAATTTTCTTTCTTCATAAGTCAAACTGGCTCATCTATTTCCTTTGTTCCAGACGTGTCTTCCACGCCAGCTTACATTAAATTATGTATGTATATTCATCATTACAAAGACTGGTGCCCTAGTTTTTGAGAAAAAAATATTTCTATCTATTAACCAAAAAAAACAAAACAAAACAAAATGTGGTTTTTTTTCTTTTCGGAGTTTGACTGGTCACGAGGTGGGGCTCACCCTGCAACATTTAGGGAAAATGATATTACAGAGGTCTTCATGAATAAACTTCATGAAGATAATGCCTTTATAATGATCAGCCGGCTATGGTATGTTATCTGTTTGCAAGCACGGTTGTAAATGGCAGTTATTTGATAGTCACATAATTTGATACCCAACGTGGAGAGGTGAAGAGGATGATGATGAGTGGGTTTTATTATTAAAAAAAAAACTATTTAACTAAGGTGAAATGACATGTTTGCCCCTCATGTGAGGGGCACATGTCAAACTTAACCAGGTTTTTTAACGGTAGTTAGACTAAATAATATAGGGTGTAGCAAAGTTAGAAAAGAAAGGACATAAGGAGTGAAAAATTAACATAAAGGACATAGGATGCAATTTCAATAATAATTAAAGGACGTTTTATGTAATTCTCTCTAAATATTATAAATTGAGAAAAAAAAAAAAGAAAAAAAAAAAGAAGGTGGACCACTTTTTATCGTCCATAGGCAAGCTCTCTGTTAGATGGGGTTGAACTTGTAGCCAATGATCTTACTGACCTAAAAACAAATTCCATAAATATTGTTAAATTTAGAAAGTTCCAATAATAAAGGAATAACATCCCTGAGTATATAGACATAGAGACAGAGACCGGGCAGTGAGACTCGGATGTTAAGATGTGATCCTATGATTGTTGGTTTATGAGTTTTCAATAGACCGGGCAATGAGACTCAGATGTTAAGATGTGATCCTATGATTGTTAGTTTATGAGTTTTCCATACTTCTTCCACCTAATAATCAATTTCTAGGAGTGAAGTTTTGATTCAACAAAGAACCATACGCAGACTTGTATATGATATCTATCACAACCACAAAGTAGGAACACCACCAAAGAATCAAAACGCAAGGTGAGTTGGAGGTGTTGGCTCTTTGCAACACCCGGAAAATTATGACGTCATTATAAAACGGGATTAGATTAATAAAATAATTAATTAGTATCTAAACATGATTGGGCCACTTATGGTGAAGCCCAATAATCTTACCCGGATCAAAGACCAAGGCCCAATAGGTATTAAGACTCGGCCCGATAAGCGGTTTTATGTGGGCCGAATATAGGTAGAACCAAATAAGTTTTTGGGCCCTTTCTTAAAACCCGATAAGAACCAAGAACCCGAATTGTTTATGGGCCAGTCTTATGACTAAGGCCCAACATCTTGTAAGACCAAAGGGTGTGGGGGCGGCATAGGGGGGGCATGGCTATGCCGGGCCTCTCTACACCACCCCCTTGGGGCGGCATAGCCTTTGGAGCGGCGTGGGTGGCAAAATTTTGCCGGTGATGCCGGGCCAAACTCAAGTGGTGGGGCGGTGATGACAGGTGGTGGGGCGGCATGGGTATGGGGGGCGGCACCACACCCACCCGTCTAAGTATTATTTGGACTTGTAATTGTAGTATAGTAGATAACCCATTATGAGACAAAACAAATCAAACCCAATATATTTTGAATAATAATCGGCCCACCCTTGAGGGAAAATTAGTGCCGCCAAAACATTTAAGGGAATATTACACCTAAGCTTGAACTAGGATCAATTGTACACTCAACCTCTTTAAAACACATCCACCTAAGGCTATCTATCCTAGACTTCATCATACCATGCATGAATGAGCAAGATTCCTACAACTATTAAAAGAAACCATCGGCCATTTGATAAGAGATTAAACCACTTCAACAAAACCATTTATATAATTCTATTTAGCAAATGGTTTATGCATTACTTTGTTGTACCACATGCTTCAAGGGTTATAGTGGTGGTATCAAGAAACCCAGGAGCTGCTTTGGGTTTTGTGGAATGTGTCCACTCTTTTTCTGCTCCACCATACCCCCACCCCACACACACACTCTCTCTAAACTCTCTTTATCTCCCTCTGAGCTCTGCAATCTCTTTATCTGCCTCAGCTCTCCCTATATTTCTTCAACCATCTGCCGGAGAAACTGCCACACCCACTAACTATTTTTCTCGAGACTAGCCCTAACCTATCATCTTCTCCAAACATGCTGACACAATTCTTTTTACAGGGTTTGCAAAGGAGGCTATGATGAGTCCTAAAATCAGGTATGTGATCCATCACCTTCTACCACCAACACTTCGTCGCCTCCAACTAACCTGTTGACCGGTACGTTCTTTATTTAGGTTTTTCAATTGTGTCAAGCAAGCCTTTACGTTTACCTTGCCACGTTTTCTTGCTCTGCTATGAGTCCTTTTCTGCCTTTACAAATTGATTTAGTGAGAAAGACATAGAGGGAGCCGATGATGGTGTTCTGTGGTGGTGAGTAAGCCTACGACGAGCAAATCAACTCGAACCACGAAGAGCTTTTGGTGACTCAACCAATGTCAGTCTTTTTACAAATCAATTTCAGCCGAACACCATCGTCATTGACAAACCGGTGATTGATTGATAGGAGGTAACAGTTAGTCACTTAATTTGTTTGTTTGATTGAGTGGATAATTAGTGCATAAAATGAAGTGATAATGGAGGTGATAATTGATTTGACTTTTGCAAGTCCTGGTTGGAGAAAGGGTGTTTCTGGAGTATGGTCAGTTTAGACCGAGTGTATGGTTTTGGTGATTATAACTTGAATAAAGGTACATAGAATTCTAGGATGACTGAGAGTTTTTAAATATTATCATCCAACGAGTGAATCAATAATGTCCAATTTTCTAAGGTAATAGTGTAAAATTCGATGAAATAAAATGAAGTATTGGTATGGGACCATCTTCAACCCACGGCCGGTGAGGCATATGTGGGTGAAGTATAGAGGGCTTTTGGAATGATAGGGCTTAAGTGAGATATGACACAAAATAGTTGGGTTGGTTAGTTCAATGTGGACATGTACCATGTGCATTAATAATCCATTCAATACATTTATTTTTAATTTTATGAAGCAATGTAGTTCGTGTGTTTGTGCTACCCAAGGTTTATCTTTTGCTATCTTCTTATCAGAAGTTAAAAACATATACGTTTGTTGTTGCAAGCTCATATTTTTGGTATTGTAATGTAGTCAAATCAACCACACATGTTTGTTGTTGTTACCCTCGATCCACCTATCCGTAAAGGTCAAACTATGTATCCACATATAGTGTTGCAGGTGTGTTGCTAATTGCTTCTGCTGATTAGTTAGCTTTATTGTGAAAAAAAGTGTTCATTATTTGGTTTTGTCATAGTTTGAAACAGATTACGTGATCGAAAGCACCTTGACAATGAATGAAGATCTTTTCGCTACCAAATACAAGGACAAGTTGGACCCAACTTATAAGGTTGTTTTTTGTATAAGTTGTAAATTTTTGCTATGATTAGAATGGACTTCTAAATCTCTCTTTCATTATATAAGATATATAAGAAGTGGCAGTTTTGACCCATTTACCTATAAATGGTTTGATTTGGGATATGTTTTTATCCCTAACGGGCCACACAAAAGGATTTAAGTCGTTTAACTATATTGATATGGCTCAAACGAGGCATACAAATTTAAAGTCGCAGTGTGTTTAAATGCGTGAAAATCTCCTAAGTCCTAAAGTTAAAGGCTGTTTTTGTAATCATGTTTAGCATATTACATATACAATTGGAAAATAAAGGATAACAAGGTGTTTGCGGGCTGGTACAAATTAACCTGCTTTGGGCGAAGACCCAACCCACTTTGACTTCTTACCAAACCCCTTTAGACTTTTTACGAAACCTGTTTGTCTCGCCCATCTTGCCACCTTATATGAGCTTTTACACCAACTTCAGTTTATTTTTAGATGGTTTTAATTTTAAAAATTAACAGGGACTGATTCATGAAGTGTTCACAATGGTATTGAGAGGCTTATTAGGCACAAAACTCACAAGACCTGGGAAATTCCGTAGTTGTCAGGATGGTTATGCTGTGAAGGCCTTAAAGGCTGAAGACGACGTTCTTTATCCACTTGAAAAGAGCTTTTTCTTTTTACCAAAACCACCTACTCTTATTCTATATGATGAGGTATAACATTACAATCTAATACTTTGATTTTCAGTTTCTTTATAGTGAACTGATTCATAAGTTGTACCAACTTACTTGGGTTGACTTTTAATTTAGATTGATTATGTGGAATTTGAAAGGCATGCTGCTGGAGGATCAAACATGCAATACTTTGATCTTTTTATTAGACTGAAGACAGAGCAAGAACATCTTTTCCGGAACATACAGAGAAATGAATATCATAATCTCTTTGAGTTTGTCAAGTCCGTATAACATGGTTTACGTTTTTTTTTTGAAAGTGATTAGACTGAGAAAGCCGTCACTGACTTTGTAATTTAATGTTGCAGTTCAAAGGGTCTTAAAATTATGAATCTGGGTGGAGCTAAAACAACTGATGGTGTTGCATCGGCGCTACAAGACGAAGACGATGATAATGTTGACCCGCATCTTGAGCGAATAAAGAATGAAGCTGGTGGTGGTGATGATAGTGACGAAGAGGTTATATCATCAATCTTAACTTGTTTGTCTTTATTTCGTTTTCATTTTGATCAGAGATGGTAAGCTGGCCCGAAAACAAGTTTGGGTTGTGTTTGTAAACTTTATCACAAGTCAAATTCGTAAATAGTGTGACCCGCCGCTGCAACGCGCGGCGGGCAAAAATCTAGTTAAATTCTATTTCCTAACCATGCACGAACTCCTTTGAAAACACCCAAAACAATCGGCCCATTAGAATTTCCCTTATAAACCATCTTTTCACAATAGCAAAACATATTAAAATAGAAGTGTTAATTACCTTTTGTTGTTAACCGATTACCACACAAGGCAAATTCTCATCCGGGTAAGTGTTTGTGTCTAGAGTTTTTAAGGTCGTGTGCCAAGCTGTAATGGCCAGCGTTAGTTTAGATCATACGCCTAAGCTGTAATGGCCAGCTATCCGTTTATATTTATTTATTTGTGATAACTTGATTTATGTGTAACAGGAGCCCGTGGAACTTAGAAATCTCGCAACTAGTGAAAGTATAGACTCGGAAATAACCAATGTGAGTGCATGTACCCCATATGTTTAAAGTGATTTCGGGGTGAATACATGTTAGTTTTTATGTGTGTTTTGATGAAATATTGGTTCATGATCATGAAAGAGTTAATAGAATCGGTCGAATAGAAACAACGTAGAATGGATCCATTCGGTATTACCGGGATATATTTTTCTAAACCAAGCACAGGTTTGGAACCACAATAAGCATTTGTATGGTGCTTCATCGATAAATATATTCCACCTTAGAATGACTGAACCATACGAAAATTGTTGTTATGATTATTTAAACGAGTCTAAACGAATCTGGCATCACTCACTAGCTTTGTGGCTAACGTATTTTTAACATGCATTTCAGGTTGATTAGAAAAAGGGAACCCGAGCTAGATGTGTGGAAATCAAGTCTAGTGTGTCTAAATAAAAACCGGCCCTTGGGCCGGCCAAGTGTTAAACGGGCTACGGCCTTGTGGTTGTTTTTGTAAGAAATGGGTGTTTAAGTTTCAAAAGTAATGTTTTGAGTCCAATGGGCTTCGGCCCATAACCGGTTGTAATCTAATGGGCTTCGGCCCAAGTACTAAATAAAGTGGTGTGTTTTATGTAAAAAATTATGTTAAACTATAATTAATTAAATTGGTAATTAATAAATTGTGTTGTGATTACCAATCTGTAATGACTCGTTAATTTTCGGGTCGTTACAGGTTGGTATCAGAGCTCGGGTTCGGGTGTAGCGGGGAATTATAGAACTAACTTAACTATATTTGTTGTGATGATTATGTGTAATAGAATGTCACACGGGGAAGAATGGACGCTAGTAGCCGAAGAACAAAGAGAACGGGGTGACGTCCCGATGGTGTTAGAAGAAGGGGAAATCATAAGCAATGAAGTAGTGGAAGACAACGAGAATTTAGAATTTCCCGATATCCAAGCATTGGCAAATGAGATACCGGGGTTAACTTGGGGTAAAATGGGGTGGAACTTAATTTGGGAGGAGTAGGCGTTATCGGTCCTCTCCACGAGCCTATATACTCCTTTTCCGAACCCATCTAAGCTTACCCCGAGATGCCTTTCTTTGGATCATCTCCCCACTACTATCCGAGCCCGCCAATACAAGATTTTATGAGTGCCTCAAGCAATCTGTCCATGGAAGGGTCAAGCAACATGAACCCAAACCCACCACCACTTTTGGACTCGTTCCCTACGGCTCAATACCCTTCGGCCCAAGCTTCTACGGGCCCTTACCCTACGGCCCAATACCAATCGGCCCATCCTACACCCACAATCGACCCCTACTACGAAGCCGTCATGTTTAACCATAACAATGTCCCGTTGCAAACCCATGATTTTGTACCAAGAAAGGAGTACATGGAACTTGTAGAAAACTATTACCATATGAAAACGCAACGAGACCGAGCACTAAACACGACGGAAGAATTAAGGAAGGTAATTAAGAGGTTTGGATTCCAATCCAAACAAGTGCTTGAAGAGTCCAAGTACCCTTTGGTTTGACGGGTCAAGGGGTAAGGGGTAGGGAAGGATGCGAAGGAAGGTAGTAGAAGATGAATAAAACGGGTTTAAGTGGGTGGTGGTAGTAGTATGTTTGTATGGTAATTTAGTGATTTTGTGGTAGTGTAATGTGGTATGATAACATGAATGGTAGTATGATGTGGTAATAGTATGTAATGTGGTGAAAACATCTAAAAATTTTGGTGTAAAATATTTTATATTTAGATGTTATAAAAAGTCTTATAAACTCGGTGTTCGAACTTTGGTAACAAACTATGATTATTATCAAGAATTGAAACGACAATGAAATATGATATACTATGACGAGTTTAATCTAGCAAGTCTACTCGGATACTTTAAAATATTAGGATACTTTAAAATATGATTTGACGTTCTCAATTTCTAGATATTCGGCGTATGAATCCTAATATTTTAAAGTATCCGAGTAGACTTGCTAGATTAAACTCGTCATAGTATATCATATTTCATTGTCGTTTCAGTTCTTGATAATAATCATGGTTTGTTACCAAAGTTCGAACACCGAGTTTATAAGACTTTTTATAACATCTAAATATAAAATATTTTACACCAAAATTTTTAGATGTTTTCACCACATTACATACTACTACCACATCATACTACCATTCATGTTATCATACCACATTACACTACCACAAAATCACTAAATTACCATACAAACATACTACTACCACCACCCACTTAAACCCGTTTTATTCATCTTCTACTACCTTCCTTCGCTTCCTTCCCTACCCCTTACCCCTCGACCCGTCAAACCAAAGGGTACTTGGACTCTTCGAGCACTTGTTTGGATTGGAATCCAAACCTCTTAATTAACTTCCTTAATTCTTCCGCCGTGCTTGGTCTCGTTGCGTTTTCATATGGTAATAGTTTTCTACAAGTTCCATGTACTCCTTTCTTGGTACAAAATCATGGGTTTGCAACGGGACATTGTTATGGTTAAACATGACGGCTTCGTAGTAGGGGTCGATTGCGGGTGTAGGATGGACCGATTCGTATTGGGCCGTAGGGTAAGGGCCCGTAGAAGCTTGGGTCGAAGGGTATTGGGCGTAGGGAACGGGCCCAAAAGTGGTGGTGGGTTTGGGTTCATGTTGCTTGACCGTTCCATGGACAGATTGCTTGAGGCACTCATAAAATCTTGTATTGGCGGGCTCGGATAGTAGTAGGGAGATGATCCAAAGAAAGGCATCTCGGGGTAAGCTTGGATGGGTTCGGAAAAGGAGTATATAGGCTCGGGGAGAGGACCGATAATGCCTACTCCTCCCAAATTAAGTTCCACCCCATTTTCACCCCAAGTTAACCCCGGTATCTCGTTTGCCAATGCTTGGATATCAGGAAATTCTAAATTTTCGTTGTCTTCCACTACTTCATTGCTTATGATTTCCCCTTCTTCTAACACCATCGGGACTTCACCCCGTTCTCTTTGTTCTTCGGCTACTAGCGTCCATTCTTCCCCGTGTGACATTCTATTACACATAATCATCACAACAAATATAGTTAAGTTAGTTCTATAATTCCCCGCTACACCCGAGCTCTAATACCAACCTGTAACGACCCGAAAATTAACGAGTCATTACGGATTTGTAATCACGACACAATTTATTAATTACCAATTTAATTAATTATAGTTTAACATAATCTTTTTACATAAAACACACCACTTTATTTAGTACTTGGGCCGAAGCCCATTAGATTACAACCGGTTATGGGCCTAAGCCCCTTGGCCGGCCCAAGGGCCGGTTTTTATTTAGACACACTAGACTTGATTTCCACACATCGAGCTCGGGTTCCCTTTTTCTAATCAACCTGAAATGCATGTTAAAAATACGTTAGCCACAAAGCTAGTGAGTGATGCCAGATTCGTTTAGACTCGTTTAAATAATCATAACAACAATTTTCGTATGGTTCGGTCATTCTAAGGTGGAATATATTTATCGATGGAGCACCATACAAATGCTTATTGTGGTTCCAAACCTGTGCTTGGTTTAGAAAAATATATCCCGGTAATACCGAATGGATCCATTCTACGTTGTTTCTATTCGACCGATTCTATTAACTCTTTCATGATCATGAACCAATATTTCATCAAAACACACATAAAAACTAACATGCATTCACCCCGAAATCACTTTAAACATACGGGGTACACGCACTCACATTGGTTATTTCCGAGTCTATACTTTCACTAGTTGCGAGATTTCTAAGTTCCACGGGCTCCTGTTACACATAAATCAAGTTATCACAAATAAATAAATATAAACGGATAGCTGGCCATTACAGCTTAGGCGTATGATCTAAACTAAAGCTGGCCACTACAGCTTGGCACACGACCTTAAAAACTCTAGACACAAACACTTACCCGGATGAGAATTTGCCTTGTGTGGTAATCGGTTAACAACAAAAGGTAATTAACACTTCTATTTTAATATGTTTTGCTATTGTGAAAAGATGGTTTATAAGGGAAATTCTAATGGGCCGGTTGTTTTGGGTGTTTCCAAAGGAGTTCTTGCATGGTTAGGAAATAGAATTGAATGGTTTTGTTGAAGTGGTTTAATCTCTTATCAAATGACCGATGGTTTCTTTTAATAGTTGTAGGAATCTTGCTCATTCATGCATGGTATGATGAAGTCTAGGATAGATAGCCTTAGGTGGATGTGTTTTAAAGAGGTTGAGTGTACAATTGATCCTAGTTCAAGCTTAGGTGTAATATTCCCTTAAATGTTTTGGCGGCACTAATTTTCCCTCAAGGGTGGGCCGATTATTATTCAAAATATATTGGGTTTGATTTGTTTTGTCTCATAATGGGTTATCTACTATACTACAATTACAAGTCCAAATAATACTTACAAGATGTTGAGCCTTAGTCATAAGACTGGCCCATAAACAATTCGGGTTCTTGGTTCTTATCGGGTTTTAAGAAAGGGCCCAAAAACTTATTTGGTTCTACCTATATTCGGCCCACATAAAACCGCTTATCGGGCCGAGTCTTAATACCTATTGGGCCTTGGTCTTTGATCCGGGTAAGATTATTGGGCTTCACCATAAGTGGCCCAATCATGTTTAAATACTAATTAATTATTTTATTAATCTAATCCCGTTTTATAATGACGTCATAATTTTCCGAGTGTTACAATTTCCATATGAGAGTGAATTGTGAATAAGAGTAACAAGGGAATTAAGAGGGTAGGAATGGAATGAAATTTTAGGTTTTAACTAATATCAAAAGATAAAATTACACTAATAACCTTGTAAGTGTCTTAATGTACTTCTAGGTGACTAATTTACCCATATCAATTAAGCTTTATTAAGTTGTATATATAGCTACAAAACTTGTACCCATAACAAAATTACAATATGGTACATCACTCCTCCTTTATAATGTAATAATTGTATATTATAGATTAAATTGTATAAAAATTAGAATGGTAAAAAAATGTATTTAGAAATCCGAACAGGTATTTTTTTGAAAACTAACCGGTATCCCCGATGGGTAATTACCCAACGGTTGGGTCGGCTGTAGAGACGATTTTACAACCAGGTATGGGTTTGGATTACCGATAGCTAACCCGAAACCGGACCATTCCCATCCCAAGACACATGTACGTTACCCTACAATATAAAACAAACCCGTAAACAAACCAACGACTTGTGTGAAAACACAAAAACTCTAACCAATGAAAACAACACAAACCGAGGTAGGGTTAACAACAGAAACCATATTCTAGCGTGACACCTGACAAATTCATGTTAACTTTCTACAAACATTTACTATTTATCTTGGTTAACTTTTATATATTTAAATTAATTCAGATGAATTAACTTGGTTGAATATATACAAAATGATGTGTAACGCCCCAAATTCTATAAACGTGCTATATCTTACCAAATAACACTTTGGGGCTTAAGATTAAACAAACAAAGTTAAAAACCAATTTTAAAAATCATCTTGTTTAGTGTTTTTGTAAGGTCAAAAAGGATTGACAAAGCCACTTTTGATACCTTAGTCTTAATCAGATTCTGCAATATTTTGCTAACTATAGAAACTGCTGAAGAAGAAGATAACAAGTACTGCAGAAGCTGATAACAAGTGCTGAAGAGTAAAGATCAGAAGATTTGAAGATGAACCAGACAAACATCTAAAGAACAACTACTGAAGACCAAACTTCTGAAGAATACTCATCAGAAGTTTGTCACTCATCAACAGTTCTTTAGAAGCTTCCCACCGCCCTTATACTTCAGTAGTTTAGTATTATATTACTTTTGTTAAAGTCTTTGTACAAGTACCAATACTACAGCCTGTTTTAGTATTATTATATTGCTTTGAATACTTCTCATGTACGTATCAAGCAGTCTATAAATAGATGGGTTAATCCCACTATTTTAGACAGTCCTTTGTAGTTTATCTTTCCTCATATATTGAAAATCATTTGAAACATTTACTGTTATATTCATTAACTGTTTTTTATTATCATTTATTGCTTTAGTTCATTTATTGAGAGGGAGTAATAACTCCTGTTAAAAGTGAAACTTTAACTTTAACTTGAACACTTAAATTTATTCCGCTGTGCAATTTACTTTGATAGATCTTATACAAGTGTTCATAATAAGAACTATTAAACAGAAACTGATCCAACAATTGGTATCAGAGCACTGGTTCATCTGATCAAATATCAATCTAACAAATTGAGAATCAGACACAGGCTCTTATTGATATTCAATAAAGGATGTTAGTCCACTTTTTCAAAACACCCATCACTTTAATAAAATATTGACAAATCAAATATCTTAAAAATGAATACAATATCTGGCAAATGAGGATGGCACATACTTTATCACAGCAAAATACTGGCTCTTGGAGGTCTGTCATGTATGGACCCCATAAACCAGTAACTAAAATCTTGAAACTAAAGTAGAAATACCAAAAGAACCAAAAGACTACATTGATGAAGATTTCCTAAAACTTGAGCTACATGCTAAGGCATTCTCAATGTTGGCAATGGCTTTCCCAAACGAAATATATGTTGGGCTTTTATATTGTGAAAGTGCCAAAGAGCTATGGGATTGCCTTAAAGAACAGTTTGGAGGAACTGATTAGGTGATTGCCAACACCAAAGCAATTCTTGCTTAACCCGTCAATTTAGGATCCAATTCGATAAGCTACGGGCCTTATTCGACGAAGCTAAGGTATCCTCGCCGAAGGAAAAGAAGAGTAAGCCAATAGTATCCCGGGGAAAGAAGAAATATGAAACCTTTACTCATGTTAATGGGGAGACTTTAACACAACAATTTGAAAGATTCTCTTCATTAATTTCTAAGTTAAAGTTAAATGGTCAGACCTACACAAACTCATTTATGCTTCATAGATTTTTAAGGTCTTTACCAGAAAAATAGGAAACTTATTATATAGTTCTCAGGTCAGGACCAGATTTTGACTCCCTTTCACTCACAAAATTACATGGGAGATTACTAACTTTTGAGAGAGAAATCAATTAAAAGAAGAAATTACAAAACTCTGATAAAACTGTTGATGACTATATTCCAGGTAGCACAACACTTTTGGGACAAGACTCACCATCTTGTTCAAATGATTTTGGATCTTTAGATCACATTGACATAAATGTCGGGATCTTATCAGAAAGGTCATATTCAGCTTATAACAATTAAGAAAACAGTCAAACTACTGATAACATGTGTTTTATAATGGATGACTTAAAAAATTTCAGTAGTGATGACCTAGAGGAAATGGACATACTACACCAACTGATCATGTTAAGTATTAAAACTAACAAATTTTACAAAAGGTCAGGAAGGAAATTTCTAGGACTAAACAACTTAACAAAACTTGGTTTTGACAAATCTAAACTGATATGTCACAAGTGTCAGAAGTTAAGACACTTTGCTAGAGCATGTAGAATCTCTATCTTTAACCAACCACACACTACAAGAATTTAGGGTGTTTACCCACACATAACTTACCTACACATGTAAATGTGTGGGTAAATATCTACACATTTTTGTACATGTGTGGGTAATTGTTGAGGATTTATGTTAAATAACAACTAGCACTTAATATATGTTGATAATACGTTTTATCTACACATTGGAGTTGGTGGGAAAATTTCCCCCCAAAATTGACATCAATTAAATGTTAAACTACCCACACATATGGTAAAATATTGTTATGTGTAGGTATATTATCTACAAATATGTAAACTACTAATATATGTGTAGGCAAATGATTATGTTTACCAACACATAATATATTTAAACAAATATGTAGATAAATCAATTATGTAAATTCTTATTTTAGTTTTTGATAATGACGTGTGATGTGTTGCAAAACACATCTATTTTCATATGTATTTTGTATATTATTTGGTCAGGCTTTTTTTGGTTTCGTGTCGTTTTTATTATGTATTTATTTATTTTATTATTTTATAGGTGTTCGGAGAAAAGGAGCTCAAAACGAAAGAATTTTAATCGAGACACCAACACTTAAGAGCAGGTGTTCATGGAGATTAGAGCATAAACGGGAAACTTTGGTCAAGCCTAGAGCATCCGGAGCGAGCTTGGAGTACTGCTGCTACTACTACTACTACTACTACTACTAATAATAATAATAATAATAATAATAATAATAATAATAATAATAATAATAATAATAATAATAATAATAATCTATATATATATATAAAAGAAAAGGTATATGCTGACATGGCGTGCAATGGAGGCCTCAACCTCCCCTTCAAAGTGCCACGTGGCATGATAATTGAAAGATTTTAGTGTTTTTGAACTATTTCCTTTTTTAATTAAAAAAAAAGATAAACATAAAACCCTAAATTAAATTGAGTTATTTTAGGAAAAAAAGAATTTAAAAATAAATTTAAAATTTTCTCTCTCATGTTTCCTCCCATAATTTTTAAACGTTTATATCTTTTATATACGGGATTTTTTTAAAGAAAAAATTACACCAAATTAACGAGCGTTTTATTATCTTTCCAACGAGTACCATAGTCCTATATAAAAAACGGAGAAAAATCGACTATTTTTTGTGGGGTTTCGTTCATACAGTAAAAAAACACACAAAGTGTTCATGTTATTCATTAATCATTTTTTTTTCTTTTAAACCAGGTTCTTATCTACGATGTTGAAAATCAGCCCAATCGCCATGTTATCATTGGAATTTTACTAGGTATACTTCATCAAGAGAAGTTAGGAGAAAGACTCTCGTAACACTGCAACACATGGTGTCACCTTATAGCAAGGTTATTTTTTTATTTATTTAATTACAATAGTAATAATTATTACTATTAGTATTAGTATTATTAGAATGGTTATATTTTTCAACCCCGGGACGCTCTCGGAAAGAATTGATAGTTGCTGACGTGGCGTTCAATGGTGGCCTCAACCATCTCTTGATTATGCCACGTGGCATAATGAGATGCAATGATTACAACTTCCAACTGAAGTGTTTGTTTAGTTGATTAGGTTAGGAATTATAAGAGCCATTAAAATGTGAGAAATTAGAGAGATGTGATGAGTTTTTTAATAGTTGCAGCTTACATAAGTGATTCTTTAGATGATTATTGATTATGTTTTAGATTAGGGAATATGAGTTATTACTGATTAGAATACTATGAACATGCAATGATTGAGAGATTTTGTGGTTAGTTAACTTGAGCCATTTGCAATAGGTTATCACGTAAAGTTAGTTTTTTCAACCCCGGGACCCTCCCGGGGTAATTAGCTAGTAATACATAAGTCTAAAATAAAAAGAAAACATAAGGCCTCGAGGCCCAAGAGAATTTTACAAGAAAATAAAAAAAACCTATGAGGGATTTTTTGGACGACACATTTATTTAAAAAGGGGGACGTCAATATTATTTTGGGAGAGAACAGAGATAGGAGCCGCCAACAGGAAAGGAGATCACGACAGCAATGGCATTAGAAGGAATTGGTCGATTTTGAAGGCTAGGGGATCAAGGATTAAGGCATAAGATCGAGATTCACAAGTATTGGTTTATATTTTATTGCTTTGTGTTAATAAATATTGGTACCATGACTTTACTATATTTTGAACCTATGTTTCCTTGCTTTAGGGTTTTAGCACCGATCCTAAAAGATGGTGAGTCATCATCATTTGCAACTGTCATCTTCACTTCATACCTTATGTGTCGTTGCTTTACTTGTTTTCAATTGTTTATTTGAAAAAATAGATTAGGTCTTTAAGATTGATAATAGATCCCTAACACTTTGATCCTAATTAGTGTTTCTTGATATGGGTTTACCGTAATTTTCAATCTTTTTTTGTTGTTGTTACCATTAGACTCATTTTCAATCTACTTCTATGTAGTTTTAAAAAGTGAGAGTTTTTTTAAGCAAGGAACACGACATAAATAAATCATCTTACAGTTACAGATATGTTTTAGGGCTAGTTGCCAAGTTTCGATGTTTAGTACCAGTTTTAGCTGTTCACACAAAAATTTGGCTGGACCCCCTTGTGTGCCTTTGACTATTATTATCATAAATGTTTTCATATAACTAAACTATATAGGTTAGTTTTAAACATACTTATGATGAAACAAATTAAGTATTATTACTGCTAGATGGTTACATGCATTAATGTGGAATTGATATTCTAATGAGAAGCGATTAAGGCGTACGCTTTCACTTTATCAATCTTGTATTTCACTGACAGAACAAACTGGGCAGAGGCCACCGCGACAAAGTCCAACAATTCATGACAATCACTGGAGCAAGGTCATACTTTCTTATCAATTCATTAACCATTTAATCTATATTTAGCCAACACATTTTAACATATTCTGTATTTTTCTTTGTGTCTTAGGTCTTCCACACTCAAGTTTCTTGTCTATTTTGTGCCATTTGTAAAGTTTCACGCTTTTAGCAAATATTAATATTGTAGATTATGTATGGTTTGTGAATGCCAATTGCCAATATGGTTTTAATTAATGATACTATTTTCACGTCTTGGTTGCCGGATTAATTATTTATTGTTGATTTCCCTTTATTCACGAATACAGTAAACTTGAGATTTGGCGGCTTGCACATTGGGATGCGGAAAAAGATTGGATATCCAAAAATGCGGCTGCAATATATGTAAGTTTACTTTTTCTTTTCTACCGCTAAGTATTCATTTTATTTGGTAAAAAGTTAATTTATTGTATTTGTTTTTTTTCCTAAAAGGAAGAAATGATGAAGCTGAGTAACTAGCATACCGTGGAATCAATGAGCGACAAGTCGATTATTGAGAATGTACTTGGACGAAGCTCTATTCGTTTGCATGGGTGGGGACGTGATCCAATTATTGTTGATAACACAATGGGAACAACTAAAAAAGCAAAGCGTCCTACTAATAATGAGCTGGTCCATGCACTTCAACGAGTGACAAGTAAATGTGCACTTATGGAACAAGCACTGATTGACAATAATATCATGCCTCCTTCGTCAAGCACGTCTGGACAATCTCAAGGTGATAGCTTAGAGGGTGATGAAAGTATCAATGAGTGATGTTGTTTAGGGATTTTATATAACCCGTTAGTAACTTAGTTATAATAGGAATTTTGGAACACAAGGAAGTGCACATTTTGTACAGACACAAGCTCCACAAATCCAATATGTGCCTCAAATACAATATGTACAAATGTCTGCTCAACAACAGGGCCAACAACAGATGCCATCCATTCCTGCTGCTCAACAACCTCCACAAGTTCAATAACCCAATCAACAAAGTCTATTCACTTCTGGGTATGTTGACTGGAGCAGTCTTCCTTTTGACACATGTGAATGCAATCCAGATGCAGACAACAAAGTCTATGATATCAACTGGGGAGAACCTGATAATGGCAGAATTTTTTTTGCCTTAATGGCTTTTGAGGGATGCTCCTCTAATTCTGCCTTATCTCATGTATCAAAAGAGTCTCTTTTAAAACTTTGCTCAAAATCATGCAAAGAATCTTTTGCTTTAATAAGAGAGACCAATGCGCATCTACAGGGCAAAGCCAATGACTCCAAAGAAAATACCCACAAATGAAATGTGATTTAGAAAGAAAACTTGCTTCAAAGTCTAAAGAAATTTCTAAATTAACAAATAATGCTATTGAAACCCAAGCACAAATTAAAATCATGATAGAAGACCTAGGAAATGTCAGAAAAGAGCTTGCTGACCCCAAGGTTGATTGTGAGAATTGGGTTGAGTCATGTAGAGGTTACCAAATGCTGCTTAATTAACAAACAAACTGCATCAAATGTTAAGTTTAGCATAGAGTACAACCATACAGAAACACCAACTTATTTTACTCCCAAAACTGCTGATGATGGAAGTAAAATAATTCAAACTTCTGATATGAAAGTCTACACATCTTTTCATCAGAACTTTCTCAAAAATGCAAATGAAAGTTCTGCAGAAGTTAAAATTGCTAACATTAAGTCATCGGTAGTTTCATCTACATCAAGCATTGAGACCCTGAAAACTGCTGATGACCTAATTAAAAATACTGAAACTGTCAGTAATTTGCCTTCCAAAACTCATGATGATTTTAAAAGGAAGGAGAAGGCAAAAGAATGTGAAATTTGTGGTCTGTTTAACCACAAAACAGAATTTTGTAGATATAGAAAAGGAAATCAATACAAGAAGAAGATTTTACAACTGGTTGTGGGAAAACAAATCAAACAAGACTTTGAAAATACTTTTTATCCCAGCAAACAGCAACCAAGTAACACATTTTCTCAGAAAAAGACTAAATCTCAACCACAGCATTTTTCTCAAAATTCTTCTTCTGAAGTTAGACCCAAACTTCGCAGTTTCACAAACTGCTGAGGTAAAAGATTTGATAAATATGGTCAAACTTCTGATGACCAAAGTTGATGGTAAACCTCAACAGGGTTCCACCATTGCTCTTAAAAATAAATCCATTGCCAAAAAGACATGGATTTCTAAAAATGGTCCAAAACAAACTGTTACTCTTCCTGTTCTCAAGAGTAAACCCAAAGCCAAAATGGCTTGGTTCCTAAAACTGACTAATTTACTCTTTGTCCAGAGGGTCTCCAGAGGTCTAAATAACATTTGGTACGTTGTTGCCTGCTTTACTCTTCCTGTTGAAAATGTTTAATTTTTATCAATCTTTTTTATTTATTTTTTGTGTTTGGGTTTTTTGGTCTGAAGATAAATTTGTTTGCTTTTTGGTTGTTTATTGTATTTGGTTTATTGGATTTGACCTAAGTGAGTTCATGTATTATTTTTATATTAATAGGGTTTGTGATTGAAATTTAATATTATTTTTGAAAAAAAAAAGATATTATTTATGTTCATTCAACAAGTTAACTGGTGAATGGTGAGTTTTTATTTTATTTTTTTAGTTTTGATTTTGCTTCATTTTAGTTAAGTTATTGATGACTTAATGAAATAAAGATCATGTTTTTGGCGCTTACAGTGTGATACCGACCGTTCTAGGATCAAAACCGAAATCACTTAGGGCCACTCATGTGTTCTTTTGAATAACGATAGAATCTTGATCATCAAAAAGAATTCCAAATCTAATGTATCTGTTTGGTTTCTTGAGGTGGGTGTTTCTCAATATACAAAACTTATCAAGAATTGTGTAGTAAATATGGTATAAGTAATTTATTTGGTAATGTTGTACTGAAACTGATAAAATGTTATTGTTTAGTTATTTAAGTGAATATGGCGGCGATTCCGCAGAATGTATAGATCCGCCACTGTGTTGTAACAGATCTTTTATTTATATCTGCTTATATGTCTTATTATCTTCAGGTGATTGTTGATGATAATTATTTCACTGGCTCAAAAGACAATCTTAGAAATTGGATTGGTCATCAAAGATTCGACCTTATCCGTCATGGTAAGTTTTTATTACATGCTGTAATGATTTTTAGTAATAAAAACTTATGTTTTATCACATTTAATTAGATTTTTTAACCACGGAATGCTCCCGGGATATAAGCTAGTACACCTATATGCATGTACATTTATTTTTACATACATATAAACATATACAACTATCGGTATATCTATTTTTATTTTAGTTGGCTTCAAACACGTAGGTATATATATGTGAGTTAAAATGGATTTCATTTGATGCAAAAATATTCATAACATCATAAAAATATTTCTAACTTCAAAAAAAAAAAGGAATCATATGGGTTTAGCATGCAATATGTTAGCCCAAGAACTCAGCGGTTGCGAAGCTTCCAAATCCACAAGTTACCACTTCAAACCGCAACTCGACTCGTCTTGTCTCACATGAACCCTGACCATGATGCGCATGCCATAAAAGCTAATGAAACCAGAGAAAACGCCAATACTATAAGAGCTTCAATAACCTACCAAATTTCATATTTGCATCTCATACCCCACACTTAAAACTTTAAAGTAAATAGTATGTAGAACATCTTTCAAAAATTAAGGAATTTTTTTGCATAAACATGTGATTTGGAAGATTGAAGAGTGCTTTTGGTTGGTCAATGGATAATTTTGTGAAAATGGGTAGGTCGCTGGTCCAACTAGCGACCTTAAAAAAGGAATGTTGAAGATCGCTAGTTCAAGTAGCGACCTCCAATCAAGGTCGCTGATCCGTGTAGCTATCTTCATAAGGTCGCTGATCCATGTAGCGACCTTGAGAAGTTGTTGATCTAGTCCACGAGCTTCCTTGAATTCAATGTTAACTCGTGAATATTATATATGTTTTCTGATGAGAATGCAAATTTGGTGATGCAAAACATAAATGGCATGCGTATTAGGGGTGAGCAAAGTCAGAAAACCGAACCAAACCATGTAAAACCCGACCCAACCAGAAGGAAGATGACTTGAAGCACTTTTGTTTTGATCTGTACGTTTTGAACTGTGTGGTAGTGTGGTTTGAGTTTCATTTAGTGTTGGTTAGCTTCAAGTAAAACCCATTTGAAGTTTTCAAACCAAGACAAAATCAAGATGACGTGAAAAGCTCAAAAAATTGATGGATTGAATAAAACTTAGGAAGAGGAAATATATATGACTTAGGAAGGGGAAATATGTAATTGATTATCCATGCTAATCTATATGGTGAGAAATATACATGGACTTAGACCATGTGTAATGGTGGGTTAAATTGGTGGGTTAAAAGGGCATTTTATGACACGTGGCATGTGGGGCCTAATTTGGTGGGTGAAAGGGGCATTAAAGGGGCAACGGGTGAAATTTGGAGTGGGACATTTTTTGACATGTGACATGTGGGCCACATGCCTATTTATATTATTTTTTTAAAATTTAAATAAACAAACTACTATTTAATTTAAATATTTAATTAGAATAACCATAAAAAAATTACATTAATTCACTAAATTACCAAAAAAATTTAAAAAAAAAACACGGAAAATAAAAAAAACATTAATCCTAAAATTTAAAAAAATACGGAAAATAATAAAGCTACAATTCATCTTCCTCGTCAAATTCGTCTTCGTCGTCATTCTCGTCTTCTTCTTCCTCTCCCTCGTGCGGAATATATCAAACCGACCATGCATGTTGTACCAAATCCAACATTAAAGCGTTATGCGTCTCCTCGTTATGCACCTCTTGCGAGTTGAGGATTCTCTTCGCCGGTGTCGCTTGTGGCATTTCCCTTGGTGCACGTCCATGAAGATGATATCCAAGCTCCCAAGCAGGAATAAATAGACATTCAATTCAACAAAAACCAATTCCTTTTGGCTTGGGGCAGCCTAAAATGCTTTTATAAACTGTCATGTATTACACAAATGTTTGACCTCAAATGACCTCAATGTTAAACATGAACCGTTTGCTATATCTTTGGTTCTTATGTTATACAATACCAAATGGATCGTTGTTACATCTAACAAGTTAGCTAAACCACATCAATATAGCACAATGCGATCAAGATTCAAAAGTAACAAATGATTGAGATCTTTGTTTTCTTATATAATAAAATCTTATGATAATAGGTGTGTCGCTTAAGAAATATGCATCAAAGTGAGAAGAGTAGGCGCTTTTCAGAATAAATATATACTACACTACAATCTATTACGAGGGTTTGATTAAACTACCATAAACAAGTACCGCGTTGCACCGTGTCGTTGTTGGATAATCTTGATGTTACTGGTCAAGTTCGGGCTGGTTCGGGTCAAGCATGATAATAACAGGTATGGGTCCTCACGTTGTGTTAGACTGGGTCAAACGGAATGACCGAGAGTCAAGGAAACGTTGGGAAGTTATGATGAACATGGGGTTGCTTTAAATCAGGAGGCTACATGACTGAGTTGTTAGCAATTTAGCATGTGTTTTTTTTTTGTTTATTATGGCTTATAAATAGGAGGTAGTATTAATAGTTTTATGTACCTTCTCTCAATAATATATCAACGCAAGTTGTAGCAGTAAACCTTCTTGTACGTAAGTTTGGTTGTGTGTGTTTGAAGCTTTGATATCCAACAATTGGTATCAGAGCATAGGGCTCGGGTGAAGAAAGAGTGGCCGGTTTGAGAGTCGGTGACAAGAAGATGAAGCAGCCCTTGGCTGCGGGGCTGAGAACTGAAGAAAGTAGGAAGGCAGCTGATTGTTCTGTGATCAGCAGCAAGTAGGCTGGAGAGTTGAAGATCGGCTGCTACAGCAGCAAAGACCGAAGCAGGAGGCCGAGTCACCGGAAAATAACAGTACCGGTGTAAGAAAGATGGATCGTTGTCACCGGAGATGAACAACCGGTGATAAAAAGACCGCTGTCGGAAAGAGTGTTCCGACGGGAGACAAAGAAAGACCGAAGAACTCGCAAACAAGACCGTAGGCGTGAGACCGAGAGAAGACCGAAGCCGTAACAGACCGAACGGCTTGAAAGACCGCTGCCTGAAAGTGAATTCCGGTGGGAGAAAGAGAAAGACCGATGTCGGTGAGAAGACCCACGGCTGAGACCGACACAGGTAAACATAGACCGGAGGTTTACCTGAAGAAGAATGAACGCCGTGAAAAAACCGTAGATGTGAGCAAGAGAGCGAAAGCTTACATCAAAGAGACCGTAGAGGCGTAGACCGAAATTGTGAACTCGAGACCGAAGTTCACAGCAAACCGAAAGAAAGAGGCTGATACACTAGATCAGCAAGAAAGAGAAAGAAAGATGACCACTGCAGCGCGGCGAGAAAGAGAAAGAAGAAACTGACCGCCGCAGACCAGACCGAAAGAAAGTAGAACAAAAGAAGGCAAGATGGATTAAGCTTTGATGTAAGAGACCGTGGACCGAAGCAAAGGATAGAAGCTATGTTTCTGATCGTATCACTTGAAGGAAACCGTTTCAGTTTGGAAATGGTTTAGAAAGATAAAGAAAACAAAAGTTTTTCAGTTGGTTAAGCAAGCATAAATCGAAAGATAGAAAGAATGAAATGGACATGTGTGATTCGTGAGGCAAGAAAGCAAGTTTAGTAAGGACGAACGCAAGCAAGAAAGAAGCGAGAACCGACATCAAGATTATGGGGGTGAATGTTGGATAATCTTGATGTTACGGGTCAAGTTCGGGCTGGTTCGGGTCAAGCATGATAATAACAGGTATGGGTCCTCACGTTGTGTTAGACTGGGTCAAACGGAATGACCGAGAGTCAAGGAAACGTTGGGAAGTTATGATGAACGTGGGGTTGCTTTAAATCAGGAGGCTACGTGACTGAGTTGTTAGTAATTTAGCATGTGTTTTTGTTTTGTTTATTATGGCTTATAAATAGGAGGTAGTATTAATAGTTTTATGTACCTTCTCTCAATAATATATCAAAGCATGTTGTATCAGTAAACCTTCTTGTACGTAAGTTTGATTGTGTGTGTTTGAAGCTTTGATATCCAACAGTCGTCCCGCAGCAACGCGCGGGTTCTCCACTAGTATATATATACATATATATATATACACACACACGCGCACACACACACACTTAACACCTTGGATGTCATCAACAATTGGTAAAATTACTGGTTTATTTGGGTGATTATATATGGTTTAACAAACGAAAAAAGTGTAAGGCTCAAAGTTAGCTATAAGGGTAATATTTTGGGTAAATGCAGTTAACCAATACAATTATTTAATCATAAAAACAAGTTACATTTAGATGGTGGGTAAACGTGCAACAAGCTACATCGCTATCCATTTTTGAATCGCAAAGCATATCCTGCTAAACACAAACCATTGGTTCTTAGGGCTCTGCAAGTCACTATGAACCATCTTTTGCACTCGTTTCAGGAAACACACTACCTCAGGGGTCAGAGACCCAAATGTGTCAAAAGCAAATGGCAGGGACACGTGCTGATTCTCTAAACAGGCTGCTTCGTGCTTAGCGACCTTCCTAGCTTTTGCCCTCGAAACTGCCTGCTTTAGTGCAAAGTCGTTGTCTCGCAAACCTATCAAGGGGGAAACCCCTATAAGGTCAACACATGCATGCTTTCCCCTAGCCCAGCTAAACATAAGAACATCCGCAGGACGCAGGGTCGATCTCCCCTCAGGCGAATCAGTCAGAAAATTGATCGTTGCTTCTTTCACGGCTGAGACCCCCGCACGTCGAAGCACGTCCCATAGAACATCTCTGACCAAATCATGGCGGTACTTGAACCCTGACAATTCCTTGCAGTGCAGCGCATGCTCGCCAAATTTATCCAGACGGGCTCTTTTGCAAATGGGGCATGGTTCGTCCGAGGGAACAGATGTATCATGAGCCGGTATTTGAGAACAGCCATATATTCTATCGTCGACAGCCGCTGCCCAAGCCCTTCAATGGGCACGACAGTCAAAAAATCCTGAGCATGAGCCCCTTGAAGACATGCAAACACTGCCTTTTGTCGCGGAGTGATATCAAACTGCCATGCCATAGTCTGCACATGATTACCATAAAGAGCACTCGCCAAAGTTTGTTGAGGTTTCTTGGGGGCGGTCTCCTTATCAATATAACCACCTAGATCAATTTCCGGAAGAACTATTTTAATATAACCAAGTGCGAGGATGTAGTCAGAATCCATCCCCATCACACTAGCACTCCGCAGGATGTGGTCCTGCAATCCCCATGACTGGGCCCTGAATGCTACGAAAGCGTATGTTGACACATCCCCTGCTGTGTAAATCCCTAAGCCCCCGTTCCGCATAGGCAAGGATGACAGCCTCTATTAGAGGTCCCTAAAATGAGCCCCTCCGCAGACTACAATTCTTTCAATCGCCTCACGAAGGCCTGCATCAAAAATAGACACCGCCTCTTTAACATGCTCTGGCTGACATGTCTGGAGTCCGAACACTAATTTAGCAACCCCCATGCACGAGTGCAGTAATAGAAGCTAACTTTGAGGGTCTTTCAATTTCGGCAGGTGTTTCATGAGTTGAACCACACACAGAGCTATTTTTGTTGCCATAGAACATATATAACCTGCATCTCGGCTAACAGCTCCCCCAAGGAGTTTTACCCCTCGATCAGGCCTACCAATCTCACTAGGGAATAAACCGGGCGTTGTTGCCGAACCATTGCAAGTCGGCCAAAAAATCTCAGTTTTTCGCACATTACGCATAAGCCCTAGAGACGGCCCTTCAGATCGAATAATATCAAGCGGCCTCGCTACTTCTTCTGTCTTACCTATAATAGTGCCATCATCTAAATACCAATCATGGAAAGGGAGGGAGTAGGCTTTCTGCACCCGGAGGACAAGAGTATGAAGGACTAAAGCAAAAAGGAGGGGGTCGAGTGGGTCCCCTTGCTGTACCCCAGTAGTAGCACCAATGTGAGTGTCACCCACGTATAACCTGGCGTGCCGGGCATACAAGAATTGCGCCCACGGGTAAATGGATGGGCATTAACAATTAACTTCCCTGAGAAGTGTCGTACGGTCGACCACGTTAAAAGCGTTGGAGAAATCCACAGTAAGCATAGCCAGGGAGCCATCGGAATGGAACACATTCAGAAGCCTATTGGCGCTATGCAACACTGCTTCTGCCCCATTAGGGACCCCAACCCAAATTGGAAATCACCTAAATACACAGCCATCTCCTTACCAATTTTACGCATAGCGACTTTCGACACCAATCTCCTCCGGATAGCCCTGAACGCAATAGGTCTAATTCCGTTGTCAGGCTTTAACAAAGGGGTTAGTGGAGCCGAGGCAATGAACTCCGCCAGTTCTGAAGGACAAAGCCCCCCAAGCCAAAGGTTGACAACATCTGTGATGGACTTAATCAACCAAGATGCGGTGGGGGGTAAATTGGTTAACACATAAACAAACAAAAGGGTATCAAAAGTAAAAGGGAATCCTGAGTTGCCTTTATCATCTACGTGCATATCTAATATACAACTTCAACATGTATCAAATTACACAAGTTCTGCAACAAAGAAACATAGGGCCTACCCTCAACAAAATAAAATATGTATGTGTAAATCAAATCAACAACTAGTAGGCTCAAGATCTCACGAAAGTGAAAAAATAGGTTACCGATGTGTACATGCATTTATTACCAATAGCTTGTTAAGCTTAGTCAAGCAATTCTAAACATTTTTTTAAAAACAGCTACTAAAAACGCTTCATATTATTTTTCGACAAATTAGACCATGACTAAGGATCAACTGCCTAAACAATAAGGATCAATTGCCCAAACAATCAAGACACAACTGGTATGTACTAAAAAAGCTACTTTACGTCTGATTAGAATGTTTTCCAGGAAAAATTTTGTAAAACTTTCAAAAAAAAATTCTAAATTTTTTAGTTTGTTTTATTCAGTTTTCCAAAATCAAATACTGACTCAAAACGAAGTTTCCGCACCCCACACTTGAACGACATTGTTCTTACTGTGAGATAGAGAAGAAAATAAAACATAAAGAAAACAAATATACAACAAAGAGAAAAGGACCCAACTCCCCTGGATAAGCAATATGTGTGTGAGTTTCGTTTAAGTCCTCTAATTCTGGTCCTATAGCATTTCATTCGTGGCCGATAAACATACCTAACAACTAATACTAAAAAGAAAAATAAATTTTTGGGATGCATGGGACTAATAGTGTACAGATCTGCCTAACCTGAATGTAGATTGACTACATGCGAGAAAATCTGATCTAGAAAAATTAATTCTAAGAACTCCCATAAAACGAAAAAATAGGCATGATAAAACATAAAATTAAAAAGAAAATTAAGAAATGGTTATGGATGAATTTTTAGTGGTAAAAGTGGTTTTGAATGGTTGGGAGAAGTTAAGAGTTAAAAATAAAACAAATTATAAGGCTTATATTTTTTCGCGTACCACGAACATGCAAGAGACATGCACCGCGGATCATGAAGAACATGTTTCCTCATCTTGTTTGACTAAACTTATCCTGGTACGCGTCAACTTTATTAGGTCGTGTCATTTTTATACTTAACCAATTTTTTCATGATTTTCATAATTTTTCTTAACCCAAAACCTCCACAAGTGTCATTTTAAACACATAATGACTGAACTGGGGAACCACAGTATAATATACACCTATTCTGAGATAAATGACCATTTTTAGACACATTGCCACTAAAGTAGGATATATATACCTTGATGATAAAGGACAATGCAAAATATTCTACCATGAACCTAGGGAAATTGATAGGGAAATTGAGAAACTGTGACTTAAACAATAAACAGGTGCTAATCAGGTTCAAGATCTGAGAGTTTAATCATGGAAAGTCATCGAAGGCATCTTCTAGTGGAGTTGTTACTGCGTTTTTCTCAAGTGGTAATGATGAAATAGCGGTGGTCGATTTAGACAGCGAAGCATGCTATGTAGCAAATTCAGAGGTCGAAGAGTTTACAGAGTTTCGGAAAACAATAGCTCTTTAAGTGAAGAAAAGAAAGAACCGTGAGTCTATGCCAGTGAGTGTGAAATCTGCAGAGCAACAACTGGCTATATTAACATCTTTCGTGGTATGATACGGAAATTACATCCATGGGAAGATCAATGATCTTGCAAGATTTTATGAAAATTATGGCCAGATAGACCCAGGTGACTTAGAGGAAATGGAGATTCAATGGCAATTTGCCATGATCTCAAGAAGATGCCACAAAATGTTCTGAGTAAGATAAAGTGGTGGTATATAGATAGTGACACAGCAGAGGTAGTGATGGAAGATCAAGAAGAGAATTCATTATTAAGAGTGTGTGATGCAATGCACTTGGTTAACTTGTCTTAGTCAGATCTTAAGATACTTCATAAGAACAAGATTATGTACATGGATGATTGAAGATATGAAGGATGACGTTATCAAGGTATTGTTGAAGTTTGTATTAAGAAGGAATTGTTTGTTGGGAGTCATTGGAATGACTAAAGTTTAAGTGATCGTGCTTTTGAAGACGTCTAGACGCAGTTGTCAATAAGGAATTTGTTAGTGCATCTTGGGTAACAAATGCTTGTCTAGATAGTTTACATATATTGGTTTGATATGATAGTATTTTGTGTCGGTGCCCTGGGCGAACATAGTTCCCCCCCCCCCCCCGGCCCACAGGCGAACATGTTGGCTTTAGGTATGTGGTTGGTTTTTTCATTGTTTTCGGTAATGGTTTGACTTGGTTGTATTCATAAAAGTTTATAATTAATATAAACCACATTTAAAAGTATTCTACGTGTTCATGCTCTCGTATTCGTTCTTATGTCTGCATAACCGGATATCTAGAGGATTTCGCACGCTAGTTATCTTGTCAATCTTGTAATCGATCCATTCCAGGAAACTACAGAACACTTTCAAAACATAAAGATACTAAATATACATAAAGATCCATTCCAAGGGCCTACACATAATTAAAGACGCAAGGTATACAAAATCTACATATTTAGAGTGTGATTTCACAGCACATCTTTCAAGCATGAAGACGTCTGTATGATAGATAACATTGTGCCGAAGAGGTCGCCCATGGTACTATCGGTAGGTGGTGACTGGTGGTGGTTGCAATGGTGGTGTGTGAAGTTTCAACTAATGTTCTTGAGGTGAAGAGCGAGGCTGGGTTGGGGTAGTGGGGTGTTATACCTTTGTCTTTTATAATAATAAAAATGGGGTAAAAAATGAAAGAAAAAAAAAACTATACATAAAGTGACAAAAATACCTTTACCATAACTGAGTTTTTTAGATGGAATTAGAGAGTTGGACGTAGATGACAAAAAGTTACAAATATCGCGAACATATATGAAAAAAAAAAAAAAAACTTTTTAAATTAAGAGACAAATATCATTAAAAGAAAACTTTTCAAACCAAACATGCCCACTTTGTCATTTTAATTTTTATGATCAGTCACTACTCAGAAATTGTCTAGATCTCGAAAGTTCCAAACTTTCCAATCAAATATCTTCTACAATTACCTCTTATCATCAACCCTTTTCCTGATTACACCCGAATTTCATCTCTCTGTTCAAATAAACATTTCTTGCTGTTTGTGCACATTAGGTGTTTGACAAAATGCCTCAATGAATTTTTTGTCCTATAATCTGATCCTTTCTGGGTATTATTCATAACCATCTGAATCGTTAAAACCCCAAGCCAATTTCAAGAATTAGCATCAGTAGCAGTAGAAAAGAAAGAGGGGTATAGGGTTAGGGTTATGGCCGTACCTTGGAGTGTATCACTGTGGATGGCGAATATGGTGTGGATGGCTATTAGTGGTTGGGTTATTTCTTGCTTAACTGTTGCTGATGAGATCGCCGGTTCGCTTCGGACCGGTGATATCGGTCCATTTCATGTCGGTTAGGTTGTTGCCCGTTTACATATATTTCGATGTAATTTCCTTGTGATGTTTTATATCATTTTAATATTAATTTTAAGTTCTGATTTGCTGATGTGTAGATAAGTTTTATTAGATGTGTGATTTGTAACCTGAGTTCTGTGATTACTATCTTCAGTTTTCTTTATGTGGTTGTAGTTTATGTAAATTTATCTGATTTGTTACATTTGTACTATGATTGTGGTTTTGATGTCATAGCAACTTTAATGCCTTTAAAGTAATTATTTTTATGATTATAGTGGTCCAAGCTCCAAGTTGTTAAACTTTGTTCAGCATGATGTTTTTGTATATATGTCACATGACGTATTCTTTAGCTTCTTGGAGAAAAGATGTATGACATATGCAGTTTCAGTACATGGGCTGTAGTTATATAATATCTAGTCAGGGGTGGTAATTTCTGACACTACGCGAAAATAAACATGTTTTGGGTTGCCTTATTATCTAACATGTTTGATAAACGGGTCGTGTTTGAGTTGACTTTTTTAAATAAAAATGTAGCTAACCTGTTTAATTCAACGTGTCAAAAAGCTAACCTGTTTATGGCCGGTATATCCCCTTTTTTTACTATTCACAAACACGAGTAAGTAGTGTACAACTTGATTACTTCCTGCCAATTCGTTCGTTACATTTGTATAGCAGGGTTAAAAGGGTTGTGTTCGTTTACTTGAGTTTAGAATTGATGATTTTTATATAAATAAAATATGGGTTGTGTTCGGTAAGCCCCGCTTACGGCTGTGCGCATATAATGTATATGTGTGGCCCTCGGGGGGCAAAAGTAAAGTTGCACTAATTTTAACGTTATTTTACTAATTTCGTGAAAATAACGTTAAAAACGACAGACGGTTAATCATGCATCATGTGGCGGCGTTGATAGCCAAAAGACAAGGGGCACATGCACCAATCGGGCTTGTCCTGATTGTTAAGTGTTATGTGCCTTATGTCCAAGGCTTGATACAAAACCACTATCGAGCCGGGGGTCTCACTGGAAGCAGCCTCTCTATTCCCATGGGGTAGAGGTAAGGCTGTCTACATCTTACCCTCCTCAGACCCTACCTTAGCTTTGCTATTGGTGGGATAAACTGAGTATGATGATGATGATGATGATGATGGGTTGTGTTCGGATTGAACAACTTATCATATCAACAAGTTACTATTGACACCCCTGCATCCCAACATACCCTTGATTCACAACAGTTTTCGTCTACAATTACTCGAACACTAATATCAACTTTTATTTCTTGCAGGGTTGTAATGATTCCAGTTTCTTTTCAATGTGTGCGTCAAAGATGGCACGATCAGTTTGTGTGTATGATCGATCTGTTGCAGTTACGTTCAAGATTTTTAAACTATTATAACCAATACAAAGTAGATCTTAAGAACTAATATTGTACCCATCCACTCTTAGGCGTTTATATTAGTGTGTGCGATTGGGACGAATTGTGTGATAAATGTTTAGTACCCAACGTGACTCGATCATTGGTGTTCATACGCCTGTCAGATGTTTTGACAATAACCTGTATGCATGAGTGACAATTTCGACCTGTGTATCTATAATATCTCATCTTTTATGCGCGTGCACTGTTGGATTTGCTTTGTTTGACATAAATTTTGGACTGAACCACTAACGGTTTTGTGAAACGACAGACTAAACTGGCCGGGTTGGGGTTTTAATAGTTTGGTTTTAGATGTTTAAACCATGTTTCTTATGGACCTAAAGTATGTTTATATGCTTACAATATTCTTACAATATTTTATAGAAAAAAAAAAGATTATTAGTTTGGCAATCTAGCTTTTGCAATTTTAATTAATATATCAATTATTGTTAATATATCAATTATTTCCATTACAACCAAATTAAACCGTTTGGGTATATAATTTAGAACTGAACAGGACCCCACCCTTGTCACAACACAAGTTTTCAAAATATGATTATTATTAATATAATATTTATAGTACATTTTTTATAATTAACTAAAATATAAAATACATTTGTTTATTAATAAGGAGTGAGGAATTACCCTACTTACACTTGTACATACTAATATTAGAGCTAGTAACAAAGATGACAGAAGAACAAAGGAATACATACACACCATATATTGGAATATTGGATCAAAGGAAAGTGGTTAAGGGCCTAATATCCATATGAAGTTGTCTTCATCATTCTCATGAACTCCTCTATGTTTACTTCTCCATCATCTAACAAAATACTTGTAATTACTCAAAACAAACTAAAATCACAAGTTACAAGTTAATTTGTTCGATTCTTTTATTCACAAAATTAAAGTATATAGCTCAGGGCACGCTCGAAATTATCTGTTGTAATTTGAGTCTAGTGTGAGCTGAGGCGAGATAACTCGTTAGCTTGAGTATGTTGGTTATCTAAGAAGCAACAAGTAAAGAAAAACCACACCCTTGTTTTGTTATATCTATCAATATGTGTTAAAGAAACATTTTCCAATTTAAATATGAGCGTTCATCTCAAAATTCAAAGCAAAAAAATACGTTAAGAACTACATGAAACACATAATGCACTTGTATCTTTTGCTTAATACAGTAAGTGATAATTGTATGCCCCACTATCTCATTAAGATATTAATGCACTATGTACAAGTACTTTATGCAGTTCTTAACATAAAATTGGTTTTGAAAATAACGTGTCCCCAATGTTTTGTATATATTTGTAAAAAACACAAAATTTTCAGAATTTAAAAAACATAGGAGTTTCCCTTAGCTTAATGTGAGCCGAATTAAGCTGCCTTGTTAAGTTTAGAGCTCAAGCTTATTTGGCTCGCCTCGCTCTTCAAACAACCCAAGCTAAAGGGCGGGTGAAGAGTTTTTCCTACTTTATTACTACACTATAGTTTACAACCCCTTACCCGACCCACCACCCATAACGTGTAGTGAGAAAAATTGAAGAAACTCACGATCACGATCGGCTTCCTCCACCATCGAGTGGATCTCTTCATCTGTAAAACGCACACCCAATTCCCTAGCAATGTTCTTTATGTCTGAAATTGATATCTTCCCCTGTTTTCACCACCATACACATACACACATTGGTTTCCAATTTTATAAAAAAAAAAAAAAAAAAAAGAATGTATCATTTGCACAAAATGTTACATTTTTATCATGATCAAGGATGTTGAAAGCTTTTGTAAGCTCCTGTTTGCTGTTCCTCTCACAGATTTTGTCGGTCATCATGTACACAAACTCATCAAAATCAATTGCACCACTCCCATCTCTGTCTACTTCTGCTATCATGTCATTAATTTGCTGAAATGTTTATAAATATATAATAGAAGACATTAAAACATTAAACTGAAATTGAAATTGAATCCTAAAGAAACAAGAAAATCAGAAAATAAGAACTAGAGCTGTCAAAACGTGATGTTTAACGCGTTTACTGAACCCGAACATGACACAGTTAATTTAAACATGACATCTCTAAAATTACATAATTTAAAACTAAGTTGATGTGGCTAGGATAGAAGTTTAGAATAATATTTTTCAATTGTTCATAAAATTATAAATATATATGTTGTTTTGACAAACTGGTCTATAACGTGTCATTTCGACCCGTTAATCCATCTTACACACTTACTAAACAGGTCATGCATGTCATAAACGAGTTAGATATGTTTTTAACCATGTCCATAATACGTCAACCTATTTATGACTAGGACATGTTTACCCCAAACCTTTAACTTCGTGTCGGGTCATGTCATGTTACCTCCCTTGTCATTTCAAAACCAAGGGCCCTGAAATGAAACAACATCAAAATATGATTATATGCATATATAATCTCATGTCATAAGAATTCTTGGCAAGGTTAAATAAATTACATACCTCATTGCATTAGTTAATTCCCTAGCATCAATGGTACCTATATTTGTAACATAACATACCAAAAGTGATATTTTAATTATCATTCTCTAAATTTATATATTCATGGGTTCATATAATGTTTACGGTCCAATATTCACTGTTTTTAGGCTAAACCGTGAGCCAAACTGTTAGTGACAATTTTTTGGTCATCGTAAATCAAAACCAAACCGTTAGAAAATTAAAACCATAATAAACTATTACCAACAGTTTGCCTCTCATTTGATTTCATAGATTGGGCATTTGGGCTTAGTTGCCTTGATAGTTTATAGAAAAAAAACATAGAATACAATCAAAAACAAAGAAATAATAATGTTCTAATAGTCAAAGCTTAAGAGAATGACTCTTTTGTATTGTAGTTTTAAATAAAGCTCAATTATGTGTATAGTTAAACTTAAATTATTTAAATACTTAAGTAAAATAAAGAAAAAAGTTTTTAAAAAAAAATTCGATGAACAAATATCTTGAGCGACCGATCCGGCAGAACAACTCAAAAGATAAAAAAGTATCGTTAATTTCTTCATGTATAAACCGTAAACCAAACCATTTGATACGGTTAAAAAATCCCTGATTAAAAAAAAAGTAACCAATCACGAAACCAAACCGACTACGGTTCAAACCAAACCGTGAACATCTCTACGAACGATATACCATTGCCATCGGCATCAAACATGTCAAAAGCTTCTTTCAGCTCTTGTCTCGTCTGTTGAGTGAATCCATGATGACGTCCACTTGGGTTTGCACGTCCACTTGGGTTTGCTTTCCTTGATTCTCCATAAAATCCCTGATTATAAGAACATGAAATTAAAGTACGAAAAGATCAATTTTCTGCATAAATTCTTTGAGAAAAAAAAAAATCCATATTTTGATTAGGAAAATAAACAAAAGTTAAAAGAATATAATATGAAATTAATTAGGAATTAATAGGAAGACGAACCATTGTATATGAATATGGATTTATGATCCTGTGTCTTAACGATAGGAATGGTTTTGGTGAGGGAGGGCCTGGGCCTTGAACTTCGTTTTCAAGAACAATTGCGATGATGGATGAAAGAATAATAACATATAGGTCGGTCGCTAACTTTACATGCAAAGCAAACCCACCGAATACATACATACATACATACATCATCGGTACTTTAATTTGCTCCTAGATAACATATATTTATTGTTTATCTACCGTCAATGTTGCAAACGTCGCTAAACGCTCTTTAGTCGGAGTTGGAAATATTCAGGGAGTTCTCGGCCTCGTCAAAGAGTACCCGGGGAGTACTCGGCCTAAGCCTAGAGTACTCGGGCCTCGGCAACCTACCTTGTAGCGATTACTCGGGGGGTACTCGGCTCCGAAACCTTGTTTTACAACATTGTCTATACTGCAATATAAAGGAGGGAGATGTCTACAAATGTCATTTTACATAAATGTTAAGATGACATATTATCATAACCTTCAGTTACCATTAATCTATGATCTATATCTATATTATATATATAAAAGAAAGCATATATGCCCCTTGAGAGTGCCACGTGGCTTAATAATTGAGTGTTTTTGGTGTTTTTGAGTATTTTTCTAAATTTATCTCTCTATCTCTTAATTCTCAATTACTAAAATTAAATTGAGTTATTTTAGGAAAAAAGAATTTAAAAACAAATTTAAATTTTTCTCTCTTATCTTCCTCCCATAATTTTTAAACATAAATATCTTTTATATTCGAGATTTTTTAAATAAAAAATTACACCAAATTAACGAGCGTTTTATTATCTTTCCAACGAGTACCATAGTGCTATATAAAAACGAAAAAAAAAACGACTATTTTTTGTGGGGTTATATTCATACAGAAAAAAACACAAAGTGTTCAGGTTATTCATTAATCAAATTGTAACATATTTTAATTTACGTGAAGATGATTATATGTTGAAGGTTATCCTTTTAATACTTTATTATGTTTAATATGGTTTATGTTTTTTATTTTTTTAACTTTTTAAATAAATGTTTTTTAACTAAGATTGATTATGTTTAAGTTATTTACTCTTTTCGTGATTTGAGTTTTCTTTTTTTTTTATCATTTTTTATTAAATCATATTAAATTTTTCAACCCCGGGACCTTCCCGGGGTAATCGGCTAGTTATATTATAAAGCATTTGATAAGGGTATCAAACAAAATTAAGTAATTACTATATTTTATTAAAAAAAATTGCAATTTTATATTAAAAAAAACTAGCTTTTATCCCGGGAGCGTCCCGGGTTGAAATATTTAATATGACATTATAAAATATCTAATATGACAACATAATTAATGACATGCCAATATATGATTAATGAATAATAATAATAATAATAATAATATTTATTTTGAACAAATCTCTGCCATAAGTTATCATATTCAAATATAAAAAAACGAATCTCTGCACCGGGTATAAATCTAGTGTCATTACAAAATATTATATAATGTCAAATGAATTCGGAAGTTTGTAATCGATCATTCTAAAAAGAAGTAACATGAAATAAGAAAAACAAGTTATTTATTGAAATAGTATTATAATAACCATACATATATTTTAGTTACATACTATAAAGTTTTTAGTTTATGATGGTGCACGTATATTGCAAATATCGAACGCATTAGTCTAAGGGTTATGTGATGCGTTAAAAAATTCATGGGTATATGATTGGGTATATAGTTCGGGTGTTTGGGTACGTGGTTTCGGGTAATCGGGTCGGGTATCACCTAATCCCAAACCCGACCCAAACCCACAATTTTTTTAAACTAATCCCAAACTCGACACAATACATGTCGAGTTACAAAATATAGTCGTTTTTTTTTTCTCCGTTTTTTATATAGCACTATGGTACTCGTTGGAAAGATAATAAAACGCTCGTTAATTTGGTGTAATTTTCTTCTTTAAAAAATCTGGCATATAAAAGTATTAGCATTTAAAAGTTATGGGAAACATGAAAGAGAAAATAATAAAGGTTTAATATTTATTTTAGTAGATTAGATTTTAGTATATTTTTTGCTTTTTTTAATTGGTTTATAGGTGGCACCTCACATCCTACATGGCACCTCATGACATGTAGGATTTCCCCCTTTGCAATATATATATATATATATATATATATATATATATATATATATATAGATTATATATAACATAACAAAATTCTACAAAAAGGTTTCTACACATATAAATATATACCTATACACCTTAAAAAGATTGTCAAAACCAATAAAGGTTTCTACACTTGATTAGCAGTTGTATTGTATTGTTTTTATCATATGGAAAAAGTTATGGGTATGGTTCTTTGCAGGTTGATTACATATGAGCCGTTCCAACGTCCCATTAATGTTGATCTTATAAAGGTCCCTATGATTTTTCTCCTTGACAATCTCTCCAGATATGGCACTTTCAACATATTGAGTAAGACTATTAGTAGTATAATAATTGCTAATGAGTCAAACCGCTACTTCCAAATTTTTTTTACCAGCATGTAAGTCAAATTGCATATGGTATATAAAACGTAGCATGTTATCATGTCTCCTTGTAACTTTTAAAAAACTACCCCACTAATGGGATTGGGTACTGAACCACTATTTGGATCAGCCCAGCCCAGGTCTAAACTTGCGTAGACCAAATACGTTGCGCAACCGTCACCGAACTGCGCATGCAGCAGAATTGTAAGATCCCACATCGGTTGGGAAGGGAAACGAACACTTCCTTATAAGGGGTGGGATACCTTCTCTGTCGTACGCGTTTTGGCCAGTCCTTCGGGGGTGAGACTAATGTAAAACCGTGAGTCTGGCATCAGTCTGGTACGGCTGGGCGGGCAAAGCGGATAATATATGATACGAGTTACCTTGGGCTGTTACAGATGGTATCAGATCCGGGGCTCGGATCGGTGTGCCAGTCGTGCCCGTGAGGACGCTGGGCTCCCTAGGGGGGTGGATTGTAAGATCCCACATCGGTTGGGAAGCGGAACGAACACTTCCTTATAAGGGGTGGGATACCTTCTCTGTCGTACGCGTTTTGGCCAGTCCTTCGGGGGTGAGACCTAGGGGTGAGCAAACAACAAGAACCGACCCGACCCGCCCAATACCCGAACCGACCCGATACCCGACCATACTATAAATCTGGAACCGAAATCAAGACCGTGAAGACGGGTCGGTCTTCGGTCTTGCCCTGGCGGTTCCTACGGTTCCAACATAAAAAAACCGAACCCATTTAGGATGTTCAGATTCTCCAAATTCTTCATCAAACGGCTCCACTTATAGGTATAGTAATAGGCTTCAAACAATATGGATATAATAACAAATAACAAATCTCAAACCACGTGTTTATGATATCACCGGATTACATTGTTGAGAAGCTGTGTTGTTGAGGATTTAAGAATGCTTTACTGCTGCTGTTGTCCTTTGAAGCTTTAGAAAATAGTCCTTCATGAATCATTTTCATCCACTCAAACTTAAAATGTGGTTTACATTTTTTTTTCTTTAAATTAAAGGTTCTATAGGTAAAAGCTTTGGGGAATGGAAGACTACCGGTTAAAACTAGACATGTGTCAGTTAAAAGAGAAAAAAATACAGTTTTCATTAAAACCACGTGACCCCTGGTTTTACACTACTTTTACCAAAATAAATTAAAGTGAAATATACAACCCCTTAAACAAAAACCAGGTAATGCTGCTCACATGCTCTCACCTAATGCAATGACTAGAAGAAACAAAAACATTTTTAGTTTCACAACCAATTTATGCTTCTCAGAAATGGATTATGAAGATTAGTTCTAACTTCTAAGTTTACTAGAGAGGCCGAAAGTCTCATATCTAAGCTTTGGTTTGTTCTCCTATTTCGATTTTTTAGTTCCAGATGAGTTCTTTGGTTGTTCATCGGGTCGGTCTTCTTCTTATCGGTTTTCCTCCATACATACCCGAGAACCGAACCGAACCGAACCCGAATTTTGCTTTATCTTAGAACCGAAAACCACCCGATTATGTACAATACGGTTCGGGTTCGGGGTTTTTTCTGGCCGGGTTTCGGTTATTTTCGTTCTAACCCGAAATCTGCTCACCCCTAGTGAGACCAATGCAAAACCGTGAGTCTAGAACCAGTCTGATATGGCTGGGCGGGCAAAGCGGACAATATACGATACGAGTTACCTTAGGCTGTTACAAGAATTTCATCCACTCTCGTACAATCATGGAAGACTTCGCGCGTAAGGCGGTAAAAGCGGTACTCGTTCCATGATTTCCTTAATTATTGCCTTCATTAACTACTTTACTAATATAACCTAGGGTAGTGGAGACAACTCTAAATAGGTACTTACACACACAAACATACACATTACATATTGATTCTTTTAATCGTTTTAAGGTTTGAATTACGTTTCCTCCCTGTATTGTCGACTCTGCCGCAACGCGCATGTTTCCTGCTAGTTTAGTATTAACCAGGAAAAACTACATAAATCATCCTTTATATGTTTACATCATTTTTTAGTTGTTGCTCTTTAAGTTTAAAATTGACAAAAATAATCCTTTATGTTTTAAAATCTTGCACCATTTGTCATTTACCAGTAAACAGTGACGAAGCTTGAGCGGAAATCTCGGGGGGTGAGAAGTCACCAAGGGGTCGGAAGTCACTAGTTACGGGGTTCGAAACCGTATATACCAAAAAACTTCTATATGAATACTTTATAATTGAAACTTCTGAGGGAAAATTTCAGGGGGTCAGGCGCCCCCTTCCGCCCCTATGAAGGGGTCATGTGGACCCCACATGAGCAAAACATTCATTTACTATCATGTTTCCCTTATTTAAATAAAAAGAAATCCAAAATCTTTCAACACACACACACTCTCTCTAACTACTGATTTCCACTACCATAAACCATAGCCGACCACTACCATCGTTGATAAACTAGTTGGTTTAAAATTTTTAACTCAAAACCTAATTATCAAATACAAATCCTAACAGTAACCGTCGAAATTGGGGGCGTTTTGCCTAATGTAATCCAATTAATGATATGGTTTTTTATGTTGGGATGAAACTGGGCCAAAGGCACTAGATTATTACCTGGTTATATGATGCTTTAAAAGTGATTGCAGACGATCGGAATGGTTCTTGTTCCGGCGAGGCTAATTCATACATAAAAGAAAGTTTTGATGGAATTTTTTTTAGTGTTGCAACATTTAGAAATTGTTTTGAGTTAAAATTTTTTAAGGGATCAAATACAAAACAAGATGTAATTTAGAAATTCTTTATGTACTAGTGGGGAGCCCGCGCGATGCAGCGGGTGGACAATTTACAAGTATAAGTGTAATTATGTGGTTGATGTGATACCCCGCATTTTCAGGTTAACACTTATACTGAACTCTAGTAAACTTACATGTTCATACGTGGTTAAATACTTAACTAGGGTTAGTTAAGGAGGCTTAACATATGTTAGAAGATATTAACATATGTTATAATTAGGAAAATCCTTGTTGAACACACACACGAGTCCTGTATCCCGAACGTTGGTGAATTATATGGCATACATAATAATAATATGTACAATTGAATTATGATGAACGTGAAGTACATGCTGATGTGAATTACGTGTTTATGTGAATTATCGTTTGACTGAAGGTTAATACGTAAACCATGCAAATTACGTGCACTTTATGATTAATATGTTATGGGATAATAAAAACAATGGTTTTTATGCAATTTAGGGTGATTAATAATATCGGGTCCGGTATTGGGCCAGAACATGATTAACGGGTCCGGTTAATGGACTAGAAGGGCCCTAAAACCTAATTGCTTGGGCAACAAGCCAAGCATTCTTATAATTAGGGAACAAAAAAAAATATAAACCCTAACCCTACTCTTTTGCGCCGTGAATAACCCACACACACACACACTCTCAATTTTCAACAAACATCAATCTTAATCATCTCATCAAGCTAGTTGTGGTGTAATCTCTAGGCTTTGAGGAATCTTTCTTTGAAAGGTATAATCTTTATATGTTTTATGATGATTATTAATACTTGAAAAGTTTAAAAATCATAGAACACACATGTATATATATAAATCGCATGCATGTATGTGTAGGTTTGAGTTCTTGAAAGTTCATTGTGATTTGATGATGAAAATTGTTGCTAGTAATCATAATTAGGGTTTTTATATGATAATATATGTGTTTAATCAGAATTATATGAGTTATGCATGTATTAGTGATTTTGATGCATGATTAGGGTTTGTGAATAACTTGGGATGCAAGTTTCAGTTTCTGGCAGATTCGTTGGGACGTTTTGTAGGGGCTGTATTGGGTTGTTAAATCGATTGTTTTGATGATTTCTTTGCATGATTGTAACGTTCATGGTCTTAGCTTTTCATAATGGGCAAAAACATCAGATTTGAACTCCGTTTGAGTGGTTTTTGGAATTTTATTTGATTAGGGGTCATATCAGATTTTCGGATTTGTAAATTGGGTCAACTTTAAATACTCATAACTTGAGATTTACAAGGAATTAAGTTATGAAATTTTTACAGTAGGTCAACATTGGAAAAACTCGGCTTTTCCAAGTGGATTCATCTCGTTTGGAAGAATACACAATTTTTGGGAATTTTTCTACTAAACTGACCTGTTGTGGAAATTTTCTATACATAGCTGTGTTGTACGAATTTTAATAATTTTTTTGTTTGGTTTTAAGACAAAACAAAAATATGGGTTTGCAACCAAACCCCCATGAATACTCAGTAAAAATTTGGGACTTTAATTCATTCGTTAAGTATTTTAAATAATTCATTTTTCACAGCGCACAATCTGCCCTAAAAACGCAGATTGTGTACGGAATTTTATGTGACTATTTGGAGTCTTATATGGTGTGTATTTGATATGAACTTGTATGGACACTTGTATGAGATGTATTTGAGGTACTAAACTGATAATAATCACCATGATCACCAACGGGATACGTAGGACTTACTTGTGCATGTAGAGTCATTAGGTGTCACTACACGATTTTGAACTTTTGAAAGTCTTGGACAAACGAGTTATAGGGTGTTGATGATGCACATATACTCACTTAGTGACATTTGTAATAGGGTGTCGGTAGCACTCTACTAATTGTGGAATTTGGATTATTCACTTGCAACCTAAGGTGAGTTTCACTACTTTTTCTCGAAAGCATGTGTCTCGGGTTTGAGACAACTTTGGTAAACATTTTCTGGTCCAGTTTGGGACTACTCTTGCAACTCAGGTTTTGACTTTGTGTGGGTCGGGTTTTGGACTCCTTGTGTGAGTTACGTTTTTATCAGTTTAAAACTTTATTGTCCTTTGTGAACTAAACACACTCTATCTTTTAAAGTCCTTGCATATTATTGGGTTAATCGCTGTAGGCGAACGGGGTATTAGTTGATAGCGCTATTAGGTTGTGCAGCAACCTCATGCTTGAGGTGCTTGTGTCACGGGCATGAACTTCTGACCACGCTCTAAATGAGCTGAACCGCTAGTGTTGATAGACACTAGTGCCAAGGAAAAACTTATAACAACTTCTGTATGTTCCCAATAATCAACTGTTTAGTTACAATGAGTGGGCTAGCTACCCCTGACAAGCTTAAACTGAAAACACTTGAACTTTTGGGTCTTGAGGACCTACGCTTTTACTTGGTTACGTGGTTTTTGGAAACCTACGTGTTTACTCACTCAGTTACTTTACTTAGTGAACTCACCAACATTGTTTGTTGACCCACCATTTACATGCTTTTGCAGGTAGTTAGCTTCCGGTGTCACGATTAGGAAGCACTGCACGTTCACTGCATTTGGGTCTTGGGCATACACCTAAATTTTATATCATGCTTATACGTTTTCTTTCATATGGTTTTGATTTGGGCGCGTTGTTTTGCGCATGGTTTTTAAAAGGTTTAATTTGGTTTACGCTTCCGCAACTTAACTAAACTTGGTTTTTGAAAACGAACTAAATGGTTTGGGCATTTAGAGTTCGTTCATATGACTTATGGCTATGGGATCCTGGTTTGTCATGCACCTCGCGGTAAAACCCCGCAGTGGAAATTTGAGGGTGTGACAGTTGATAAATCGACGGGATGCGCGAATATATAATTAATCTAAATCAAATATTTTGAAAATATTTATAAAAATATTTTGAAACATCACCCAAAAATTAGATTAAAAATACAAAACCTATGACAATAGTAAATAGAACATTACGCTAAAAATAGATAATTATAGAATTCATACCTTAATGGTGAGTCGTATATCTAACGATAAGTTGTCTCCGGTTAAATGTCACAAGAAAATCTACAGTTTATCGTATTTTTAAGTATGTTAATCTAGAGATTATACGTTTAGTTGATCTATCTGGTTGTAATACTTTGTAGAATCTATGGGTAATTTAATTCGTTTAACAAAAATCATGTGTGTAATGTATAGTGTGTTGTGTGTGTGAGTGTATGGATGTGTATGTATTAAGATGTGATTTTGAGGTTTACTTAAAAATAACTAAATGTATAATTAAAATATCTCCGAAAATCGACATGAACCAAAAAATAAAATAACAAAAAGGACCAAAAATATATACACTATGCGAACACTAAATTACAAAAAATGAAATACCACTTTGTAATAATCAAATTAATAATCAGGTTTGTAATTCATCATACATAATTATTATTATATCTTACTAACTCAACAAATCCCTTAAAAGCCTTTGAATTTTCGGTTGTATTAAATCCCAACTCAAGAGTGCTAAAACTTTAATCTTGGTCAAAATTTATTTTATACAATAAGTGGTAAAAAATAAACAACAACAAGATGATAGTTTATATTTGGGAAAACATAGGAATGTCATTCGCATGAAATAAAACAAAATCAATTCAAGCCTTTAAGAAATATATGGTAAAAATGTATATCCACAAAAATATGAATCGGCATAACATTTAAATAGAAAACGCCCTTATTATGCTATAGATTTAATCAAGGGGTAATTAAGATGAATACAAATTTTGATTAACAGTTACCTAAGGTGAGATAAAACAACACACCTTTCTATTCACAGATGGAAGTTGTTGTTGGGCGAATAAACCGCAATACAGTCGGCGGTGTTGATTGGGAGACGAAGTTGTAGGGATATTTATGGTCTTGGTCGAATGACTATAATTATATGCTAAGATAACCGGTTTAAAGTTAATCGAATGGTGATCATTGATTATCGCCACTAATAAAATCTAATTATTAATTGTTACATAAAATGAGTAACAAACAAGAAAACAAAATATTAGTGCACACTATGCAATGAACCTAAACATGTTAGATAACATATGCAAGCAGATACACAATCATATGTATTTTAGTATGTACATATTGCGAGTAACGTACAAAACTTATTACTTGATGCTTCGATTTGATAAGAGATTTGAGATATGGGTCGTCGAGCAGGAATCGGTGGGTGACTATTTTTAACTTCTTGATGGCTAAGAAATTCTGAGCATAAATGAAATCGAGATAATAGGTTCGACATCAACGAATCGATACATGTGCAGACCGAGAGATATAAGAGGGATATATGACTACTTGAGGGTTTGATTAAGGTGTTATATATTTTGAAGTTATAAGACTAATAACTTGCATTAGTAATGGTATTGAAAAGCTAGTTATTTAGCCGGTTATATTTGTTTTGTCTTAACCTTTAACTTAGATTTGTAACAACTTTTTAGTAACCAAAAGTCATATATTAACCTTTCATTATTGTTACATTTATTTCAATTTTAAATAAAATTAAAGACGATTTAATCATGATGAATAAAGTAAAAAAGATCTTTAGTTTTTTCAGCAAATATACATTTTCATATGTCTTGTTATTTTTGTGGCTTAGTTTTAAATAATAATCACAATTTTTGTGTCTTGTTATTTTTGTGGCTTGGTTTTAAATAATAATCCCAATTTTTATAAAGATCAAGTAATCAAATGTTTTATATGATATATTTAATTTTATTTTTTAATTTGATTATTGAACTTGGTAAAATAAAAGCTTCATATGTCATCAAAGAACAATATATATATTTGGTAAACAAATGTTTTATGTCAATATTCATGCATCATGTGGTGGCGTCGATAGCCAAAAGACAAGGGACACATGCACTAATCGGGCTTGTCCTGATTGCTAAGTGTTATGTGCCTTATGTCCAAGGCTTGATACAAAACCACTATCGAGCCGGGGGTCTCACTGGAAGCAGCATCTCTATTCCCACGGATTAGAGATAAGGCTGTCTACATTTTACTCTCCTCAGACCTACCTTAGCTTTACTATTGGTGGGATTAACTGAGTATGATGATGATGATTTTATAACTACTTTTTTACAAACCAAAAGTAATGAGTTCACTTTCATTATTGTTACACTAATTGAAATTTAAGTAAAAGTTTGTTTAAATGAAATTTAACAAATTTAATTATTAGATTTGAAAGACAATTTGATATTATGTATAAAGACAATTTTACCCCTTTATCAAGTTACTTATGTATTGTACCATAAGCATAAGATATTGCATTTACTTAAATTTGGTTGTCATCCTTCTCATAATATAGTACAGATAAATCGATGACGTTAAAAAAAGAAAAAGAAAAATTCAAATACAGCGGAATAAAAACCATTTTTTTAATGGCCAAAGAACACCGGAATAAACAAAGAAATCTATATGGGACCAGACGAAATCGAGATTTCTAAACTTTTATTTGTACGAACTGCGTTTATTTGTCACTAACGGTTGTCACTATCTTCTAAGATTTATAATATTTACAAAAAATGGAGCGTTTATTAAAAAAAAATAAGACCAGGTGTATAGGAGCGTTACTTTTTTGAGCGTGGAATGAGAGAAAAAAGCCCCAAAACGTCGGTCTACACCGTCCCCTGGGCGTTTGGGGGCTTTTCTTGGGGTGGGCATGAAATAGATAATGCAGCAAATTTGACGAGAAAATGGTGAGCCAATCATGATGAGCCATTTGGAGTGGAGGCGTGAAATTGAGCTTCCCACCACATTTTTTCTAAGCAGGCTCATAGTGATAGTAGAATCAAATCGTATCATGAGACATGAGTCGAAAGTATTCACGAGTTTTAGGTTCTTAAAGTACTATAATTTTTTTATAAGTTACATGAAAGCATCAGTAGGCTCATAGTGATAGTAGAATCAAATCTTATCAAGAGACAGATTTATTTATTAATTATTTGATGGATTCGACACCCAGCATCCGATAACTATTTCTTCCAGTTACTACTGGTCGAACCATTGATCGGGGCCATAATGGAACAGGTACGGGGCGCTCTTGTAGCTGTAGCTGTGATTCAGACGCCGAAAGAAAGGGGTGAACATACTTCAATGCCAGGATAATAAAGTCTTTAAAAGATGGTACAAAAACAGTAGTCTGTCACTTACTAACAACAGAATAATAGATTTTACATATCATAGGATCACAATAGCAGCTTAATATCCATATGAAGTTCTCTTCATCATCCTCATGAACTCATCTGCACTAACTTCTCCATCACCTAAAAAATACAAATACATCAAACAATAGATAAATGACATATCATCATCATCATACTCATTTAATCCCATCAATAGCAAAAGCTAAGGTAGGGTCTGGGGAGGGTAAGAGGTAGACAGCCTTACCTCTACCCCGTGGGAATAGAGAGGCTGCTTCCAGTGAGACCCTCGGCTCGATAGTGGTTTTGTATCAAGCCTTAGACCCAAGGCACATAATAATTAGCAATCGGGACAAACCCGATTGGTGCATGTACCCCCTAGTCTTTTGGCTATCAACGCCACCACATGATGCATGATTAACCGTCCATCATTTTTAACGTTATTTTCACAAAATTAGTAAAATAACGCCAAAATTAATGCAACTTTACTTTTGCCCCCCGAGGGCCACATATATACATTATATGTGCACAGTCGTAAGCGGGGCTTATAAATGACATATCATTTGCATAAATAAAAGATTAGACATATTTAAAGATTTAAAAACCTCAAATAAGATTTTATATATGTAAAGAAAACTAAATAATATCGTAATAAAGAATAAAGAATAAAGAAACAAGAAACTCACGATCACGGTCAGCTTCCTCCACCATCTCATTGATCTCTGCATCAGTAAAATGTTCACCTAATTCTTTAGCAATGTTTCTAATATCAGAGACAGAAATCTTCCCCTGCATTCATCAAAGAAACATTAGTATCTACGTTTTTTTTAATAAAATCACCGGTGAATAATATAAAAGGTTACATTAGTTTCTACGTTTTTTTTTAATAAAATTACAGGTGAATAATATAAAAGGTTACATTTTGATCTTGGTCAATGATTTGGAATGCTTTTGTAAGCTCTTGTTTGCTGTCTCTTTCACCAATTTTGGCAGTCATCATGTACACAAATTCATCAAAATCAATTGCGCCACTTCCATCTTTATCCACGTCTGCTATCATTTGATTGATTTGCTGAAAAAGAATGAAACAAGGATCATTTATAAACCACACATGTCTAATAAATGACAGCCCGTTTACTTACTCAATGGCCGATTTGGGTCCTATAAAAAAAATAGCTACAAAGGAATGGGTCAAATGGGTTGGAAACTAATGTTTAATGCAGACAACCTGGTAAATAGCGATTTCAACCCATTAACTTATAAAATCGCGGATTTGGGTTACTTCTAATTACAAACTGGTCAAATTGGTATAAAAACTCTAGCTAGAAAGTAGAAAGGGAACAGGCCAAACGGGTTGGAATAGTTAACCGAAGTTAAAGTTTAATGCAGAAAACCTCATATATACTTCTATTCAAATATTTAGATAATTAACCAAGAGCCCATGGATCATATAGGTTGGAAAATCAGCGACGGTAAGAAGTTACCTCCTCTGTCATTTCAAAACCAAGCGCCCTGAAAATGAAATCAGGTAAAGATATTATTGCATGCATAATTCCATACATAAGATTATCGTACAATTTATTCGATAATTGGTTGATTTGGTTTATGTTTTATCTATAATAGGTCAAAACAGGTAAATCAAAAGAATTTCAACAAAATGGGCCAAACAGGTTAAAAGTAAGTCATCCAAAGTGTATTTTAAATGTCCATAACATCTTTTAAAATCAAATCAAACAGAAAAAAATAGATTACTACCAAACAAATAGAACTAATTACTTTACCAAAAATTAGATTATACAAACTGTATAAGATTTGGACAAAGCATGTTTCGACTCAACCTGACTGGCTACCGACAGTTACCCATTTTGACCCGTTACGCAACCCGCACTACCCATGTCTCTACATGTAGTAACTGCAATGACGGATTAAACTCATACCTCATTGCAACATTCAACTCCTTGGCATCAATAGTACCTACATTTTAAACCGATCAAACCATTCAATTTAAACAATTCTCACTAAAACACAGTGTTGTAAGAATCGCTAGGTGCTAGTCGGTCGGTGAGGTATCGACTAGCGATTAAGCAGGATTACTAGGGATTAATCGTGATTAATCGGATTCGGATTTTATATGTAATTTTCAATTTTATATATATACACGCACATTTTATATGCACTTTTTCTAAGTAGACATTTTTAACCCCTTCCTCGACTCATCTTTAAGAACTGACTGGGCTCGAGCTCGGCTCGTCATGCTTTTATGAAGCTCAAGCTCGGCTCGAGCCTACTACTTTGAGCTCGAACTTGGCTCGAAAGTAAAACCCAAGCGCTCGAGCTCAACTCGACTCGCCTCGGCTCGAAATAATTATAAAACAATTTAGAAAGAGCTAAAAGCTCGGCTCGAGCTCGCTTTGATAGCTTAAACGAGCCGGATTTAGCTCGACTCGCCAATGTTAAACGTATACTATATATAAAATAATAATAATATAAACTTTGTTTGGGCTCGTGAGGCTAAACGGTCTTTACATGAAAAGCTCGAGCTCGGGCTCGATAACTAAACGAGTCATGTTTCAAGCTCAAGCTCGAGCTCGGGCTCGTTAAGGCTCGGCTCGTTCGAACTTTTTACTGATTCGATCCCGAGTAGCTCTCAAGCCGTTGCGCATCATTTACACCCCTAGTATTATCCAGCTGAAATTTCCAGATTTTGGCCGAAATTTGGCTGGAATCGCTACACAGCCACTGACTAGCGATTAATCGGTGTTTGCTCAGTGAACGTCCAACTAGCGATTAACCCGCACTTAATCAGAGGCTAGGCGATATTTTTACAACCGTGCGAAAACAGCATACAAGCCTGATCGATTAACAACATACCAGATCCATCAGTATCAAACAGCTCAAATGCCTCTTTGATCTCCTGCCTTTTCTGTTGAGTCAACCCATGATGACGTCCTCTCGGCTTCTCCCTCCTTGATTGTTCTCCATAAACCCCCTAAAAATACCCCCAATTTCAAACCCAGAATAACAACATATTAATTTCACAACATAATATTAATCAACAAACCCTAAATCCCCAATTTCACTATCCTAAGCTAAGATACATCAATTCTTGATTAAAGCACACAACTTTCTGAAGAAAAAACACAATCGATGATGACCCATAACATGATTAAACAAAAAGATAGGTTCTTTATGTAAAAAGATAGCAGAAAACAATCAAAAGTTTAATATATAGAATACAGAATCAAGAACACTTACCATTGCACCTAAATCTTTAGATCTTTAACAAACAAGTTCCTTTGCAGTCTTCTTTCTGTCTGTGTGTTGAATGAGTTGATTGGAAATATCAGAGTTATGAAAGAAAGGGTCGTTAAAGACAACGACCCCAAGTGTCACGAATAAATAAGTACAGGGACCTTTTGTGTCATTTTTCATAGTTGGAATAAGTAATATCTAGTGCAGGGGTCAATGGTGTCAATTTGTAAAGTTCTGGTAACTAACGTTTCGGTTATAAGTTCGTTAGTAGTTGGTTGAGAGGGTTTTCGATTAAATGAATTGAGTTCTTTGGTTGAAGTTATAAAATATATTTTTAAAGTTTTCGTTTTTGTTGTTAAGGGGTTGACGAGTCATTTGGCTTATAGTGTATTCTATGCAATGTTTTAACGTCTTGTATTGGAGCCGGTGGTTGACTTAAGAACTTTTGTTACCAGACTCATAGCTATTCGGTCTTTGTTTTTCAACCAATGTATAACTTTTTAAAAGTATTTTGGCTATATGACTTTTTAAAAGAAAAACTACTTACAACGAGTGTATTACTTTGTTTGAGAAGAATAATTATCAAACACAAGTTTAACTATTTCTTGCTATCGTAACACCAATAGCTTTCTAGTGCACTAGTTTTGTATCACATGATTCTGCTTTTGTATACTAAAACTCCAAGTCTGGAACATGTGTCTAAAAATGATGTGATATTATATGACATATTCATATTAGATATCTGTATCATGTGATATCGTGATATGTTATAACATGACATGCTATGATATAATATGACACGATACGATACAATGCGATACAATATTATATAATATTCATTATATATATTAAGAAAAACATAAATAATAAACACAAGTCATTTTATATTTCTATTAAGAAAAACATAAATAATAAAATTATGGAAACCAATAAATCAGTTTAAATTCAATATATGCATTTAAAATGAACAGTCAAATGTAGAAAATTGTAATTATTATTATTATTATTTCTTTCCTCCGTTTCCTTTGTTTCAATATCGCCTATAAATAATAGGCACGATCTCAGTCGAGTCCTTATAACTGTCAGTATCTCCATAACAACTTTCAGATACAACAATGGCGTCTTCTCTCCTTGGATCACCAATGGCGCCACCAACTGAGCTCAACAACCGCTCTGTAAGCCATCATTTCACTTGCATTTGTCGGTTTTTCGCTCTTTTGATTCTGCACAATGATTGCATGTTTTATTAATTAATTATGAGAATAAATTGATGTGCATGCAATGTTTTCATAAATGCATGTCAATTATATATACTATGTTTGTTGATTGTTGTATGATGATGATGGAACCAACAAATCATATGAAAGATTGAAGGAAATTTAGTTAGAGTTTTGATATTATACATAGTAATGTCTCGAAACAAACACCCCCCCCCCCCCCCCCCCCCGGTAGACTTGGGTTCGCCGTATAGAAAGAGGTGGTAGCGCAGCTTGTTGCCCGTCTGCCTTCTATTTTGATATAATTTTCGTTTTTATGGAATGAAATGATTTATCACAAAAGAAAAAAAATAAATAAATAAAATAAATAAAAATGCATATAAAAACTTACTTTAGTTTAAGTTATGACATCAAATATATTTTTCTTTAAAAGGTTTATATTCATAAATGGGTCAACCCGAACCTGACCCGTGTAGAATAAACAAAAACCTGTGAATTTCGTGTTAAGTTGGTGTCGTATCAGAAACTCACACCCCTGATTGTTATTTTCCTAAGTTTGCTATTTTACAGGGGATTTTTAGTTCTCGGTGTAAATCGGGTTCAGCAAGTACCCATAGTTCGACCTTATTCGCCAAGAACTGCAGATTAACGTACTCAAGGGACTGCAACATGATCTTAAAGACTTCAGCAGTAACGGATATGATGACCGGATACTTGGATGGTTTTTTTCTTTTTTTTTTATAAACTGTTACACAAATATTATTTACATATGAATGCATATTAATACAGTTTATTTGGTGGCAGAAACATGTTTAACTGAAGTGGTAGTTGATAAGGAGCCGAGTGTATCAACCATACTCATGAACTTTGGGAATGAGTTTGATCCTTATGGCGCAACCAGCACGCCTCTATATCAAACAGCTACCTTCAAGCAGGTAACTTTTTGCAGCCCATTTGGGCATTTTGGTAATTACTATTATTATATCGCAACCTGCGAATATTTATTTACTAAAACAGCTACCTGCCTTTTCAGTCTTCAGCGACTGAATATGGTCCCTATGATTACACTCGGGGTGGCAATCCTACACGCGATGTGCTTGAAAAGTATGACTTATGAGACCTTTTTTTTTTATTAAAAAAATAGTTGTATAGACTTATGAAACGGGTTATAATGCTATTATCATTTACATTTTATTAGTCTCATGGCAAAGCTTGATAAAGCTGATCGGGCTTTATGCTTTACAAGCGGAATGGCTGCGTTATCAGCTGTTAGTCATCTTGTTAACCCTGGTAAAGTTATTTGGTGGCTCTACTTTTACTCTAATGCCATAACGCGTACATTCTTGTTTACACAAATATGTAATTTTTGGTCGTTTTATTTATTTAACGATAACGTACTGCAGGTGAAGAGATTGTTGCCGGAGAAGATATATATGGCGGTTCAGATAGATTACTGTCACAAGTCATTCCAAAGAGAGGAGTTGTGGTGAAGTTAGTACAAAATTTAGAGTTTTTAACATAACTAACCACATGAATATCTTTTTCCATTTTTTTTTATTTTTTTTATTTTTTTTATTTTTTTTATTTTTTTCCCATTTAACCACAATTTTGATTTTTGAGTTTCGGTGTTACAATTTGTAGGCGAGTGGATACAACCAACTTAGATATGGTTGCATCCGCTATTGGGCCCGAAACAAAGCTTGTGTGGTTAGAATCTCCAACCAATCCGCAACAGCAAATTTCTGATATTCGTGTAAGTTTGTAAATAGTAACATCATATACACATAATATATGATTATAACTTCCTTCCCCAATTGCATTTGTTATATTTCAGAAAATAGCAAATATTGCTCATGACAACGGTGCTCTTTTATTGGTGGATAATAGCATTATGTCTCCGATATTGTGTCAACCGTTGGAACTTGGAGCAGGTGCTTATATTTTTGTATATCGGTCGGTGGGAAAATGGACGGGTCAGAAGGGTTGACTAGTGGGTTAGATTGGGTTGGATAATTTTTTGTTCGGGTCAGGCTGACCTGGATGCACGAGGCTCCTGCATGTGCGCGTCCCGCAAAGAGGGGGGGGGGGGCCTTGGGCCTAATGCATGTGTCAAGTATTATTACAACAACCAGTTGTTTGAATAAGTTGATGTATTAGGAATATGTCGCGTTTTTTTAATCTTATGGACTTTCTTTGAATGTGAAATATATTTTCACATGATTAAATCTCTGGACCTTAAGAACCCAACTAAAAGGTTCCTTTAATAAATTGTTGCACTTTCAGACCTTTCAATGCACTCGGCTACAAAATTTGTTGCTGGACACAGTGATGTCATGGCTGGAGTGCTTGCTGTTAAAGGAGAAAGGTTTGAACATCACATGATATAAATATTGATTTTGTCTTTGGCTTTGACATCGACTTTCTTGCTCTTGTTCAAATGACATTGTTATTTTTTAATATCGAAAAACAGGTTGGGGGAAGAGTTATACTTCTTGCAAAACTCAGAAGGTGCCGGGCTTGCACCTTTCGATTGTTGGATTTGTTTACGTGGAGTCAAAACAATGGCGTTGCGCGTCGAGAGACAACAGGTTTTATTCAAAATTACAAATCTATCCTACTAAGTTATGTAAATATTATTTTATAAACAATTGGCATTTTGTTTTGAAACTGCATATAAATTTTTTTTTTATTAACTTTTGATGATATTTATAGGAGAATGCACAAAAGATAGCAGAATTTCTAGCTTCTCATCCCTTGGTAACAAAGGTTAACTATGCTGGTCTTCCTAACCATCCAGGACACACTTTACACTACTCTCAGGTATTCATGTCCTCTAAATAATAATAATATATGTTTAAATAAAAAAAAAAGTAGAAAAATAGTTAATTCTTAATAAAAAAAATTATTTTCCTTTTGTAGGCGAAGGGTGCAGGTCGGTTTTGAGTTTTGAGACAGGTTCTTTGGCCCTATCTAAGCATGTAGTAGAAAATACCAAGTACTTCGGCATAACAGTTAGTTTTGGTAAATCTTTCTTCCCCTTAAAAGATTATATAGTGATTATCAACTTATCTCCATTGTTTAAATGTTGGAAATATTTGGTTCATTGGACCGGTTGTGTAACGTATCAAAATGGGTTTTGGGTCAAGCCGAAAACTTTTCCTTAGGGTCAAAAAATGTCGGTTCAGGTTCACCTTATTTTGCCACTGGGCGAACTTAACGTTTGAATAACCCATTATGTTTTAAAATTGAATTGTGTTAATTTCATTGTGGCAGGAACCGTAAAGTCACTCATATCGTTGCCAAGTTTCATGTCACATGCAGTCATACCACCAGATGTCCGTAAGGCGAGGGGTCTAACCGAAGATTTGATACGTATATCTGTTGGCATTGAAGATGCGGATGATTTGATTGCTGATTTGGATCATGCACTCAAAACGGGGCCTGTTTAGGACTTTTGGATGCGAGTTTGATTAGGTTTACTAGTTTAGAAATCAGCTACTTTATCTAGTTATATCATAATAAAAAACAAATATGCAATAAAGCTTTGTCCATCAAACTTTCATTATAAAGATAGGAAAATTTGTGTTCTTGTTGAAGATGATGAGGGTTTTGTATTTGATTTATATACGCACTTTCTTGTTGACGTGGTTAAGTCGCTAAACTACGTTTTGTAGATAAAATTAAGCGTAATTAAGCGGGTAGATATTTAAGACAATAACTCGGGTATACTAAGGAAAGCCTATTTTACGTTGTTGACAATGAAACATAGCATTGGCACAGCCGCCTTTGGTAAGGACTGAACTTCAAAGTGACGTTTAGCAAGCAAGAGGGTGTTTTGATTTTCCCACATAAAAGTAGGCTAGGTAAAACAACAGCTCTAGTCAGGTTAGGTAGCATGAATTATATCGGTACACGTTAGAATAGTCATTTTAAAATAGTTATATTTGGTCAAGTATCAAGAAGCGCAATGCTGGACATATGTGTACAAAACTTCTGGCGAGCGTCGAAAAACTTGGATGGGATTTTTGTTGTGGTCTGTATGATGGTTCACCGACTAGGCGGCATCAGTTGGGTCAAATGAGTTTGTTTATATACTGAATAAATTGAAGATTGTTACTTTATTTCTATTTCAGTTATGGAGTTATGTTTTGCATGGGTTTATTGTTTAAGGTTTAAAGATTCTTATTCACTTGGAATTAGGCAGTTATGCAGTTACATAACTGTCTCATTACGCCAAATAGACCAATATTAAACAACCAGTGTGCGACGAAAATGCGTGCCGTCTCAAAACTGATCAGAAAAATAAAAAACGATTGCCAAAACTAAAATCATATGATAGCAAAATCCTAAAGAGATCCCAAATAACCAAACTATATAAAACAAAAAACAAATCAGAAAAATAAAAAAAGATTGCCATCTAATTCTTAATATGTATCCACCATCATACCATTATTTGTTAGTTCAGATGCACTAATCATTTACCAAAAGTTCTTTCAACATGATCATAATGTGAACCTGCATTACAACAAGGTTCTAATCAGCATATTAAGAAATGGCTAACTTTTAGTACAGATAAACCGGGCCAGGCCGACTCAAAAACACTTTTTTCCTTTTATTGTGTTTGATAAATAAATAGCTAGCGCGGTGTGAATGTTTAACAAACTGATTTTACTACAATAATCTAATGCCTGTGGTAATGCAGTTTATTTATTATTTATTTATTTAGTGCATGGTTAGAATAATACCAAGAGTAAAAATAAATAAATCAATCACTACCAAACCCTTCATAACTCAAGCCTTCTGATATTGTGTCCAACCTTTTACCATCTCCTGTCAGGATTAAAGAACACTTTTTCAGTTACAAAAAAAAAAAAAAAAAAAAAAAAAAAAAAATACCTTGAATGTTTCCATGGGAATTCAATAAATTTGTATCTGATGCCATATAGGGTGACCTAGGATAGCTGTCCAATATACCTGAATCAAAATATATGTGAATTAATATTTGATTTAGGCCGGGCCAGATAACGGGTCAAAACAGACTAAATTTTTAAAGGGCTCAAGTTGGTTTCCCACTTTGTCGTGAGTTTAGTCCATTTCAACGCGTTGGCTAAATTTTCATGGCTCAAATTTGCCCACGCCATTACAAAATAGATCGTTTGGGTAATTTCGATCCGTTTACTATAATGGGTCACATTCGCTACTTATAGGCTTATAGCTAACTAGATCAGATGGGTTGAAAGTAGCCCAAAGTGTATTTGCAATGCATACACCTTACTAAACCACTTTATCCAAAACGGCAAATATTTCAAATTTTCAAATACATTGGTGGGTCGGCACAACCTGACCCAGCACGCCTAGACGAGTTACCCAACCAACGCTTTCTATCACCTCTAATAGTAGCTAAAAAAGCGTTATTTACACATGTCAGAGAAAGAGATAGAACCTGAACTATTAGAGAAATCAGCTGTCAAATCTGACAGGCTAAAGTTTCTAGGAATCTGACCCAAAAACCCAAACAATGACGAATCAGATTCCACAATCGGCTCACTCACAGGCTTTTGGTTCGCTTCTTCACCAACAAAGGATGGAACATGCACCTCTTGCAGTGCAGGGTTATACATAAACGAATGTTCATGAGCATAATTTATTCCATGCGTAATTCCCACATTTGAGTTATGATTCATTTGTATGTTTGGTGACACATCATCCTGTCTGGACAAACCAGGCATACCAACACCATATTGCATTGGGTGAAATGACGGCCCGCTATTAGTGAGCCCAACTGGCCATTTGGCAACTGCCGGTTGATGCATGTTTTCTTGCGTCAGCGCTTGTGAGTTATCTGGTGCATAGCATGAAGAGTTTTGGTGCACTGTTTAATAAAAAAAATATATATGAGAAATAGAATTACTTATGAATTGACCAGACCCGTTTGACCCGTACAAAAAGTTACGCTATGGACCCAAGCCCAGCCTGGCCATGTATTTAGCCACAAAAAAAAAAAAAAATGGATAACAGAGTTGAATGTTACATAGAGGAACATGAGATCCATTAGGAACAGGAACTGAAGCGGCTCCAGCGATGGAAGATATATGTCTCATCAACTCATCTTGTGTCGCGAGTAATTTATTGAATTTCAATATTTGGTCCTTCAAAGCCAACCTGAGGTAATAAGCCTTGAAAAAATCTTGGTTTTGTTCTTCAAGCTTCTGCCAAACTGAACGATAGCATACGCGTTACATGAACAAATCGACAAGTTCCATACCAAATATAAATCACAGTCAAAACACTAATTAATAACTTGAAAACTCGTAAAAAGATTACCAAGTTCGGTAAAACTAGGCACAATTTTGGCTTGATCGAGTAGCGTGTTAACAACCTCCTTCCGGTTCATGTACAGCTGAAGACATCTCTCTATAAGATTTTGTACCTGAACAAAAACACTAGTAAATGAGTAAATTCAATTACATAATAACAAAATAACATTTAAGTAACATTTGCTACACAGAAACATTGTGTTTAATATGTATCATCAAATTCCATTTACTTCTTTTACATGTACCAATTAAATCTCAAAAAAAAAAAAAAAAAAAAAAAAAAGCATACCAGCAGTATATCTTGAGGTGACACCTTTTTAACCTCTTCATTAGACATCTTTCTTCAAGATCACAATCAACTAACTTCTTGTAGTAAACAACTATGTGAGGCTGATGCTTAACCTTTCTGAATAATGTTTAATAACAGCTTTTAACTGAAAATAACATTTGAATCAAATTACATCATCAGAAAAGTTTAAACTTCAACAACAAAATTAATAATAACAAACATTGTTGTAAATATCGGTTCTAGGCTGCCATTAATCGCTACTCGCTAGGCTGCCAATGCGATTTCAACTAATCAGTCAAAATCGGCCAAAATCTGTCAACTTTGGTCAAAATCTTTGAAGTATTTGAAAAATTATAAATATTAATCCAATCCAATTAATAAGTTTGAAAAATTATATAAAAATTTTGAATTCTTTTTTTTTTTTTTGTGTCATATATATACAAGTGTGAAAAATTAGAAATAACATTCCAATCCCGAATGTCAGCACTCCACCGCCGGACTAGCGCCTAGCGATTTTTACAACTACGAGAACAAGTGCAAGATAGTGCAGTGTGTAATATAGCAACCTATCAAAGCATGATATGTGAACTAAATGGATACACACATCTATCAACCTTTACAACATTAATAAATCAAAATCTATGGTTTGACAATCTATTCAAACAAGAAACATAGACATAAAAACATCAACAGTGAACACAGAAATCAAGCTTCTAAGATGATCATATAAAAAACATTAATACCATCAATAAAAAAAGAAGTTAATAAGAACATACAGAGTTACAGTTGTTATTTGCATGTTACTGATACAAATAAACGATAAACACATCAAAGTAACATAATTTTTTTTTACCTCAGTAAACACGAATATTTTTAGTGGATTCGCTTTTAATCGTTCGAATCTTTTCCAAATAAACCTTTTGAAAATCAAAATTTTGAGATAAAAATTTTAATTGTATTTTGAAGATATTACAAAACTTGTCCCTCGGTAATTAGTTGATATGCAGTTTTCATCTCCATACAATATGATCTTTTTATTTTAGTCTTGAAAGGAGCGGGTTACAGTTAAAGGGTGTTCATAAACCGTTAAAACTAAAGCAAGTTGATCGATTTGAGATTTATGTGGTTTTAACGGTTTGAGATTTATAGCTGCTCTTAGCAACGAACCGACTATATAAATCAAACCGGGCATTTAAGTTTTTTTTTCATTTTTTATATGCCTCTATCAAGTGGGCTACCCACATTTTTAATTTTTTAATATAAACTAACAATTTTGAAAAAGGTATATTAAAATTGGGTTCAATCCATCAAAATGCTAAAAAAGTGTGTCTGGCCAACCTGTCCAACACAGACTATTTAGTTTGTTATTTGACGAAATCATATCACCATATCACCTCTTATCTTTTTTTTTTTTTGAACGGCCAACAAATTGGAATCACTCACGGAACACTGGAGTATCATCGTGCCACCAGTGTTGCCACGCGATCATATTCCACCACTAAGTCACCAATTCAGGAGGAAACTCATAATTATGAGAAAACCCCCTTTGTGAGATTCGAACCCAGGACCTCATGGCCCCTAAGTCTTATCACCCCTTATCTCACTTTACTTTCAACCTTGTTCTTTTAAGTCCTAGATTAATTAATTTTATTAAGAATTTTAAATCAATGTAAAAAAAATATGATTTTATCATACAAAGCGTAGAGAACAATTTGGATTCAACAAGTCTAATACAGACGAGGTCATATGCATCTGTGTAGTTATGCAATACGTATATAATTACACAACAAATGTATGCAATAACACACAATAGTGAATTATTACATACTGTTACACAATATAGTTTCATAACATACGTATATATAAATAATTGTGTAGGGGAAGGTTAATTGGAGAACACATATATTTCGTGCGAACTGTGATAACGCTATCTAAAACCATTCAAATTCAAAATTTCTTTTTACACTTATCTTTATTATTAAAATACAATCTCAAAAATATAATTTATGCGTAAAAATTTAAACGTATACGAAAATCAATTATTTTTACACATGTGTAAATTTACTGTTTATACATGTGTAAAAAGTTAATTTTAGAGTGTTCTTTAAAGAAACGATGACTAATTTGGAAAAAAAAAATCGTTTTTAATGTTGTATTTTAATTAACGAATTTTCTATTAAAAAATTGATTTTGATTCATTTTTTGTTTGTTCTCACGATATTTAGTGTTCTCAAGATTACTCTCCCCTAATTGTGTATTGTTATAAATTGTATATCAACGAGTTGATGATAACCCGTGTGTTGCAACGAGATGTTGATACTATATAAAATGGGTGAGTTTTTAATTTTATGCAAAAAAAAAAAAGAAAAAAATCTTTTCAATTCTCTTTTTCCCCATTCTACAACACCATACTAAAGCATATTGCTTTAAAATACTAAACCTAAATTTAAAATTTTTGTGTCATCATATTGTATTGCTAAGAGGCACAATCAAAACGCTCTTGGGTGTTAAAGAACCCCTCAAACAAAACAACTTTGATTTTGCAAATGTTAGATCGGTTTCACTACTTCTGGTTAAGAACACAAAAACCCACACCAACCCAAGGTCTTTGATGTTGAAGTGTGTTTTAGCTATTAGAATACCAATATGTAATTATGGGCTATGTAGTTAAGTCAGTCGATATATCGGTTATTGGTTATCAACCGAGAGTAGAGGGGTTTCTGGGAAGTATATAGACCTAATTAGGGATATGTATGTTAGGACTGATACTAGCGTTCGGGCGCCTGTAGGAGACACTGAGTTTTTTCCCCGTAGAAGTAGGGCTCCACCAAGGGTCTGCGTTGAGCCCTTTCCTGTTTGCGGTTGTCCTAGACGAGTTGTCAAAGTCAATCCAGGAGACGGTTCCGTGGTGCTTGTTTTTTGCAGACAATATAGTGTTAGTGGCCGAGAGTAAACAAGGCTTGAATAGAGGAGTGGCGTCTAGCTTTGGAGAGTAAGGGTCTAAGGATTAGTCGATCTAAGACTGAGTACTTACACTGTGACTTCAGTGGTGTGGGCAATGATGAGGACACTCAGATTACCATTGGGGGTCAAGTAGTTCCGCATGTAACTAAGTTTAACTGTTTAAGTATTTAGGATCATTTATACAAAGGGGTGGAGAGTTAGATAGTGAAGTAGCCCACCGTATCCAGGCTGGATGGTGTAGGTGGAGAGCAGCTATGGGGGTTTTGTGCGACAGAAGGTTTCCAATTAAACTAAAGGGTAAGTTCTATAGGGTAGCAATTAGACCGGCTATGTTATATGGCTCCGAGTTTTGGGTAATCAAGAAAGCGCAAGCACGAAAGATGGAGGTAGCCGAGTTGAGGATGCTGAGGTGGATGTGCAGGCACACACGACTAGACAGGATAAGAAATGAGGTTTTTAGGGATAGATTGGGTGTAGCTCGTATCTTGGATAAGATAAAAGAGACGCGATTGAGATGGTTTAGACATGTGAAGAGGAGACAGTCGACCGAGCCAGTTAGAGCAGTAGACAATCTCACTATGGAAGGTAAGAGGAGTATAGGCAGACCAAAATTGATTTGGGACGACCAGATTAGACAAGATTTACTAGGGTTGCATCTCTCTGAGGACATGATCCATGATAGGGGTTTATGGAGACATAGAATTAAGGTCAATGATTTTTAGGAGTTGGGAAACATACATTTTAGGTGTGTAGTAGGGTCTTACGTTTGCCTTTATGTTAAGTAGAGTTTTACATATTTTGTCTTCTTGTATGTTTGTTTATTTACATGTTGTTTGTGATAGCATACTTGTTTATTCTTTCTATACACATTTTTTCATTGTCTATGTTGTTATGTGTAGTTGGGGGGGTGTACATACATATATACATATATATATACCTTTTTTGTTGGGACAGATTGTGTGTTTTGAGCCGAGGGGCTCTCTGGAAGCAGCCTCTCTACCCCCTCAGTGATAAAGGTAAGGTTTGCCTACATCCCACCCTCCTCAGACCCTACCAATAGCTTTGCTATTTGTGGGATTTACTGGGCTTGGTTGTTGTTGTTGTTTAACCGAGATATCTATTCAAAACATTGGTCAAAATATCTGGTACTGATATTATAGGCGATATTGACTAATACTTGACCAAATATCACCGATATTCCCGATATCAGTATCTTTCTTCTTAGTTCTTCCATTCGTTTTTCTTCTTATTGCTGCTACTATTAATTGTTAGAATTAAATATTAGTGTCTTAAGTCTTAAGAAGTTCCCACTTGTTATAATTGTTAGTTTTTGCAAGTTGCAAAAGGTTTATTTGCTATTAAAATTGCTGATATCCGACCGATATCTTACCACGATAATTTATATCTCAAATATCGGTCCTTAATCGACTTCTGAATTTTATCGCATGAAGATTATAGGCATGTTTGTTAATCGAAGTGAATCAATTTTCTAAAAGCAACCGTATCTTATGATGATAAAGTCAATATTATCAATGCAAAAGAACAATTCTTATGTATGGTTGAATTCAATTATCCCTCTAAAACTAAATAGTTTTCTGGTTAATCTTTACTGTGAGTAAAGATCATGTTTGTGTCCTTAGTTATTACATGCCCATTTTCGGGTGTTTCAGTCTTTGTTGCTCGAAATTTTCATTTTTTACTCATGTGGTTTCCTTTTTTTTCCCATAAATATCCCTATGGTCGGGGGGTCTGTCCATAGTGTGGGGACTCTCCTATGTAGTCGGGCAGAAATGTTTGTTGGTTGTTCAAAAAAAAATAATGATAAATATGGTAGTCGTAATTCAAGAAGAAAAAAAATAACAATCTTGGAAAGACATATGCTTGACCATTCGAAAACCATTATAAATATTGTTTAATCTATCGGATAAAAAAAATAACAATCTCAGAAGCTTTAAAATTATTTTTTTAACCGCTTGATAAAATCGCTAAATCATTGCTTTTGACTACAAGGAAATTACAAATCACCAAATCCACTTTGACCCAAAGTATTTGAAGAATTAATCAAATCCCAGCTTCGCACTCAGAAACAAAAATTTGTCACTACACTCTTATTACCCTAATACTTCTTTATGGGAAATCGAAACTTCACAAAATTTTGAAAAGTATACATGAAGACAATTTAAAATATTACCTTCAATTGTGATCATAACTTGTGGATTAGTTTTGATTTAAGAATGGAACTGGAAGGGGTAAGAAAGGAATTTGGAGATTTGGTATCAGTGAGGCGGTGCGTAAGTAACAAATGTATGCTGATGTGACATGTGTTTACGTTATTAATTAATAGAATTAGTATTTAGATTATTTAGTTAGTGGTGGGAAAGGTTGGTTTTTTTGTGTGTACACACACATATATGTGTCACGCGTCTTTTTAATAATTGATTCCAATAAATGTCATATGACATTCTCTCCTTTTATCAAATAATAATACTATTAATCGTTAACTTAAAATATTACATCATAATTATCCACATTCTCTCTCTTGTAGAATAATATTTTTAAAATATAATTTTATGCTTATATCTTATTTTATTACTTAATATTTCTTGTCTTCACTATTTCTATTAATTTTTTCATTTATTAATAATTCTTTGTGTTGTGTTTGTTATACATATTGGTTCTTGATTGTGTGATTAATTGTATATTTTGGATCTGTGATTTCTGTGTTAAATAGACTGTGTGATTTGTTCTTTCTGTCTTGCATTAATGTTGTTTGTGTTTGCTATCATGGCTGATGATGATGCTTTAGGTGTTACTTTGATTAGCAAATTAGATGGGAGTGATCCCTTGTACTTACATCCAAGTAATTATGCTAGTATAACTATTGTGAATGTTAAGTTGAAAGGAGCTAATAACTACATTGTGTGGTCAAATGCTATGATTTTAGCACTTCAAGTAAAAAATAAACTAGGATTTATAAATGATGATTGTGATAAACCTAGTGATGATCCTATGTTAAGTAGGCAGTAGGATAGATGTAACTCAATAGTTCTAACTTAACAATAAATTAAAAACAAAGTAAAATTTTGTAAACCATGAAATACACAAGTTTTTAATCTAATAATAGACAAAATAAAATGTTATAATAAGTAAATAGTACATCAAAGTTCATTTATTCAAAAACACATATTGACGAATATATGTGCTAACCGATTACATTTTATCGATTCAAGTCGTGTTATACATGTGTTTATTCAACCCCATGTAATATACGGGTTTTATAGTTCTTGATTATTCATTTTTCCCTCTAAAACCAAATATAATTTTTTTGGGTGATCTTTACTATGAGTAAAGATTATGGATTTTGTCCTTGACTTTTAAATGCCCATTTTCAGATGTTTCAGTCTTTGTGCTTCAAATGTTTGTTTTTTTTTTACTTAGATGGTTTTCTTTTTGTTTCTCATAAATATCCCAGTGTATATGCAGATCCAACTTGAAAATCATGATAAACATAGTAATCATAATTCAAGAAGAAAAAAATAACAATCATGGAAAGACATATGATTAATCATTCGAAAACCATTAGAAACATTGTTTAACCTATCGAATCAAATCCATGTTCAAAAGCTTTGAGATTAATATTTCTGATCCGCTTGATAAAATCTCTGAATCATTGCTTTTGATTATGAGGAAATTACAAATCACAAAGTCCACTTTGACCCAAAGTATTTGAAGAATTAGTTACACTCATATTTCCCTAATACTTCATTTCGGAAAGTCAAAACTTCACAAAATTTTGAAAAGTGAACAAAATATTAATGCTTGAACACAATTTAAAATATTACCTTCACTGGTGATCGTAACTGATGGATTGGTTTTGATTTAAGAATGGAAATGGAGGAAATAAGGAAGAGATTTTGGCAAGTTAAGGAATTTGGGGATTTGGTATCGGTGTAGCGGTGCGTAAGTAACAAATGTCTATTGATATGCCGTCTATTTACGTTATTAATTAATATGTTTAATATGTAGATTATTTAGTTAGCGGCGGAAAAGGTTTTTTTTTTAATGTGTGTATATACTATACTCAAGTCAAAGATATAATAGACTTCTCGATTTTATGACCTAGTATTTCCTAATAATAATAAAGAAGTATATGAAAGTTATTAATTTAAGTTTAAAATAATAGTGGAACAAAATTTAAACTTAGAAGTCAATAATGATTCTTAACTAATTACTTAATTCTATTTTATCCTTTTACCCGCTTGTAACTTTTTCACTATTCACGCCATTAATAAATGAGGTTAAGAGGAGACGGGGCACCCTCGGTTTAGGCAATTCGGCTAAGGTAGCCTCGCGGCTACACGGTCCCAGGCAAGAGGGCTAGCAAAATCAGCTTGGGCATTGGGCTTGTGGAGACCGATGCGGCTTGAGCTTCAAACGGTCATGTGATCGTTACAATTTAAAAAAAAATTAAATTATAGGTAATCATAGGTAATTTAAATGATAGCAAATAAATTACCTATGATTATTCCACCAATGGAGTCAGATGACGATATATCAAAAGATAGCAGTCTTCTTTTTTTTACCGATCTGATCGAGCAAGTTGACGAGGAAGACACGACATCATCAAAAAAATTCGTTAAACGTGATCGCGCAAAAGGTAACCAAATCCTTTTGAAGGACTATTTTGTTGCCTAACCCAAATATAATGATGATGTTTTTCGCTATCGGTTTCGTATGTCGAAACAGCTGTTTTTAAAAATTGCTGACGACATCACAGCCAAATATCTATGGTTTCAAGAGGGTTACGATGGAAGGTTGAATAAAAGTTTTACACCTATTCAAAAAATCACTTCTGCCATTAAACAACTTGCACACGGTAACACACTGGATGAATGCGACGAGTATTTGTGCATGTCTGAAAGGACTTCACGTGAGTCCCTTTATTTTTTTGCAACTCCGTAATTAAAACTTACAGCGAGGAGTTTCTGCGTCGATCCACAAGCCACGATGTTGCAATTTTATACCAAAACCATGAAGAAAAACATCATATTCCTAGCATGATGGGTAGCATTGATTTCACACATCTAGAATGGAGGAATTGTCCAAGGGAGTTGAAAGGAACATTTACGAAAGGTACCAACAATTACCCAACGGTTGTACTCGAGGCGGTTGCGTCACATGATATGTGGTTTTTGTTGGAAAAATGGTAGTGAAAAATGAGTTTTTCACTACTTTGGACTTGAATAAATATATTTATATATGTGTTATATAAATAATTATTTACATGTTTGTGTACTATATTGTGAGAGTATCACAACAAATCAAACCATGTCCAAAATAGAGCTAAGATGAATGAGATATCGAAGCTTGAAAGTTGTAGGTTGGAACAACCAAAGATGAGGAAAATAGATTAAGTTTTGTCCCACATTGGTGGGATGACAAAACATAAAGTGGTCTAGTACATGGCGAAAGACCAGGTAGCGTCCTGGTCTCCGCGTTGACGTAAACGGTAAATACAAGTGGCGCGCATGACCAGATGGCATTCAGGTCTGCGCACGTGGTGTTCGCATGGCGGGTTCCATATGATACGAGTCAGTCATCCGCGGATGTCATAGCGTTAGGTGCGTAGGAACTATAGTGCGCGCATGACCAGGTAGTGCCAAGCGCCCTGGTCAGCGCGCGTCATCATGTACTGCGCGCAACATACGAACGCGGGCTGGTGCGTCAGTTCCTACACAGTCACAGGTTGTAAATGACTGTTTCTACTCGTGTCATAAACGAAATAGGAGTTTCGTTCAACCACTTTAATTCTATTTGATTACAAGTTTAATGTCATATTGATGACAATAATTAAAATGTAATAATGACTCAATTATTGTGAATTATTGACATAATGAACGTTGGGTTCATATGTCATATAAGTAGAGTTCTAGTAAAACTCAAAATGTACATTTCACAAATTATTTTGTTCCATATCACGAGAGAAAGATTCTCTCAAAAATAACAACTCTCTTTTTCATGAACACACTTATCATTCGATGTAATCTTGGGCTCAAGACCATCTCCGGCAGTACGACTACTGTTCCGGTTGTTGTACCCTGGGAGACAGACCGTCTGAGAGGAGGCGCGGAATCTGTTTTAAGGGACCCGTGTCAAACACGATCCTCAACCAAAACCGTCAACGACAAGTTTGTTCTTTCTTGCAGCGGAGTGCTACACAAGATGGTTCGGTTGAAGCTTTTTCCTAAAGAAATCGGCTTGAATCAAGATTTGGTACATGTATTTGTATTCATTTTCATTTATATTTTGTTTTGTAATCGGTATTGTACTATAGTATTTCCTACGAATAACGAGTGTATCGTTATTATAATTATTTTATTATTATTTTAATAAAATAGTGAACCCTATTTCCTACAATCTTAAAACAGACTTTCGTGTAGATTATCGATATAATCTAAAAACCTTCTTATTGAGGATTTTTGGGTTCACGAAAGTATAAAAATATTAATTGGGATTTTGGTTAAAATCTAATAAATATTTTTTTGGAAATATATATGTAGTACAACAAGTCGGTTTAATGTGATGATTGGAGTACAATCGTTAAACCGATATACCGTGTTTACAAAACGAACATTTTGATTCTTGCTTTTCGTGTTCATGGGTATTTTCGGCTTTTTTGTTGAAACCGATTTATACAAATATAAAATGTACTCTAAATGTTTTAAAATACATTTTTTTTCTAATGAGCGTATTAGAAAAATAATTTTGTCAACCCATGAAAAATATTTGCTAGAGGTTATTTCTAACGAGCGTGTTAGAGATTAATCTTAGTAAAATATTTTCTAATGAGCGTATTAGAAAATATTTTGGCAACCCATATAGAAACGTTTGATGTACGTTTTCGATCTAACTAGCGTGTTAGAGATCATTATTTGGATAAATAATGATTGTTATCAAATGTATAGAAATACATTTTTTTCTAGCGAGCGTGTTAGAAATACCTATAGTTCTAAAATAATAATTTTAAACCTTTATATTTCCTAATGAGCGAGTTGGAAAATATTATTTTTATAAATAATCCTGTTTAAAACATGCGTATTTTCTAACGAGCGTGTTAGAAAGTAATTATTTTAGTAAAATATAATTAGTTTCAAAATGTTGAGAACATTTAGATTTCTAATGGGCGTATTAGAAATTAGTTATGTAAACAACAAGTTTTGAAACATGTAGTTCTAACGAGCATGTTAGAAACGACGACGTTGAAAGAATAACGGGTCATAGAACATATCTAATGTGCGTATTAGAAATGGTTAAGTTATTTTAAACTTATATTTTTTCTAACGAGTGTGTTAGAAATTGTTGCTTTTGTAAAAACGAACAACATAGACGTTTAATTTTCTAACGAGCATGTTAGAAACGGCTTATTATATTTTTATAAGAGCCAATAAAATATTAAACGGTCTAGTAATTGTTTATTACTAACGGGCATGTTAGAAATGGTTGTATATATATAAAGCAATAAGTTTTGGAACGATTTTGGTAATCGTTTATTTCTAACGAGCGTGTTAGAAACGGTTTAGTTTGTATACTCAAACACCATATAACGATGAACGTAATCGTTTGTATTCTAACAAGCATGATAGAAATGGTGACCTATTGAAACCGAATATTTTATATTTGGTACACGTATATTTTCTAATGAGCGAATTAGAAAAGATTTATCATGAAATCCATATACTTTAACGATTTATAATCGTTTATTTTCTAACGAGCGGGTTAGAATCGGGTTAACTATGATAAACTAATTCAAATGATTGGTAATCATTTTATTTCTAACGAGCGAGTTAGATGCGGTTTTAAATAATAAAACTATTTTCGAGTTTATGGTCTTGATTTGTAATCAAAGCATAAACATATATAGTTTAATTTTTAAAACACTTGCAAAAACGATAAATGTTTTGTACGAATATAACATGACTTTGTAATTGGTTCTATACTCGTATGAGAAGTATCATGTCTTAAACCAAATGATAGTCATGGTGAGACTATTTGGTGGAAAACAACTCGAGGTTGTTTGCTCAACTACTTGCGAGTAGTGTATTATAAACAACTTTGTTGTTTTAAACATCTTGTGTCATTGATGGAGTACCTCGAAACATGCCACAAGGCGATATAATTGCGATTATTTCGTCGAACGTTAAAATGTTAAAGAGAATAACACTTTGAGATTTGATGTTTATATATCCTTATGAATCCGTTAAAATACATTTGTTATGTATTATATATATTTTTGGATTATCGCTTATTTTTTTTTAATATTCAAGTGATTTAAAATATAATAAACGATATATATCAAAAGGAAATTAATGTGGAATTTTTTTTCTTCGACGAATTTAATAAGGATATATGTTTTAACGGGTAATGCAAGGAGTGTCTTGCAAGAACACAATGAGCGGGTTGTGATCATGACTTATGTAATAAGTCACATACCAAACATCAAACGTACAACATGATGAGCGAATCATGACGAACGTGGCAAGTGTATTGAGATTAAATACATGGAAACAAGGTATGTTATCTAATGTTGAGAGCTTCAACATGGAAATACACACTTGTGAATTTTTCGATGACTATAACATATGAAAGAAATATATGTTAATATTGTAAACTCTTTAAAAAATTTGCTAAATTTATTGTAAGACATTTGCAATAGTGATGGATATGTAGATGTTTCTACAACCATCAGTGTTGTTTGACCTATGTGGAGGATTTGTCCTTAGTTTTTGGAGATTTCCCCAATACATGGTTTTGACAAAACAACATGGAAATGTATATATCACTTTAGGCGCATATGTGAATGCTATGTCATTGAGTGTCAATCTAATTGACTTTATCTCAAGACTTTAGTGATTTTATACTAGTATTGTTCATCTTGTTGATGATGAACATATTCATCAAAGTGACTTATATTAAGACTGATGTTTAAGTTCTTAAGAGTCAATGGTGAAGCCTTGGAGATTAAAGGCAAATGACTTTTTTATCCTAATGGATGAAATTAACTATGGTTTTGAGACATTCCTAAAACCCGATGGTTTGGAATGATAAAACAAGTTCTAATTATTGTGTCTATCTAAGACGTGAATGTTTAAAAGAGATAGTGCGTTATCTCTTAAGGCTGTGAAGAATCAGAATGATGCATCTTCTGTTCACATGCTAGAGTATTGGAGTCTAAAGCATGCTAGACTAATACTTGTTAATGAAACATTCAAAGTGCAAGCAATGTGGGGGGTAGAGCGCCATTTAAGAAACAGCCCGTAGGGATGTAAATATGGTAGAACCTTTCATCACCCCAGTGGATGTTATCCAATAACACTTAAATGTGGGGGTGGCTTGGATTTGAAAATGGAGTGAGTCAATCGAGTTGATTGGACTTAAATGCCAATTGGTAAGATTCAAAGCCTAGCTAACTTTGAATCACATCACCAAAGGCATGGAAACGTGTTTAGCCATGAATTGAGTTTTATGTCATTCTAAAGACGAAAAGGAAGGTTCAAAGGGTAACACCTACCTATCCTGCTACCATAACCAGATCTATGTTTAGATCACATGGTATAAGCCTTACGAATTGACAAAATGGCTAAATTGACCAGCGAGTCAAGAACACGTTAGAACAACTTATCTCAGTTGAAAATGGATCCAACAACCTGATGGTTGATTAGAGATGAAGTTGTATGGAATGAGACTAAAGCCCATGGAAAAAGGGACATGAGGGAAACCTAATCTAGTTGACTGGAGATCCCAAGATCTAGATTCAATATGCAAACTTAATCATGAACCGAAAGGTAGTCACTGTGGGGGCATAGCTAAGATATATGTTTATATATAAGCTAGTATATATGGTTATATACATATCTCCTAAACTACAAAAGGGTGTTTAAATACGTCCTAGTCCATTCCTATAAATCCAGTGACATTGTTGAGAGGCTAAGCATAACATATGGTCTAATGATTAGTGTAAATCATTGTACACCATGATGCTTTTAATGATTTAAAATCACCTATGTTGGAGAGAAGTGTGGTCGCTTCGAATGAAATTGTGGGCACAATTTCTAGAGCTCCCGCAGAACCAGGAGAGTGTTCCATGACCATTATTGGACACGATAATGAGGGGATGGCCAGGCTAGGGGGAGTCTTGTGTGAACGTATATTGTCGTTTACACAAACAGCCGTCAATTCAAAGACATCAAGTTCATATTGACAGCTAGTAAGCTAAGTATGCTTCACAAGGGAAGGTTAAAAGGGTTACACCTACCTATCCTATCAAGTCTCAACCGTCGAGATTACATCGGTAATTTGTGTGTTTTTTCGATCTCCATTCATGTGGGGATTGTTGGAAAAATGGTAGTGAAAAATGAGTTTTTCACTATTTTGGACTTGAATAAATATATTTATATATGTGTTATATAAATAATTATTTACATGTTTGTGTACTATATTGTGAGAGTATCACAACGAATCAAACCATGTCCAAAATAGAGCTAAGATGAATGAGATATCGAAGCTTGAAAGTTGTAGGTTGGAACAACCAAAGATGAGGAAAATAGATTAAGTTTTGTCCCACATTGGTGGGATGACAAAACATAAAGTGGTCTAGTACATGGCGAAAGACCAGGTAGCGTCCTGGTCTCCGCGTTGACGTAAACGGTAAATACAAGTGGCGCGCATGACCAGATGGCATTCAGGTCTGCGCACGTGGCGTTCGCATGGCGGGTTCCATATGATACGAGTCAGTCATCTGCGGATGTCATAGCGTTAGGTGCGCAGGAACTATAGTGCGCGCATGACCAGGTAGTGCCAAGCGCCCTGGTCAGCGCGCGTCATCATGTACTGCGCGCAACATACGAACGCGGGCTGGTGCGTCAGTTCCTACACAGTCACAGGTTGTAAATGACTGTTTCCACTCGTGTCATAAACGAAATAGGAGTTTCGTTCAACCACTTTAATTCTATTTGATTACAAGTTTAATGTCATATTGATGACAATAATTAAAATGTAATAATGACTCAATTATTGTGAATTATTGACATAATGAACGTTGGGTTCATATGTCATATAAGTAGAGTTCTAGTAAAACTCAAAATGTACATTTCACAAATTATTTTGTTCCATATCATGAGAGAAAGATTCTCTCAAAAATAACAACTCTCTTTTTCATGAACACACTTATCATTCGATGTAATCTTGGGCTCAAGACCATCTCCGGCAGTATGACTACTGTTCCGGTTGTTGTACCCTGGGAGACAGACCGTCTGAGAGGAGGCGCGGAATCTGTTTTAAGGGACCCGTGTCAAACACGATCCTCAACCAAAACCGTCAACGACAAGTTTGTTCTTTCTTGCAGCGGAGTGCTACACAAGATGGTTCGGTTGAAGCTTTTTCCTAAAGAAGTCGGCTTGAATCAAGATTTGGTACATGTATTTGTATTCATTTTCATTTATATTTTGTTTTGTAATCGGTATTGTACTATTGTATTTCCTACGAATAACGAGTGTATCGTTATGAGGTTGCTGCATAACCTGATAGCGCTACTAACTAATACCCTGTTCGCCTCCAGCAATTAACCCAATAATATTGTAAGGACTTTCAAGTGATAGAGATAGTTTAGTTCACAAAGGACAATAAAGTTGCAAAACTGATAAAAAGGCAATTCACACAAGGAATCGAAAACCCGACCCACACAAGGAGTCAAAGCACCCTAAAACCCGGGATGTAAAGTAGTCCCAAACCGGATTAGAAAAAGTTTGGAAAGTTGTCTCAAACCCGAGACGCATGCTTTTGAGAAAAAAGTAGTGAAACTCACCTTAGGTTGCAAAAGCTAAATCCAAGATCCGAAAGTAATAAGGACGTGCTACCGACTCCCTATTATACATGACACTAAGTGAGTCTATGTGTATATACAATACAACATGTAACCCGTTTGTCCAAGACGTTTAATAATGCGAAAACGTTTAAGTGACACCTAGTGTAACAAAATGCACAGGTAGATCCTACGAACCTGTTGGTGAACATTATGTTAATATTAGTTATACACGTCATTTACATCTCATACAAGTCTACATGCAAGATCGAGACACAATCAAGTCATACAAGACTCCAAATAAGCACATATACACCAATGTCATAATCTGCGTTTATAGGACAGATTATGCATCACCAAAACGATTTTATTACAAATACTTACACAACGAATTAGACTCCCAAAATTTTACTAAATATTCCTAGGAGTCCATTTGTTAAGCCCGTATTTTTATTTTGTGACAAAACCATGTAGAAAAATTATGAAAATCAATTACTACAGCTAGGTTCTGAAAACATTCACATCAGGTCAGTTTACGAGAAAAACTCCCAAAAATCGTGTATTCATCCAAACGGGATGAATCCACTTGGAAAAGCCGATTTATTTTATATCAACCTACTAACCAAATGTCGTGACCTAACTCCCTGTAAAACTCGATTTATGGTTATTTAAAGTTGACCCAAGATTTTAATCCGAAAATCAGTTTAGACCTTTATTCAAATAAAATTCCAAAAACACATCAAACAACAACCAAATCGCATGATCTTACCCATTCCAGAAAGCTAAGACCACGTACGACATGCTCATACCAAGAAACAATCGAAACAGATATTTTAAAGCTACTTACAAAGCCTAAAAATCGTTACATGCAATCTGTTCAATTTTAAACATGCAATAATCTTAACTATAACAAACCCTAAGTGTGTATTATCGATCAAAAACATCAAATAAGCATCATACCAGAACTCTCATACATTAACATGATCAAAACATGCAAGATTCATCATAAATATAATCATCTATAAACCCTAGATGTTTAACAATCAACAATATATACTAACATGCTAACATAACCATATAACCATCATAAAACCCTATGTTTAACATGTTAACCTTTTAGAAAACTCATGTTTTAATCTTTTTTAAACTTACATTAGATCTGGACAAACATGTTCATGGTGTTAAAAACATAATAGAGAAGATTAAAACATAATGGTTTAAGTATTATACCCAAAGCTCTTCACAATCACGAACCGAACACCTTCCAAGCCTCCCGAATGATGTTCTTGAGCCTTAGTAGGTGTTAGTGTAAGTCCAAGATCTTCTCTACCGGGTATCACACAAACAATCGAGTGCGGAAAACAAGATTGAATGTATTAAGAACAGCAAAAGAACATCAAACTGAATGATTCTATTGATACGTGCACACGGTTTCAAGGAACCGTCTGGTACACAAGCAGCTTACACCCTTAAAAGAAAACAAAACAACTAGCAACCCCAAAATGATCATGCAAACCCCTATTTATAGTTTCATAGGGCGGTTTGTCATACAAAAGGCCTTTATCAGGCCGAACCCATTACTAATACATGTAAGCCCAAACCAAACGCAAACCTTTAATTATATGGCCCAACAATATCCCCCTAGGTTTGTGTTTGGTACACCTAGCAGTTACTGCGATCTTTTCCTGCGTTTCTTCAAACTCTTCTTAGTGTTCTTCAGAATCCGCTTCCACTCTTCAGGTGACTTTCCAACATGCTGACCAAACAAAGCAGTCTCAACTCTTCCTCTCTTGTCAGACGCCAGCCCAAAGTTGTTAATTTGAGCAACTGCACTAGTGAAAGATTTTGCACATACTTCATATTTAGGATCACATTGAATTTGATGTCTTGCCAATACCTCAATATCATCAGAATGCAGCGACATCAAATCCTTGGCATCATAAATTCTAAACTCGTCAGAATCACACACTATGACTGCTGAAGCCGAAGTTGGATCGTATACCCAGAAGTTCATATCTTTCAGACACCCTTTATCCATAGGTCTGCTCAATGGGATAGTCTTCAACTTATCCGTAGGTGGCCATTGAACCGTCTTGAATGGTTTACCCTCAGCATCCAACAAACCTTTGTACTTAACCAACATCGAGCTAGCGGTTTTCATATCCTTGAAATTCACCTTAGCTTGCTCCTGAATCCTTTTGTGGAACGTAACCCCAATCTTGTTTCTTGGATTTCTAGTCTGATTAATAAACGGAGCTCTTGCAAGTTCTGTTAAGTCAATCTTGGTCCAAGAGTTGAAAGCAGATGTAGAAGCGTAATACTCAACTGCTCCATTCTTCCTATGCACCACAAACACACCTTTATCATCATTGTATCGCCAGCACTCTATCCCAGTTCGATTGCCATAAGTATCATATCGATCACTAGTGATGGTGACATATCGCTCAGGGTGTTCCTCCATAGGATCTATAGACGGTTCAGCAACGTTCTTGAGCACATAAGAACTTCCAGGACGACGGTCTCGAACACGAGGGATCTGATCATTGTAGTACTTCGTCATCTGCTCATTATGTTCCTTCAAAGCTTGCTCTCGCTCTTCCTTGCATCAGCGTTATCCCAAAAATCCTTAATCCAGTCAGAGCAGATCACTGGATTTTCTCGCATAGCATGAGCAGTTCTACACGTGTTCAGTCCAACAATCAGTGACTTGAATTCCTCCTTGTATTCATCAGGGGGATCACCAAGATAACACACTACATTGTGACTGTTTTCAAAAGTTGGCACGTGAGAGGCTGCCTTTCCTGAAAACAAATAAAATGTGTAAGATAAGAATTCAAGAAAACTTTAACATGAACTCAAATGGGCTTCAGATCACACAAATGGCCCAAAAATGGTGAGTTCGAACTCCACTAGAGAGTTCGAGGGCATTTAGGTAAATAAACGAGTTGAATTTAATAAATAAAATTGAGTTCGAGGGCATTTTGGTCATATCCCATCTGAGTTCAAGTAGCCCTTCTGAGTTCGAGGGCATTCTTGTCAATTTTCCCATGAGTTCGAGTTGAAGGTCTGAGTTCGAGGGCAAAATTGTCAAATGTGCATGAGTTCGAGTAGCAGATCTGAGTTCGAGGGCAATATGGTCTTTTTCCCATGAGTTCGAGGGCAAAATGGTCAAAAGTGCCTGAGTTCGAGCAGCTTCAGGGAGTTCGAGGGCAGTTTTGTAATTAGCCATCTGAGTTCGATGGCACTTTTGTAAATTTCAACAGAGAATCTTCGAGTTCGAGGGCAAGAGTGTCTTTTGCCAAGGGAGTTCGAGGACTCTTTGGTAATTCTCTCTTGCCCACCGGCGCGTAATAGAAACGCGCCGTCACTAACTCAAATTTAGACGCGCGTGAAACTCACGCGCCGTCGTCTGTGCCATCAAAAGCTCCCCAAGCCACGTAGAACTCCTCCGTTTGTCGTCTCAGACCCACCACCATGACCTAAACAACAGGAATAAACAAAAAGCAAACAAATAACACGAAACATTACCTGATTTCTTTACAGATTTGGAAGAGGATGCCATGGTTTTGGGAGAGAGAATGATTGTGTGTGTGTGTGTGTTCAGACGATAATGAAAAGAAGAAGAAAAAAAAAAACTTTAATTTCCACCTTTTATACTCCGCCCCCATTTCACTCTAACCAAGATTTGTGTGGCCCACCAAACGTGTGGTGGGCCCCACTTGCACAAAACTTTTATTTTGGTGAAATAGCAAAAAAATATCTTTTGTAATCGGGTCCAAGTCTCGTCTTGAACTGGTCTAATTAAAACTTAGTTAACAAAAATTATCTATTTAAAAAATAAATAGAGATAGAGACACAAGTGAAACGAAAAACAGCAAAATTAATAGTCAAGACAGATTAATTTCTTTTGACACGAGATCAAATCACTAAGTTTCAGGCTGAGTTACACTTATCAACTCAGATCTACTAAAGTTAGTCTGAGCAATTGCCAGTATATTTGTCCCCTTAAACTTGTTTCCTTAGGCCTTCTTGTGTAACAATCTGTGATATTATTTATCATGTTTTAGTATATTAATTACGAGCACTCAGGCAAGTCACAGTCAGATCCTAGAAAGGTAAGTGATACTCCCTATCATGCAAGTAGTTTCCCTACCACATATTTTTCACAGTATCTGTTCTAGAATTCTGAAACCTCGACTGGGACTGGATTGAGAAGAGAAAAGAATAGATCAATGAGAGAGGTAAAATAATATACAGGTCAAATGATTTCTCAAATGACAAGGGGGTAGGGTTTTGGACTCTAGAGGGTCTCTTTTGTGACATCCTGGTTGTGTCCAGGTCAGCATATATCTGGATGCAGCAGAGGAGCAACCAGGACATCTTTGGACACTGAGGTCTCTTTTGGGTGAAAGATGATCTATAGCACGACAACGAACAACTAGGTCAGCATATATCTGGATGCAGCAAAAGTTTTCGTTGCCTAGCATCTCCAGGTCTTTGCTTACACAAAACAGAGGAGATACAGGAGTTTTTTTTTCAGTAAAGGTTTCAGACCTAGACCACAGTGTTATGCTTCGGGACATCACACAAGCATTCAAATAGAGATTGTACCTGATTCTAAGTGATGTTCCCTGCTGAGGTCGTGTCTTTATCTTTAAGTGCTTCACAAGAGCATTAACATTCCAACCATCAGAACCAAGTCTACCGACATATCACACTAGAGCCAACTTTTTCGAAATGAATTTTACGTGCATCAGCCTTAATCCAGCTTGTGAAAATTTATTTCATCTCTCATGTCTTTTCTTAGATCACATCCCCCTAAATTTGTGCTTTAAAGAGCAGTTTTAAAGAACAAATTTACTCATAAGGGTGGATAAGAAAAGATTTTTTTTTTTTTTTTTTTTTTTTTTTTTTTTTTTTTTTTTTTTTTTTTTTTTTTTATATATAGACCAGTTCAGTCCTCGAAATGGACCATTTTCAGCAATTCAGAAAGAGCTTCAAATCGAGCTCGATTAACAGGTTTTGTAAACAGATCTGCGACATTGTCGTCAGTGTGAATGTGCGTGGGCACGATTAAACCTTGATTAAAAGAGTCGCGGATGAAATGTTCTTTTATGGCAATATGTTTAACTTTTGAAAATTGAACTGGATTTTTCACAATTTGGATAGCAGCGTCATTATCACAATAAATGGGAGTAAGAGAGAAATCCAAACCGTAATCCACCAATTGGTGTTGTATCCAGATGACCTGAGAGCAGCATGCGGAGGCAGCTACATATTCAGCTTCTGCTGTAGAGACAGAAACCGTCTGCTGTTTCTTACATTGCCATGCAATAAGCCGTTCGCCTAGGAATTGACATCCCGCAGATGTGGATTTTCTGTCAATATCACATCCTCCAAAATCACTGTCAGAAAAAGCATGTAATTCAAAAGAAGAATCTTTAGGATACCAAAGGCCAAATCTAGGTTTTCCTTTAAGATATCTAAAGATTCTTTTGACAGCATGTAAATGAGAGATTTTAGGATTAGCCTGATAACGGGCACATTAGAGAACCGATCATAGATCGATAAAGAGTTTCGTCGACGGCCTCTCCATCCAGATCTTGAGAGAGACCTGGTCTCTCAGACATAGGGGTGTCGGCTGGCTTGACATCACTGAAGCTGAACTTTGTAAGAATGTCATCAACATATTTGCCCTGATGAAGTAAAATACCTGTAGAGTCTTGACGAACCTGCAAGCCTAAGAAAAATGTCATTTCCCCAAGGGCGCTCATTTCGAACTGCTTCTTCATCACCTCTTCGAATTCCTTGCACAGAGCATCATTAGTGGAGCCAAAGATAATGTCATCCACATAAATTTGTACAAGAATTCGATCATCATTCACCATTTTGACAAACAGAGTCTGATCAATAACACCACGAGTGTACCCATTTGCAAGCAAGTGTTCAGTCAGAGTGGCATACCAAGCACGAGGTGCTTGATGTAGACCATACAGGGCTTTGTCCAACTTATACACGTGCTCAGGGTACTGTGGGTTTGTGAAGCCTGGTGGTTGACCAACATAGATTTCTTCCTTGACAGTGCCATACAGAAAAGCAGTTTTAACGTCCATCTGATATACTGTAAACCCTTTAAATGAGGCATAAGCAAGAAATATTCTGATTGCTTCCAATCTAGCAACCGGGGCATACACTTCATCATAGTCCAGACCTTCAATTTGTCTGAATCCTTGAACAACCAGTCTAGCCTTATTTCTTACAATTACCCCACTGTCATCCCGTTTGTTTCGATAGACCCATCTGGTGCCAAGAGGCCTTTTTCCCATAGGTAGCTTTACTAACCTCCAGACCTTGAGTTTTTCAAACTGATTCAGTTCATCCTGCATTGCATCAACCCAGCTTGGATCCTGCATGGCTACGACAGTAGACTTCGGCTCCATCTGAGAAATAAAACATGAGTACAAGCATCTGTTGATATCACCGGTTTGGCTTCTGGTTAAGACACCTGCATCAACTGGGCCAATGATGTTCTCCAGTGGATGGTTTCGTTGAATACTAGTGGGAATGCTACTGTTGGGGACGGACAGATCTGTAGACACGGGTGTGATGTTATCAGCTGCACTTTCATCTATGGTACCTGCATCAACTCCGTCGTCATCATGGGGTTCTGCTGTGCATTCTGCAGGTATTGGGTCATAGAAGGCAGGTGACAAGGTATCTGAAGATAGATCTTCTTCCTCGTCCAGGGGCTCAGAGTCCACAATGGGAGCATTCGATTCAACTGTCACCGAGTGTTGTTGTGATGATGATGATACAGTCACATCATCCCCCTCAAATGATACATCGGGATTGGCAGAAGATGAAGTCAAGGGAATGAAAGAGGAGCCACCTGCAGTATCTGTACACACATTTCTAAACATAGCATCAAAAGGGTGAAAAGATTGAAAAAGAGTTTCATAATCAAATAACCAATCTGGACCCACTCTAGCGTCCGTTTCATTCTCCTCAAGCCAGCGCACGTCAAACGACTCTACAATTTGCTTTGTTTGTTTGTTGTAAACCCTATATGCAGTTTTGCCAGCATAGCCAACAAAATAGCATTCGTCAGCTTTCGCATCAAACTTCGGAATAGCGTCCAGATGCAACAAGGTACACGGACAACCGAAAGCACGAAAATGCTTGACTGAGGGTTTATGTCCAAACAGCACTTCGTAGGGTGTTTTCATTCGAGCTTTGTTGAGAAGGACTCGATTTTGCACATAGCATGCTGTGTTGACGGCCTCTGCCCAAAAGAACGTAGGGAGCTGTGAGTCACACAACATTGTGCGAGCAGCTTCAATCAGAGTGCGATTTCTTCGTTCAGCAACTCCATTCTGCTGTGGCGTCCTCGCAGAGCTAAATTGACGAGCTATCCCTTTCTGAGCGCAAAAGTAGTTTAACTCTGCATTTTTGAACTCAGTGCCATTGTCACAACGAATACTCTTTACCTTTAATTTGGTCTGATTCTCCATTAGGACCACAAATTGTTTTATTATTTCTGCGGTCTCACTCTTGTTAGCCAAGAAGAAAACCCAAGTGAAACGAGAGAAATCATCAGTAATCACTAAACAGTAAGCTTTACGAGAGATGCTAAGCACATTAACTGGACCGAAAAGATCCATATGAATCAGTTGAAGCAGAGAGTCAATAGTGTTTACCAACTTAGGATGATGAGGTTTGCGATGATGCTTTCCTTTTGCACATGCAACACATTTCTCGATTGTAATAAAATCACGAATTGGTAGGTCCCTTACCAACCCAAGTTTAGCAACCCTGTTTAGATTTTTAACATTTGCATGTCCAAGACGACGATGCCATAGAATGGCATTGTTTTGAGAAACTTTTGAGAACAAACAAGTAACATTCTCAGACGGGGGTTTGTTCATATTGATAACATAAGCATTTCCCCGACGTTCAGATTTTAACAGAACCCATTCTTCTGGAATCACAACTCCAGGTTTTAAGATAAAACAACTTTTGTCGGTGAAATGAGTTGAGTACCCATTATCGCAGATCTGAGAGACACTTAGTAAGCTATGCTTTAACTCAGGAACATAGTTAACATTGTTAAATTGAAGAGCACCATTTCTTACCGTTCCCCTTTGAGTTATCTGACCTTTTTCACCACCCGCAAATGAGACAAATCCACCATCAAAGAATTCCACATTAGTTAGTTGAGACAAGTCTCCTGTCATGTGCCTTGAACAGCCACTATCAATGTACCAGAGACGTATGATAGCCCGCCATAGCTGTTCCTGCACATGACACATGATTAATTATTAGTGGGTACCCAGGCCATAGTGGTTTTGATTACACCCTTGCTATCAATGTACTGGACTTTCATCCAATGCATGTTAGCAGTTGAGATGGAAGCATTTAGGTTTGACAGGTTATTTATTGAACAGGAAGATCCTACTGACGGGGAGGAACTTGGAATAGAGCATTTTGGTTTCCAGTGCAAGTTCTTTTGTGAAACTGATTTGTTTCTGATAACTGATAATCTTTTGAAAACTTTCTGTTGTGGCTTAGACATGTTAAGTGACCGTTTGTTTTGCTTATGTCTATTCCAATCACCATCAGAAGGCTTCACCTTGGATGCATCAACTCTCACTGCCTTAGGTTTCTCAACCTTCATTGGCTGCAAATGATGGTGAGTCCCGTTTGGAGCCTTCTGATGTTTACAGCTTGCAAGATTCAATTTACAATTTCTAGCAATGTGTCCTGGGATACCACATGTGTAGCAAGTCTGACGCTTCACATATGGATCCCCCTGAGATCTTGCAGATATTTCAGATTCAAGGTGTTTGTTTACATTGCTATACCTGTGTGATTCTAATTTTGAATGTTTGGTTCTTTGATTCAAACCATCTTGTTTTTTATATTTTTGCAAAACATGTTTTGGAGGCACATATTTCCCAACTTTATTCAAACTTGATTGTTTAACCAAAAGATTTTTTGATTTGTCACACGAATTAGATATAATAACAGAATCTGAATGATCAACCAAAGAGTCAGACGACAAATCACAAGGTTTAATGCTCAAAACAAACGAGCCCACACAAATGTTTTTGTTCTCAAAAGAAATTGATAAATTGTTTCTCTGATTTGTATTATTTAATGCAAGTGAATCAGAGTCATCAACTTCATCCCCATCATCTACCCAATCCTCAATAATTACACTCTCTGCACAAGAATCAACTGAGTTAGTAACGTCTACAACATTAGAAACATCATAGCAAGTTTTGTCATTAATTTCTTCAACTACAGGAGTGTCTGATGTTTTTACACTCTCTTCATCTGAATCAAATGTACTTTGATCAGATGCAGAAACAAACTCTTCTGAAACGGATATGTCCTCAGATGACTCAACTTTGTCACATGGCTGGCAACCAGAAACATCTGTGTCAGCTGAAATTACACTAGAGTCAGGTTCTGGTTCAGACAAAGTTGGCTCATCTGAAGACGACGACAGATTGGTCAAATTGTCGGTGCTGACTTCCCTCTGCTTTAGACAAAGTTCACGAATTTGTTTCATAAAATCAAACTCATGAGTTACTTCTGAATTTGTCTGAGAGGTTTGAACAAAAGTTGTTGTGCAATCATTTTCTTTTGAAACATTTTCTTTTGAAACATTTTCTTTTGAAACATCATTTGATTCAGTTGTATCATTTGAAGTCGGAACCTCATCCCTTTTAACATCAAAAACTTTATCAATTTTTTTATTTTTCTCAAAATTCAAGATCTCAGTCTGCTTGGAAGCTTCATGAGGTCTAACAAAGGTTTTTGATGGAGCCTCTTGACTTGAAGGCTTTGAAATTTTAATAGGGATCGATTTTGGTTTTGTAATTTCTGATTGATCCCTGGATGGTCGATATATTGGCTCTTCTATCGGAGGACTGTATCCTTTGATAGGCAAAGCCAACAACTCTTCATCCGACATAGGAATTGAGGAGTAGTTTTCATTAAAAGGTGGTGGAACTTCCACAAACCCCAATCCCTTGTTCCTCATGTCCTTCGGTTTGTACTTTAGTTGATTATTAATTATTTTCTCCACTTTCTCACTAGAACAATCAAATTTTCTAAAATGAAAGTCAGCATTTTCAAATTTTGATTTTAGATCAATCAACTCAGTGGTCAAAGTATCAGACAGTCGTCTGAAGTGAAGATATCGACACTTATGTTCACTTACCTCTTGATGCAAACGAATGATATCAAGTTTTTGCTTTTCAACCATTTCTTTGTAAGAGTTAAATTTCTTTTTAATTTCCCAAGAAGCCATTTTTTCATATTCAAGTTGTTTAAATGCAGAGAGCGTTTCCTCTCTAAACCCTTTAATTTTAAGTTTACACCTTTCAGTGCAACAAGATTCAGCAAGAATTTCAGAATGTACCTCAGCAGCTGAAGGAATGTAGTCCGCATCCATCTGAGCCATGAGTGCTTTGAACACTGTGTCCTCAGCAATCTTCAGATCTTCCATCTGTGACGTCCAATCCCATCCACCACCTGATTGAGCAACCATGGCTTTGCTTGAGTTTGAGGACTGAGAATCAGTACGATTTGCAGCTGTCTGAGTGTTGGAAGTAGATGCAGATGCTGCAGCGGCAGAAGAAGCATTTTCCATTTCTCTTTTTGGCTTGGTGCATTCACGAGCAAAGTGACCAGGTTCATCACAGTTATAACACCTCATTTTTGCTTTGTCCCATCCAAGTTTCTTAGAAGGATTTTCCCACACATTCCTTCCGGTCTTCTTCACGAATTTGTTAGCTCGATGAACTACCATTGCAATTTGCCAAGTTAGATCCATCTCTTCTATATCATCCTGATTAACATCACTCAAATCACAAGCACCAACATCTTTAGCAGTGAGCTGTCCTGTCAAAAAGGCATTATAACAGTTCATAAATCCAGCAAACAAGCTGAGATTATTTTCTAGATCTTTTGGAATGTTTACAGAAGACTGAGTTGCTGCAGATGAAACAACAGGGGTAGGTGAAGAAACATTGGTGAAAATTGACTGAGTTGAAGGTGTTGCGGACTTAGATGAATTTGATGCAAACACAGGTGGATACGATGATCCACTTGCAGGATAGGAGTAAAGTGAGGGTCGATGAGGTTCCTGCTGGGAAATAAGAGCATTGCTAGGAGTAGCAATGATTGCATTGTTATAGCTTGCAGTCTGGGTCAGATAACGTTGTTTGTCATCAAGGTCATAGGATTTGAGCAAAGAGATTGTTTCAGATAGAGTGAGTCTAGCCAGATCTTTTGTCCTCTTGATCAAAGTAACATTCGAATCCCAACTTCGTGGCAGAGTGTTAAGTAACTTCTTATTCATCACTGAGTTATCCACCACCATATCATTTGCCTTCATCTCACTCACCAGTGCCACAAAACGCTGAATCTGGCTTTCTAAAGTTTCACCAGGAACATGATTGAAGACATTAAATTTTTGACTCAACATTTCCCGTCTGCTTTCTTTCATTTCTTCATTTCCCTCATACAGATTCTCAAGAGCCTCCCAGAGCTCTTTAGCACTAGCAGTGTCACGAACCCCAATGGACACTTCAGGAGAGAGTCCTTGATGAAGATAGGCAATAGCCCTTTCATCAATGTCAGCCTTTTCATGATCTTCATTAGTGTACATGCTTTTGGGTTTAATAGCAATCTCCCCAGTAGTGTCATTAGCCACATATGTGATTACACAGGGACCATTTTGTATGGAACGTAGAGCCTTTGCATCCTTAATTTTCATCACCTGAATAAACCTGAATTTCCACTCAGAATAGGACATTCCGAGTTGAAGAACAGGTATTTTCTGATGAGTCCCAATGACAGACTCCATTGCTTTGTCTACTTGAGCTGCTATGAGTAGCTGGTCAGCAGTTAGTCCATTCAAATTAGTCTGATTTAAGTTTTGATCCATTTCTGAAAATAAGAGTTAGGTTTATTAGTCCAAGGTAAAATGATCAGATAAATTAGTCCAAAGTTTTTCCAGTCCAATAACAGTTGGTCCAGTTTAGGAACTTGGCCCAAGAAGGTTTTAATCCAGGTTTTAATCCAGGTCGAACTCAGGTCGAACTCTGGTCGAACTCCCACTAGTTTGAACTTAGGTTGAACTTAGGTCGAACTTAGGTCGAACTCAAGTCGAACTCAGGTTAAACTCAGGTTGAACTTCACCAGGTAGAACTTAGGTCGAACTCAGGTCGAATTCAGGTCGAACTCAGGTTGAACTTAAGTTGAACTTAGGTTGAACTCCCACCAGGTTGAACTTGGGTCGAACTCAAGTCGAACTTAGGTCTAACTTAGGTTGAACTTGGGTTGAACTTAGGTAGAACTCCCACTGAGCTGCAATTTGGTCGAACTTGGGTCGAACTCCTTATAGATGTACCTGCCAACAATATCAACAGATTTTCCGAAAATTTTGGAAAACCAAATCTTTCACAATTTTAGCCGATCAAAATACCCTTGTTTTTAGCAAACGAAAATCCCCCTTTTTATGAAAGGATCAAACACACAAACTGTAAAACTGCTGACAAAGATTGATTAGTAGATTAAAGTATAAGCAAATTAAAATATGATGAACTTTAAATAATGAAATCAACCTTAAGAGAAACAGCAAGTTTCTTCCGTTGTTCTTCACGTGATACCAAACCGAGCCTTTGTAAGACTACTTAGGCTCTGATACCAATTGTAAGTCCAAGATCTTCTCTACCGGGTATCACACAAACAATCGAGTGCGGAAAACAAGATTGAATGTATTAAGAACAGCAAAAGAACATCAAACTGAATGATTCTATTGATACGTGCACACGGTTTCAAGGAACCGTCTGGTACACAAGCAGCTTACACCCTTAAAAGAAAACAAAACAACTAGCAACCCCAAAATGATCATGCAAACCCCTATTTATAGTTTCATAGGGCGGTTTGTCATACAAAAGGCCTTTATCAGGCCGAACCCATTACTAATACATGTAAGCCCAAACCAAACGCAAACCTTTAATTATATGGCCCAACAGTTAGGGGTTTATATATTCGCAAGGGAGAGTTTAGAGGCGGATTAGGTTTGTGAGATTATGAAAAACTAGATTTAAAATCCTTTTTATAACAAATAAACCGACCTGGCTCGTCTGACATTCGCCCGCGGACCGCGGAGGATAAACCTTCCTCCTGTAGGGTCAAAAAGGATTGACAAGCCAGTATAAACCTTAGTCTTATATCCTATGAATGTTTTGTTTAAACTGCTGAAATAGAAGATTACCAAGTCCTGAAGAGTAAAGAAACAGAAGTTCTGAAGATGAACCAGACAGACATTTGAAGAACAACTCCTGAAGACAAACTCCTGAAGGTTACTCATCGGCACTTTGATTAGAAGCTTCCCACCGCCCTTAATCTTCAGCAGTTTAGTATTATATTAGTATTCTTAAAGTCTTTGTTCAAGTTTCAATACTACAGCCTGTTGTAGTATTATCTTACAGTATTATAATCTTTTGGTTACTTAGCTTGTATGTAATTGACTGTCTATAAATAGAGGTGTTAATCCCACTACTTTAAGACATTGATTGAATCCTTCAACACTTTGAGTAGTTGTCCATTTCAATATATATATGAGAATCATTCTGCATTTACTGTTATATTCATTTATTGTTATTGATTCTCATTTTACTACTTAGTTCATTGATTGAGGGGGAGTAATAACTCCTGTTAAAAGTGAAACTTTAACTTGAACACTTTACTTATTCCGCTATGCAATCTGCTTTGATATATTTATTACACACAAGTGTTCATGAATAAGAACTGTTAAATAAGAATCTGATCCAACACCTCCCCGCGCTCCGCGACGCGTCTTTAAATGTGGAAAAGAATTAATTATGCCTCGCGGACTGCGGAGGATTTACCTATCCCCTCCGTGCTTCACGGGGGGAACATTATATCCATAATTTTATTTTCTTTCCATTTTTAATATTATAACCCTATTAATAATAACCATCTTATTATTAATAAACTATAAAGCACCCAAGATGTTTAGATTATGGTTTCGAGTCCCGGTCTGTCCCATACCGGTTACCGACCCGACAACGCTTAATCACGTAAATTCACATAATAGCACGTAGTTTCACACATATCAATCATAACAGTTATGTTTCACCAATTTACCAACGTTCAGGGTTCGATACTTGTGTACGTAGTCCAGTAATTGCCCGAATTACCGTCTCATGCAGTTATTAACCTATAACTGTGCAACGTGTGACTCGCCTAACTATCCCTAGTTAAGTAAAATGTTGTAAATGAAAGTACAAGTTAAGTAGAGTTTAGTTAAAGTAGGAACCTGAAAATGCGGGGTGTCACATCAATGTCCTCCAAACTTCTCTTATTTTTCTAAATGAACAAAGTGGAACGGCGCCTAAATCTCCATTTATTGTCAACGGGCACACATACAAATGTGGATACTATCTAATCGATGAGATATACCCACTACAAGAAATTTGGGTATTTACCCACATATAGTATGTGTAGGAAAAACCATATAATGTTAGTAGTTACGTTTACCTACACATAAATTAAGTGTCATGATGTGTAGGCTCGACACTGTGGATATAGATCATTATCTACACATTTATTATGTGTAGGTATATAGCAAGCTATACCTACACATATATGTGTGGCTAAAACTAATATATATGTGTTGTTAGAAGTATAGCAACTTGTTAGATTGGCGTATGACGTGGCATCTGACATCGCAGCTGACGTGGCAGCCTATTATGTGTAGGTAAATGTAAGATGTGTAGGTATTGATCTTAACATGTGTAGACACTAATCTTAACATGTGTATAAATAATATATATTGATGTGTTAGTAAAAATATTTAAATCTGTAGATAATAACCATGATTTATTTAAATAATAATTTTAAATGTATACAAACAAATACAAAAACAATTATTGAAACATACTTAACCAAATTAACATTCTTAATTGAAGCATAAGTGTTCAAACAACCAAACAAACAAACAAAGCAAATATTGACCATAAGTTACTAACAGGTTATATAAAATTCCTAAATTACATCACTCATCGATACTTTCATCACCCTCTAGACTATCACCTTGAGATTGTCTAGATGTGCTTGATAGAGGAGGCATGATATTATTCTCAATCAGTGCTTGTTCCATAATTGCACATTTACTTGTCCTATTTTTCTAAATGAACATAATGGAACGGCGCCTAAATCTCCATTTATTGTCAACGGGCACACATACAAACGTAGATACTATCTAACCGACGGGATATACCACTTGGACGTTGTTTGTGAAAACATTTCCACATCCAACGGATCCAAATGAAAAGAAGTGGAAGGGATTGCAAGAAGGCGCAAGAAACGATGTTGAATGCACTTTTGGTTCTCTAAAGGGAAAATGGGGCATTTTAAGGCGACCCATACGTGCCTATACGGTGGACAAGATTAGAGCCATGACGCATACATGCATGATATTACATAACATGATCCTTAAAGACAAGGGAAATGCCTTCTCGCCGGTTCACAATCCAGTTGTTCAACCCGTTTTTTTACGAGGATGCCCTTCGTGAAATTATGGATCCACACACGCATTTCAGACTTCGCATTGATTTAGTCGAACATATTTCAACTCAAGACCTACCATATCTCGAAGAATCCGACGACATTGAATGATTTAAATTTTAATATTTTTGGTTGAATTTTTTTATTTTTTGTATTGTATTTGTTTGTATTTTATTTTATTTAATTGACGTTTATTTGGTTTTTAATTTAATATTAAAAAAAAGTTTTAGGCTACTTGAGAGGTAAAATGATGGACAATGTGTGATTGATCATGATAAGGCTACATGGAGCTTGTGCCCTTTCATCCCTAAAGCTTCAACTGACTTCATATGCTTTGTAAAATTAAAATAAGATTAACTTATATTCATATTCTAATAAAACATTTCAAATAATATCATGTATTAACATCAAATCCATTTTTTTCACTTTTAATATATTTCTCTTCATCTTTATTATTACTATACATAAAATAAAATAATAATATTAAATCACATTTATTCGTTTATTTCCTATTAAAGAATAATAAAAATAATATTCAATCATTTTCTATTTATCTCTCCTAATAAATAATAATATTACATCAAAATTTTCTCGCTTATCTCTTATTTATTTTATATTTACTTTCTCAACTATATCTTTTATTTTCTCGGCTTATTAATAGTTATTTAATATTTATTAATCAAACCATATGTAATATACAAGTTCCTAATCAAATAATAAATACAAAACAAATTAAATATTAAAATAGGTAAATATTACATCAAAGTTCATTTTTTAAATAAATAGCTTAACGATTGTATATGCTAATCAATTACGTTATATTTATTCAACCTGTGCAATGCACGAGTTTGTAAAGATATAACTATTATATATAGTATTAATTTACAAATGGTTTGTGCATCATGGTCTTGTACAATATGCATAACAAGTGTTTTGTGTATTAAAGAGTTGTATATTTGCTTTGTAGGTAGTACCCTACTTTGTTTTTTTCCTTACTTTTTTTTTTTACTTTTAACCTTAATACTTTTCATCTTTTACATTTAACCCCCTACATTTTTTTTACTTTGAACTTTATCCCATGTATCTCAAAACATAATTTTAGTTTTACGTTTCAATCCAAAATTTTCGAGTTGACACGCCGCAACGTGCGTATGTAGTTCAACGTTTTTACCTCTATTTTTCCCGTCAAACGGTGACGCTGTGTTCTAAGTTTCACTAATTTTTGTGCATTATCGCGCCACAACGGATGTGCATGGTTCACCATTATTTCGGTGTTGTAGGTCGCTGGCAATAGTGTGACATCGATGCTACTTGGTACAGTTTTATGTCATCCGTAGCAACGCGCGAAGCTTAATTCTAGTTATTACTTAAATTATAAAATTACATTTATTTAATCCGTTTAATATAGGGTTGGGGGAACCACTAATTTAACATGTTAGATATATCATAAAAATTCAATTTGACATGACAAAAATTATTTAAACATCAAAATTATAAGAAGGAAAAAAAAGGTCAAACTTCAAGAAAGGGGTTGTCTTCAACTTCTCATTTTCCCTTATGAAGATACAAACCTTTTATGGTTAGCTCCATGCTTATCTAAATCTTCATCCATTGTCTCTGAATGTTTACATGAATGTATGAGGAAAAGGTTAAAGAACTGACTTTGACTATGAAAAGTTGACTGATTAAACTTTATTTTCAAGTAAAACTATGTATAAATCTTGAGATCTAACTGTCTCGGTGGTCTTTTTTACATTGCCTTTTGTAGTACAAAGGTAAAAAATATATGGTCAGAGGAAGAGCAAATTAAACATCAAAACTATAAGAAGAAAAAACAATCAAAATTGAAATAAAAAGACTATTTGGCAATTAGTCAAATCTACAGTATGGCCACCATTGGATTTGTGTTTTGCTTTGTTTTGTAATAGTTTCTTCTTCCATGGATTTTCTCTTGCTTCCATTAGATTGTTGTTGTGATTCAACTTGGGGGATTTCTAGTACGTTTAGTTCGCGGTGTTCTTGATCTTGTGTATGATGTTCTTGATTATTATTTTCTTGAAGTTGTTGTTGATGAAGATGATCTTTGATTTTGGTTCTCATCATATGAGGTTTCAACTTGCTTACATCTGATAATCTTACTGGTTTCAAGAAAAATTCCTCTGCACCTTCTTCTAAGCATCTATTAAAGGTCAAAATGATATGATGTTAGACACAAAATATTAAAGTTTGGATGAAAATATACATAAAATGAACATATATGTGATTGATAAATGATGAGTTTAAAGCTTTTACCTACTAATCCTTGAAGGAACATTTTCTGATGACATAATGACGACTGGTATGTCCTTTAGAGAAGAAGATTTCTATAAAATAAATAAATAAAAATGTTAGTGAATATTTTGATATATATATATACAAGTCAATTAATTGATCTTTTTCTTATTTAATAGTTAAAAAAAAACTATAAAAAGAATCATAATATGTTTATGATTGTGATTTGTAATAATAAATGAGGTTCATGACAAAATGTTAACATGTTCTTGCACTATGTTTTTTTTAACGGTAACATTCTTCATCTATTTTTAGGGGATCAGTTGGTCACACCTGCTAATCGCAGGCCCGCCACCCCATTATGTTGTCTTAACCGGGTCCACTAAATGTTCTTGTGTTTAGCGAGGTATATTTTTGATCAATTTGTTCCTATAACATTAACACATGTTCATGGTGTGGGCGTTCACACATATATTTGTTTTTAATTGTATTTTATTGTGATATGATGTTTAGCAATTAGCAAATGATTTTTTTAAAGAATATAATTTAAAAATTCTTTCTAAAACGATATATTTGCTACATGGATAAACAAACCTTGTGAGGACAAAGGGATTTCGTTATGTGTGACAAACTTATGATCATCCAGTGACTTAGTATTGTGTATGCATCTATATATATTAGCACATATTAATCTAAGTTATAAGTTGACTTACACATATATATCTTAAACAAATTAGATGATTCTTCTACTAGGCTATATCTTTCTATTCAATATAGACTTCTTATGGATTTACCTTCTAGGCATCTATATACAAGAGGCTATATCATATATGTAATGTTATTTAACATTAACTTCTTAGAATATATTTAATTTATTTTAGTTTTCAATTTAAATCCTAGAACCAAACCTCAATCAAAATTAAATTAAATCAAATAAAATCAAATCATATAAAATAAATAAAACAATCATACCTTAACTTTCTTGAGCAAATCATAGCCTGTCATTCCAGGCATACAATAGTCTGTAATTATCAGATTCACTTCAACTTCCTGCAAAACCGTTAACAAAAATGATTTAATAATCATTGAAAATCAAAATTAAATATGTATAAAATACTAAAATTCATTTCATGTAAATAAGTAAATAACAAACCTGATTGATATTTGGTGACACAGAAGGTTGATTTGAGTTAATTTCATCATCTTCATGTAATCCAAGAAACTCTAAAGCTTTACTTCCAGAATCAACTGTTGTAACTGTAAAATCATATCCAACATTGAGTAACAAACTCACTCATTATCATTCGAAAAGCGACTAGAAAGGCGGCGAAGAATTACCTTGATAAGATGAGGTTTTAAGCAATCTTTCTATCAATTTTCTGTCAATGATGCTGTCATCAACAGCAAGAACATGAAACTGTGAATCTGCTGCAACACCCATATGAACAAGATTCAAGATTGTTAAAAAGATGAACAAGTTTTCCAAAAAAAGATAGTTCTTTTTTTTTTTTTTTGTTGGAGGGGTTTGGTTTTTGGATGATGGGAATGGAAAAAAGATGAAGTTTTTATGTGAAAGAAAGAGGCACCAAAATCCACAATCCACAAAGCAAGATCTGACCAGATTTCATCCAAAGATCTTCCCACCTCTTAATATTTTTGGATTATAAGGCAAGCAAGGGGCAAAGTTTGTAAGGGTGCAAATGGGAAATTTTAAATCAAATAAAATCAAATAAAGAATACAACCAAAATCTTGGATGTTTATATTCTAATCAAAAGATTCTTTTGAAAGTTTGGTTACATATAACTATTCATATTTCAAAGTTATTGTGTCTTGATATATAAATGATTAAATTACAATAAGTTTTCATAATTTCATCATTTCATGTAACATATATATAATTTCATCATCAATTAGTAAAATAGTAAGTAAATGGACCTTTTAGTTAGGTTGACTTTTTTTTTAAAATAAGTTTGGGTGCGGATAGAGTATTAGTAGCCAAAATGCTTCTAAACCATCTCCCAGGATTAATTAACATTTGAAAAGTTTTTTTTTTAATGTCTAATTATTGATAAACCAAGTTTACATAAAAGATGTGACAACATTTGTTGATAAATTGTATTACAAACTAACATCTGTTCATAATGACTTGGAATTCTATAAATAAAATACAAATTAGAATAAAGGTGACCTTTTCTTTTTTCAGTCAACCCTTCCTTATCAAAGTTTCTTGTGCAATCGGTTGCAAAAATGGGTACTTCAATTTATTAATCATACATTTAAAACTAAGTCTTTTGGTGAACTTTTAGTGTAGGTTTAAAGATTAAATACTAACATAATATGTGAAATCAAATTTATTATTTATTTAAAATAGAGACTATAATGAGTCAATGAGATACATGGGGAGGAGAAAGCCCACATAGCAATTTATGAAAATTTACATTTTTTATGGGTTTTAAATTCTGTATGTTTTAATTTTAAGGAGTATTGGATTAACCTAACTATTAGTTATTGGCCATCACCAGTCTCAACTAGCAAGATACATGTTGGCGGTCCCACCTTTTAACATATTGGCCACTAATAGACTATGACTAAAAATAAATATGTTCCATTTAGAAAATCAATTAGTATTATGTTAGTCACAGTCTATTGGTAGCCAATATATTAAAAGTTGAGACTATCACAACACATTTTCTTAATTGGGACTGGTGACGGCCAATTGCTACCAGTTGAGACTATTTAAATTCAATACTACATTCAAGGATTGAGAAATTGTGCATCATGTCTAGAAGCCTTATAGCTTCCGAGGCCAAAGAACCAAAAGAATTAAACGCAAAAGGGACGAAAGTTTAAGTTAAACCTGAAAAACCTTAAATATTAATTAAGTTTTATTTAAAATATACAATTTAGTTTGTTTAACTTTTTAATAATAATAGAATAGTTGTTTTTAGAATAAAGAAACAGTTTGCCACCCTTAAATTGAGATTTTCCCATATGAACAAGAAGATTAGTTGGGCATAGCGATTAAGTGGTGGGAGCCACAAAAATCCTGAGAAGATATACAGGTGATGTAAGTTGTGAAATCATGTGCACTTACCATATCTTGGGCAGGTGGGGTGGCCACCCTTTTGATTCCTTCAAAAAGATTTGCTTCCCATGGTCATGCCCATCTATGTATAATGAATACAATACAATCCCCATCATCCATCATCATCAACAACAACGTTACCACGAATATTGATAATCTCAGCCGCATGTCTAAATAGCTATGTACCATGTCTCACACCCGGTCTTATATGCGTCGGATACCAGTCAGATATTCGGTATACCTATTGATTTATAAAAAAAATACCCGTTTTCTAACCACATTTATTATTGTTTATATCCTTCTTGTTTATGGAAACTAGAAATTTAACACTAAGGGGGTTGTTATACGTCCTCAAACCCCCTCTCACATACTTGAGAGAGGGTCCACTGATAAAAGGAAATTTATTTTTCTCTCGTGTGAGGGTATGTTTAGACTAGAGGGAGTGGTCACAGAGGAAGCCTCTTTTGCCCCACCAGGTAGTCACAACATAGGCAAATGAGAGTTTTACACTTCACGTAGAAAAATGAGAGGGTGGTGAAAGCATAGTTATTAAAAGTCATCGCCTCTTGCGCCTAGACCCATTTTTTAGGCAAGGCGATGCATTTGCGATTTGAGTCGAGGAAATTGCGCTTTAATTCTCCAAGTGATGGTTTAGGTGCAGATTTCATATAGATTCCCAAATTTGGAGAGTTTCCAGCCAAATTCGTTAAATTATAGCTAGATTCAAGCCTGATTTATATTTTTATCTAAGGAAAACTACTTCTATACACTAATACATCATGTTTTAAAACTTTTGATACTAACTAGATGAAAAATAGTATTATTTTCATATATTTTTACTTTATTTTCTTTATTCGCTTTTTTTATCTCAGGCCATCACCTTTTTTGAGCCTCGCGCCTAGGCCCTAGGCAAGGACTATGTGCCTTGAGTGCGTCTAGCGCCTTTAATAACTATGGGTGAAAGGCAAGGGACAATGGCCAAAGCAAAAACCAACCAACATGTAACATCCAACGCCTCTCACCACCAATATTGTTTGCTTTACCCTGATGTGTTGTCCATTCAGAGCTCACGGATTTTCTTTTGGTTGCCTTGGTGGAGACTTCCCAGGAGGTCACCCATCCTGGTACTGCTCTCACCTGAGCACGCTTAACTGTGGAGTTTTCCTCTCATCCACTAACATTAAGCCCCAAAACGCGTTGGTGATTTAAAAGGCATTGGATTACATATGAGCCAAAGATCTCTCCTGGCCACGACCGATGTAGGATTTGCCTGGGGTGTCACATTCACCCCCTGTTAAAGTCTCATCGTCCCTGATGATGTTTGACCCACCATCCCGAACAGCACAAGAGTGACTCTGATACCATTTGTAACATCTAACCCCTCTCACCACAATTATTGTCCGCTTTGCCCCGATGGGTTGTCCATCCAGAGCTCACAGATTTGCTTTTGGTTGCCCTGGTGGAGACTTCCCAGGAGGTTACCCATCCTGGTATTGCTCTCACCTAAGCACGCTTAAGTATGGAGTTCTCCTCTCATCCACTAACATTAAGCCCAAAACGCGTTGGTGATTTAAGAGGCACTGGATTACATATGAACCAATGATCTCTCCTAGCCACAGCCAATGTAGGATTTGCTTGGGGTGTCACATTCACCCCTTGTTAGAGTCTCATCGTCCCTGATGAGGTTTGACCGACCATCCTGAACGGCACCGGAGTGGTTCTGATACCATCTGTAACATCCGGCCCTTTCTCACCACCAATATGTCCGCTTTGCCACGATGGGTTGCCCATCCAGAGCTCACGGATTTGTTTTGGTTGCCCCAATGGAGACTTCCCAAGAGGTCACCCATCCTAATACTGCTCCCACCTGAGCACGCTTAATTGTAGAGTTCTCCTCTCATCCACTAACATTAAGCCCTAAAATATGTTGGTAATTTAAGAGGCACTGAATTACATATGAACTAAGGATCTCTTCTAGTCACAACCGATGTGAGATTTGCCTAGATGGATGTAGTTGTTTGAGGTGCATTTCCATAAAGGGAGGTCATAGGTTTGAGACTTGGTTTAAGGCAACTATTTTCTCCGGAATTTTTTGAGGTCGCTTAGGCTAATATTGTCACATTGGTACTATAATAAACCAAAACGTGTAATGACACCGAACGCGCGGCAACGCGTGCAAAAACCACGCTAGTTACACATTAATATAAAACATTTTAATCCGGATATCACTTTTTTTACTCTATTTGTCTTTCTATTTTCACATTACATCTTAACCTATCTAATCTAGCAAAATGGATATTCAACAAATTTATCTGTCTTTTTTTTCCGTAGCAACACTTCATTCGGATAGCTACATACAAAAGAGTAGCGATCTATTAGAGTAGAAGATGGGAGACTAGTTAGCAAACAAATTGAATAAAGTTTATAAATATATAATAGAGTTTCAACATGAAAAAAAGAGTTGACATTTTACTTATCAAAGTGAAAGGTCAACCATTATTTTAGTTATTAATCAAAGTAGCAAATCAAATTCAATCTCAATTGAATTATGCTATCACTAGCTTATACTATTATTCTTACGTCATTCATTTCCTTTACCTTTTCCCGGTTTATTTGGTCACATTTTAATTGGACTAACAGGGAACTCGTGTGTTGCAGTGAAGTCGACAATACAGGGCGGAAACATAATTCAAACTCAATTGAATTATGCTATCACTAGCTTATACTATTATTCTTACGTCATTCATTTCCTTTACTTTTTCCCGGTTTATTCGGTCACATTTTAATTGGACTAACAGGGAACTCGTGTGTTGCAGTGAAGTCGACAATACAGGGCGGAAACATAATTCAAACTTTAAAACGATTAAAAGAATTAATATGTAAGGTGTTTGTTTGTGTGTGTAAGCACCTGTGCTTCGTAGTATGGTAATTTTTTAAAGTCTATAAGGAGACATGATAACATGCTACGTTATATATACCATATGCAAGTTGACCTACATGTCGGTAAAAAAATGGAAGTAACAGTTTGACTCATCAGCAACTATTATTATACTAATAGTTCCACTCAATATGTTGAAAGTGTCAAATCTGGAGAGATCGTTGAGGAGAAGAAAGCTTTATAAGATCCACATCAAGAGGAGGTTAGAACGGCTCATATGTAATCAACCTGGAAATAAGCATACCCGTAACTTTTTCCACATGGTAAAAGCAATGCAATGAAACTACTAATCAAGTGCACCATAAAGTTCTGTCAGTGACATCGAAAAGTGAAATTGGAAGTTAGGTTAGTTGAAAATATTCCACATAAGACCTCCCAACCTGAGAACTTTATAAACGTGCACGGATCATTTTTTATATGAACCGAACCCGTTCCAAACCGGTCCGTGTTTGGTGTCGGTTCGTGTCTGAACTGATTTCAGTTCGGTTCGGCCTCGGTTTTGCCAGTTTGAAAGACCGGTTTCGGTTCGGTTCAGTTTGGGTTCGTGAACCAGTTCATGCGCACACATTTTTCTTTATGAAAAGGCATCAAAGTTATTTTTTTTTACGTAAAGTTTGACTTTTATTGATTCTTACAATCTTTTTAAGGTGTATAGGTATATATATATATATATATATATATATATATATATATATTTGTATGTGTAGAAACATTTTTATATAATTTTGTTATATATAGATTTTTTATATATAAAATTGCATTTTTTTAATAAAATATAGTAATTACTTAATTTTGTTTGATACATTTCTCAAATGCTTTATCTATATCTATATATCTATATCTATACTATTATCTATATCTATACTATTATATAATGTATCCTAGATGGGCATCAACGTAACTTCACCATCATTTTAAGATGGCATCCCAAGAGCCTCAAGTGTAAACCCTAAATTTTTATCCTCTTTCTTCCATTTATACCCTTGTGTACCACCTTTGATAGCAATTGTATAAAATATTAATGCAAGTCATTGCACACAATCCCTCAATATTTTTGTAACCTTATCATTAACAAAAACCATTCATTATGAAGGAATTAATACTATTCAAGCTGGAATTAAAAAAACCATTCATTATGAAGGAATTAATACTATTGAATCTCGAATTAAGAAACCATTCATTATGATATGCTATCAGTTTCCCAACTCAATCGTTCCTCCTTCAAGAATTGTCAGATTCATCCCCTCCACACCATGGTTCCCCTTTCTTTATGCTTCTTTCATATTCATATTCTACCAGCAAATTAGGGTATTAATGAATTGGAGTTGATAAGGCTACGTCTTTTTGGTTATGTTGTTCTACACCTCAGTTTCACATCGCCAATTCACCATGGTTACCATGTATACCCGCACCGTTTTATAATATTTATTCATGAATTAGTATTTTTGGTTTACTTGCATCAAACAACAGTCATGGGTTAATATTTAATTCGCTGTTGTTTTACTTTGTTTCTCATCCCTTCACATTCTCTGTGATCTTTTAAGATGTGGGAGTTACCAATCATTGATGATCATTAATGCTAGGGTCATGATTTCATTTATAATCAACAACCTTTTCAGTATTTAGAGTAACGGTGATGAAGGTGATTGTTGTGGTGTTTGGAGATGATGATTGTGGTGTTGCAGTAGTGAATGGAAGTGACGGAACACGGTTTCGATTGATATGCCGATAACTAAGACACCCTCGATGGTAAGGTTGTAGGTAGGGGTGTTCAAAATTCGATTCGGATTCGAAAAATTTGAAGTTCAACTTAGTTTGATTCGATTACCAAGAATTCGATTCGATTAGTAAGAATTTGAATTCGAGTCCAGTAAATCGAATATGAATCGAATACGAATTTATGATTTAAATTCGATTCGAAATTCGAATAAAAACTATATATGTATATTTTGTAAGAATATATACACATTATTATATACACAAATAAACACATTGGAAAAAAAAACTTCTAAATTTTGGTCATACTCTAAGAACCTATAGTGTTTACAACTTTTACCGTAACCACATTTTACATATTTAACTTATACATCACAAAACTCTAACAAATTATACTCTCTACTATTTTTATTATTCCCGTATTTGACATATTGTTGTTTATTAATTTTGTAGATTTGTATTTTATATGTTAAAAATAATGAGTTTGTATTAGTTTTAAAACTAAAAGTAAAACAATTTATTATTTATGGTGATAAAGAATACTACAGAAGTCTTGTAGGAGGGCTCATTTATTTAACTCACTCTAGGCCTGACCTTGCCTATGCTGTAAGTTTGATCTCTCGTTTCATGCAAAAGCCCTCAAAGATTCACCTTGGTGCTGCTAGAAGGGTGCTCAGATACGTGGCGAATACAGTTGACTATGGGATACGGTACAAGAGAACTAAAGAAGTTAAGCTAGTTGGGTTCAGTGATAGTGATTGGGTTGGGTGTGTTGATGATCGAAAAAGTGTATCTGCTTATGTGTTCAATTTAGGTAGTGGTGCTATCGCTTGGAGTTCAAAAAAACAATCAACTGTGGCACTGTCCAGCACAGAGGCTGAATACATAGCAACCTCAAGGGCCACATGTGAAGCCATTTGGTTAAGAAGAGTGCTAGATGATCTTGGGTTTAAACAAGAAGAGCCAACTGTGATCTACTGTGACAACAAGTCAGCAATTGACTTATCCAAAAATCCGGTTCTTCACAGCAGATCAAAACACATTGAGCTGAGGTATCACTATATTCGGGAGATGGTTATACATGAGCAGGTTAGCCTTAAATACTGCAGTACTCATGCTCAACTAGCTGATGTTCTGACTAAAAGTCTTTCAAAGGTGAAGTTTGTGTTCTATCGAGAAGGTCTGGGAGTTATGAGCTTTGGATCAAGGAAGGGTGATGACGTGTGACCCAAAGTAATGTGGCAGGAAGTTTTCAAAGATCATGCACGTGGAGCATCTTTTATTCAAATTTTAAATTAAGTCAATACTGATAACGGTTAGTTGGTTAGCCATTTACCGAGTCAGTAGGTTTGTTGAGATTTTTAGTGGTTTCTCTTGTTATAAATAAGCTCATATGATCCTGCATGTAACTGACTGAAAACTCTTCTATTGAATATAATAAAAAGCTTCCTGCATTCTTCTCTTTTCTTGTATTTGTTTATGTGATTGTGAGCTTTATATACCAACAATTGTAACAAAACTATATTAGGAATGGGTCGAATTGGATAAATAATATTACAGTGTAGAATATTTTGGTATTGTTTCTTGGTTCATTGATTAGTAAAAGTTCAATTTTTTGTGTTTTTTTATTTGTCTAGGATTCTTATGCAAATTTGGTTCTACGCATGTTTGATCTTCAGGTACTCATATATGTTGATGCTTAAAATGTCGTTTTCGAATCTTCAAATTCTAATGTTATCTTCTATTGGTATGCAGATGACAGGATATCGTGATTATAAATATGGAAATGATGATTATTATGATAGCAGCTTAGGCTGGAGCCAGAGGGACTTTATGGATGGTGAAGATGGTGAGCTATCGTGGTTCAATGTTGGCGTTAGGGTGGGCGTTGGGATAGGGCTTGGTGTTTGTCTTGGGGTTGGAGTCGAAGTTGGTCTTCTTGCTCGGTCGTACCAATCAACAACTCAAAACTTTAGAAGATGGATTTAGTAATTCCTCTTTACTCTTTTCCTTTTTATCATCTTGATTGGTTGTTTTTTTATTATATGTTACGAAAGAATGTAGAGAATAACTTATGTTTCATATTAAAAAAAAAACTCGATGTATAGAATTGTAATTTTGCCACCATTTTAAGATGACATTCGAAGAGGCACAAGTATAAATCCCTATATTTTACCCACTTTATCCCCTTTATGCACCTGCTATACAACCTCTAATGCTAATTGTACAATCCATTAATGCGACTCATCATCATGAAGTGGTGAGTGGTATTTGATCAGTCAAGCGTTCATCTTCTGCTGTAACTCCATCATCGCTCCAAATTGAGTCAATCATCAGTTTTCCTCATTGAATTTCATGATTATGACATTTAATTCAATGGTACATTTAACCCTCAAAATTAAGGTTGGCTTCTTATTCTCTAAACCCATTTTTCTCATTACATTACAATATATTAATAATCAAACCTAATGAATAGTAAATCTAAATGAATAGTAATTATAATATTATTTTATTTATATTATTTTATTTAAAAACTTTTTTTAATAATATTATTATTTTATTCATATTAACTATATTATTATTTTATTCATATTATTTTATCTAAAAAACTTTATTATTTTATTCATATTATTTTATTCACCATTTGACCTCCGGTTCGCTTCTGTGTGGGTCGTTGTGTACCCATTGATGATGACTAAATACATGGGTTCTGGGTGAGGTTAAGTCGAATGATTGTAGGTTTTCATCATATTTGTTGAATTTTGAATTAACATATTTGTTACGGAATTGAATGATAACATGTTGGGCATTGAGTAAGTTTGTTTAAATATTGAGTTTAGAAAATCCGCATTAACGCGTCATGTGAAAAACGCGCAACGCGCATATTAATACACCTAGTTAAATTTTATGATTATGACACATAATTCAATGGTACATTTAAGCATCAAAATTAAGGTTGGCTTCTCTTCTTCTCTAAACCCGTTTTCCTCATTGAATTTCATGTAAATTTCAAACTCATTTTTTTATTTGAACGACAAGGAACAACATGCCAACCATTGTGACACCGGACGTTGTGGCCAAGGTCGACTACTCGACCGCTGCTAGCCCCTTGGCTCTCCTAGATGCGCGAAAACCCGATCTCCACCCACCCAAAGGAACGACAGTGGAATAATCGTTAAAATCTCGCCTCTCATCCGAGTCGAACTGATGCTACTCATATTTACTCTTCATCTGAATGCCAGTCCACCAAGGGCTGGGTTTCAATTTAATATTCCGGTTTAAATGTTACGAAGAACTAAGAGTAGGTTGATTGAAGTAGGGATGAGCATTTTTTTCCCAAGTACCTATACCCGTACCCATACCACACCTGCAGCGGTACCCGTACTCGTACCGATTTTGAGTACTCGGTATAGATATCGGTACCCACTTTTACTGATTTCGGTATCGGTACGGGTACGAGTACGGGTACCGAATTTTATATACTATTGAATTTGATTATATGTTTTACTTCGTATTATGGTATTTATGGTATTTGCATCAATTTTATCTATTTGGTACATATACCATATCGGTACCCGTACCAAATTTTTCAATTTGGTACCCGTATAGCATTGATATACTCGTAATTGTTTACCTACTTGGTACCCGTATGAGTGCTCAAAAAAGAAAAAATAACAAAATGGTATCAAAACGGGTAACGTACCGAAATACTGGTCCTGATACCCGTACCGTACCTATATATTCGGTACGGTACTCGGTACCCAATTTTGTTCAAATTCGGTACGGGTATTTTCAATACGGGTACGAGTATAGATACGGGTACGGTACCGATCTCATCCCTAGATTGAAGAGAACGAGGTAAAATATTGAAAATTAAGTCATCACAACTTATATTTATAATTCATCTTTAATCCTAAAAAAGAAACCATGTAGACTTTTTATATTTTAGTATTAAGTATAAATTACATTTTGGTGTTACTTATTAGTTTTTGGGAAAACACTACATTACAATTGAATTAATTAAATTTAATATGAAAGTAGTAGTTGGATGCATTGAATCGTACATCTTACAACAATTAGTTTAAGATATATAATAAACCTTCAAGATCTTCTTAGGGAATATACAATTAAATAAGTGGATTTGTTATCAATTAACAATTTGAAGATAAGAGTTTGAACTTTTCTATAATATTGTGCATAGTTTTTATTTTGTTTATTAAAGGAAAAATATCGTCTTATAAGTTATTTTAAACTAGTTCAGAATTTGATTTATATCAAACTAGCCGATTACCCCGGGAAGGTCCCGGGGTTGAAAAATTTAATATGATTTAATAAAAAATGATAAAAAAAAAAAGAAAACTCACATCACGAAAAGAGTAAATAACTTAAACATAATCAATCTTAGTTAAAAAACATTTATTTAAAAAGTTAAAAAAATAAAAAGCATAAACCATATTAAACAAATAAAGTATTAAAAGGATAACCTTCAACATATAATCATCTTCACGTAAATTAAAATATGTTACAATTTGATTAATGAATAACCTGAACACTTTGTGTTTTTTCTGTATGAATATAACCCCACAAAAAATAGTCGTTTTTTTTTTTCGTTTTTATATAGCACTATGGTACTCGTTGGAAAGATAATAAAACGCTCGTTAATTTGGTGTAATTTTTTTATTTAAAAAATCTCGAATATAAAAAATATTTATGTTTAAAAATTATGGGAGGAAGATAAGAGAGAAAAATTTAAATTTGTTTTTAAATTCTTTTTTCCTAAAATAACTCAATTTAATTTTAGTAATTGAGAATTAAGAGATAGAGAGATAAATTTAGAAAAATACTCAAAAACATCAAAAACACTCAATTATTAAGCCACGTGGCACTCTCAATGGGCATATATGCTTTCTTTTATATATATACTAGCTGATTACCCCGGGAGGGTCTCGGGGTTGCTAAATCTAATTTTACGTGATAACCTATTACAAATGGCTCAAGTTAACTAACTACAAAATCTTCTAATCATTGCATGTTCATAGTATTCTAATCAGTAATAACTCATATTCCCCACAAAATCTAATTTTACGTGATAACATGAACACTTTGTGTATTTTTTTCCTGTATGAACGAAACCCCACAAAAAATAGTAGATTTTTTCTCCGTTTTTTATATAGCACTATGGTACTCGTTGGAAAGATAATAAAACGCTCGTTAATTTGGTGTAATTTTTTTCTTTAAAAAATCCCGTATATAAAAGATATAAACGTTTAAAAGTTATGGGAGGAAATATGAGAGAGAAAATTTTAAATTTATTTTTAAATTCTTTTTTCCTAAAATAACTCAATTTAATTAAAAAAGAAAACAATTCAAAAACACCAAAAACTCTCCATTATGATGCCACGTGGCACAATGTTGGGGCCTCCATTGCACGCCACGTCAGCAAAAGTCTTTTCTTTTATATATATACTAGCTGATTACCCCGGGAGGATCCCGGGGTTGAAAAATATAACCATTCTAATAATACTAATACTAATAGTAATTATTACTCTTGTAATTAAATAAAAAAAATTAATCTTGCTATAAGGTGACACCATGTGTTGTAGTGTTACACGATTCTTTCTCGTAGCTTCTCTTGATGAAGTATACATATCCATCTTTAGAAGAGTAAAATTCCAATGATAGCATGACGATTGGGCTGAATTTCAACATCGTAGATAAGAAGCTGGTTTAAAAGAAAAAACATGATTAATGAATAACCTGAACACTTTGTGTTTTTTTTGTTTCCTGTATGAACGAAACTCCACAAAAATAGTTGTTTTTTTCCTCCGTTTTTTATATAGCACTATGGTACTCGTTGGAAAGATAATAAAACGTTCGTTAATCTGGTGTAATTTTTTTCTTTAAAAAATCTCGTATATAAAAGATATTAACGTTTAAAAATTATGGGAGGAAATATGAGAGATAAAAATTTAAATTTGTTTTTAAATTCTTTTTCCTAAAATAACTCAATCTCTTTTAGGGTTTTATCTTTTTCTTTTTTTTATTAAAAAATCAAAATAATTCAAAATCACTAAAATCTTTCAATTATAATGCCACGTGGCAGTTTCATGGAGGAACCAATGGCCGCCACGTCAGCAAAAGTCTTTTCTTTTATATATATATATAGATATAGATAGTTAAGTAAATTTCTTTCAATCATAACACTTTTCATAATTTTAAGTTTATAACGATTTTAATTTCAAAATTTTATATACTTTGAACGGATCATTATCACTATATTAGTCTCCAATAACAACACACATAAATATCACACATATAACATCTTGCATAATATATCATATATTTAGTTTTACATTGGATAAACAAGTTTCGTATTGGCGTTTAGTATCATTCTAATACCCGAACCCATGAAACGATCTATAATTATTTCACACCCTGATCCGTGCATGAATACTCGGCTCAATGCCAAACCTATGATGTAATGGTTTTAGTTTTCGAAAATTTCATGTTCAGTGCCTCAAGAAAGGATTTGATGTTTTGACAAAAAAGATTCTTTCTGGTTTTGGGGGTATAAAACAACATGATTCTTGGTTGGCATGCTTTATATGCAAGAGACACACTGGGGTAAAGGTGTTCCTGTTTTTGAGTTGTCCAATCCTTGTATCATATCTTCATATGCACATCATGTGGGGATTACATCTCATATCATACCATATCAAATTATGCAAATATTATATGTTCTATATCATCATTTTATTTTTTTATCATACAAGATTTAATAATTTTTCTTTAGCTTTTCAATATTTATTCCTACATCATCCTTGTATATTAAAAAAAAAAATCCATCTAGAACTTTATTTAATTTAGGGGTTTATTAGAAAATAGCTTCCATAATCAAGGAGCATATATAGTCAAAATAATATACTCTTCAAACATACTTACGATTATATATGTTGGAGTACATATCAAGTTTGTTACGTCAAATATAATTATAATAAATATATATCAAGTTTATCACATTAAATATAATTCTAATAATTACTATTATACATTAATGAGAAATTTTGAGCTAAGCTAAGCCCCGATCAAGTGTGAGTACTTTCTCAAAAATGCAGATGAAATACTAAGAACATTCGCAATGCTAGACCAATTCCACCCTTTCAAACTGCGACATCATTCCAAACCCACCGTTTTCTATAGCCATAAATCATTTCAAACATCCACCCCATTTCGAATCAGACTAGCCCACTTTGCCAAAACCAATGGTTTTTTTCTAATTTATTGAAAAATCATATTTTGGGCCCACCATATTCCGAGTCAGACTAGCCCACTTTGCCAAAACCAACCCCACCGGACCTCCCCCTCCAATGCATACCCGTCCACTTTTCCCCTGTGATAACATAGGATGGGTAATTAAGAGAATAAAACCAACTAAAAAGATAAAAATAATAATTAGACAAACGTACAAGAACCGTACCAGTAAATAAGATCTGAACCGATGGACGAACAGATAAGACCCGAACCGATGGACAAACAAATAAAGTCAGAACCGATGAATAAACGATAGGAAGCCGAACCAAGGATAAAACAACAGACCGATCGGTGTAGCCGATCAGCTAAATAGGATAGGAGAAACGGAAGGGACGATGGACTTAAAAACCACTAGGTAAATAGGAAACAGTCTATTAACCAATGGTCAAAACAAAGGCGGCTATTACCCAGCGGTACATAGCCGAAAACAATAAAATATTATTAAGAGCCATACCCTGGCGACAGCTACAGTGACGCTAGTCACTGTTCACGCTGACCGCATGATTACTTGTAATTAATGCGCAACTGCCACCCGCCTATAAATACGAGGTGGTTGCAAGCATTTACGACACAATTAATAACCATCGGCAGTTACTCTGCCTCCGAACCAACACTAAATCATACTCGCTCAATCACACTTCAACATTTTGGCGCCCACCGTGGGGCCGTGACTAAAACGCTAGGAAATCCCCACAAATGTCATCATCCGATCCGCCTCAGACTAGCAACGTTACTCCACCCCTGGTGAGTAACGCCGCTCTGGGGGTATCCCCCATGGTATCCCCGGAACTGGTCCGGCCCAACATCCTCCAAATACGCCAGCTGATGAATGAATATGTAAGGGAAGAACGGGCCAAGGGTCTAGCTCTGAGGTTAGATTTTGATGAGAGCCCTTGTGACGGAGGAGGAACGTCCCTTCCGCTCACCGGGTAGATGCAAACCGAGGTCACCTTCACGCCAGCGTCCTGGTTGGCCAATATGGTCCGAAGTAACGCTCGACCCGCCAGCTTAGGTCAGAGCTCGGCGGCCGCTCCACTCGCCCATGTTACCGATCCTATCATACACACAACGTTCCCCTTACCAGAAGATGATCTGAACCAGCCTTATCGACCGCCTGAAGGATCAAAGTTCACACCTCGAATAGCTAATTTCGTCCCACCGGTCCGGTTCAAGATGCCCTCAAACATGAGAATCTATGAGGGAACAGCCGACCCGGAAGACCACATCCTGTTGTTCGACAGTATACCCCGTACTGAAGGATGGCCGATGCCGAGCTGGTGTCACATGTTCGTACAGACACTATCGGGGGTGGCACGGGTATGGTTCAACGGTATCCCCTCCGGGAGCCTGGATAACTTTGATGCCCTAAAGTTTCGTTTTCTAGAACATTTTCGTCAACAGGGAAGGCATATGAAAGATCCGGTCGAGCTTCACAACATAAAGCAGAAGGAAGGGAAAACTTTAAAAGAGTTTGTCGCACGGTTCAAAGAAGAGTCGCTACAAGTGAAAGATGCGGATGAACGAATGAGGATATCTGCTTTCCTGCATGGCCTCAGAACAAAGCAGTTGGTAGAAAATCTAAACGCTAGAGTACCGGCCACAATGGAAGAGGCGATTGAACGAACGGAGGCCTTTGTCAGGGGAAAAGAAGCTGTTCAGTCGATTGACTTCAAAAGGAAACCCGATGATTACCCAAGGAGAGGGCAGTACCAGAGAAGGGATTCGTTCCCTCAGAAACGTTTCCAAAAAGATGACAAGGGATCGCCAAGCGATCGAAAGGGTAGAGACGATAAGTCAACACGACCCGAAAGGAAAGAGTATGTTTTCACCGAGCTGATTAAGACGCCCCAAGAGGTTTTGGCCACTGAAACTAATGTTAAGTTTAAACCTCCATACCCGTTACAAAAAACGGCCAAGCAACAAAGTTCCAGGAAGTATTGCGAGTTCCATGAAGACAAGGGCCATGATACCAATGAGTGTTTCCAACTGAAGAAACAGATCGAAGAAGCCGTCCAGTCTGGACAACTCGATCATCTGATCAAAGACATTAGAAATAAGAAACGGAAAAACGAAGCAAAGAATGAGAAGGCAATCTTGACGGAAAGGCCGACGGTGGCCCTGAAACGTCCTAGAGTCGTTTACGAAGAAAGGGGGGAAGTGGTTCATTGGAGCGAACTTCCAATTTCTTTCCCGGCCATCAAGCCAGACGACGCCAAAGAGGACCCCCTCATCATCCGAGTAACGATAGGGGAACAACTAGTCCACCGGGTATACATCGATGAAGGGGAGGCTTCTGACATAATGTACGAGCACTGTTTCGTACGGCTGCCCTGGCATGTGCAACAAGGAATTATGCCGGTATCGTACCCACTCGTGGGATTTTCTGGAGAACAGGTGTCTCCAAGGGGACAGTTGCAACTCTATGTAAGTATAGGGGAGGAACCGCACAAGAGAGTTGAAGCGCTTAACTTCATCGTGGTAGCTGCATCTACTCCTCATAATATGCTTATTGGAAGGCCAGGTATTCGAACGTTTGGGATGGTCACTTCCAGCAAGCATGGTCTCATCAAGTTTCCAACTCTGGGGGGTATAACCACGTTAAATACTCTCATTAGACAACCGGAGATCAGATACTCTGGAACGGAGGAAGGCCCAGAGAAATGGTACATTAATCCGGAACACCCCGAGCAGTTTGTTACAGTTGGGACAACGCTCAGTCCCGCGGGGAAAGAACATCTATATAGGTACCTTCGGCGCAACTTGGATGTGTTCGCTTGGGTACCGGAAGATATGACAGGCATACCCCGGTATGTGATCGAACACCACTTGAATGTATATCCTCATCGGCGCCCAACAATTCAGAAGAAAAGGCCGCTGGCTCCCGATCGGAGTAAAGTCGTCTTAGAAAAAGTCCAAGCTTTAACAAGGGCTGGTATAATGAAACCCGTGCAATACCCCGAATGGCTGGCCAACCCGGTGATGGTAGAAAAAGCTAACGGATCATGGAGAATGTGTGTAGACTACCGGGACCTGAACAAGGCTTGTCCCAAAGATCACTACCCCCTACCGGAGATTGACTCGAAGGTAGAATCGGTAGCCAGTTTCCGGTACAAGTGCTTTCTTGATGCCTACAAAGGGTATCACCAAATCCAGATGGCACGGGAAGACGAAGAAAAGACAGCATTCCATAGCAATCATGGAATGTTCTGTTACCGTAAGATGCCGTTCGGCCTCAAGAATGCAGGGGCGACGTATCAACGTTTAATAGATAAAGTGTTCGAGCAACAGATTGGAAGAAACATGGAAGCATACGTTGATGATTTGGTGATAAAGAGCCCAGATGAAGAACGGTTGCTGATGGATATTGCGGAAACGTTCGGCAACCTCCGGAGGGTGAACATGAAGTTAAATCCGATAAAATGTTTTTTCGGAATGGAAGAAGGACGTTTCCTTGGGCATATTGTTGCGAAGAAAGAAATCCGGGCTAATCCAGACAAAGTACGCGCGATTCAGGAAATGAGGTCTCCCAGAACTCTGAAAGAACTCCAAAGCCTGAACGGGCGGTTGAGGGCCCTGAATAGGTTCCTTTCCAAATTGGCAGAGCGATCACTACCCTTCTTTAAGGTCCTTAAGAACCACGCCAAGAAGACATCTTTGGGATGGACGGAGGAAGCAGAGTCGGCTTTCCAACAAATGAAGCAACACCTTTGCACCCTGCCTTCCTTAGTCGTCCAAGAGAAGGAAGAAACTTTGTTCGTATATCTGGCGGCCGGTACGGAAGCCATCAGTAGTGTCCTATGCGCTAACCGGACGAAAGGACTAATGCCTATTTTCTTTGTCAGCAGATGTTTAAGAGAAGCAGAAACTCGCTATTCTCCGATTGAGAAGCTGGCCTTGGCCCTCACTCATACGGCCCGGAGATTACGAAGATACTTTCAAGCTCACCACATTATTGTACTCACAAACTCGGTGCTAAGAGAAGTATTGAGCCGACCGGAAGTAGCAGGTAGACTTACAAAGTGGGCCGTTGAGCTAGGAACATTTGGCATCGAATTCAAGCCACGGTTGGCCGTTAAAGGACAAGTATTGGCCGATTTCCTGGTCGAAAACACCAATTTCGTGGAAGACATGATGGCCATAGATATTGTGCAAGATCAGCCAGAAAGTTCGGGAACTTATGATGGATGGTGCCTGTATACCGATGGGGCATCCAGCAGAGAAGGTGCTGGAGCGGGGCTCATCTTAGTTGATCCGTAGGGTGTAGAAACGGCATACGCTCTCCGTTTCAACTTCAAATGTACCAATAACGTGGCTGAATATGAGGCATTGCTCGCAGGGCTCCGGGTATCCATTCAAATGGGTATAAGGGACCTGAAAGTGTTCGTAGACTCACAGCTTGTTGCTAATCATGCTAACGATAACTTTGAAGCCAGAGATGTAACAATGAAAAAATATGTCGAGGCCGTTAAAGAGCTGATGATCCTGTTCGATAGTTGCCATATTATCAAAATCCCGAGGAGCAAAAACAAAGGTGCCAATGCGGTGAGTAAGATGGCCTCTGTAGCCTTTGCGCATCTTACGAAAATGATAATGGTAGAACAATTGAACGAGGCCTCCATAGGGGAAATGTCAGCGGCTGCTGTTCTGGAAATAAGAACGGAAGACTGGAGAAAGCCGATTATCGATTCCCTTGAAGGAAACCGAGAAAATACTGAAGAATCATGCAGAAGCAAAGACTATGAAATTTACAAAGGGGTACTTTTCAAGAAAGGTTTCCTATCCCCTTCTTACCGATGCGTTTCAAATGCCGAAGGAATTAAGGTGCTGGAAGAAATACACGAAGGGCTGTGTGGGGCCCATGTTGGGGCTAGGTCTTTGGTAACTCGAGCGATGAATCTGGGGTACTACTGGCCAACCATGCGGCGAGACAGTGAAGAACTCACCAGAAAGTGTGAAGCATGTCAGGTACATGCTCCGATCCCCAGACTCCCTAAACATGGCCTCGTGCCAATCACCTCTCCATGGCCGTTCTATCAGTGGGGGATGGATCTCCTGGGCCCGTTCCCCACCGGAAAGGGGGGGAGTACAATATCTGTTGGTTGTTGTGGATTATTTCACAAAGTGGGTGGAAGCCAAGCCGATGGCCACCATCACGGCGAACCAAATAACGAACTTTGTATGGGAAAGCTTGATATGTCGCTTTGGGTTGCCTGGAAAACTAATCACGGATAATGGCACGCAATTCGCGGATAAAAAGTTCAATAGATGGTGCGGCAGTCTTGGAATCAAGCAAGTGTTTGCATCGGTAGCTCACCCTCAAGCAAACGGTCAGGTGGAAAGGATGAATCGGAGCATCCTGAATGGCTTAAAGACAAGGCTGGGAAAGCATGGAAAGAATTGGGTGGCAGAGTTACCAAGCGTGCTATGGGCATTGAGGACAACAGAAAAAACAAGTAACGGCCGGACCCCTTTCAGTTTGGTGTTCGGATCGGAAGCAGTCATACCAGCAGAGATTGGGTTGCCAACCAAAAGGGTTCTCAGCTCCACTGAAGGGATGGATGAGGAAGCACTAAAGATCAATCTGGATAATCTGGAAGAATACCGCATGAATGCAGCCGTCCAGGAAGCAAAGTACAAACAACAGATGAAAAAGTATTACGACTCAAGGGTTAAGAAAATGACGTTACAACCAGGGGACCTGGTGCTGAGGAACAATACCGCAAGCCGAAAAGAAAATACTGGTAAACTCGGTCCGAATTGGGAAGGGCCATATACGGTGGTCGAAGTACATGAGAAAGGTTCCTGCAAGCTAGCTACTCCCGAAGGAAAAATGGTGCCACGGCACTGGAATCTGGTCCACCTTAAAAAGTACTACGTTTAGATGTTAACTTTTCTTAGTCATGAATGTAATAATGATTATCATGTACAAGCGGCTCTAGCCGAACCAATGCAAAGTACTGAATGAAAATGATAATCTTTTTGGACTCTTAAAGGTACCGACGCCTCCTAATAGTCATAACGCTCACTTAATAAAGGCTCAGCCCCTTCGAATAAGGCTGGTCGGTTAACAAAAATAACCGTCTACAGGGATCGGCCCCTTAGAATAGCTTTCGATCGCAATCATCACGAACCCGCCTGAGCTGTTTGGAAACCGGTCACCAGGCCATGATGGTAAGCCGTATTGTACAATAAAGACTCCATGGTGCCAAGGGGTTGAAGGAACTCGACCGACTTTAGAAGCTTGTAGGTAGTGCCGGGGATGATGGAGGTGACCAAGTGATCCTTCTCCTTTTCAGCCGCTTCGTTCAGCGATTTGAGCTCCTCCATCACTTTCTCGCCAGCCTCCAAGGCCTTGTCATAATTGATACGGCATGTATTCCAAGCTTTTTTCTCCTCACCTGCCTTAACCACACGTTCCTAGAACAAAATAGAGGAGGAATGGTTAGACGTCAGAATAATGTAAAGGAAACAATAATAAACGTACCTCTAAGCCAGACACAGACTGAGCAAGTTCAGCATTCTTTTCCTCTACCAAATGGACTTTTTCTTTCAACGACTCAACCTCCTTTTCCCGATCCGATAGAAGAGTACGAAGAGAACCCAACTCTTTCTCATGCGTCACCTTCATTTCACCCATGGCACGGATAGCCTCTTTTCCCTTCCGAACGCTCGAGCGGTCCGTCTTCTTACGCTTCGCCAACTTAGCTTTCAGCTTCTCGACCTCTGAACGGTAATCCTTGATCTTGCTTTTCAACCTCTTCTCACGGGCCAACTTCTTATAATAACTTTGCACCAGCTCCGAAACTGAACTCAAAGTTCGGACAACAGATACACTTGCCCCCTCCGCAGCATATTCGTCTTTCTTATCACGAGCCCGGTCTAACTCGCCCGGCGGAACGGCATGGTGAAGTATCTGGTAACAGACTGCCGGGTCGAGTAGATTATCACCGTTCTTCACCTTCCATTGTGGGACGTAGGTCTCATTGACATCATATGACTCTTCAGACTCTTGAGACTCCTCAAGATCACTATCGATTTTTTGTTTCTTACTCTCCGGAGGGGCTTCGCCCGTACCTTCGCCTTCACCGTCCGGTTCTGCCCTCTTTCGGTGGTGCTCTTTCCTCTTGGGGGCTTTGACACCGATAACCACCGTCCCGGACGGCTCAGTAGCTTTTGGAGAAGGAAAGTCTTGGTCAACAATGTCGTCGTCAACATTTGTTCTTGAGTGGTCGTGAGATCCAAGATCCAAACTATCAGTCGGTGGACGCTCCAGAAGATTAGGGGATGGTGCAGGAGAAGAAATAGCATGATCCGGACTAGGAACCGGGCTGGGATTGGTACCTTTAGGGGTCCTAAAGACATCATCTTTCTCTTTGTCCGGTACGTCGTAGACCGCAACTGCCGTCCGATCCAGTACCGGAACCTCATTCTCAGCTAAGGCCCGGGAGGTGAGAGTCATCCCTTGGCCCTTCCGCTTAACGAATCCCAACAAACTCATTTCTGCACAAAAAAGAAACAAAGGGACAAGGATTAGTAACGATGAAGTAAATACTTATCGGAAAGGATAGACGAAGGGGCATACCCTTTTTCCCTTTTTTAATAATCGGCTCCGCTTCAGGATAAGGCCACTTACGGCTAATCCCAGAGAGCACAAGGATAGGTTCAGGAAAGACTTGAAGGGGAGTAGGGGTTTCCAACAGTTTGTCACAAAGCTCCCCATCATAAAAATCTTCCTGTTTAGGGTTCAAAGCATCGGTCGATTCACGCCAAGGCATGCCGAACGGAACAATGTTGTTCGGCAGCCAAAAGAAACGGTTTTTCCAACCTTTCAGACCGGAATAGGTATCGGATAACATTGATTTGAGTTTTGAAATCTCTCCAACGGTATACCAATCCCCAGCAGTGGTTAAATGAATGAATTGACGGAATAACCCAATAGTTGGTTCACCCCCGAAAGCACGACAGGTAACCTCAAAATGGATAACCTTTTGAGCACCTAACGGACTAAGTTGACGGATGTCTAGACTATAAAATTGGAGAAACTCTAAGAAGAATACCGATAAAGGTAATCGGAGGGAAGAGAAGTCAAAGTGGCGCGTATAAAAACCCACATGATTCGGTGGGCAGTCGGTTATTTTATCGGTAGGCTTTGGTACAATCGGTTTGTATACTGAGGTATCAAAATATTTACTACAAAAGGCCGTAAGCGTCGGTTCGGATACTAAGGACGAGTGCAGATGCATATCTCGTTTGCCTACCATGATTGAGGAGAAAGATAAGCAAGACGGAAGACGAACCTGATGTGTTGATCGGAAGAAGCTCTGCAGACGGACGAGAACAGGGTAAATATTTTTTACCCGAGAAACTGTAGTATATATAGGAGAACCGGGGAGGCTATCGAGGAAGATGCCAATCTTGTCAATGAATAGTAGGGCGGTTACACGAGATAACCAATCATCACCCGACACGTGTCGTATCAGTACAACAATCAATTAAATAAGATAAACGTACGGAGCTCACCGGAACGACGCGACGATTCCGATTCCATATGGCGAAACGTTTCGATTCCAAGCCCAAAATCGTTTTACACTGAAAAAATCAATGTTTGATGATTCCTGTTCCACGAGAAACAAGAACTCATCAAACTGGGGGGCTGATAACATAGGATGGGTAATTAAGAGAATAAAACCAACTAAAAAGATAAAAATAATAATTAGACAAACGTACAGGAACCGTACCAGAAAATAAGATCCGAACCGATGGACGAACAGATAAGACCCGAACCGATGGACAAACAAATAAAGTCAGAACCGATGAATAAACGATAGGAAGCCGAACCAAGGATAAAACAACAGACCGATCGGTGTAGCCGATCGGCTAAATAGGATAGGAGAAACGGAAGGGACGATGGACTTAAAAACCACTAGGTAAATAGGAAACAGTCTATTAACCAATGGTCAAAACAAAGGCGGCTATTACCCAGCGGTACATAGCCGAAAACAATAAAATATTATTAAGAGCCATACCCTGGCGACAGCTACAGTGACGCTAGTCACTGTTCACGCCGACCGCATGATTACCTGTAATTAATGCGCAACTGCCACCCGCCTATAAATACGAGGTGGTTGCAAGCATTTACGACACAATTAATAACCATCGGCAGTTACTCTGCCTCCGAACCAACACTAAATCATACTCGCTCAATCACACTTCAACACCCTGTCTTCTTGAATGGACCAGTCCGTTCAGTATGCATTGAAGAGTGAAGACGTTCTAAATCTTGTTTAATGTGTACAACATAGTGTGCCTTTAAGGCTTAAATCTAGGGCCTCATTTGAAAAATTGAAAGTTCATACAAGAGTGGGCCTATAAGGCTAAAAAACACATGGTTTGAGAATAGCGATTAAATCTTTTGTAGCCCAATTTGAATCCCCGGAGTCCGGATTTGGTCCTAGAATTCGTTGCGTTCATTCATATGAGGAATTACTTAGAAAATAATGTTTTCCGTGTATTAAAAATAGAGTGAAATACGTGATTTGTATATTTTCATCTAGAACTTTTAACTTTTAACGTAGTACATATAGTCCATACATTTCACCATTACACACATATATGATAAACCATTATCTCTAAAAATAGTTTCTCTCTCTCTAAAATTAGAAAGAGCCACCGAATAAGATTCAAACTTGGCGACAGTATCGCTCTTTCTCTCTTTGTTTCTCTAAGAATAGAGTCGTCAAAGTTCAAGCTTGTCGAGAGAAAAATAACAGTCTTATTCAATATAATTAAATGAACAAAAAAATCATGTCATTTCTGAAACTTTAGAATTACATATTTACGATCTAAATAACAGAATATCATACTCACACCGAATATACACTTTAAAACTCACATATTTATTGTTTTTTTTTATATATTAAGGGCAATTCTACTTAAAGAATTCCTATTATATCTCGATCTTGTAGTAAACATGTAAAACAACTAGGGCTATCTCAATCTTCTTGGCGGCTCAAAGCTCATAATGAAATTGGGGCCCGTTTCATTAACAAAAGTAGCTTTTTACCATGGACCTTGGTTCTTATAAGATTTTTGTGTGTGTGCACAATTATATACCACAGATAGATCTCTGTGTCAACAATCCAAAAGCCAAAAACTACCTATATGGCTATATATATATATAGTTTATTTTTTAGAATTTTGGGGCCCTAAAAGAGTGGGTCCCAAAGCCTAATTTGATTTCACCCCCTATTGAAGTGGCCTGTGAATACATTCTATTTTTAACATCAATAAATATATTTTTTAGAATACAATCTATACATATAATAAACCAAAGTCATTTTAATAACATGGCACTCAAAGAGGCATTCTCCTCCTTGAGTGTGCCATGTGTCATCCCATGTGGCATTGAGATATTTTAGGAAAAAAATAATTTAAAAACAAAATTAGATTTTTCTCACTTATGTTTCCTTCCATAATTTTTAAACGTTAATATCTTTTATATATGAGATTTTTTAAAGAAAAAAATTACACCAAATTAACGAGCGTTTGATTATCTTTCCAACGAGTACGATAGTGCTATATAAAAAACGGAGAAAAAAAACAACTATTTTTTGTTGGGTTTTGTTCAAACAGGAAAAAAAAACACAAAGTGTTCAGGTAAATCATTAATCATGTATAGGCAAGTCACTAATTATGTTCAAATTAGTAAATATGAATTCTATTTTCAACATGCGTTAGCATTGGAGTCATACATTGTTTTAGGTTAGATATTAATATTAGAGTTATACATTGTTTAAGGTTAGGCGTTAACATTGGAGATATATTTTTAATTGTTTTAGGTTAGCTGCTACCCGAAGCTTTCATGCATGTAACTGTAAAGCGCATCGTTATATTTCATATGTAAAATTAATATGTCATATTAGATTTTTCAACCCCGGGACGTTCCGGGGTATAATCTAGTACACTTATAATAATAAAAAGAAGTACAAAAAAATCTAGCTTTATTTCACTCCTGTTAACACACAAATGACAACCACCGAATCAAAACCCTATTCTTTAAGTAACACATACGCACATAGACATGAGATGAAAGACCATGACGAGTTGGTGTCAATGGGATGATGACTATGTCGAAACGTCATGATTTTTTTTAAATGGAGTGGTAAAGAATTGACATGTGTGTTTATTAATAATAACGTGATTGGAAAATCAACCTGCTTAGAGTTTTACCTTATATACTTTTTTTTTCGATCAAACGTCAAACTTTTAATTAAAAACCAACAAAAATTACAAGTGAGCGGCGGGTAAACGGACAACAAGCTGCACCGCTACCTCTTTTTGAATAGTAAAACCTACTCTATTAAAAATAAAGCTTGTGTCACTGGCCGCAGAAGAGTTACTCTGCATCACCCTTTGCACTCGATCTAAAAACCGAATTGCTTCGGGAGCAAGGCCCCAAATGTGTCAAAAGCGAAGGGCAAGAGCATATCCATCATTAGGTGTCTTCTTGTCATTTTTTTTAACGAAGGCACCCATTTTGTGGTCACACATTCCTGATTCCCCCATACCACAATATTGAAAGGATCTCCAGGATCCAGCACTACAAACCAACAAATAATACAATGTCGATTGTCTTATTAGCCTTGCAACAGGAAATTTTTGGACACTTTTGGGCTTAGAGCCCACAACCCAATCACCATCACTTTTTAAGTTTTGGCACAAAGTGAATCAACATAACCACCATCACTTTTAATAAACAAACACCAATACAAAAATGTGTTTGATTATATGTTTGTGTTCGTGTTCGGTTAAAGTTAAACGAACAAACACAAACATGCCTCTATTCGTGTTCGTTTGGTTCGTTTACAAGCCTTCGTTTACAAGCCTGCACTGAATCAAGGCCATGAGAGCTTTATTTCTCCAAAAATTGATATTGAGGCAACCTTAATAGCTAATATATTATTTTTTAAGGGGTATTGGATTTTAATAATCCAAAGTTTGGGTCATTGGCCGATAATAATCCGAACTTTAACGTTGGCACAGGATAATCCCAAGCGGACATGTGGGTGTAAAAAATGAACCTCTGTTGACTCTGAACTAACTGGGTTAGTGTATGCTGACGTGACATGCTGATGTGTACAAAAATGATGACGTGGCAGCTGACTTGTCATGATGACTTGGAAATTATTTTTTTGTAATGTCACGTAAGAAAAAAAGGTTTATTAGAGTGGGGCGGGAGAGGAGGGCGGGAAGGTGATGTGGCGGCGGGAACACCGCCCCTAGGGGGCGTGGAGGAGGGGGCGGGAGGGTGAGGCGGGGAGGGGATGACCGGCGTGGGGGGAAGGTGGTGGGTGAGGTGTCAAAGTGTTATTGGCTGATTTTTTTTAACTTTAACACAATATAATATTATTCCTTTCACCCCCTTTCCCAACCCACTTCCACTCCCCACAATTCTTCGCCCCCCCCTCCCACATGGGTCCCATAAGTGCTACATGGCGCTTCACCCCCCCCCCTCTTCCCCCCCCCCCCCCTCCACTCCCTATAGTCTTATTGGCCAAACGTTAAAGTTTGGATTATTATTGGCCAATGGGAAAAACTTTTGATTATTTAATACCCCTATTTATTCTTGTAAATCCATAAAACATTATTATAAATCCTTAAAACAAAACACCCAACTTCGTTCACCACCACCATCAAACCACCACCTTCACCACCACCAGCCACCTCCTCGACGACCACCACCATCATTTTTGTCAACTTCCTCTGCCATCAATTATCTTCAAACAATCCTTTCGCAAAAATGATGGTGGTGCGGTGGTGGTGGTTTGATAGTGGTGGTAAACGAAGTTAGATGTTTTGTTTTAAGGATTTATAAGAATGTTTTAAGGATTTATAATAATAAATAGGGGTATTAAATAATCCAAAGTTTTTCCCATTGGCTAATAATAAGAGTTAATAGCCAAAATCGTCCCCGAGGTTTGGTCACTTTTGCCACTTCAGTCCAAAACCCAAAGGTGTTAAATCTGGGTCCGTAGGCTTTTGATTTTTTGCCACATTCGTCCCTGACAGTAAACTCAGTTAAATATTTTCGTTAAGTTAAGTTATGGGGTATTTTTGTCTTTTTGCATACCTATCCTTGCACCCAAACACCCTCTATCCTTGCACCCTCTTTTTGCATACCCAACACCTCATTGCCACCAGCCAGATGCACCCAAACAACCTCTATCCTTGCACCCTCTCCTAGACCACCGTCAACCCCCACCACCACCATCGCCGCACCCTTCATCCTCAACCTGAAGTCCGGCGTCAGTCTTTCCGGCTCTCCCATCAATTCCCCTTTAATCATCTCCGCCAATTTCTCTTTCTCCCCTCATAACCCTAACCCTAACCCCAATTTCTCAATTAAATTCACACCCAAATTAGGAACTTTCTCTATTCGTAAATCGATACACTCTAATTCTGTATCTGATTCTAGTAAGAAGGTTAACAGTGAGGGGAATAGTGATGGGTTTGTATAGTTGGATGAGTAATGAGGTGAAGGATCTGCAGAAGGAAAACAGAGAGATGAGACGTGCGTTGGAAGATGAAGAAGAACGGTGGTGGCGTTGAGGCGAATGCGCAGAGGGAAACGGAGAGAATTGTGGCTCGGTTGATGTGGAAAGTGAGTTGCAAAGAGCAATCATGGCTACATCTTCATAATGAGGTTTGAAATATATGTTTGATTGTATATAGTATAGGAATTGAGCTTTTACTAGTAGTTTGGTATATACTTTGTATATAGTAGTTTGCAGGGTGGTGGTGGTGGTCGGAGCAGGTGGTGGCAGAAGCAGTGGTGTTGCAGGGTGGTCGTGGTTTGTCCAGTTCCGGTTACAGACGACGGAGGAAGACGGCGGGGGAAGACGATTCCGACGTGGTATGAATTATAGACGATGATGGAGATGGTCGTGAACATGCCTGAAACATTGTATGAATTATATTTAAAAGATATTGTTGAACAGAGACAAGAGATAGAGATAGGGGTGAGGAAGAAGGTGTTTAAAAAGGGGGCAAGCAAAAAGACAGAAATACCCCCTAACTTAACGAAAATGTTTAACTGGGTTTACTGTCAGGGACGAATGTGGCAAAAAATCAAAAGCCTACGGACCCAGATTTAACACGTTTGGGTTTTGGACTGAAGTGGCAAAATTGACCAAACCTCAGGGACGATTTGGCTATTAACTCCTAATAATAATCCAAACTTTAACGTTTGACCAATAATAAACCTTTTTTTTTCTGACGTGGCATTAAAAAAATAATTTCCAAGTCATCATGACACGTCATCTGCCACGTCATCATACAATAACCCAGTTAGTACAGAGTTAACGGAGGTTCATTTTTGACACCTACATGTCCACTTAGGATTATCCTGAGCCAACGTTAAAGTTCGGATTATTATCGGCCAATAGCCCTAACTTTAGATTATTAAAATCCAATACCTCTTTTTTTAAAGCATAAAAACTATCTTTGTAATTAACTCTAGTAGATACATGCATATATATATAAGCTAGGTGCTTGATAGTGAAGATCTCTTTAATCTTTTATTCAGATTTACAGAATCCGACGAAGAAATATCCATAAAAAGAGAAATTGTTACACACGCCAATAAAAGAATAAAATACAAGAGAGATTGTTATCAAACATTCGCATAAAGTATAAATTTTGATCTGTCTTTGTCTAATGAATCAACTGATCAAACTAATTCGTTAATTCAAACTACCATTGGTGTGACATATTCCAAACTACATATCTAACCTACCCAAATATGATAAAAATCCAAAACTTCAAGCATTCTCTTACGAAATGACATGTTTTTATCATCATAAAGTTATAAAGTAACGATTTATACATTTCTTGCCAAGGCAAGAGTAATGCCTAATACAGGAATGCTTAATCTTTTCCATAAATCACTGAATCAAAAATACCAGATTTGTTCTATAAATGTGTTTATGAGAACATTATACTTTTAAAAATATATTTTTTTACTTCCATTCGATTATCATTAATTAATAATAAAATAAGACGAGCAACAAACTGAGCCGCCATCCCCTTCTGAGTAAAAAACCCTAATCTACTGAAAACAAAGCCTCGCCCCTGAGGGGTCGAAAAGTTGTTGTGGACCACACGTACCTAGCCAAGAACCGAACCGCCTCCGGCGCCAATGAGCCGAACGTGTCAAACGCTAAGGGGACGAAGGCATGCTGATTATCCTCACAAGCTTTCGCGTGCTTTTCCACTTTTTTTTTTTTTTACTCGGCTTTCAATATCTTCACAAAAATATATTGTTTTGTGTTATTTAAACTTTGACCGTTTGACCTGACCCGACCCGTCCCACGTATGATGACTTCACATCTATTACACGTGGTTTTTGATTTGAAGATCCATGAAAACGAACCCGATGTAAGTTGTCTTTTATTTTATAGAGGTGTGGATAGAACAACACCAAACTTATTTGCAAACCTTTTTTTTTCACCATGCTTAATTCTAATATCTTTCTCATTATATATCTACTGTTATCCATCGGAGTTCCATCCAATAACCACTCCAGTGATGCTGACGTCCAACGTATTTCGATAAACCGCGGTGCGGTTGGACCGGAGAGCTTCGATTTCAACCCGGTTGACGGTTCGGGCCCGTATACAGGTGTTTCTGATGGCCGGATTGTTAAATTTATCGAGAGTGAAAGCCGGTGGACTGATTTTGCTGTTACTTCGTTGCACAGGTGAATCTCAAAGAGAAACGTTACATATTTTTTTAAACGGCAAACTAAATACTACCTGAACTGCGAGTGGGTTAAACGTTACATATTTTATTACGATTTATTTTGAGAATATTATGTAAGCTGATCATTTATAATGCATATAATATGTTGACTAGGCTAGGATTTTACAATTGAATGAATGTACTCTATCCTTAAATTCATGTTTATTATTTTTGTTTTTATATTATACACATGACTAACTCTCATATGCTAAACATACTCTGAATCTACACCACACCGATGTAAAATACACCTTGATATTGTTAGGCTACAAACTTTTGTATTAGATTCGTACTTCTCATCTGCACCAGGGTTAACAATGTAAATTGTTAGCCAATTTAGTCGGGTCATCCTAAGCTTCTCTTCTCTGTCGGTTACACTTGGGGTTCCAACTCATATATTTTTTATGAGGAAAAATCCAACGAATTATGGGCACCGAGAGGTTAGTGGACCCTCTTGAGTCTTGACCATTTTTTATTCCGCTCTTAAGAGTACTGTTCATGAGATGTTTAGTGAGAAGTTGAGTTTATGTTTGTTTATTTAATACATGTCTAATTTACTTATTTACATGTACATTTACATATTCATTTAAAGAAGTTGAGTTCAAACTTGAAAACAACTAACCTAGTCTAAACTTTTAATAATGTTACCGATGGCATCTAGATATATTAGTTTATATATTGTTGTATACTTTTAGTTGGTATATTTCTATGGTCATTTATATTCATTTGTGTTCATTTACGTGAATTTAAATTGGTAATGAAGGGTATGAACACAATCATTTTTTAACTAATGGGCCCAAATAAGAAAATCTGTTCGTTTTTGCGATAAAGTTAAACAAACGATAAGAAAAAAGCATTCATTCGTTTGAGTTCAGTTAATTTACATGGGTAGGTAAACATCTCAAAATGGACCACTTATTCTTATATTTAGTTTATTTATATTATTCTAACATTTAAAAAGTTTATACATTTCAACGGTTGTATAAACATACAACCCTAATGCTCTGTTCCAGAGTTTCATTTAAGGGGGAAGAGAAAGGAATCCCTTCGTATCTTCATCCCCTTCCTTTCTTTCGTAATCATTCCAAATTGGAAATACAGGATTTATGTCTAAAAACCTCACTATTTTCTCTCCTTTTCCCTTTCTTTCTCTCTATACAAAAACTCTGGAACACACTTTTTCCTTCATTCCTTTCAATTCCTTTCTCTATACCAAACGCGTATATTGACAAAACATGTTATTCATTAAATGAAGCATATTGTTTTTCAATAAGTGATAAATGGATTTGAAATATATGATAGCTAAATATAAACTTATTGACACTTGACAGGAAGTCATGTGGTAGGCTAGCGATGGAGGATATATGTGGACGGCCATTGGGCCTAAAGTTTCACAAAGATAGGGGTGTTTTGTACATTGCAGATGCATATTTTGGGCTACTTGAAGTAGGCCCAAATGGTGGGTTAGCCACTTCACTAATATCAAAAGACCAAGGCCTTTCATTATTATTCACCAATGCTTTAGACATCGACTACACCAATGGGTTCATCTATTTTACAGATAGCAGTCAGCGTTACACCCGTAGGTATGTTCATCTATGTCTTAATTCTCTAAATGAAACAATATTTTTTTTTTCCTTAAATGGTATTTGGACGTTTCACGAAAGCGATCATTGTGAACCCGCATGGTAATTGGTTTTGTTAGATTTTAGACTTGTCAATTGTAGATCATGGGTAGGCGTGGGAATTTCGGTCATAGCTTAACATGAAATCACTAACTTAGGTCTACTTTAAACACGGCCATGTCAGTTTTGGGTTGAACCCGCATCAAAGTTTAGCTAGAACTTGTCGAGTTCAAGTCAACAAGTAGGGTTCACTCGTTTGACCCATTTATTTTAGAAAAAGAGAGTATCATAACTAATTAGAATGAGTACTTATCCCAAAATTTAAAAATATAGAGGCAGAGAAGATTAGGTTATATGGTTTGACATAATTGTTTTGTAGCCATATGTATTTTCGGTTGTAAGTTGTATTTTTAGAGTATTAATATGTAAAAATACAAAATAAATTATAAATTTTAGGTTAAATAGGCCGTTGCTCATGCCAACCCATAAAAATTCATGTCCTATCCGAGTTCATTTGTGACAAAACTTTCGGGTTCATGTAGGGTTAGACTTGCCAACCTACGAACATGACCCATTTTAGCCACCTAATTTCTTGTGCTTGAATTTGCAAGCTCATAAGAGTATTTTATAACTTTATGTAGGGACTATATGCTTGTCATACTAACCGGGGACAAAACAGGAAGCTTACTAAAATACAATCTTGAAAGCAAAGAGGTGACTGTAGTACTTCGTAACCTCATGTTTCCAAACGGTGTGGTGTTAAGTAAAGATGGTGATTTCCTTCTCGTGGCAGAGACGACAAATTGTAGAATTTTGAGACTTTGGCTTAAAACATCAAAAGCCGGGACACTTGAAGTGTTTACTGATCTTCCTGGGTACCCAGACAATATTAAGATAAACGAAAAAGGCGAATTTTGGGTGGCAATGTATTCAAGAAAGAGAGAAATTTTGAGTTGGATTCACTCAAATCCTTGGATTGTGTATATTTTGAGTAAGCTCCCATTTGACTTTGTTAGATTGAGCTCATACATTGTTGCTAGACTAGGGGGTGAAGGATTGGCTGCAAAGTTGGGAGTCAATGGTGAGATATTGAAAATCTTGGAGGATGTAAATGGTAACACATGGAGATATGCTAGTGAAGTGATGGAGAGAGATGGACATTTGTGGATTGGTTCTGTGGGAAACCGTTTTGCAGTCAAACTAAAAATACAAGAATAGAGAAATGAACAAATTTACATATCCATAAATAGAAATAGAAATAGAATAAAACTTTGCTTGATTTGAATACCAATGTAAATCACATATTTTATTGTTATTAACCATATAACTTTGTTATATAAACAAACTAGTTTATACCCCGGAAGCGTCCCCGCGTTGAAAAATCTAATATGACGTAATAAAATCTTCAATATGGTTGCAAAGAAAAACTACCATTTCGATTGTTACCGTATCCTCTAACCGCCTAATATGCTACCATCTCAATTATATTCGTCCCCTATGGATTTGATTCTTATATTAGCCACTAATAATTACAACATAATATCACTACATCTAGGTACTATATTTCTTAAAGCCATGTATAAACGACATCAAATTAAGTAATGATTACATACCTAACTGTAAGCAATACCTACTCTATATCTCTACCAACCTTATAAGTTATAACAATACAAATTGGGTTCACTTCATGGTCGAGGCCTTTTTTTTAATAAATCTTCACAAGAGTGCGTGTTTTGGGTTCACATCATGGTCATACACTTGTTAAGCCCGTCACGCCCTCAACCCTCTGGCACAATGTTTCACGCCTATTTGGGTGACTTGGTGCCAATTGCTATAACTAACTACATTCATTAGTCACTGACCTATGTAGATTAGGATCCTGTAAATTCCAATGGCGTTTTTACTATTGGTTTGAGCCTTTGTTATGCTATTCAATTCTTGTTTAATTGTTGTACTTCTAATGCAAATGACCTCACTAAGAAACCGTTTTTTATCATAAGAAGGCTTGTTAAATCTAGCATTCCTAAAACCTTCTATCCGCTGGGTTAGACCTTCCGATGGTGGCGGTTTACTCGTGTTTCTCTAAAAGACATAGATGCTGTTTTGTAAGGCTCTTAATGAGCCACTGAATCATTCAGTGCTGAATGATTCAGCATTCAACTCATTTAGTACGTTTGTTTCAGCATCTGAATGGAATGATTAAGGTTGAACCATTAAGACTTGGGATGTTGCTGAACCATTAAGCACTGAATGAATCCATTTTTACTTCTCCTACCAATGTGGGACAAAAAGACTAACCGTTTAGAGGTCCAACAAAACAACACTTAATGATTCAGCACTTAACCATTCAGATCCTCTTAATCATTCAAACTTCTTAATGATTTAGCACTTAATCAACAAAACAACCCCTTAGTAAGTGTATCGCCCTTCAAAGGATCTAGTTGTCCTTTATAGCGAATTAGTTGGCAAACAACCACTGAATTCCAATGCACTTCCCTCCTAAATTCCACACCAAACTTCCCCACTACATACTTAATCACTCTTAATGCCTAAAAATACAAAGAAAGCATTTATTCAAATTGATAATATTAACCAGTAGTACACTAAACATAACTTCAATGATCTCCCACGAGATAATAACTCATCAGACATCAGTTATCAATTAGGATTTGACATCGAGTTAATTATAGATTGTTGGGAATTCCGAACTATGAAGAGTCGAACGAGTTCGTTTAATCTCATGTGTTTTTGTGTTTGATCAAAGGGCCTGGTTTTCCAACAATTGGTATCAGAGCCAAGTTCAACCGTCGAACAAAACGAGCACTCGAGATTAACGGTACAGGTTCGTCGGAGCAGGGGGGGGGGTACTGTTACGGCAGTGGACAACGTGTAGGTTGGTCGTGCGGCAGCAACTCGAAGAAAAAAATTCAGCGAGTAGGTTGGAGGAAACCAAGAACAGTGCTCTTGGACCAGAGGTGAGTTATACCTGAAATCGGGGCAGTTCAAGGAGGTCATGTAACCGGCGATTAAAGAGTAGTAATAGAGCACCTGTGTTCAGTGGCAAGAAAACGAGATCGAGGAGGCGATCTCGTTCGGGTCTAATCAGAATCTTATGTGTTTTCTTTCCCTGTTTTGCGACTAAACAAGGAGAAAAGAAGTTCCATTTAAAGACTTAAACAAGTTGGTTGTCTTTAATTGGTTGATTGTTTTAAAAGTCAAACATGGTGGTTTGATTTTTTGGTGTTAACACAGACTTGATGAAAGTGTTCTGATTTCTTGTTGGTGTTGACATATTGAAATCAAGAAACACAAGTAGGTTTGACCAAGGATTAAGTTATGATGAGCCTAAATTCTAAGAGAATATGTGCTGATTTAAGAAAGCTAGTATTTGCTCAAGATCGCAGTCGAGTCAATGGCGATGCGAGTAGTGGCGGATCTAGACCAAGATTTCAGAGGTAACGTTACATAATTTTCACGGGTAACGTAATACAAAACACGTAAAAAAATTAAAAATACACTAAAAATACACTACGCCAAAAAAGTTGAGGGGTAACGGATGTTATCACTACTCCTTCTCTAAATCCGCCCCTGGATGCGAGTTCTTATGATCAAATGATGAGTCGCGAACAATGGACTGGTCGAGTACAAGGTTGTAAGAATGTTCGAGGTATGAACGAGTCAGAGAACATAGGTAGAGATCAAGCGAAGTTCCATGAGAATCAAGGCAAAGAAGATGATTCGGAAGAAGAACACCTGTCAGATACGAGTTCGAAATTCCGGGGGTGATTGTTGGGAATTCCGAACTATGAAGATCGATCTTAAACGTGCTAAGGTTTAGGAGCGGATCTTGGAGCGGATAATTATGAATAATTAAATATGTTTATGATTTAATTATTAGGTGTAATTATCATGTCGTAGAATATTAATTAATTAGTGGATAATTGTCTAGAATCCTATACGTGTTATGTTATGATGTGTATTAGATAATTATTATGTAATTAATTAATAGGAATCCTAGTTATAGTATAACGCGATAGGTTAGCTAGCTATATATACCATGTTAATTGGTAGGGATTGTATGAAGTTTTGAGTTATTTTCTTCATCAATAAAACTTGCGGGAGTTAGCCATAGTTTTATGCTCGGTTCGATTATCGATTGGGACTTGATAGAAAACATCCTATATGATTGCCAAAAATTGCAAGATATGTCCTTTATGTTTACAAGTTGTCGAATTCATCCTTTATGTTTATTTTTGTTGCACGAAACGTTCTTTATTACTAACCAGGTTTATTTGAATCATCAAGTATCATCGCATGCCAAACATGTAAGGGTATATTTGTCATTTTATTTTCTAATACCTTGACAAGTTGACGCCATTAACCCAGTTCTATACCTTAAAACCAAAATCGCAGATCCTTATTCCCACGAACGTTTCTCATATCAGTGATCTTCGAACATGTTCCCACAAAATTAGTGATTGATTTTGTCCTTCCCCAAATGGCGATGAACAAAGGAGGTGTCTATCATATTCAAACCGAATAAGATGAGTACGATGGTATTGCATCAATCTTGGCAATTGATTAAAGTTTTTTTTTTCTTTTTTTTAAGGCACAAGATGATATTAATAGCAATTACAAGCAAAAAATAACACCGAACATTACATCAAAATAGCGGACAGACTGGCAACAAGCTGTGCCGCCACCCCTTTCTGTATAGCGAATCTCAGTCTACTGAAAACAAACCCTTGCTCTCCCAGAGTCGAGACATTACTATGTATAACCCGCTGGACCCTGGTCAAAAAACAGATAGCTTCCGGAGCCAGAGACCCAAAGGTATCAAAAGCCAGGGGGACGAAGGCGTGTTGGTTATCTTCACAGGCTTTAGCATGCTTTTCCACTTTCTTCGTCTCTGTCTGAAGAAACAACGAGTATAAATGGGGGGTAGTAGGTGTGTGGTATGACTCGTGTTCGCTGCAGGATATAATCCTTGGCTCACAACGATGGTTAATCTATGGTTATATGCATAAACAGTAAGCAGAATAATGTAAGAGACAACGATATAAGTGGTTCGATCTCGTAAGATCTACGTCCACTAACAAGAGATGTTCTTTTATAAATACAAAGTACAAGTAATGATACAAGTGTATTGCTTCTAATTGGTCAAGAATTGATTACCCTAAGAAAGGAGATGAAAGCCTCCTTTTATAGGGGGTAAGTGGGCCTGGACAGCCAGGCCCATTTCGGGTGTTGACGGGCTTGGGCCCGGGAGCTTTTGGAGTCCACTTAGTTGGATCTCAATTCCTAGTTGGATAAAGTGGTCCAAGTTGGAGAGGCTTTATTTTGATTGGGCCACGTGGCGCTTCGTGATTGGATGGCTGGGCGGTGCTCTGCCATTGGTACACGTGGCGCCTTCTGGCTGGATCTGCAGAGGGTCTGTTTTTCTCCTGCTGTCAGGCTGTGTCAGGCGGCTGACCAGTTGTCAGCTGACACCTGACAGGAGGTGGCAAGTTGAACTCTAAGGGGGATGAATCCGGCGCTGTCAACTGGTGACACTGCGCGGAGTGAGCAGCGCAGTTTAAGCACTGCTGCCTTTTCCTCCCTTAGTGTTGTGTTGGCCTTCTGTGGGCGCTGTTTATTGGGCGCTGGGTAGGGTGCGCTTTTGATAGCGCTGAGAAGCGGTACCCTACCCCTTCAAGTCCCACAAGTCCAGGGTGTCTCCTGTGCTTGCTTAGAGGGCTGGTGGGGCGCTGGACTAAAATGTGTCTTGTATTGAAGTCAGGTATTAGTTTGGGCTTGGCCACTTTGGTGCCATGTGGAAAGATAAAAGCGTCCCTTTATCTTTGTACATTGCATCGGTTGTGGATAGCCAGGGTTTATGAGAGAGAACCTATCGCCAAGTGAAAACTTGACAAGTGTAGGTGTAAAAGGTAAATTCTGGCGGAAAACGTCTTTTCAGATTTTACGTCACCCTAGCGCCAAGTGAAAATTTAAGTCCAGGTGAAAAAGGTAAAATCTGGCGGAGAACGTCTTTTCAGATTTTACGTCAACCTAGCGCCAAGTGAAAACTGGATAAGTTGAGGTGTGAAAGGTAAAATCTGGCAGAGAACGTCTTTTCAGATTTTACGTCAACCTAGCGCCAAGTGAAAACTTGACAAGTTGAGGTGTGAAAGGTAAAATCTGTCGGAGAACGTCTTTTCAGATTTTACGTCAACCTAGCGCCAAGTGAAAACTTGACAAGTCTAAGGTTTAGTAAAATATGGCGGAGAACGTCTTTTCAGATTTTACGTCAACCTAGCGCCAAGTGAAAACTTGACAAGTCTAAGGTTTAGTAAAATATGGCGGAGAATGTCCTTTCAGATTTTACGTCAACCTTGCGCCGAGTGCTGACGTGGCACTCTCAGGTTTATTAAAATCTGGCGGAGAACGTCCTTTCAGATTTTACGTCAACCTTGCGCCGAGTGCTGACGTGGCAATCTCAGGTTTATTAAAATCTGGCGGAGAACGTCCTTTCAGATTTTACGTCAACCTTGCGCCGAGTGCTGACGTGGCAGTCCCAGGTGTTTAATGTGGAATTTGAAAAATGAAGAGGTTTCCTTGAGTTTAGGAAACGTGCTGAAGAAGCTGAGACGGTTGGTGGACGTGTCAGGGTACAGAAAGGATGTCTGCACAGTTGTCAGTCAAGTCAGCACGTGGGTGGGCAGTTTTTTCGTCGTGTGTCAGGCGAGTAGCCGTACACGCGCGCGAGTGGGGCAGTGTCAGGGTAACTGCTGTCATGTGGCAGGTGAAGAGTTGTCCTTCCAGCAGACGCGTGTACTCACGTGCCTCCAGACGACTGTTTGCTTCCAGCTGTCTGCCACGTGTAGCGTCCAGATCTGCCCTCGTCTGGGAGACTGAAAAGTTTCTTGCCAGCTGTGCCCATTGCATTAAATGCGATGGGTATATATACTCGAGGAGACTCCTTGGATTTCTTATTATTTCACCGTTCATAACAAAAATCCTCTCAACTTCTGCTCCTCCAACTTCATCTTCTCCGGTAGACCTTCAAGTTTTCCGGCGAGTTCCTGTTGAAGAAATTTTTATTTTTCTTATATCGTCATGTCTGAGGGATCCACTGTTGGGGGCAACCCAGAGAAAGCTGCTGAGAAGTCAAAGAAACTCGTACACAACACTCCCTGTAAATGGAGTGAGAAGACGTTTGCTAAGTTTGTGAAGACCATGGAGTTTGATCCTTCATGGGAGGTGGAACTTCCCACTGGGAAGAACACTGCTTTGGCTCCTCCTCCGGGGAAGATGAGCCTGTACTGGGCCCACTTTGCTCTTTGTGGGTTCCGTCTTCCTGCCACCAAGTTCCAGGTGGACACGTTGGTGAAGCATGGTGTCCATGTTACCCAGGTTAGTGGGTTTGGGATGCTTCGTCTGGTACACTTTGAGGCTTGTTGCAGGGCCTTGGACATTGAACCGTCTTTTGAACGGTTCAATGTCTTTTATATGATGACCATGGAGCAGTCCTGGTTTAGCTTTGTCCCTAGGCCACATATACCACCGGTTGGAACCACCCCTCCTAAGTCCCTTCATGACTGGAAGGAGAAGTTTTTCTACGTTAAGAGGGGGGTCATACCTGTGGATTTTGCTTGGAAGGTTATTGCTGAACGTCAGAAGGTGCCTGATCATCCTGTGATGGAGGGTTTCCGAGAGCAAGCATGGTTCAAGGACTTGGTGGCTCATGCTTCCCCGTTTGACACGGGCAGTTGTTCGGAGGCCATGTTGGCCCTGTTGGGTATGAGCCGCGTGCAGCTGGTGGAAGGAAAAGAGCCTGTGGTTGCCGTTTCTGGTAAGTTTATTTGTTTCTCTGTTGCTTTGATTTTTGTGCTAATCTCATGTTTGACTGAGTTTGATCTTGAGTTGCGCAGGGATGTCAAAGTTTGCTGCATTTCTTTTGCGCGATAAAGCGCCGTTGGAGTGGAGGGATCCTGCGCAGGGTGGTGTGTCTGTGATTGACCAGATGGTGGATAGGTTTTATTACCCATACTTGGAGTTCAAGCCCTCTGGTATGATTATCTCACGTGAGCACCCTATAAATCCTGATCCTTTATCTTCAGTTCCACATGAAGAGAGCCCTTATTTTGTTGTTTCTTCTGATGAGGAATCAACTGGGTCTTCTGTGGAACTGGTGCATCCGCCGCCACCTCGTGGTCGTAAGAAGAGTGCGCCGGTAATGCATAAGCATAAGGTGCAAACCGAAGTAAAATCTGCGCCTTTGAGTGCAGGTGGTGAAGGGCCATACTATGGGCAACGCGACAAGACGTTGGAGTCTTCGTCCTCCGCTCCTGAAGATGTGGAGACGCCTGAGAGCCCTTTAAAAAAGAAGCGGAAGCTTGGGAAGGTTCAGGGCAAGAAGGCTGTGTCTTCAAAGGCTGGCGGTGCGGGTGGAAGTGGCGCGGGGCCCTTTTCTTTGGAGATCAGTCCTCCGCCGGAGCGTCGCCCCTTGTTCCAAAAGACTGTGAAGAAAGTTACCAGTAAGTTGGCCTCTCTTTGTTTGTTTTTGTTGTAGTATTGGTGACTGATGTTTTGTTTTCTTGCAGTTGTTTCTCCGCAAGTCCAAGGCTCCGCCGGTCCTACCCCTTCCGAGGTAGAGGTCGCTCAGAAAAGGCAGGAAGAGGAGAGGGTGGCGGCAGAGGCGGAGAGGGTTCGTCTAGAGAAGGAGGCGGCTGAGGCCAAGAAGAGGGCCGATGAGGCTGCCGCGAAGAAACGGGCTGAGGAGGCCGCTGCCAAGAGATTGGAGGAAGAGAGGGTGGCAGTTGAAAAGCTGCGCCTGGAGGAGTTGGCCCGGAAGGCCGAGGAGGAGGCGGCAACTGAAAAGCTGCGTTTAGAGAAGGAGAAGGCGGAGGCAGAAGCCAAAGCAAAGGCTGCTGAGGCTGCCCAGGCTGCCTCCAAACAGGTGGCGCTTGAAAGTTCTCCGGGTGGTGGTGGTGATACCGGGGTGGTGGGTGATAACCCTTCTGGTGGAAGGGTTAGTGCTGAACGGGGTGACTCGAGTTACTCCGCGGGCGATGTAATCTGGCGCCCGCACTGGAGTATCCGGGAGAACTCCCGCTTTGCAAATCCTCTTACTGCAGAGGAGTTTGTGTCCCAGGTGGTACCTCCCAGAGAGAAGTTGTACCAAGATAGCTTGCCTCGCTCTCAGCTTATCACTGACATATGTGTTGGGCAGGCGCTTCAAATTGCTGCTGTGGAGTCGCTGAAGCGACGTGATGAAGCGTTTGCCCGTGACATTGCTGATTTTAACTCCCGGCGGTCTGCGCAGGCGCAGAGGGAGGATAAGCTAAAAGCTGACATGGAGAGGTACCGGGAGAGGGCGTATAAGTCTGAGGACAGGGTTAAGGCGCTGGAGCGCGATCATGCGCTAGCTCAGAAGAGGTGGACCGAAGCCTGCCAAGTCACCAACCAAAAAATGATGAGGCTGGAAGAGCAGATCCAAGTGTTGAGGAATGAAAATTCCAAGTTGCAAGAGACTGCTGAAGGTCATCAGAAGGTGTTAGCCGAAAGGGATTCGGTGGTGGCAGGCTTGCGCTCTGATTTGAACGCAAAAGATCAGGAGCTTTTGAGCGCGTCTACCCAGTTGTCTGAGCTAGTGGGTGAGAAAGAGGGTTGGGTGAAGGAGAAGGCGGCGTTAACGGCGGAGAGGGCTTCCTTAGAGGAGTCCTTAACTGTGTCGCAGACAGAGGCTGAGAATGCAAAGACTCTGTTTGACGAAGCCTCCGTCGCGCAGCAGAAGGCCCAGGACTCTGTTCGTTGGGTGATGACCCAGGGTATCGCCGGGGTAAGTATTCTCCTTAGTCTGTTTAATTTGTTTGTGTAGGCTACCTTTCTGACTGTTGTGTCCCTTGCTTGCAGATTTTTAAGAGGTTCTGGAATGAGCCAAATCTTGGCGATCAGGTTGCTGCTATTGCTGGCGCTGCGCGCGCTGCTGGGGAAGCTGAGGGGTTTGAGACTGGGTTTTACCATGCGCTGAATCAAGGGCGTATAACTGAAGGTGCGCATCATGGTAAGCCCAGGGAGAAGGAGTATGAAGCTGAACTTCTCAAGTTTGAGCAAATCAAATTCCCTATACTCAAGACAGTGGAGGACTGTAACGAGTATGCTGACCCTGCTGGCGCCCTCCGTTACTTTATGGAAGAATCAGACCGCTTGGGTGCGGAGGCGCAGAAGACAGCAAAGCAGGCAACCGGTGAAGGGACATCTGGGACGAGTCCGGAGGGTATGGAGGAGCAACTTGTTGATTTTGAGGAGTCTGGTGGAGATTAAGTGTTTTGTATGTTTGTTTTTGTTTTACTTGTAAAGCTTGGGGCAGCTTGAACGCCTCTTTTTGGTTGATATGAAAATATTCTAAGTTTGTTTTCTATATATTGTCTAATCTTGTAGTGTGATGTGTTTGGATTTGAGTATTGAGTCCGGCGATAGTTATGTTTAAAATCTATGCCTTGAAGACCCAAGGATCCGATAGCGCACACATAAAGATAAGCGTTTAGCAACTTTATAGAAAACTTTTTAGAGGACTTAGGCATGTGTAGCCCAAGTGTTTTACAAGTACATTACATGTAACAAAAGCGTAACTGAGCCGCGTTCCATGAGCGCGGAACAGGTGTGCCATCAATCTTTTCCAGCGCATAAGCGCCTTTGCCTAGGATCTCTTGAATTCTGTAAGGCCCCTCCCAGGTTGGGGCAAGCTTGCCCGGCTTTTCTGCGTTGGAAGCGCTGTTGTTGCGTAGGACGTAGTCACCAATGTCGAATTCGTGGAGTTTGACTTTCTTGTTGTAATAGCGTTCCAACTGATTTTTGTATCTAGCCTCCTTGATGGCGGCAAGCTCTCGGCGCTCTTCAAGTAGGTCTAGGTTCAAGCGCAGTTCTTGGTTGTTTTGCCCCTTGTCCGCCATAAGTACTCTGGCGGAGGGGCATCCAATTTCTGCTGGGATGACGGCTTCGGATCCGTAAGTTAGGCTGAATGGTGTTTCGCCATTGCTGGATTTTTCGAGGATGCGGTTTGCCCATAGGACATGGGGGACTTCATCCACCCATCCAGTTCGTTTGGTTCCTAGTCGTTTTTTGATCCCTTCGATTATGCTTCGATTTGCTCTTTCGACTTGACCGTTCCCTTGGGGGTGGGCGACTGATGTAAAGATCTGTTGGACCCCCATTTGTGCCAACCACTCTTGTAAGTGTTGGTCTGTGAATTGGGTTCCGTTATCGCTTATGATCTGGTACGGTAGGCCGAATCTGCATATGATAAATTCCCATATGAATTTCTTGATGTGGGGGCCGTCTATCTTTGCTAGTGGCTTTGCTTCGATCCATTTTGTGAAGTAGTCGATGGCCACTATTAAGAACTTGACGTTTCCTGGCGCGGTGGGGAATGGGCCAACGAGGTCTATCGCCCACTTTTGGAATGGCCACGCCGCTGTGACGGGTACCAAGTCGTTTTTGGGGCGCAAAGTGTTTGGCGCATGGCGTTGGCAGGATTCGCATTTGCGTAGTTCTGCCACTGCGTCTGGGTGCATACCAGGCCAATAATAACCTGCGCTCATTAACTTAGCCACCACCATTCTTGGGCCGGCATGCAGTCCGCAAATGCCTTGGTGAATATCTCTAATGAGGAAGGCGGCTTCCTCCTTGTCGACGCACCGCAGTAAGGGGCCCAGGTATGATCGGCGATAGAGGATTCCCTCTGTTAGTTCATAGTGAAGGGCCTTGTGTTGTAGTTTCCTTGCTTCGGCCTTGTTGTAGGGTAGAGATCCGGATGTCAAGTAAGCTTTTAGTGGTGCCATCCAAGATATTGTACCGGTCTGGATGATGTTTACTTGTCTTGGCGGGACCGATGGCTTTTCTTGTAGCTCGATGCGAACATTTTTGGCCATGTGGTCGAAAACTGTTGAAGCCATTTTACTTAACGCATCTGCGGGTTGTTTTCACTCCGGTTGATGTGTGTGATGGTGCATGAGGCAAATTTGCGCATGAGTAGTTTGGCTTGTTGTAAGTACAGGGCCATTGTCGCCTCTCTGGCGTCGTATGTGCCGTTGATGTGGCCGGCCACTAACAGTGAATCGACGTGCGCTTCAAGGTGGGAGGCTCCCAGTTGGTGTGCGATGCGCAGGCCTGCTAGTAGCGCTTCGTACTCTGCCTCATTATTCGTTGCGGTGAAATCCAGGCGAATGGCATATGTATGCTCTTTGTTGTTGGGGCTGATTAAGCGTAGCCCCGCACCTGCGCCGTCGCTGTTTGAGGCGCCGTCGGTGTAGAGTTTCCAACTTTCATTGGAGGTTGGTGGCGCGGGATCTTGCTCGGCGAGGCATTCCGCGATTTTATCCGTTGGTATTTCGGTAGCGAAGTCGGCGAGGACTTGTCCTTTGACTGCCGGTCTGGGTTTGTAATGGATGGTGTGCTCACCCAATTCAATTGCCCATTTCGCTAGGCGTCCGGAGGTTTCAGGCTTTCGTAGCACGTCGCTGATTCTGTAATCTGTGAGGACGTTTATTGGGTGACCGTGAAAATATCTGCGTAGTCTGCGCGATGCGTGAATGAGAGCTAGTACTAGTTTTTCCATTGTGGAGTACCTAGTTTCCGCATCTAGCAGGGTTCTGCTTATATAGTAGATGGGTGTTTGGACACCCTGGCGGTCCACAAGGAGTACCGCGCCGATTGCCCTTTCTGTGACAGAGAGGTATAATGTTAGCGGTTCCTTGGGAAGTGGTGCGGTGAGAGTAGGTAAATTCATAAGACATTTTTTCATTTCTTGAAAAGCTTTCTCCGCCTCAGGGGTCCAGCGGAAATTGCTTTTTTTCAGACAGTTTTTCAAAGTGTCTACAAAAGGAAATGACTTGGAAGCGTAATTTGACAGGAAGCGATTGAGAGCGACAAGGCGCCCCATAAGTGTCTGGACGTCCTTTATGGATGTTGGGGAAGGCATTCGTTCGATGGCTAGGACTTTGTCTGGATTTGCGCGGAATCCGTCTCTTGTGACAACAACTCCTAGGAACTTTCCTTCTTCCATGCCGAAGGAGCATTTGCTGGGGTTGAGCTTCATGCGCACCTTTCGAAGCTGGTTGAAGGTTTTCTGAATGTCTTCTAACATGTGGTCCTCGTCTTTGCTTTTGATGACGAGGTCGTCGACGTACACTTCCAAGCGTACGCCTATCTCGTCAATGAAAGCGCTGTCCATGAGTCGCTGGTATGTGGCTCCCGCATTCTTGAGGCCAAAAGGCATTTTGGTGTAGCAAAAGATCCCCGTGTCCGTGCGGAAAGCGGTTTTGTCTTCGTCCTCTTTTGCCATTTGGATTTGGTGATAGCCTTTGTAGGCGTCAAGGAAGCATTTGAAGCGATATGGCGCGAGGGAGTCCACTTTTAGGTCAATTTCTGGTAGAGGGTAACAATCTTTTGGGCAGGCTTTGTTTAGATCCTTGTAGTCAACGCACATGCGCCATCCGCCGGTTGCTTTCCCTACCATGACTGGGTTGGCTACCCAGGTTTGGTATCGGATTGGGCGGATGATGCCTGCGTTGAGGAGCTCGTTGACCTGTTCATTCATCGCCTTTGTTTTCTCCGGCCCCATTTTGCGCATCTTTTGGGCGACTGGCTCGACAGATTTGTAAGTGTTGAGCTTATGTTCCGCGATTTCTCTTGGGACACCTATCATGTCGGATGGTTGCCAGGCGAATATGTCTATGTTTTTGACCAGGAGTTGCTTGAGGTGCGCCGTTGTGGTGTTGGAGATTTCATGGCCGATGATTACCGCTTGGTCCGGGAATTTTGGGTTCAGTACCCAGTTTTCCGGCGCTGAACGGGCCTGCGCTTTTTGTGGTTTTGCCACCTCTATTGCGTGGCATTGTTTGTTTCCTCGGATTATGGCGACGCCGGTGCGGGTAGGGAAGCCTACCATCTGGTGAGGCGTGGAGGCGTTGGCGTTAAACTTTGCCAAGCCTTCCCGCCCTAGTAGGACGTCGTGGTGTGAAGTTACCGGTAGTACCATGAAATCGCACATTTCTGTGCGCTCATGGGTACCATCTGTCAAGGTGACCGGGAAGGTGATTATGCCACGGGGCATGATGACTTCATCGATAAAGCCCGAGATTGGTGCGTTGACTGGAACGAGGCGGGGTTTGTCATCCTCGTCCAGTTGTTGAAAACACTGATCATAGATTATGTCAGTGCTGCTTCCGCCGTCTAGGAACATGGATTGCGTTCGATAATGCCCTAGAACGGCAGTGATGATTAGAGGCGCTGTTGCGGATGGTCCGCCTCGTACTCGAGGGAGAAGGACGTCCACCTCCTTCCAGGAGTCGTCAGTTTGTCTTGGGCGCTTACCAGTGTGTTGGCGTGTTCCCGCGTTGGAGAGCATGTTACAATGATGGCGCGGGGCGTATTGTATGTAGCTTGTTTGGAGGTTCCGGATTTGTTTACCTCCGGTGTCTTCTCGTTTGACTTCTGGGTTGGTGTTGCGTCCGCCTTTGTTGACAATTTTGACGAGGTGACCTAGCTGGCCTGTCTTTAGGGCCGCCTCGATCTCTAGTTTCAGACTGTAGCAATTGTCTGTCAAGTGGCCATAGTCGTTGTGGAATTCACAGAACTTGGTTTGATCGACGTTCTTTCTTTTGCCCAACACTTTGGGCTCCTTGAAATTGATTTGTTCCGTCTTTAGTACCTGTGACGGAGTTTTTGTGAGCTGGGTCCAGTCGGTATTCTTTTTTGGTTGGGGTCTCTGGTCCCTTTGTTGTTTGTTGTTGATTGTCTGTCGAGCATCGTTGGCGGGCGAGTACTTTCCTTCGTCCGTTGGTCCTGAGATTCGCGACCAGACGGACTGTTTCCCCTTGTTTCTGTTGGAGTTGTTGGCTTGGCTGTAGCCGCGCTGCTGTTTGATGGAGCGTTCCGAGGATGCGTAAATCTTGGAGGCTTTGATGACTTCCTCCCAGGAGTCTGGGATGTCCGTTTTTCCGGACAATGTTTTCATCAAGTCCTCACTGCGCACCCCGTTGATAAAGCCTGCGCGCATGAGCTCTTCTCCACAGCCGATTTGTAGTGCCTCCTTGTTGTAACGCACAATGAAATCTTCAATCGATTCATTGTCCGTACGTTGACAGAGGAGGATGTGGGATTTATCTCTTTTGTGGCGCATGAGGTGGGAGAAGTGATCTTTGAATTTCTGGATGAGGTCGTCGAAATCCAGAATACTTCCCACCGGGAGGTTGTCGAACCAGACTCTGGCTGCGCCCGTGAGGGTCTGTGCGAAGAGGTGGCACCAGACTTGCACGGGCCAGAGGACTGTGGTTCCTGCGCACTCGAAGTCGTGTAGGTGATCGGTGGGGTCTCGCAGGCCATCGTATCGACCGATGCTGCTTGGGAGTTTTGCTTGTTTTTCAATGGGTGCGGTGGCTATCCGCTGGCAAAACTTGGAGCTAAGGGCGAACGACTTAGGCCTGTATGGCTTGTTTAAGTCGTCGTCCTCCTTCTTATGTGAGGAGGCGGAGTGGGTCTTTGTCACCTTTCGCTTCTTGCGTTTGGAGATCTTTGTGTTGTCTGAATCGCTGGTTGGTTGGTAGCTATCAGATTCTGAGGTTGTGCCTGCGGGGTCCTGATCACGCGCAAGCTTGCTGCGATCTCCACCCCGAGACTTGGGACGTGTGGCTTGCTTTTCTTTCCCCCGACGGCTGTGTTTTGCCGATGGGGAAGCCTTAGACTTATCGGTTTGAAGTTTGGCTAACATGTTTTGGTAAATTTTTGTATTCTTGAGTTGTTTGCGAAAAAGCCACTCGTCTGGATCCACTGGTGTGGTGGGTGTGTCGGACTCGGATGAGTCTGAGCAGGAGACCGCCTGGGGCGGTGTTTCCTCCCTTGTGGCTGCTGTTGCTATGCCCTTGTCCGGAGTTTGGAGCATGCCTGCTCCCGTAGTCTGAATGACTGCCGAAGGGGATGCTCCTACGACTCCGGCTGGTGTTAGATCTGCCATTTTAGTGAGCTTAAAGGATAAAGGTTTGAAAGTTTAGTGATTCTTTCAGCCGACACGGATGGCGCCAATGAAGAAACAACGAGTATAAATGGGGGGTAGTAGGTGTGTGGTATGACTCGTGTTCGCTGCAGGATATAATCCTTGGCTCACAACGATGGTTAATCTATGGTTATATGCATAAACAGTAAGCAGAATAATGTAAGAGACAACGATATAAGTGGTTCGATCTCGTAAGATCTACGTCCACTAACAAGAGATGTTCTTTTATAAATACAAAGTACAAGTAATGATACAAGTGTATTGCTTCTAATTGGTCAAGAATTGATTACCCTAAGAAAGGAGATGAAAGCCTCCTTTTATAGGGGGTAAGTGGGCCTGGACAGCCAGGCCCATTTCGGGTGTTGACGGGCTTGGGCCCGGGAGCTTTTGGAGTCCACTTAGTTGGATCTCAATTCCTAGTTGGATAAAGTGGTCCAAGTTGGAGAGGCTTTATTTTGATTGGGCCACGTGGCGTTTCGTGATTGGATGGCTGGGCGGTGCTCTGCCATTGGTACACGTGGCGCCTTCTGGCTGGATCTGCAGAGGGTCTGTTTTTCTCCTGCTGTCAGGCTGTGTCAGGCGGCTGACCAGTTGTCAGCTGACACCTGACAGGAGGTGGCAAGTTGAACTCTAAGGGGGATGAATCCGGCGCTGTCAACTGGTGACACTGCGCGGAGTGAGCAGCGCAGTTTAAGCGCTGCTGCCTTTTCCTCCCTTAGTGTTGTGTTGGCCTTCTGTGGGCGCTGTTTATTGGGCGCTGGGTAGGGTGCGCTTTTGATAGCGCTGAGAAGCGGTACCCTACCCCTTCACTGTCCTTCGAACCGCATGCCCAGCAACAAACCCATTGTCTCTCAAACCAACTAAAGTGGATACCCCTGTTAAGTCAACGCAAGCGTGTTTTCCCCCAGCACACCCGAAGATATTTTTGTTTATTTTCTTTAGTAAACAAATTATAAAACCGTATCATTTGTGTATAAGTTAATTTAAACCCCCATGTTTAAACATTATAAAACAAGAGACATAACTCAAGTTTTTTATATTTTTCAGCAAACCTCAGTATAATGTAATCCGTAAACATGTGATAATCGATTAGATGTGAATAATTCATATTATACATTGTTAAACTTTTCATATCTTAACATAAATATATGTTAATCCACGATACGAGACAGATTTAACTTTTGTGTTTTTCTATTGACCACATCATTTGTATGTTTACTTTATTTACGAGTTCTAACCCTATATTTTATAATAAAAAAAACATTATCAACATTGATCTCATTTTAACTCCCCACGATGATTTAGTTATCTATACATGATTAGATGATATAGTTAATCTAAATCTCTTAAAATATTTGACGAGGTTATCCTGGCTAAGGCAAAATAGGTATTTGTCAAACTGAAGGGAAAGAAAAATGTTGTCAGAAATATATACCAGAATACATACAGTTACATGTTTATAAAAGTTGAAGCCCCTACAACATCATCAAATCAAAATAAGAGTAAACAATGATGTCTTGTATGAACAAAAACAAGTCATCTTTTTAAAACAAAATCCAAAAATACATACAAACATAACAAAAGTAGAGACAAACCATACAACATTTGAGTAATCTAGCTTCCCGAAACACATTCACATCTTTCGATGTATTTAAACGGAAAGCATATTGCTTGGTTGTTTTCTCTTTACAATTCACCTTCTGTCTAACTATCACTTTTATGAATAAAGAAAACTAATTTATAAGAGTTTGCTTTGTTTTTAGTTCTCTCAAGTAATTATTAAATCATTTAATTTTATAAGGAGTTGCATCTCTTCACTTTCTTCTATTAATTCTTATCATGTTACAAGAATACGATGAGATATTACTATTATATAATTCAAAGAAATTTAATTGTATTTATCAATTTATCTAACAATTCATTTATCAATTTAATGCTTATGTAGAAAGACCATATTACCCCTTACTAACTTAATTAAGTTGTTGTACCATAAGTATAAAGTGTAGTAATTACTTAAGTTTTAATAATATCCTTCCTAAATGCTTTATAATATAGTGTAGATAATTGATCATTTCAACTTGTATCTTTTTAATACTATTGATTGTATCTTTTTTAATACTATTTGATAATTGTTATTTATTCCCCTATATTTTAATACTATTGATAATTGTTATTTATTCCCCTATATTGTTATGATTCTAACGTTATTGATGACTAGTGGGTTTACCCGCGCGTTGCAGCGAGATCTACAAATAGGTTGCAATACAACATTATAATACTTAGATTTTTTGCCGCAAGTTAAGCAAAAAGATTAGAAATGTGCACACTATGTTTTAACAAGTATTCGTAGAAAGAATAGAAAAGAAATGTGCACCGCCACTTACATCTGCTTGCAGTTCACCACAAAAACCATGTACTCATTATTGAACAAATCTTAACAAACCAAAGGTATGTTACTGTAACAGACCAATATGAACATAAACATCACTCTTGTGTAAGTTATCCGGTCATTGCATATCTACATAACCGTGCCATTAAAGACACCTTGCTAAATGGTAAAGTTCATTTACATGCCAAAAGCATGTAGTAATAATATGATATTGTATAAACTATCATATGAAGGTTATTGTCCATTTAAAATTAAAAGTTGTGATTTGTAAGTTTGTCATAGACTTTCCCAACTTGACCTAGCAGCTAAAAAATTGTCCAATGTAGCCAGTGAGTCGAACCATCCCGTCCACTTTGTCACTGGGTGTAGACGCATATATATGAAAAGCGTTTATAATATAAGTATTATTATGACAAAGTTTTAAAATTCATACAAGTTTAGCTGAGATAAGATTATTTATTGTGGTAATATAAATTATTATATTTCATCGTCATTATATGAAATTTGTTCAAAAATATTGCTATCCCGTGTGTTTATTTAGTTTTGGTGAGTTCAATTTTCATATAAAAGTTAATTGTCTTCTAGGGGCATTTAGGGAAGAAAAGTGATAAAATTTAGAAAATTGTAAAGAAACCATTGGGATGTCATCTTAACTTTGGACAATTTGAACATATTTGCTCATGCCTTCTCCTTTATAATGTAGTATAGATTAATGGTTGTGAATGGTATTTTTATTTTTTTAGTTATTAATTATGTTTAATGTAGCTGAATAAATTTCTTGTGATCGTTGCTATCATTTAGTACATTTAATAGATTTGATTTCAAAAAGAAATACTGGTATCATTTAGCCAAACTTTTAAGGGCTACTGCCACTAAATGTAAATGTGGCCGTATGATACCTATGATGACTTAACCTATGATCACACTTTAGCTGGAAAAAAAATGTGACGAAAGGTAAATGGTCACATTTTTTTTTTGTGTGGGTGTAGGCCTATTTTGGCATAGGTGCTTGTGATGTTTTCTCACGAAGATGCAAAATAGTTGTAAAACTTAGAAATTAAGGATAATGTAATAGATTTCATCAAGTTCCAATAAACAATTACCAACCCTAAAATAACAACATATCTAGAAGAATAGTGATGGTTGCCCCCTCCAAGGGTGAGGGTGACATGTGGATACTACATGACAATCTAAACTTGCCTAGGAGTCATCCGAATTATGAACATGAAACATGCTTCAAACTCGTGAATGGCACACGCTACACGTGAATCTATAATCATACAACATTGCCATTAATATATACATATAAGTATTATATATTATAATCGACCATTTCAACTTGTATCTTTTTTAATACTATTGATAATTGTTATTTATTCACCTATATTGTTATGATTCTAACGTTATTGATGATTAATGGTTGTGAATGGTATTTTTAATTTTTAGGTATTAATTATCTTTATAATGTAGCTAAAATAACATACAAAAAATAAAAAAAGATTAAAATAAACCATAATATTTAATAAACACAAAATGTATTACAATATAAAACTACAACATTTACAATAGAGCTACAACATTCACAAAATGTTTCATTTTAGGTTTTCGCTTTTCATTTATATTAAGATGGTTTTATCAAATAGAGAAAGGGGATTACATTGAAAGAGAAGGCAAATGAGCAATAAACTGCGTAACTAACTTTTTTTACGAACAAAATTTAATCTTTTAAAAATTGCATTCATAGATTTTGAGGTCATGTCATTACTACACATGACTAGCTGGACTTGGCTAAGTAACTCCATAGCTTCTGATTGTGCTCACACCCCTTGCTTTCTAATTTTACACCGTCGTTGAACGGCCATTTGAGCTTTAACAATCATTTATGGTACTTTATGTCAAACATGTCCTCCGAATTTCAAAGGACCGTTTGTATATATGTTGAGTAGTCATTCGCAAGTGTTCATGTCAAATCCTAGGCTCCTTGAGATTCAACTGTTGTATCACCTCGATCAAGTCCTCATCAAGAACATTTTTTAAAATTTCATAGCCACTAAAAATTGACCCCGAATAATATTTCACAACTTGTACCCATTGCATTATCCCCCCTTATGCCCCTTCTACCTAGCTAATTCCGTGAAGGCATTCTTTCTTTACCCTATGCCTTTTAAGTCAATCTACCACCTCAAAAAAAAAAATTACTACTAAGGGTTCCTTACGTTCCAAGGAATAATATTATCAAACATAGTAAATATATTTGTATTACATCATATATGCTTTATATCCACTTTTTTCTTTAAAGGACTAGCAAACAATGGGTTATTAAATGTTATTTTTATAGTCTATTTGTTGTTAAGAATGAATATTCATCCACTAAGAATAGCCTAGCAGTGTTTATGAGTTAGATAAGGTTTATGATGGTAGGAAGTTAGAGGTTCAGTCCCTATGGTGTACAAGTTTAGTTATTAAAAAAAAACTAATATTTGATCCCCCAACTAATTAAGTGACGTGCACATGTTAGTTGATAATATTATTATGTCTTAAACTGTAAAAGTATTCCTTTTTCTGTCGTTATTTATTAATCCATGTTTTAAATAGTTTTGAACTTATCAACAAAGTTTTATAATATCATACAAGTGGGTATGCATATATGTACCATATATAAATACACCATCGTATCATCTTCCCTTTCTTATCAAACCATCAACAAGAAGAATCAATTCTAAAATAACTTAGAAGTAAAAGATGCTAGCACTATCTCCTCCATTGTTTTCAGCCACCTATGGATGGCCCTTGGAGGATCACCTCAATGCCAACAATATTCTTCCATTTGAATATTGCAATGAAGCAAACTCATATAGTTCACTTCTTGATTTTCATGTACATGATCAAATCAACCATAAATTTGTACCGGAATATTCAACTTCTTCTGGTGGAGATGCAAATGGTGGCGGCGGAGAGAATGAGAATGTGATGGTGGAAAAGAAGCTAAATCATAATGCAAGTGAAAGAGACCGCCGTAAGAGGGTTAACGAGTTATATGTGTTTCTTCGTTCATTGCTACCCATTTCAAGCGATCAAAAGGTACAAATTATTTATATTGTATTTCTAAAAAACAAAAAGTTGTTAATATATATATGTTTTCCCCTAATTATGGTATTTTGTTTTGTATTCTGGATGAACTAAAGTCATGTGTAATCCGATTTTGCAACAGAAAAAAATTAGTATTCCTGGGACAGTAGCGCGTGCGCTAAAATACATACCCGAATTACAAAAGGAAGTGGAGATACTAAAACGCAAAAAAGAAAAAATGTCGTCGTGTTCAACATCAACGGATAATACAAGGAAAGAGCATATTGGCATCAAGAAACAAGGTGCTAATGTTTCAGTGAACGTTTTAGGTGACAAGGAAGTTGTCATTCAACTGCTTTCATCAGCTTATCATATAAGCAAGAATAAGGAGATTAAATTATTGTCCAAGGTTTTGGAGTACTTAGAGCATGAAGAAGATGGGCTTGTTTTGAAAAATACAACATGCTTTAAAAGTTTAGGGGAAGGAATGTTATTAAGCACTTTGCATCTTCAGGTACACATATATAAACTTCTGTCTCACATTTTTTATATCTAATTCAGATTAACATTTTAATGGAATGAATTATTTATAGTTCTTAATTGTGTTTAGCAGGTGCAAGGGGATCACAAAATAGAGGCCGAAAAGTTGAAGGAGAAGCTCATTGCTTTGGAGTCTTTCGACCAATGATTATATGAACATAAATTTGTCTTTCAAGAATTAATCAGCAGATATGTCAGTACGTGTCTAACACAATTCGCAGTCGAATCATGGCAGTAAGATCTATCCATTTGTACATATTTACCGGCATGGATCCATTGGTGCAGTCCGCGGGAAATTGGCTAGCATTTTTTCGCTCAATGTACACATGAACTGTTTTTAATTAGAAAAGAACCTTCACATGAACTGTTGAAGTTGTTGGCACTAACGTTGTAAAACCACACCGGACTGGACCTTATCCGGAAGCCTGGTTAGGCATAACATGAGAAAAATTGCAATTATCAACTCTATCTACTATCATAATTGTGATAATGTATATTTTGTTGGTTCAGGCCCCACAATTTAACTCGCACACTCACTATACTTTATATGTAAATATTCAAAGATTGAAAAGTTAATCAAACCTTCATCTATTATTAATAATGGTCTTGGCTTTATATAGCCTACAATGCAACAGAATAAACAAACGGTCACCATAAAGTGAGGACTCAAACTAGGAACAATTTAAGCAATTGACTAACTACCTACTAATTCCTACTAGCACAAAACTCGGTCAACATTGACTCCTTTTATTCATGCAGAAACATAGATAACTAGACTAATGAACGAATTTAGATAATTATGTCAAGATTAATCCAACATATTTGCATCTATTTATGTTTGAGAGCGCCTCATATAATTTTATTTGGATCATATTGATAGGGATGCTAACAAAAACATGTATATATTTTTAGAGGTGAGTTCATCGGGGAACTTAAATAAGTAGAGAATTAGGGAAACAATAGTTTTACATGTAAAAAACCTAATAAAAAAGTTCATTTTTACATAAGTTTGTTTTTAAGTTTTGCATATAAATACCTATAGAAACTATTAAAATAACAAATAGTAATTTTTTCATTTGTTTTTTACTTTTATCTTTTATTTTTTAAGATTTTTTTAAATTTTTTTAATATTTAAATATTTGTATTAAAATTATTTTGGATGTGTTTATTTGCAAAAACTCAAAAAAAAAAAAGTAATTAAACATGATTTTTTTGCATCTAATTTTTTTTTTTTTTTGAGTTTTTTAAAATGTTTTATCTAAACTTTTTTGGTTCTCCAATAATCTAACCTATATTATTATACTTTGAATCTACTTTGCATATCTTTTTCCAATTTAAGTACATAATTTTTTTATATATTTCTTAAATTGTTACATTATACGGTTCTTGAAACCACTAAAATATATAAGTCTGACCAGTATGGTTTTTAAAACGTTAGCTCACGCAGGAAAAAAGAATGAAACAATGGTGATTGATAAAGAATGTGATTGGTGATAATGTGATCTATATAACTAGTTATATTTTATAGACCAATTAGACTATATAAATTAGACTCAAGAAATTGTTAAACCTTAAACCAAACTTGTTAGTAGTGAATAAGACTTAGTATCAAAGTTGTTCTAAAAATAACCATCATTTATACATTATATCTATAATCTATAATCTATAACTTATAATAAAAGAATTGAGTTTTTATGAGGTGACATTCAATGGAGGCTTCAACCCTCCATTAAATGTGCCATGTGGCACTTTGAAGTGATAGTATTGAATTTATTATTTTAATAATCTGTTTTTAATTTATATAAAACTTAAATTGAGTTATTTTAGGATAAAAGAATTTAAAAGCAAATTTAAATTAACGGACGTTTTATTATCTTTCCAACGAGTACCATAGTGCTATATAAAAACGGAGAAAAAAACGACTATTTTTTGTGGGGTTTCGTTCATACAGGAAAAAAACACAAAGCGTTCAGGTTAATTATTAATCATGTTTTTCTTTTAAACCAGATCCTTATCTACGATGTTGAAATTCAGCCCAATCGTCATGCTATCATTGGAATTTTACTCTTCTAAAGATGGATATGTATACTTCATCAAGAGAAACTACGAGAATGAATCACGCAACACTGCAACACATGGTGTCACCTTATAGCAAGGTTATTTTTTTTATTTATTTAGTTACAAGAGTAATAATTATTACTATTAGTATTAGTATTATTAGAATGATTATATTTTTCAACCCCGGGACGCTCCCGGGATAAAAGCTGGTGCTCTATATTTCCAAAACTACCGAAATATGATTTGATTCTAAAAAATTAATGTCATCCTTCCAAATGCTACCTTAGGCCATGGGGTGTACACTAAACATCTAGCGCGTTAAAGGTGGCATGACATGTTAACCGACATTGCAAACCACTCCTTCCTTGTGTTAAGGGGCGTTAAAATGATTATTATGTTAATGGAATGTGAAGACACTGAATTAATTTGTTTTTCTTTTTAAAACAAAAATTATTAAAATGTATGGTTATGTGAACTTAAACCATTTTCTTGATGATGAAGTGAAATAGAGAAAAGTGGGTGATGTGGCATCTAGGTAAAATTGAGAAGGGTTAAAGTATACCCAATTTGTTAACGCAAATAGCATGATTAGTGCACTTTGATGTTTCTAAAACTTACCTTCCTTAGCATGTAACTTGTTAATGGAGTGCCAATGGATTTTTTGTCCAACACCATGAATTGGGTTATTTTCAACGTAAAACAAACCCAATATTAATACTTTTACCACCACCAACTAGTATTTTTGTGATACGGGAGAATTTTGTGTATATCTGTTAGTACATGATGTCCTTAGCCTAGTATAAGTGATGCTAGGGGCGATTAGCTAATCGCCTATATTACATACCGCATAGCTAGCTAATCGCCTATTTTGCATACCCTATAGCTAGCTACTCGCCTGCAAGGTCCTGCACGAGTAGCAGGGGTATATAAGCATCAAATCATTGCCCTAATCATTAGTTGTCACATCACACATTCCTCAAACACCCTTGTCAAGGTCTGGAGGTCTGAGATTGGTCTGTATAACACCTGTGCTCTGTTTTTTATTAATCAATACAACCTTTGACCTAATTTTGTGTGTGTTGATACCTCGTTTATCATTGTTTCATTGTCGTTTTGTTGTCCGAACCTTTTCAGAGGATTCCGCACTCTGAATAGCCAAATTCATGATTGTCGGGTGACCCGAAAGTCGATCCTACAATATCTACTTTGAACATGCCAAATAACATAGATTTCCCATAGGACTTCAAATAATCTTTCGTGCTCTACCACCCCTTGTATTTTTAGCCCACTCCCTCGAAATAGTAAGAAAAATGGATTTTACTAATTCAAATTTTGACCTATTGATCTAGATTAATCCAAACTTAGGAAATTTTTATAAACAGTCCTAAATTTGAACATATTTTTCTTTAGTGATCCCAATATACTAATTAAAAGTAAACATATATAGTTTTTTTGTTGATGTGGACTATTTATGTGGCAAATAAGTCAACGTTTTGATGATGTGGCCTGCTTATACGACAAGTTTTGATGAAATGGACTGATGTTAGCAAAAACTTTCAATTAGCAATAGATTGTTGAATGAAAATATGTGCAAAGTTGGGACTCTCCATAAACATTTCATGAGTTAAAATTAATCTCAACAATAGGTCAAAGTAAGATAAAAAAAAATCCCATTTCCCTTAATGGGTTTGCATATAAGCATTCCAAACCTTACGCTATGTTCCATATATTAAGTTAAGAGAAGAAGAGAAAGGATTATCTTCTTCCATTCTTTTCTCTTAGCTTCCTCCCAAATTGAAAGGATACATGCATTTTAAGCACAAAATCTCCATTTTTCCTTCTCTTCCCTTCTCTACATAAAACAAACTCTAAAACACGTTTTTTCCCTGTTTCCTTTGAATTTCTTTCTCTTCTCCCCTAAATGAATTTCTAGGACACACCGTTAATAATCTCATTGTTTCTTGAGTTACAAATATTCGATCCATCACTACTTTTCTTAATTTCTAATTATAAAAGTTAATTAGGGATCCTCTCTTTAGCTGTCAAGGCCTCTCTCTCTATTAACTCAAGAAGTGAATCAATAAGAAAATAAGAACATTTAACAAAACAGCCAACCCTTTGGCAAGGAGCTTAGGGAGGCAAAACATCAGAAGATACACCAAGCAACAACAAAACAATATTGTCCAAACACAACTAGTTACTACACATGTTAGGCAAGGTCCACATCATCTACACCATATAAATGTTCATTTTTCAAAGACGACATATTTGCTAGTACTACAAGTTAAGAAAAAGAAACAATAGAGTAGTGATGTCGGGGTTGAAAACTTAAAACGGCTAATGTAATGAATGACATCAACTTCCAATAAAAAAATGGCAACTCCAAAATAACACCACATCTAAACTCCATTCTAAACTTGCATAGGAGTTATCCAAGTCATGAATAGGATGCTTGCTTAAAACTTGTGCATGACACACGCTCCACGTGAATGTATCATCCTAGAGTTATGCCATTATTATATACAAATAAGTATTAGAGAGATATTAAAAAACTGACCATTATAATCTAATATATTGTTATCCATTCCCTAGCTACATTGTTATCTATGTTACCTTATTAAGAAGGAGAGATGGCTAAGATAGTCATTTTACCACCGTTTTAAGATTGGAGTTGAAGAGTTCCTTAACAAATATCTAATCTTTAGCCATTTTCTTCCCTTTATACCCCTCATGAACATGTAATGCCAATAGTACATGTGTAATACACACTTTATCTATACTATCTATAAAAGAATTTGTAATTTATAAATCTTATATACATCTGTATAATTTATAAATCTTATATACATTCTTATTTTCATTGTTTATTTTCATTGTTTATTTTCACCGAAATGCATGCTTACTTCAAAAATAATATTGTTAAAAGATACAAATGTATGGTTAACTTTAGTCAACGAACATAAGTTTTTAAAAACCAATTGATTAAATTAATAACGTATATTTGTTGGGTCTGCTGACCTGGAGAAGAACAGATGATTGAAAGCCAAAATATACTAAGTGTTGATCCAGAATAAATAACAGAGTTTACAAGAAAGCTTCCTCCAAAGAACTGCTGACTCCAAACTGCTGATGCTTAAACAACTGATACAAGACAACTGCTGCTGATGAAAGGTCTGATGAAGAAAGTCTGAAGAGCAAAAGTCTGATAAAGAACAAGTGCTGATCAAGATCTGAAGAACAAAGGACTGTTGAACCAACAGCACTTTGGTTCAACAGTTGTTAAGAAGACATCAGAGTTTATAGCTTAACAGAGTTTCCATTCAGTAGTTTCAATGTAACAGTAGTTTATTGTTTATCAGATGTTGTAGTTTGTTAGTCAGTTAGGGGTCGCTTTCTAGGTGACGTCAGCTAAGTGATCATCAGAGGTTTGTACTTGTCTATAAATAGAACAGTACTTGTACTGTTCTATTTGTCACTCGTCATTCTCTCTAAGACAAACAAACTCTGAGTGATCAGGCTGAGGGGGAGTTATAATTGTACCTTTGTAATCTTTCAACTTTAATGAAAGCTTTCGATTGATAACAATTATTCTCTATGTTTTGATTATTCTTTATTCCGCTGCACTTTCCATTTATACTTCATTCATATTACATCATTAATCAAAACAATCCAATACTCAGATCCTAACAATTGGTATCAGAGCATGGTCAATTAAATCTGATCTAATCAATCAGTTTAATACACAGATCAGCTCACAATCATTGATATCGTTTGTTTGTCGGGTTAAAACAGAGTAATAGTTTATTTTCGTTTCAACAGTTAGTAAACAGACTTTGTTTTTGAAAAACCAAGAGAATGACTTCACTTAATCAAGATCCACACAACACTGGCACACACAACAAGCCACCGATGCTTGTCAGGTCAGAATACAACATCTGGCAGCGTCGAGTAGCTCATGTGTTAGCACAACAGAACACAGGGTGCTGGAAATCGGTAGTATTTGGACCACATGTTCCAATGGTACCGAGTGCCGAGGATCCAAAGATCCAAGTACCAAAGAGTGTTGAGAACTACTCAGAGCAAGATTTTCAAAAAATCGAGCTAGATGCCAAGGCTTTCAGCATAGTAGCCATGGCACTGCCGAATGATATCTATGCCGGTCTCTTGCACTGCAATAGTGCTAAAGAATTGTGGGATGCTCTTAAAGAGCAATTCGGGGGAACTGATGATGTGATTGAAAACAACCGTGAAATACTTAACCAACAATATGAAACGTTTAGTCACATAAAAGGGGAGTCATTAACACAACAGTTTGAAAGGTTTAACTGTCTAATTAGTGAACTAAAACTGGTTGGTCTAACTTTTCCTAATTCAACACTGAATCATAGGTTTCTTAGATCACTTCAGGACAAATGGGACACTATAGCTATTGTTATGAGAAACTCTATCGGATTCAAAGACCTAACCCTGACCCAGCTTCATGGTAAGCTCCTAACTTATGAAAGGGAGCTTAACCAGAAAAAGAAGCTCCAGGACTCTGGCAAAGTGTCAGATGACTATGTATTTGGTAATACTGCACTGTTGGGTCAGGATGATGGTTCTGGAAGTAGTAAGGATCAGAGTTATGATCATTACATTGACATAACAACTGGTTTCAATAATGATTCTTACTCATCACCAAACAACTGTGCTTTCACAGCCAGTGGTGACATCCAGGCTTCTGATAATACATCTTTTGTGTACAATGACTTGCAATACATTGACCCCTTGGACCTAGAAGAAATGGACATCTTACATCAGGTTGCCCTGCTCAGTATTAGAACCAATAACTTCTATAAGAAAACTGGCAGGAGGTTCCCAGGCTTACATGGTGGGTCAAAGGTTGGGTTGGATAAATCAAAGATGAAGTGTTACAAGTGTCATAGAATGGGTCATTTTGCTAGGGAGTGTAGGAGTCAAAATGGAGTTCCTATGATCACCTATCCAAATCAAAGACCACAGACCAACACTTATCAGACCATCCCTAATGTACCTAATGTGCAAAACACTGCTCACTTTGCACAGACCCAAACCACTGTTCCTGTGCATTATGTCCAAACCACTGTTCCTCAGTATCACTATGTCCAAACACCTGTTGCTCAGGCCCCTGTGCCAATGACTGTTACTCCACCCTCTGCTCCTGCAGAGACCAGTCAACCAGGTCAACAGAGTTTCTTTACTCAAGGCTTTGTTGATTGGAGCAGTCTACCAAATGAGATAACAGATGACAACATTGCCCTAGTTGCCAACACTGAAAAGGATTTTTGTTTTATGGCACTAGAAACAATTGTTGAAGAGACTGATTCTGAGGAAGTGGTGTCTATGTCTGAAAATGTGACTGATGGTGTTGTTGGTGAGATTGTTTCAGCTGAAGAATCTGAAGTGGAGGTTGTGAATCTATCAGACCCCTGGGGTAGTGATGACTGTGACTGCCAGTGTAACTGTGCCTTGATGGCTGCTGCTAAGGTATCTCCTCAAATCTTAAATGACTTGTGCTCAGACAAATGTATTGTAGCATTTGCTAAGATAAAAGAGGTGAATGAAAACTTTAGAAAGAAAATTTTGGACTCAGAAATTCAGGTTGAAAAATTAACAAAAGAGTTAAAATCAAAAATATCTGAAAAAGAGTCTGAAATCAGCAGTCTAAAACATGAAGCAAGCATAACCAAAGACCAGCTTCAGACTATGATAACAAAATATCATAGTTGTAAGAAGGAGCTTGAGTCCACCCAAGTTGAATGTCAGAAATGGGTGGAATCATCAAAGGGTTTTGAGATGATTGTCAACCAACAATCTAAAAGTCATGTGAAATTTGGGTTTGGTTTTAAAACCACTGATCAAATTTCACAAACCACTGACAAAAAGGAACCACAGTTGGTTGAGGTCATCCCTACAAACTCAAAAGGTCAAGAAATCAAGGTTACTGAACCCAATGGCAAGAAAATCATTCTTGAAAAGTTGGAAGGTACACCCTCATTTGATGAAATTGAGAAATATCAATTCAAACCAACATGGTCAGATGAGTGTGAAGTCCTTGAAAATTTCAAACCAATGACCTTCAAAACCTCTGATGGCAAAATGGCACCACAGGCCAAGGTTATCCCTCTAGTAAGTCTTCCAACAGATGATGAAACATCTGTTGAAAAGAAGAAAGAAAAAGGGAAAGCCAAGAACAACTTGTTTTGTGATTTTTGTGAAAAGAAGAACCATGTCACCAAAAACTGTTTTCTTCTAAAAGCATATGACATCAACAAAACAACAAGTTTAAATGATTCAAAATCTAAAGAATGTGCAATCTGCAAGAAAAAGAATCACAAAACAAAAGAGTGCTTATATCTCAAAAATTTCGATGAAAAGATAAAAGAGTATAAAGCTAAAACTCTGGAGAGTCAAGTGATGAGTACTTCAAAAGGAAAATCCAAACAGACTTTTGAATCAGTCCAAACATCTGTTACCCAAAGTCTGAACAAAAACTCTGCTCCCAGAGAGGTTCAGGTAACAGATGCTCCACCTGTTAACAGATTACCAAGAGGATATGGACAACCCACTTGTCATCGTCTGCCACATGTTTATGATGAGCCCAAGAGGCCTTCAAAACCAAAAGTGAACAGACATCCTCATGGTTTTCAACAACTGATTGGAAATGATCAAACATCTGCTGGACCAAGTGTTGACATACAAGCACTGGCAAATGGTCAACTGCAGCTGTTGAATCTAGTTCAAAAGCTAGTCCAAACCACTGATCATTCTCCACAACTTAAGGGTGAGACAGCTAAGGACCCATCCAAAGCCAATTTGGCTTTGGACACTCACCAAAACTAAAATCCTTACTGATGTGCAGGGAGCTTCTGCTTGTTTAGACAGTTTATGGTATGTAGATAGTGGAGGCTCCAGGCACATGACTGGATGTAGAGCCCTTCTTCTGGACTTTCTTGCTCATGGAGGGGGTGATATATCCTTTGGTAATGATTCTAAAGGTAAAGTTTTGGGTTCTGGTACTGTCAAAGCAGGGAGGCTTAAGTTTGAAAATGTTAATCTAATAGACAATCTAAAATTTAATCTACTTAGTGTATCACAAATGAGTGACAAGGGCTTTGGGTCATTCTTCACTAAGCAAACATGTAAGATTGTTGGCCCAGAGGCTGTTGAAAAGATTAACACCATCATTGCTGAGAGCAAAGCACAACTTGTTGCTCACAGAAGTGGCAATGTGTATGTGGTTGATATGTTGAAGGATAATCCTACTGCAAATGTCTGTCTGTTCTCAGCTGCCTCTACAAAAGAGACAAAATTGTGGCATAGGAGACTTGGTCACACCAACCTTCAAACTATCAACTCACTCTCCAAACAAAACCTTGTCAGAGGTTTACCATCAAAAGAATTCAAGTGTGATGAGCATTGTGTTTCCTGTTTAAAAGGCAAACAACATAAAAGCTCTTACAAATCCATTGATGAGTCCAAAACCAGTCAATGTCTACAAATGTTGCACATGGACTTGTTTGGCCTTGTAAAAATCATGAGTCTAAGAAGGAAAAGATTTTGTCTTGTCATAGTTGATGATTTTTCTAGGTTTACATGGACTTACTTTTTACACTCTAAAGATGAGACTGCAGGTATCTTGAAGGACTTTGTCACCAAAGTTGAAAAACAATATGACTTGCCAGTAAAAGTCTTTAGGAGTGACAATGGAACAGAGTTTAAAAATAAGGAGTTAGATGATTTCTGTGTGTCAAAAGGGATTGTAAGGCAGTACAGCATCCCAAGAACACCAGAACAGAATGGGGTGGTTGAAAGGAAGAACAGGACTCTCATTGAGGCTGCAAGAACAATGCTAGCAGATTCTGGTTTACCTCTGTCCTTTTGGGCAGAAGCTGTAAACACTGCTTGTTATGTTCAAAACAGAGTTTTAATCAACCCTAGACATCAAAAGACTGCTTATGAAATTCTGTTTAAAATCAAACCACTGATATCATTTTTCAAAGTCTTTGGCTGCCCATGTTTCATTTTAAATCTTAAAGATTCCATTTCAAAATTTGCAGCCAAAGTGGATTGTGGATATTTTCTGGGGTATTCTTCTATTGCAAAGGCCTATAAAGTGTTTAACACAAGGACTAAAACAATAGAAGAAACTCTGAATGTAAAGTTCAATGAACTTTCTTCTTTAAAAATCCCAGCAAACCCTGCTGAGTTGTTTGATTTAGATAAATTCAAATTTGAAGATATTACTGTCAAAACTAACCCTGCAGGTACTCCACAATCTTCACAACAAGATTACAGAATAGATGTTGTGGTTCCAGACCACTACAAAGTCTATCATGTATCAGAGGAAGCAGTGGTTCAAAACAACTGTCAAAACTCTGTCACAGCTGAGTCAGCCACTGTTGGCCAGTCTTATCTTCAAACCACTGATTCACCCAGCCAATTCACTGCTCAATCATCTGTTGACAAGAGTCAATCATCTGTTGACAAAAGTCAGTCCAATCTTACACCACTTGGACCCATTCCTCCACCTCCATTTCAAACATCTGTTGCCTCTTCAGAAGTGCCAACAGATGTTATGTCAACAGAGTCTCCAAACCTCTGTCCTTCACCACAAAATGCCATCATACCATATCAGGGAGATTTAATCTATCTAAGAGCTCATCCACCAGATCAAATCATTGGCAACATCAGAGAAGGTGTGCTCACAAGGAGCCAATCTTCAAACATCTGTCTTTTTGCAGGCTTTCTATCCCTTACACAACCTGTCAAGTACCAAGAGGCACTGAAAGACAACAGTTGGGTAGAAGCCATGCAAGAAGAACTCCTTCAGTTTAAAAGACAACAAGTATGGGAACTTGTACCACTGCCTAAGGATGTCTGTCCTATTGGCACAAAGTGGGTCTTCAAAAACAAAACTGATGAAAGGGGTATAGTTGTCAAGAACAAAGCCAGGTTAGTGGTTCAAGGCTTCAGACAAGAAGAGGGTATTGACTATGATGAAACCTTTGCCCCTGTAGCAAGGCTAGAGGCAATCAGACTTTTCTTAGCCTTTGCTGTCAACCACAACATTAAGGTGTTTCAGATGGACATCAAGTGTGCCTTCCTATATGGCAAAATTCAGGAGGAGGTCTATGTATGTCAACCACCTGGTTTTGAAGACACATTCCATCCTGATCATGTCTACAAGCTTAACAAAGCTTTGTATGGACTCAAACAAGCACCAAGAGCCTGGTATGAAACTCTCTCTACTTTTCTCTTATCCATTGGTTTCACTAGAGGTAAAATTGATAAAACCTTGTTTTTAAAATGGAAAGGAAAAGATTTAATGATTGTTCAAATATATGTGGATGACATCATTTTTGGATCCACATGTAATAAAATGTGTGAGGAGTTTAGGGAACTCATGACAGCAGAGTTTGAAATGAGTGCTATGGGTGAACTTCAGTGCTTTCTTGGTCTCCAAGTAAAGCAACTGCAAAATGGTACTTTCATTCATCAAAACAAGTACGTGAAAAACTTGTTAACAAAATTTGAGATGAATGATTGTAAGCCATGTAGTACACCCATGAGCACTGTCAAGCCACTCACTGATGATGAAAAGGATGAACTTGTTGATCAGACACATTATAGATGCATGATCGGGTCTTTATTGTACTTAACAGCATCCAGGCCAGACATTATGTTTGCAACCTGTGTGTGTGCTAGATCTCAGGCTTCTCCTAGAAAATCTAACCTTATTGCTGTGAAAAGGATCTTCAGATACCTAAAAGGTGCTCCCACACTTGGTATCTGGTATCCTGCTAATGGAAACATTGAGCTTTCAGGTTATTCAGATAGTGATTTTGCTGGCTGCCATACCACAAGGAAGTCCACATCAGGAGGGTGCCAGTTTCTAGGGAATGCCTTAGTCTCTTGGCAAAGCAAAAAGCAAGCAGCTGTTTCAACATCCACTGCTGAAGCTGAATACATTGCTGCTGCAAGCTGTACAGCCCAACTTATGTGGCTTCAGAATCAACTGCTGGATTTTGGGATAACTGCACTTAGGACTCCACTCATGTTGGATAGTCAAGCTGCTGAAAATATCATCAAAAATCCGGTCTCTCACTCAACCACCAAGCACATAGATATCAGACATCACTTTGTCAGGGATAGCTATGAAAAAGGTTTGATTTCTCTGCACCATGTTCCAACAGAGGATCAGTTGGCAGATGTACTGACAAAAGCTTTAGACACATCTACCTTCACAAATCTGATCTCTCGAATTGGAATGTTAAACATGGATTAAAAACAACAAAAATGTTTTCAATAAAAACAGTAAAATGTTTCAGAAAATCAAATTTTGCTAAAATAACACTTTGGTTGAAAAATCTGTTTTCAAACCACTGATTCAGATAAAACAACCACTGTTTTATTAAAACCACTGTTAGTTGAAAAATCTGTTTCAAACATCTGATCAGGTAAAACAACCACTGTTGGTTGAAAAATCTGTTTCAAACATCTGATCAGATAAAACAACTGTTTTCATCAGTCTTTTGGTTAAACAACAGAGGTTGGCAACAGAGGTTTAACAAAACAGCTGTCTGCCACCAGATGTTTCAACCATCAGATGTTTGCCACGTCTGCTCTCAAAAGCAGAGTTTTTGCCACATCAGCGGTTTCACCAGAGCCTATAAAACCCTGTTCTTCCCCCAACAGCAGTTTTACTGTCTCATTGTATTCAAAATACTAAAAACCGCTTTCGTCTTCCTCATAACCCTCAATCAAAGATCATTACTTTCATAATCAAAATCCATTAAAATGGAACTTCAAACAAAAGCCACTCACAATTTCCTTCCATATTTGGTTAAAACCGAAGACAACACACCATTTCATTCCACCATTGACATCATCAATAACTCGAAATATAAAAATATTCTTGTTGCTGATGCCCCCATTCACCTAGAAACACTCCAAGAATTTTGGGCAACTGCTGAGGTTTTATACCAAGACAAAAAGCCTACGTCCATAATTTCAAAAATTGGAGCCACCAGTATCGCCATAACCCCTGAGATCATCTCCACTACCTTCTCACTGAACGACTTGTCAGGTATGGAAACTTTTCCAAAAACAGAGCTTCACACTGAGTTTCAAGAGAGGGGGTATGATGCTCAAATGACTGGTTCCACACTATATAAAAAGTTTTTCCCACCAGTCATGAAATTTTTCTTCCATACCCTCCTCCTCTGTGCCTCTGCCAAGACTACATCCTTCAATGAAATCCCATTGAGGATACAATACTTGGGATATGCTATGTTGTCAGACTCTGACTTCAATCTATCTCAGGGATTGTTTTCAGACTTGGTATCAAATGTGAAAGCCATAAAATCTGGCTCAAACAATGCTTTTCTGCTCTACCCTAGAATTCTAAGTGTAATTCTACAAAAGCTTTTACCTGAAAAGGATTTTCAAAAGGGAGAGTCATTTAAAATGAAAAGTTTAACTGATGAAACTTTTACTAGAATGCTGGGTTCTTCAACCCAAGAAAAGGCACAAAAAGTTCAAAAAGTTTCCAAAACACAACCAAAGAGGACAAAGACAACAACTGTTGTTGAAACCTCTGTTGGTGAGCCCACTGCTCCTGGTGATCATGGCACTTCATCCAGTGCTGTGAAACCCACACCAGCCACCAAAAGAAAACGTCCATCCACCAAAACAACCACCAAAACCAAAAAGGGACTTCTGGAAGATGAGATACCAGAAGCTAACCCTGTTGCATCACCAAAGCAACATGAAACCACTGTTGTTACTTCCTCACAACAGTTGGAGATATCTCAACCCAAGCAAACTCCTCAAGATTCCTCACAAAAGGAACTTGTTGTAAGCCAAAGGGAACCTCAAACTGAGGCATATGAGTCACTTGATCATATGTTTACAAGCCCATCTCCCAGGGCTAATCAGCTTGTTACTCCACCTACATCACCACCACATGTCCCACCAACAATGCAACCCCTGTTTGAGGCTATTGATAAAACTCAGGACAACCCCAGTTCCTCTCAATCACCTATCACTGAGAGTATGCCACTACCAGTGACTGGGACTGAGGAAAATCAATCAGCCATCCCACAAACAGATGAGGAGGTTATACTCCCAGAAGTACATGTTACTTCTGATGAGGTTTCAAGAGAAGCAGCCACTACTGCTGTTGAGACCATTGTCTCACAGCAGGACAGTGGTTACATTGCTAAGACTTCCTTGAAGGCAACAACTGCTGAAGACACAATTGTGTCTCCAAAAACAGTTGGAAGTCCCCAGAACCAAGACCAAGGGGCAGCAGGTTCTTTCTCCATGGACTCACCTCCTAGGACTGAACCAGCTAAAACTACCTCTGGTAGGGACTCAGATGATCCTATTAATTTAGGTGATGAGTCAAAACTACAAGAATTGACGGTTAAAGTTCAAAACCTTGAATCCTCTGTTGCTGACATCAAATCTGATGTCAAATCAATTTTGGAAACATTGAATAACTTTACAAAGAGTCAACCATCAACTGCTGATGTTGCTAATGAGCTATGGAAATCTGTTTCCCCCATCATCATAGCTCATCGAAAATTAGCAGATCAGACACAAGAAACCTACATGACTGTGATCAGAAACATGGTTGATGCCAGATTCAATGATACAAAGGCTGATATCAAGGTGATCAAAGACCACTTGCTGAAGACCACTGGCTCTGCCCCTACCACAATTCTCAGAGATGAAGATGATGATGAATTCACTGCTGATGATGCCAAAAAGGGGGAGAGTGGCAGAGATAGGCTACCAAAACTAAAAACACAAAAAGGGAAGAAGCCAACTGCTGACAAACCAGGGTCACCCAAATCAGCTCCACAAACACAACAACCAAATGTTCAGTTCCCTGTCTCTGAACCAGCTCCAGCATCAAAGGCAAAAGAAGTTGACACTTCAGCTAATGAAAGAGCTGAAAAGGCTGCTGAAGACAAAATGAAAAGGGCTGACACATTGGAGGTAAAGGCAGAGAGGTTGGTACAACTGAAAAAGGAACAGCAACAGGAAGTGGAAGATGTGGGCACTTCAAAGAGAAGGAAAATGCCAGCCAAACACACTAGAAAACCACCTTCCAAATTAACTGCTGAAACTCCTGTTGTACAAACACCTGTTACCACAACCACTGCTCCACAAACCACTGTTACCCAAACCACTGCACCTAAAACAACTGAAACTAAAACCACTGCTAAAACATCTGCACAACCCAAACCAGTAACCAAACCAGTCACTAAACCAACCACAACTCAACCAACTACCAAACCTACTTCAACACAACCTAAAACCCAAACAACTGCTGGTTCCACAAAAGGACCAACAGATGTTTCTCAATCCACTGCTACATCCTCATCCTCACCCAAAATCTTGTATAGCAGAAAAAGGAAATCCACCTTTGTTATACAAGATGAAAACATCCACAACACACCACCTAACACCCCAATCACATCCACACCAGTCAATGCCATTCCACTCTCATCTTACTCACCACACACTGACCAATTCAGATCACACAGACCACCACCAACCATCACCCCATTGGCTGAGAAGTATCCCCTTGAGTTGGATTTAATCAAGGGGGAACTTCAATCCTTCTATAATACTGATCAGCCATCAGAAAGATCCTTCCCATCTCTTAAAGGCTTCCCTGTTCCACTCAACATAGACACATATCTCAAATACAAGGGTGAACAGGCTGATGCTGTCATCAAAGAGAAGTGCAAAGGGAAGGATGACAGGACTGCTCAGGGCATCCATTCAGCAGAGCTTAGCAAACTCAGAAGGATTGAAGATTATGCTAAGACCCTGAGCAACTCCATGTCAACCATGCCTCTCAGCAGACACTTGGAGATGGAAGTAAGGGATTCACTGCTGGAACAGATCTTGGCATCCAAGCCCTATAAAGCAACAAAGAATCAATTTACAGGCTGGACCACACATGCTCTAAGAGAAGAACTAATCAGAATAGAGAACATGGCCAAGAATCCTCCTGCTAAGGTCTCTGCTCCTGATTTCAAAAAGGGGAGAGATGAAGCTAGAGCCTTGAAATTCAGAAGAATGAGACAAGAGCTTGTAGCTGCTAAGTATGGAGAGATGAAATCTGTTGCCAGATGGTCAGAGATCAGGCTAATTGAGACATATAAAAAGCTTGAACAAGAAAGAAAGACCAATCCTGATCTTCCAAGAAAACCAGTGTATGATGATGCTCCCAAGAAACCTTCTCAGGCCTTCACATTAGACAGTTTACTGGAAACTTCAGATCTTACCATTGCTGCTAGAAGACAATTTAAGAAGCAAAAGGAAATGACTGAAGAAGAAACAAGACAGTTCACTGATACTTATGTGAAAGAGGGGATCTTGAACCAAATCAGATCTTTTTCTGATCCTGTGTCAGACAGGCTCAGAGAACTCATTGGAAGGCCACCATCACCAAACTCATCCAAAATAAAGATGCATCCCAGTCACTCCTCTGATTCTAAAATTCTAAAATGGAAGTCTGATAAAGAGACCCATGAATTGACATTGCTCAGATCAGATGGTAGTGTTCAGAAGTTGAGCATGGATGAGGCACCTGGCCTAAGTGCTGAAGATCTCCAGTCACTTCTAAACTTGACACTGGATAGAGATGCTGAAGACCTCTTCTCTCTGCACTTTGAATTGCAACTAAAAGGGCAAATTAGAGAAAGTCTGATGAGGAATAAAGATCAAGAATAAAGCAGAGTTTTGGCATCATCTGTTCTAGGGGGAGATTGTTGGGTCTGCTGACCTGGAGAAGAACAGATGATTGAAAGCCAAAATATACTAAGTGTTGATCCAGAATAAATAACAGAGTTTACAAGAAAGCTTCCTCCAAAGAACTGCTGACTCCAAACTGCTGATGCTTAAACAACTGATACAAGACAACTGCTGCTGATGAAAGGTCTGATGAAGAAAGTCTGAAGAGCAAAAGTCTGATAAAGAACAAGTGCTGATCAAGATCTGAAGAACAAAGGACTGTTGAACCAACAGCACTTTGGTTCAACAGTTGTTAAGAAGACATCAGAGTTTATAGCTTAACAGAGTTTCCATTCAGTAGTTTCAATGTAACAGTAGTTTATTGTTTATCAGATGTTGTAGTTTGTTAGTCAGTTAGGGGTCGCTTTCTAGGTGACGTCAGCTAAGTGATCATCAGAGGTTTGTACTTGTCTATAAATAGAACAGTACTTGTACTGTTCTATTTGTCACTCGTCATTCTCTCTAAGACAAACAAACTCTGAGTGATCAGGCTGAGGGGGAGTTATAATTGTACCTTTGTAATCTTTCAACTTTAATGAAAGCTTTCGATTGATAACAATTATTCTCTATGTTTTGATTATTCTTTATTCCGCTGCACTTTCCATTTATACTTCATTCATATTACATCATTAATCAAAACAATCCAATACTCAGATCCTAACAATATTACCGGTACTGCAACAAGTAGAAACGATGCCAAATGTTCACTTGGTTCTCTGATAGTTTTAGTGTCTAAATTCATGTCTCATTGATAGTTTTGATAGTTATATTTCAACTTACAAATATTTTACTCGTATTTATATAACACGTGTCGATATCATTTTAAACATACTTTTTTTATTGCTATATAGAGTACGATTACCGTACTGAATTGAACCGATGCTAAGCAAAAGCCCGCTGCAACGCGCGGGGCATATTACTAGTATCTTTAATAGAGTTAGGTCGTAGTAATAGTTAACTTATTTATTTTAAACTACAAAATACTTATTTATCAATTAAAAAAAATATGCGAAGAAACTTCTTTTGATTTTTTGATTTATAGTTGAAACTTCTTTTGATATGATAACTCTATATCTGTCTTTAATTTAATTTATAATTATAATAGAAGAAACTTCTTTTATAACAAAGCTATATCGTAATGAGCATTACAAGGGCATGATTGAACATGATAACGCCCCCCAACCATTCCTCTGGGCCTTATAGGGGTGAAAAGGGAGATGCATTTCTCATATAATGTCCAAAAAAGAGAAAAATATGAAAAATGATGATTGAAATGACATTAAGGGGCGTTAATGATTACACATTTTTCAAAAGAAGTTATGATGCTGATGTGGCGTAAAATGCTTCTTAAAGGGCATTAACCATTACGGATGGTATTAGTTGTAAAACAAATACATTTATGAATCTGAGGCTACCTTTTATTAATTGTTATAATATATTAATAAACAAACTAATTAATTAATTCCAAGATGATCTATACATCAATTTAATAATGAAAGTATGCTAGAGGATTCCATAGTTGTATAAATACACCAACCCATCATGCCTACAGTCTCATCAAATTTTATCAAAAAAAAAAAAAAAAAAACCATTCCATAAAATTAGAAAAGATGCTAACATTATCTTCTCCTTTGTTCTCCACAACCTATGGATGGCCATCGGATAATCTCACCCCCTTAAATGTTCAACAAGATTGCAATGATATTTCTAAGGAGTTTGAAGCTAATTCATATGAACTTGATTTCCATACATTTAATCAAATTCAGCACGATTTTGCACCGGAAAATTCCCTTTCCATTTCTTCTGAAGGAGTTGTAAGTGAAAATATTGATGAACCTAATAAAAAGGTGACCAAAAAGCTAAATCACAACGCTAGCGAAAGAGATCGCCGAAAGAGGGTTAACGAATTGTACTCGTTTCTCCGTTCTCTTCTGCCCAAGTCAACAGATCATAAGGTATTTAAACATCTAATATACTTGAGTATAAGTTTTGTCTAATGCTAGTCATTAGCTACTATTTCAATATAACTAAACTCATATGAACCTTTTTCTATGTGACAGAAAAAGGTAAGTATTCCACAAACAGTATCACGTGCAATAAAATACATACCCGAACTACAAAAGGAAGTCGAAGCATTGATATCGAAGAAGGAAAAGCTTTCATCTTATTCATCTACAACCGCCAATTACACAAAGCAAGCTTATCGCGGAATCAAGAAACAAAGTGCTAAAAGTAAAATAATTGATAGAAAATCATCAGTAATTTCTTCAGTGAGCGTTTTAAGTGAGAAAGAGGCTGTGATACAACTTATTTCCTCAACGAAACATATGAGCAAGAACAAAGACATTGGCTTCTTGTCAAAGGTTGTGGAATTCTTTGAGCACGAAGAAGATGTTGTTTTGCTAAATTCGACTACCTTCATAGGTTCTGGAGAAGGGATGTCATTAAGCACTCTTCATCTTCAGGTACAAATCTGTTTGAATCAAGCATACTTGTGTCAAAAACCTATTCTTTATTCAAAAAAAAAAAATAATAGGTATTTTAGACTTTTAGTTTTCAATAGTATATATCTTAATAATTTATGGAACTAATTATAATACTTCAATGTGTTGAACAGGCCCAAGGTGATACAAAAATAGAGGCTCAAAGGTTGGAGGAGAAGCTCCACTCTTTCCACCAACAATGATCAGACTTACATTTGATGGCATAATTCAGTTTCCAACATAAGCATCAGTTGACCAAAGAGATCATCTTGACTGCAAAACTGTTGGAAATAATCTCAATCTCGTTAGTTCGTTAAAGATTTGGTTAAGTATTAGTTAGTGTCTAGTTAGAAAGTTTAGGGTGCTAATTGTAATTTATGTAACTAGTGGGTTAGATATGCAAGCGTTGTAATTAAATAACCGGTAGGTTTCCAGCGAGTATAATTACGCCCGTAGACTGTAATTCGTTCACACAAAATTAGTCGTACGAATTCGGTTCTTTTCAATTGATCGTGTATATTTCTTGAATTCGTGATTTTATGTTTATCGATCCTGATTAGAGGACCATCAAATTGGTATCAGAGTAAAGGTTGAGAAGAATGAATTATAAAAAGAACACGAACATGAGGTACGTCTTTTGGATTTCTGATCAAATTGGGAGAAAAGGAATCCTAAGGCTATGGGGTATGGCCCACCATTCCCCACTCCCTTATCCGCCAACTCAGCGTCACATCGCATCCCCTTCCATCTAATCATTTCGCCCATCTTAGGGCACGGTTCCCTTCCTGTTCCATTTTTTTTATTAATTTTTTATATTGATTTTATTTAACTATAAAATAAAAAAAAAATTTGTTTACAATTGTTAAATAAAAAACTACATAACTAAAAAACAAAAAAAAACACGTGCTAATAAAAAATGATTAAAGGACATAAAAAACTAATCCTCAACGACCAAGTTATCGAAATCAGCATCAGAGTTGAGTTGCCGAACTAAACCCACATGCCAACTTGGAACAACTCTTAGCATTTGCCATGTCGGAATGTGGTTGAATGCATGACCCTGTGTCGTTTGTACGCACGAAGGTCCTTGTTAATAGCCACCTCTTACTGGTTCTTCGCAATTTATTGCGCGTATGAAGAGTTGCTCAAACACCATATAACACATCGGTTCACTAGCCTCCATTTCGATTTGAGCGTCGAGTTCATGTATGTTGCAATAGGTTTCACCCATTTTCTGACAGAATTCCTTGAAAAAGTCACTCCACCATGAGTTTGCGTCAACCCGAGGAAGGGTGGTCGATTTATTTACCCAAGCCGTGACCAAAGAAATTTTTCCTCGACGGTCCAAACCCATCTTGCCATTTGAGAAAGAACAAATATTTTTTTTCTAAACCTGAATGGTTTGAGATTGTGAGAAACGGTAAAGTGAATGAAAAATAAGTAAAAGGTTATGGGTTTAAATAGGTAAATTAGGGAAAAAAATTAATAATTTTTCACCGTTGCAACGGTGAGGAGCGAAGGATTCCCTCATTGCCTCCGATCCCCGAGGGAGGAGCAGTGTTTGTCGGCGGGTCCGAAAGCCATGCAGGCTTCTGGACCCCTTCATGAACTCATACCCCTTAATCTAACTATATTCGCAATCCCGAATATTCGAAGATACAAAAACTAAAAAGGAATAACCACATGTGTGTTTTTTGGTCCACTTCGAATCTAGATGAAGGAATCGTAGAGGTGTGATTGACTAATGCAGTAAGGAAGAAGCAAAAATGAAGAAACAGTTAAAACAATCATTTGACAGTGGTCAGCGATCAAGAAATCGAAAAAAAAGGGAACCGGCATGATCAAAAGTAAGGTTAAGGTGTTAATTGTGATTTATGTAATTAGTGGGTTAGATATGCAAGTATTCAATTAAAAAACCAATACATTGCATTTTTTTTAAACATCGTGACAGTTCATCGGTAGGTTTCTACTGTGTGTACTTGTCTTGGGGAAATGAGTATACACCTAGATGGTGGTTGACGCTCTGATACCAATTCAAGTCTCAGTTGAAAACCAAACTGAATAAAAAAGTAAAAGAAAATAACTTAAATTGAATAACACTCAATCTTTTTAATCAGAAAATAAATCAAATCTGTAATAACCTTAATCACAACTTGATCAGGTTATACAAGACACGAGTTGTATATAATTAGAGTCATTGTAGTAAAAAAATGGGACTTGCCAACGATAAACCGCTAGTTGGTCGGCCACTAAGTAATCTTTCTTTTTTCGGTCAATTAATCGGTTTTAGTCAGCCGACCAATAATGGGCGATCCGGCCAGAACCTGTAAATTTTGACTAGTTTCCAACCAAACCATGTGGATTTCGGCGTTTAATCCTATATACTTATAAAAAGGGTCGACGAGAGGTTCAAACATGTCTACTTAATATATTTACCTATAAAAATGTGTGTATAAATATAAAAGTGAAATTATATATAAAAAATCCCAATCTGATTCAGCTAATCAGTACCCCACCAGCCAACTAGCGACTACGATTTTTACAACCATCGTTAAAGTAGCAATGAACTTCCTAGCTAGATAATAATAAATTAAACTCACATGTTGATTTGACATATTTGAGTGTAATTTTTATATAATTCTTTTAATTGTTATTTAATCAACTTAACCAAATAACCGTACTCATATGCTCGGGAATTACGTCCAATAACCACCCTCTAATTTCCGACTAGAAATAGGTGGGCTCCAAGATATCTTCTTTGCCTTGATTCTCACGAACTCCTCTTAATCTCTAGTTGTGTTTCTTGGCTCCGTCCTAGCTTGAACATTTTGCGACCTTGTACTCGACTAGTCCTTTATCCACAACTCGTTCCTTGGTCATAAGAACTCGCAACAACATTACTCGACTGTGATCTTGAGCTAACACTAACTTTCTTAGATCATAACATGTTCCTGAGAAGGTAATGACTTCTTGAAGAAACTCGATCGAAACTTTGAACTTCTTATCAATCCTCCTGTTAGTCTTGATCCTTCTTGTCAGTGGTAGATTTAGATAAAAAGTTCAGAGGTGGTAAAAAAAATTTGGTCTTAGGGGTGTCCATAATTTGTTTAGGAATATTCTGATGCATAAAATGGAGAAGAAGAAAAAAAATACACTAATTTTAGATTTCGCCAACAAAGTTGAGGGGTAGTGCGGGCCACACCTGAGTATAAGCTAGGTCTGCCCCTGTTTCTACTTGGTTGTTTCTTACCAATGCAAGTGCTTTGATTAAAACATAGTCGCCAACCGACTTGAGTAGGTGTTTGATTTCAACGATTGCACTTGGCTTTGATACCAATTCAAGTCGTAATCAACAATCAAACCGACTAGAAATGTTAGAAGAAAAGAACTTATTTTCGATAACTCTCAATCTTATTAATCAGAAAATAACTCAAAACGAATTACTCTTCTCTTAATCTTAATCGCAACTTTGATCATGTTATATAGGATAAGAAAAGAATAAACTCAAATGTTATGTAACCTATCTATCTATTGAAAATTATATACAACTCATTAATCTGTGATTAATTTAACCAAATAACCGCACTATTCTATATGCTCGATTTACTTCGCCCACCGTTGACTGCCCTATGTGCTCGGGAATTACTTCCAAGAGGTGGTTCCTCTTGCCACAGTGATCGCCACTATGTCTTTCTTTCATTACTTCCTTCCTCTCCAGTTTCCTTACCATCGCCTAATGCTTCTCAAATTCTTCGATGAGCGACAATGTGAGAATTTAGGTGTATACATATTTGTAATAGCATATATTTAGGGATCATTGTTTGTATAGATTGATTCTGTTTCCGTAATTATCGTGTATCATTGTATTATAAATTGGAGATCAATGAGAATGAGGGGATCATCCCAATTATTATATTTCCTATATGGTATCACGAGCCAGTGAACCAAAACTCTAACCTCTCTACTTTTCTTCTCCCTACCCTACCCAATGTCCTCACCAATTCTTCTTTTCTTTTACCGGTCAACTATTCCTTCTTTCCCTTGTCCCCTTCCAGCCGACAACTTTTTTTTGTTCACCTATTCTTTTTTGCCACCATCCATAATAATAATAATAATAATAATAATAATAATAATAATAATAATAATAATAATAATAATCTTTGTTTTTTTTAATCCTTATCTCCATCCTACCACAAACATACATCTCCTCTCCATTCCTTTCTTCTTTCCTCATTACCATGGACAGTAAACTCCACCTTGCAATGATTGTCAACAATATTAAAAACCGAATTCCTATAATCCTTGAAACCGAAACTTCCCATTACACTACCTGGGCTGCCCTCTTCGAGGTGCACTGTCGTGCGTTTCACGTGCTTATCATCTCAACCCGCGTCCCACGCCGACCATTGATGCCTCCTCTGCCGACGCTGCAGCTAAACCAACAACCTCTGATGCCGACACCCTTTGGTCTTGGTTGGATTCCATAGTCCTCCAATGGATCTATGGCACCACATCCAACCCCCTTTTCCACATCATTCTTGTACCCGGTCACACCACCCACGAAGCTTGGACAGCCATCTCCGATCACCTCAGCGACAATAAGAGTGCTCGACAGGTTCAACTACAATAAGAATTCTCTAACATTCATCTCGACTCTTTCCCGTCCATGGCTGCTTACTGTCAGCACATTAAACATCTCGTTGATCAATTGAAGAATGTAGGTGTTCCAGTTGACAACCAACGTTTGGTCACTCAACTCTTGAGTGGTCTAACAGATGCATATGATAGTATCTCGACCGTTCTACAGCATCGTGAGCCGCTTCCTGAGTTTTCGGAGTGCCGTTCTAGGCTGACCATGGAAGAAAATAAAAAGAAAAATGAAACCACTCGTGCCACCAAATCGGTTGCTCATGCCCTAACCGCCTCCTCTACGTACCCCAGCCCACTCGAAGCACTCAGATGCCTCTCACTCTTCTGCTTCATCACGCGGACGGGGCCGAGGCCACTCGCGTGGCCGCGGCGGCAGAAACAGCAGCTCTCGCAATGGCCGCGGCTATGGTTCCACGGCTCAGCACCATTATATTGTCTTCCTAAACTCGTGGACTGCAAATCAGTGGGGTGCACTCATGAATAACAACCATCACACTTGGCAGGCTACTGCGGGTACACCACCATGCCCGTACCCCTCTACTCCGAAAACTAATAATTTTGCAGGTGTCCTTGGCCCCAGACCTGATCAGGCCTACACTGCCTCCTTCACTACCACGGACATCCAATAAGCTCTATATGCTCTTTCTCTTAATCAGTAGGACCCTCAAGGCTTCATGGACACTGGGGCTTCTGGCCACATGGCATCCCCGAAGGTAACTTTTCCTCGCCTTTTTTTAATACTTGCACTAATAAACAAATTGTCGTCGGAAATGGCATGACCATTCCCGTGATAGGCCAAGGCAACTTCACCTTACCACCACCATACCCACCACTTAAACTAAATAACGTCTTGTATGCCCCCAACCTAATAAAAAATCTTATTTCTGTCCGTAAACTCACCAGAGATAGCTTACTTTCTATTAAGTTTCACCCATTCGGTTTTACTGCGAAGGATCTCAAGACCAAGGCTCATATCCTAAGATGCAATAGCTCGGGCGACCTTTACCCTCTGACAACTCCTCTACCATCCACCATCTCCACTTCCACTGATTTTGCTGCTATCTCTCAAGACTGTTGGCATCAACGACTTGGGCACCCGGCGACTCTTTATTGCATTCTTTAAAGTTTCCTTTGTCTAATTCTAGTAATAAACAAAATAAAATGCCTTGTCAGTCATGTGTGTTTGGCAAAAGTGTAATATTTTCATTTCATAATTTTTGCAATAAAACTTATTTACCTTTTTATATCATTCACGGTGATTTGTGGACCTCGCCCGTACTTAGTACCGCGGGTCACCGTTATTATATATTATTCTTGGATGATTTCACAGTTTTTTTATGGACATACCCCATTACTAATAAGTCACATGTATTCTCCATTTTTTCTCAATTTAATAATTATATCATAACCCAGTTTGAGAGAAAAATAAAAACAGTTCTAATGTGACAATGGAAAGGAATATGCCAATAAATCCTTCCAACAATTTTGTCACCATAACGGTATGCATTTCCGTTTCTAATGCCCTCATACCTCTCTCTCACCCAACTTTTGGCATCACGCCTTAGAAACCGCCACCTAACTACTAAACATACTTCCAAATAAACAACGTCGATTTCTCTCACCCACCACCCACCTCTACAAATGTGACCCTACCTATGATCACCTACGGGTATTTGGGTGCCTTTGCTACCCGCTCCTTCCTTCCACCACCATTCACAAACTTGCAAACCGTTCCAAACCTTGTGTCTTTCTGGGCTACTTGCCTAATCATCGAGGATACAAGTGTCTTGACCTCACCTCTAATACCCTCTTTGTCTCTCATCACGTCCATTTTGAGGAAACCGTTTTCCCTTTCGCCACCACACTTCCCCCCACACCACATGCCTATGATTTTATTCACCCCCTTAACCAACTTCTTTGGGAACATATCTCTCCCTCACCCGAGCCCGAGCCCAACCCCACCGGCCCAACTGACCCGAACAACCCTACTTCAAGCCCTCCTCCTTAGACACCTAACACATATTCTACCAGCCCACTTGTACCCAACCTCTCACCATCATCGGCCCACGGCCCAAACAATCCACCGCAGCCCACCTCCCCCACTTCTACCTCAAATCAGTCCCATCTCCCCGGCATATCTATCTCCGCCCCACCCGACCCAATTCCACCTTCTACCCATCACATTCCTCCCCCTACCCCACCTTCGTCCCGTACCATGCGCACACGTGCAATGGACGACATCTCTAAACCAAGGCGCCTTTTCAATCTTCCACCACCTTCTTCGTCCCTATTCCAAAATATCCACAGGTTGTCTTGTCCTCAACCGAGTGGTTTATTGCTATGACTGATGAATTTAGTGCATTTATTAAAAATGATACCTGGGAGCTAGTTCCCCGCCTACCTAACATGAACATAATTCGCAGTATGTGGTTATTCAAAAACAAATTCAGGTCCGATGGGAGTCTTGAAAGATATAAGGCACGCTTGGTATGTGATGGTAAAAGTCAAGAGGTTGGCATAGATTGCGGGGAGACTTTCAATCCGGTTGTTAAACCGGAAACCATTCGCTTGGTTTTATCTTTATCTTTGCCTCAATCCTGGCCAATCCATCAGTTGGATGTTACCAATGCGTTTCTCCATGGTAACTTAGCAGAAACAGTTTTCATGCACCAACCCATCGGATTTCGTGATCGCAACCAAGGATTTACTGACTTTGTCTTACTGCAGGGGTTTACACAGAGTAAATCAGACAACTCATTGTTTATCTACCGACATGGTACACACACTGCTTATATGCCCATTTATGTTGACGACATTATTCTCACCACGTCCTCTGATGAGTTGCGCAAAAGTCCCATGGCCTCTCTTGCTAGTGAATTTGCCATGAAAGACTTGGGTCCTCTGACATATTTTTTTGGGCATCTCTGTAACTCGCACGGGTGATAACATGTTTTTGTCTCAACAAGCCTACAGTAGAGATATTATTCATCGTGCTGCAATGGACTCTTGCAAACCTGTTAATACTTTTCGGAGTCTGGCAGGTGCTCTTCAGTATCTCACATTCACCCGTCCAGACATTACTTATGTTGTTCAGCAAATCTGCATGCACATGCACTCTCCTACTGAAGACCACTGGAACGCTCTTAAGCGTATCATCCGTTATTGATGTGAGTCCGAAAAGAACACATTTGTATAGTTTATTTTTGTATTTTTAATGTTTGTTGTGTGTAGCTTTGTCCGGAAGTAGGTACTTAGCCGAGGATTGATGGATGACAAGTTATAAGTGCTAAATTGGCGAAGAAACGAGCAACCGAGTGCAAAGAATGAAGAGTGGATGTGTTTTGGAAAAATTAATGGATTTGAAATGGAGATATTTTTGTATTAAATGAAAAAGGGTTGAAATACGAAAACATGGCCGCGAAAATGGAGGAAAACGGAGTTGAAATGAAAAAGTTATGAAGAAAACAAGTTTTCAGCCGTCTGTGCGGCCGTCTGCCGCGAATAGGGGCGTCAGGATTTGTCTGGCCGTCAGCGACGGCCAGGGGGCCGTCATCGACGTCTACTGCCGTCAGAGACGGCCAGAGGGCCGTCAGCGACGGCTGCTGCAGATTTTCACCAATTTCTTCTATAAAACAAAAGAAAAGAAACCCTAACTCGGAGGGAGCCGCCTTAGGGCGATTTGGGCGACCAAAATACACATTTTTGGGGGTTTTTCATCATCTCAATCCATCCCAATCCATTCCATATCATCATCAATCATTAAGATCTTTCATCCACTTCATCACCACTTTCACCATCATTCATCTTCAATCACTAAGAACACCCAACCTCCATTCCATACTTCTCATGGCTTATTCTCCTACCTTCTTCATCATCATCCAAGCTTCCAAAACCATGATTGGTTAAGTTCCCCTTCACTTCCGGGTGAAGGATTGTAAGTTTAAGGATTCATTATGTTGTTATTATGATTGTAGTTTGTAAGAAACAAGTGTTGTTCTTAATGAATCATTGATATTGGGTTGAACTTTGTGTATGTTTATGTTGTGCTTGAGTCATGGGGATGAATTCCATCAATTAGCTTTTGATGTTGGGTTGGACCTTGTGTATGTTCTTGTATGCTTAAACAATAGAGATGAATCTTGTCAATTAAGTTTTGATTCAACATTATCTTTAGACTTGTGAGATAAACCCTATCACTTAAGTTGGGATATTGGGTTAGACTCATTATATGACTAAAGGTTTTTGTATCTTGCAAATCTACTTGTGATCGTGACATCATTTGTATGAATTAATTGTTGTGCTTAATTGTCTTGGTATTGGGTTGGACTTATTGCATGTTTAGAGACCATTGTGTTTTTAAGCTCATAAGATGAATTCTATCATTTATGCCTTAACTCAACATATAGGATTTGGTGAACTAGATAAGGAAGCATACTTAGGGCCTAGTAGCTATTTGTTTATGCCTAAGTCTTGATTCTCTGTCCTAGCGATTCATGCAAGTGAAATTGCAAATCTATCATAATAACCCTTGAATCCTAGTTGCTTGCATATTCTAACCCGGGAGTGAATGTTGGTTAAATTTTATTGTTGCTTTCATTACTAAGTAATTCCAACTTCTTCAAAACCAACAAAAAGATAAAAAATAGCAAGCTTCATAATAAGCCAACTTCATAATTGTTTTGCTTACTTGTTTTGTAAATAGCTTAGACAAACAAACCGCTAGTGTGACGCTAACCACATGCTCCTTGGATTCGATACCCTACTTACCCTAGCTACCTAGGTTATTTAGGTTTTGCATAGCTAGTGCGCTTAGTATTGTATTGCTTGTTTGTTTGTTTTTTTTTTTAATTTAGTTGTTTAAAAATTCTAAAAAAATTATTGTGTTTTTATGTTTTTATTTTTATTTTGATTTCACTTGGGTAGTTGAGTTGTTTGTGCAGTTATAACATTACGAACACTTAACTTCACCATGAATTGGGTTGATGAAGACAACGAACCATGCTATAGTTGTGGAAGTTTCGCTCACTGGACTGAAGATTGTAAAGATTGTCCAAAGCCCCTACCGTCAGTAGATCCTTATTGTTTTTGTTGCGGGCAAATACATAGGGATGAAGACTGCACAATATTTTGGAGTGATCCAGAATATTGGGATGAAATGTGGAAGTCGGGGTACCGGGCAACCCCATGTCGAGAAGACTATCATAGTTACTCTAACTATGAACCTGAAGAGGCACCTTTCTCAGGTAACCGGGAGGATTATTATTATTATGAAAACTCACAGTCATTTTTTTCTCCAGGTTACTACCAAGATCAATATCAAATTCCTCCCGATGAAGACGAATGTGTAGAGATGACATATCAAAGCGAGGAGGAAAATAACCTTGCTCGAGCAGAAACGATGTTATCCAAGATTGAGGAAGTTTTATCAACACCCAACCTCTCAATTCAACAACGAATTGAGTACTTAAGTTTGAAATGTGAGGTGTTATCGGCAAGGATAGATATAGCAGAGTCCATGTCTCCCTTACCTGATGATATCAGAAACTATTCTCAAGTTAAGGATGATGTTGTGGAGACTAATACCACACCAAATCCTTCACTTGTGGAAGAGTTACAAATAGAAAAGGTTGTTGTTGTTGTTGTAATTGATGCAGGTGTCACAAGTCTTTCTCAAGATTCTCACAACTCTCATCCCGCGCTGATTACCCTCATAAACAAGGTACGGGATGACGATTCAAAGACAAATATTAGAAATGTGAGACTACAAGACATCGGGCAAAGGCGAGTGAGATGGTTCTTCCACAGCAACAAAAGGCGCCCAATTCACATGCCAATCTTTAAACATTTGTTTATTTGGCATGTAAACTACCGAGCATACATTGGAAACTCGGTAGGCAAGTGCGCACTTAGACCACCTTGATAGTCAGGTATGATTCTTGTACATTTTGTATATTTATTTATTTTGTTTTATTTTTCTTTTATTTTAGTTGTATTTTGAGTCTCTTTTGATTTCTGGGAATGCTTGGAGTTTAACTTGCAATCAGATAACTTCGCCTGTACTCAATCTCCATTCAGGCGGAGTAAATCTGTTCACCATCGTTGTATCAGGCATCCCAGAGTTTTATGTTTTTATTTTTCTTTTGAGTCTTAGTTTCAGGTTTGTTTATCGGCCGCGAATGAAATGATATACGGCTCGATTGGGAGGAACTGTAGGGACTCATACGCGTATTGCTTAACCAGGGGAGTCTGTTCCTTTTACTGTTGTATTTTATTTTTATTTCTGTTTTATTTTATTCCCTATCTTACATTGAGGACAATGTGTCGTTCAAGTGTGGGGGTGGGGAAACTTCGTTTTTATTTATTCTTGAGTCTAAAAAAAAATTAAAAATTAAAAAAAATGGAAAAATTGAAAATGTCTTGAAAATTGTTCTTAAAAAGCATTCTAATCAGACATAAAGCAGATCTTTCAGTACATACCAGTTGTTTCCTGATTGTTTTGGCAGTAGATCCTTAGTCATGGTCTAATTTGTGGAAAAGTAATATGAACCGTTTTCAGCAAGTATTTTTAAGGAAAATGTTTAGAATTGCCTGACTAGATTTAACAAGCTATTGGTAATAAATACATGCACACATCGGCAACCCATTTCCCCACTTTGTGAGATCTTGAGCCTACTAGTTGATATATTGATTTATATACATTTTCGTTTGTTGAGAGTAGGCCAAATGTTTCTCTGTTGCAGAACTTGTGTGATTTGATACATGCTGAGGTTGTAGACTAAATATGCACGTAAATGATAAAGGCAATTTAGGATTTCCCTTTTTCTTTTGATACCCATTTATTTGTTATGTGTTGACCCGTTTACCTAAAATCACCTTTAGTAGCCCATGTTGAGCTTATACCCTTTCATTTGATTAAACCTATTACCCAAATTGACCTGTTAGCCGTTGTTTAAGAAATTGATGACATCCATTGTGTTTATGTTTAAGTGTTTGATCTATGTTAAGTTGTGAAAAAAAAAGAAAAAAAAATGAAAAAAAAAGAAAAAGAAAAGAAAAAAAAATATAAGTATGTGTTATGGGTCAAATATGACCAAAGTTGTGTTTATTTATGCGTCTTGTGAGAATAAGGATTGTCAATCATGTTTGTCTCGCCATTTTATTTTAGCCATTTCTAGCCAAATCTATCCTACCTTTACCCTAAGCCCAAAACCCGTAAGTCCTTTAGATATGTGCATAGTTTACAGTTGAGGTGTGATTGTTATACAAGCCTATGATAACAGAGTTACATGTTTGGTTTTGAGTGATTCATACTAGTGCATTACACGCTAGTCCAGATACTAAACCGAGTGGAGTGAAAAATTGTGAGGGGTGTGTTGCATGAAAATAAAAACTGAAAGCATGTTAGATTTAGTCGGGTTAATTCTGTTTTTAAATGAAAATCAAATTGACTTGCTGAATTAACACATTTAATGCTGATCTGTAAATGGGGTATGACTTTGGACCTTAGCCAGAGTATGATGGGGTGACTGCGGTGCTAGTCTGTGATAATGTCTTGAGCAGAGTATATATATAATTTTTTTCGAGACGAAAAAAGATAAGTGTGGGGGTGTGATGTGTTTATGAAAACACCCTGTTAACATGTTAATTATGTATACTTTTGAGTCTGATATTGTGTGCTTTTAGTCGGTCTTAGTTATTTATTAGTGCACATGTGTTTTGTAGGTGTTCATGGACTTTGGAGCATAAACGAGAAATTTTGGCCAAGCCAAGAACACCAGGAGCGAGCTTGAAGTATACTACTACTACTACTAATAATAATAATAATAATAATAATAATAATAATAATAATAATAATAATAATAATAATAATAATAATAATAATAATAATAATAATAATAATAATAATAGTAATAATAATAATAATAATAATAATAATAATAATAATAAATGTAATGAAAGAAGGCCACGTGAAATATTAAAAATAAAAAATAAAATTAACAAGCCATTAGCTTGTTAATGGGCCCAACAAAAGTCAAAGAAGAATTCTAAAAGAGGGGAACAAGGGATTGACAAAGGGGATATATTGTTTCTTTTTGACGGCTGAGAGAAGGTTTTCGAAGAAGCAGCCTTTGGCTGCTAAGTTCGCACGACAGAATACTAAGGATTGATTGGATCTTGAAGATGAGTATCTAAATCCTTCATTGTAGCTTTCTCCCGGGTGAATTTTTGTATTAATTTTGTTTTCTGAACTCGTTTTGATTATGTATGAACTAGTATTTTTACTACTTGTGTTGGATTGAATAAACCTTGCTTATATTTGAACCAATTTATCTATTAACTGTGATTTCTGGCATCATAGGGAGGTTGGTTGATATTTGTATAGGAATAATTAGGCGTACGGTTTACGTTGAAAACATGTCCCTAGTTATTATTTCAATCTGAATAGTTATTGTGACAGGATAGCTAGTTATTGTGACAGGATAACCAAGGCCATGTCTATGTGGTGTTCTTGTAGTTAAATCGAATAGGCTGCGAGATTATACAAATAGGATCCCGGGTGGAAGTTACATTTATCTTTATTATTTATTTAGATTATTTTGTTATCATTTCAACATTTTTATAAAACAAACAAAAAGATAAAACTAGCAAACTTCATAATTGTATTTTTATATTTATTTGTTAACTAGATTAGACGAACAAATAATTTATGTGATATTAACCACATGCTCCTCGTGGATTCGATATTCCCTACTTACCCTGGCTACCTAGGTTATTTAGGTTTTGTATGACCCTTGACGACAGACGGTCATCAGTTATCTACAGGGCACCTCTGAATTGGGTCTTCATCTGTCCCTTGCGCCTACTCTCTCTCTCTCTCTCTCTTGGCATACACAGACGCACATGGGCCGGTTGTCCTGACACGCGCCGGTCCACTTCAGGTTATTGTGTTTACCTAGGTGATAATCTTCTCTCCTGGTCTTCTAAATGTCAAACACACAGTTTCTCGTTCCAGTGTTGAAGCTGAATACAGAGGTGTTGCCAATGTTGTAGCTGAAATTTGGTGGCTTCGCAATCTTCTGCTGGAACTTCATCGTCCTCTCTCACGGGCGACTTTAGTCTATTGTGACAATATTAGTGCCATCTATCTTTCTGGCAACCCGATGCAACATCAGCGCACCAAACACATCGAGTTGGATATTCACTTCGTCAGAGAGCAAGTACAACGGGGGTGTGTTCGTGTTCTCCATGTTCCATCTCGTTATCAAGTTACCGACATCTTTACCAAAGGTCTCCCTCGCATTCTATAAGATGATTTTCGGTCCAGTCTCAACATTTGGCCACCTCATCTCGACTGCGGGGGTGTAATAGCATATATTTAGGGATCGTTGTTTGTATAGATTGATTCTGTTTCTGTAATTATCGTGTATCATTGTATTATAAATTGGAGATCAATGAGAATGAGGGGATCATCCCAATTATTATATATTTCCTATAGTTTTGCTTTGTTAATCCCCCAGCTTGCTTCTCCTTTTCCTTCGATCAACTCTAGTCGTAATTTTAGGTAAAAGACTAATGCTAGGATTTCAGAATACAAAAATAATTTCAATTAAGCAATACTGCACTAGTCTGTCCAAAGATTTTATTTAAACTAAAAAATTACTCATGCTTGCTATATTTCGTACCGCCGTAATACATTAAGTCCGGTATGTGTAATCATGTACAAAGCTATTTTACCCAAAATGTTATTTTGTTGATAAACTTAATTAATTAGATCATATTATGCATTGGTTAAGTATTTACATCTTTAGATTAACAAATGCTTAAACATTTGCAATAAAAGAAAAGGAGAGGACAAATTAGAGTCAAAGATCAAGTACGTAGGGATGATGGATGTCACACTTGCAAGTTTTTAGTTTTTATTTAATCATCTTCAATAGATAATTATTAGAGTAGTGATCTCATAGCTTGACAAATATAGTGTTCAACTAATTAAATTACAAATTAATCACATCAACTTCAACATCAGTTAACTAGTTTATTGATCGATCTCTAGAAGAATAAAGTGTGGATACCACATGCCATATGAAGCCAAGGACGTTGAGCTTACTTAAACTTGTGCATGGCACGAGCACTCCACGTGAATCCATTGTCCAATTGTATTATCTCAAACTTATACTTCTTTCTATATTAAGAGAACACTTAATTGCATTCATTTCCTATATGCTAAACACACACATATAAATTGGTTACTTTAAATGGTAGATAGATCACTAGATTCCCTCTCTACGTCAGTGCATGGTTGTGTTTCAGGATTAATTAAGCAAAAAGAAAATTTGAACTAAAATTCAGAATCCAAATCCAAGTTGTTAATTGGGTTTAAAAATGTTTAATATGTAAATGAAAAGATGCTGAACTTAATGAAATGCTTAAGTTACACATGCTATTTTCAAACGGCTGTTTAAGGTTGTATCATGAATGGTCTTTTGAAGTTTAGCTCTTGTTTCATAGCCCCTTACTTGTAAACGGTTGTTTGTGGATTCGTCGAACGAAGCCCCCTACCTTTCATTTCAGTTTTTCGTCAAATGGTCGTTTGAGTTTGAAGATGGCGTAGGGTTAGTAAGGCTATTAAATTTTATGTACAATAAAAGATGTTTAATATAGTTAAATTATTGAGAAAAAAATGTTGATTATACCTTATTTTATTTTATTGACCAACACCAAAAAAAAAAAAGTAACTAATGTCTCAACTCTGCCTTTATGTATAGATTTTAGGAGTATTGAATTTAAATAATCTCAACTTTCAATAATTTACAATTATCAGTCTCATCTAATGAAATATGTGCTGACGGTCACACCTTTTAACATATTGGCCATCAACGGACTATGATTAAAAAAATATGTTCCATTTATATAATCAATTAATTTACTTTTAGTCTTCGTCTGTTAGTGGTTAATATGTTTAAAGGTGAGACCACCGGTCACATTTCGTAGTTGGGACTAATGGCAACCAGTTGCTAATAGTTGGATTATTTAAATCCAATACTCTTAAGATTTTAATTGCTTAACAAGATTAATCTATAAATTAAATGAAAAAAAAATAAAAAGAAAATCTGTTGATCTAAGGATAAAATAAATTCCAAGATGATGTAATGCAACACGACTTGAATTCATAATCACCATTGTATATATACACTTAACTTATCAACCTCATGTATCTCATTAAACTTCCTGCAATAAATCATAACCTAAAACAAAAAGAAATTTACTAAAGATATTAAACATGCTAGCCTTATCCCCTCCTTTGTTTTCCACAACCTATGCATGGCCCTTAGATGATCTCATTACACAAAACCTTCAACAGGAATTCAATGAAGCGAATTCGTATAACTCGCTTCTTGATTTTCCTGCAAATATTCAAACTCAGCATGATTTTCCACCCGAAAATTCTATCTCCATGTCTTCTAAAGGAGCTGTAAATGATAATAATGGTGATCCTATGAAGGTGACCAAAAAAATCAACCATAATGCCAGTGAAAGAGATCGACGTAAGAGGGTTAACGAATTGTATTCATTTCTTCGTTCATTATTGCCCATGTCAAGTGATCGAACGGTACACTTACACATCATGTGTGTTTTTATTATTTCAAATATGGTACTCTTATGATGTGCCTAGTTTGTAACTATACATAATTACATTTAATTTTGCAATGCACAGAAGAAAGTGAGTATCCCAGGCATTGTGTCACGCGCGCTGAAATACATACCCGAACTACAATAAGAAGTGGAAAGGCTAAAGCATAAAAAGGAAAAGCTCTTGTCGTGTTCATCATCAACCAATATTAGGAATTTAAGTGCTAAAGAAACTATGATCCAAAAAACCTCATCAGTAGTTTCATCTGTAAGTGTTTTAGGTGAGAAAGATGTTCTGATCCAGTTGATTTTCTCACTTGATGATATGAACAAGAACAAGAATATTGGTTTATTATCTAAAGCTTTGGAATACTTAGAGGAAGAAGGTAGTCTTGTTTTTGAAAATGTAACTACCTTCAAGTGTCTGGGAGAAGAAAGATTGCTAAATACTCTTCATTTTCAGGTACATAAGCTTATATATGTAATATTCTCTATATTACAAATTGCAAACTATTTCATCTTTTAAGTTTCTTGATTTTTTTTTTGTTATTATTATATTTTATTTTGTTTTTGTTTTTGGAACTAGATTGTTTAAGAATGAGGGGTCCATCTACATGCATATTGGAACTCCTTACACTTCTAGGCCATTCCTATCCTTGGGAGCAAACTCAATGCAAATCTGACATTTCTTTTTAGAGTTTGTTGAGGTGGCAATGGGATTCCTAACAAGTTTGTAATTGGTTTGCCAAGTGACCTCCAACAAACTCTAAGGAGTTCGCTTGCAACCCAAGCAAACTTGTTGAAATCGCTTGCCACTTAGGCAAACTCTAACAAAACATGTTAGAATGGGCATGAGTTCACTGTCAGGGCTAGCAAACTACCTAGAAGTACAAACAATTTAAAAAAAAACACAAAGTATCAGTCTCATTCCTAGGTAACCTACATAAAATAAATTCTAAGGAGAGTAAAATCCTTCATTGGAGGCAATAACTTTTTATCTATTACTATTATAATATATTATAATATTATGTGGACATAATACTAATAATGTAGTAGTATTATTAATACAAGAGTGTTTTGAACAGGTGCATGGAAGGTGTACAATAGAGGCTGAAAAGTTGAAGGACAAGCTCTGCTCTCTCTACCAACAATGACGTGAACTTTTACTCTGATTATAATCTTCTACACGAAAATATACAAAAGTAATCCGAAGCTTGTAGTTTCTAACATAATGTGCTGTTTTAATAAACTTAACAGCTAGGCTTTTATAACTTTAACGGATTGAAACCAAAAGTGTAAGCAACACGAAAAGTATGGACCAAATCTGTAAAAAAAATTGATGAATGATGAAATTCGACTTGAAACTTGTAATTTAAATATACATGTACCAAAAATCGTTAAAATTTTGTACCAATACCAAAAAAGTACAATACCGGTACCGTACCAGCAATTTAAGGTAAACTGCATGTCCGAACCGGCACGATATCGAAACCACCGAAACCGAAAATTGCCAACTTGATACCGAATTGGTACATAAAACGGACCGGCACCGGTATTTTTAGTACCAATGTAATTGATGCGTTGTACTGAAATGCTCATCCCTAGTTACTATTTGTTGCTTGTGATTGATAATCCAAGATGAAATTATAAAAATAATTAAACTGACTGATACTTGAATTGCAATTAGGGTTTGTCACCTTTTGTTTGATTACATACAGTCAGTTATATATATGCTGATGATTATGACTGGCATGATGATTCACAGAATTGACACAACCCTAACATTGTGTTCCCAAGTTTCATTTACAAAGAGAAAATAACAGATTTAGAAGGACGGAATGAACATTTGTGTTTCGGAGTTTTCTTTTACGGAGAGAGAGAAAAGAAAAGAGGGGATGTTTTAGCCTAAAATGCATCTCTCCAAATCGAAAAGAAATGAAGAGAAAGAAAAAGAAGAGAAGAGAATCTTTCCCTTTCTTTTCTCTTCTAAAATGAAATTCGAAAACATAGGGTAAAGACATACTTGACCCTTTTAACCTTTGGAAATACAAAATTGACACCCCATCCCTGTGACTTTCTATTATTTACATATATAACCCATAATTTAACTTTAAGGTATGTTTTGATTTAACTTAAACTATCTACTTCATCCTTTAAAACTTGGGTCTAAGATGTATTAGGGGCAACACCATCTACTAAATTGAAGTAGCTTTACTATTGTCAAACACTTAACTTAAAATGCTATATAACTTTGTCCAAATATAAACCCGATTTTGATGGGCACCCATCAATTTTTTTCACAAGCCCCCAAGTAACCAACCTTCGGAGCCCAATTAAAAAGCTCTTAACTAAATGAAATCAGAAATTTAACCCCAAATCATTTTCCCCTTTTAGGTCGTCGGTGAAACAGGTTCGTGTCGGGGCAAGCGGTTTTGAAGATGGAATCAAAAAAGGTTGCAAAGCATGAACAAGCAACCTGTCATTCGTTCCATTTGCCTTCGGAACGTGCGGATCTCTCACTCTGGAGGCTATAGGTTCCTAGATCGAGTACAAAAAGTCATTCACGGCAGTTCCTCGCCTCCGAATAACTAAGGATTCGTGCATAGTAGGATAGGCTTTGCTGTTCAAATGGGGTAGCACTGTGATCCTCATGTAATTGGCTTTTATATTTTTAATGAAAATTAGTTAACATGATTATGTTTTTCATTGAATTATCTAATTGATAGATTCTTTAAGTAAAGAAAAACTAATTAGCTTCAATGATAATAGACTATAATTATTTCTTTGATTGGTTGTATTTCATTGCAGATTTAAGTTATGGATTTGGAAAAAAAAAAGGTTTCAAGTTAGTAGAAGTGTTTCCTGATCTTGGATTAATTAAGTGTAGTCTTGGTTTTAAAAAGCGACATGCGCACAAATTGACGGGTCTAAATCGAGGTGCGAAGCGCAAAAGCGGTGGGCTTTTCGTACCCGAGGCACATGGTAATTATACAAGTTTTTTATATATATCTCAATACATATCGCAGAGGTTTTTAGAGTCATTTATCTAAAATATAGCTATAAATAAGGTTTTTATATAATTTTATCTACATATACAACGCGAAAAACATAAGATACAACATGTTTACGCATAAAAACTCACTGGGTGGCTGGGTGCTAGAGGCGCGCAACTCAGGCCAAAAAAACAGATAAAACGTCCCCTTTTTTGCGCTTCTTGGACTTAGTGTAGGCGCAATTACAACTTGAGTTCTTGTTTAGCCTTTTAAGCCCACTCTAATATATTAATATTGAAACTTGAATTCTTGTTGAGTTATTTGAGTTTAAACTATAGTCAACTGCATTCAAATCAAATTTGATCAAGTTCCCATATTCAGTCGGATCTAGTTCGCGCCTTTAGGTCTGAGTCATGGAATTGAGCTCAGCTCGTCTTAGTTCGCTTACAATCCTACCAGTAGATAACCAAAGCCACTCTACACTTACATATTGACATTTTATCAGTCAACATATTATTTTTGGTTCTCATCAATAAAGGTTTTTTTAGTAAGTGCCTTTGGCCAAATGATACCAATTGACAGTATATGTGGGTTGGGCTTTTATTCAATGGGTCAAAATGTAATATTTGTATTGTTAACCCAAATTAAAATCTTAAAACATGTGAAAAGTTATCCAAAATGTATACACAATACATAAAACCTCTTAAAAATTGAGAGAGAGAGAAAGAGAGAGGGAGGTGTTAACATGTTTTGACATTTAGAAAATTTATCCATTTTGACATATTACCCAACCCATTGCGCCTGACATATTACTCAACCTGCCTAACCCGCCTATTTTGTCACCTCTACAACTATCTAGTGTGCGTTTTGACAATGAGTCTTTTTCATAAATGAGCGTTCATTCCTTCGCCATTTCGACAACAGAAGAAGAATCGGATATCGTATTTGATTCATAAGAACGACCAACCTTATCAAATAAACTGAATTGCAATTCGTAATCACTTGGACAACAACAAGAACCTGAGCACGAGATCCCCGTCCTTGCACAACTACATAAAGCAACAAAAAAAAAGCACTCTCCCTACGCAGGAATTATCCTGTTCAGGTTCTAAGGGACTTTCTCAGCCCGAAAGTGCTGCCAGCATCTCCGCCCAAAACGGGCAGTGCTGAAGCTGATTCGGACACCCCTGGTGCGTCTCTTATGTCAATACCATGAAACCAACACAACATCATATTAACTTACATAGATTAATAAAAGAGTTTTACTGCTACAATAACTGAAAAGCAAAGGAAACATCTGTTCGGCCTTTTATTCTTCACAAACTGAAACTATGTACTTACCTACGTCATAAAAGTGAGGATTATGAACCTCGGTTCATGCTAGGCCGATCTTGCACACACTCGAATGTGTTCCTTGCTGATCACAGGCTCCCTGGATATGTATAATTAAGAGAAACCAATTATTATCTTTCACATTTGTGTATGTGTTGTGCTAAACGTACCCCAAATGTACCCCTTGTCAAATCAGTCGTTATACAGCCTTTTTATACCAGCCTCTAAAAAGGACTAACGCTTGTATACGGGCCGCATAGTTGTTTTTTTAAGAAATAATAATTACAAAGTAATAGTGGGTACGTTTAGCCTGCCCCTTGTTTACTTACGTTATTCAATGATATGAAGTACAACCAACCTTTAATTCTTCTGAGCATTGATGTAGGCTTCAGGCAAGTAAATCTCACCGCCAGCCTCGCCATGTTGTTCGCCGCTAATGGTCTTTTTAGCCGCCTGAAACGCAGCACTCATCGCATCCATCCCTTGTTGAACCGCCTCTTCAGCACTCCCATACCCATGTTCTTCAGCATATTTCCTCACATCTTCAGTGATCTTCATTGAACAAAACTTAGGCCCACACATGGAACAAAAATGGGCCACTTTTGCACCATCAGAAGGTAATGTTTCATCATGGAATGACGTGGCAGTCATAGGGTCCAATGACAAAGCAAACTGGTCTAACCACCTGAACTCGAACCGGGCTTTGCTAAGTGCATCATCCCAAGCTTGAGCATGTGGGTGACCTTTGGCTAAGTCGGCTGCATGAGCCGCTATTTTGTATGATATAACACCGGTTTTGACATCATCACGGTTAGGTAGACCGAGATGTTCTTTTGGTGTGACATAACAGAGAAGTGCAGTTCCTAAGGCTCCAATGTTGGCTGCACCAATGGCTGAGGTTATGTGATCGTACCCTGGTGCGATATCCGTGGTTAACGGTCCAAGTGTGTAGAATGGTGCCTCGTTGCACCATTCGAGCTGTTTTTGCATGTTTTCGGGGATTTTATGCATCGGGATATGGCCCGGACCTTCATTCATCACCTAAGATATTCAAAAAAATATATTTATAAGTTAAAAGGCCAACCCGAACACGAGCCGTCATCAAACGGGTTACATATGAATCCAAAAAGTGAAAGAACCATACCTGAACATCCTTCTCCCAAGCTCTTCGGGTTAACTCGCCTTGAGTCAACAACTCAGCAAACTGAGCAGTATCATTCGCATCATAAATCGATCCAGGCCTCAACCCATCACCAATAGACAAAGCAATATCATACTGGTTACAAATATCAAGAATATCATCCCAATGATCATAAGCAAAGTTCTCCTTATGGTAAGCCAAACACCATTTGGCATGAATCGACCCGCCCCTAGACACAATGCCTGTCATCCTCTTAGCCGTTAATGGGATATACCGCAACAAAACACCCGCATGGATCGTGAAATAATCCACCCCTTGTTCGGCCTGCTCGATCAATGTCTCACGAAAAACATCCCAAGTCAAGTTCTCAGCAATGCCATTGACTTTTTCTAATGCTTGGTATATGGGTACTGTCCCAACTGGGACAGAAGAGTTTCGGAGTATCCATTCACGAGTTTCGTGAATGTGTCGACCCGTCGATAGGTCCATGATAGTGTCTGCACCCCACATTGTGGCCCATTGAAGTTTGCTGACTTCTTCCTCTATTGAACTAACAACAGCTGAGTTGCCTATGTTTGCATTGACTTTAACCAAGAAGTTTCTTCCAACAATCATTGGCTCAAGTTCTAGATGCTTTTTGTTTGAAGGAATGATTGCACGACCACGTGCGACTTCTGATCGAATGAATTCAGGGTCTAGATTCTCACGGGTCGCACAGTATAGCATTTCTTCAGTTATGATCCCTTGCTTCGCGTAGTACATTTGGGTGTATCTTGGTGGGCTTGATTTTTCCCTTCTATCTACCCAATCCTTGCGTAGTTTTGGGAGTCCTGTACGGGTCAAAACGGGTCATTTTTAATACGGCTTGAAACCAAGCTAATAGAATAGAATAGAATAGGTTAGGCTTTTTATTTTCTCTGTTTAATCAAGTTTAGTGCATACCGACTTTCGGGCTTATGTTTTGTGGACCGCTTGTGTCATACGTGTCAAAATGTGGTTCGTCCCCTCCCAGGTGGACACGTCGAAATGGAACTTTAAGAACATGACCAGATGCCTCATGAACTACTTCCCTGTTCAGCAATTTAACCGATAAAATTATAAATTTGCTATAAAAAAAATAAAAATACGATACGGGTCAAAAGTCACCTAATGTGTATTTATATAACATTGAACCTCTTAAATCATTTTATTCTCAACATGTATATAAATTCACCCGTTTGACCCGTTACGGCTTTTTATCTAATATAATGGTACAATTACCTATACTCCTTTGTGCTTTGTGGGAAACATTGTTCAAATGAAGGAAGTGGAAGAAACTCAGGTGCAGTTGGGTCAACTGTGCTCTTCCTTTGCTTAGTCTTCTCCACATTGGTTGACGGCGGGTCAAAGGTCAACGTGGCCCGAGGCACCTTGATGCATGATGGATGTGCTTCCTTCTTGCATAAGTTAGCAGTGTCAGCGGTCACATCGAAAACAGGCAAGAAAACTGTCTTTGAAATCCTTGAGAATCCATAATGGTTGGCATTTTGACGCATAACAGATGTAAAATTAGCAGCATGAATTGATGCCATGTTTGTATATGTCTATCTGCCAATAAAGTATAAATTATTAACTATATTACAAAGGTGATGTGTAGCTGTGTTATGTGTATGAATGTTGTAATGTTTACTTCATATACAAGGGAATGTTAATTCTTAATTCGACTATTTTTTACATATAGGTGAGAAATTACATATTTTTGCAAGATATAAGCTTTCAATGCATGATGTCCACTTATAAAATTGACACTATTATATATCGATAATAACTTTATATGTTGCCCAAGCTAAGGCTATTGGGTGTGTAGCTCGTACCTAAGAATCCTCAAATATTTTGGGTCTCAAGTGACATAAAAAGTTGGGCCCTAATTTTGGAAACGGATAATGAGTTAAAAAAAAAGGTATTGGTGCCAGAGATATGTCTTGAACTTGAAAGCCCTACATTATATTTAGGAATATTGGATTTTAATACTCCCAGCTTTCAGAGTTTGGCCGGTAATATTCCCAACTACAGAAATGTTTGCCAGCACTCTCAACTTTTAAGGTATTTTCCACTGGCACTCCCAAACTAACCTAGTTAGTTTGTTCGGTTAGTTTGCTGACGTGGCATGCTGACGTGGCCATTATTGCTGACGTGGCATGCTGTGGAAGATGACGTGTCATCTTATGTGTCATCCACGTCAGCATGCCACGTCAGCACTAATGGCCACGTCAGCATGCCACGTCAGCAAACTAACTGAACAAATTAACTGAGTTAGTTTGGAAGTGCCAGTGGAAAATACCTTAAAAGTTGGGAGTGTTGGCAAACATTTCTGTAGTTGGGAGTATTGTCGGCCAAACTCTGAAAGTTAGGAGTATTAAAATCCAATAAACCTTATATTTAGATGGTTTTTACAAACCACTAACAAGATTTATATCTATAGTGATTAAATATATATTCCAAGTTATATAAAAGTATTAAAAATATTCAGGCCCATCAAGAGATCGGCCATGAGCTGTAGCCCATCCCACCGACCCTTAGGGTCGGACCTGTGGATGTGGTGATGGTGATGTTCCTCTCCATGTCACCGCCACATCAACTCATCCTCCAGGACCATCCTTCACCCTTAATAACCATCCTCCACACTCTACACATCCCCACACATACACATGGTCTGTGGAGAACGTAGCCATGGCCACGATTGTGATGAGCCTCTTGCGTGGGGTGGTTTTGACGGAAAGAAGCTTCCCATTTGGCACATCATAAAGACTAATTATAATTACATCCGGTTTTTAGAAACAGTTAAATCGACGGACCAGTAATATGACCGGCTCATAGACCAGACCAGACCAGTCCAGTTCCAAAACATTCATCAAAATATGAACATATTGCATGGAAAAGGTTTTATAAATGTATATCTTTGCCAAGGTATCAAAATGTTAAAAGTTGAAATAGCTGCTTTTCAACAAAATTACAAGCATGTGTATTTCAATAGTTAGTATAAATTAGGTATCAAATATATTTAATATGTCAGTGACAAAAAAAAAAAAAAGTTGTGTTAAATCATATGTCACGTTTGGTCATAACGTTACGAATCAGTTGATAAAATGTGCTTTTAATTCAAAAACCGTGCAATCCTAGACTAGAATCAATCAGCAAAGACTCCACTGATGCAAGTAATCAACATCAAACGTAAATTAATCGATCAGACTGTCGAATATTGCCAATATCATTAACCATTGACTATACACAATAAACATTTTATGGTTAAATATTGAGTGTAGATGCAATCATGCATGAACTCAGATCATGACTAGCCGGTTGTGTCTTCTTTAATCTTGAAATGTACCTACATACATGTTACCTAAACGCGCGTGTGTGTGTGTATGAGAGAGAGAGAGAGAATGTACCAGAAGAATTCGATGATCTCGAAAGAAGAAATGATGGATGAAGACGAAGAAGAGTGCAGTGGGATTTAATAAAGGCGCATAGCAAAACAATAATTTTAGAAAACATTGCTTTTACGAGGGACCAAACTAAATTACAAAAATGTCGTTGTCCTTCTTTTCGCCAAGGTCCCTCCACCTTCAGATATTTCTTCAATTATTGTTCTTACATTTCAAATGTATATAATTGATATAAGTAACATTTTATTGTGTGTGCATTGACATGTGTTGTGGTACATTTTGGTTCGAATAGGTGACTTACTTGTGGTGATCCTTGAGCTTGAAGATTAGAGGTTTTATTGTGTGTGCATTGACATGTGTTGTGGTACATTTTGGACCTTAAACGACCTTAATAAGTTGGTTTTGATCTTTTGAGCATGACTGTGTTACACAAACCTACATTGGTTCATAACAAGTCAATTTGGGTCTCATGAGGCCTAGACACTTGTTTATTACACAAGCCTAGACAAGGTCGTAACAAGTCAATATAGGCCTACTAATCCTTGTGTATACCTAGTGAGTCCCTGAGACGCATCGGCATGTGTTTGTGTGTTTGTGTTAGCTACACAAACTCACGTAAGGTCATAACAAGTCAACCTCGGCGTACATCTCCTTCTGTGTGAATACTATACATTGTTGGGCCTTGACATGTGCTTATACGTTTGTTTTGTTACACAAATCGACATTATGTCATAAGAAGTATATTTGGCCATACCGATACTTGTATGTGAAAGCTGAATACTATACTTAAATAGGCCTTAATAGGTCTTGAAATGTGCTTGTGAGTTTGTTTTGGTTACACATTATACTGATGGATTGCCATGGGATAATCCATTGATGTCTAGCCCACACCGGCAAATGATTAAAAAGTCTGAGTGAGAATCCTATCCAAATTCTTATTCTCAAATTTAACAAGGAACTATCAATTGAAATTTATTTCAATCATTAGAAAGTCCATTCCAAAAGTTTATTTCAGTCAACGAACCACGATGTAATATGTTGTTGGTGAATATCAACGGATTAATGACTACTTATGTTAATTTAGATTTTTTTTATTGTGGTCTTATTGGGTTTCTTTGAAGATCTTTTGGATGTTGATACACTTATTTCTGTTCTTGAGCAACATATTGTAATATTTGTATATAACATGTGTGTAGAATACATAAAAGAGTGCATATGGCCTAGTGGTCCGGATATATGGTGCTTGCCTTCATAAAAGTGATGTGAAATTGTGAATATATATTCTTACAAGTGTAACATTAAGTGATATCTATATGTAAAAAAGATCACTCTTAAAAAACATATAGAAAAGAGAGGAAATACCTTATAGTCTTATACCATGGAGTAAAGGTCCAAGTGCTCAACACTTCAATCCAACATCTCAACTCTCAAGGTTACTTGGGAGTTGAGTCGGCCCATATATTGAGCCCAAACAGAGGACACATATGACATGTATGAAGTCTGAAGTCTGTCTGAAGTGTGAGGTGGTTACAAAATAAAAGAGTTTTTAATACATTTTAATAACTTTTGAGTGGTTACAAAATAAAAGAGTTTTTAATACATTTTAATAACTTTTGATTAATATTATACGATTAGATTTTAAGTGAACTTCTGAAATTAATATAAATCAAAACAACCCTCTTTTATTTAAATGATTTGGATACATAACCTAAATAATAAATCAATTAGTTAATTTCGAACGAGTAATTATCCAACCATTATTCAAGTGGGCGTATTCTTTATTTATAACCACAACTTTTTATCATAAAGATAAGATGATATAATTTGGTGCAAAAAATAATCATTTATCAACATTTTGCAAAATCACATTTCATGATATGACTTTTTAGCTTTTGACTTTTTCTTCGGTTATAATTCAAGCAAAATATATTTTCAAATAGAATGGGACATATATAAGTTGACACTTAAAATAGATGGACAAATGGTAGTCAATGTCACCAATCGAATTGGGATTCTGTCAACTTGAAATCAAAATTATACATCATGTTCTATCAACTTGAAATCAATATTATACTAGTGTTATCGCCCGCGCTTCGCGGCGGGTCGACTTTTACTTTTACATCAGTGTTAACCTTGAGGAAAAACGGATTTCAATTTGTGGTCTTCACAATTTACACGACGTAGTGCCACTGGCGACGTTGGTTGGATATGTTTGCAACGTGTTCCCTGCAAAAAATTCGCTAGACATGTAAATAAGAAACATATATGGGTTGTTGTTTCAAGTTTATAAATACACTGAATGAACATAACAATTCTACTTGTAGCAAATTAGTGTTAAATAAAATTACTACTCTGTTACCAAAACGATGATCTACTATTTGTTTAGTAAACCTGTTTAGGAGGTTTTCATCGATTTTAATACATTTGAGTTGACTTGCATACTATTTGACCCATTTCTTTTATACTTAAATCTTTTAACTTAGTGTCATTTGAGTGTTAAGAGGTAAACCGTAAGCTTATAACACACAAAAAAAGGAACACTTAAAGGCAAACAATTATACCTGTAACTAAGACGGCGAACTTAATAATACCTTCTTTCTTATAACTAAATTGGACGGCAACCAGGGATGAAAGTAAATGTCCCGCGACTTATGCTTGATGCCATCGTATATGATCAAGTTGCAAGTAGTTTATCGTCCTTTATAATAACATGATGACTGTTTTTATTAAATTTAACAGCTGAAAACATATGTTAGCACGAAACAGTCTACGTGGCTCTTTATAGACTGGATAAGAAACAAACATCCAAACATTTAATTAGTGCAATATCAATTTAATGACTTGTTAAGTCTAGGAATCTGTTGTGCATAAGCCCATAAGTCTTTACAATCCCAACTTGTAGGACTAACACTTCAAATGGATCAATTTTTCACCCATAAAAGCAGCGATTGCAAACTTGTAGCTTATAATTTGGTGCACCCGAGGAATGAATCAATCTCCGAGGAACACGAATTAACCGAACCAAAGAAAGAGATCGTTTATGGTCATACCTGAACATTGCTTTCGTCCATCAATATATCTTTGCCCATAAAGAGATGTCCACGATCAAATGTAGGTGTTTGGATTTGTGAGTGTATAAATACACAGATTCTGCTTCTAAATGATCAAATTATCTGTTGCATACCAACTGCAGGATCTTAAAACAAATTATAACAAAAAGTTCACCGATTGAATCAACCATTAAATAAACCTGAGGGATAACCTAATTGAGGACATTGAATGGATACCATCATTCTTCAATTGATGACTCCAATGAATGGTGAGGACAGTTTCAAAACAATAATCTAGAATTAACTTGCATTAGTAATGTGTATAATTAGTATTAAAAGTTGTACACAAGGGCATAAAAGGAAGAAAAAGGGTAAAAAATAGAGGATTATACTTGTGTCTCTTCACATACCATCTTAACTTTGCCAAGTTGGACATCTTTGCCCATTGCTCCCTCTTTATAATGTAGTAGAGATAATGTAATATTGTAGGTTTTAGATCAGTTCATTTAATTTTTATTAATAATTAAAATCAAACTTCAGCTAAAATTTTGCTTAAAATTACATGAAATAGGGGTATTAATACATGAAATGAGGGTATAACTACATGAAGTTTTTGCTTAGAAGTTGTGTGGACGCAAACCGATATAGTAGACTCTTTGGGAGGCTTCTTTACTTACAAGCTACTTATCCCGACATCACTTACTCTGTCAATGTTCTAAGTCAATTTGTTAGTGACCCAAGAGAAAGTCATCTTGAGGCACCTAACTGTGTCCTTTGATGCTTAAAGGCCACACCCAAACAAGGCATTCTTCTTGCCAAAGATGGGGGAACAAATCTTACAGCTTATTGTGACTCAGACTGGCTTGGGTCCCCCATCACCAAAAAGTCAAGAACGGGATATCTATTACTTACAGAGGGAGCACCTATATCTTGGAAGTCTAAAAAAACAATCAGTTGTATCCCGCTCTTCCTTAGAAGTCAAGTACCGAGCTATGGCATCTATGGTTAGTGAGATATTGTGGCTGAGACGGTTATTAGAAGAACTTAGAATGTCGTGTACCAGGCCTACACAATTATTATGTGACAATCCAGCCGCCAGACACATTGCAAACAACCCCGTTTTTCACGAACGAACTAAACACGTTGAAATGGAATGAATGTTATTTTGTCAAAGAAAGGGTCGAATCAAAGCACATACAACCTATATGATCAACACAACGGAGCAAATTGCAGATGTCTTCACCAAACCGTTAGGAACACAAGATCTTCACACCTTTCTTGACAAGTTAGGCATTATAAACCTTCATGTGCCAACTTGATGGGGAGTAATAGAGTCCCTAATTACTCAATCCTTTTTTTTAAACTTAGGGGAATTGAATTATAATAACCCAAACTATTCGAAATTGGCTACTGGTACCCTCAACTAAAAAGTTGGCCATATATAACTTGAACCATTGACATATTGGAATCTAGCACCCAACTAACTGACGTCGTTAGTTGGGTTGCTGACGTGGCACGCTGATGTGTGCACACGTGGATTGACACGTCAGCATGCCATGTCAGCAAATCTTGCCAAGTCAGCGAACCCACTAACGGTGTTAGTGATTTAACTGTTAGTGGGTGTTAGATTCCAATAAGTCAATAGTTCAGGTTATATATGGCCAATTTTTTAGTTGAGGGTGCCAATGGCCAATTTCAAATAGTTTAGATTATTAAAATCCAATTCCCCTTAAACTTATTCCTACTTTGCAGCCAAGATTATCTTTTCTTTCCTTGTTTTTTCTTGGCCCCTCTAGCATATTTAGGGTTCCCTTCCTTTATAAAAGCAATGAGATAATTAGTAGACACCATAATACCGCAAGTTATTGATAATCAGAACTGATAGCATGATACTAAAGGGTTTCAGGATAGGATTTTGTAACACACAGCGGACCTAGCTATGGCCAGGGGCAGCCGTGCTACCCCTCAACATTGTCGGCTAAGTTTAAATTAGTGTAAACTTTTTTTCTTTCTTCTCCTTTTTATATATTGGGGGTACCCTTGAACAAATATTATGATACCCTAGGTGTAATTTTTTTTTACGCCACCCTGAATTTTCTTCTAAGACGCCATTGTTGTACCATCCTTATTTTCGTTGGAATAAACATCTAGAATAGTATTACTAAGTTTGATGATAAAAGTTCTAAATTACACCATTGCAAGAATTAAACCTTAAGCTTCCACTCTAAAAAGCATTTACTTATGTAAAGTGGGCTAGCCCACATTCGTAATAAAACAAGTATTTTTAAGTTAAAATATCTATATTTCTATATTACCTTATTAAGGAGTAACGATGGACTTAAAGGTAATTCCATCTCTATTTTAAGATGGTATATTAAGAGTTTGTTGCTTTACACACCAAATATAATATAAAACTTTCCAATCCATCCTAAATTCTTGCAAAAGTCACTTGTACATTTTTATCATAACCCCCAATCATAAATTCATGGTTTTCTTTCATTAAAGGCTTTAAATTAAAGGTCACCCTTTTGTTTACCCTACCTTTGAGCCCATCTTTCCTTTTAAGATGGCATATCAAGAGTTTGTTGTTTCACACACCAAATGTCATATAAAACTTTCCAATCCAACCCTTATTCTTGCAAAAGTCACTTGTACATTTTTATCATAACACCCAATCAAAAATTCACGGTTTTCTTTCATTAAAGGCTTCAAATTAAGGGTCACCCTTTGGTTTACCCTACATTGATTGTTGCAATTGAAGCATCTAGCATAACTACGATCTATATGTATATGTGCAGTTGATTTTCTTCAAAAGCAATTGTCTCAACGTGAATCATGCCTGTATTCGTAGTTTTTGTTTGAAATTGCTAATTGATACAAAATCGTGGCATATGTTAGTTCAATTTATTAGATGAATTAGATGATTAGAGTTTTGATAAGATGGAACACGCTAACCGGTCTTCGTACAATAATAGTGGAGGGTATGTATGTAACCCTTTTATCCCCTTTCTCAGGTATACTTAATTAATATACAATATTTATCCTTATATTTTATATAATTAGTGATTTTCAATACTAAGTTTTGATTTTATTGCTTATTATGATAGAGTTCATGAATTTATGGCATGTGGAGGTGTAGTCTATAACTAAATGATTTGGGCTGCAAAAATGACGGTTAAATTGGACATCAGTGTCCCATGGAATGTTCAAGTAGGTGTACGGTTCATACTTTCAAGAGCTATGTGTGTCGTTTCAAGTATAATTCCTTCACCGGAGTCTTTGACTTTATATTTTAAAAGACATGAAAAAAAGTTAGTTTTTAGTAATTATTATATAATATTCCATTTGATAGTTTAGTTTAGATTCACACATCCTTCCATCATGAATTTTAAACTGGCACTTATTTTAAGTTTCTGACAAAGAAGGTGAAAAAAATAAACCTGAAAGAGTACAACTTCACCGATGCGAAAGGAGTAGCTTTGTAATACACAAAACCGATGAGATATGTCTTTCAGTTCACTAGATCTTTATCTCATCAATCATTTTGGTATGTCTATTAGACTGTCGTTTTTTGTTGACTTAATTGAACAATCAATTATTGTGTTTACTTAAGCCTTAGTGAACACGAATTAAATCCAGTTTTACTTTGTTGAAGCACAAAGAACACTAATAATCATTTTTATCATCACATTTTTTGTGATTATCTCTAGGTATGAACATTGTCTCATTGATATTATGCTCTTAAGAGTGATGGTGCTTATGTATGTGGATGTAAAAACTCTGCTGGCGATGTTCAAAGTGATTTCTTAGTACAAAGTTGATCTTGATAGCCCATCTTTTTTTGGATATCTTTTATTTAGAATTGTAATTGAATTTCATGATGGTAATGTTCAATGTGATTTCTTAGTTCTGGTTTTAGGGTGCATCAAAAGGCGGTGAAACAAGCACTAATAGTATTGTCTTGATCTTTTCTTGGACCCGAGGCCTGGCCTCCAGGTTATTAAAGTGTTATGTATAATATTTTAATTATAAGCCAATTAATTTGAAAAGTTGAAGAGTGTAATTAGTCTAATTCATTGCAAAGCTGGATAACTAGCCTAAGCTTCTTGATTTCCGTGAGAAATTGGAAGCAACACATATTGGAAGTGTTGAATCTAGAAAAAGACCTATTATACTCCTTATTCATAGATCCAAGTATGTGAACTTAATTGAAATTAATATTATTTTTTTAAATATATTAAGTAAACCAAATGTCAAATGCTTTTGACTATTAACAAAATGTCTTAAATTTAGTGACCATTGTTTGAACATTATAGAATTCACTGATCTGTAGCGAATGAGCCGATTGGATGTTCTGAATTACAACACAACAAATTTTGGTACCTTTGAATTTGGCACTGGTAAGAAACAATTTTTGTGGCGGCCTATGGAAAGGATATCAACCATTTCCTTGCCCAAAGAGTTTATATTGAAATCGAGTTGGTTAGAAACATTAATAACAAAGAAGTGGAATCGTTTACTAGGTGTCTGAGGGTGTGTAAGTTGGTTTAGATATTAATCAAGATTACTTTCCTCATTGGGTTTACCGGAAATTTGGGTATGCCCAACATATTCCAGCAAATACTATACTTGTTGAAGACAATGAAGATGCTTAGGTTGACTATTCTACGTTGCTGTTGAATCTATATGTATACATTCTACCACTGTAAGGTATAAGGATTGGTGGAAAAGGAGCTTGTTTCTACTTCGGCCACACGGGTCCCACTCCCAAAAAAGACGACGCAAGAAGATGAGGGCAAGTTAATTGCTTTATAGTCAACCTACAGGCTTTCTATTAGTTTTTATCAAGTAGTATCATGTGGTGTGTTTTTGCATTTACTATGTCAACGGTCATTACCATGCTAACTTTTATATTCATAGTAATAAATTGTTTCGTTATAGAAGGTCAATGATTATATTGTTGGTTAAGTATCTTTTGTATTTTTCAATTATTTGGAATAAAAAAGATACAGTCCTCAGACCATGATTACCAAACCCTATGACGTTGTTACCATAAATCTATGAATTCAAGCTTATCGACTAGATACCGCAATTATCCAAAAATATACCGTCAGACTTTTCATTTTAACTGCCTCATCTTCCATAGAAATTATTATAGTACATTGGTACTTATGGCTAATTTAATACTAGTGGGAAACCCGCACGTTACGGCGGGACTATTAAAACGAAAAAATAGGCAAAAACATTGAATCACGCACACGCGTGGTGGCGAGTTAACTCACCATATTAAAAAAAAAGTTAAAAATTATCATAAAAAAAGTTAAGTAAGTTGAAATCGTAACATAACCATATAAAAAAAGGAAATAAAAAACAAACTTTCGTGACTTATTCGTCTATGCTTAGATGACTTGTATATTATCACACACCATTCTCTTTTGTTTACTTTTAAACAAACTTACATTCAAATGTATATAAAAATCGAACCAATAAAGGAACCTCCCTTTTCTCCATGACATAAGTTCCTATTTTCAATCATTTTCTCCTAGGGTATTAGGAATACAAAATTTAATAATGATATTTGTATAGCACAAATTAATAATATTTATCTATTAAACATCCAGAGTTATTTTATTAATAATCATTCAACTAAATTATAATCTATTAAAATCATCATAACAATTCGATATTAATTTTTCGCATATTACAATATGTCAAATACTTTTTGTAGAAGAAATTCTCTTTCATCTAATTGAATCATGATTAGTTGACGTAATTTCATGAAACCTTTGTTTGAAATTCATTATAAACAGAAACTTTTTTTCTGGTCATAGAATAAGGTGACATCGAGTTAAGATAAGATTAGGCATGTTTACGTATATGAGTATAACGTAAAATTTCAAAATACAAAGTGTTACCTCATGATTAAAAAACACAACTTTCATTATTGATTTCTCAATTTCTTATAGTATTACCATGTTTATAAAACGTTAACTTTTATAAAGTATCAAATTCTATATAAAATATTATAACAAAACATGTAGCATTTTGAATTATTTTTTGTATTTATCTATTTAATATCTTCAAAGTAATTGCAAATTAAATGTCATGAACCCTCATAATTATCACTTAACTCTTGACTTCATTGTAATTAAATATGGTGCTCTAAAGACAAAATTGCCCTCAAAAAGTAGCTATTCTATGCATTGGGTGTTTTACTATAAGCAATTGAACTTGTACCTCTTAAATTTTAAGAAGTCCTTGGCAAATGCTTTATAATATAGTATAGATTATGAGTCGGATACAAAAAGACTTATTTAGGTAGACACCTTAAGATCGGGTTCTAATCTTAAACGAGTAGAGCCAATTACCATTATATAATTAATTATCATTATACTCGTTAAGATTCTAGCTTGATTTTAATTTCAAGCCAAACCAACTCGGTTTGAAGTTGAAGTCGAGCTCGAGCTAGCATTGTCTCGATTCGTTAACAACCTTTAAGTGGTGTTCTCCGTCGCATTGCCCGAACACCCCACTATATACAATAGTGGCTTTTAGTTTTTTTAGTACAAAAAAGAGTCAAATAAAAAAAATACTATACCGAATATTTAATTTCATTAATAACCCTAATTCCCTAATCCATATATATACTTTGGCAACATGGGAGTTAGCAAGTCTATATACGGTAGTGATGTTTTTCAAATTGATTTAAACTATATACATTTAATATACAGTCCCTAATGGTTCTCGAGTAGCTGAGTATCAATTTTCAAAAGGGTTTATTCAAAACACAATGTTTATGATATTAAATCGACATCTACACGTTTTGTAAATTATCGCATTGTTGTATTGCAACCCGTTTTTTTGAATCCCACCACAATGCGCAAGTAGACCCACTAGTTAATACCTCAACGCAGGTGATAGTAGATATTTACGATTGCCTTTTCGACCCTTCAATTAGACATTTACAATAATGATATCACCAAACATACCAAAACAACATGTTACCCCACCTTTGATAAGCGATGCTATAATTGATGCACCCAAAATCTTTTTATAATCATTAAAACCTAAAGATATTTTAGCAATATGCATCATTGTGCATGTTCCCTTCAAAATCATGTAAAATACAATATAATATAAGTTACAAAATTCTTATATCAGAAATAGGCTATGCCAATACCATGGTAGTGTAGTGGTAGAGGCATTAGTGTGTAATGATAGAAGACCCAATGAATTATGGTTTCTATTATTAAGCCAGACAGGTTTTATCGGTATTTTCACTGTCATGTTTACGGGCAGGTGGGTTACCAGGTTTTCCTTAAAATTGGTGTTTGACAACTCGGGTTACTCTCGAAGTACTCGATTTGTCTGGTGGGTGCCCCAAGAATGCTCTGGTTTGATTTGTTGGCCGTTAAAAACGAAAAAGAAAAAGAAGAAATAGGCTATGTATGCATATAAACTACTCATTTTCAAACGTTATTTAGGGGCTGTTTGGTTGATTAAGTGTTGAATCATTAAGATGTCTGAATGGTTAAGAGGCTCTGAATTATTAAGTGCTGAATGGTTCAGCTATGCACCAAGTTTGAATGGTTCATCTCTTAATCATTCCATTCAGAGTCTTTTTTAGGTTGAAACAAACAGTCTGAATGTTAAACCATTCAGAGCTGAATGATGCATAGCCTCATTAAGAAGCTACCAAACAGACCCTTAACATGGTTAGATTCACTTTAATATTTAAGTTCATGTATTTGTCTCTATGTATAAATAAGTTTTACTGGAGATGCATGAAATGTATGTCTTTAGAGAACCACTTCCCAAGACGTTGATAGGGGATGTATAACAGCTAGGGTTAGTAAATTGTGTATATTCGACCTGTTAAGACATGAACATGAAATATCTAGACGCAAACATGACAAGATAACTTATCGTGTCATTTTTTCCAACCTGAACACGAACCTGTTTATACCATGTTAACACAATAAGACACGATAATACTTGTTTATACCAGGTTAAAAAGATAAGACACGATAATACATGTTTATACAAGGTTAACACCTATATTTTTTTTTTATAAAGGGCACTATTAAGCATTAAAAAAGTAGAACTCCACCTGGTAAAAACGTATAAGTACAGTACTCCATCCCCACACCTGTATTTTTTATAAAAAAAAAATCCTTAACATGTTTTAACGGGTACTAAACAGGTATTTAGCATGTTTAGACACGAAAATTAACACACGAAACCTGTTAAGGTCATACCTGAACCCGTTAAAGTCGTGTAGATTCGTGTCGTGTATTCGTGTTCGTGTCTAAAAATTGCCAGCCCTAATAATAGCACCCATAATGATGGTTTGGAATGGGGCTGGATATTCACACAACTAGGGTTTCTATTTGCACAACCCCTCCACGGGTCGTCGAGGCCTGGACGGCCCGTAGAGGGCCAAATGGGAAAAACGACGGGTCGTCCAGGCCCAGACGGCCCGTATAAGGGCTTAAACCCTAAAACAGACGGCCAGTCAAGGCCAGGACGACCCGTCAAAAAGCATCCAATCCAAAACAATCATTGGTAATCATTGGCAATGATTAGGTGATGATTAGGTGATGATTATTTGATTTTTTTATAAGTGTAGTTAGTGTGGATGTTTAAAATGGGTTTGAATGTTTGGTTTTTTATAAATGTATGGTTTTTTATAAATGTTATTTTTTTATTTGTACAATATGATCTTTTTTATATAATTGTGTATATGAATATGAACGAATATCGTTTATGTTGCCGAACTAAACAAAACCCAAGATACGAACAAGCTGAACAATAAAGCATAAATAAGCCTAATATTCCAAAAATTTACATAAAACTAAGAGTTCAAATGTACAACCAAAATACCACCAACCCGTCTAACCCGACCCACCCTGCTGATCCGACCCACGCGGCTGATCCGACCCACCCGGCTGACTGGTGGACGCCCCACCATGCTGACTGCTGGACGCCCAACCCGGAAGTGGACGCGGCTCCAAACCAGGTTCCCGCCGTCTCTCATTCTCGCTCTCTAACATCCACCGCATGTCAGCTCCCATCGTCTGCACATCAGCCCGCAACGACCCCAACTGATCCAGGATCTGCTGAAGTACCTGGGTCGTGTTATCATGCAACCTGACAGCATGATAAACGCGGGCAGGACGCTGTCGCTCATCAATGGGAGCATCTGGCATCTCTATATCCACCGGTGGGTCGCCGTCGGCAACGTGTGGCATCTAGACCTCAGGGGCATTCGGCCCATCGAGATGTACCAGCGGCTGTGGCACAAAATGCTCGCCACGGTCGCCAGCCTCACCGAAAGCACGCTGGTAATAAGCGGGTGGGTTGCTGCGCGGGACCCGTGCTGCCACCCTCATCTGCTGCATAGTGGTAATATTTAACGGCCTGAAATGCAAAACAACAATAATAATATTAAATAATAATATATAAAATTAAATAATAATAATAATAAATAATATTAAATAATAATATATAATAATAATCTTACTTGGGTCTCATCTGAGCTGGTAAGTTATCCTCCTCAACATGCGTCCACAAATCGCCCGGGCAAATACGCAGCGCGATGGCGGTGATGATCCCACCAATCGGAATAGCCCCCGCCGGGTTCCTGTGAGGGTAGGTCGCGATGTACTCGGCAAAGCACCTGTGTAGCGCAACCGGCCTACCCCTCAGGATGCAGTAAAGGTAGAAAAGGTCAATCTGCTGGACCCTTTCGTTACAGTTACACCGCCCGGCAATCGACCAGGTAACCAAACGGTGTATGTAACGGATCAGAGGGTCCCGGATGTTGCTGGCCCTATCCATCCTGCACAGAATAATACTAACATTAAAAAAATTTCGGCAGAGTTTCCTCTGTTTTGGTACGAACCAGACAACACAAGTCGTCTACAAATTCCAAAAACAAACAACCTAAACTAACTAAGTAACAATAATAATTAAGTAACTAAGCGAACTAAATAACAATAATAATAACGAACTAAATGAACACGAACTAAATGAACTAAATAACAATAATAATACCTCTCGCCCTCCTCCCCATACACTGGACCACCGATAGTGGGCCACCAGGCCATAAGCATGTCGTCTGGCAAGGTCGTGATGGCCGTGGTGTACATGTCCTGGACAAGCTCCTCCTCTCTGTACCAGCAGCAAGTCGTAGCCCACTGGTCGATCGTATATGTGTAGAGGTGTCCGAATAATCGGAACTGTACCTCAGGCTCAGGCTGGCCGTCAGGACCTACTGGAGGATCAACACCTGCTGGATGCGGCACGTAGCGGAATGTCGAGATGAACTCGAGCGTCAGTGGCCGATACGCGTCATTCTGGAGGTCAGCTAACATCCGCTCCCAGGGGCTGTCGTCTGGGATCCACTCCTCAAACCTATCCTCAGCAGTGATCGCGCGTAATGCGGACCAGTCAACACTGCGCGATCCGTGTATCGGATGCAGCTCCATCTTCTCCCAGCGCGCTATCTCGTAGTCGTCGTTATCGTGCCTGTACGGCCACCCTCTCATGTCGCCCAGTGCAAGAGGATTCCCGTCGTCAGGCTGGATACGGCGTCTTCTGTTGCCTCTGTTTGCCATATCTGCAAAACAAAAGAAAAACACTTTAGGCGCGCGTTTATATTAAAAGGAACTAAACAAACACAAGAACAATAACACTTTGTGCGCGCCTTTATATTTAGGTAGTTATTCCAGATCTCTCAGATCTTCTTTACTTTAGGCGCGCGTTTAGGTTTAGGCGCCTAAACACAAACGCGCGCATTTATGTTTAGGCGCGCGTTTGTGTTTAGGCGCCTACACACAAACGCGCGCCTTTATGTTTAGGCGCGCGTTTAGGTTTAGGCGCCTAAACCTAAACGCGCGCTTAAACATAAAGGCGCGCGTGCGTGTTTAGGCGCCTAAGCCTAAACGCGCGCCACTGACCACCCAACCACCACTGACCACCCCACCACCACAGCCCCACCACCATTGCCCCACCCCACCACCACTGCCCCACCCCACCACCACAGCCCCACCACCACTGCCCCACCCCACCACCACAGCCCCACCACCACTGCCCCACCACCACTGCCCCACCACCACAGCCCCACCCCACCACCACAGCCCCACCACCACTCACCACCACTGCCCCACCACCACAGCCCCACCCCACCATCCCCTCCCCACCAACCACCACAACCCTCACCACCCAACCACCACTGCCAAGACAAGAACCCCCAAAAAAAACCCTAATAATTAAAAAAACCCTAAATAATATCACCCTAACAACAATAATAATACCTGTGGTGCTTGTGGAGGGGTGGAGAAGCTTCGGTGGTGGTTGTGGAGGGGTGGAGAAGCTTCGGTGGTGGTTGTGGAGGGGTGGAGAAGCTTCGGTGGTGGTGGTGGAAGGGTGTAGGAGGTTCGGTGGTGGTTGAAGGCGACGAGAGAGAGAGAGAGTGTGGTGGAGGTGGAGGAGTGGTTGTGTGTGGTGGTTTGAGAGACGAGAGAGAGAGTTGAGAGGGATAATGACCAAAAATTTGAAACCGTCCCTGATTTGGGGGAAATCTGGGTTTCACTACGGGCCGTCTAGGCCTTGACGGTCCGTAGAAGTTTTTAATTTTTTTTTTTTTAAATCAGAAGCTTCCAAGGGAAGCTTTGTGTTTCAAACGGCCCGTTGAGGCCTGGACGGTCCGTTGAGGACGTTGAGGACGGGTCGTTTGGGCTCAACGAGCCATTATTTTTGGTGTTTTATTTTGTTTTTTTTAATTTAAAATGAGGACGGGCCGTTGAGGTCTAAACGGCCCGTTGAGGCCCACTAGGACGGGTCGTTGAGCTTGGACGAGTCTTGGTTTTGGTCATTGGAACGGCCCGTTGAGGCCTGGACGGCCCGTTGAGGCCCACTTAGGACGGCCCATAGGGGCCTAGACGACCCGTCCTAGTGGGTTTTTGGGCCTTAGACGGCCCATAGGGGCCTAGACGACCCTTAAGATTTTAATTTTTTTTTTAAATTTTAGTGTATTTTATATATTTTAAGCTTGGTATTTGTAATTTTTATAAAAAAAAAGGAGTATATTTTTATAATAAGTATAAATGAACACATACAACAAAATTTTTCGTTCGTCCGGTCCGGTAACATAAGATAAGCTAAGCTAAGTTAAGTCGCAGTATTGAGGTGATGGAATATCAACCCTTTGTATACGGTCCTCATATACCGTCTCCCACTCACTTGCCTCTTCATATCGCCACCTACGCCATGACGGATTCAGTTTTGGCATTGGGGCGCCTTCTGCTAACTCAATTTTGATGAAATGATCTTTGTTAACAAAAGCAAACGATACGAACTTATGTTCTTCGACGCTGTGTGGACCATCGAACATAGGGAAGTACGTCTCACTTTGATCATACGGAGAGAGAAATTGAACAACCACCCTAAATTTCTGAGCAATCAGTAATCCTGCGGCGGGCATCTCCATCCATTGGTCGCGCGTTGCTGGTCCCACTCCAATATGATCGAATGAGTTGGAGACTCTGTCGTAAGTATCGTAATCTACTTCGTTTAAAATTGGCCTCCACCGGTCTTCATTCTCGCCGATCTCCTCCTTAAGCTGTCTGCGGATGAATCCCCACATATCCTGTTGCCACCCTAAGCCCACAGCTACGGATCGAAACCCACAGTGACCATCTCCATGGACATCCCGAATGTCTGTAATGTATCTATGATATGCAGGTGGAAGCCATTTCTTAAACCTTTCGATCTCCAGTTTGTACCTGTAACCATTAAAAAGTGAGATTTAATATGTGTATAAATATGTATGCATGTGTGAATTTATATATGAGTAGTTTGTACCTATCCCTTTCCAACAGTGGAAAATCTTCATCGTAAACAATCGGTTTGTCCCTTGATTGTTTACCTCTTCTGGAAGGCTTTTTGCCCTACGTTGAAAAAATTATATAACAACAACAACAATAATAATAATAATAATACTAACCGCAGCCTTATCTTCCTTTTTTTCCTTTTCACTTGTTGTTGGCCGACCCCGAGTATCAGTTTGTACCTCAGGAGGTTTATGTTTAGTCATAATCGGATTCAACACCTCCTTCATCGTCTGCAACATGCTTTTTTTCACTTGCACCGGTTGCGACCTTAGTTGCTCAGCGAATGCATTCATTTCGTGCTGAAAGTCAAACTCGGGATTCTCAGCTACTTTTGGCATAAAGTCAAGTCGTGTCCAGAAGACGTCGATATCAGCCAGTGACACTCGTGTATCTGATATATATATTCAATCACAACAACAACAATCAATAATCTACAAAAATTTCGGCAGAGTTTCCTCTGTTTTTGTACGAACCAGACAACACAAGTCGTCTACAAAACGCTTCAAACATTTATAAATTTGACTATTATATCCTAAAAAAATAATAAGTCTAAAAAATGATGTTACCTTTCGCATCATACAATTGCAATTGACAGGAACATGGCAATCCATAAGTCTTCTTGAGTCGGTGTTCACAAGACCTCTTTTTTTCCATATAATAATTTATCTTGTTGACCCCTCCGAGCATCAAATCAAGCGCTAGATGGGAAATCCTACCGATTACGTCTTGAAACAACGGTAGTTCATGTTTCCACATTCTTGTTGATCGGCTGTGTTCAAAGGAGTGCTTTATCGCTACGCGCCGTGACTCCATAACTTTGTCTATTTCCCTCACAAGCGCGTGGAGCGAGCTGTTCGGGCCTTTTATGTACCTCTTAATCAGAGCATGCTGACTCTCGACCCTGTTGGTCGTAGTCTGACCGAACGTAAGGTTTTTATCTACCCATGCTTCCACAAACATTTCTTTATAATCTCGGAGCCAAACTGACTCCATGTACTCATAAACCTCTGTAAAAAACAGAATAGTGATGTCAATACAGAAAATATGTACGCTTGTAAAGCAAAATAAAGAATAAAATATATACCCGTTCGATCCTGCCCCCAAAGTCGTCTGTAGAGCGATGCCCAATTCGATTCGTAAGCCTTTTCGTCAGGAGATTTACACAGTCGACCAAAATACTGCAAAAATATTTCCCATTCTTCTTTTGGAAATCCTGCTTTATGATATTTTGCAATATTTCGTTGAATATGATACCTGCAAAACAACAAAAATAATAATAATAATAATAATAATAATAATAATAATAATAATAATATTTTGTTGAATATGACACCTGCAAAGCAATTTCGTAGCATCCGGGAAAACTGTAGCACATGCATTCATCAGAGCCAGATCTCTATCTGTAACAATTACACGTGGCTCCATACTCTTCTCCAGCAATTCTTTGAGCCTCTGAAGCACCCATATGTAGTTACTCGTTTTCTCTTTAACGATAAATGCATGGCCGATACAAAACGACTGGTTTGTCGACGTCATACCCACAATTTGAACAAACGGGATTCTGTACTCGTTCGTTTTGTAGGTGGCGTCGATCAGCATCACATTTGGAAAGGCACGCCAGAGATTGTAGGAGACCCGGTGTGAAAAGAAAATATTCTCAACAGCATCTGTCTCTGGATTCTGCTTGGTGAAGTAGGTAAATTTCTTTTCAACCAGGATACTCTCGAGTATCTGCATAACAATAATAATAACAATATTTAATATTTAACAACAACAAAATTAATAATAGTCTATGACAATAATAGTAATTAATAATAATACCTGCATTGGGGTTTTATCGCCGTAAATTCTATGTTTAATCTTGCTCACTGTATTGTGTATGTCTCGTAGAATACATACATTATCCGGGTTTTGTGCTCTGATGGCCAAATGTATGTTCGCCGGTTCCAGGCCTTGAAAATAAAGCGTTTCCACCATTTGTTCTTCTTGTGGTGTCAGCCGCCTAGCAAAAGCGTGACCCTCAACATGTATAAAAGGGTCGTGGTTATGATTCGCGTGTTTAACCTCCAACTTCCAACCCTCTTTGCGTAGCCTCCCTATTAACATAAACGGACAGTTAATCTTTTTGCTACCCGTAGACCTTACTGTGGCTGTAGTATGGTATTCGCCATGACGGTCGCATCTCAGGTCTATCCTAATTTTTCTTGCATTATTTCCACTGCCTTTTGAAACAGAACGTCCTGTCACTAGGACGTAACCGCTAGCAAGGGCTCTATCGTAAGCCCATTGTTTCATCTCTTCAACAGACCCGAATACCTGAAAATTTATACAAGAGTCTAGTCTAAATTCATACTACTCTAAATTATATACTACTGTAAATATATACTAGTTCAATCCAGCAAACCCTAAAACGTGTAAAGATATACTAGTGTAAATAAATAAACGCACCTGCTCGGTTTCATACGAAACATCCGGGTTAGGTTCAACTTTTATGTTAACATCTTCATAAGCGTCTTCCTGGTTGTCATCATTCGGGTTAGAGCCGTTATAATCTTCCTCTAAGTCCTTAGCACGATTCCCGCGCGAATGGTAACTTCCGTACGTGTACTGCGGGTAGCTTGGTGGCACGAAAAATGACTCCTGTTCCTCTACATATTCCTCGTTGAGATCGGGCAGCATGTTCCCGTCATTACCACGAACCCCGGATTTAACCTCCTCTTCACCAACTTGAACCCCGGGTTCATACCCTACGCTTTCAGAGACGTAAGACTCGTTCTCAGACAGGTCAACGGTTGAAAAGCTTTGTAAATATGTCATCGTGAGACCGGGAAGTCGAAATGGGTCGAGGGTTTTGGTGGTGGTGATGTTTTAAGGTTTTGTTCAAATGGGGAAGAAGCTGATCGTGTAATGGTTAAATCTGGAAATCTCAACGGGCCGTCGAGGCCTAGATGGGCCGTCGAGGGATTAAATGCCCTAACCTAACACATCTCTACGGGCCGTCGGGGCCTGGACGGCCCGTCCTAATGTGCCTTTTTCAGACTTTTCAGTCTGAACTGCCTGCTTTTGCAGGAGTTCAGACCGATCAGCTGTTACATCGTACTTATACGGGCCGTCTGGGCCTGGACGGCCCGTCGTTTTTGTCTTTTCTGCTAACAAACGGCCCGTCAAGGCCAGGACGGGTAGTCCTGAAACCCTAATTTCGCTTAACGGCCCATCTAGGCCTCGACGACCCGTCCTAAGGTTGTTTAGGGTTTTTTTGGGGTTGTGTAAATAATATCACCCTTTGGAATTCCAAACCAATCAACCATTGTACGAGTAGATGTGGCTATGGTTTGTTTGGGTTTGGTCCGGTTGTCCGAACTAGTTCGAAACCTGCAAATGGGACCCACCAATCACTCACTGTAAAAGTGGGGTGTGAGGTGGAGGTTTGGAATGAGTTATTGTTGTAAGAAAAAAATATATTTGAAATAGTTTTGGTTTGGAATGATATGGTAGGTTTGAGATTTTGGACAACTAAATTATTGTGGATGCTGTAAGATAAACTGGTTTATAACTACTTTTATAATTTTAAAGTGTTTCAATGTAATTAAATCAAGCAAGAAGCTACTCGGCACTTGGGCCTTTGGTAGTGTTAGGTTAGGCCTTTGGGGTATATGATGAACTAACTTGTTCACCAGATTCTTACTCGACTTTTTATAAGCCCAATATCCAACAAGGCTCGCTCATATCTGGGCTGGCATAAGTTTGTTTAGCTCTTCAATAAACTTTTAAATTTAAGATGCAAAGTAATCTTTCGATTTCCTCTTCAATTAATAACTTTGTTAAGTCATTTAAAATATTTCATTCATACTCTAATAACTTTCATAAATACCCCACTAAATATGTGGAGAGTACATCAGTTAAATCTATATGTATCAATCTCATATTATTCTTATTTCTTTTAAATAAACAATAGATATACTGTATTTCTTCCCAATTCCAACTACACCATGACTGAAAGGTCATGGGTTCGATTTTTTAGAGTGTCGGGTTTTACCGATTATTCCATTGTCGTGTCTTTGGGCGAGTGGATAGTCAGGTTTTCCCCGGAACTGGTGGACTTGGTGAAACCATGAGCTCTCTTACATGTCTGGCTATGCCGGGTGGAAGGGGTCCTCATTTGACTGAGTAGGGACTCCGAAGGGAGTTCGTGGTGAATTTTGTTGGCTGTTCAAAAAGAATTACAAAAATAGAAATCAATTTAATGTCATCAAACTAAACTAAGATTATGGTATATTAATTAACAAAATATGCAAAATGTTTTACTATCTTTCTTCCCTGATCAAGGAGTTACAATATATATATAACTAATTTTCAAGTTTTAGAGAGTTTTATTTTTATTTATTGTCTATTTGACCTACTTTTAGGTGAATAACGAAATAAAACCAAAAAAAATGTATATTTAATTGACTTGTTGGAGAAAAAGTAACATACAATGAACCTGTAAAACAGTATCATTTACAAACTACAATAAATAAAATGGAACAAATGGGAAAATACTTTACTACTTTATAACACAAACCAAAACGAATTAACTTTTACATAATAATCAACACTAATAACTTTCCATTTCAAATTCCGTTGAATATATGTGCCCTGATCGCATTCATGCGACCCTACTTGCATTTTGACTCCTAAAATATGCTACAAAAAGCAAGTATATGCATATTGAATGACCTGAAGGCCTACAAGTTGCATTCTGAAATTAAGGTCCAGTTGTACAAACTTAATTCACTAACACACTAAAGAATATGCACCAACTTGTGGACAAACTCCACTAGGAAGAAGTTCTATGAATCTTTCCATAGTTATGATAGTTATAGACATATTATATGTTTATATTCGATGGCTGCTATAAGTTTTTTATATTCGATCGAGGTCGTAAAATTAACAACATATTCTCAAGAAACTTTCCATCATTTCTTAGCCGCGTATACCTTAGATTGATTTAGGTAACTTTTCTTTCGTGTCTTCTGCTTCTTGCAAACAATTTGATTATTCATAAACTTTGATATGATTCGGTTTTGCAGTCCAGAATTTGAAACCGGTCCTTTTAACCTTTATTATTTATTGTTTGTTTTTTTTTTTTCATATCCGGAATATGTAGTTATGTGTACATTATATATTTTTAACCACCTTAACGTTTTAAATTTTTTTAAACAAATAAAAGTAGGTTTAAAACAACTAAACCATAGTTAGCGATTTGACCAAGCTAGAATTTATGGCAAAAACCAATCAGACTATACTGTGAACAACCCTAACTTTGATACATCAGTTGTTAAACAAGAGAAGCCTTGTATAGTAGTTGAAGTTGAAACATCAAATGGTAGTGGTGTCGTGATGCATGAATGTATTGATAACTAAATTATTGAGATCGGTAAATTTCGTTTCCATAGAGGAGTTCGTTGTAGTAACTTGAATATATAGGCTAATGTCCATCAATAAATAAATAAATAAAACGACATATAATGCTCCAAGAATCTAAGCAGTTAATGCAGTAAAATATCGGATATCGGTGAAAGACCAATATTTAAGATATAGGTTATCGCGGTGAAATATCGGTAGGATATCATGAATTTTTATATCATGCAAAATCCACACATATAGCAATTTAACACTAACAATTCAATATACTCTCTTATCATTAACAAATTAACCTTTTAGAATTTGCAAAACACTAAAAATTGTAGTAATTAAGTAGGAACTTGTTAAGACTTAAAACACTAATATTTAACACTAAAAATTAACAATTAAGACATAAGAAAATAATAACAACTATAATTAGAAGCAAGACAAATGGAAGAACTAAGAAGAAAAACATTAATATCGGGAACATCGGTGATATATCTGTCAAATATCGGTAAAATATCCGACAAATATTGCAAATATCGCCGATAATATCGGTACCGATATTTTTTACCGATATATCGGTTGATGACCGATAATCAAAATATCGGTGATATATCACCAATATATCGGCCGAGTTAACTACTTAGCTATTAATATAGTTCGATTGTTCGGCTTGATCATTTTTTTCTTGCGTGAAATTAAATAATAAAAACATCTTCTTAGATTGATTTAAAATATGAAAACATCTATGGATAAAAAGGGGATAGCGGCGCAGCTTATTGCCCACTTACCTACTATATAAATGTAACTTGTTTTGTCTTGCTTTGTTTGTTAAAAAAATCATCACTAAATTTGCCAAATAAAAAAAAATCTATGGATAAAAAAAACAACTATATTTATTAATTCCATATAGAAAAAGTAATGGTGTACTTTGTATAGGATGAGAAGGACCCAAAGAGGAATGCTCAATTAGTAAGTTTTTAGTGTTTTAAACCAAGTGGTGCGATGTGCAATGAATCTTGGAAGTTGTTGGTAATATTAAACCTCAACTTGTTTTACTTTAAAGATATTCTTCTTTTACCAAATAAAGCATTACTTGTAGTGTATTTTAATACAAAAAGAAAAATACTTGTTATATATACAATATTTCGCTGTAAAATATTGTTAATAATTACTTGGGAATTTTTAGCATTTCAAGTGATAAAAGAGTCTTATATTTCGATCAAAATTATTTTAACAATCATTTGAGGTGTAAGAAAGTACAGTATATATTTCCCTTGCAAAGTTCAACTTCTATAAACCAAAAGAAAACAATAATAACTCTCTTTAGTTGTCAATATTATGAGAGGTATATACATGCATAGACTGAGGGATGTATACGTCTATATTCAAACGAATATCGTTATGTTTATGTAAGACTATTTCAAATGAGTATAAGCTGTATTGGACTTGGAAAGTGTCGTTTATGATATGAACTTATGTCAAATTCTTTTACGTAGCGTAGATAGAGACATGTTTTTCATGTAACCAAAATTAAATGGCAAATAACGTCTTTAGTGTATGTTTGTACCATTTGATGTGTAATCGACCTAAGTAGGTCATGGGCTACTTGAAATCAGATGAGTAAAATCTTAAAATAAGATGCGTTTAAATGAGCTTTTTTATTTAATGAGCCTATACCCAAGCTTTCTTTAAAACTCTTATAGAATTTAGTTAGGGTTAACATTTTAGCAAGCAAGGTTCATGTATCTCAAGACCGTCTACATCAACTAACCTTCACAAAAGTCCATTAAGTGTCCCATCTTGTAGATGTGGTTTTGAAATCGAGAAAATATCACCACGTCTATTATTCGGGTTGTTTGTGGCCATTTTTTTAAGTAGACTGGAAGTAGTTGAAAGAGAGATGATTGTTGGTTTTTTGAGAAAGTAGAATAAGGTAATATACAAAGTACACTTAACATACAAAGTGTAAAAAGTAATTGCACATGAAGTAAAATAACAATTGAAAATCACGGATGTAGGAAATCAAAATTACGGAAAAAAAATCATACATCAAGTTACGTATAAAGTAAAATAATAAATGAAAATTACGCATGAGAGAAATTAATATTATTCAACTATATATTATAATTATTTTTTACACTTTGTACGTTAACAATCATTTGTATTTAAACCTTTTACTATATATACATACACACACACACATATATATATATAATTTGGATCATTTAAGAACCACCATTTAAAAAGAGAACTCAATAACTAAATGTGAACACAAACTTCCCTCCACCAAAAAATAAAAAGTAATATTAAAAATTATATAACCTAAAATATAAATAACTAAAAACACCAAAATGTTTATCTAGTTTTACTTTTTCGGAAAAAAAAATAAAAAAAATGGCTTATATTACGTCATGTCTAATGCACATGTGCATTTTGCTGTTAGATATATACAGACATGTACCGTATGTACATGTGCATTTCACTATTAGACCATATGTATTGGGGCTTGAAAAACATAAGGCCCCTGTTTCTGATTGATCCACGTGACAGCAAAGTTAGCATGGGGCTTGAATTCAAAATGGGGTGTAGTGGGAGGGGAAAATTTGGGGCGCTAATTTTATTTAAAAAAAAAAAAGCTTCTTCTTCATCATCACCATTCACCTTCTTCTTCATCATCATCACCATCACCACCACCTTCTTCTTCATCATCACCACCACCATTCACCCACCACCTTCGCCGTCACCGCCTTCATCATCACCGCCACCTGATTCTTTCTTCTTCTCCCCTCTTCCTCCTTTCTTTCTTCTTCTTCTTCCCTCCTCCTTTCTTTCTTTCTTCTTCTTCCTTTCATTCTTCTTTCTTTCTTTCCTCCTTCACCGTACACCATCACCACCACCACCATCACCGCCACCTTCACAGCAGACCACCACCATCATCGTCATCTTCACAACAATGACTGTTGATCAAGATGAGGTGTCGACATTTGATTGATTAATGGTTTTGTTCCATAGCGCTATGTTAATAACGCCTGGGATGGTTTTTGCTTGATGGTGCCCCACCGTTCCGTTGTCACGCTAATAATAGTGTTGCACTACATATGGTCTTAGAACACACTTTTAAATAAATTGTCAATTACCATAATTAAAATGATCATTAAATGCACGCGATGTGAGATATAACGAGGCAAGAATTTTATTCATTGATCATTAAATTCACGCGAAGTGAGATAATCAATACACTCAAACTCGTCAATTGTTTAGTCATGCATATTATAATATAAATTAAGAATAAGACACGTGTAGGACAAGAAACACGAATAAACTTAAAACAACTCTATATAAATATTATAAAATAAGATATGTGTATCGCATGCACATGTGCATTTCACTATTATAGTTAAGTTTTTTTTTTTAGAGTTTAGTTTTTATGTATGGTGGGAGAGGGTTAGGTTTTTTGGACAATGAGGTGGGGGTTTAGCTGCACATGTGAGATGGGGGGAATTAAAAAAAAAAAAAAAAACTTTGTGTAAAACATATTCTTTTGAGTACCATCATTGAAAAAAAAAATATCATACATCTAAACTATATCATCTGTATTATATAGGATTTAGAACATCTCATAACAAATGAATAAAATAAATAAACAGCACCAAGTCAAATATTCCTAATTATTGCTGGTAAAAGGATGATACTTGACTTTGACTTATGTTTAAAATGCCCCACACAAACAAAGCCTATTTAGTTTTCATCGAATAAACCACGCAATATATATGGTGGGAAGTGACACCTATTTAGATTGTGAAAATTGATTGGGCTGAGAACGTGGTAACACCTAGTGAACTTGTTACCATGGTTGGGTGCATTGAACACAAGTCCTTGTCTATGAAAGGGAACCATCAAATATAAATTGTGTCAAAAGAATATGATTTTTGCAATAATTGAACGTATGATAAAGATTGTGAGTGTCATATATGCAAGGCAATAATACAACCACGTTGATATAGTATAACGTCTCAAAACCCATAGGTCTCAACAGTTGGATTAACATATTACGGTGTATCTCTTAAACCGAAACTTCATTCATATGCAGCGTAAACCATTCGTAACATAGCACTTGAACACGTCAAGTACATACTTCGTAATTAATATCATATATTGTAAATATGGTGTTGATTATACATTGATGTAATTTAGGATATCTCCCCAAAATAGTGGAGATTCTGTTGTAATTATCCCTATATTATCATGTATCACCAATTGAGAAAATCAATGAAGAATAATATTTCTCACATGGTATCACTAGCCTAGTTGAAACTCTAGACCACCCTCTGCCGCCGTCGACCTTCTTTGTCCGGCAGCCTTCCCCTCATCCACCTGCTACCTTCTAAACTCTACCCCTCCTTCTTTCTCATGGCCTCTCCTCTTCACTCGGCCCTCGCGGTCACCAACATCAAAACTCATATCCCAATCTCCCTGGAAAAGGACTCCCCTCATTACTCCACTTGGTCGACCCTATTTCAGGTTCATTGCCGTGCCTACGAGGTGCACGATCACCTGTTACCACGTCCCACACCATCGGCTTCGTCTTCTGCTGATGCCGATAAGGCTGCAACCACTTCTGCAGCGGAGGCACTATGGTCACGTCTTGACGCCATAGTCCTCCAGTGGATCTACGCCACTATCTCCCAACCCCTCCTTCATATTATCCTTCAACCCGGTCAATCCGCCTACGAGGCTTGGTCGTTGATTCAAAACGAATTCAACGATAACAAAACTACCCGTGCTATTTTCCTCGGACAAGAATTTGCCACTCTCAGCCTTGCTAATTTCTCCTCCATGTCCGATTACTGTCAACATGCTACGCACCTTGCCGATCAGTTAGCGAGTGTTGGTGCCCCTGTTGAAGACCACATGCTCGTGATCAAGGTTCTCACCGGTTTAACGGAACAGTACGATGGTATCTCCACTATGCTCCGGAACAAAGATCCTCTCCCACTCTTCAGCGAAGTTCACTCTCGGTTAACAATGGAAGAAACTACCAAAAAATCCCACCTTGCTCGTGCTTCTCAGGTCGCTTCCACGGCGTTGGCTGCCACGGTGTCTAACACCACCTCTTCCCCAGCGTCTCAGGCTGCATCCTACTCTTCGGACCGTCCACGTGGTCGCCCCAGACGAGGCTCCGGTTCTGGAAAAGGCAACGCCGGCACTGCTCGTCATCGGCCAGGTAGCTTCTCAAGTCAAACCTCTCAGCCCACACACCCATATATCATATTCCCCTCTAATTGGACTGCACAACAGTGGGCCGGTATTTTAAATAGCCCAAATCAGACCTGGTCTCAACCTCAACGGGCCCAAACTCAGCCACAGGCCCACCCACCCTGCCCCTACCCCTCGCGGCCGAGCAGCAACAGCCCGGGGATATTGGGCTCTAGACCTGATCAGGCCCACGTCACATGTTACTCACCAACGGACATTGAACAGGCCCTATACACTATGTCCCTGAACCCTCCGGATCACGGGATTATGGACTCGGAAGCTTCGTCTCATTCGGCAAATCAGAAAGGTATATATTCCCCGTCTAACTTTAATTCGTGCACTAATAAAAATATAATTGTTGGTAATGGCATGTCGATCCCGGTTTTGGCTCAAGGCAACCAGACCCTCCCACCACCATTCCCACCTTTAAAACTCAATAATGTTTTATTTGCACCTCATATTATTAAAAACCTCATTTCAGTTCGCCGTCTTACGACTGATAATTTGGTTTCCATTGAGTTTGACCCTTTTGGTTTTCTTGTGAAGGATCTCAAAACTCGGGCTCCTATACTTAGATGCAACAACACTGGCGATCTTTACCCACTCACGCAACCACTTCCGCTACCTCTCGATCAACCTACGGCCCTCACCACCATCACTCAAGATCGCTGGCATCAAAGACTAGGACATCCTGGCAACAATTTACTACAATCTTTAAAATTGTCGTCTTTTATTGATTATGGCAAATGTAATAAAACCTTATGTCAATCTTGCATTTTTGGTAAAAGTGTACGATTACCTTTTTATGACTCTATTAATGTTACTCGTTTGCCATTTGATATTTTACATATATAGTGATCTTTGGACCTCGCCTATACTCAGTACAGGGGGGCACAAGTATTACATTCTGTTTTTAGACGACTTTACCAACTTCCTTTGGACTTTTCCCCTTGCCAATAAATCCCAAGTGTTCACAACCTTTACCCAACTCCACAACCTAGTTCACACTCAATTTGAGCGTTCCATCAAACAATTACAGTGTGACAATGGTAAAGAATATGCAAATAATAACTTTTATACCTTTTGTCACTCTACTGGTATGCAATTCCGTTTTTCGTGCCCTTATACATCTTCACAAAACGGAAAAGCTGAACGCAAAATTCGAACCATAAATAATATGATCCGTACCCTTCTAGCCCAAGCATCCTTGCCACCATCCTTTTGGCACCATGCTCTAGAAACCGCCACCTACCTCCTCAACATTCTCCCAAACAAATCCTACAACTTTCGGTCACCCACCTCACTTCTCTACGGAGTCATTCCCGAATACGATCATCTTCGTGTTTTTGGATGTCTTTGTTATCCTCTCACTCCTTCCACCACCATACACAAACTTAACTACCGATCGAACCCATGTGTTTTCCTCGGTTACCCGTCTAACCATAGGGGATACAAGTGTCTCGATCTCACCACACATCAACTCATTATCTCTCGTCACGTTCACTTTGAGGAAACCATTTCCCATATGCCATCCAATCACCCACCACACCTCCGTCCTACGAATTCCTTAACCCCACCATAAACCCACTTGTTTGGGACCACCTCACACAAAATCCACCCGCACCTAATCCTCCTGTTGGGCCGTCTCCTGCTTCGGCCCCAACCTCACCACCTTCTACTGGGCCTTCTTCCCTTTCGGCTCAAATCCCACCTCCAGCTGGGCCGTCTTCCACTACGGATCCCAGCCCAACATCCCCTACTCCCAACCCACCTTTAACCAGCCCAACTACCTCTCCTTCTAACCACACCTCAGGCCCATCTAGTTCGGTTTTTCCCCACCACCAGACCAACTCTCCACCGAGTCCCGCCATGGGCCCAACACCCCCACCCCCTCCACCACCCCCCCCCCCCCACCTATGCGCACCATACACACTCGCTCTATGAGCGGAATCACCAAACCAAAACAACTCTTCAACCTACATGCCACCACCATTGTACCCATTCCCAAGAACCCTCAGGTTGCCTTAGCCACTCCAGAGTGGTACAATGTCATGTCTAACGAATTTAGTGCCCTTATTAAAAATAAGACCTGGGAACGTGTACCTCGCACACCTGATATGAACATTATTCGTTGCATGTGGTTATTTAAACATAAGTACAGGTCGGATGGCAGTCTCGAGCGTTACAAGGCTCGTTTAGTGTGTGATGGGCGTAAACAGGAACAGGGCATAGATTGTGGAGAAACTTTTAGCCCGGTTATAAAACCGGCTACTATTCGCACTGTTCTTTCTTTGGCTTTGGCAAAATCGTGGAGCATTCACCAACTTGATGTCACCAACGCTTTTCTGCATGGTAACTTAGCAGAAACAGTGTACATGCATCAACCCATTGGTTTTCGCCATCGGGACTTCCCAGATCATGTGTGTCTTCTTAAAAAGTCTCTCTATGGTCTCAAACAGGCACCTCGGGCCTGGTACCAGCGGTTTACGGACTTTGTTACTTCTCAGGGCTTGCGTCAAAGCAAAGTCTGACAATTCTCTGTTTGTCTACAAACATGGCAGCAACATCGCTTATCTTCTTATTTATATTGACGACATCATTCTCACTACCTCTAATGATAGTCTTCGTCAGCATCTTCTCAGTACTCTTGCAGGTGAATTCGCCATGAAGGATCTCGGTCCTCTTTCTTACTTCTTGGGGATACAGGTTACTCGCTCAGGTGACACGATGTTCTTGTCACAGCAGTCTTATGCACGAGACATCATTCATAGGGTTGCGATGGATGCATGCAAGCCTGCGGCCACCCCTGTGGATACTCAATCAAAGCTCTCGGCAGATTCAGGTCCTTTGTATGATGACCCTTCATCTTATCGCAGTCTGGCAGGTGCTCTTCAGTACTTGACCTTTACCAGACCGGACATCTCTTATGCTGTTCAGCAGATATGCATGTACATGCATGCGCCACGCGTCTCACACTGGAATGCGCTCAAACGCATTATTCGTTATATTCAGGGCACAGCTGACTATAGTCTTCACCTCACACCTGCTCAGTCCTTCTCTCTTGTTGCATACACTGACGCGGATTGGCAGGATGTCCGGATACTCGACGCTCTACATCAGGTTACTGTGTCTATTTTGGGGATAATCTAATCTCCTGGTCTTCAAAGCGTCAATCCACCATTTTCAGGTCCAGTGCTGAAGCTGAATACCGTGGCGTGGCTAATGTTGTTGCTGAACTATGCTGGCTTTGCAATCTTCTTCTGGAACTACAACATCCGATCACACGGGCTTCGATAGTTTACCAGTGATAACATCAGTGCCATTTATCTCTCTGGTAACCCGGTGCAGCATCAACGCACCAAACACATCGAGCTCGACATCCACTTTGTTCGTGAGCAGGTTTAGAAAGGCTGCGTTCGAGTTCTTCATGTCCACTCTCGCCATCAGATTGCAGATATCTTCACTAAAGGCCTCCCGCGTGTGCTCTTTGATGACTTTCGGAACAGTCTCAGCATTCGTCCACCCTACGCTTCGACTGCGGGGGTGTAATAGCATATATTGTAAATATGGTGTTGATTATACATTGATATAATTTAGGATATCTCCCCAAAATAATGGATATTTTGTTGTAATTATCCCTATATTATCATGTATCACCAATTGAGAAAATCAATGAAGAATAATATTTCTCACAGTAATGTGTGCGAACTTTTGAAAATAGCATAACGTAATGTAATGTAACATAACACAAAGGTCATGTTTAACCTTGTGAGTGATCATCCAAACTCCTTAGTGATAGTCGTCACTAACTTCCTATAACATACTCATACCGTTGGTCGTAGCCAACATCCCATGACATACTCATACCGTGAGAGTGGCCAACTTTCCGTAACATACTCATGTCGTTAGCCGTTACTAACGTCCAACATACTTATAACACATGTCGTTAATTGTTGTCAATGTCCCATAACATACTCATAACACATGTTTATACGAATGTTAATACCATTAGTCGTCCCCAACGTCCTTTAATTTAACATGACACTGACTTAGAAAACTTTGTCTTTTAAACCTTGTCTTTAACAACATAGCGACAAGTTCTTTGCTTAGAAGTCATGTATGTTAATTTAATTATCAGATGCAGATAAATTATATGATTCTGGTTGTGATTCAGTTTACATATCTATAAGAGCATTCACAGTAGGTTATGCATATTTATGTGAAAGAAGCCTCCATATTTTGATATGTGGTAGTAAATGATTGTGAGTGAAGGATATAGACAAGTTACTGTTCATCTCTATATTTGATATGGAACTGTTCATCCTTCATAATTTTTTAATATTTTTGAAAGTGGTTGTGAGTAGAGGAGAGAGAAAAGTTAATAATAAAAGTATAGAGTAAATATTATTTAATTGAAAGAAGTGAGAAAAAGTAGTGTTTTTAGAGTAATTATAGAGAAAATATGTAGAAGCTAGTGTGAATGCTCTAAATAAGCATATCCAAAGCAATCAATCAAAATATACCACATAAATAGCCAACATTTTATACATGTATCAATTTGATTAACGTTGTTTTGTGAACCCCAAATTGCTATAAAAGTTTTTTTTTTTTGTGTCGGTTAAATTCAAGTCTTTCTATCTGGCTTATCTTACGTGACATTTTCTGATTGGATGCTTTTAGTTACGCGTTTTAATGGGCTAAAATTCATTATCTAATTTTACTAAAACTTAATAAAATAAAATAAAAACTTGATATGTATTTACTTGATATGTATTTATTATTTCTTATTTATTACTCCCTCCGTCCCACTTTAAATGTCCCACTTTCAAAAACACACATTTTAAGAAATTTTTTGTTTGTATGTGGTAAAATGACAATAATATCCTCAAAAGTGGTGATTGTGTTTTGTCTTTTATGGGCAAAACTGGAAATTACATTTCCATTTTTGGAAAGGGACATTTAAAGTGGGACAAACAAAAAAGGAAATGAGGACATTTAAAGTGGGACGGAGGGAGTATTATTTATTAATAAAAGAATTTGAACATTTATCCACCAATAAAAAAAAATATATATCCTAATCATATGGTTCAGATATTTCCTAGGTTAGAACTCCCAATATGTTTGAATAAAGAGACATGGTAGTTTCATTGTTGTTGCATATGGTCCTACCCCTTCTCCCTCAAACAACAACATTGACAAACACCCTCTCTTCACAACTTCAACTTCACACACACACACTCACAACACTCATCTAACATATATGATATATGATATATGCACCCCATATATCACCAACCACCGACAATCTTTCATGCACATGTTCAACTTATAACCGGCGACTTTAGTTAAAACAAGAAAAAAAAAAAGATTCATTCAAACGTGGTATTGACTACTATTGATGTCCAAGAATCAACAAACTACTAATAGTAAGTACGTTAAAACTGTTACGGCCCAAACAAGAGAACTCATCTCAAAAGGCTTGTAAACACTAACAGAAGACGATGAAGTTTCGATGGTCGTTCGGTTTGATAGCTGTGGTGGTGATGGTGGTGCTCACGTTGATGATGGTGGTTCTACCGTTGCTACTGCCGCCGCTACCGCCGCCGCCACAGCTACTGTTGTTGATTCCGGTATTACTTATGTTTGTTCTTCTTTTCTTGGCTTTTACACCATCTAAGGTCCCACCATGAACCGTACGTCGTCGTATCTTGTTCATATACCATGCAATGAATCTGGCTGGCATGGAGTCTATTTTAAAAGTGTTTTAATTCTTTGGTTCACTGTTGTTTGTTTGTCTCACATATGGTAAATAGTTTATTATATAATCAGGATATGATTTAAATGTTTAATAAAGTAGACTTTAATTTGTTTCAATTTAATAACCTATATCTATATATCTGATAAATAAATAAATATATAACTGGTTGCGTAACGTGTTACATAGTAACGTGTTACATAGTTATAGTTATATTAGCTTAAAAAGTTTTTTCTAGCTTTTTAATACCACCTCTTTGTTTTATATTTCTTAATTTATAAAAAGAGTTAATTTCAATTAGATACTATCTCAAAACATAATTTTATACTTTATAAATCTTCATTACTAAAGGGTGGAGGGGCCGTTTCCATCCCTGCCGGCGTGAACCCATGCCATCACCTAGTTCTACGTTGTCACCTCATCTCAATGTATTTCAACCCAAACAAACTCATCATACTTGTTGCGGTGTTCTAACTCCATCTTATGAACCTTTATGCTTCCCAAGAAATTCAGCAAGCTCTTTCTCCTTCCCTCCATCATCTTGGTAAGAGTTAACGAACCCGTGAACCAACTTACAACCCCATCTTTGGGCACTTACGTCGGTTAGCTCCATCTTGTGAACTCGCTTTCCATCCATCTGGTAGACGCCAAATCCACCCTAACTATTTAGTATTTTTTTTTAAATTTAACTTTTATAATACACATGTTTCTTATTAATCCCTAATATAAAAGTTATTATAAACATAACTATGTATTAATCCCGTTTAAAATTTAAGGGGTCGATTTTCTATTTATATCACATTTATCCCATCGTAAACAAAACATAAATATATAAATTATATATCATTATTAGTTTATTACTATTCTTAGAGGAATAAATTAAGGCTTGATACCTCTTTTTATGTTAGTGTACTCTCGGTTAGGTCTGTAAACGAACCGATCATTTATAAACTGTTCGTGAACTTGTTTAGCGGGAAGTTCGTTTATTTAATAAACGAACAAAATATTTGTTCATTTAGTTAAATGAACGAATATGAACAAACGTTATGTTCATTCATTCATTTATGTTCATGAACGTCCGTTTATGTTCGTTCATATATGCTCGTTTAAGTTTTGCTAATTGCATAAGTATTTATATTTATATTATAAACCTAAAGTAGGCTTTACCTACTACAACCAATTAGTAATTGGGAATTTTTAGTAGGGGTATTGGATTTTAATAATACAAACTTTTACTTAATAGCCGACAATAGTGTACTTCAAAAATTCCCAACAACGATCCCAACTTTCAACGTATTGGCCAACAATGAACCTTTGTTAACGGAGAACTAACTCAGTTAGAGGATGCTGATGTGGACGATGACATGGCATGTCACGTCATCATCCACTAACTGAGTTAGTTCTCAGTTAACAAAGGTTCATTGTCGGCCAATACATTAAAAGTTGGGACGTTGTTGGGAATTTTTTAAGTACAAATTATTGTCGCCCAATAGATTAAAGTTTGGATTATTAAAATCCAATATCCCTTTTTAGTAATACCAAATCGTTGACATTTATTATGTTAATGAATGTTCGTTTAATGTTTATGTTCATTCATGAACTGTTCGTTTAGGTTTTAAACAAACGAACATAAACGAACACGAACATGACAAATTTCTTAATGAATGAACACGAACACAAAAATATGTTCAATTATGTATTCGTGTTTTGTTAAAGTTAAATGAACAAACACGAACATGCCTTTATTCCTGTTTGTTCGGTTCGATTACAGACCTACTCTACTTCACCATCTCTCTATTTATAAGTTTCGAGTTTTCTTCTTTTTCCAACCTCTTTTACTACACAGTACACACCAACTTATTCACATCATCATCAATATCAATACTTTGCGTTTGGAACACAACTCCGACCAACCTATGAAAAATTGAAAACTCGTCCCTACCAAAGTACTCGGCCACATGCCACTGGCAAGATAGAAACCTTTTTAGCAAATGAATTGTCTTGTTTGATAAAGTTGTTATTCTTCGTATGTTTTATAACCTTTTAAGCAAATTATGTTTGTTGTTATTCTTCACTTATTTTCGGTGTTTACAACTTTACATAAGTATTATATAACAAGGAAAGGTTGATTCGCGTCCAATGCTAAACTCAAGTTTTACATTTAACTAATGACGCTTGATAATTTTCAGATAAAAATATTTATATATATATCTTTACCGACGAATTACAATGCTTCGTAGCTTCATCGGTTTATTACCAACGTATGAGTCTATCAATGAAAGTCATTTGTTTTGTAGTTCACCATGTGACAATTGATGTATTAATACAAGCTTAAACCTTGCACGAAACTCCCGCATGTAAGGGTAGCGAGAGTTTCGGGTCAAGTTGAGTCAAATCTACGCATACTTATCCTGTATTTATCTGAAAGGTTGTTTCTATGACTCGAACCTGTGACCTCCATGTAACGTAGCTTACTGTTGTTTTATAATTAATGTTTTAAAAATATACTAAAGTATAATTTACTAAACCAAATGAAATAGTAGTCAAATTTATAATGGAATCTATCTTAGAGTATGTGTTTGCAAACTTAGAATTCACGATTACCAGAATGATTATGTTGCATTGCGTTCTAGAATTTATCACTTATCCAATTCTATTGTGCAACGACTCTTGGTTTTATGGTACAAAATATTTGACCAATTAGTATTGTTGCTTTGTCGTGGAATATATATCCATTTAAAAGATGGTAAAGTCTTATTATTTCAAATTTTTGACTAATTTTATAGATATGAGAATTTATTTACAACAAATATATAAAATTTGCTCAATATGATATGTAACATGTTGATTTTGTAGATGTAAGTATCGAGTCCCAATGTAATTTTTATAAAAATAAATATTTGTGTTACAACTTGAAAATATTTGCAATGAAATAGCCGCATATAAACTCAAGGACTCGATCAATGTGGCTTCACAATAGTTTGTATGTATATTGGAGTTTTTTGTCAAAATGGTGGATTTTTTAGAGTTTTTTGTGCCTTTGGTAGATGTCAGTTTTGGTTTTTGGCATTTGGAAGACCCGCAATCTAAGATTGCGGGATTGATTATGTGGCATGCCACCTTGGACGACCAAAAATTAGACTTGGATATGGCTGGACAAGGTGGACGAGACTTGGATTACGTGTCAGTCCCGCAATCTTAGATTGCGGGAATAGGGTTTCAAAAAACAGTCTCGCAATCCTAGATTGCGGAAATGGGTCAGAAAAACCAGACTCTCGCAATCCAAGGATTTCTTATATAACATACACACTCGTTTAGATAATATAACATACACACTCAAACACAAACCGACTAATATCCGAATTCCATAATTTTCATGCGTTAGAGGCGATGGTTTTTTAGTGTTGTTGGATCCGTGTTACATTTGTATGAAATCATTTAGACCGATGTTACATTTGCACGTGATATAACACATGTTAAATGGCAATCTGATCATGTGATTTCAAATATATTAATGTTGGAGGGTCCAAAGGATGTAGAAGAATCCATCTAGTTTTTGATCATGACTTCTTTATCTTTATACATCTAGAAAGTTGGTAGTATGTATGTGTGTAATATATGATAGCTTACCTACTCCAATAAGTAGCCAACTCCATCCTTATGCATATATGCGTACTAGCTTGTGTTAGTGTAGGGCTCCTATAGTCCTATGGATATAAATAGGTAATGTTTTTCTTCATATATATTATATAAGCATGGTGTCACTGAGATAAGACAGGGAACATATATACTTTTAAAGGTTTGCATAGTTCAGTTCAATTCGGTTATAAGTCTAAATTAAATCTGAAGTCAATGGTTAATCAATCTTATAAGCAATTTGGTTCGGTTTATTTTGTTAGATTATTGGTTTTTAGTTCGGTTCAATTAATTTTTGTTAATAACCAAAACCAAACATTTGCAAAAAAATTTGCTTATGAGTGTATGAAATGTGAGGTATAAATACATAAAATTAATGTATAAAAGCTAAAAATATATGATACATGAATAATTAGGTTTCGGTTTGATTAACTTCGGTTTAAGAGTAAAAAAACATATAACCGAAATTAAGTTAATTTGGTGTTTGGTTAATTCAGTTTTGGGCCCTTTGGCCGAACATTGTCCTAAAATCACACTTTTTTTTACCATGATACATTTCTAATTGTTTGTACCTTTACAAATTTTTCGTTGAACGAGTTGGCTCCGTTTATAAATTCTTGGCATTTTTTGGTTTAGAGTGTCTAGAAGCTGTTTTGACCATAATAATTTTGCAACTGTTGCTATAACAAATAAGGGTCTAACGCTGAGAAAGAGTCTCACAGGGATAAAATGGTTAAAGGGTTTAGTTTCACCAAACGCAGGTCGTGGAGTCCCTCTACGTTGTAAACGTAGATGGGAGATTCAAGAGTTTTTGTTTTTGTTGTTATTCTGATTTGGGAAAGTCCCAAAATCAGAATGTCGATGTTATTATGTTGAGTTTGTGATAAGTGAGTTAGAGAGAATATCACACGTGAAGTGTGATAGAAAGAAGGAATAGAAGTGTGAGTGTGTAAGGGACAATCAGGAAGATTGTCTGATGCTCACTTTATAGAAGAGGAATCTTGAATATTGGGAAGGCCAAGACTCTTGATCCTAATTACAACCAAGGACTTTCCACTTAAGCCGATGAAGGCTTGAGACCTGCGGGTAATAGGGTGTGACTCTCCCACGTGATGGTTGTGTCCAGCTGCTGGGGTCAAACGATAAAGCAGTGACAAGACATGTCACTAGTCTGATTCCCTTTTGCTGACGACCAGCATTGCTTTGTGATCCCTTTAAGCTTTTAACCTTCCAAGCAAGTTAGTCAGTTTTTTTATCCTTGGACTACCCACGTCATCAGCTTCCCAAGTCAGAGGCGTTTGTAGTTAGCTCAAAGGCTTCTGACTTTTCACAGCTTTGAAAAGGCTTCAGGCGTTGAAGGCTTAGTTTGGTTTAAGGCGGTGAAGCCTGTGATTTTGAATTTGAATTGATAGTTGATGTGACAAGTGTCAGTCTGTTAGAAGGCGGTTACTTATTTCTTTAGCCATGATTATATCTACCGGTTATTAAATGATATAATTTTCTTTACATAATCACTTTTACTTTGTCATTTCAGATTATTTTCCTATCCTTCCAAGGTTTTCTTCTTAGGGTTTCATTTCGCCTTCATCAATAGGTCAATCTTTCTTCTTTATTTTTCGTGTCTGATCATCCCTTTAACCGGTAATGGGTGCTAAAATGGACATTGCCGTTAGTTATTCCACCCTCACTCAGGAGGAGGTTGAGGCTTTCTGCTCCGAGTGGGGAATCGATTTATCTATCGAACCTGTTGCACCTGGGCTTGATAAATCTATAGATCAGTGTCCACAAGGTTAAATCACCTTATATTGTCGTCATTTAAATTTTCCAACCTTCGTCATCCTTTTTCGATCTTCGTTTTAAACGTGTTGGTGTATTATCGAGTTTCTTTCGGTCAGTTGCACCCTCATGTGTAATCTAGGGTTTTGCATTTTGAGGTTTTGTGTCGTGCACTGGGCTATGACCCGAGTTTGTTGATGTTTCGTCGGTTCTTTCGTTTAGCCAATAACGGTGACTGGTTACCTTTGAGACAACTCAGATTGATGTCGATTTGATTTCCTCACGCGTTACCACTGTTGGTGTGTGGAAAACTAGATTCTTTTGGGTTTCTGAGTCCATTGTTCCATTCAAACTAGTTTGGAGGCATCATGATGTTGTGTTGAATGAACTTGAACCATCTGAGTCTGAGTTAGACAAGCATTTTCTTGAGGCCCTTCGTGGATGTCGTTCAAGGCTTCGGCCGTTCCCTGAACCCTTCTTGGTTATGTCCGGTATTAGCATCTGTTGGGACAAAATGGACCGGGATCCTGTTCCAAGGAGAGGTGATCAGGGTACGAATTCTTTATGTTTCCCTTGTTATTTTTTATTTTTGTTTAGTGCTCATATCTTCGTTTACTTTTGTAGTTATGTCTGCTTTGGATTTCATCAAGAGTGATGATGCTTCGGATATTGTATTTGGGGAAACTGAAGCAGCTCAAGGGGATGATGCAGTGGCCAAGTATGAAAAATGCCGGTATGATAGGGTCAACTACACAAATGTCCCAAATGTGAAGGGTTTTACCAAGCATTGTTCCTCAAGACCTTCTACTAGGCGTTCAAGCCGTCGGTTGTTGAAGGGTGTTAATCAACCAAGTAGTTCTGATGTTGTTGGGGTTAATGACGACATTGAGGATTTAGGGGATCAGGATGGTGGTGAGGGTGATCTAGGGGATGAGGTGGAGAAGTTGCCGGTTGTTTCAGGGAAGAAGGTGAAAGGGAAGGGTAAGAAGGTTGTCAGTCCCAAAGCTGCTGATTTGAAGAACGCTGAGAGTTCTATGAGTATTGAGGGTGAGAACATCTATGTTCCGGAGTGGGGTATGAAGGTGAGTGACAATTTCAAGTCCTCGGCCGTTTGTGAGGAGGTGTTAGCCCACTTTGCCCCTCCGAATGTGAGGGTTTCTTTTGAAGCCATGGATGATGACTTGTTACTGTTAAAGATGTTGATGGGAGCTTGCCACCTTTCTTTTATGCTTCCAGAAGGAGTGGCGAGGTTTAGGAAAAGGATGTCGGAATACCAGGAGTTCTCTAAGAAAAAAGAGAAGATGAAGACTTCCATTTCTGCCTTGACGAAGAAGGTTCAAGGCTTCGCTGAAAATGAGAAGACACTTGATTGAAGAAGGAGCATGAGGCTGAAAAGGTTAAGCTAGAGGCGGACAGGGTTGCATTCGAGGTTTGGCAGAAGGCTTTCCAAGAGGAGGAAGGAGGGTTAAAGGCTTCACGTGCCCAACCTTCTGAAGACAATAAATGGCTGATCGAACATGACTTTAACCAAGTGGTGACTTAACTCCTTCATTCTTCTGAGTTTAACTGTTTAACTCAGCCTTGGGGGAAGTTTATACGAAGCTATTCAACCATGGGTAGCACTTGGTGTACATGGCTGGTTATAAGGCTCATGAAACTGGGCAAGCTCTGGGACAGTCTCATCTTTATCAGCCTAAGGCAATGGATGTGTTTAAGGAATCAGTGCTAAAGATGGAATGCCTAACTTACCCTTATGTCGCCAAGCTATCTGCTTGTCATGGTAAGCCTTTGTCTATGCTGTAGGGATTGAAACCTCCAGGCCATAACGAAGCCGTTTGTGCTAAAGTCCTTGAATCCTTTTCCAAGAAGAGATCATACTCAGGCGATAGTGAAGAAACCTTGGATGTGGGTGAAGAAGGTTCAAAGGATGCGATCTTGGAGGATTCAGAGATTGCAGGAGAGGTTGGTGGAAAGAAAGCTAAGTAGCTGAAGAAGACAAAGAAGGCGAAGAATGATGAGGTGGCTGCAAAGGAAGCTGGGGTCTCGAAGCCTTCTCCTTCAGACGTTGCAGCCTAAGTGTTTATGTTCTTCTTGATTCGTAGCTTTCTTAGCATGTGGCTTGTAAACAATTCAAGTTCTTTTGGGGTCTTTGAACAATATGTCAGTTAGGGAACCTGCTAAGGTTCTATGTGTTGTGGTTGGCTTATTAAAGCCTTTGAACAATTTGTAGGATTATGGCCCGAAGGCCTTTATTATGATGTGGAATGTTGGCCCTTAAGGCCTTTTGTTACATGCTTATGTTTGTTTAGATTTGCTTGTGGTTCAATCTTTTTCGTTTATTGTCTTTGTGTTTATTAGGCATGTTTTACCGATAGCACCTTAAAAGGTTAAGTGCTGCAGTCACTTAGCCGAGTACAAGCCCAAACCGAGTTTTACAACACTGGTTTAGACCATGTGTAGTGGTACAAAAATTTCAAGCCCCTCACTTGGGCATTTTTTGACAAGTGGCATGTGGGTCCTACTAAAGGCTTGAAATCAAAAAAGGGGTGCAACGGTGTGGTGTGTTGTTAGTGTGTGTATATATAAGGATATTAAAATTGAATTAAAATAAATAAATAAATAAATTATGATGGGTGGCTTCTGATTGGACAAAGGGGAGGAGAGCCCACGTGACTTAATTGGATTGGTGGATGAAATGGAGTTTGTGGCGTGAAATAATTCACGCTTGAATGGTTAGCGCCCATTTCACTAAGAGGGGGAGGGGGTGTTTGGGACGCGAAGTAGCTTGAAATTCCTCCTTTTAACACCCTTTCAGACTAGTATACTACCACTACATGTATTCTTATAAAGTTGTTATTAATGTAAATACTTTACTAGGTCCCTATATAAGTTTCTTATACATCTCACTTAGACCATGTGTAAGACGGTTCGAAGGGGGGGACAGGTGGTTCACGTCGGGAACACCGCCCCGTGAGGGCGTGGAAGGGGGGGAAGCTCCGGGGAAAAAAGCTCACGGGCGTGGGGGCAAAGTAGGTGGACACGTGGCGCGTTTTAAGTGGTGGACGAGGTGGTGACCGTTGGTTTTAAAAAAAATGAAATATTACCGTTTGGGCCTTCAACGGTTAAAAAAAATTATTTATACCCCATTATTTCACACAACACCCACTTCTCTCTAATTTCTTCACCTATTTTATAAACTTCTTCATATATTTTTATATTTCTTCACCTATCTTATAAAAAAATTAACCCATTCAACCGAGGCTTTGACCCGAACAACCTATACAACTTCATCCCGAACCCAAATACACCACCGGTTCGTCCGATACCAAACCGTCCACCCATTCAGTCACCTTGTCCCGATTACGCGGCTTTCGCGAGTTAGTTAAGTGGGCAAATTTATCCAAATTTTCCATTTAACGATTCTCTCGTTCCTTCACAACCGGATAATCCTTTAACGCAACCCGAAACACCAGAAGAAAATATTGTGGGATCATCGTCGGGTAAAAAACCCACTGCAAAAAGAAACCACAAGAAGAAGACGGCGCAGGAGAAAGCGTTGGCCGCCACCAACCGCCAACCGGTTAAGTGGACAACCGCCGAAGAGGTTGCGTTAACGAGAGCTTGGATAAGCGAGTCGGAAAAAGAGCAAGGTATTAGTAATACTTTTCTAAAAATTAAAAATTGTTGTTAAAAATATATATTTTTACGTGTGACTAACGACTATTTTTTTAATTTTTTTTATAGGAAATAGTCGCCACAAAAACGACTTTTGGCTCGAGAGTTCTATCGAGCAAATGATAGTCTCTCATCCAAGTGGACCGAGATAAGCAGGGCACTGAATGCGTTTCACCCGCATTATTATTACGCAAAACTCAATCCGAAAAGCAGTGAAACAGACGGCGACTACCTCACCAACGACCTAAAAGCTTATCGTGAAGACAAGGGCACCGAATTCAAGTTTTTGCATTGTTGGGAATTCGCCAAAAACCATTCAAAATGGGCAAGGGATCCCACTGCATCCGAATCGTCAAAACGGACAAAAACAAATTCATCTCATAACCGTTCGGGTGCACGTGAAAACTTGGAAGAAATTAACTTGGATGATGACAACTTTGACGAGGAATTGAGTCGCCCACCTGGTCGAGATAAATCCAAAAAGAGGGCGCAAAAATCAATTGCTTCGGGTTCGGGTTCGGGATCGGGCAAAGGTGCTTACAGAAGCGACTTGGCCGATTTAAATGCCAACATCGCCCATTTCAACACGATTCAGCAACAAAGGCTAGAGGAGAAAAGAACCTTTCGCGAAGCCTTTGAAAAAAAGTTGAGTATGAAAGAACAGCGCGAAAGCACGAAGATATAAAATTTCTCGCCATGAACGCCGATCATCTAAGCGGTCCAGAGTTAGAGATGACGCTACAAATGAAACGCGAGATTATGACAAAATATAATATGTAGTTTTTTTATGTTTTTTTGTGTGTTCTAGGTTTTTTATGTTTATTTTTTAATGTTTTTTTTTTATTTTCTAGGTTTTTATATTTATTTTTTATGTTTTTTTTTATTTTGTAGGTTTTTATTTAATTTTAATATTAATTATTATGAATTTTAATTATGTTTTTAATTATAAAAGTTATTTTAATTACTTAAAAAATAACAAATGTCACATGTCACCCCCCCCCCCCTCTTTCCCTCCTTTCCACTCTCCACAATTTTCACCCTTCTCACAAGGGCCCCACATGTGTCACATGACGCTTCATGCCCCTCTCCCCCCCCCCAACTCCGGATGGTCTAATGGTGGTTGAAATTTGATGGGTGAAAGGGGCATTTTTTGACACTTGGCAATGTGGGGCCACTTGGTGGGTGAAAGGGGCTTCAAATGGGCAAGAGGTGTAATGGTAGGTGAAATTTGGTGGGTGAAAGATGGTGAATATATAATGGTATTAAATTTGAATTAAAAAAAGAAAATAAAAATGAAGTGTCAGACCCCCATTGGCATATCCTTCTTCCCTCTCACGCGAAATATTTTGCTTGGCAAGTTTTAGCGTCCCTTTAACATGGGGGGGGGGGGGGGGGGGTCTTGGGTGAATTGGGCGTCAAATTCACCAATTCATACCCATTTAACAAACCATTACATATGATCTTAAAGCGATTAGTTTTGTCTACTCCAACAACGAATTTTTCTATCGGAAAATATGTAGAAAAATGTATTACAGACATGCATTGGGCACCTAGCTAATTCGATACATTTTGGTTGACTTTGAGTCTCATGGAACAATGAATGATTCTCTAGAAGCATGGAAAATTGAAGCACTAAACTAGTCATGCACACCACCATTTTCTTGAGTGTCATGACTATTCATATTATCTTCTTTGATAGGTTGATTACGTCGCTTAACACTACTCCCACCTTACCTGTGAAGTTTTTATACGCTTCACGGTTTAACTAAGCTTAAAATACGTTGGTAATTTAAGAGGTGAGACATGTCTTATAAATCAAGAATCTCTCATGCACACGGCTGATGTAATATTTGCCTAATGTGTCACACTTGTCTATATTAATCTTCTCAGTAGTCAGTATCGTTACATTATGAAACTACATATTTGATCACTGTCATGGATACGAAATACAACCTCAAAATGAAGATTTATCTCGTCCTCTATGCGTTATGCGTTATAAAATTCGTATTCAGACTTCACACATAAACTAGTAATCAGATACACGAATACTATGTGACGTTTATTCACGCGCTTATTCAAGTATGGTATAAAATTAATTACATAAACTTATACTTATTCCTAAAATTCCTATACAAATTACACCTAAAAATTTTATTAATTTTCTTGATTCTTATTTATAAATTATTCTTAACCTATTTTAAGGAAAAAAACAAACTTCTAAACGAAAGTCATAACTTGCGAGTATGAAGCGGCGGCAGAGAAAGCCTATCCCGGAGGCTATTCAACGGCGTCTAACGAAGCTTTTTGTCACAAATCTTCCAGAGGGATGTAGTGGGAAGGATTTGGCAGAACAAGTTCGATCGTTCGGCCAGATTTATGATTTATATATCGCTAGAAAGAGAGATAAAGGAGGAAACAGATTTGGTTTTATTTCCATCTTGGACGTGAAAGATAAAGAAGAGTTACTAAGAGGTTTGAGGTTGATTCGTATGGGAGAAAATAAGTTATGGTTTAATGTTGCAAGATTCGTTCTTGAAGACGGAGAGATTAGCAGTCGCCAAGAGGAAGCGACAAAGAAACCGGCCAACAAAGCTAGTACTAGTAATGAAGACGACACTCGTAAGGGACCACGTTTGAATTCGTTTGTGGCGGAGGAACGATCATTCAAAGAAACCCTAGTGGGAAAGTCGATTAATATTGATAATAAAACTAATGCTTTCTCTGCGGTGCATGATAGAGCGGTGTTGGCAAAGATGGCTAATCTTCAATCATTAAAGAACATCAAAAGAATCTTACAAGTGCTACATCCTGGTTATACTAGGGTTCAGTACTTGGGTGGTTTGGACGTCCTAATAACATTTGAAGATGTTGAATCGGCTAAAGTGGCTCTTGAGGCAGCCATAAAAGATAAAGACAATTTTGAAAAGGTGGCAACATGGAAGGGCCAGTCGATAGGGTTTGAAAGAATTGCATGGTTGAAAGTGAAGGGTGTGCCGTTACACCTCTTTGCAAATGAAGTCTTGGATGCAGTTGGAGGTATGTTCGGCAAGGTGATACTCAAAGCTAGTAAAGACGAATCTGATCGTGACCTCTCTTACGAATACATTGGCGTATTAGTGGGAGATGGCAAACGGATTGAAGACGAGTTGGTTCTTAATTGGAATGGTCGTAAATTCCGGGTATGGGTTGCGGAGGAGTTTGGAGATTGGATCCCGGATTTCTTAGAAGAAACCGATCCAAATAATGATGTCCAATCGGTGTCTGATGATGAAGATTCGGAAGATGAGGAGTCGGAAGATGATCGCCCGTCGGAAGTGGAACCGGAAATTCAAATTCCAAACGTTGATTCGGTCAACATGAATGTTGATCCGATAAATGTGGAAACGGTTAACATTAATGATAGGAATGATGACAATAATTTATTTCCAAATGATGAGAGGCATGAAACTTTGGAAAATATTGATTGCATTGATGGTGACTTTATTCCAGCGGCCGAATTTCGCTTTGAAGATATTCCAGAAGTTGAGGAAAACCAACATATCCCAAATGTAAACAAAAGAAAAAAGTTCAAGAAGGCTGAAGTGGACCGGCCCAGTTCGGGTTATGTGACTAGTCAAGAGAGTTTGAAGACAGGAAAGAAGACCAAGAACGATGATATGTTTGGGCTGGATGCGTTATTGGGCTTGAATAACAATGAGTTAGAAAATGTAGCCCAGCTTGATAACTCCTCTGAAGATGAAGTGGACGACCTGGACCTTAACAAACATCCGGACCTTAATGTTGAAGGCGATGAAGAAGCTGCTGACCCTACGACTGGACCAGTGATCGATTGTCATTTACAAAATGAGGAGATTAATGAGACAGTCGCATTGGGTAAGAAGTTGGGAACAGATTTGTCTAATTTCAACTCTTTGATCGAAGATTCGATTACTCATGAAGGCTTACAAAGGGGTAAGAAATGAATTGTCTTTCCTGTAATATTCGCGGTATTGGGGTTGGAGTTAAATCGGGTTGGATAAGGAGAATAAAAAACGAATTTGGGATTGCTTTTATTGGGTTACAAGAAACTATGGTTAGTAATATTCAAGGTAGTATTATTTCTAATTACTGGGGAGGTCTCGGTTTCGAATATGATTACGTTGACGCGGTTGGTAACTCGGGTGGTATAGTCAACATTTGGGATCCTAAAGTTTTCTCAAAGGATTCGGTGATTAAAGATGTTAACTTCCTTGTTGTGTCGGGCTTGCTTATCAACGGGTCTATTCGGCTTAACGTTCTTAATGTCTATGCTCCCCAAGCAAATGTGGATAAAAGTAACCTATGGCGTAGAATAAAGTCTGTTATGCAGTCCGGGAACGGGTGGTGGATACTACTTGGTGATTTCAATTCGGTTCGGGACAGAGAAGAGAGAAAAAATTCTGTTTTCGATCCAGTGGGTGCTAGGGAGTTTAACGAGTTTATAGATGATGCCGGTTTAAGAGAATACAACTTGAAAGGCTTGAAATTCACATATATGGTTACGAGAAAGGGTGTCGCTAAGTGGAGTAGAATTGATAGAGTCCTCGTCTGTGATAATGTGTTTAATAAGTGGCCGAATGCTTGCGTTAGAGCATTAAACAGAGATAAATCGGACCATTCGCCACTGATTTTGTCGATGATAGATACAAACTTTGGTCCCAAGCATTTCCGTTTGTTTGATTCGTGGTTGGATCGCCCAGGTTGTGAGGATGTTATTAAGTCGTCTTTGCAAGAATGGATAGACATCGGGCCTCCTGATGTCAATCTCCTCAATAAACTTAAGCGTCTTCGTTGTTGTCTAAAGGATTGGTTCAAATTGTACAGCAAAAAAGAAGTGGAAGAAGAATCAAAGCTGCGCAAAGAAAAAGATGCTTGTGAGATTCAAATGGAATTAAATGATGTGGAAGAAGCCGATGTTTGGGTTTGGATAGAGTGCAAGAAAGCCTTGGAAGAAATCGAGCTCCATAAAGCGCGGGACATTCGACAAAAGTCCCGTGTTAAATGGGCATCGCTCGGTGATGAAAACACGTCGTACTTCCATAATGTGGTTAACGGACGGAAAGCCCGTAATTGTATTCCAGGTATAGCGATTGATGGGAACTGGATTGATAAACCTCCTTTGGTGAAAAGAGAAGCAATGAAGTTTTTTAGAAATCAATTCAAAGAAGCATTACCTCAGCGGCCGTTATTGAACTGTGATGGGTTAAAAAAGATAGAGGATCAAGATGGTGAGTATTTGATTGCGCCATTTTCAAAACAAGAGATAAAAGAGGCGGTCTTCGGGTGTGGTTCAAATAAAGCTCCGGGGCCCGATGGCTTCAATTTCCGTTTTGTCAAAAGATTTTGGTATTTACTTGAGGAGGATGTGTTCCAGATTATGAATGCTTTCCACAACTCGGGGATTATTAACGAAGGATGCGGTTCGGCATTTATTACTTTGATTCCCAAAGTCAAGTCTCCTTTGGGATTTAAAGATTATAGACCTATTACCCTTCGAGTTTAAATGTGAAAAAGGCCTTCGCCAAGGTGACCCTATCTCTCCGTTTTTATTTCTAATTGTGATGGAAGCTCTTTCTTGGTTATTGGAAAAGGCTAAAGCGATTGGGATTTTTAAAGGTATTAATGTGGCGGATACTAATATGGTTATTTCTCATCTTTTTTATGCGGACGACGCTCTCATTTTGGGGGAATGGTCGCGCGAGAATGTGCAAAGTATTGCCCGAGTCCTTAGGATTTGCTTCCTTTGCTCGGGTCTCCGAATCAATCTTCACAAGTCGAATCTTTTTGGGGTTGGCGTTAGTGACTTGGAGATTGATAATATGATGGAAGTGTTGGGTTGTAGGAGGGGAGCAATTCCTTTTGTTTACTTGGGCATTCAATGTGGCGCTAAGATGACAAGGATTAGTAATTGGAATCCGGTTTTACAAGTCATAAAAAATCGTTTAGCTTCCTGGAAAGCTAGAAACCTCTCAATTGGTGGTCGTTTGGTTTTAATCAAATCGGTGCTCTCTAGTCTTCCGATTTATTACCTTTCTTTATACAAAGCTCCTAAGGCGGTGTTGGATATGATAGAAGCCATCATGAGGCGGTTCTTGTGGGAGGGGTCTAGTGATGAGAAGAAGATCCCTTGGGTGGCTTGGGACATTATTTCTACACCAAAGAATAAAGGAGGTTTGGGGGTACATAAATTAAAAGACGTAAACGATGCATTACTCTTGAAATGGTCGTGGAGATTCAAAAACGAAGACAATAGTTTGTGGAAGTCGATTATAACGGGATGTCATGGGGCGAGTAGACCTTGGGCGATGTTGCCTTGTGGTGCATCGACGAATGGTTGTTGGAAGCAAATCGCCAAGGTTGGATAACAAAAACTTCCTAATGGTAAATCGCTAAACTCCTACTTTACGGCTTCGGTAGGTGATGGTTCCACGATCAACTTTTGGGGAGATATTTGGATTGGAGAGGAGCCTCTTCGTATTAGATATCCAAACCTATTCAAGATCGAAAGAGATAAATGGGTCAAGGTTTCCGGGAGGATTCAATGTACTAATAACATTAAATCTTTATCCTGGAATTGGAAATCGGTGCCTTCTTCATACTTGGAGCTAACTGAGTTGTTCCATTTATTAGAAGAGATTCATGATTTTCCTTGGCAAGGTGGTATAGATGTGTGGAAATGGAATGACGGGAAAGATGGTACATTCTCTGTGGCCTCGGCTAAATTGATCATTGCGGACCATATTGGAGTGGATAATAGCACAAAGATTAAATGGAAGTGTTGGGTTCCGCTAAAGTGTAAAATTATGGTGTGGAGGACGGTTCGAAATAGGCTGCCAACAACGATGGAACTTGCTAAACGAGGGGTTATTTTACAAGACTTGCTTTGTGCTCTTTGCCGGTCCTCGCAAGAAACGTCCACACACCTGTTTACGGGTTGTGAATTTGTTATCGAGCTATGGAGCAGGGTGGAATCGTGGTGTAGGTTACCGCCTTCATTCGCTTTTGATGTCCAGGATATCATTCAAATGCCGGATCACATCTCCATTTCGAAAGACAAGCGCCTTATTTTGCGAGGTATCATCTACACTACTTTATGGGTTGTTTGGGGTGAACGTAACACTCGCATTTTCGTGAAGAAGAAAAGAAGACCACTAGAGGTGCTCCAAATAGTCAAGTCGACGTCTTACTTTTGGATCCGTAATAGATCTAGATGGAAAGACATAGGTTGGAATAATTGGTGTAATTATCCTTTGGATTGTATGTAATGTTTTTTGGTTTTGCCCGGAGGTCCTTGTTTTGAGGTCCGCTTGATGCGTGTGAATGAAGTTTTCCTTTTAAAAAAAAAAAAAAAAAAAAACCTATTTTAAGGAAAACATGAACCATGGTTCAATGAACTCATAACTTTTTTTTAACGGCAAACAAAAACTTTTATTATCGCCAAAACAACTAGCCAACAAACCGTTAGCTTAAGATACAATCACCAAACAAATGAAGTCATAACTTAAAAATCATAACACACCTCACCTCTCTCTACATCTCTCTCTCTCTCTCTCTCTCTCTCTCTCTCTCTCTCTCTCTCTCTCTCTCTCTCTCTCTCTCTCTCATAGAAATTGACGAACACACCTACAAACCTTCAATATATACATACACACATATTCCTTTCATCAACAGTCAACACTTCACATACACAAACTCATCAAAAACATAACCAACCCATCTTCAAAAACATTACATGCATCAACATACCACCAACCAACATGATGGTTTTACACACATTCAATGAACCAAACCCATACAAGAACACTTTTCCGGCCATCTTCCGATGGAGTTTCGGTCTAAAAGCAGTGACCCTGATGCTGTTATTCACCCTCTCACTCATCGCTCTTCCATTAATATTGCCACCACTTCCACCGCCTCCGCCGTTGCTCCTCCTTGTTCCGGTGGTTATTATGTCTGTACTTGTTTTCTTAGCCTTTGCACCGTCGGAGTTGCCGCCGGACGACGTCGTTTACTGCGGTTGAATATTATTGTGCAATGTATTTGGTTGACAAGTGTAGACTAAAATCAATTAATGAAGTTGAAGTTGGAAAAAAAAAATTCTTCTTTTTTTTGTTGTAAATACATGCATTCTATGTGTCTACCTTTGAGACTATTCGGTCTCATGTTTGAATCAGGGGCGTAGCGAAGTACAACCCAAGGTGTGCTGTCGCACATGTTAGAAAAATAATAGTGTATTTTATAGGTGAAAATCCTGATCACATCCCTTGAAAGTTTGGAAAAAGCCCCCGATTGCACCCAAACCCCCCGATCGCACCCCTTAAAAAACAATCCTGAATCCGCCACTGGTTTGAATCTAATTTAGTGTGGTTTTATTGTAACGGCTTTTTGGGCGGCAGGTTGTTGTTTTTTTTTTAATTTGTGGCTTGGTAGACTTGTGCTTCCGAGCGTAGAGTCATTTTGCTAACCTCCTATAAACAATTTAGGATATATTTACTTTGCCGTTTAAAATAAGATATCTTTAGTTTTAATGAAATGGGATTATATTAAATTTAGTAATTAATGTATAGTAGCGATCGGTTTCAATGTTTAAATCAATGAATTATGTGTGTAGTTATAGTAATTTCAAATTGTTAGGCTTCTAATCTCGTCCACTAGTAAAACGACTTTAATTTGAATAGACAAATGACGGGTCATCTAATTTATTTGGGATTCTATTTGTTAGTTTTATGAAAAGAAATAAATTTTTCGTTCTTTGGGATTTTGTATTTTTGTTAGTTTTATGAAAAAGAAATAAACTTTAGGTAATTGTAACTTTTGTTAACAACTTTATAAAACCACCTGGTTGAATAAGAAACCGGCTACATAACTGGTTTCTTTGAATATATTTGAATTGTTTTCGTAGAAACTAAACCGGTTGGTTACCTGTTGAACCCAATAAAGCCGAACCGGATGGTTGAATCGGGCCCAAGGCTGATGAGTTTTAGTCGGGTTTAACGGGTTATACATAGTAATGTTATAACCAAAGATCTATGTATGATTTTAAAAGACATAACGGGTTTAACGGGTTATACATAGTAATGTTATAACCAAAGATCTATGTATGATTTTAAAAGACATAATTTTATTATCAAAAAAGGTTAGTTACATGTCTCTTGCCCATTTATCTTATATTTCTGTGTTATTTCTCTTTGAGATCCTGATTAAAAAAACAAATCGTTGTAATAAGTTATTTTTTAGTTAATGACAATTTCAAATTAAACTCAAATAATTAATTATTTTATATACATCAGTACTCTGCGGTTAATGTTTATTTTTATTTTGAATGGCCGAAGTCACTACATCTTTCATTTGTAGGATTTAAACCCACAACTAAATAGTTGGGGAATACTTTACCACTAAGTTATCCACTTGAAGACATATAGTTGATGTTTAAAGTATTCCGGTATTCAATATTTTTAATATTTTGATTTAAATTAAATTATGCAGATACTTTATTATTAAAATTATTTATTTTTATAATATGTTGCCATCCAGTTTATTAGAACCACTTAATTAATAGACAGGTGGGAACTGATTTAATAGCATGTAAGACGACTAGTTAAATGGTTGATCCGTTTATGAAAATATATAACTTTTTTCATTGTACAACCATTATAATTCTAAAGGTACGCATAAATCATGTGAAATAACATGTTCACATGGATTAGAATGTAACAAATTACAAACTTCATAAAGTTCTTTTGTTCCTTTTCCTAGGATTTATCATGATTACAATGATTGATTTTAGAAGAAAGGAGAATTAGAATTAAATAAACGCAACCTTGTCGGATTGGAAGATAATAATCCCAACTTAAACATTGGAATCTTACAGGCCCTAGAACATTGGAATCTAACAGGCCAAGACAAGTTGGGTCTGTTAGATTCCAATATGTTCAAATTGAAATTATTGTCTTCCAACCCGACAAATTTAAAATTATTTAATTCCAATTCCCCTTTGAAGAAATGAAAATCACAATGAATTGTCTTTTATTTCAGTTCAATATATATATATATATATATATAAAACTTATATCTTCTAGGTAACATTTAAGAATATCAAGCAAATTTATCATTTTATACAAAAACAACTCAACTCAGTTTTGATATATGATAATTTCTCAACTTGTTCAGTTAGTATGAATATATAAAATTTATAGTAAACGTCAATGTTAAGTAGCCTAAAGCATATGTAAACTACACGTACAAAGTTTTTATGAGAATATGAGATAGATGTGACATAAGAGCTTGCTGACAAATGTTTTGATGTTAGTGTTATGATAAATATTGACTTCCTATGATCAATATAACATGTACAATGTATGTAATATCTATGTTAGCAAAAATATTGTCATCTGTCAACATGTTCAATCAATTTCATATGATTATAAAGTATACTTACTTTTAAGTTCATGACTCAAGATATGTAAAAGTTCAACTGAAGATTAATTGAAGGACTTTTCTAAGAATTTGAGGTAATATGTTTATAAAATTTTAAAAGATTTACCTCGGTGAGGAACAATGAGATTCAGTTTGGTGTTTTGGTGGTATCTTAAGAAAATTTGTTTGAAATCAATGTTCTCAAAACCAAATCATACAACAAAGGTCGTCTTATTGGTCACTAGTCAGACTAATTGGACCAAATTTAAGAATCGGATTACGTCGTATATAATATAAAAATTAAAACTATATGTATACGTTTAATAGAATATATGTATGTGTGTATGTATGTATATGAAAATAGTTATGTTTTAGTGTGAATTATATATGTTTGTTTACTACTTAATTTTTTTTATCTAAAATATATTTCATTCAATACGTGAAGAATTACATTAAGATAGCGGGTAGACGAGCAACAAGTTGCGCTGCCACCCCTTTCTGGACAGCAAACCCTAACCTACTAAAAACGAATCCCTGCCCCCCCGGAGTCGAGACACTGCTATGAATAACCCGTTGGACTCTGGTCAGGAAGCGGATGGCTTCCGGTGCCAAGGAGCCAAAGGTATCAAATGCCAGGGGTACGAAAACGTGTTGGTTATCCTCACAAGCTTTAGCATGCTTCTCAACTTTCTTCGTCTCTGCTTTTCGCACTGCTTGCCCTGCTACAAAACCAGTATCCCTCAAACCAACCAGGGGAGATACACCTGTTAGATCGACACAAGCGTGTTTCCCCCCGGCCCATCCAAAGACAAGCAGGTCTGCTGGACGTAGGGTGGATCTCCCTTCTGCGGGGTCCGAGAGGAAATTCACGGGAGCCTCTTTCTTGGCTGAGATCCCAGCCTTTCTTAAAATGTCCCAAAGAACGTCGCGGACCCAGTCATGCCTATATTTGAAGCCAGGCAACTCCTTACAGTGAACCGCGTGTTCCCCGTATTTGTCCAAGCATGCCTTACGGCAAATCGGACAGACTTCATCTTCATGGTACATGGGGATCACCAAACGATATTTAAGAACTGCCCTGTATTCAACCCTAGACATGGTCTGGCCCAAACCTTCGATTGGGATAACATTCAGGAAATCTTGGGCATGGGGGCTTTGCAAGCATTCAATAACTGCCTTTTGGCGGGGGGACAGATCAAAAGATTCACCCAGGCTCTGTGCGATTTTGCCAAAAAGGGCATTCGCCAAAGTTTTCTGAGGCTTTGGTGGGGCGGTGTCCTTGTTAGAAAAACCGTCCATATCAAAACCTGGGAGATAGTCATTTACCCGTTCGAGGGCCTGTACGTAGTCCAAGTCCATGTCGACAACCCCGCTATTCCTTAAAATGTGGTCTTGGAGGTTCCAAGATTGAGCTCGCGATGCCACAAAAGCATACACCCCAACATCCTTTGCTGAGAGGAGCCCTAATCCCCCCAAACGCATCGGCAAGGATGCCAGTCGCCACTGTAGGTCACCAAAGAACGGACCGCCACATACCACTATGTCTTCGATGGCTCCCCGCAGACCCTTGTCAAAACATGATACTGCTTCATCCATCATGGCGGGCTGGCATGTTCGCAAACCAAAAAGCAACTTAGCGACCCCCATACAAGATCTGAGCAAAAGGAGTTCACTCTGGGGATCCCTAAGGCAGGGCAAAAGTTTCATAAGATCAACCGCGCGCGAGGCTCTTCGCCCTGCCAATTCCCGTATAAAGTAAGAGTCCCGACTAACAGCTCCTCCAAGGAGTTTCACCCCCTTTTCTGGCCTGCCAATCCCACTGGGGAAAAGCCCGTCCCTAAGTTTCACCCCATTACAAGACGGCCAAAAAACCTCAGTTTTCTTAATATTCAGTTGAAGCCCCAGGGATGGCCCCTCATTCCGGATGATGTCTAAGGCATTCGCAACATCGGTGGCATCACCAATAATCGTCCCATCATCAAGGTACCACGCATGGAATGGGAGGTTACAATTTTGTTGCACCCGGAGAACCATAGGGTGTAATGCCAAGGCGAAAAGGAGGGGACCTAAAGGGTCCCCTTGCTGAACCCCTGTAGTGGCCCCTATACAATCATTACCAACATACAACCTAGCTGGTTGGGCATATAAGAACTGGACCCACAAATAGATAGACGGACAATGATGAAGTACTTCTCGAAGAAGGGCAGTGCGGTCGATCATGTTGAACGCGTTTGAAAAATCCACGGTGAGCATAGCCAAAGAACCGTCTTCATGGAAGGAGTTAAGGAACCTGTTCGCACTGTGGAGCACCGCCTCTGCCCCATTAGGAGTCCCCACTCCAAATTGGAAGTCCCCCAGATACTTAGCCATTTCCTTACCAACCTTCTTCATAGCCACTTTAGATACCAGTCTGCGCCAAATGGCCCCTATTGCAATGGGTCGGATCCCATTGTCAGGTTTCAGAAGAGGGGTAAGGGGGGCCGAAGCAATAAATTCAGCAAGTACCTTGGGACACAACCCCCCTAGCCATAAATTGACGACTTCAGTAATAGCTGAGAGCAAACCCATGGAAGCAACAGACCCCTCTCCGCTAAGGGCGTCCAATAGATGTTGGGCCCTCAAACCATCCCTCCCGCAGGAAGTGCCTTTAGGGAAAGATCGGAGGCATTGAAACACACAGTCCTCATCCACAACAAGCGCGTGCATGATGTCGGAGTTAGAGGGCAATGACGGAGGAGGCAACACCGGATGTTTATCAATGAGGGCTTTCATGGTAGAGTCGCCAAAAGGAGCAACCCCGCTAGAACACAACACCTTGACAGCAGCTGTGAAATGACCGTCCCTTACTTTCCGGAGGCACTGTTTGACATTAGGGCTCTTTTCAGTAGCCTCACTCCCCCTTGCTTCCTGCTTGATATATGTTTTTTTTAAAGACTTAATTCAGTGGAAATCCTTGTACAACTCTAACCTAGCGGTCTCAAGTTCGAATCCCTACCCACACACCGGTGTCCTCCTTGCTTAAGCTCAAACCGTCACGGGGGATTTTTTGCGGTGTGCATGAATCGAACCTGTGACCTACTCTCAGGATGGGAACCTCTAAGAGAAAACTCATCCTACCTCAAATCAACTGGGCTAGAGATTTAGCAATTAAAAGCGTGACTAATAATTATGCCTACTGGTCGAAAAGCGTGGAAGAAAAAGGCCAAAGTGGGCACATAGATTCTGTCATTGTGGTTTTGACACCTAATTCCTTATGAAATAATAAAATAAACTACGTTTACTTTAGCTTCTAGTTATAGTGATGACATAAGGTAATGTGTTATATGTTTAAGCTTTGTATAATGAAAGGATTTCTAAAATGGGTAAATGGTAATTTTAAATAATTTAGTGTACTTGACATGTGCTAACTTTAATGACAAGATCTATCCAGTTTCATATATTTAAAAACCAAGTATTGTATAAACTACAATTATCCTTTTATCTATTTATAATTGTTTCTTTCATAATTTTTTTTATATAAATTTGAATACTACCTTGAGAATGTCTCTTTTTCATCTATGTTTTGACACAAATATTATCACAAAATGAGTCTTATTAAATATAATGTATAATATCACATATGCCAATGACCTTCTAATGCAGTAACAGCCCTATAACCTTCTAATGTAACAGTTATGAGTTGGAGTTTCACTTAAAGCAAATATTTTCTAGGTTAAAAAAAGAAAATTATATCATATCTTTTTAAACCAAACATATATTATACTGATACAACTCAGTTTGTGATCAAAATTGTATTAACATGTGACCAGAATTGTATTAATATATAGATAGAAGCAAACAAATGGTAACAACGTATTTAAAACTATATAAAAATATTATATTAAAAGCTACAATAAATAATTAAAATTGTATTTTAAATATAAGTGGTAAAGATTAAGAAATAATCACTTGGTTTTCAAGATTAAGAGGTGTAAGTTGGTTCAATCAGTAAATTTTAAATGTTGATGACAACTAAATAAATAAATAACAAGGATATAACTTTGCTACTAAAATTGTAAATATAAACACGTCTTTGTGTCTTTCGCTTTTGACACATTTGGGGGCTTGCTCTCAAAGTAATCCGATTTTTAGATCGAGTGCAAAGGGTGGTGCAAAGTAACTCTACTGCGGCCAAAGACACAAGCTTTATTTTTAATAGAGTAGGTTTTAATATTCAAAAGGGGATAGCGGCTTAGCTTGTTCCTCGTTTACCCGCCGCTCACTTGTAATTGTTGGTTTTTATAAAACTGAATATGTTTAATATTAAAAAAAAAAAATAAGTTAATAGAGAAGAAAAAAAAGAAAAAGTATAATTATTTTTTAAGAGCTATATAAGAAACTAGTTCCACCCGGGTTTGGTCTCAGGTTCGATTCCCACGTTCCACCGAAAAAATAACCGTTGGGTTGAAAGGAGAAACCTGTGTGGTTCATATGGGATTCGATCCTGGGCAGTGGTCGCTTTGCAACACGAGATTTACCGCTGAAACACTACTTTCCAAAAAAAAATATAAGAAACTAGTTACAATCTCAATTAGCTGTAACATAACTTGACCACATGTGTCATTTGAAAATATTAAATGGTCATGTTTTTAAGGACGAATACAACTAAGAACATTCACATATCACATACTGCTCAATTTAATTTGCATCACTTTAGTGTGAATAAATATTTACTAATTTTCAATGGTCAAGATATTGGAGTATTAATTAATTAAATTCAAAGAATCAAACCATGTTATATATTATAAAAAAAGTTATAATTTAAAGGATTCATTTAAATGAAAAATTATTAATTTAATGTGTTGAGGAGAGTTGGAGACCATAGATTTATGAGGGAATACCTGCTCCTGTTTTAGGATCTTGAGAGTCGAGTGACTGGTGGTGAGTTATATCCACTGGACCACTTGTACGGTTCACGCAACCACACGTTCAGGTTAACAGATATAAAAGTAAACTAGTGAGGTTGACCGTGCCCCGTAATGAGATTTTGGTCACATATGATCATTACGGTATCCGTACTTGAAATAACTAACAGAAAGAATATGCACCTAAACGGATATAGATATAAACATCGATCGAAAATCGTAAAAACACAAACACTAGTATCGATGTTGTTCGACCGGTATCACGTCAGTTCGTCACTGTATAATTACCATACCAGCACTCGCTGTAGACTGTAGTTTACGGTACCAAAAAAAAAAATACTTTATTGCGAATACAACTCCATTTTCTACGATTTTCATACTGCCACATGAAGAAATCCACATAAACGGAAACGGTACTGATACCAATGTTATCCTCTCGGTATCTCAAGGTAAAGAAAATCATATATATTTTCCCCACTTTAATAAAACATTTATCAATCATAGATAAAAATAAACGTATCACAATTGTATATTCACAATGTTCTAAAAAGTTATAGTATAATATTAAAATTGAATAATATGTCCAAGTAACTATATTCAACAACATTGCTACCAATGTACGATCTAAGGGTTTGCTTGTTCGATTCAGCTCAGTTGAAAAGGCACTCGGTTTAGATCGGTTTGATTTGTAAACGAACTGAGTTCGGCTCTGTTCAGATTGTTTATACAAGATCTAAATAGTGACCATTTGAGTAACTAGAGTTAAAGTCCAATACAAATAGTCCGTTATCCAGTACTCTAATGTCTATTTGGGTAATTGGTTAAAAATGTCAAATACTAAAATGTAAAGCATCGATAAACACTAAATTCTCAAACAGCCATTTGATTTAGAAGTATAAAACCCTTATCAAAACTTCACATCGACCATCATTATTCTCCATCGCCACTCGCAGTGTTTTGCTTTAGTTGGTTAATTCGATTTCAAACTTTCGATTAAACAAGGGTCTGCTTCTATTGGTCGACGATTCATCTTCGTGCTTAGTTAATCTCGATGTAACCAGTTGAGTGTTTTTATTATTTCATGTTATTTGTTAAATTTATACTTGTGTTGTAATTAGACGAAATCTTAGGCACGGAAACTACACTTTACTCTAAAAGCTAACACCCTTATCGTCACTTTCCTCTGCAGCACTCGATACCCGCTCGTTGTTCACTCGAAAAATGCTCAGATGTAAAGACGCTCGTTCGACAAAATTATAATTTTCACAATCATTTTGTGGTTTGGGTCAGGTAATAGGGTATGGGTCCGGTTATGGGATTAGTTTTTTTTTTTTTTTGCGGGTTTGTGACGGGTTTGGGATTTGATGATATACCCATTTACCCGACCCGATTACCAAATAAAGTATACCCGTTTACCCGATTAGATACCCGATGTAATTTCCTATAAATCTTTTTAAAAATGTATTCATAATATATCTAACTGTCAATCTAGATTGTCATCTTCTTCAAAAAAACACCAATTATTTGTGTATAATATCTGTTATCTATGTCTTTTAGTGTTTTTATATGATTGAACTATTTTATATTTATTCATTGCAATCATTTACATACACATTTGATAATGCTAAATGTATTGGTTAGTAGTCACGCAATAGATACCCGACAGGTTTTGGGTCAGATATACCAAATGGATAAGTTTTTAAATTAACGGGTTTACCCGAAACCCGTGGGTGTACCCGATACCCGACGGGTAATTACCCGATACAAACCCGACGGGTTTTGGGACGGGTTTGGGACAAGCATACCTAATCGGGTATGAGGTTGGGATTACCTAAACCCGTCCCAAACCCGACCCATTGCCATCCCTATAGATGACCTTATAATGTTACTAGTGGGCTGGACTTCTCATTTCTTTGTATTTTTAAAATAAATAAAGCCCAAAAACCGTTACAGTGTTCATGTACACACTTGGGCCAACGATGGGCTCATCTAATTCTAAGATACGACCATAAAAAAATCAAAATGTAACCGAGTATGATATTTGGCCGGGTACTACAAAATACACTAATGTATATGTTCTTTATAGGTTCACACTAAATCTTATAATCTATTAACAACTAACAATAATTGCCTTGATTAAGACATGTTTGTCCGATATTCAGTGGCAAACCTTGAAAAAATTAATGGTGGGACCGAAAATCACGAGACCAATTTTCTTTTCTATCGGTGGAGGCTGGAAGATTAGATCGGCAGGGGCTGGACTGAATTCATATAAAAATTACCCACGAAAATCGTAAACTTACACCACTGAGCCAAAAACAGTGGGGGTCGGGGTACCCCCTGGCCCCTATTATCCTTCGCCCATGCCGATATTAAGAAAAATCTAATACTAATAACCTATTAGTAAATCATAGTGTTTTCGTGTTTGTTACGTGAAATCTAAGTCAACCGTTATTTTTGGTTTGTGGACAACCACAACTTATTAATAAGCACTAAAGGGAGCATCACAGATTATTGTAGACCAATCGTGAATGCTCATGAACTACCCTTATAAAAACATTTTCAAAGGCTAAGGCACCTCTATACCTAGTTAGTCTTGCGAAATTTGTTTTACTTTGACATTTTCTTAAGTCATTACGATTCAATCTAGAATGTCAAGAAATGCGATGTACATGTCTCATTTAAAACTATAAAAAATTATTTAAAATTAAAAGAATATGGTATAAAAGCTATGGTTTCAATCTAGAAAGTCAATATTTGTTTTATTTACATTTGCTTAAGTCATTATCTACCGACTGCCATCCTTTTCTAAATTTTTTTTCAATTTTAATTATACATTAATTTTTTTTATAGTTTTGATAAGAGTACTACTCGGAATGCACTCATATTAGGAAATGATAATGATCTTGATCGGGATGGATTGGGAAGAGCAAAACCAACAAAATCAGGATGCCCATCCCAACGCCATCGCTACAAAGCAAACGTTCACAATGAGAAAAATATTCAGCATTGGTGTCCTGTATCCTAACTCTTTTTTTAAACGACAAATTTCCTTAACCATATCACTTGTAGAATTTAAACCCGTAAACTCTGAGTACCCAAACTCCAGAGTGTTTCTAAAGATTAAACAAACTAAAAAGAAAAGAAGTGGGTAACAAATGCAATTCCAATACTTATACAAGGTACCAATATAAAACTTTACTTCATATATATAACCAAAAGACTGTTGAGTAAAGCTAGGGTTTATCTGTTACCTCAGTAGTCGGTCAGCACCACACCACTCCTATCATATTCATCCAATCCTTTCAAAGGTAAATCCATTTCTATAATTAATATTCAATTTCTATTATTCCCAATCATTAAAGTTTTAATTTTTATACATGTTTTGTAGTTTTATAAACCAATTCAAGATTCTGAGTTTAATAAATTTATTGATATTAATTAGCTGCAAGTTTGAAGCTTTTTGGGTTGATTTAAAGTTTTTTGATATGGGTTTACTTTGTTTGTTGTGTTTGCATAATCTTGTTTCTGTTGGTGATGTTTATGTTAGGTTTTGTTAGTGTTTTTGAGGTTATTGTTTATATATATTGGTAACTGATGCAGAAGTGTTGTGTGCTTGTTTTGTATGTGTGTTTTATGGCAGATGAATGTGGAAAAGCTTATGAAAATGGCCGGTGCGGTTCGCACCGGTGGGAAGGGTAGCGTCAGAAGGTTTGTTTCTCTTTTGATTGAGTGATTTAGATCTCTCTGTGTTTGTAGTTTTGTAGGGAATATTGGTTAATGATGTTTAAAGAAGGGGAAGTTAATGCTTTCGTAATCTTTTTTAATGATAATTATATGATAAACTTGCTTAGTAATAGAGTTTTAGATTATGCGGGTACATTTAAGAATGTTATTAGTTGAAAGTGTCATGATTAGGAGGTGTATTAGATAGTAAATGAAATGTTGGTAGTGTATTTTGTAAATTACTAACGAGGATAAGTTTTTTTGCTATACATAAAAACTGTTGCTTTTTAAATGAATATTCTACCGTCATATGCTATCAACACGATGTGCATATGATGTTTGTTGCAATGCAAGATTTCAAGGTATGATTACATGTGGTATGGGTTGTTTGGTAGCCTCTGAATGGTTAAGAGGTAACCTTAAGTTTGATTGGTTAAAAGGCTACCAAACAGATTCGTAGAGATGTCTAGTGAATGGATTTATTGAATAACAACATGTCGACAATGCGGTTACACTTAAGAATTTTTTTTTGTTGCAATGTGCCATATGATAGGTCTCTTGGCTTAAAAAAGCGCTCCTCAACGCTTGCAGGGATATAGAGGCGATCTGTGAAACACTTTTTATAAATTCATAACATGTTTATCATTGGGGCCAAGTTTTTGTTTTTGTTTTTGGAGTTGGAGATAATATGCTAACTATAAAGATAAATTCTGATGGTTCTAATCATGTTTGTGAGTCACGGGGCAACAATTGACGTTGGATATTAGTTATTTTGTATCTGGGATTTTCCGAAATATGTCTAGGTGTATTTGTTTTTTAGTAAGTTGTTAACGTTTAATTTAGTTTGATTTGGTTTTTTTATTTAGTCGGATTATCATAATTTTTTAATATTACACACATTTATCCTTGAAGTTTCAACCATCAACAATGGCATTTGACATATAAGTATTTATTTATATATTTTGCAGAAAGAAGAAGGCTGTTCATAAAGCAACCACCACAGATGACAAAAGGCTGCAGAGCACTTTGAAAAGAATAGGAGTAAACGCGATACCGGCAATTGAGGAAGTTAACATTTTCAAGGATGATGTAGTCATTCAGTTTTCGAATCCCAAAGGTGCCCGAATTTTAGATTCAAGTCATTTTTCCCTCTATTTTTCAAGTATTTTCGCATGCTAACAATTCTTGTTTGTTACAGTTCAAGCCTCTATTGCTGCCAACACTTGGGTTGTTAGTGGTTCTCCACAAACAAAGAGTATGTTCACTTATTTGGTTTTTTATTTTTTTTTTTCCAAGTACACAGCCGTGTTTTGTTTAATCCGTTCTTTAAATCTCTATTTCACATATCTGACTTGAGTTTTCTGTAATTTTTTTGCCAGAATTGCAAGATATCCTTCCAAGCATCATCAACCAGCTTGGTATGTCTATAACTTTTGTGTAAACAGTTGCACCATTTATATACAAATGAACGATTTAGGTTATGTTATATCTCTAACTGGTCAAATGGATCAAGTGAAAAGGGTTTTTTTTTTTATGGCGAACACACGCAACTTTCTAAAATCTACTTCTAAAATTCACCTATCGCCCCCCTTTGTGGGACTTGAACCCGCACCACTTTGGAGGGGATAAACACTTGCTCAAGCGGTTTAATTTACAAGGTTTAACTATAAAGAAAGCGAGACATGCGTCTTGAGTTTGTTAAAGGTTAACATTCTAAATTGCTTAATGTAAAAAAAACGTCAGCTACTATTTAAGTGATACAGTTTCAGATTTCAATCATAAGTTATATATTAATTATTTACAAAGCTACTTACTTTTATAGTTTTATCCAGGCTCATCTTTAAACTAATCTAATCTGACCCGTTACATAAGCAGCCCGTTTTGTCACCTCTATGTCGCGTGTCTTGATTTGGGTCAGTACAAAAATCAATTGTAATGGGTTAACTTTTACAGGACCGGATAACTTGGATAACTTAAGAAAGCTAGCAGAGCAGTTTCAGAAGCAAGCAGGTGGCGGTGAGGGTGAAGGTGCTGCTGCCACATCAGCACAAGAAGATGACGACGAAGTCCCGGAACTTGTAGCAGGTGAGACTTTTGAAGCTGCTGCAGAGGAAGGGCAAAAGTCTTAAGAATTGAATATTCAAGTGTGCATGGTTTTGCTCTTTATATTTGAAAAACTTTTTGATGTTTTTTTTCCTTTCGCATAATGAAGGTTTTAAGCTCAGTTTTGATGTTACTCGCAACCTTTAGGAATGTTGTTTCTTTATGGTCAATTAACTTTCTGCACGTTCGCTTACATTTTTGCTCTTGCTAGTCGGCAATCTATGGATTTTGTTGCAGAGTTTGGCATCTGCTGTGAACTTGAGTTCGGCTAGGTCTTTACTGGCTTATGTTTGGTCCTAACCGGGCTTGATTTGGTTGATTATAAAACCATGCTCAATTCGTGTCGGACACTCGTTACTCCTTTACCCGTCAGATTTATCATTTATGGTCTTGGCTAATCATGCTTTTATGAAGCTTGAGCTCGGCTCAGTACAAGCCTAATACTTTGAGCTCGAGCTTTGGCTCCATAACTAAACGAGTCATTTTTTTAAGCTTAAGCTCGGGCTCGTTAAGGCTCGGCTCGTTTAAGCTTTTTACTGATCCAATACTGAGCAACTCTCGAGCAGTTGGGCATCATTTACACCCATAATTTAAAGTTATGCAATATTACAACAAAAACAGTTAAGTGGCTTTATTGACTACATTCAAACTTCACCTCTCGTTTGTGTGAGATGCCTACATCCAGCTACCAAGCCCATGCCATCTTATATCTAGCAGTTCAGTTCCGTCTCGGCTAATTCGGTCTCGGGCCAGGCTCAAGCACCCAATACTCAAATTCCCAGACTATAGTCCATACTCCATACCATACACATGTAACCAAAACAATTTTTGTTCAAGCCCATTTCGGTCGCTAGTTCAGCCGATCTAAACCATGTTTGACCCGACCAAGAACGCAAATTTACCAAACTTCTTAGACCATAGTCCGTACCATATACATCGATTCGGGATGGTTTCGGTCATGAAGTGAGTTTTACTTTTACACACCCCTAAGTGTGAATGTGTGAATTCCATACAATTAAAGGACCTATTTTGCAAGAAATTAAAAAGAAAGGGTAGTTTATACAACTCTACTATAGTGTAAGGTAGTAATGTGAAACTATGTATTCCAGATCTAGGGCTGTATAAATAAGTCCAAAACACAGTGGCTAGGGTTTTATCTCTTCACCCTCAGCTACCCTTCATTTCTCATTTATCCTCTCAAACCCAAAGGTAAATTCATCATCTTTTTCACTAAAGTTAGCATCTTTACCGTATTAATTGATTCTTAGCACTGTAAAGACTGTAAATTTTGTTGCTTTTTTGATGTTTAGGATTGTAAAGACTGTAAATTTAGTATCTTTTTGATGTTTAGGATTGTAAAGATCGTTAATTTTGTAATCTTTTTTTGGTGATTTGTTGCAGATGAATGTGGAAAAGTTAATGAAGATGGCTGGTGCTGTCCGCACTGGTGGGAAAGGTAGCATGAGAAGGTATCTTTTTTATATATTTATATATAATAATAATAATAATAATAATTGGATACGGTTTGAATAAGAGATTGGTTCTTTTTTATATATTTTTTTTAAGTATTGTGTGATTGAATAGTTGGAAGTTTTGGATTAGTTAGTGTTCACACATATATATATAAATATACATACTAATGGATGGTTATAGCTGCATATAGTGACATAAGCAATTTGGTAAGTTAAAAAGTTTTCAGCTTTTAAGGGACATAGGTAGGATAAGATTTAGGGGTGCAAACGAGCCGAGCCAAACCCTGGCTTTTGTAGGCTCGAGCTCGTTTAACTTATGACTTATGAGGGCTCGAGCTCAGTTCGAGCTTTGTTTCTAGAACTCGAGCTCGGCTTGTGGGTTGGTTTTTAAGCTCGACCTCAGCTCGTTTATTATAAATTAATTAATTTACATTAATTATAATAATATTATTTTTGTAAATTTATATATAAGTATATCACACAATCTGTACGCATATGTTTATATATATTTCAATAATTTTATCGTAGTTTTATAAATAGCAGGCTCGTTTAGGCTCGCGAGTCGGCTCAAGCTCGTTTACTAAATGATCTTGTATTTGGGCTCGGGCTCAAGGTCGTTTTAAGTTTGGCTTGTTTCGAACTTTTTTCGAGCCGATCTCGAGAAGCTTGGCTTGTTTACACCTCTAGTAGGAACTAGGAAGTAGACCAAAGAGGAGATAATCAATTAATCAGATATCTTTATCATTAATCAGATATCTTTATCAAATGCTAAATGGATGATGTACTCATGTACCTGGTAACAATAACTCGATAAGGATAAATTAAGATCTATTTCAGTTGATTTCTCTTTCCAGGCATTTTAAAATGGTGAGATATATTATTAAGGATATGAACGTTTTTGTGTGTTTATATGTGTAGTTAGTTCTTATATGATAAATATATAATGAATTTGATATAAATTGCGGTTATTTATTTATTTGCAGAAAGAAGAAGGCTGTGCATAAAACAACCACCACAGATGACAAAAGGCTTCAGAGCACGTTAAAGAGAATAGGAGTAAACTCAATACCCGCAATTGAGGAAGTTAACATTTTTAAGGATGATGTGGTCATCCAGTTCTTGAACCCCAAAGGTACCATCTTTTAGAGTTATATAGGGGGTGTTTGGTTCGAGGGTTTGGATTTCTGTTGTCTGTTTATTAAACTTGAGTTTTGTTTGTTTGTCTTCAGTTCAAGCTTCTATTGGTGCCAACACGTGGGTAGTTAGCGGTAATCCTCAAACAAAGAGTAAGTTACCCTTCTATACTATTAAAGTTATTCTCAAATGTTTGTGTAACTCTTCAAAATTTAGCTAGACCATTCTTTTGTATTTTAAAGGTAATATAGCCTTTATCGGTATGTACTTGAATTCTTGAAGTTGGCCGGTTTAGTCGAATGGGCAAAAATTTAAAAGCTTAACCAGAAATAAAGTTGGATGAGTGGGTTGAAACTCGCACGAGGTGTTATTTGAATTTATAAAGCCGTTTATTTAAACAAATAAAATGACATGTTAATACTATTGACAACATTAATTGTTAATGTAATTGTAAGAAATGTACATACAAAGCCATAAAGGTATTACCGGGACGCCTGATCCTGCCTGCTTTTCGACTCCCTGGACGTACATGTTTCGTTAGCTTTATAAGTTTACTCACAAATTCTCTTTCTTGATTATGTCTTTTTTTACAGACTTGCAAGATATTCTCCCTGGAATTCTCAACCAGCTCGGTATGTTTAAACGTCCTTATATTTTCTCTAGATGTAGCAGTCTTGACCTGTTTACTTTCAAAGTGTCGATTCGAGTTATGTTCAACGGGTCAAGTGGGTAAGGTTAAATATGCAACTAAAAAGGATACGTATCATCTTTTTGGTCAAATGGGTCGTAAAATGTCAGATTTTCAAGAAATTCGGACAAAAAACGTCATGGATCGTGTGTTCGTCTCTAGTGTTCTCTCAGATCGTATGTTTGATTCAGTTCTTGGACTTGTAAAAACTAACAGCTTGTGAAATGGGTCGCGTTTTACAGGCCCAGATAATTTGGAGAACTTGAAAAAGTTAGCAGAGCAGCTCCAGAAGCAGGCTCCAGGCGGTTCGGGTGAAGGCGCGGCTGCCACATCAGCACAAGAGGATGATGATGAAGTCCCAGAACTAGTTGCTGGTGAGACTTTTGAAGCTGCTGCTGAGGAAGGACAAAAGTCATAGGTTAATCTGAGGTGCTGCATCATATGCATGTTTTGTTGCTTGTTGTATTTGCATTTCTGCTGCTTATCACCCTTTTTATTTAAAAAAAAAAGATTTATTTTGATGTCATCATGTAACATGTAGGGATATTTATTATGTTTTTACTCATGGTTTTGCTCATTTCTAGACCCTATGTAGGCTTTGGGTTTAGATTCTTTATCTGTTTGGTGTTTACATGAATGTGAACTTAATCTTATGGTTCCTTTATAACCAAAACTATAATTGATATTGAAGAAAAAATAAGTATCACGGTGGTTAATACCAATCACCGTGTGGTTAATACTTATGTTCGTCAAGATTAATCCTTTACTCAAACCTCTAAGTTAAACCCGGGTGAGAATAGAAATATGAGTGTGTGTGAGATTACGTAAATAAGGACACAAGATTTAAGTGGTTCGGTCAAGGAGTGACCTACGTCCACTGTAACTAGCCGGAATATTATTAACGATCAAGTATAGAGAGTTAAAAGAGAGTACGCTAAGTTACAAATGAATATTTTCGGATGCATTTGCAAGGAGATGTCTTCTTCTATTTATAGGAGAGCTCGTGGACTTAGCTGAGAAGCCCACGAGAAGTAATCCTTACTTGGGCCTGGTCAAAGCCCAAGTCCAAGCCTTCCACAGAAATGGCGGGAAAACCAGGTTACTGTGGATGATGTCATTCTGCAGCATGGCTGTTGCTCGAGGCGGACACGTGGCGAGCTGTGATTGGCGGACAGCGCCCCTGTCCTTGCTACAGTCGTTGACCATGCTTCTGACATCAGCAGGGGATGTCTGTTGTCACTGTAGACGATGGCATGGTGGGAGCGTGGCTACAGTCATGTCGCCGTCCTTGTCAGTGGTGGTCGGACCACCCTTGCCACCTGTCGCTCTCTTATTGGCGCGTACTCTGCTAGAGATCCTTGTGAATCTTCCTTTTGTTATCTTCTGTACCTCGTACAAAAGGTGATGAGGGAAGATTCCGCGCGTGGTTGCACGCGCTTATCAGGTGTTGCTTGTTGCTTATCAATTGTTGTCCTTGCGCGCTGCGCTGCGTGGTTTGTTGGTCAGCGCGCAAATGGATCTTCGCGCCATAGCTTGGCGTGAAGATCCTGTCTTATGGGGATAGGGGCGCCCCCGCCACTCGAATTAGGCTCCCTATCCCTTCAGATATTTTGATATCAATTACTGATTGGTTTTGGTATATTCAATTCTATGTTTATTTTATTTGTTTCATTTATATATATGTGCTGAAAGGCAAAGTCTGTAGGAACATTTAAATTGGGTTTAGTTTGGGGTGTAAACGAGCCGAGCCCGACTAGATTGGAGTTAGGAACATTTAAATTGGGTTTAAGTTTGGGGTGCAAACGAGTCGAGCCCGACTAGGCTGGAGCGTGGCTCGAAAGTAAAACCAAAGAGTTCGAGTTTGGCTTGACTCAACATAACTTTAGAACAATTTTAAAAAAGATAAAAGCTCTGCGCGAACTCTCTTTGATAGCTTAATGAGCCAATGTTAAAATAGTAAGTATATTATATATAAAATAATAATATAGAATGTTTGGGTTTCTTTAGACTCGGGAGCCTAAACAATCTTTGTATGAAGAGCTCAAGCTTGCGCTCGATAACTAAATGAGTCATGTTTTAAACCCAGACTTGTTACGGCTCGGCTTGTTCAAGTAGAGCTGTTGCACATCGTTTAAGCCCCAAATTTAAGTCTCATAGACGACAATATTAAAAAGATGTTAACAACCATTAGAATTTATCAAGGTCAAATGAATAGCAAATCGCTATGTTATTTATTATTTACAGGAAAAAAGTAACATGTATAATGTATCGTCGATAAAGAAAAGAAAAACCATTCAATAACTAGAGAGTGTTTCAATTTTTTTACTTTTACATTAAAAAACACTTATTTTTTATGTAAAGATTACATAACTACTGAAATTATTGTCTTTTTGTCGGACTTTGTGATTTTTTAGTTTTTTCTTATAAAAGTTGAAAGAATATAAAGTTGATGTGGATTCATATTGGTGTGGTAGGGAGTCAACCTCATCACTTCCAATGCTGAGATCATACGTTTGAGTCTCACTTGGTGCAATTTGCTTTAGTTGAGCCAAGGATTTTATCACATTGGACTTTTGGACGATGGGTTCTGCGTTTACGGAGCATGAGTGACCTTTGCTAACGGGTTTACCAGATGGTCGAGCTTGTATAATATTCGGTGAACGTTTAAAAGAAAGAAAAATGTTATCCTTTACTAGTTTCCGGCTGTTTCCAACCTTACAACGTTATCACCAAACATATAATTAATCAATCAACGTAACAATCATAGGATTCCAAACGAACACGTTTGTAAATGTGTTCAACTGTCAATGGAGCCACACTGCTACACTATGGTTAAAAAAAACAACAAATGAGTGTCCCCATAATTTGTCTACATCCATAGAACGGAAATGGAAAGTATATATGTCAAGTAATAAAAATTTTAATGTTAAAAATAAAAAATTTAGCAAACGTTTTTAAACTAAGAATAATACATAACTACCAATTTAATTTATAAAAAATAAAATATAACTAATTTTTAATAATTTGAAGAATTACAAAACGACATGAAATCTTTCGATAGTATTTTTTTAATTAACAAATATGTTATTTTAATGTAATAACACTGTTATGAAATGAAATACCATAGTTTTCGCTCAAAAAAATAAAAAATCTGTGTTATTAACTTTAAATTTCACATCACATTTACGTTTAAAAAGGTAAAAAAAAGCAAATGGACTTGCCATATTGGTAACATTAACAAAAGTACAAAACTCAAATTTCACCACATTTGAATATATAATGAAAGTTGAGTGGTTGATGTATTAAAAAGTTTGGGTGACGTTTCGTAAAACATTTAGAAAATTCAGGCCTTTCTTAGTGGGCTCTATGTGGACGTGATGAACCTTTATTTATAGCGCTAGGGTACACCGCTCCACTAGTACTATGGGGCAAAAAAATTGAGTAGCGTGAGCAGCATAAAGTCCCGCTCCTTGTTCTACACACTATCAAAATTAACTTTTACACTCATCTTCTTCTACACTCAATCAAAATTAACTTCTATACCCACCAACTTCTACACTCATAAAGCCCCTACCACTACACATTTTTTATATAACACTTCGCATTTCACTTTATTAATATTTTAATGCATAAAGCTTTTCACTACACATGCCTTATTGAATATTTTTTTTTCTTGTAAAAAATTATGAAGTGAAGGTTAGTTTAAATATTTGTTTGATCGATTCAGTTGAGGTGCCTTCCGTTGATGTTTGTATGTATTCCCCCTAACTCTTGGAGGAATGCATTTCCATTATAAGGGAGGTTCCCCCTAAAAAGAAAAAAAGTCTGATCGACATAGGCACGAAAACAGCGATCCCCGAACTCGTTAAAAAAAAAGTCCACAGTTATTTATATACATAAGATTATATAAATTGATAAATGATAATTAATCATCCTGTCTATATTTATATTATTTGTGTTATGCTTAATTTTTAAACCTGTCGAGGCAAATCAAATTAAAAAATTTAAAAAAAAAAAGAAAGCATGAGTGAAATTATATGATACCTATATGCTATACATATACTATACCTATACTACACCTACATGCTTATACGAGACCTACAGTACACCTATACTACACAATAATTTTTTAACAGTAGCTGATAAAACGCGATTAATGTAACAAAAAAAATTGTTTAAAAATTACATTAATTGTTATGGACTTTGTTAGAACGAAAAAATATTGTATAAAAGGCTTATTAAAAAAAATATTCAATACGCTCAGTATAGGTGAATATAAGACATATGGTAGTATGCTCAATATAGGCCTTTACGAGGCGTAAAGGTCCAGTAATAATAGGTTTTGTCGGTTGTTGTCTAGCCTTAAGAAGTGAAACACCCCTATATGCTTCGTATTGACCAATACAAACCGTATCAGATGTGTCAAAAATAAGGATTTTGGGTGTCAAAACAATACGACCTGAAAGAACAGTTGTATGAAGTAGTGAAGCCTTCTTTCTTATCAAGCTAACACAATTAAAACAATTATTATGATTTAAAATCATGTAATCATTATTTATTCATAGGTTTTTTCAAGAGTCAATATCATGTATCGAGCATGCATGATATAGACATGTTCTTTGACTACAAGTATATAAACAATAGCCACCCAATATACTAAATACATAATCATTGCCCTTTATCTATATTAATTATATTAATTTTTGTCAAACTTACCTCTTTAGTTAGGGAAGAAAGAGGCTACTTAAAATAATATTCACCACCAATATTCTCAATAAAAAAGGCTTGGAAATACTAGAAACAAAATGAAGGATAGAAGAATGGTGTAAATAAATTATCCCTTTGCAAGTTATTTTGGATCGGTGTATTACAAGTATAAATCATGTTGAACACGAGCCAACCTTCATATACATGCGCTCAGTTGCCAATGGGGGGCTGACTCATTTGGTGGTGGAGGTACTTGCTTCTTAAGTGAAAATTTTCAAGTCTCATAGGGCATTAAACGACACAAGGCATGTGGATTTCACATAGGGCTTGAAATGAAAAAAAGGGTGTAGTGGATTAGTGGTAAGGTGAAAAATTTCAAGCTTTTCCAATCATTTAATATTAATTATTTTTTTATTTTGAAAATTAAAACAAATAATATTTCATAAAACTTTTTTCATTAAACAAAAATAAAAAGATCACACTACAATACCAAAAAAAAATACTTAAAAAAACACGTAACATGCTAAAAAAATAAAAATACGAGACAATCTAAAGATTGTATTTATCACGGATTTGTTGCTTATGCATTTGAGCCAAGCGTAATGCGTCTCCCGTGAGGTGGTTGATCGGCTTAGACAAAAATTCGATGTCTTTTTTCATTTGCCTCGCATCTTGGATCGCGGCGAACCTTTCGTTTGCTACGACTTTTCTTTGCATTGTTTTCAAATTAACGCCTAGCCCCAAGGTCATGAATATCTTGAAGTCGTTGATTCATCTCATCGAAACCTTGCTTCAATAAGTCACCACATGTCGACGAAGACTCCAAACCTTTTCCGTTTCGCACGTTTCTTCTACCGGGTGGTCGGGCTAACTCGTCTTCCTCGTCGGGACATCTTCGTTTAAATCCACGTTTCGAGCATTGGACGTGGACGTTTCGGGATAAATGGAAGAAGAAGTTTTGGACCGTTTCGCTTTGCGTCTAGGAAACAACGTCATGCCTGATACATTGGACCATTTAGAGGATCCTTTAAGCAACTCCCAACAATTCAAATAAGTGAAACATGATTGGCCCATCCTTTTTTTCACGCCGTGGAATATTTCAAGGCCTTGAAAAAACGCTCCAAAAAACGTGGAGGGGGGCGGTGTGGGATCTTGATGGGGGCGTGGAAATGGGGCAGAACGCCCAATTTCCTTACCATTACATATGGTCTTAATAGGAAGTCTTGGTTCAATGCCAAACAATATTCGGTGTAATTTAGTAGGGAGTAAGAATTGTGTATCATTAGCTGTTAAAAATATAGTGGCTTAGTAGCTCACGAGCATAAAAGTAAGAATTCCTAGTACAAGGCCACACGGGGCGGTTTGAGTATGTTTCAACCAGACTCGTCTACTTAGTCCTAGTCGACGGGTTCTACTCTCAAATTTTTTGCAAAGGTTTGCCAAGCTACGGAACTTAAAGATACGGGATGATCAAATGTTGGTTTTAGCTTATTTAAATTTATAGTTTATAAAAAAAATTAGTGATGGATGTGATGACCACCCATGTAAAATGTAATAGATGTGATAAAATGTGATGAAATGAGGTGACACGTAAATTGGTTGAATGTGGGTGATGGTGTGATAACCACCCCATGTGGCCTAAACGAGATGCAATAGCGCATTAATATGACTCTGTAGCTATATTGTGTGTGTATATATCTTTTGTTCAAAAGATATATAGCTTGTCCAACGAGGAGACATTCAAATGGGTAAGGATTTTGATATAGCATGGAACATTTGAGATGACATTTAAGTAATCCAGCATATCAGTTTGGTACATGGTATATAACATAATATGGCTGTGGAGCTTTCGATATCGTTTATGAGAGAAGGCACCGAAGTTTCCCAATTTGGACAACAATGACACCATGATATTTAAAGTATTCTATTTCAATTAAAAAAAATTAATGTGCGATGTCTCCGAAAATGGAAAGAACAGTATTTATTCTACATGCACCTATGTTTTTGTATTCGATTAGTAATGGTCAAGGTCAAATATCCATGTGAAAAGAATATATACACACACTTGGTTTGGATGCGACTATAAAAATGGTACAAAACGTAATAAGTCGTGGAACAAGTACACACCACATGCTTATAACTTATAACTATGTAATTTGTTTAAAAAAACACAAATTCGATCCTCCTCCTTATAAGTTACAACTCATTTAAAGTTAATATTCGTTAAAAAACACAAACCCGATCCTCCTTCTTACCGCTCATTTAAAGTTAATATTCGTTAAAAACACAAATCCGATTCTCCTTCTAAATGTTTCCATACCATTAATAGAGCAACCTACTTTATGAAGTTATTCGTCTCATGTTTAACCTGCAAATATTTTTATAGCACACGTTACTAAACGGGTACTGTGTGTGTATCATATAGGTGAAGGATAAATTAAAAACCCTCATGAGTTGATAAAACTGAGAAAACCCATGTAAAAATCATCTAATTTTTTTTTTGAAAAAAATACACAAAGTAACATACATGTTTTTAAGCGTTTTGGGCCAAAGTAAGGTGTTTGTGTGGAGATATAAATCGAGTAGGTTGTGGTGTAGGGTTTATATATATTATATTTTAACTATATATATATATATATATATATATATATATATATATAGGCTAAAGGTATAGAGAAAACCCAAAAATTTGAGAAAACTCTTGCAAACCCATCTAGTGGCTCACATTGCTCCACATGACCCATTAGTAGAAATATTATTTTATGGCTGGAAGGGTATATTAGTCATTTTCCTTTCCCCCCCCCCCATTTAATATTTTGAATCTTTCTCTTCTCCCTCCTATATAAACAAGCCACACTCTCTCTCTCTCTCTCCATATTTATTTCACCCCTGCTTCAAGATTATCACCACCACCACCATTCCTGACCACCACCACCATACCTTACCACAACCACCATCACCGTCTTCATCCTCCATCCACCACCGTCTTCAAGAAAAAGCCCTAAATAATAATAATGCTACTCCAGCCTTAAACAATATATATTTCACACCCACCAGAAGAGCTGAAAAGCCCATCGTCACACCACCACAAGCCCAAACTCCCAGAAGAAACTCTTCAACAGTTCTTATCCGTACACCCAACCAACACCTTCTCCATGACGTTTGGTGATGCTGCTGTTCTTTTTTTATGTTAAGCCCAACTTGAATTACTTAGTCAACCAAAGGCTGTTTGCTGCTTTTGATGACATATATTGTTTGTTCATGGGTAGCTTGAACAATTAAACAAATCAACACCACACAGGTAAACCTTTATTATTATTATTATTATTATTATTATTATTGATGGTGGATTCATTAACTTTTTTTCTATAGTGACTAGTTTCTATTTTAAGATCTTTATCAAATTGTTAACCACGTATGAAAATTAAATGTTTGGCCCAACTTCATTAGAAAGTTGGGCTATTTAAAAAGATGGGATCGGTTAAAAATATTAGAAAGTTTTTTGGGTCTAAGGGTATTTTGTTGAGATACGAATTTTTTATCGTTTTGAAGTAATAAGGTTTTTTTGAATTTGGTTTGTTGACCTCTAATTTTGAAACTTCCTCTGTTCTATGTTGCGTTTGTTTCGTATGTAGCAGCAGAAAACATTTTTAATATGATTTTGAAAGGGGTTAGAAAACAATTAATGGTTAGAGTTTGAATTTGAGCTAATTAGTGTTTGGTAATAAGAAGTTGTTTGTGATGGTTTTGAAAATGTATGTTTACATCTTAATTAACCTTTTTATATGTTATTATTACTAATATATTTTTTTAATCAAAATTGGTGAATTTTAATGTCCCTTAACATATGCAACAATATGTCTGATTTGTTTTTTTACCAGTATGTGCATGTTTGTATGAGTATTATAATGTGTGGAATGTATGTTTGCATCTGTTTTCTATATTGCGTCTGTTTCGTATGTAACAACAGAACTAAGTTGGTATAAATTTGTTACCGATTTTTTTACCAGATACAAAGGTTTAATTTAATGTCATTGATCATGGGTGAATCTATGTTTGCATCTGTTTCGTATGTAACAGCACCACTAAGTTGGTATAAATTAGTGTTTGATAAAAACAAGTTTTTTGTGATGGTTTTGAAAATTTGAGCTATTAATTAACCTTTTTTATATGTTATTATTATTAATATGTTTTTTTAATCAAAATTGGTGAATTTTAATGTCTCTTAACATATGCAACAAAATGTCTGATTTGTTTTATACCAGCATGTGTATGTTTGTATGAGTATTATAATGTGTGGATTGTATGTTTGCATTTGTTTCCTATATTGCGTCTATTTCGTATGTAACAACAGAACTAAGTTGGTATAAATTAGTTACCGATTTTTTTTACCAGATACATGTTTGATTTTTTGCATATTATAGAGGAAGAATTGGGATGAAATCTATGTTTGCGTCTGTTTCGTATGTAACAGCACCACTAAGTTGGTATAAATTAGTTTCTGTTTTTTTTACTAGATAAAGAAGTTTTGATTTTTTAAGTTTGATAATCTTGATAACTAAATGTATAAAACAATGTTTTTTTGTATCAGTTTCGTATGTTTTTTTGTAATCCAGTTGGTTAACATACGTTAAGCGGGGGGGGGGGGGGGTCTTTACAAGTAAATTGATGATTTTTGTTTTATTTTTGCAGGTGAGCATATTTTTTGCATTAAAGATGAAGATGATTATCAAGAATGAAGTGTAGACAATTTTTTTTTATTTATGATAGTTTTTTTAGCATTTGTTGAATTGCAATGACCGTTTTGTTTGTTTTTAGCACTTTGTAAGAAACGATTCTTGTGTACATTTGAATGTTTTTGGATCTATAAATTTTTCAGCACTTTGTAATGACCGTTTTGTTTGTTTTTAGCACTTTGTAAGTAGCATTTTAAGTAACAAAATGCCTATAACCATATTAATTCTTGTTACGTATGCAACAATTCTGGTGCTGGTACAATAAAACGAAAAAAAATATTGTCTAATAAAAAAAAATAATAAATCAACATTTTTTAAATAATATAAACTGGCAACTCAGTTTTAACCTACGTAACACAACACATGTTACATATGTAACACGGGCATCTGACAGCTTATATAACAATGTGAAAAAAGTAAGAGATAGATGATGTGACATGTGTGGGGTCCACTTGTCATATTTGCTTTTCAGAAAAATACCAATTGACCATTGTACCTTTTTTTTGTCATCTACTTACATAAATATATTAAAATAATATAGAATGAATCTAGACCATTGATCACTTTGGATCAATGGTCTAGATTGGGTTTACAAGGTTTTCTCAAATTTTTGTGGTTTCCATTTTAACCATCCCCTATATATATATAGGGTGAGGTTCCTGTACAAAGGCTATATTTCGTGAGAAGTGTGAGAAGGATTAAAAATAGATACTTAGGCATCATTTTTTGAACTTATTCATGATGTTTTGGATTGTTTTGCCTAGAAAAACACCAAACATAACAATTAAAAACAAAAAACAATGTATTTTAGGCTTAAAACTTAAAACACCATGCTAAGATCATTAAACAGTGTGTTTTAAGTGTTAAGTAATGTGTTTTAGTTGTTTTTTAAATTTAATAACTATAATACCTTGCATTGTATTTTAGATTGTTGTGTTTGGTGTTTTTCAAGTTAAAACAACCTAAAACATCATTCCTAAATCCAAAACATGATGCCTACATGTCAATTCTTAATCCTTCTCACACTTCTCATGAAATATGTCATTTGTACAGGAACCTAAACCTATATATATATATATATAAACAGTCGTTGTCAAACGAGTAGTTTGATCAGCCACTCACACGCTGCTACATCACCACACCCTTACCCCACGCCTTTAAGCCTCAATCCTCATGCTATGCATCACGCTGCACACAAGCCGGTGTTGGTGACGTGAAGGGGCTTCACAACCCCCATACCACGCCCCACACGTACAACCTAAGCAAGAGAATAATTTTGACGTAATGCGTAACAATGTTTTCCGTGTATCTAACCCATTTGAAAACTATTTGAGTAAATACTAATTTTTTTATAGACCAACTTTTTTTTTTTGGAAGAAGACTTTCAATAAAAACAGGAGACTCACAAATTAGGGAGCCACCACAAAATTACATCATATACAATGGGTATACACCCCAATCCTTCCAATCTAAATCCTTAAACCTAGACCGGTTTTTGACCCAACAAAAAGAAGAAGACTTAATACCCGCAACAATATTGACCACTTTATGTCTAGCCTTGTGGAAAACAACACTATTCCGCTCCAACCAAATCATCCAACAAGTGATCATCATAATACCTCTCAAAATCTTCTTCTCCCACTTTTGTTTTTTAGCCGTGCAATCCATCTTCAGCAAATCCGAAATCGAGTCAAGACACAAACCTTGTATGCGACACCAACTTAGTTCATGTACCTAAATTAAAAAAAATACATGAGATGAAATAAGTTGGTCTACTAAAAAAGAGATGGATGCTATGTTTGGTAGAAAGGTGTTGAGTTTTATGCAATCTTTACATAAACCATATTTGTTAAGACAATATAGTCTGACCGTTGTAGAGTGACTAGAGGATCTCCTTCTGAAAGACTATGATAAACTTGTTACAACATAAAAAAATCACCTAAAAAACAGGATGGGGTCATAATTAACTTTTAAACCATACCAGTTACGAATCATTTTATATTTGGTATGCATTTGCAATATTAACAAACATGAGCACTAAACCAGTGACTACTAACTAGTAAATAAGGAATATTTTTTTTCTTTTTTTTAATTTTAACAACAAATATATTACTAAAATGGCAATTTACATTAGGATGGCGGTTAGATACGTAACAACAAGTTGTGTCACAACCTCTTTCTAAATATAACTTATTAAAAACAAACCCTTAGCTTTGTGGGTCGAAATACTTTTGTGAACTACTCGTTGGACTTTGTCAAGGAAAAAAACCCTTAGTCCTGCTACGAACCCACTATCTCGAAACCAAATAAGGGGAGATACACCGGTGAGGTCCTCACAAGTGTGTTTCCCACCCGCCTAGTCAAACGCAAGAACGTCTGTTGGGCGTAAAGTTGACATCCCCTCCGCCAGGTCCGTCAAAAAATTTATCAGGGCCTCTTTTTTTGCCGATACCATGGCTCACCTGAAAATATCCCATAAGGTATCACGAACTAGATCATGGTGCTACTTGAACCTTGACCAGTCTTTACAGTAGACCGCATGTTCCCAAAATTTACCCAAGCAATCCTTACGACAAATTGAGCAAGGTTTGACAAGTGTGTTTCCCACCCGCCTAGTCAAACGCAAGAACGTCTGTTGGGCGTAAAGTTGACATCCCCTCCGCCAGGTCCGTCAAAAAATTTACCAGGGCCTCTTTTTTTGCCGATACCATGGCTCACCTGAAAATATCCCATAAGGTATCACGAACTAGATCATGGTGCTACTTGAACCTTGACCAGTCTTTACAGTAGACCGCATGTTCCCAAAATTTACCCAAGCAATCCTTACGACAAATTGAGCAAGGTTTGTCATCTGGGAACATAGGAATCATCAACCGGTATTTAAGAACCACCCTATACTCAGCTGCTGACATGCGTTGACCTAACTCGTCAATAAAGAAAATAGTCAGGATATCATGTGCATGGGGTCCTTGCAAGCATTCTACCACCGCTTTCTGCCGGGGGACATAATGTAATCTTCTCCCAAGCTCAGCTCTATTTTACTAAAAAGGGCATTTGCCAAATGTTTTTGAGCCTTTGGGGGGTGGGGGTGTCCTTGTTACTGAAACCGCTAAGATCAAAGCCAGGAGGGAGTTGCGCTGACATCCCAGAGCCTGCCATAATCTGGGTAAGGCCAACAACCCCATTGTTTCTTAAGTTGTAGTCTTGAAACTTCTAAGAGTGGGTTCTAGAAGCCACGAAAGCATAAATTGCAGCATCTCGGGCCGAAAAGAAGTCCTAGCACTCCGAGGTGCATCGGTAAGGACGCCATCCGCCATTGAAGGTCATTAAAAAACGCCCCCCCTCGCATACAACAATATCTTCAATTGCTTCCCTGGGCACATTATCACATCGGAACCCACGCCTCCTAAACAATGGAAGACTAGCATATCCGTAAACTAAACAAGAAGTTAGCAACCCCCTTAGGCGAGGAAGGCACCCCATGAGGTCCACTACACACGATGATCTCTTCACGGCCAACTCACTAATAAGGTTAGCATCCCGACTGACGACCCATCCAAGGAGTTTCACCCCTTTCTCCAGTCTCCCAATCCTACTTGAGAAAAGCCTTCCTTTAACCTTCACCCCATTGCATGACGACCAAAAAACCTATGTTTTTTTTATATTTGAGTTTAAGCCGCGTGGATGGCCCCTCAGACCTGATTATGTATAGAGCTTTTGCGACTTATCTTGCATCTCCGATAATCCTACTTCCTACTATCATTAAAGTACCAGACATGAAAAGGAAGTTTGTAGTTATCATGCATCTGGAGAACTATAGGGTGCAAAACTAGGGCAAAGAGAGAGGGATTTAGGGGTCCCCCTACTAGACCCTAGTGGTAGCCCTTATACAATCATTACCAACATACAACCTAACCTAACTGGTTGAGCATAAAGGAATTGAATCTACGAGAAAATGGACGAGGCAGTGGTGCTGAACCTCACGCAAAAGGGCTGTTCGTTGAGCTAGATTGAAAACATTAGAGACATCGACCGTAAGCGTAGGTAATGATCTGTCTGCGTGAAATGAATTAAGAAATTTGTTCGCGCTATGAAGCATAATATCTACCCACCATGTGTAGTGGGCATTATAGGGACATGAATGAGCTTGATAACGCCCCTAACACCATTCACCTGGCGTTACATGGGAATGAAGAGGGATAAACATTTATAGTATATTGACCAAATAGGAGAAAACATATGAAAAATAATAATTAAAAGGATATTAAGAGACATTAACCATTACACATTTTTTAAAGAGGCGTTTTGATGTTGATGTGACGAAAATGCCCCTTAGGGGGCATTAACCATTGCAGATGGTCCTACATAATCCATTTTTTCTATTTTTCAACACAAACTAAAACACACCGTCTTTCCTTGAAAACAAAAACTACCACATTACCTAAAAACGCACTAAAAATGTCCTTATTGGGTATGCTAAATATAGACATGGTTGTTATTCACTTTTTTTTCTTTCACATTTTGTGTGTATTTTTCCCCCCTAAATTTTCACTATCAACTACCCATTAAAATATTATATAAACATATCAAACAAAAAAAATTCTAAAGAAAAATAGTTCTGATTAGCTGGATCCATAGATCCCACCACCCCTTCCCCCTCTGTTGTTTACTTCATGCCATCCGCATTTACACCTCGTAGGACGGTGTTTCACACCTCTTCACTTTTCACATTACGGTAACGTTAACTCACTACATATAGCCTTATACACCTTCCGTTAATGTTATAACAATGATAAATCATAATCATAATATAATATGAGTATTGGTAATGGTACACCCTCAAAATTATTTATACACCCCTCTATACGCTGTGTGTAACTTTATACACCGAGTATAGAGTGTTGCACAAACTCTCACACGTCATTAATGCTCATCAGTTATAGTCATGTCAGGACCAACCTACACGACTACACATGACACATAGGACGTCACAACATTTTCCTTATCAGACCCCTCATACATCACATATAATCCTACACACAATGTATAGAATAATAACAAGGTATGCAAATAAGACCATGGGTAATGGTTAATGCTCCTTAAGGGGCATTTTCACCACACCATCATCATTATAATGTCCCTTCAAAGAATGTGTAATGGTTAATCCATTTTAATGCCCCCTTAATCATTACTTTTCTTAAGGGGCATTTTTCACCACATCATCATCATTATAATGCCCCCTTCAAAGAATGTGTAATGGTTAATCCATTTTAATGCCCCCTTAATCATTACTTTTCTTAAGGGGCATTTTTCACCACATCATCATCATTATAATGCCCCTTCAAAGAATGTGTAATGGTTAATCCCTTTTAATGCCCCCTTAATCATTACTTTTCTTATTTTTCTCCTCTTTGGGCACTATACTAGAAATACCCCTCCTTCTTCATGCCCCTGTAATGTCCAGAAGAACGGTGTTAAACGCGTTATCAATCTTATTCATGTCCACATAATGCCCATTACACCATTAGATATGTGCCAATACACAACACACTACAATATTCTCTTCCTAACTTTCCATATTAAAAGGGGAATATATATATGATGACATCCTTTGGTATGAACATAAAGTCACATTAATCAATATTAAAATAGTGTTGTCCATCCACCCTGCATTCAATTCAATTCAATTCATTCAATCACAATCCATCAAACTAAAGCAAACAAAACAATAACATCACCCTCACCAAGTTTTTGTTTTCTTTTTTTCCTTTTTTTGTGTTTGTAAAAACATTTTGATAGATAGAACTTAGCTTCCTTTCAGTGGCTCCCAATTTCCCCCAATTTATCTCCACATCTTCCATTCACTCTCATTCTCCACACGATCTTCCTCTTCTCTCTCATCATCTTCTCACTCTAAAAAATAAAAAACCTCTACATGTTATTATTCTTCCTCTTCTTTTTCTGTGTCTAAACCTGTCATTAGTATGTCTCTTCAGTCTGTAGCCCATGTTAATGGCTGCTGTTTAAAACCCACCTCTGTTTTTGCCTCCTCACCACACATTCTCTTCACTGATTTTGTTAATTTGGGTTCTAAACGCACTAACAAGAGGTTATTTGGTGCTACTGTTTCCAAGGGTCTTGGAAGGTTCCAGAAAGATAGGCTTTTTTGGTCTTCTTCTATTAAATCTGTTCTTGATTTTGATCATGTTGGTTCCAAACAATCCACTCTTGATCATCATTCCAAACCTAAGGTCTGTTTCTGCTTCTTTTTTTTATATTATTTTTTTGATATTTTTAAAAATCTTTTATTGATTGTTTTGATTGATGGTTGAGTAAATTGAGAATCTTGAAATGATGGGTATTGATGAATTAATGGTAAAAAAATATTTACTTTGATTTTTTTTTTTTAAACTTTTATTGATTGTTTTGGTTGATGGTTGAGTAAATTGAGAATCTTGAACTGATGGGTATTGATGAATTGATGTTAAAAAAAATATTTACTTGATTTTTTTAAAACTTTTTATTGATTGTTTTGGTTGATGGTTGACTATATTGAGAATCTTGAAATGATGGGTATTGATGAATTAATGGTAAAAAAATATTTACTTTGATTTTTTTTTTTAAAACTTTTATTGATTGTTTTGATTGATGGTTGACTAAAGTGAGAATCTTGAAATGATGGGTATGATCAATTGATGGTAAAAATGTCTACTTTGATGAATTGGTAGTGAAAACAGCTTATTTTACTCTAGAATGTGGAGATAGGCAGTTAAATACTTAAAAGTGTGTTTATTATTATTATTTTTTTAATTTCCATTGTTTTTTTATTCAGAAAGGGGTGGCGGCGCAGCTTGTTGCCCGCCTGCCCGCTATCTTCATTATCTTGATGTAATTTTCTCAGTGATGGAATAAAGATATAAAAAAATTGTTTTTTTGGTTGATAGTTGACTAAATTGAGAATCTTGAAATGATGGGTATGATCAATTGATGGTAAAAATATAAACTTTGATGAATTGGTATTGAAAACAGGTTATTTTACTATAGAATGTGGGGATAAGCATTCAAATAGTTAAAAGTGTCGTTGTCTGCTTTAAAGACATTGAATAAGTAGTAGATATGATGTTTGTATGAGTTATTATTATAAACTAATAATTGACTGACTGATATGCAAAAAAGTTGTTTGGTGAAAGGGGACTACACATTATAGTTACATTATTAGTCTTATAAAAGTCACAACATGTGATTCATATTCATTGGCCTTTTCTTTTTGATTAGATAATGTGAAGAGCTGAACTTGTGTATTCATATGTTTAATAATTAGCACCGAAGCGTAATAAGACCTGACTTATCAATGCATATGATCAAGTTGTGGGATTTAGTCTCCATACATACCACGGTCGATCTATTTGTTGATGATTTCAAAAGCTTAGAATGTAGTTAAAGCGTATGTTTGGCATTGATAAGTGAAAACAACTTATTCCACGCTAAAATGTGCAGATAAGCATCCAAACATAAAAAAATGTGCTTATCTGCTTTTAACAAAGCTGAATAAGTAGATAAGCTGTTTATATAAGCTATTAGAATTGACTGACTAATATGCAAAAAAGTTGTTTGGTGAAAGGGGGGGGGGGGGGGGGGGTTATATTTTGTATAGTCAAATTACTGTTGTAAAAGTCACAACATGTGATTGATGCTCATCAGCTTTTTTCCTTTTGATTAGATAATGTAAACTACTGAACTTGCGTATTCATATGCTTGATAATAACCACCAAAATGTAATAAGACTGAACCTACCAATGCATATGATCAAGTTGTGTTAAACTTGATGATGAGACTTCATCTGCATACATACCACGGTTTATCTGTTTATCCTTTTATTTTGGAAAACAAGCTACTCGGAGTAGGTTTCAAAATACTCTACGAGCTTTTTGAAAACAAAATTACCTAAATAACCTTTCACAATTGTTAGAATATGATAAATAATTAGGTGTATGCTCTTTTATGTCATTTTACGCTTTTTAGCTACATTTTTACCGAACACTTATATACCATTCACATCTCCAGCTACTATCGTCACATACGCCCTCAGTTTACTAGGAATTCTGTTACATTTCATTATGTTTTACTGCTCTGTAAATTATATGTTGACCAACGTGTTTTACCTTTTTTTAGGTTGCAAATTTGGAAGACATATTAGCCGAAAGAGGAGCATGTGGGGTTGGGTTTATTGCTAATTTGGACAACAAGGGGTCTCACCAAATAGTGCAGGATGCACTTACGGCTCTTGGATGTATGGAACATAGGGGTGGGTGTGGGGCCGATAATGATTCGGGTGATGGGTCGGGTGTCATGACTTCAATTCCATGGGAATTTTTCAATAACTGGGCTGCAAAGGAGGGGATTGCTCCCTTTGATCAATTGCATACAGGGGTCGGAATGGTATTTTTTCCGCAAGATGAAAAACTTATGGAACAAGCCAAATCTGGTTAGTTATGGCATTCTTGTAATTGTTAGTTACTAAAATGACGTTTTCGTGATTTTTTTTTCTTTTTATGATGTTTTATATAGTTATTGAAAGTATCTTCAATCAAGAGGGTCTTGAGGTGCTTGCATGGAGGTCTGTACCCGTCAATACGCCTATTGTTGGTTTCTACGCAAGAGAAACAATGCCAAACATACAACAAGTTTTCGTTAAAATCAACAAAGAAGATGACATTGATGATATTGAACGTGAATTTTATATATGTCGTAAATTGATTGAAAAAAAGGCTAGTTCAGAAACATGGGGAAGTGAACTTTATTTCTGTTCCTTATCAAATCGAACCATAGTTTATAAAGGCATGCTTCGGTCTGAGGTTCTTGGAAAATTTTACTTTGATCTCCAAAGTGAAGATTATAAATCGTCTTTTGCAATTTACCACCGGAGATACAGTACAAACACGAGTCCTAGGTGGCCACTTGCTCAACCAATGAGGCTATTAGGTCACAATGGAGAGATTAATACCATACAGGTTAGAATACACTGAATTTTCTTTAGTCAAGAGGTGGCAGAATGAGCCAGTGGGGCGGTTGGATTTACCTGAAACACTTTCTTTTGCAAACTTAATGCAGGGAAACCTAAACTGGATGCAATCTCGAGAAAATTCAATGAAGTCACCCGTATGGCGGGGTCGTGAAAATGAAATTCGTCCTTTTGGAAATCCCAAGGCATCTGACTCGGCAAATCTTGATAGTGCAGCTGAAGTAAGGCATACCATGCCATTCGTTCATTTTAGTTATTATTATTATTACTATTATTTAACTAATAAGATTTTTTTTTATTTGTAACTATTCCTAGTTGTTTATACGAAGTGGCCGTACTCCTGAGGAATCTATGATGATTCTTGTTCCAGAGGCATACAAAAATCATCCAACTTTGTCAATCAAATATCCGGAGGTACATATGCTGAAACACGTGCTTTAGAATTTTTTTATGTTAACAGAAATACTACCACAAATACCAAATCTCATAGCAAAGTAAAAAAAAGGAAGTAACAATCTTGAAATTTTGGGAAGGTTGTTATTGGAACTTCAAATTTTGGTTGATGCTAAAGTGCTAATCCTGGTTTCTTTAAAGATTGTATATATATATTTTTAATGATTTTTTCAGCCGTAAACTCAATACACCTTTCATCTTTCTAGGTTGTTGATTTCTACAACTACTACAAGGGTCAAATGGAGGCTTGGGATGGCCCTGCTTTACTTCTGTTTAGGTAAAAAAAAATTGTTACAGTTTACTACAACTCCTTTTATGGATATATTTGAAATACATTGGTCATATTTAATGCATTATACAACAGATAATTACGGCTATAAATTTGGTCCACTTTCCATGGACCATGGTAAACATGGTTTTCTTATTTATTGACAAATATGAGGTATGTGAGGTAAAATAACGATTTCTTGTAATATATGGTAACTAGTTATAAAAAAGCTTTTCTGGATTTATAACTTTAACAGTTTTCTCAACAGTCTACATGAACTTCATTATACCGACTTTTTTTTCTTTTATAAAACTCAAAACAAAAACTTGTGTTGGAGAACAGTGACGGGAAGACGGTTGGAGCTTGTCTTGATCGAAATGGACTTCGCCCTGCTAGATATTGGCGGACTGATGACAATGTCGTCTATGTTGCATCAGAGGTATATATATATTTTTTTGGCAAAAAGGATATGTTCATCTATCTTGAATTTCTGCTTTAAAATATTTAAATGCAGCTAAGACAATGCTACTTTTGTACCGGCTGCAACAAAACTTATGATGTAAAGTTGAACTCAAATTACCTACTTATCCGTTATCTCAATGTAGGTCGGAGTTCTACCAATTGACGATTCAAAAGTTACAATGAAAGGGCGTTTAGGTCCAGGGATGATGATAACTGTTGATCTAATCAATGGTCAGGTTTGTACCAATGTTATACCTTTAACCTGCGTCTCAATTGGAGCTACTTACTAGCATTTTATAATTCAGTGGATGCCATTTAACTTGTAAATATAAAGATGTATAAAGTGACTATTTGTTGATAAACGAACAGGTTTACGAGAATACTGAGGTTAAGAAGCGAGTTGCTTTATCAAGTCCTTATGGAAAGTGGATAGCTGAAAACATGAGAACTTTGGAGCCTGCAAATTTCCTCTCATCCCCAACTATGGAGAATGAAACAATATTACGTCACCAACAGTAAGATTTTAAATTAGGGGTATTGGATTTTAATAAGCCAAAGTTTCCACCATTGGTCGATAATAATTCATACTTCAAAAATTCCAAATAATAATCCCAACTTTCGAACATTTGGCCTGTGGTAAACCTTTTTTAATTGAGGAGTAACTGGGTTAGTTTGTGCTGACATGGCATCTGACTAGGCATGCTGACATGGAATAGATGCCAGTGTTGTTTCGTTTCATTTTGCAAACACAACAAAGTCTATGTGGTTCTTTTTTTCAAAGTCCATGTTATAAACTAATCTTATGTAACTGTTTGTGACCAATTAATTTTGATATGATTAGGGCGTTCGGTTACTCTAGTGAGGATGTCCAAATGGTTATCGAAAGCATGGCTTCAGAAGGGAAGGAACCTACATTTTGCATGGGAGATGATATCCCATTAGCTGTATTATCTCAAAAGTCACATATTCTCTATGATTATTTCAAGCAACGGTTTGCTCAGGTGTCTAAAAAAACTTGTAATATGGTCTGATGATAAACGTTATCATTCCTGTTGGTATGCTTAATTTATTATAAATCATCCACAGGTCACAAATCCTGCAATTGATCCACTTAGAGAAGGATTAGTGATGTCACTTGAAGTCAATCTTGGTAAGCGCGGGAACATATTAGAAGCTGGACCTGAGAATGCGTCTCAGGTAAATATAATGTTAGGCAGTATTTTCCATGCGAAGTTATTTTTCTTGAAGTTGTCTCGTTCATTATCGTTTTCCTAAAAACTTTATGCATATGATACAATTTTCTGGGCAGGTGACTCTATCCAGTCCTGTACTCAATGAAAGTGAGCTTGAATCATTATATAAGGATCCTGTTTTGAAAGCTCAAACTATACCAACGTTTTTCGACATACGGAAGGGGCTTGATGGTTCGTTGGAGAAAACACTGAATAAGATCTGTGAAGCTGCTGATGATGCTGTTAGAAATGGTTGCCAGCTACTTGTTCTCTCTGACAGAGCCGACGAACTAGTAAGCATCGTGTGTGTGTGTGTGTAGATAGGATATAATGATACATGTGCATTTTCATGATCTTTGGTGTGTATATATATGTAATTGGCAGGAAGCCACACGTCCAGCCGTCCCTATACTTCTTGCCGTAGGTGCGGTCCACCAGCATTTAATCCAAAATGGGCTACGAATGTCTGCTTCAATCGTTGCCGACACTGCTCAATGCTTCAGTACTCATCACTTTGCTTGTTTGATTGGATATGGCGCAAGGTATATAAGATATTAAAAAAAGTTTAACCGAAAGTATTGGCAGGTCAACCAAACCTGTTTTGCCTCTCATTATTTGATATATTACTATTTATGCTTTTTTGATTTACTGTTTGTAGTGCTGTATGTCCTTACTTGGCATTTGAGACATGTCGACAATGGCGTTTGAGCAAGAAAACTGTAAACCTTATGCGAAATGGAAAAATGCAAATGGTTACAATTGAAAAGGCTCAAAACAACTTCAAAAAGGTCCGCATTAATTAATACTTTTACTAAATAAACTAGTCAACGAGGAATAGGAAATTTATGTTAGTCCGTCTTTATATCATTTGGTAACATAAGTTCAAATTATAATGATGCTCAGGCAGTTAACGCTGGTTTAATGAAAATTTTATCCAAGATGGGCATATCATTGCTGTCAAGGTATATTTTCTCACTCCCTAACCGTTTTACTTGTTACGCCATCTATTCCAGTGTTTTGCCGCTTTAATTTTTTTTTACTGATCTTGCATTTTTGTATATAGTTATTGTGGTGCACAAATTTTTGAGATTTATGGTTTGGGAAAAGGAGTTGTTGATGTTGCATTTACCGGGAGCGTGTCAAATATTGGTGGATTGACTCTTGATGAGGTATAGATTATTGTATGGTGCTCGATTTCTATTCAACTGATTTAACCGTTAAAGATAACGCATACCCAAGTCAATCTATTCGTAAGTTAATTTATTGGCTATTCATATTGCAGCTTGCAAGGGAGACTTTGTCATTTTGGGTTAAGGCTTTTTCTGAGGAAACAGCTAAAAGACTCGAAAATTTTGGATTTATACAAATGAGACCAGGAGGTATTTATTTACACATTTTAATATTTCTTACGGGTCATGTTCATAAATGCATACTTAACATTTGTGTGTGTGTTTTCGTTGTGCGTAACTAAAAGGGGAATATCACGGAAACAACCCTGAGATGTCAAAACTGCTTCATAAAGCTGTTCGTGAAAAACGTGAAAGTGCATATTCAATTTACCAGCAGCATTTGGCTAACCGGCCCATCAATGTAAGTAATGATGTTACCAGCAGCTTGTTGCCCGCTTACCAGCCATCCACTTGTAATGTGTTGATTTTAATTTAATGAAAATCTTCGTTGAAAAAAAAAATCTATTTTTTTAATCTTTATCTCTTATTAGTTATTCATCATCATGTTTTTCTACTTAGTAACCTTTGCATATTATTCCAACATTTTGTTGAGTAATTTCACACTAATGTTTAAATTCACACTTAACCCTACTGATTTGCGCTATTACGTGCATTCTTCACCACAGGTTATCCGTGATCTTTTTGAATTTAAGAGTGACCGGGCTCCGATCCCACTGGGAAAGGTGGAATCTGCAGCATCTATTGTTGAGCGTTTTTGTACAGGTGGCATGTCTCTAGGGGCTATTTCTAGGGAAACCCATGAAGCAATTGCCATCGCAATGAACAGGATAGGCGGAAAATCTAATTCTGGTGAAGGTGGTGAGGTAATTATTATCTTTTATATATTTAAATTATTATGAGTAATCCATCTTTTCTTTTGCCTTTTGATTGTCTTTCGTAGATTTTTTTAAGTTTTGATATTTTTTTTTCCAAAATTCGAACACCGTTTTGAAATGAAACACAACTGAACTCGACCCATTTTCAAGTGGGTTGAATTCAAAGTTGTCATCTAATTTCTTATGTTTTGAAGTTGTGACATATTTAGTAACTTAATCCAGGACCCCATTCGTTGGACCCCACTTTCTGATGTTGTGGATGGATACTCTCCTACACTGCCACATCTTAAAGGTCTTCAAAATGGAGATACCGCTACAAGTGCCATCAAGCAGGTAAAAAGAATAATCTCTCTCACTGTTATCTTGAGTTTTGACTCTTGATTGCGACGTCTTCTTCTTCTAATATGACTTCATTTAAAAGGGAAACCACAAACAAGTCGAAATAAGGCCATATCAGTCGCGCTATGTACTACAATGTTGAAGTTTAAGTGGCAAATGCAAATAAAAACTATCTCTTTTAACATATTGAAACACACGGCCAATTATCTGAATCTCATTATTTAACATCACATAATCACTTAGCGTAAAATTTATGAGGTCACCAAAATGATAATAGTTTTTCTCTTGTATAATTATACAATAAAACGACTAATTAAAGACCTGTATATCTCAAGGTTGCATCAGGGCGGTTCGGTGTGACTCCAACATTTTTGGTCAATGCTGACCAAATAGAAATCAAAATTGCTCAAGGTGCAAAACCAGGTGAAGGTGGTCAACTGCCAGGAAAAAAAGTCAGCGCATATATTGCAAGATTACGGAATTCGAAACCTGGAGTCCCTCTTATTTCTCCACCTCCACATCATGACATTTACTCCATTGAAGATCTTGCTCAATTGATATTCGACCTTCATCAGGTTAAAAAGATGATTGACAACACATAAATAATATAAATCTATAAAAGTCGATAATAACGAGCCGTTTAATCTTATGTGAGCAGATCAATCCTAAGGCTAAAGTATCTGTCAAGCTTGTGGCTGAAGCTGGAATTGGAACTGTGGCTTCTGGAGTTGCAAAGGGTAACGCCGATATCATACAGGTACACAATTTTGTTCCATCAATTTGGGGGGGGGGGGGGGGGGGGGGTAAGTAGATGTGTTAATATTTACGCTCTTACCCTGTTTTGCAGATATCGGGGCACGATGGTGGGACCGGGGCAAGTCCCATAAGTTCAATTAAGCATGCTGGTGGTCCTTGGGAAATGGGTCTCACTGAAACACATCAGGTATTTTATTTTATTTTATTTATTTTGCAAATTTAGTCATTTGATTAATTATTCTTTGTTACGTTTCTGAACTTTATGGTCTATAAATCGTCCTTTGCAGACTCTAATTACAAATGGTCTTAGAGAACGGGTTATTCTAAGAGTTGATGGTGGTTTCAAAAGTGGATTTGATGTTCTTATGGCTGCTGCAATGGGTGCTGATGAATATGGTTTCGGTTCAATTGCTATGATTGCTACTGGATGTGTTATGGCCCGTATCTGCCACACAAATAACTGTCCAGTTGGTGTTGCAAGTCAGGTAAGGGCTACGGAAATTGGTGGGGTCAGTTGGATTGGTGATGGTCAGAACGGTATCTTACCTGTAAAATGCTTTTGTGACATTGGTTGAGGCCATGATGACTGCGACGTCAGATGCCTCAATGATATTACCTATTAGAGAGACTGTACCAACGTGTTGAAATTGTTACTGTACTAAATACGTTCAGTGTTTAATATTCCAATAAACAATTGGATTTTAATATACTTCACCTAATTGTATCTTCAGCGAGAAGAACTACGAGCTCGTTTTCCTGGTGTGCCCGGTGATCTTGTCAACTACTTTTTGTATGTTGCTGAGGAGGTAATTTTTTCTTTTTAACGCGGTGTTTGGACATATGTTTCTTTAAAGTTATTATATAATGCTTGGATATGAATTATTATTATTTATAGATAAAAGCTAAATAAAATTTATATTATGTACAGGTTAGAAGCACGTTGGCTCAATTGGGGTATGAAAAGCTTGATGATATCATTGGACACACAGAGTTATTAAGACCTCGTGATATTTCGTTAGTCAAAACACAGCATCTTGATCTTAGCTATGTTCTTTCGGTATGTAATATATGGATTCCTTTTGTTTTCTGTTAATATCTGCATTTGTGTCAAAAGCATTATATATTTATTTTTATCTTTCAGAATGTTGGGATCCCGAAATGGAGCAGCACAACCATTAGGAAGCAGGATGTTCACAGTAACGGTCCTGTTCTGGATGACATTTTGCTTTCTGACGTAGAGGTAAAAGATTACCCATTTTTAATATATGTTGGTATTTCAGTAAAATAGCTTTCTAAATCATGTTTATTACGTTAAACACTTATGATATTGAAAAAGGGAGAAATAAGTTTTCGTGAGTTTCGTGAGTCAATGTTGATTGACTCACGCTAAAAGATTACCCATTTCCACCCGTTAAGCAAACTCGAGAGGTGTCATTTAATCCATTTACTTATAAATGGGTCGATATGGGTAGTTATATCTAACAAGTTAAACGGGTTTAAAATTGCCCAAAGTGTATAGTTAAAATTTTGATCATTATTAGAATGATATATTTTTGTAAGTCATGTTGAAATAGTTCTTTATAAAAGCTAAACGTTTGTACAAAAAGTGTTTTGGGTCAGCCCAACCTGTACAAAAAAAAATACTTTTGTTGGAATCTTGATTATGGATTTTTTTTTGCAGATATCGGATGCGATTGAAAATGAGAAAGTGGTCAACAAAACATTCAAGATATACAATGTGGATCGCGCTGTTTGTGGCCGGGGTAGCAGGTGCTGTTGCAAAGAAGTATGGAGACACCGGTTTTGCCGGGCAGCTAAACATAACGTAGGACACATCTTTTAGTTAAAAGTGTTTATAAACTTATAAGCTGCAGTAATTCGGAGAATTTATATATAAAAAATGTTTTTCCTATTTTTTTTTTTTCAGATTTGAAGGGAGTGCGGGACAATCATTTGGGTGTTTCCTTACACCTGGAATGAACATACGACTAGTAGGAGAAGCCAATGATTATGTTGGAAAGGTTTGACTACTAATTTGCATACATGCATTGAAATTCAGTCCTTTTTTGGATTATTTGAAGTTTGATGTGGCAAAATGAGTGAGTCAAGCGGGTTGGTTAAAGGGTCAAAACAAAATGAGTAATTTGAATTTGCCCAATCAAAAATAAAAAATAAAAAAAATTATAACCGAATTGATCGATATATAAGTAAATGGGTCACACCTTTAGCATTCATGAATATTTTGTAGATTCTGAAGTTGTTGGTTATGTTGCTAGGGTATGGCTGGTGGTGAATTGGTTGTTACACCCGTTGAAAAAACCGGCTTTATCCCTGAGGAAGCTGCAATTGTTGGAAATACCTGTTTATATGGAGCGACCGGTGGCCAACTTTTTGTTAGAGGCAAAACTGGGGAACGGTTTGCTGTCCGAAATTCTCTTGCTCAAGCGGTGGTGGAAGGCACAGGAGATCATTGCTGTGAGTACATGACTGGCGGCTGTGTGATTGTCTTAGGAAAGTAAGTAACTAAACTAAAGTTACCTAATTACCGCTCTATTGATTTTATGTATTGATTTCTTAAATATCAGAATTTGGCAAACGCTAGTGATTAGTTGATCATTACAATTTTAAACCGAAAAAGTACATCTAAACACCATCTCGGCATCTCCTATTAACATAATTTATTGCAGCTCAAGTAGTCAAGCGATTGTGGAGTAGTGGACAGGTTGGGTAACGGGTCAACAAGTTTTCATACGGTCCGAGACAACGTTTTTGTCCAAAATTTTAAATCTTTTTTATAAGTAATGGTGTAAATATGATAACAAACGTTATACAACTATAATTTGATTTCTTGAATAAAATGATATATGAGAATTCCTACATTAGAAAGGTACACGTTGGACTACTTTCGACTCATTTGACCCATTTCCCTATAAGCTAACCTTCTTTTCACCCTTTGACTTGTTAGAGATGAATTTTAACCCAGATGACCCATTCGTAGGTAAACGGGTCAAATTGCCACCTCTAATATAACTATCATTAGCGATTATGCGGAGATGAAATTAGTTTACACACTCTTCTCTTTTTCAGGGTTGGCCGGAACGTGGCAGCCGGTATGACCGGAGGTTTGGCATATATTCTCGATGATGACGACACCCTCATTCCCAAGGTTCATATTATTCCTACTATTTTATTTTATTATTTTGTTATGCTAGTTTTTGGTTATCTCATCCATGAACACAAAGCTAATCAAATGAGTTTTATATAACCATGTCAGATAAACAAAGAGATTGTGAAGATCCAGAGAGTGGTTGCGCCTGTGGGGCAGATGCAGCTGAAGAGCCTTATTGAAGCACATGTTGTAAGTATAATGATCGAAATTATAGGATCCGCTTTCAATCGCTCTTGACTTATAGTTTGAAAGCTCACGAGTTCTTTACTTTGTGTAGGAAAAAACCGGGAGTACCAAAGGTGCGGCTATCTTGCAAGAATGGGACAAATATTTACCTCTATTTTGGCAGTTGGTACCACCTAGTGAGGAAGACACACCTGAGGCTTGTGCTGAGTATGAACCAACAGCAGCCGGGCAGGTGACGGTGCAATCTACATAAAACCGCCAGTTTCAGCATATCCCCTAAAACCCATGTTTAGTCGAAAATGATTTTTTTGAAACGACCAAGTAGATTCGTTCAGGTTTGACTCGAGTGATAGTCAAAGGTGTTAGTTATGACGTCTGAAGATTATGGTGAAAAAAAGTCATTGAAGGTCTGGTTTGGTTGGTTGAAAAACATACCCTTTGAAGGTGTGAAAATGTATAGACTATGATAGAGATGGTGCAAGAAATGTAAATTCTTAGGGTGATATATTTGAATAAGTGAACTTTTGTGCAAGGATTGGAACACTATAATCCTTGTATATGTATGTGCATATGTGGTGTAGCTACATCACATACTCCATTTTATATTTTCACATGGATCCCTCAAATTATCTTAGTTAACACTAACTTTATTATTTACTGTGTCTTAAGAGTGTCAACATCGTACCGGTGACAGGCAATGCCAGGTATTAGTATTGTTGATGCTCTTAGACATGACAGAATCTCGCTAGCAATAATATAAAATATAAACTATCTAAAACATAAATTGGTAATTTGGATCTTTCCATCTGTCCTGTCTTAACTATGCTAATCTTGTTCGGTAGTTTGGTTTTTTTCGATTTTCATGGTTTGATGGTTTGGATTTTCGTTTTTCATTTTGATTATTGGGTTTGTTTATATGAATTAACAAAACTAAATATACAATGGTTTAGATTTTCGTTTTTCATTTTGATTATTGGATTTGTTTACATATCATGTACTTTATAAGTATACTGATACTCTTTGTCATTTGTATACAAACTTATCATGTTATTTGTCTTTTACATTTAACTTCATCCATGAAGTCAGTCTTAACATGTGCAAACACAAAAGAGTAAAACTGTCCTTTCCTCACTCCTCTTTCATTCACCTGCATTAAAACTCCACCCGTCTCAATATAACACATCAACGTCTCCTCACACCTCCATTGTTAGATAAAAACTCGAGAATTACTAAGAAAAAATAGCTAACGATAAAAACAAGAATATGAAAAGTAAATTATAACAATGAGTCCAATTTAAAAAAAAAAAAACAATTCGAAAAATGAAGGATTAGAAAAATTATCCTATATGTTGAAATTTAAATTGAGGGGTTGTTTGTTAGGTCTCTTAATGAGGCTCTGAATCATTCAGTGCTGAATGATTCAACATTCAGCGCGTTTGTTTCAGCTTCTGAATGAAATGGTTAAGGCTGAACCATCAAGATTTGGGATGTTATTGAACCATTAAGCATTGAAGTACTCTGAACCTTAATGAGACTCTCCTACCAATGTGGGACAAGCAAATTAACCATTAAGAGGTCCACTTAATGATTCAGCACTTAGCAGTTAGACTTCTTAACCATAAGAATGGAACTGATCATTACTTTGTATTGTTTGGTAGGTAGGTAGGAAAAGATTTAGGAATAAAATCGGGGGTGGTGAGTGGTGGCGATAGTGGGTGCCGGCGACGGTGGTTGGTGGTGGCGGTCGTGGTGGTGGCAACGGTGGTTGTCAATGGCGGCGGCAATAATGGGTGGTGGTGGTCGGTGGGTGGCGACGTTTGGTGGTTATAATAGCGGTAATGGTGGTGGTGGTTGGTGGCGACGGTCGGTGGTTGGTGGTGGTGGTCAATGGGTGAGTGGCGACGTTTGGTGGTTATAATAGCGGTAATGGTGGTGGTTGGTGGGTGACGGCGGTCGGTGGTGGTCGGTGGTGGTGGCGATGGGTGGTAGTGGTGGAGGTGGGTGGTGGTGATGGTCGGTGCTTATGAAAGGTGATAAAGAGAATGAAATGGAAAATCAAACACTGGGATGGATGGAATGAATTTGAGATTTTTAGTGGGAATGGAATGGATGAGGTAATGGATGATTCCATTACAGACCAACCAAACACCTTTTTTTTCATTCCATCATAATGCTCCATTCCATTCCACTACCACCCATCGCCAACACCGACCACCGCCATCGCCTACCACCACCAAACACCAACTGCTGCCACCCACCGCCACTCTTCGTCACCGACCACCGCCACCCCAACCACCGACTACCGCCATTACCGACCACCCCACCACCAACCGTCACCTCCACCACCGACCACTGCCACCCACCCCCAAGCACTGACCGCCATCATCGACACTCTCCGTCACTGACCACTACCACCACCGCCACCCACCACCAATCGCCACCTCCACTTCCACCACTAACTTCGCCACCCACCACCAAGCACCGACTGCCACCCTCGACACTCTCTGTTACCGACCACCGCCGCCGCCGTCACCACTCATTGTCCCCGTCACTCCCTGTCGCCACCCACCCACCGACCACCACCGTTACCGCTACTATAACCACCAAACGTCGCCACCCACCAACCACCACCACCAACCACCGTCGCCGGCAACCACTATCAACCGCCATCGCTACCACTCACCACCGCCGGTTTTATTCCTAAGTGTTTTCCTACCTACCAAACAATACAAAGTAATGATTCATTCCATTTTTACGTGGTAACCAAACAAGACCATGGAATAGTAATCATCCATTTCATTCCCTTGTCTATTCCATTCCCTCGTACATTCCATTCCCTCATCTATTCCATTACCCCACACCAAACAGACCATTAATAATTCAGCATTTAATCAACCAAACAACCATTAAGTTAGATTTTAAAACAATGAATTAATAAAAAAAAAGAAATAAAAAAAGGTCGATAAAATCGAGTCATAGCCGACTAGACCGAAGCCAACCCAAGCAAGAAACGAAAATATCAAACCAACAATAAATATAAATAATAATAATGATATTCATATTATATCTCCTCCTCCTCCTCTTCCCACCACCGCACCTCCGTCGTGCGTCAACCTTTCAAATATTCACGCCTCCACCATTCTTCCAGATCTCATTCCCATTAGGTTTTTTTCTTTTCTTATTTATTTATTCTTTATCTCTCTCTCTCTCTCATGATCGCTTTCATATTTTGACCGATATATATTATGATCCGTACAGTTAGGGTTTTTATTTTTTCTTTCTCTTTGATTTTCTTTTATTTCCGATCGGTATGTTTTTAATTATTACATGATCGCTTTCATATTTACTTGTATCGGTCGATTCTGTATTGTTAGTTTACAATTTATATGTGATCGTGCGATCGATTTAGTATTTCGTTATGTGTTTGGTATATTTAGGGTTTTTATTTTTTTGTTGTTGTTTGATTTTGGAGGAGAACATCTGGTATTTGAATTATTAGGTTACATTATCCGTTTGATAATTAGTGGTATCCGTCCGATTCTGTATGTAGATATATTATAGTTTACAATATATGCGCGATTGAATTAGTATTTTGTTACGTGTTTTGTACATTTAGGGTTTCTATATTTTGTTGCTGTTAGATTTTGGAGGAGAACATATGCTATTTGAGTTATTAGGTTACAATAAGGGAGTTTTTCGTGTGGCTCGTTGGCGGTTTTCGTTAATCGTTATTTATTATAATTTTGAAGTGTGAGTATGCGATTTTATTTAAAGAAGCTGGGAAATGTCAATATGCAATGTTTAGATGGGAATCTGAAACTTGTTACTGCCGGATAAGAGGCGGCAGAGCTATGCAACATGTTAACAGTTGAAAACCTTATGTCACTTTAAATGCAGAACAATGTCTACAGTTGGGTTATAAACGAACGTACTCAGTAAAATTTAACTTACAAAATAGATGAATAAGGAAAAATACAGTTTGTCTAGTTTTAATTGTATATCTCCTTGGCTCCTTCCATGTTAGGGTTATTGTTTGTAACTGTTTACACTTTACAATCAAGAGGTATAAAGAAGTGGCTATTGCGGAATTGCATCTAGGCAAACAAGAAACATTAGAATTATGTTTAAAAGAAGTAGCCGTAGGGTTTAGGCTATTCAGTCTTGACACTACATTTGCCTAAATCAATCTAAAGATCAAATTTGTTTATTGATGAATCTTTTTCTATGGAAGTATCCGTGTAAACCTTTTTTTTGCATCGTCGGAAAGTTTTGTTCTAGGAATATTCTTTAAGTAACACAATATATAGGAAGTGACTCGGTTCTTAGATCTTTAACCATCAAAAATCTATGATTTTAAAGAATTCATATAACTATGCGTCAAATCAAAAGAGTGATCAGGTGGTGTTGGGAGAAAAGGTATCAACTCAGTATCTTGTTTTGGAAGCCATTTAATCGATTCTATAATAGTTATAATGTGTTGGAGGTATTATCTCTACAACATAATAACAGAGAATGGAATCCGAGTTAGATGCAAGGAACGATAAAGCTTATAAAAATATATAGCATTAATTTCTATGTTTCTATTACATTTGTAGAATATACAAAACTGTAGCATGCTGTAATTTCATAATTTTATTTTTTATTTTCTTTTATCGAGTCCAATTGACGTTTTTGGCTGCTGTTATTTCATGTTTTTGTTTATTGAGCCCAGTTGACATTTTTGGCTTGTCGTGATGCAGTTGTTTGCTGAATAAATGCTAGTGCTGTTTGGATTAGATCTTTTGGAGCCAAGTTTTGTCACACTTATTTGATGGACAATGACTATTCCAATGAAAAACACTTCGAGTAATGCGTCAAGGGACCGCGCTCAACTTCCTTACAATAAGGTAACTACAATGAATATTGTATTTGAATTTGACGGATGCGTACCAAATATAGGTTTTATGGTGCGCTGTATGTGTGATGTGGTGTGTTTAACGAAACTGGATGAATAAGTAGGCGGATATTGGTTAAACGGATTTTTATACAACTAGTCTATAATAAAAAACATATTTGATGTGCGGTCTTTATGATATATCTGAGTTACAATGCCAAATTACTTTAATCATGTAAACTATTATTAATAGTGTTTTTTTCTATAATTATGTATGCAAATGCTGAAAAATATTATGACATCATAATTAATTAGCCTCTTCGTGTCATTGTTATTTTCTGTGAGTATAAAGTTCCAATAAAAGATGTGCAGTTACCGTAAACTTTAGCTAGTAGAATGTCAATACTACCCTTGTGTTTAAACTTTTAACCTAAAAAATTTGCATTTATGATAATTGATAAGGGCAAAATGGGGAAAATAGTAAAATTTCAACTATCCTTTTAAAAATGGACATTTTTTTAGACAAACTAAAACAGTAATATGGATAATTATCATGGGACGGAGGGCATAACAGTTATATAGTATGAAGCCCACAAACTATTTTTATGATATGAAAAATCTGTAATGTTTGGTGTATAACCATTACAAATATAATGTCTATTTGCAATTATTCATGACCATATTAATTGTCAATTTCATAACAGTATTTTGATATCTACATGCTCGGTGGATTAATCTTGGTCAAATAAAAGCACATTAATACGTAGTAACCTTATTTTTGATTATGAATCTTGGCTCATCATCTCCTGCAACTTTTTTTTGTTCTAGAACGCGGAGCTGGAAATTAATCGTAGAAAAGCAGCACAAGCAAAAATCATATCAGATCCAAATGCATGGCAACAGATGCGAGAGAATTACGAGTCAATTCTTTTAGAAGATCATGCTTTCTCTGAACAACAAGACATTGAATATGCTTTATGGCAGTTGCATTACAAACGTATCGAAGAATTACGTGCACACTATAACTCTGCTCAAGCTTTTGCATCACAAAATGCTAAAGGCCTGGCTCGATCTGGGCCTGACCGAATCACCAAAATTCGCTCTCAGTTTAAGACCTTCCTGTCCGAAGCTACTGGATTTTATCATGATTTGATGGTGAAAATTAGGGCAAAATATGGGTTATCTCTAGGTTATATATCAGATGACTCACAAAATGATAAAGATGGAAATGAATCTATTGAAGTGAAAAAAGGCCTAATATCATGCCACCGATGTCTTATATACTTGGGGGATCTTGCCCGTTATAAAGGGTTGTATGTTGAGGGTGACTCAAAAACTCGAGATTTTGCTGCAGCATCAAGTTACTATAAGCAAGCTGCTGTTCTTATGCCTTCCAGTGGTAATCCACATCATCAGGTAGTTTTCATTGTTTTTATCAGTGTCTTATCTGTTCTTCTATAATTTTTTCTTGTAGAGTTGTAGTTCGTTTTCAAATTGTCTAAACTTTTGTTTTTTCAGCTTGCTATTCTGGCTACTTATTCTGGAGATGAGCTGTTGGCTGTTTACCGTTATTTTCGAAGTTTAGCAGTTGAAACCCCTTTTACTACTGCAAGAGAAAATTTGATCATTGCGTTTGAGAAGGTATCTACTTGCTAATTAGAACGTTGATGAATAAAACTGTTAGTTTTTTTTTTTAATATTAAGAAATCTATAAGGAAGTTTTACTATTTAGTGTTTGATTAGGTTGAATTGATTTGGTTTGGATTTTTAGTTTAGGGTCATTCTGTTTTCTTCATCTAGTTTACTCTTCTTTATAAACAGAGGTTGTTACTCGTTATAATAAATACAACACAATATCCTCTGAATTTCACAAAAACTACATAATTTTTTTTTAAATATGAGCAATTGTAGAAGAAAATACAAATCCTATGGAATTTTGCTGGAATCTCTGTACATAAGTCCCAAGACCCTGTTTGTGCTTGATTAAAAACAAAAAAAGCTAATGATAAAACTCCCTTGACTTTAAATTTAACAAAATGTTTTTTATTACATGATTAGGTCCTCCAACTTAAAAAAAATTAGTCACTTATAATATGGTTTCGAAGCTTTATGAAAATGACTTTTTAGGGATTTTATTATTCAATAATAAAGTCCAAGGACCTATGTGCAAATTCAGCAGAAGTCTATGGATGTATGTAGTAGGAAAGATAAAGAAGTTTGTGTGCCTTAGCCCTTATGGGTTACATGCTATAGTTTGATGCATAAGTAATTATTCATCAAGGTATGGTAATTGGTAACAAGGAATTAGGAGTTTAGTTTTGTTCTTTTTTAAATGTTCTGAAAAGATAATTTATATTTTACAATTTTGGCAGAATCGTCAGAGTTACTGTCAGCTGCTTGGGGATTCGAAACCTGCTCCTACCAAAAAGTTACCTGCAAGGATGAATGGAAGAGGAAGAAACAGAGGTGAAACGCGGGTTTCTCTTAAGGATAGAAAAACAGAACCGCATATTGCTCTGGAAAAAGACATTACTGTCCCTGAAATTCTTAAAGCTTTTAATATTCGATTTGTCAGATTAATTGGCATTCTTTTTACTCGCACAAGGTACCTTTATCTTTCTAGATAAATTGCTTTCAGCTCTAGCTGGTAGTTGCTATCAGTATAGGGCTGGCATACATGGGCGGGTTGGTCTGGTTGGGTCATGAGTTCCTGTCAGGAGTCAGAACGGGTAATTTTATGTGTGTAGTAAGGGATCAGGTTGGGTTGACCCATGTACATTTCTATTTTGATTATCGTGAATAATTAATGTGTTAAACATGACTGAAAATTATATTATTATACGTGACCCCCGTGTATCTTCTAACACCAACTGGTTTTAGTTGAAATTATTAAGTTTGCAAATTCAGCGGGCCAGGCAGGTTGGGTCACTTTTTGACAGTTCTATTGCGGCTTTAAAAAACTTTGAAGAGATTACCCATTGAACCGTTGGGTAATATATAATCTGAACTAGCCTGTTTCAAATTAGATGGATATTTCTACATTTTCTTCATGGGTCAGAATATGTGTCAGGTTACCGTAGATTTCTGCTGTTCTTCTTCCTTTTTTTTATTTATAAAATAGGTGATATATGTAACATGATTTATAAAAATGCTAAACAAATCTAGTTTTACTGAGTAAAGTGTAAAGCAATCTAAGAGGTAAAAAGTAATTAAATACATCTTGGGTCATTTTCTATCTTAGAGGTTGTAAGCAATTCAATACTTTTTGGGTCATTTTCCGCCTATTTAAGGCATTCCACCTTAACAATGTTTTTTTTTGGAGTTTATAGTTTGACTTGTTACGCCCATAGTTACCTAAATCGTGGTTCGCTCCGGTACGGGTACGAGGTTCGGGTACGCAATTCGCTAGAGTTGACGTATTCGGTACGGAGGGGGGTAGGTTCATTTCGGTACGAACCGGTACGGTGTACCATGTAGTCCGGTACGTCGTAGAAAAATAAAAAAAATTAAAAATATAACTATTTATAATTAATATCATATGTATAATGTTAATTTATAACTTTTATATATAAATTTATAAGTATAATGACCAAATATTAACTAGTGAAGATAGGGGGGTTAAATGTTAAAATACACAAACTAATATTACACCTTTTATATAAGATATTACAAGTTTAGGCATTAAATGTATACTATTGAAAGTTAGAGGGGTTAAATGTTTATATTCCTAAAGTTATTAAACCCTAAAAGCAGTTTATCTTCTTCATCTACCTCTGGTCATGTATTCCGCCTCCATCAAGCTGCATCCCCCATCCACCTTTATCTCTCTTTCCCTTCTAATCGTTCCTTCTCCTTCTTTATCAGCAAATAATATAGAGGGGTTAACTTTCTTCTTATTCAACCTAGTCTTCTACACGAGCAGAACTCCAAAACGATCGGAGCAACGTACCAGTCGATTGCAATCGCTTACCAAAGACGATTTGGTACGAAACGAATTCCGATCCGGTACAGCACGATCCAATACAGAAATCGTGGCTGTTTGAGCGAATTTGGTAACTATGGTTACGCCTTACAAGTTACAAGGCAAAAGTGTAGCCCAGACCAACCTATTCATAAAAAATGGCTTCAACTGTCACCTCTAAAGTTTTTACCTCTTTTTTAATTGATGTGTAACACATTTCTATGTTTATCATCTACAGCTTAGAAACTTTTGGGGAAGTTTTCTCATTGGCACGAACTGATTTCCTTCACCTACTATCTTCCGGAGCGGATGAGGTGCTCAACTTCGGGTCAGATTTTAATGAGTGTAAAGTTTTCGTAACCCGGTTCATATCAATCATGATATTCGCAGTCTACAGTGCAAATAAGGAAACCGAAAATCAATCATACACAGAGATTCTACAACGTTCTGTTGTGCTTCAAAATGCCTTTACTGCCATATATGATTTCATGGCACTCATAGTTGACAGATGCTTCCAACTAAAAGATCCTTCTGGAAGCTTTTTACTTCCTGGCATCATGATTTTCATTGAATGGCTAGCCTATTGTGAGGACAATGTTGTGACAAATGAAATGGATGAAAAACAAGCAACAGCTAGGTCCCTCTTTTGGAATAATTTCGTTTCTTTCCTTAACAACATATTATCATCATTGAGTGGGTCCCATCACGATGAAACATGTTTTTTCAACATGAGTAGGCACGGTGAAGGCGAAACAGAAAACCGTCTTGCTTTGCCTGAAGAGGTTGAGTTAAGAGGTTTTCTTCCTCTTGTTCGTGGCCAACTCGTTCTTGATTTTTCTAGAACAAATTATTTTGAAAATAATGGAAATAAGGAAAAGAACGCCCGGGTGCAGCGGATCGTAGACACTGGAAAGGCCATTGCCACAAACATCCGACTTGGTCAACAAGGAATCTATTTTGACTCGAGATTAAATAAGTTTTTCTATGGAGTTGAGCCACATGTTGAAGTTTCTGATATAAACCAAGAAATTAGTGAAGAGTTTGAAGACGAAGATGAGATTATTGTCTTCAAGCCCTCTGTACTCGAGAAGCATGTTGATGAATCATCCAAGGGTATTATTTTCAGTTCCACTAATTCCTCTGTACCCGAGAAGCATGTTGATGAATCATCCAAGGGTATTATCGTCAGTTCCACTAATTCCTTAATCTCACAAGGTGGTGTTCCTTTAGAGCAATTTGCACAACCGAACACGTCAATGTCAATGGTGGGAAAGGAAGATATTGAGAATAGTTTTTCAAATCTCAACTTATTTAATGGACAGGATCATGCTACTATCATACCATCCAAGTTTGATTCGGTGATGACACCAGCATTGGCTTTTGACAGTATTCCTTCAAATACAAAATTTCGTAAGAGTCCAGTGAGTCGACCCGCGAGGCACTCTGGCCCACCACCTGGCTTCCACAACCCTAAACACAGGAATGAAGATCCAGCTTTGGATGATTATAGTTGGTTGGATGGGTATCAAGTACCTTATGCAGGATCATACAGTAATGATGGATTTGGTAATTCGTTTAATTGCCTGCCACAACCAAACAAGCTTTTGAACACAAGCAAGACTTCCTTGGGAATGGAATGTTTTCCATTCCCTGGCAAACAGGTTTCCACCACTGTGCCTGCCAACATCGGAAATGGAAATGGATGGCTTGATTATAAGATTCCGGAACATTCTAGTCTTCAACAAGAATCAGTTAAAACGGGTAATGAACAGTTTCTTGCAGTGCCTCAACAATATCAAGGGCACTCGTTGTGGGAAGGTCGTTTCTTTGTGTGAGATGATTTTGGTGCATAGATGGTGAGATGATGCTTTCTTATTTTAAGGCTTTTTTTATGATTATAACATGATAACAGTTTCATGTATGCCCTTCATAAAAGTTCTGAATTTATATATACCCTTCCAATTTGCATAATATCGTACCGACCCCTATGAAACATCTCATATTGACCCATTTCCTAGTAAATAGAACATATATGAGAAATTTTATTGTTTTGGAAGGGTTTTTGTAATTTAGAGCTTTTTGAAGGGTATATAAGAAATCGATCCTAGAAGGTATGATACTTGTTATTGGCTTTGTGACCATGTATTTATTAAAAAAAGTTTGTGGACCTTGTGGTAGGTTTTGAACACCTCTACTAAGGTGGATGATGTGGAGTGTGACCTGGTACGACCAATTCAGCCATCAGATAAGCCATATTGGCTGATGTTTAAAGCTTTTAATATGGAGCATGCATGGATATGGGTTTTGGATTGTTGCAGGCACCTGATTGGTCTATAGGTCTCTCTCTTTCCCTTCTCTTCTGTATCCATATTTTTATTAAAAGTTTTATATATAAAAAGATGAAAATATCCGTTGGCCTCGGGCTTAATGGTACTTGGGTCCCATAATTGTTGTCGACAAACATATAAACACAATTTAGGATTCACGTAATGCAGATTTTATTAGCAGATTACCAATCTTACGCCAAACAGTAAGATGGCCAATAATTTTTGGGGGCAAGTAATTTGTACCATATTGGTATTAATCAAACAAATAAGTAGTTGATGGTTTTTTGCATTATTAAAGTATGTGTATGTCTTTTATAATCTAACTTTTATGTGTTTGAAGAAAAAATAATATCATATTATATACTAATTTACAAGTATTTTATAAATATTGAGCGCCTTCTGTACGTGAGGCTAGTAGTCTAGTACCTACGCCTCATGCCACACCCTTGATTTAAAAGGCGCGCAAGGGCTTTTGAAAACACATCAGGGGTTTTCTGCTGCAAAATTTGGGTCAAAATTGGTCAGAAATTAGGGTTTTGGTAAGACACAAGTAAAAACAATGAAAGGGATGAAGAAATTATGAAAGGTTTACTTTTATAAAAGGTTTGATTGCAAATAACTTCTGGTTGTAAATCAGATGAGAGACACAACTTTTGTTTGTACATAAAACTTAGTATTTGGTTGCACACCTCGTGCCTCAACTTTTGGGACCTAAAATTAGAGTGTTATATGTGTTTGCGTGTGTGTATATATATGGTGGTTTATTTTGTTAGTATTTATATACAGGTGCCGAGTTTTCCATATTGGATGATTGAAATTGTTGGTGAGCAATTTGGGAAGTTGGCTGGCTTTTTGTGGGATTGCAACATGAAAGTATGTGAGGTGTGTTCAAGAATTGAAATATTAAGTAATACTTTAATCCTGCTCTGTTTACTGTTTATTTGTTATCGAGGGTAACGACTTTAGAAAACCAACACCAACCGTCTGTCTTTATGTGTTGCGGAGTCTATCTTCATGGTTATTTTTATTTGTTGTGATGTTTTTAGTTTAAAGTTGATGGGAATAAGTGACCTGCTATATAAAGGCTTTTGTGGTTTTTTTTTTATTATTGAACTTGATATTTGTATTATTGTTATTTCTGCTTTGCAACATCTTCAGTCAAAATCTTTGGGCAATTCACGAAGTTGTTTTCTTAGTGTTTCAGATTTTTTAAAGCTGATGTTTGGCATTATAATTTCTGCTTTGCAACATAATTTATTTGAAAAAAAAATATTGGCATAAGAACTTAATAGTCAATTAGTCATATATGAATTTGAGTTGTGTATCTATGTTATCTTATTAAGGAGGAGAGATGGTTAAGATAGTCATTTTACCACCATTTTAAGATGGGAGTTGAAGGGTTCCTTAACAAATATCTAATCTTTAGTCATTTTCTTCCCTTTATACCCCTCATGTACAAGTACAACATGTAATGCCAATAGTACATGTGTAATACACACTTTATCTATACTATCTATAAAAGAATTTATAATTTATAAATCTTATATACATCTATACAATAAAAATGATTTCTTTGATGCAAACTTTTCTATCTACTTTTCTTCTTATTTTCATTGTTTATTTTCACCGAAATGCATGCTTACTTCAAAAATAATATTGTTAAAAGATACAAATGTGTGGTTAACTTTAGTCAACGGACATATGTTTTTAAAAACCAATTGAATAAGTTAATAACGTATATTACCGGTGCTGCAACAAATAGAAACGATGCCAAATGTTCACTTGGTTCTCTGATAGTTTTAGTTTCTAAATTCATGTCTCATTGATAGTTTTGATAGTTATATTTCAACTTACAAATATTTTACTCTTATTTATATAACACGTTGATTGCTATATAGAGTACGAGTACCGTATTGAATTGAACCGATGCTAAACAAAAGCCCGCTGCAACGCGCGGGGCATATTACTAGTCATTTCAAAAGTCAAATATGCCCTCACATGATTATTTGCCTATCGAGGGGGCTCAACCACAAAAAAAAAAAAAAAAAAAAAAAAAAAAAAAAAAACCAGAGCTGGTATTGAAGGTTAAAAATTGCAAGATAATCTAAAAGTAAAAGTTGATTTGGCGTGTTTTTTAAACAGCATGGTTGAAACTTGCAATTTTAAGCATCTATGAGCATCTATAAGGGATATTTTTTGTGTAATTTTGTCTTAGACTATGTGTAGTGGCTATGGGGTTTTCGGCGTTTTCCCCCTAAAAAAACGCCCCATAATGCCCGCACACCGTCCCGAGCGTTTCCCTTCAAAAATTGGTTTGGTCGTTTGAAGTATACACGGGGGAGGGGCGTTTTTCTTCCCAAAATGGGTTGAGCCAATCAAATCATTCCAAAGTGGAGAGGGGCGTGATTTAGGGAAAGACTACTACGAGTGATCGTCAGTTATCATACATAAGCATCCAGCAAGTAGTTAAAATCTATTATTATATAATAAGCCAATATAAGTATGGACACGTGTCATTCGCTGCAATCGTATATATATAATTTTTTTGTGTTTCCACTTCTTTCTCCTACTCAATTATCGATGCTTGCCATTTAAGTAAACGTATTATTTCTTTTACTTATTTAATGATACTTAGCTATTAAAATAAAAACTAGTATTAAGCCCCTTGCGTTGCTGTGGAGGGCATAAAACCGTACCAAGTAGCATCAGTAACACATTGTTGTCAATGACTAACAACATTGAAAAACCCATAAAAAGATATAAAAAACGAAATAATAAAGCTGAATGAAATATAGACGTAAAAACGGTGAACTATGAACGCCCGTTGCGGCGTGGTAATGCGCAAACATTAGACCAAAACTTAAAACACAGGGTGACTGCTCGACGGGAAAAATAGAGGTAAAAACATTGAACTACATACGCACGTTGTGGCGTGTCAACTCGAAAAAATTGGATTGAAACATAAAACTAAAAGTCTGTTAAGATACATGGGATAAAGTTTAAAAAAAAAGTATAGGGGTTTAATGTAATAGATGAAAACTATTACGGTTAAAAGTAAAGAAAAAACAAAGAAGGGTACAATCTACATAGCATGATGTACAACTTTTTCATGCACAAAACACTTATTAAGCATGATGTACAAGACTATGAAGCACAAACCACTTCTAAATTAATACTATATGTAATATTATTTCTTTCTATCTTAATTTTGAATAATTATATTTTTAATTAAAGATAGTTATCAAATAAATTTTAAAATAAAATTAATTATTAATACTACAAATAAACGTATATTTTTTTTACTTAAAAACTTCACAAAGTTCAAACTTATGTTAGCTAAAATAATAAAAATAAAAAATAATGAAGATAACTATTTTTATAACTGATATCTAATAGCAATAGTAAAAATATGATAAATAATAGTAAAAATATGATATGTTAAATAATTAAAAAAATAAGTGGTTTTAAAAAATCAAAGTTAATTTCTCATTTGAAAAAAAAGTGTTTTAAAAAACAACTAAACAAAATTTATAGTTGTCACGTCAATGTTTATTTCTTTTAAATACATATCTTGACTTTATATGATACAACGATTTTTCAACCTTTTCAACCGTAAAATGTATATGTTCCATAAAACAAGCATCCCTTTCATAACAACACACGGCAATACAATTAATATACATCCATATATTTATGAAACAAAATATTCAAGGAATATCCACGATCAAGAAATAAACATTGATTGGTATATGAATTTTTTAGTATGAAGCAAACATACTGTCAAATACACTCACCGTAATCTTCATTTTTTAAGCCTCGTCTTCTAAAAATATCTTGAGAATGAAATCACGAAAACGTCTAGAGTATTGTCGAGGATCAACTGCAGATATTGATGTGGCGTCGTATTGGAAGGATTTATAAGCATGCTCGAGCTTTTTAGTGATGTCATAATCTTGAAGTATGTCTATGATGCCAAAGAACATTATAACATCGTAATATACTCCGGTTGGTTCACCAATTAATTCCAATTCATTTTTTCTTTCCATTCTTTCGACTCTTGCATGCATGTTAATTCCCAGTTTAACCCTGTAATTATACCAAATTTAAATAGTTAAAAAGACATTTTGTTAAGTTTTGAAAAGTAATTGATGCAAACAATGGAATTTTCCGTTAATAGTAAAGTGTAAGGACTTTATCGCAAACTTCTAAAAGTCAAGGGGTTTAATCATACAAAAATAAAGTGTTATGATTTATATGCAAATTTGATATAACTCCATAATTAAAAAAAATATATATGTTTTTAATGAATTAAGTTAAAAGATTTTACCAAAAAGAAAATTGGTCACACGGGCTGGACGTATTAAAGAGGTTGAACGTTATATGAAGTTTGCTTTAGAGGCAACAATTTTGACATGATCCGAAACACAACACCCAAACTAGTAGGCTTGGTTGGTCAGTACAACCAATTTAATAAAAAGGTTGTGTTCACGTTGATGTGTTAACCTGTTTAAGCTTGTTTTCATTAAGAATTCAGACGAAAACTTAGCTATAATAATTTTGTTTTCATTAATATTATAAAAAAAATTATTGCTGAATTGATGAAAGTCAAATTTAAAATCCAAATCCCCACGTTCAAATTCCGCAACTCTTTGTAACCCATTTACATCCATAACTTGTTTATACCCCGTCAACCCGTTTAAGAGATAAATGGGCCGTACTCGGCTTACATTATTTTAAGTTTGTGCCGGTTGTGATTGATGATTTTGATATGGATAAAAATCTGGGTCGTAATTCAACCCATATACCCAACACAATTGACACCTCTAGTATCAGTTGCACGAAACCTTGCAATTTTATTAAATAAACGTAGCTTATATTTGTAACAAAAAATCATTTATCAAATTTGAAAATGTATGTGTAGGTCACCCAAACCATTTTCAACCCACGTTAAGAATTATGCGTTTGACATTTTGACCCATTACCCAACCTCACGACCCGCCCATAGTCTGTTACAAAAATGGTAGTATTACCCTCCAGGATCTGAAACATGATATGTAGAATCACCTGCGCCACAATCATCTGCAAAAATAAATGGTTAATATTGAAGTTTCATTTAACACATCTATAAAAAAAAATAAAAAATTAGAGATTATCAATTGAAGCACCTAATTTGTTGTCTTTGAAATGAAGACCAACCAAGAGACTATAATCCATGATTCTCTCCTGCTCAAGGAAATTAGAATCTCTGTTGATTTGCCTGAAAATATAACATATTACACAAAAAATTGTAAAAATTTTTTTGTCACTGTATACACATGCTATTGAAGTTTACTTATGTACAATGCTAACTTTAAGTCCAATGAACCCTTATATATAAAAAGACCAAAAGAGTTGGTCATCATTCATGATAGTGAATTACATAATATTTTGATTATTATGTCTCAAGTTTTACCTTCTGAATTCTTGGATCCAATTCTTGTCAAGTCTAAACATGAATTTAAGATCAAGATCTTTAAGAATAGTGGTGGTTTGGATTTCTGATTCGGGCTTATCAGTGAGCCGGCCTAGTGAAGACCCTTTTAAGTCAAATCGTCTATGAATTACGTGATCTGTGCAGAAAAGGTTGCCCATGATAATAAATCGTACCTAAGATTTCAACAAAATTCATCAGTAGAAAATACCGACAACTTACTAATTCAAGATTGAGAGGGGGCAAGATAGGTGGATTGGACAGGTTTTGTAACAGGTCAAAATGAGTAATTTTTAGTATCATGTACATTAAAGTTCAAACCTTCTTTTGTGTGGCACCGGTTAGCTTCACACAATGTAACCCATAGAATTTGGTAAGTAACGTATGCTCAAAGGAGCGAAAATGGTTGTAGTATGCAGACAACATCCTTAATATCGCCTAACATCATCAACCAAAGATCAATAAAACAAATCAACTATACCCCATACACATTTATATGCAAATTTAAATTGGTTTATATAAATCTTGGTGTTAAAATCTCACCTTGACTTCAGTTTTTTTTATGGTTTTGATCATGTAACGATCGTCATGTGTTAAGTAAAAGAAACTTCCACTTTTTCCAGGCGAAGATAGCTCGCGCAGGGCACTATCTCCACATATTGATAACATGTAATCAGCTGCATCAACCTTGAACAACATCCTTAATGTCCTACACATGATCACATCAACATACATAAATGGTATGTTTTTATAAAAGACTTAAAGAGGACATGGGCGAGTTATATTAACAAGTCTAAATTGGTTCGTAACATAAGTACAATAAATATCTAACGACTTTGGGCAGTTTTCAACCTGTTTAAAGTAAAGCACACCCAAATCGACCCATTGATAAGAAAATGGGCCAAAAATGCCGCCTCGAATAATATTAAAATTGAAGTGTTTTACCTGAAAACTAATGGGCAATAATCTTTCCATCTAAATTCAGAAGATTGATGTGGAGGGGTGTATTTAGATCCCTCTGGTGGAAATCTTGTCCACACCTTTTCTTTTGGATTAAAAGCTGATGACTTTAAGTCTAAAGATGGCACTGGACCTGGTCTTCCTACAGAATGCCTACAAATAACCCAATTTCATTACAAAAAAAAAAAAAAAAAAGATTTAACTATGAACAATAAAGATTAAAACTTGGAACTATTACCTGATGCCCAGTTGCAAATTAAGCATAAGTTCATAATTCTTATGCCCTTTCGAGATTGTTTCGCCTTGTCTCTTGACAATATTTGGAATCCGAAACGGACTTCCTTCTGATGATGATGATAATAATGATGAATCATCTCTAGATTTCATGTTTCTTTCATTATCATCCAACATTGCCATTTTACTAAATTCTTTATCCATCTCTCCATCCAATCTCCCCTCAACCGACATCCTACGTGGTCTAACCGATGGCTCATTTCCTTTCGACGATCTCCATATTGCTAGTTTCTTTTGTGAGGGCATAATTGGAACTTTATCTTGAGGCGAAATCTCACTATTTTTTAAATAAACATCATAAACTTGTTGTGGATCATGTCCAACATCACAACCATCACATGGTGACAATGTTAAATTTTGTTCTGCAGGATCTTTACTCCAACGACCGCAGTATTCACACGCGTCTGCAAACTTAAACGCTCCGTCCCCTTTCGGTAAACCTTCGTCCCATTCGCCTTCATACATGCTCCCATCAGAAAACATTATTTTACCCTTGTCACACATTTTTCCATTTTTCCATTCTCCAATATAATAACTACCATCTTTCCATTTATACTTACCATTACCTTGTTGTAAGCCTCTAAACCATTCACCTTCATATCTATCATCATTTGCATATTCTTTAACCCCATGACCATGTTTTAAATTCATAATCCAATGACCTCTATATGTGTCAGCACCATTTGGACCCGTATACACGCCCTCACCATCCATATAACCGCTTTTGAATTCACCGTCATATGTGGCTCCTGAGGGCCAAGTAAAGGTACCTCGGCCCATGGTCTTGCCTTTGAGCCAGTCACCAACGTACATGCAGCCATCGGTCCACCAATATTTACCAAAACCATGTGGAAAACCGTCTAACCAGTGGCCCGTGTAGTAGTCACCATTTGATAGGTATCTTTCTGCATGGTAGACCTCACCGGCTGCTGCAGGAATCTGATCCTGTTGTTCGGTTTGATCTTCATCGTCTACATGGGCCACGTGGGCTGACCCGAATATGCTGGTGGCTTGCTTTTTGGCTGCTTGTGTTTTTCGAATCGTTGCTTCCCATGCCTTCATAACCTCGGGTTTGGATTTCAAATATTGTTCATGAATTTGGTTCCTAATTGTCTTTTATTGAAACAAAATATCATGAATTCCATGAACAAGAACATGATATCATCAACATAGATATAATAATGAAACTAAACATTAAACATTTAAATGATCATGTATGCATGTTGCCACCCTCCAAACAACATGCAAAATTGGTAATAATCTTTTATCTCTCTCTATATCTTTTTCTTTCTGTTTTCTGTCTATGGTTTGGTTTTCCTATGTTTCTGGTCAACAAATCAAAGGGGAACCAATATTAAGGGAAATAATATCCTGTTTTTCTGTCCCCCTTTGGATCCTTTTATTGCTACTGATTTGGCATGTAAATATAGAAACTTCAAAAAAAAAAAAAAAAAAATTAGAGGGAGCACAGCTGGATAAGATACATGCACAATAACATATAGAAATAGAATGAAGGCAAATTGGAATTTTAATAATCCAACCTTTCTCTTTTTGGCTGATAATAATCCCATCTGAGTTTTTCCCTCCACCAGTCCCACCTTTTTGCTCTCAATGGGCCCCCTATTAGCTCACACTAACGTCGTTAGCTGAAACTCAGAATTCTAGGCAATTATTCACCGGGTTCGAAAGAGGTAATCGAGAAATGATATTAGTATGTTCAAATGCAGAACTGAGCATGGTTCGATGGTTTAATCGTCGGTTCTGGTCATCCCATCCGAGGAGAATATCAACCTACAACTGACGAACCATGGTTATTTTAGCAATTGAACATACCAGTATCATTGTCTCAATTCCCTCTTTCAAATCCCGTGAATAATTGCCTAGAATTGTAAGTTTCAGCTAACCGCATTAGTGTGAGTTAACGGGGGGTCTATTGATAGCAAAATGTCTAAAAGGTGGGACTGATGGAGGGAAAAAACTCAAGTGGAATTATTATCGGCCAAAAAGAGAGGTTGGATTATTAAAATCCAATTTGCCTAGAATTAATTACACTATAAGTTTAATGATTAATAAAAGCATGTTGAATTTTTTTAGGAAAACATGCATGAAGCAGTTGATTAGTTGACTTATTGATGCAACAGAATTAGACATATGCTACTGACATGTGGAGGGATCAAAAGAAATTGAAAAGTTAACATTTGCCAATTATAGATATTCAAAGACAGCTAAGGAATATGGTAAAACTGATTTTAATAATCCCATATTTTATAAATTGGCCAATAATAATCCCAACTAAGAATATTCTTACAACAAGTCCCTACTCTCAGACTATTTTTTTTCTTTTTACAATGGACCCCGTTAAAAAAACTTATCGCAGTTGTTTTTTTGCTTACGTTGACACCTGCGTTGGCAAATACATGGCGGCACCTTTTACCCCTTTAACCCAATTACCGGTGTCTGTTGTAAGAAAATAGTTTGAAAGTGGGGACCGGTGGTAAGAATATTTCAGTTTGGATTATTATTGGCAATTGTAGAATGTGAGATTATTAAAATCCAATTTGCCAATAAAAAATGATAACCTAACAATTTTTTTTAAGTATACAAACTTACAGTCTTGTAAACTAAAAAGCAGCATCTCTTTCAGGCACTTGATAAAAAAACACATGAACAATTTGAAACAATAATGTACAATGCATAAAAGGCTCAAGGGGAAAGAAACAGCATCCTTTACCACACCTTCTTTAATGATGATGTAACAATAAAAGCATAGCATACCAACAATATGATTACCATTCTATTCATACACCATTCCTAATACCAACCTGTTTCTGGGTTCAACCAATATCTCATGATCATACAACAGTATTAAACCTATTTGATCAATATTATCAAGTTTTATTGACCTATAAACACATGATAAAACTAATAATATAAAATGTAAAAATAAATGACACAACATCATAACATATAAAAAATTACATTAGATTTTAGTAATTGAATTGGTGGATATTTTATGAATGTAGATATTCAGGCCAAACTTGATCTAATGTTAATGTCCCTACGCTCCTATCCTCATTCCTTAGGATGTTTTCGGTAAACATTTTGCATCAGTTAAAGCTTGAAAAATTAATTTGAACTAAACATATATTATATTTATACACACAACATATAACTAAAAAAACTTTTTAACTCCACCAACAACAAACCTTTTAGTTTATAATTATCGATCCCGAGTAAGGGAGGAGGTTTTATATTGAATAGTTTTTTTTAAAAGGGCCCTGATTTTGTACCTTGATTAAGGCCTCCAAAAACGTTGGGCTGACTATGTATAAGACCGGTATGTGCCACCGATCAACACACAAAAGAATCACACCATATTGCATTCTAAGTTTCCATTACAACTCCGCCACAAACCATTTCGACCCAAACACAATCATCACACCACCATCCAAAATTTTGACCATTTAAACAAAAACAATCAAAGTCATAAATAGGTCGACAATTAGGATGCCAAACTTCATTGTAGGTAGCCTTCAGTCTATGCGAGGTGACTTCCTATTAAGCTTCGATACCTATTAACCTGACATGCATGTTAAAACAGTTCGCTATTTTTAGTGAGTTCTAGTTTTACATTAGAACATCTAGATCATTTAAAAGCATTTTGTAAATTAAGCTTTAAATGTAAGAAAATTTTACTTTGAACAACGTTATCAATATACATTAATATTTGATACGAAATATACATGGCCTCAACCTTAAAAAAGGCAGGCATGTAAATGTCTAAGATTATTATAATATTCCCCCCACCCCCCACATGGTTTGTTGACCATAAACCAACAATATAAATCATAGCTAGTATGGCTCGTTATCCATGAATCGAGCATGCATGTCATAGCCCATATGGTTCATTGTCCATAATTTGACCATGCATTACGTAACACAGGGATCACGTTCACCCCTCGAGTGATTGGATCACTCCAGTCTCATAACTTGTACAATGATCTAGTGACAAGCCATTTGCTCTTATAGTAGTCACATGTCCTAATCTTGACGCTGCCATAAGGCTTGTAATAGACATGATCACTTGAACTAGGTACTATTGCACGTCTTAATCCATATGAGCCATTCAACTACTTAGTCATTGCAAAACGTGTGTGGAAAAGGTTTTAGAAACCGTTTATAGTCATTGAAAAACGTTCAACATTAAAAAAAAAGGCCTAAAAGCCATAATGAAGTTGACAATTCAACATTTCTTGATCTTTTTGTTCTGTTGTAAAATACCGATGAACAATATATTTTCTCTTTCTTCCCTCACAACCTCATTTTAAAATATGAGGGATTCACTCTGCTCTTCCAGGGTGGTATCTCACTAATGACTCGGACCCTTCCGGAAGGAGGCTTTCTTCGCCTTCCACCTAAGCTACGCAGGAAAGGCCCAAAGCCAATCCCAGGGAACAATGAAGCTTCATATGGTCTTTCTGTCCAGGTGCAGGTAGTCCGCATCTTCACAGACATGTCTATTTCCCCAACCCTCTCTCCGAGACAGTGCCCAGACCATTACGCCTTTCGTGCGGATCAAAACTTACCCAATAAGAAATTTCGCTACCTTAGGAGCGTTATAGTTACTGCCGCCGTTTACCGAACCTTCGGCCAAAAATATAACAATCTGGGTTTGGTGTCACTTTAGCATCACCTAAATATAACATAACATAAGAAAGCTCAAATCCATGGAGAAGATGAGGAGAGCATCACACGCAGGTTCTTGGTATTCCAATCATCGTAAGTTCCATCCATTTCTTTAATTTCACACACACCCATTACTTGTTTTTAATTTCTGCTCATACCCTTTTTAATTAATTACCCTATATTTTTTTTTATGGATAATAAAGTTAAAATCTTGATTTAGTGTAGTGAAGACATTTTCTTGGTCAACTCTGTGTGTGTGTTACTGTTCATCTGCTCTTATTGTTTCCTTGTAATTGTAAGTATTTTTACATATAGTTTGGAGTGAAAATTGGATATAATATTAATGTGGCTTGTTTACTTCAAGATTAGTGAAATTTATCACTTTTCTTGGTTTATATTTATGTAACTGGTTTCAGATTATGTAAAAGATTAGGAAAGGTATAAGCTTGATAATTTATTATCTTTGGTTGAGGAACAATTGGATGATCCATATTAGCCTTAATTTGTCTTGCAAAGTTTTGAATTGTTGATGGGGTTGGAAGATGATTAATTTTTTTTTTACCGGACATAATTTAAATCCACAATTAAAAGGCAAATTTACAGCAGAACGGCAGGTAAACGGGCAACAAGCTGCCCCTCCTGAATAACAAAACCTATCCTCTTGAATTAATTTGCAAGCAATTTCAAGTTTTGAATCTTGAAAATATTATGTAGTTTTTGGGGATAGAAGTATTAGAATGCCACTAAAGAATCTTGTTTTCTCTACTAATTTTCTTTGATGGTTTTGTTCATGGGGTTGAGGTTTGTTTGATTTAAATATTAATGTTGAATGAACATATTTATACAAACATATGTATATGTAATTATGTGTACACACACTCTCTCTAGCTATCTTTTGGCTATAAAAGGGCTATAATATGTACCCAAATGAAAGTAAGGAGGGGACACACTTTCTATCTTTATAAATTATAATGTTACATAACTAGGCATATACAAGTTTTTATCTTTTAAGTCAAGTGCCTCTTTTTTTTTCATATATCAGCTCAAAAGTTGGAGGAAGAACTCGATGGATGGCTTAGGGAATGTGGTTTGACCAAGTCTCCTGATGTACGGGGCGTGATTGCTCCGTAAGTAAATGTGCACTTTTAATCTTGCTCATATTTCGCTTTTTTTTTTTAAATGTACTTTCAAAATTTTTTAATTATTTGTTGCAACGTGGGACGATCATTTGGGTTGGGCAGTTGACATGAAGCACTTTCTGTCAAACTAATTTTTCACCTTTTCTCATTTTAGTAACCACTTTGAATTCAGCGTTGTAGCCAACCTCATTTTAGCTGTGACTTTACCTGTAAATTCTTTTGTTGCTAAGGCACTCGTTGATGCTATGCCGTAATGCCGGTGGCTAAATCAGTTGCAACATATGAAAAAAAGTACTTATGTTAAATAGACGTTATAAAAAGAAGATTTATTTACATGTTTGAGAAATTGATTTTCTATTTTGATCATGTAAAAACAGTTAGACGCAATTCCAACAGTTTGTTGAAAAGTCATATTCTAAATGACAGGTAAGACGCAATTCCAACAGATTTTTGAAAAATCATAAAAAAGCGATTCTCTACGGGTAAATAGTTGTTACTACAATGAGTAATTAGATGCAACTTGGTTGCTAAAATCGGGAAACATGTATAAAGTTCGTTTCTATTTTGTGCGGTTTGCCCTACTTGTAGAGGTTATGGATAGTTTGTGTTAAAAAATTATTACAAACTTCTTTTCTATCACAATAATAATAATAATATTTCTTTAATGAAGTGTTTTGGTAGGCTGCATACATTAAGAATACACTTTGGGTCACTTTTGATCCGTTTAACCCATTTGACCCATTTCCGCATTAGCCTATGCTTTTCTTGTTACCCATCTGGCCTATTAGAGATAAAACTTAACACAGATTGACCTATTCATAATTATATGTATACAAGTCAAAACTGCCACCTCTAGTATAATTTAAAGTTCCTAACAAGTTATTGTCATCTTGGTGGTATTGATTCCACTAGACATGCAGGTTATTCTTATTCTGGCCGTGCCGCAGCCTTTGCATTTGGAAATATTGATCCAGCTAACATGTAAGCATATTCCTCAAAAAACATAACTTTATAATTTTTGAAATGGGTTAGTTTGGTAATATAGTGGACAATCAACTGGTTCAACAAGTTAACAATGTAAACATGATGGTGTGGCAAGCCACCTCGTCAGATAATGAGTTATGTTATATATTTGCATATTTCAGTACTCGAATATTTCTTCTTGGCCCATCTCATCATCATTACACCCCTAAATGTGCTCTTTCAAAAGCAACAATTTACAAGACACCAATAGGCGACCTCCCTATTGATCTTGAAGGTACTTCTACATTATTTTCCTTCGTGAACTTCTGTATTAAAGTTAATAACCATAAATAATGTTTAATTAAAGTTTGTTAATATATAATAGTTATTGAAGAGCTAAAAGCTACCGGAAAGTTTGACATGATGGATCTTAATGTTGATGAGGCTGAACATAGCATGGAAATGCACTTACCGTATCTCGTCAAAGTATTCCGCGGGTTAGTTTTTTTTTTTCTCCTAATTTTGACCCGTTTACTTGAGAATGAGGATGCCTTTGGCTAGGATTTATAGCTATTGAGCCGGATTGGCGATGTTTCTAGAATCATATTTGATGAACCCAACCCGTTTGGCAAATATGACCTCTTTTGACCTTTTCCTTAAGTAGTCAAAACTTTACAAGTCTGCACTTTACACCTTACAGGCATACGGTTAAAGTTGTTCCCATTATGGTTGGTGCTGTCAGCGCTGAAAATGAAGCCATGTATGGACGGCTGTTGGCAAAATATATCGATGATCCAACAAATTTCTTTTCAGTGTCATCGGATTTTTGTCACTGGGGTTCTCGGTATGTTTTTTAAATTCCGTTTTTTTATTTTATAAATGAGATAATATACAGAGGCCACCAATCATTAACTTTTTTTATCAAGGCCATTTGTATATCATGTATGAAACTACTTTATAGTTCTGCCAAGTATGTACTTGGTTATATTCATACCAGCTTTGGCGAATATGTTTGATGACGCATACAAATTTATAGGTTTAACTACATGCACTATGACAAAAAACATGGACCTATTTATAAATCGATTGAGGCGTTGGACAAAATGGGGATGGAAATTATAGAAACCGGAGATCCAGATGAATTCAAACAGTATTTGTTGGAAACTGATAATACTATTTGTGGACGTCATCCCATCAGTGTTTTTCTCCATGTAAGTAAATTCGCTGACGTTCTTTTATATGTTGTTTAAAAACCGAAAACAGGCTGAAATAGTCGTGAAAAGGGTATTTTGGTCATTTTATGTAGAAGTTCTTTTAAAAAGACTTGTAAGTTGATCATTTTAAAACACACATCCAAACACTCCTATATCTTTTTTTATTTATCTTTTTAGCATTTACTTTTAAAATATTTCTAATAAATTTCTCTGGTGATGGGCAGATGACAAAGAATTGCTCGGCGAAAATAAAAATAAAATTTCTGCGATACGAGCAGTCGAGCCAGTGCAAAAGCACAAGAGACAGCAGTGTGAGTTATGCATCAGCAGCAGCCAGATTGGATCAATAAGATTTCTAATCCTTTGTCAATAAGATGACATTTCTGAATTTCAAAGTAAAAAACATGTTTCAAATAAAAAATATCATAACGCAACAACGATTAAACATAATATAGAGATCATATTTTGTTAAGTTTGGTGAGGAGGAACACGGATGCAGAAGTGACTGCAGGAATGAAAATGTCGTTGGGAATGGCAGTGGCGCCTGCTCGTTGCTTGACAAACGTGGTTACAATCGGGATTCCAAAGATGAAGAGGAGTATGTCTTTGATTCCCAACCCGGTAACGCCGGAATCCAGGATTATATCTTGCATGATCCTTTGAAACTCTTCCTTGCTCAATTTCTTATCATTTCCTTTGTGGTGCTTCTGCAATTCATTCCCATGATTCCATTCCAAACATCTCATCAACTTTTGAATCATATTTATTTGCCTAAAATTACAAATCTGAATTGTGTATGTTCTTGTGTTCATTAGGAGTAATTAATGGTGCTAATTTTTATATAAAAATTTGTAACTAAAGATTTAGGGCCTGTTTGGTAGCCTCTTAACGAGGCTCTGAATCATTCAGCTCTGAATGGTTCAGCATTCAGACTGTTTGTTTCAACCTTAAAAAGCTCTGAAGGGAATGGTTAAGAGCTAAATCATTCAGATTTGGTGCATAGCTGAACCATTCAGCACTTAACTAACCAAACAGACCCTTAGATTATTATTGTTATAATTCCTTTTTTTTTTCTAAAAGAAAAAAGTAAAAACAAGTTAATATAGAAACTTACATTGTAGGCTTGTTCAAGGGTAGAAGTCTTTGGAACATGAAATTGAGTGCTACCAATCATGGTGTTCATTTCTCTATCAAAATCAACATACAATTAGTAGATGTTGCATTTAGTATGGTATAAAAGAAATCCTAAATAGAGAGACGAAAAAATACCCGACGATCTCACAGACTACATGATAAAACTCAGCTGAGTTCCATATCTTATTACGGTCTGAAAAATGTTTGTCGTAGTATCTTCCTATGGTTGGACCAATATCATTCTTTTCCTCTTTTCCTGTCAGGTTGATCATCCATATCGGGGAAAAAAAGACAAATATTGTAAAAGTATAAATAAAACAAAAAAAAAAGCAAAAACAAATAGATAAGTGAACATGATACCAATAGTTTGGCCCATATCTTGCAAATGTTGAATGAGACTTGAGTTTATGTGTAGTTGTATATATGAACAATAAGATGGAGTTCATATGAATGATTCTTGTCAAGAAAGAAGGGAATACTTGCATAGTGGTTAAGAAGAGATGTGCTTTTGATTGAAGAAAAGAATAGAAAGAGTTTAAAGATTAGAAAGAATTTATGTAAGAATTGATCCATCTTTATAAATTATAACAAAAAGCCCTTTAACTCAATAAATAGTAATTTAACACAAGGCATTAGTGCTAAACTTCCTCAAGTTAAATAAGCTAAAAGATTTAAAATACAATGGACATGAATAGATATATCAAACATTTTTAAAGTTATCTTATTTAAAATTTAGGCACTTACAAAAACAATATATTTTATAATTATATTTAATATAACATTTTATGTGTAAAATGATAGAAGGGTATTTAGAATCAGATATACATGTCATCTCGTCTTGGCCAAACAAAAACCACGTGTTTAACTTGTTACCAACCCTTATGAACCATATATCTTGCGACCTAATTCAATTGATTAAATACGTCATGAATACCATAACTCAATTTTGATATGTCATGTAGCCCTCTGGCCTACAAAAGTTTCGTTTATAGCAAATCTGGAGGGGGTTCATTATCCTCAGATCGACAATATTTTCTGCCAACATGATTATTCAACGCCGGCACTTCCTAATATCTTGAGCCATTAAAGTCTCATCGATAGAGTAACTAAAATAAAAGCAATTTTTTATTACCGCTTTTACGGTTCCATATTCATACACCCCTCTAGAGAAGATGTATACTTTTCCATTCTTATTATAGAAATACAAATAATAATATATGCTTATAAATGAATTCAATAACAAAACTAAGAAAACAACTCATTGATCCCCCCTATAAGTCAACCCAACAAAGTCAACTTTTTTTAGTTATACTCACAAAACTAATTCATCATGTTCGACCCGAAGTCCCAAGCTTTATTAGTTCTAAACTAGAAAGTCCAGAAAGGAATCCATGTAGTTGACTTCTTTACATAATGTCCATTTGCCCATAGTTGACTTTGAATTGGTCCATACCAAATAAAAAAGCCATCTATATATACATACAGATTTGCATATCTTCCACTTCCACAAAGCAAATAGATCTGCAAATCATGGAGTACAAGCATTTCAGCCATGAACACAACTTGTCCATGTACCAAGTGCAGCCCGGGCAACAACTGCGATGCTCTGGCTGCGACAAATTTTGTGATAAAACTATTTACGCGTGTTGGCAGTGCAACTTTTTTCTTCACGAGCATTGTGGGAACGCCACTCGATATATAAAACACCCTTTTCATTCGCCTCATTATCTCATTCTTAGCCCGTACCCAACTTACCCGTCAAACTGTTTTTTGTGTAACGCGTGTGGTACCACTGGGTCGAGGTTCTCATATTGTTGTGCTTTGTGTGAAGTTGATCTACATGTCAATTGCGCTTTCCTACCCCCAACGGTATGCGTGTTCTTTTATTCTGTTTGTTAATCTTTATGTGAAATAGGCTCAATAACCGTCATTTCGGTTATTTAGCATGATTAGCAACACGACAGAAAGGGATTCGACTTCTAACAATTATGATTATGCATATAGGTAACTCATAAAGCTCATCCACACGAGCTAGTCCTTAACCATAGCAGCCAAACAGGGGCTCAGAACCAAGTTTGCAAAATGTGCAGAAAGCCGTTGGATTCAAAGCATTGGTCTTACGAGTGTCTAGCGTGCGCAAACTATGGAGTTCACACGTTATGTGCAACAAACGAGATAAAAATGGGTTTGTACCAAATGGATGATGGGTCAGATACTGAACCTAGTGATCAAGGTGCACCAACAGCTCAGCAGGGTCCTAGTGATGGTCAGGTTCAGGTGGAACTAACACCAATGGAAGCTCTTGCACTTCTTATGGGACTCTCAAATGCTTCTTCTTATGTATAAGCTTGTATCGCTATTTTTTGAAACCGAGTCTTTGAATAAATAATCATGAGTTTGAGCCTTAAAACTAAGGGCTAAAGGCATCAAAATTCAAAACATATCGGACTTGACACATGTTGTAATCGTGTATCATTGTTTTTAAATGTGCCCGGACTTGAAATTTCACTGTTTTATGTAATGGTAGGAAAATGATAACATGACACCATTAACTTGAACTACCACTAACATGACATATACTGTATTTGTGTGTATCTAAGATGTTAATAATATAAAAGCAGAACACAATCAGAAAATAAAATTGTTAATTAAGATGTTAACATAATTCATATATATAAACAGTTTCAGAAGTCACAACTAAATCTAGACCACAAAGAACACAATTAGATTCAAAAGTACAATAAATGAATCATTCCTATATCTACAAAAGTTTCATTATTTTAAGCTGTTACTAGATGACTAGCTCCCTTTAAAGGAAGCATACAAGAGTAGGTAACATACTTCACACTGTCTAATAGAACCACCACAAATATTCTTGAAAACGAATTACCTTTACCACCACCCGCCATCATGCTGTCCAGATCACTGCCATCTCCTGCCTCCCTTGGGTCAACCAGCACCGAAACCACCATTGATGAACCTGACTTGTTTTTTAGGCGGTCCTCGTGCTTTGAGTCATGACCTGCCACTTGTTCCTTGGTGATGTTGGTGGTGGAATTCGAAAGAGGTATTGGAAGATCATGGAGGATTCTTCTGTTCTTCACGGTGGTGATGGAGGATGAATTGTGGTGGTTTTTGGTGGCGGTGATGTTGGCTATTGACGTGGCAGGAACTATGGCTCCTGAAGCTCCGGCCGCAGATGTATCAAACTGAAATACTTCAGTGCACATTCCTGAACTCAACATCAGTCCTATGCAACACAAACAAATTCAGATTAGCAAAAGAATAACATAAACAATAACATTATTATCGGCTATAGAACAAGCACAATCAGGTGCTATCGAACTGTAATATAGATACAAGATTGAACAACATTTACCAGAAAGCCCTTCGCGAAACCATTGTTGCAGTTTACCATCAACATGTTTTGACTGCAAATTCTCCTCATTTGATGGAAGAGCTCTTTGACGATCACTCGAAGTTCTATACATATGCGGCTGTCTTCCACCATTCCTTTTTACAGACGGAATAGGGATTGCAGGGACCAAATCTAGCGTTGTTTCTTGTTTTTTAGTTGTTTCTTGTTCTGCCATAGCTTTCTCACTTGCTAGAACCGAAGATATTATCAAATTACCATCAATCTTCACAAGCTTATTATTCCTCGGTACATAAAGAGACGCAACAAGAGGCTCACTAGTGTTACGGCTAGTTCCATTGACATGTTCATCGCCCATCAACACCTTACCATGGTGTTGCTGATTGTATAACTTATAATCATTAAGCTTAACAGGATAACCACCATCTGTTACTCTCACTCCACCAAATTTCACATTCATAATCGGAACTAACCCACCAAACAGCACAATAAATAACAACAGTCCAAGAAAGCTAATACCAGCTACCTTTTTAGTTTTCATCTTTGATTTACCTTCACTTTTCTTAACATCTGTTTTCGACTTCAATGAAGACGAAGGCTGTTGAGTCTTCAACCGCGGAATTGGGACTAACGGAACTTCAGAACCATGTGATTTGACAACATAAGGTGGATATGGCATCCACGGATATCCCATTGGCGCCATTGCAGGGTACGGCGGGTACATAACAGGCGGTGAACACACACCAGCACCTGAACCAGCAGCAGCAGCAGCCATTTGTTGCTTCAACGTTGCGTTCTCTGCTGCAAAGTAACTAATTCTAGCATTCAAATCATGAATAGTTGCTTGCATTGCTCTCACTTTATCCTCTAACTCCTCAACATACTGTTTCTTCCTCTGTCTCGACAGCTGCGCGCTCTCTCGGTTCCTAACCAACCTCGCTTTCTTCTTCTCGTCATCTTCAGTTGTCGTAGAACCTTCATTCGACCGTTGTTGCTTAACTGTTTTACACTCCGAATTCACATCCAAACTCTCATTCTTCCTCTTCAAAACACAATTCCTCTCCGTATCTCGCTTCACATTATTCACAACCGAATTTCCAGAATCATCAGATGATGTACAAATCACATCAGCAAAACCGACACTATTTCCAGATCCTTGAGACGAAACCGGAGTCTCTATTCTAACCGATTTCACAGTTTCCTTAACAAAACCTCTATCGAAATCATCATCCGATGACGTAACGTTCACGTTAACAAATCCAGCAACATCCAATCCTTGATTTCCTAACAAAATTACATAATCAGCCACAAAATCAATGAATTCAGTATGAATGTAACAAATTAGGTGACGTGGCAACAACGGTTTCTTAATCAGACGATAATTGATAATAGATAAAACGGATTATAGATTAATGAAAGGATGAATGAATAACCTGGTGACGTGGCAACAACGGATTGGTGATCATCGAAGAAGGGGATATCGAGGTCATCGAAGTCGAAGGAGAGGAAATCGTCAGGTAATGTGACGTCATCGTCGGAGAATAGGAAGGGGCTGAGAGGTGGAATAGGAAGGGAGGATAAGGGATCGTCGGTAACAGCTGCTGTGTCGGCCATTGTTATTAGGGTTTTGTTTTCGGTGATGGTCGTCGGAGAAGAAGGTTCTAGAGTTGCGAGAGATACGTGTTTGGTTGAGTTGAAGGTGTAAAACGCGTGTAATGTGAAAAAACTGATAACCTTATTCGTAAGCAAGAGTCAAATACCAAAGTTCTGTCCTCGGTTTTTAAAGTTATAAGAATACATGATTATGTTTTGGTCTATCCCGGTTAGAGATTACGGGTATGTTTGTTAAGAAGCTTACGCTTTTATAAAAAAAACTCGTACCTAATAAAAAGTTTTATTTGGTTGAAGGAGCTTGAAACTTTTAGGTTAGAAGAAAAAAGTTCATATTGAAACGCTACTAGTACTAGCGTTTAATTAAAAAAAACTCCTACTACCTACAAGCTTTTAATTATTAAAATGAAACAAATACTCATTCTACTATACAAAAAAATGAAAAAACATCCATACAAGCTTTTAGTTATGGCCATGTCAACTCGTCTTGGCCTCAACAAACTAGGACATGTCAATTCGTCTCAGCCTCATCACGTATTCACGTGAAAGCTAAATCAAAGTCAAGAAGTCATGGTAGTCATATCTAACGGATTTAGCATCACGCAAGAAGATTCTATGCTTTGTTGGTCACTTCTCAAATCCTCTATCTCTATAAGTGATGATGTTACATAATGACGCTCTCAAGGTTTGAATCCTCACAGTTTTGATGAGTGGTAATCTTTACTACTACTACTACACTAGGACACCACCTTAGGGGACTATTACATGCTAAATAGTCTTCACATTATAGGTTATTAGAGTATGTGGTTGGGGGTTAATAAAATAAAAAAATTAATAAAGTAAGATAAAAGGTGAGGGCCTTATAGAGATCAAAATATTATTATTATTTTATTTAAATATTAAAAAACAAACAACACACAACAACCTGCTTCATCATCACCATCAAGCCCTCATTCATCTCGCGATGCCCATCACGAGATATTAAAAAATCAGGTTTTAGAGGCCATGTAAGAGCATAACTATCTTTTAAAAATGATTTATGATACACCGATTAATTCAATCACAATTAAAAAAATGTAGAAAAACCTATCTATTAACAATGAAGTCTTAAAATTAAATTATACTTAATAAAACAAAGTTGCCCACACCATGGATAGTTTCTCAGTTTTTAAAAGGCGTCGCCCTGCCATAGAACATGGTAGATATAGCCCGTGTCATTGTCGGGCTCTTTGGATACATGACAAACATGTCAACTATTCCACTGAGATACACAGGATGTGAAACTTTAGACGAATCTCTATCAAGTGCGGCAACCCCTTTGTGAAAAAAAAAAAAAAAAAAAAAAAAAAACTAAACTAGATGAAAGTAATTCCATGTGAAGAAAAAAAAAATGTCACCATCCATACCTATTTCTATAGGGTTCATGAAATTGCCATTTTTAATAAGTCAAGATTGATTTAAGTAAAAAAAAAAAGGAGAGAATAAATAAACTAAAGGTGTTGTATATATTTTAACATAAACTTACGTTAAGTTGTACCCATAGAATATTACATGACCTAAGGTATGGTTATAATATTTTTACCTTATTATGCAACTTAAAATAATATCAACATGTGATTAAAATAGGTGATGTACACACCCACGCAAGCCAACAAGTTGATGTTTATCCGTCTTTGGGTGGGTGATTTGTTAAGGTCATACCTAAAATTTGTTGGATGTAATTTCTGGTTCAAGTCAATGGATCAAGATAATGGACTGATAGCTCGAGTTACGAATTAAATGGGTCAAGTAATTAATGAAATTAATGTTAACTGTCTTTTGGCCCCCTTATGTGTTCAAGCTCCGTCACTATTCAAGTCTTAACAAGTAGTTGCATTTTAAGAGTAGTTTAGCATACACATATAATTTAAATGTGTCACATGATAGCATAAATCCTAAGTCCTAACTCATGATTAATAGTTTCATCAAATAGTACATCTATATCAAATGGTTATCAAGATCAATACATAATAAATTTACCTTTGAAACCCAACATGTATCACATATATTTTGACCTATTATGCCACTTTTATGCATAGTTACATATACAATTTGACTCCAAAAGTTAGCTATCACTGATTATTAGACACCTCATGATCATCTGAAAACAAACACAAAAAAAAAAAAAAGAAACTGCTGCCATTACTTAGCTCTATTATGGAAACATACTGAAATATTGTTTATACAAAAAAAATGTTTTAAAATTGCATGGATATTAGTATATACTTACATAGAGAAAAGGATTACACCTGGAAAGAATCTACTATTGCTTTAAGTGTTTTCTGGGATGTGGGCCATTGTTTATCACTCGCACTGGCAACAAATAAGATCACAGTATTTCCCTTCGCTGTAGCCTTTGCAATGTTGTGTGAACCAGTTAATGCAAAGGGTGTCTCTAAAAGATACCTGTAGTACTGCACAATATATTTGAAAAAATAGCAAGTATATCACTAGACATGACAAGTATATCCTATTGATTTTAAGGTAACGGTAAAAAAATTAAAAACTATCTGGTCAAAAACAAGAATTCAGTTTTGAGCTTTTTGAATTTGGTTTGGAATTCAACTCAATTACAACTGATAAACACCCTTGCAGGCAGTTGGAATTCGATGCATTTGAGGGCAGGCGCCACATGGTGACCACTACTAGTCCTACCAAGCGAAACACTGAATAAACGCAAAGGAAAAATCCTGGATAACTTTTTACATGTTAAACAACTTCATCTTGAACTACATTATATACCATTATTACTCTAGTAAATCAAGATGGAATATAAATTTGTTGCTCTATTAGGTAGCATTAGCATGAGAGGAAGTTTACCGATTACAAATATACTTGAAACCACTGTCAAGAGATTTTTTTTTTTTGGACGGCCGTCATATTTCTTTAAAGGGGTAGTGTGGTTCAAGTTAAAAGTGTTTATAAAAAGAAATAGTATAAAGAAAAAAACATGACCGCAAAGATGAGTTTATAAATCAATACCGTTTGGTCTCCAATCTTTTCAACTGATGTTTCAACTAGTTCTTCATCTAAATCAAGAGTATTTCCTGTAACAAACGGGCCAAGAGACCCGATAACCTTTTCTGGGTTGCCAATATCTTCAAGTGTTGCATTAGGTTTATTGGTCAAGCGTATAAGCGGTGAAGCCACCACTTGAACTTTGCCTTGCTTTTCATCCTCAAACTTCACCTCAATCCAAGGCTCTGCACATTTTGGCTGGCAATAATTCCCTGATAATATGTTAGCGATTCGCAATTGCTTCCATGTTGGTGGAAGAACAAACTTGTATGGCTGCACATTTCCTGCAAGCAACTACAATCAAAATTTTACTACAATAACAACAAATGCATAAACTAGAACATGAAATAAGATTCTAGCATCAAGAGAGTTGTAGCATTTAGTACGGTCAGATAAAATATATTATTAGGATTGTTAGGTAGATAAGATTATTGTAATCATAATTAGATATTTAGATGTTATGATTATTATTTAGATTAGATTTCCTTTGTAATTACTTACTCTCATTATACTCCTATTAGATTAGGTTTTATTATTCGGATATGAAACCGGGTATAAGATTAGTTCTAAGCTTTCCATGGGTGTGGGACGAGTATGAAATTAGGTGACATCGGCCCGATTACCTGAATAAATATTGCCCTTTACCCGAACCATATTGGGGAGGTTTTTTTTTCTTACCCTTGTCTAGTAATTTTCAATCTAGTATCGAGTGGAGAGCTAACTTTTCTTTTGAAACATGTGTTTTACGTCTTTTGTATCCTCTTATCCTTTGGATTAATATTATCATGAAACTAAGATATTTGAATATTTCCAACATTTGTATTGTGATGTTGAAGTGTATGTAAAAAAGAATGCCAAAGAAAGAAATTTAGTTAGAAATCCCAAGTCCTAACTGGTATTTTCTTCAAGACTGAGGGGAGGGGTATAGGGACGGGAAAGGGATCGGTTAGCTGAGGTGGAGCTCGTCCCCGTCGGGGAATACCGCCCCCCTCCCCCCCTCCCTCCAAGGGGGAACCATTTCCCTTATTTGGGGGAGGGGAAAGCGAGATGACATGGCGCTGATGTGGACAAGGGGAGAAAGGGGGAACCACACCCCATAGCCTAACATATTGGGTTTTGTGGAGCCTTGATTTGGGCTTGGGTTAGAAGACAATTAATTGGCAGATTAATTAAAGACAAGGGTCCGGCCCGTTTGTTTTATTTAGCCCATAATTAGTTTTCTTGTTCCCCAAGGGTTAAACCCTAATCTTGTATTATAAATATAGGCATCTTGTACTTGTAATCCTTATCACGAGTGAGGCAGAAAGCAATAATAAAATATCCTGGTTGCAGCCCGTGGACGTAGGTCAGCTGACCGAACCACGTAAATCCTTGTGTTCTCGTGTTCGTTTATTTTTATCTCTTGCAGTTTGTTTGTGTTTGGTGTATTGATCGAGAGATCGAATCCTAACAACTGGTATCAGAGCCACGGCTCGTTACACACGGGAGAAACACAACGCGAGAGACAGATCGGTTAGTTTTTTTTTAATTTTCCAGCCGGCTATTAAAAGTTTATATCGATCGGTTTTGTTGGAGTTCATCGCAAAAAGAAAAAAAATAGAGTTTACGTGGGATCAGTCTTTCGTTCAGTCTGTCACCGTCCCCAGAAAAGGAGGTTTGGTTTTTACATATTTTCTTGACCAATCGCATACGTCACTTTACAATATTAAGTCAAACTTTTATGTTGCTTTGATTTTGTTTTGTTTGATTAGTGAAAAAAAAAGCATATACGACGAGAAGGAACCATACATAATCAAGTTTATTTATTAAATTGTGTTTACAATTTTTTTTTATTACTTCTTGATTAAGGTTTGGGTTGGTTCTAAGTAATATTGTTTGACGTATTTATCGGGGCAATTTAGCCGGGTGGTTTGGTTAACTTTATTTGTCCAAGATTATTTTTCTGGTTGTTTTACCGAGATCCAAAGTCAGGAAATTACTCAGTTTGAGATAATGGCTGAGAGTGGTAAACTTCAGATTGAGAAGTTTGATGGAAAAGACTTTGGTTGGTGGAAAATGCAAATGGAGGATTTGCTGGTTCAAAAGGATTTGGACATGGTATTAGGTGACAAACCGGAGAAGTTAAAGCAGGACGAGTGGGAGGCATTGGATAAAAAGGCCAAGGCAGTTATTAGATTGTCGCTAACGAAGGATGTTGCGTTCAACATTCTGAAGGAAACCACAGCGCGTGGGATTATGGATGCACTTTCTAATATGTACGAAAAGCCTTCGGCAACTAACAAGGTTTTCCTGATACGTGAACTGGTGAACACGAAGATGAAAGAAGGAAGTTCAGTTACAGTGCACATCAACAACTTAAACTCGATTTTGTCAATACTTGGGTCAGTTGGTATCAAATTCGAGGATGAGGTTCAGGCTTTACTACTGTTATCATCATTGCCAGATAGTTGGTCAGGGACTGTTACAGCGATTACTAGTTCTACCAGCGAGTTCACTTTTGATGGGATTCGGGATCTTATTTTAGGCGAGGACGTCAGACGAAGAAATTCAGGTGGATCATCAAGTGAATTACTGAATGTTGGCAGAGGAAGGAAGAATAACAGAGGTAGTGGGAGCAAGAACAGGATGAGGAGTCAGTCTAGGGCTCGAGGTGATGCGACTTGTTGGAACTGCAAAGAGGTTGGACATTTTAGGAATCAATGTCGAAACGAGAAGAAAGAAGTTAACACTGCATCAGATTGCTCAGATGATGACGCATTAATCTGTAGTGTAGAGAGTTATGTGGATTCCTGGGTCATGGATTCCGGTGCTTCATTTCACGCTTCCCACAGCACTGAAGCATTGCGGAATTTGAAGAAAGGTGACTTTGGTAAGGTAAGACTGGCGAACAATGATGTTCTTGATGTTACGGGCATGGGTGATATGGATATAGTAACTTCAGCCGGTTCATGGACTTTGAAGGATGTCAGGGTGATTCCAAGCTTAAAGAAACAGTTGATTTCAGTGGGGCAGTTGGATGAACAAGGACATGAGGTTAAGTTCGGGAACGGGAAGTGGAAAGTTATCAAGGGAAATCTTGTCATAGCTCGAGGAAGAAATAGGGGTTCGCTTTACATGGTCAGTTTACCGTCTGAGGGAGTGACCGTCCCAGTTCAGAAGAGAAACAAAGTCGGGTTCACAGAGTCTTGTGGGCAGAAGAAGGTTTGTTTTGCAGATGATAAACCCAGAGCCATAGGTAAGATTCAGGTTGAGCGTGCTAGGAAAGGTTCAGAACTACCAGTCAGGGGTTTTCGTGGCAGTGGGAGCATGAGTTGTGCTTCAGTCAGAGTTACTAGACGACAATGGGTTAAGAGAACCAGTATTCCAGCTGTCAAAGTCTCTCCAGGCGATTATCTGCTTTATTCGGAGAGTGTTTATTCTCAGGGTGTTTCAGGATCCGGCAGTTCGTGTCAGTGGGAGCCGGTAGAGACAGAGAATGGGTCAGCGGCAGACATAGCCAAGACTGATGTGTTGGAGCTCGGGGGAGCTTCAACGGGCCTTCAGGTTAACTGATGAGAAGGCCGCTGCAACCAGGAAAATGAGGAAGATTACAAGAGGTACAAGTGTTCACAGCGGACGGTAGTTTGAAGATTATCAAGCCTCCAAGTGGGAGATTATTGGGTTTTGTGGAGCCTTGATTTGGGCTTGGGTTAGAAGACAATTAATTGGCAGATTAATTAAAGACAAGGGTCCGGCCCGTTTGTTTTATTTAGCCAATAATTAGTTTTCTTGTTCCCCAAGGGTTAAACCCTAATCTTGTATTATAAATATAGGCATCTTGTACTTGTAATCCTTATCACGAGTGAGGCAGAAAGCAATAATAAAATATCCTGGTTGCAGCCCGTGGACGTAGGTCAGCTGACCGAACCACGTAAATCCTTGTGTTCTCGTGTTCGTTTATTTTTATCTCTTGCAGTTTGTTTGTGTTTGGTGTATTGATCGAGAGATCGAATCCTAACATAACAAACTAACGGTACACCACTTTTGCAACCTGACAAGTAATTACTAGTACTGGGCGGGGCATGAGACTCGACAGGGATGTGATGGCTACTGGTACCGTACAGAACCGGTACCGTACCGCAGAGTACATTAGTACGGATACCGACATTTTGCTAAAACCAATATACCATACCGTATATGTTCGGTGAGTACTAGTATGGTACGGTACCATCAAAAGTCTTGAACCAGTACTATAACGCAAGGTACGATACCAAAAGCAAGCTAGAATTCAAAATCGGATATCATACTGTATATGTTGGCCAGTACCGATATTTTCTTTAACAAACTAACGATACACGACTTTTGCCACCTGACAAGTAATTACTAGTACTAGGCCAGGCATGAGACACAGTTTTACAATTTGGTATGACACTCGGTGGTGATCAGATGGCCGCTACTGTACAGCACCAGTACCATATCCTATAGTACATCAGTACTGATAGCGATAGTTTACTAAAAACAAAACCGAATGCCATACCGTATATGTTTTGTTAGTACCGGTATGGTACGGTCTATTAGAAGTCGAATATCATATGTTCAGTTAGTACCGGCATGGTACTATACCATTATTCACCATTAATTTCTCATCCCTAGACATTGCCATCCTTAATCACTCAATGCAAGTTACTATTAACAGATTGACATTTATGCACAAAAGATGAATCACTAATACACAATAATGATCATACTTGAAACAAAATTTTGAAAACAAACAAACAGAAATTAAAGATTACCTGCACGAAGAGCAGGAGTATCCTTAGAAGAGGCTTGAAACAGAACAAAACCAGGATCAGAACTCGACTGAGGAAGATACGAACCAACCTCAACCTCTTTAGCGTGTGAAACAGAAGGTGAATGCAATGGAATTATGGCTGTTAATGGCAGTAATACAGTGGACTCTTTAAGGAATTGTCTTCTAGAAGATGACTGAAGCAACAATGGAGATGATAATGATGGTTTGGGTTTGTTGGAAGAAAGTGGTTTGGAAGAAGAAACAATGGTGGATAGTGGTGAAACAGAAGCAGAAGCCATTGATGACATTGAGAGAGAAACAGAGGAAGTTGTAACAGTTTGTTCTGGTTTTGGATATGGTTTTGTTTTGGACCGTTCATGACAAACATGTCCTTTTGTGTTTTAACGATTTATCTTGTGCATTTTTTTTTTATTTAAATAGGGAGAGAACAAAGGAACGTGTAACTGTTTAATCTGGTTTTGGATATGGTTTTATTTAGTGTTTAACCCGGATATAATCCCTTAGTATTACAAAGGTTGATAAATACTATGAGGGTGTTTGGGAATTGGGATTGCTTTTTGAAAACTAATTATGCGTTTTGCCGTAATAGGGGTGGAACTGCTTTTAGATTATTGAGTTTTGATAGCTTAAAAATTCATTTCAAAACTCAACCCCAAACACTAAAAATTGATTATTTGCGTTTTTAAAACGCAATAATCTAAAAATCCATTTCAAAACTCAACCCCAAACACCCTCTCTATTATAATGCATGAGGCAAATGTATTTTAAAATACCAAAAAGTTAAAGTTAAGAACTTTGTTTTTCATTAACAACCTTAAAATTAGGGTAAGATAGTCATTCAAACACTTTTATACTTTGATACCTCATCTTAGTTACACTTTAATCCATGTAACTTTACTTAACTTTTGCTTATTTAAATTATAGTTAAACTTTTTTTTTCCTTATTATAAGCAAACCATCCCCGTGATTTTTAAATAGTCATTTTTTTTCATCCATTGACACTTTTATAAAAAAAAAATACATCAAAGTAATGAGCATTTTATTATCTTTAATTTGAATATAGTATTGCTATTTTTTTAATTTAAAAAATTTTATGTGTTACGTGATTAACAATATCTAGGAGTGAGCAATAACTAAATCGTTCACCAAAGCCAGACAAAAGTGTTGTTAAGTGATGTGACGGTTCCTTGTTCTTGTTGTATTGGCCGATTACATCAAGGAAAATAAAGTGTTGTTAAATCATAGATCAAGGTGTTAATTCTTGGATTATGGGTTGTAAATCTTGTGTTAGGATTATGTAGGTGATTAACAAGACTAGAAAAGACTTGTGGGAGGTGCATAAGGGCCGAAAAAAAGAAAGGAAAAGGAAGGTGGGGTGGCGGCTCAGGGTGGTGGTGTTGGGAGTGTTATTTTGGGCAAGTATCTTCCTTAGATCTTTGTGTCGACTGATTGTTCTACCATTTTTGGTGTATGGGGATTTGATTGTTATTAAATGAGAAAACATGAAGTATGAGGATAAAAATGATGACATGATTATTCCAACACATTCTTGGACTACGATAAACTCATGTATGCATATGATATATATAATTATGTATCTTAATCTCTAATCCTAGTATTCCAATTTGAAAAGAAAACGCATTTGAGTTCCTATATATGTATATCTATTTATATATCCACATGTATTAAATAAATAAACACATATACATATTTTTTAGAAAAAATATAATAATTGTTTAAACTCGTGTCATCAATGCTCATTGAAATTGGTGAAATTATACTCGTTCAGGTCTTGCTAAACTTTCTCGGGGACTTATGCATATAAAAATGGTATCTAATATGTGTATTAGACATAACGTTGACTAGAAAATGTACGGATTTTGACCTGGTAAATCGGCAGGTGTCACAAACACCCCCTTAGTGTTAGCAATCTCCGACGACAATGTGACATTAGTGCTACTTAACACAGTTTTACGAACTCTTTCGTAACGCGGGGTTTATGTACTATGTAATGGTTTCCACTATTAAACTAATTTTAGCATGTTTGGCTCTCCATTTTTTCACCTCCTTGTGACTTATAACTTCTCCAAGAAGTTAATAAGTTGAAAAAATGTGTTTGGCAAACCAAAAGTCCTTCTTATTTTAACTTTTCATTTAGCCATTGATAAGTTGTTTTGGAAAATTAAAGATTTGTTACTTATCATTGGTGAATATTTACCCAACATGCCCTCTTTTACCCAATAAGCCAAGTCAAACACTTCTTACAAAATAACTTAAGGGTTGTTTATTTTTTGCTCAGAAGCACTTCTGACCATTTTTGTCTGCGCCGTGCAGACGTACGCATATGTTTGGGATCTGCAGATTGTTTGTTTTTTGGAAGACCTTTAACTCAAAAAGGTCTTCTTGACATGTTCTTGGTGCAGACTTGTTCCAAGGTCTTCTAAGGTCTTCTCCTCTTCTCTTCTCATCACCCACCACTACCCAGCACCATCCACCACCACCGACCACCGTCCACCACCACCAGGACCACCGACCACCGTCCACCACCATCACCACCAAACACAGTTTATTTCAGCAGCCTACAAACGTTAACAAACAAACAGTCTTCTTCTTGCAGACTGTAGACCTTTGGTCCACCTCTTTTCCTGCAGATGTGGTCCGCAAACTGCAGACCTTTTTCCTGCAGAAAAAAACAACCAATACCTTATTAACTTATTGACTTTCCTCACTACGGGTATGTTTGGCAAGGAGCTTTTAAGAGCTTTTAGGAGCTTCAAGCTTCAAACTTTTAAGAAAAAGCTCCTACTCAATAAAAAGCCTTGTTTGGTTGAAGAAGCTAGAAGCTTTTAGATTAGAGAAAAAGCTCTACAGTGAAAACCTACTAGTACTAGCGTTTAAGAAAAAGCTCATACTAGCTACAAGTTTTTAATGAGTAAATGACACAAATACCCATTCTATTTTAAAAATAAGGGTGATTTGCATATTTCCCCTTCTAAAGCTTTTAAATTGCATATTTACCCAAAGACAAACTAAAATTGCATATTTCCCCTTCCTTAACTAATAAAATTGCAAATTTACCCATTTTGATTTATTTTATTATATTTAAATTATATAACGACTGTTTTACCCTTAAAATTACATAACCTTACAATTGCATATTTACCCTTCTTACTAGGTTTTGTCTTTTTACCATATTTTTTATTTTACTTCTGTAACATTTCGTTAGTTTTTTTCTTGCATCTTTACTAAGTTTCATTTCTTTATGTTTTTCATTGTTTTTCCACCACAAGTTAGAGTAGGAATCATAAAAAAAAGACAAGTGACAATCATTTAAATGAAAAAAAAATACCAAACTTTAATTCAATTCAGTATCAAAGAAACATCCCAAAAAAACACCCACCAAAAATTCATGTAACAATATCCAAAAATGCAAAAGACAAATGCTCAAGTTTGGACCAACTATGGTACCAAAAAAACATAAACTGCTCTACTTAGATTAGTTAATTTTACAAGGTTTTGTACTTTTTCCCCGTTTACTTGTCGATGGTTGATCTTGAGATGCCGGATTTTTGCATTTTTTTGTTGATGTCCATACCCACCACAACGACGACATTTATGTCTTTTTTTTGGCTCATCATTTGGTTTGATTCTATTCTTTCTTGGTCTTCCGGGTGGTCGTTTGATAGTGGGTGGGTATATCTTCTCCTCGGTATCTATGCACGTCCATTGATCCTTTGCAGGCATGGGAGCAACTTCTAGAGCATAAGCTGACATAAATTTCTCAATTGTGAAGTAAGAATCAACAAATTTCCCCCAATTTACATCCCTTGTGAAAGCAATAAAAGCGGCTGCATGTAGACATGGAATACCTTTAACTTGCCAAACCCGACAAGTGCATGTTCGCTCATCAAGTATGACCTCCCAACGCTTTTCACCGCGTTTCACTTCAGCTCGATTTTCACTACTTCTACAAACTTCATACTCACCCAAATTCTACATACAACACAAAAAAAAAATATTAACAAAGTTTATACAAATTATAATCTAAAATATATAATAAATAATAAAAAAAACTTACACTAACCTTAGAGATTTGATTAAGATAACTCTTAGTCTTAGGTACTAATGTACCCTTCCATTTCTACAGGATCCTCATTTTTTTGTCAAATCGTACCATAATCTTCTCCCTAATGGAATCTAATAGCTTAAGAACCGGCTTATAACGTAATTGAGAAAACATGATCTCCGACTTAGAGTTTAATGAATTACGTTATAAGCTGGTTCTTGAGCTATTAGATTCCATTAGGGAGAAGATTATAATCTAAAATTTATAATAAATAACTAAAAAAAATTACACTAACCTTAGAGATTTGATTAAGATAACTCTTAGTCTTAGGTACTAATGTACCCTTCCATTTCTTTAAGATCCTCCTTTTTTTGTCAAATCGTACCATAATCTTCTCTCTAATGGAATCTAATAGCTCAAGAACCGGCTTATAACGTAATTCACCAATCCAAGCATTAAATGCCTCTGATATGTTGTTGGTAATGTAATCACACTTAGATGTTGTACCAAACTTGCTTCGACTCCATATTTTATTGTGATTCTCATTAATATATGCAAGTGCATCTTTACTTGCTCCACCTATTTCCGTCAAGTATCTTTCATACTTGGTGACATTGAAGGTTTTTGCAGCTCGCCATAAATTTTTACCGAAAAAGTCCCCATGAAAGTGTTTTTTGAAATTGCTGTACAAGTGTCTGATGCATTCTCTATGCTCAACAGTTGGATAAACGTGTGTAATTGCAACTTCTAAACCTTTTTGCATGTCAGACGATATAACAAGACCATTTGGCGTACCAATTGCTTTCTTAAGCAACTCCAGAAACCATATCCATGAATTTTTATTTTCTGATTCAAGCACACCATAGGCCACTGGAAAAATGGAATTGTTACCATCAACACTTGTGGCAGCGACTAGTACCCCATTAAACTTTCCTTTCAAGTGACAGGCATCAAGAGAAACGTACGGACGACAACCATCAAGAAACCCTTTCGAACAAGCTATTAGTGAAATAAAAAAACGTAAAAATAATTTCTTGTTACCATCTATCTCAAAGTCAATGTCGACAACACTTCCCGGGTTTCGCCTTAGTAATTCTCCTTTGAAATCATTCATCTTCATGAATAAATCTTCCCACTTTCCATACATATCAGTGTAAGCTTGTTCTTTCCCTCTATACACTTTATAGTACGATACATCAACATTGTACTTCTTCATGACCCACTTCTTTAGTACTGTAGGAGAGACATCCCCATCAGATTTTAGCTTGTCTTTAATAACACTAGCAATCCATCCTTGAGTTGCAACCTTGTTACCACCCTTGTTGCTTCGTGTGCAAGAATGAACTTCTACAAATTTCTTTACCTACATGATATTATATAAACATATAGTTTATTAACCATACAAAAAAAAAAAAAAAACCTAAAATACATTTATAAATTTACCTCAAATGTAATTCCATCTTGTTTGACAGATGCATGAATTCTCCATTTACATTCAATGTCTACACACCGCGCTGTGACTCGTGTAGGTTCACTTTTTTCAATGAAGTACTCAAATTCATTTATAAGTGCATAATGAACTAATGCTCTTCTAAACTCTACAACATTTCCAAATGTTGAGTTCAATTTGATTGTTAGCCTTTTCTTGGTATAAGTTTCCTCTTCAGAATCATGTAGCTCAACTTCATTATCGGTACTATAATGACTGTGATAACTTTCATCGCTTAATGAATATTCTGATTCTTCCTCAGTGTGTGGTTCATTATCGACATCATCTTGACCCCTGCAAAATATTGACTTTATCATGATTTATGATAATTTAATGTACACGATATTAAACTCTAAAAGGGAACATTTACCTCTGATTGATTGTAGATGTCTCAGGATTATTGCTCGTAGTCACATAAATAGTTAATTCTTTTTCCACCTCATACATTCGAAGCATCAATTGATAGTTTTCATGAGAATCCAGCTTGATAAAAGATTGCTCAGCGGCATATTTGTCAATGAAACAAATTGAGAAAACATGATCTCTATTTGACGGATAATGATTTGTAACCTCTTCAACTAAATCATCAAAGTTATACATGTACGTGTCAATGTATATGCATTTTTGATAGCCAAAACAATATCTTTTCGTATATGAGTTCTTAGCTAACCGAAAGTAGCCTCCATATTTTAATTTTATCTTATACTTAGACGTTATCTGAAAATCATTTGGCTCGAGTACTGGTGATTGAGCCCCCATCTCCCATGTTGGTGTTAACCGATTTTCCATACCATCTACATTATCATCTTCCATCTTGAATCAATCAACCAGTGAATCGAACACAATCAACTGTAAAAGAATTTAAAAAAAAAGAAGCTTAATTCAGCAAACCATGATAATGTGATAATTAGTATTTTGCTATACTGATTTCAAATGAATGATTCCACCATAAAACAAAAAAGAATCGAATCAAATGGTGATGATTTAGCAAAACATTTACAAGAATATATTTACTAGAAAACATGGTCACATGGAGTGAACTGTTACTTCGTCTGAACCATAAAATCAAAAAGGAATATAATAAAATGGTGATGATTCAAAGAAGGGAAATATGCAACACTATATTCAACATGATAAAGTCAATATTTATTGATTTGCTGGTGAAAGATACTCTCCTGTGTAAAATATTGACTTCTAAACATATGGAGTGAACTATGACTTCTAAACACTCTGCAACACTATATCCAACAAATAACATCTAATCTTAAATAGTATCAAACCTTGAATGAAATCATATGAGAATGATAGTCGTCCGAATCATCTCACGTAGAACAGAAGCGATGGATTGTTGATTTGCTGGTGGAATAGCGGCAATGGAGAGGATACTGGTTGGGTTATTTTGTAGCCCTAGGTTCTATAGAGAAGATTCAGTGAAAAAATGAATAAAGATCTTTTAATTTTGAAAGGGGCAATTTAGTCATATTAACAAATAAGGGGAAATATGCAATTTTTGTTTTTGCTTGGGTAAATATGCAATTGAGAGTGTTTAGAAGGGGAAATATGCAATTCCCCCTAAAAATAAAATAAAAACCTTCTTTACAAGCTTTTTATTATGCCCATTTTGGTCATTTTATACATTTTATTAAAAGCTCCAGCTAATCTGCCAAACACCAAAATATATTTAAAAAGCTTGCAGCTAACAGCTACCAGCTTGCAGCTACCAGCCACTAGTTAGTTTTGCCAAACATACCCTACATAAGCTAACCTAAACACTTAAAAAAAAAACCCTTTTCGAAAATCATAAGTTTTGATATTGTAAAATATAATATAATAATAAATATATGTAAAATGGTAAATGTCTAAACAAGAGGGAATATTGTGATGATCGTCTATCTCTTTTTAGGGTTCTTCCAAACTGTTTCTTCTCATCAATCTTAACGAAATTTGTTGTGGGTTTCTTCTCAATCTCTCCGAATTTGTTGAGGTATGAAGCTAAATTTCATCATCCATCACCTTTTACTGTTGTTTATAGATTTACTCACATTTATACCCGTTTCCACTTCATTCATTCTTTCTTATCCTTCTTGCTCTTTAACAATACTGACTGTACGGACAATAGATATAATAAGCTTTTATTATTATTATTATTATGTAAAAGCTTTTCTTTTTATTTATTCTTTGATGGTCTTTGTTAATTATGTGGATAATTGTTCATTAGTTTTCAGTTAATTGGATTGAGTAATGTTTTCAAGATTGAAACTGTGATAATTAGTGAATGTAAAGTTTATTATTAGCAAATTGATTTTTAGGGCAAAAGTTATACAAATGTTCTTGCACTTTCTGGCTTTTCTTGATAATATACTTACCATTATAATAATCTTTAAAATGTACATAACTTTTGTCCATTCTCATCAGATTACTTGATATCTATGTTGTCAAAGCACCTAGGCACACTTTTCAAGGTGCATAGGCTGAGCCCAGAGCCTAGGCGCTTAAAAAACGAGGGCTTTTTTAAATAGGGCGCATGCTATAAAATAGATTTTTAGGGATTTTAGAGATGTTTTAGGGTTGTTTAGGACTTGTTTATGTCTCATTTAGGACGTTTTAGAGGTTTCAGGAAACTTTTAGCCTGAATTTAGCCGGAAATTGGCCTGAACTTGCGCCTCACCTCCTGAAGGCGTGCCTCACCAGTTGCAGTGCACTTGATGTGCCTCAGGCGCTTTTGACAACATAGCTTGATATAAAATATAAATCATTCGTTTGGTTGAGATGATTCACATTTTGTTTGTCAAATCGGTGTTTACATCGCCATCTTGTTCCAAATCAACCTATTTGTGTTAGTTAGTTAGTTTGATCAGAATAGGGCAAAAGTTATGTAATTGATATGATTGTGAGAGTATTATTAAATCTTTTTGTTAAATTGATAAATAGCATGAAAGCAAATTACTTTTAAAAAAATGATTATTTCATTTGCAGGAACTAGTTTTGCTTAGCTATTCCACAACTATGTTTTATATTTTCGTACCGTTTTGTGGGTTCATATTTGTACAGGTTTTGAGTGTAACGATGAATGCAAAAGTGAAATCAAGAAATGTTACAGAAAACGGGGACACGGGTGATGATTCTATACTTATGACTATAATAGGAAACAGTGAGGATTTAGCTCCAATAGTAAGACATTCGTTTGAAATTGGAAAACCTGAAAGCCTCATTCACCAACTCAAAAATGTTGTGAAGAGAAAAGAAGTTGAGGTTGAAGAACTGTGCAAACTCCACTATGAAGAATTCATTGTTGCGGTTGATGAGCTTCGTGGTGTTCTCGTTGACGCAGAAGGGTTAAAAAGTGAGCTTGCAACTGATAATTTTAGGTTACAAGAAATCGGCAGTGCATTACTTTCACGGCTTGAAGATTTGCTTGAATTGTATTCAATCAAGAAAAACGTGTCAGAAACGGTTAAAATGTCAAGAGTCTGTGCCGAAGTGTTGGATCTTTGTATTAGGTGTAACAAACATTTGTCTGAAGGTCAGTTTTACCCGGCTTTGAAAGCTGTTGATCAGATAGAGAAGAGTTATAAGAAGAATCTTCCAGTTAAGGCACTTAGAAATTTGATAGAGAAGCGTGTCCCGGTTATCAAGAATCATATTGAAAAAAGAGTTTGTGGTGATATTAATGAATGGTTGGTTCATATAAGAAGCACTTCAAAAGATATCGGACAAAAAGCTATTGATTTTGCTTCCAAAGCTCGTCAAAGAAATGAAGATTTGCTTGCTCGCCAGAAGAAAGCCGAAGAAGAAAGTTCATTAGGGCTTGGTGATATCGCTTACTCATTAGATGTTGAAGAAATTGACGAAACTTCTATTTTAAAAATTAATTTAATGCCTCTTTATCGGGCATACTATGTCCATAAATGTCTAGGGATTGGTGATAAGTTTCGTGAATATTATTACAAAAACCGAACGTTGCAGTTGAGTTCAGATTTACAGGTGTCACCGGTTCAACAGTTTCTTGGATCACATCAGACTTATTTGGCACAAATTGCAGGTTACTTTATTGTTGAGGATCGGGTTCTTAGGACAGCTGACGATTTGTTATCGGCTAATCAAGTTGAAGCAATGTGGGAAACAGCTGTAACTAAGTTGACTTCGACATTGCAAAATCAGTTTTCTCAGATGGATACTGCAAGTCATCTTTTTCTTGTGAAAGATTACGTGACACTTTTCGGAGCGACTTTAAGGCAATACGGGTATGATGTGGGCCCGATTCTTAAAGCTTTGACCAATAGTCGGGATAAGTATCATGAGCTACTGTTGGCTGAGTGTAGAACTCAAATCAAGGATGCGGTTACTAATGATACTTGTAAGCAAATGGTTATGAATGAGTCAGAATATCAGTCAAACGTCTTGTGTTTTCATCTGCAAACATTGGATATTATGCCGGCTTTCCCGTATGTTGCTCCGTTTTCATCAATGGTTCCTGATTGTTGTCGGATAGTTGGGTCGTTTATCAAGGATTCGGTTAATTACTTGTCTGGTGGTCAAGCCAACTTCTTTGACTTTGCAAGAAAGTATCTTGACAAGCTGTTAATCGATGTATTAAATGAAGTTATTCTTACCACAATTCAAAATGGCAGCACAGATGTATCTCAAGCAATGCAGATTGCTGCAAATATATTATTTCTGGAGCACGCATGTGATTATTTTCTTCTAACTTCAGCCAAACAATGTGGCATTCCATCTCGAATTATTTCAAGGCCTCAAACTACTTTAATGGCAAAACAGGTATTGAAAACTTCACGTGACGAAGCTTATCTTGCTCTTTTGAATTTGGTCAACTTGAAGTTGACCGAGTCTCTCGCCCTTACAGTGAACGTGAATTGGGTTATTGATGACGTGACACAACATAAAAGTGATTACATGAATGAGGCTGTTAATTATATTGACACTATTTTATCAGCCGCCCAACAGACTTTACCTCTTGATGTTGTGTATAAAATCGGTAATGGGGCCTTTGAGCATATTAATAACTCGTTTATGGATACACTACTTAGTGACAGTGTGAAACGGTTTACTGCAAATGCAGTTATGGGCATCAATAATGATCTAAAAAATTTGGAACAATTTGCTGATGAAAAATTTCATGGTGCTGGATTAAGCGAAGTTTATAAAGAAGGTAGTTTCAGAGGGTGTTTGCTTGAGGTGAGACAACTGGTAAATCTTTTACTGAGCAGTCAGCCGGAGAATTTCATGAATCCTGTGATACGTCTGAAGAATTACAACACGTTGGATTACAAGAAAGTGGCAACTATTTGTGAGAAATATAAAGACGTTCCTGATGGACTGTTTGGAAGCCTTTCTAACAGAGGTGGTAAACAGAGTGACCAAAAGAAGTCAATGGATGTTTTGAAGAAAAGATTAAAGGAGTTTAATTGAGAAAAAATGGTAAGTAGAGTTTAGTTGAGAAATGTTCGAAAGTTTTGGTGGGAGTAGAATAAGTCGATGTTGTATTTCGTTTTTGCAAACTTTCGGTTATATATGTTTGTTTGATTTTGTGGATGATAATTTAATTTTACTTAATTTTCTAGTTCCTGCTATCTGAGTTTTTGAATGAATAGTTATGTCGTCATCATCATCATACTCGGGTAATCCAATCTATAGCAAGCTAAGGTAGGGCCTGAGGAGGGTAAGATGTAGACAGTCTTACCTATACCCCGTAGGAATAGAGAGGCTAAATAAATAGTTGTGTGTGCATTCTAATTTAAATAGTATTACGAGGCTTACAAGAGCACCATGGTAAGTTATGCATTGGTTGATAATGGTGTACTAAACACTTCCGTGCCTGTAAATTTGGTACGTTTTTTTTTTTTTTTTTTTTTTGCTTGTATCAATGTTAGTATGTCGCTATATTCTGTTAAGATGGTTTTTTGAATGTGGCTGTTATACATTTATCTGATATTGTGCAGGTAAGCTTGAAACATATTAAAGGTTTACATAATGCTGACTGAAGGTAATACTTCTGTTCCCTTCTAAATTTAATAAGTTCCATTTCTTGAGATTACCTTTACTAGATGTTTTTTTTGGGCAAAATTCTGCAACATAAATAACTTATATTATAGGATAAATAATTTAATATCTATTCATTCCGTAGTCAATAAAATAAAATGTTTCATCGAATTAGCATTAGGAAGACAACTTTTTTAAGCTGAATCATCTCAGTTTACCCCCATGAGGCTAAGCCTCTTATGCGTTTTTTCACAGCCTCAGCCGAGGCGAGCCTCGAGGCATAAGCCTCAAAAAGCCTTTTTAAACCATGCATATAGTGGCCCATGCACAAAAGGCGTGCTTGATGCCTGCGCCTGAAGCCTCTTTTTACCTGCGCCTCTTGTATGGCCGTCGCCTCAGCCAGTCATAAGCGTGGACTCACCACGCCTAGGCAGTAGGCGCCCAAGGAGACTGTCCAAACCAAGATAAAGTCAGTTCCGTGAAGCGCGGTTTAGGAATTTAAGGCTACTTGAACATTAATGTTTCTCATACAGTCATACTTGATTTTAGCTCTATATTTATAGTTGCGTAAATGGTATCCGTAAATTTTCATATATATTATTTTGCTTGGAAATCTTGCATAGTTAACGAGTTGTTGATGATCAGGCATGCTGGGTAATTCAGATCTATAAAGAAGGCACATTTACGCTGCACATTTCTTTAGTTCATCTTTTTGCAAGAAAATGAACCTTCAGATACGTGTAATTTTTCTGCAACATGTCAAAACTAACGACAAGAATGGTCTTCGGGTATGATTCTTCAACCAATCCTCAAGTTTTGTGTCCATGTTTTCTGTTTGTAGTCCAAAGTTTGGTTTCCATAAATACCGAAAACGAGCCCTGGTGCTTGAAACTAAAGCAATATAATTCGTTTTATCTTGTGTTTTTGCTTACACTTGTTAGAATTACCCGTACATGTGCTTTTTGGCTTCCTACATCATTAAAAAGGATAAAGAAATGACAAATAGTGAAGCTTTTTATTTTTTATTCGGTTTTGGAAAATATCTTTGTATTTTTTGGGTTTCTCGGTTACTTCTTGCCGAGAAGGGTGTTGTGCTTTGTGTGTTTCGACCATTTAATGTTTTGTGTGTTTTAACCATTTGACCATTGCTCCTCTAATTAAAACTTTAGATCCAATTAAAACCGCTACGCAACACTGCCGCCACCTTCTAGGATACTCCGAGGTACTTGGGGAGTTGGGGGTGATTTGACATGGCACCATATGATTGGATGAGGCTAGGATACTACCCTAGGGTGCCCTTCCCTCAAAGTCAGTCTCTCTTCTTTTTCTGTCCACTCCACGTTACCTGATTTTACCATATTAAATATCGTTGCGTCTGAATTCAAACATTGAACGTCTTCTTCATACGAGGTGATCATTATAACGTCGTTCGTACAATGGGATTTGACTATAAGAAACAAATTAGTTTCCAAACACATTTTTTCTTAATCGTAGATGCTATAATAAAAGCCCTAACAATGGAGGTTACTAGTGAAAATATGAACTATCTTTTGTTTAAAGAAATTTAAAAAATTTGAATTAAAAATGGCTTGGGTGGATCAAGGGATGTCTTGGTTCCGGCAAGGGGTCGGTTTTGGTTAATGGGTCTCCGACTAGTGAATTCACCTACAAAAGAGGATTGAGACAAGGTGATCCTTTGTCCCCTTTCCTCTTTGTTATAGCGATGGAAGTATTGAATATGTTTATGGGGCAAGCTTCTAAGTTGGGTCTTTTTCATGGCCTACAACTCCCAAATAATGGACCGGTTCTAACTCATATATCCTATGCCGATGACGTGTTATTCATTGGCGAATGGACTAGACATAATGTTCAAAGCCTCAACATGTTCCTTCGGTGCCTTTTCTTGACATCCAGTCTTAAAGTGAACTATGATAAATGTCTTTTGTTCGGTATCGGGGCGGATGCCCATGAGCTCTCGTCTTTCGCTAGGCTTCTTGGGTGTAAAGTGGGGTCTTTCCCTTTCATATACTTCGGTGTGTCTATTGGGGTTAATATGAAGAGGGTTAAGTATTGGCAACCGGTCATTGACAAGTTCAATAAAAAGCTTTCTAATTGGAAATCTAAGACTCTCTCCTTTGCGGGGCGTCTTACTCTCGTGAAGGCGGTGCTTGGGAGCCTTCCCTCGTACTATCTCTCTTTATTCCTTGCTCCGAAGACTATAATTAAGAAAATGGAGGCAATTAGAAGAGACTTTATTTGGGGCAAAAACGGATCTAGGTGCAAGTTGAGATGGGTTAAGTGGGACAAAATGTTGAAACCAAAGAAGCTTGGAGGGCTGGGAATTGGGAGCATAGAAGATTTTAATTTGGCAATGATCACCAAATGGTGGTGGCGTTTCAAATGTGTAGATAAAAGCTTATGGGTCAAGGTTATTAACTCTATCCATGTTTCGGCTAGGGATAGATTGTTGATACCTTGCAGAAAATCTATATTAGGAGTTTGGAAGGATGTTTCTAATGTGGAAGGAAGGCTCTTCTGTAAAGGGATAGAGATCAAGAATAGAGTTTCGGTCAAGGTGAAAAATGGTGCTAAGACGCGTTTCTGGACCGATGTTTGGGCCGCGAATAACAGTTTGAAAGATATGTTCCTTGACATGTTCAAGCTGTCAACGAACAAGACAGGGGTTGTTGCGGATTTCTTCTCGGCTGGGGATAATGCGGCCGTTTGGGGCTGGAAATCAGCGCCTGAACCTGCTTCTAATGCTGAGTTGTTGCAGCTGGAAGGGCTGAAGGCGCTGATGCAGCAGGTCCGACTTTCGGATGGCGAAGATCGGTGGTTTTGGGTGAATGATAGCGGCGTAGATTTCTCCGTGAAAGATGTTAGATGGGGAATTGCGTCTAAGGCGGTTGATTCTGATCAGAATTTAAAGTTCTGGTGGAACTCATGGGTTCCTCTCAAAGTCAATTTGTTCTTATGGCGTGCTCTTCAAGACAGAATTCCGACTAAAATGGAGTTAAGCCACCGGAACATTCCTTTGCCGGATCTTTTATGCTGCAGATGTGGAATCGCTAATGAAGACTCGGGGCACGCTCTACTTAACTGTTTATGGTCCAAGGCGATTTGGTGGAACATTTTGGTGTGGATTAAAATCCCGTGGCCTCTGGATCAAGTCGGATTAAAAGATTGGTTTCAAAAGTTGATGGAATCTCCAGGATCGACAAAATGGAAGAAGTTGGTGTATTCTGTTATGTTAGCTACTATGTGGAGGTTATGGCTTGCGAGAAATACAAGCGTCTTTGAGCAGAAATTCATCCCGGTGCAAACCACGGTGGATCTTATTAAAGAAGATGCGTACATGTGGGCTATTCATCGTGCGAAAATGCGATCTTTAGAGTGGACCGATTGGATCAATTTTGATGTAGCTCGTTTCGTGTAATTTTGTTTTTGTCGTTTGTATTTCCAGCTTCTTGCTGGCTCTTTATATTCAGCTATAAAGTGATTGTCGTTCAAAAAAAAAAAAGTTTAAAGGGCTAAAAAAACAAGTTCCAAAGTTTAGGATATGAGTGTTATATGCAACGTGGCAAAATTGACGACACTAAATTATATTGTCTAAGAAATTTATTGTTATTTATAACTAGTGTTGGAGCCCGTGCTTCGCGGTGGGTTCATAGGAGGGTGCTGATGAGGATGTATTTGTTAATGATATATCGATGGGTTTTAGACCATGCAAGCTTTAATCCAAATGACAGTAAAAATAAGCAATCAACACGATCAAGTAAACATGTATAGAGTTAAACGTTAGCTTTTACTATAATATGGTAAATAAAAAATCTTTAAATTTGTTACTCAATATATTGAAGGATTAATATAGACTATGTAGCCTTTAAAAAATCTACATGACAATATAAAATAAGTAAGTAACGTGATTAAGTAACCATGTATAAAGTTAAAAGTTAGCTTTAATCATAATAAGCAAACTAAAAATAATTAGAATTATCAAAAAGTATAAAAGCACATAGTTGTGTTAAAAAGGAAAAAAAAAATTATTGAACTTCAAAGTTTGGGGGTTGAATTGTAAATCGTTTATAGAAAAGAACTAGTGGGTCGCTGAGTTGCGCGTTGCGCAACCTTTGAATATGTCTGTGAGCGAATAGAGAGAAAAACCAAAGTTGTCATTGAGTTAATGATATTATGATGCCTAAGCAAATTTCTTATCATAGAAAGCATGCATCATAAAAGATAAACCAACAAAAGCATGTACCATAAACAGAAGCCAAAGTCGCCTGATCAAAACATGGAGAAGTTAGAGGTAGCAACATTCATACTAAACAAAAAGGGGCAAAAGTTAAGCGCCACGATAACGTAGAAACTGGACGATTACGGAGAGCAGAGTAACAACATTCATGGTAACCTAAAAAAGGCGCCAAAGCAAGATTACGCCTACGTTGGTGTTAGACACGCGACGTGTAATTAGTTGTCAGTGGCCGGTCTTTTGGCTGGATTAGCAGGAACATACACCGTTGCGGCGAAAATGCAACTCAAACCGCCGGCATCCATGTTACATTCCACTTCTGCATCACCAACCTACTAAAAGCCACTAATGTTTCAATTCACTTCAACGTTATCACCCTAATAAGAAAACTACCAAATGGAATGTATAGCATAAATTTCAACATAAACCACACTAATAAAGAAAACTCTACAGCAGAACAGGCGAACAACTCCAAAACCCAAAGTTAGCATCTAGAAAAAAAATAGAAAATATTTAGGGAAAAAGATACCTTAGTGATATATGCAGTGGAGTCAACATCCCTGCAAAACAACACAAACATTTAAAAAACTACTAAAAGCAGATCAAATGATATTATTTGTGAAAATTAGATCAAAAGCTTGGCTGTTGCTTCACCATTGATGCTAACTATGAAAAAAACACAAATTAGAAGCAGATTTATTTTTTTTTTCACCATTGTTATAAGATTTCTTGAAAAACCTCAAGATACATATTTTTTGTGTCTATATATCCAGCACCACGACCCCATCTACGAACCAAACGATCTTACCGCAAGCAGCCACCAAACTCCGCTCTTTGTTTTGTCTCTGTATACCCGACACAAAACACTAAATGAAAACAACTCTTATCATGAAACTCAAGAAAATTGTATGTAAATAATCTAATTAGTTTTACCTCTACAATCAACACAACCAGCCACGATCACACCGCGACGGTGATGGACGGAGCAGTTGAAGATGGCGGTCGTCCTATGGATGAGGCATGTAATAGTAAATCAAAACAAATCCGTGACTTCGTTGACAACACATATAAAGAATTTGATATATAAAAAACTTTAATAGTTTTGGTAAGCGTTTTATACCTTTGGTGTACGACTTCCTACAACTCTTAATTTGGTTGTTGACCGAAGTGTCATTGCCTGTTGACCTGGGTTTGACTAATGTTGATCCAATATTTGTCTGGAGTTTGAACAGCCACACAACACCGTTACAATAACATCCTTCCACCGTTATTGTTGTTACCCGAAGACACCATCAGCACCGTTGACCACCACAACTGTTTAACCGTCACCAACACCAATATATCCACCTGCAACCTTCTTTTCCATTGTTAGCGACCATCACCCACTACAATTAGAAAGCTTATTTATAAATCTTACCTTGTTGTCAAAATACGTAACCGAGGTCCATCTCTAATAATGGCCCAAGACTGAATCAACTGCAAAGAAGAAACAACAGCAACAAAAGAAAAAAAAAAGCCCTTATAACTCACAAAAATCCGTACATACAATTGCATAATAATATTTAACATCTTCAAATGATAACATACCAAGTATATCCCTTTTAATTGATTGAATCCCTTGTTCTGTTGTTCAAGCCCTGCGTCTTTTATTCCAAAAGAACCGTAGTATGTATTGCCCATAAAAATAATCAAGTTCTAATCATCAAAGTTGCTGCATAATAAACGATCAAATAAATATCAATCCCACAACCCAGCAGTATAAAAGATCTACAACTCACATAAAGCTACATAAACCTTTGTAAAACTTCAAATTAGGCTGTGAAATTGTCTACTGCTTTACTCAGTTCTCTTTGGAAATCCTGGAGGAAACAAAGAAAAATTAGACCAACATTTATGAAACATTATAGGAAACTTTCATCACATGCAATCATCAATATAATTCCATTTTTCTAGTATTCAACAAACAGATGCAACTTTTATTCAATAGTCCTAAAAGATAACAACAATTTTCGTTACCTGAAATAAAGTCGACGTGTCTATGATGAACGCATCTGAACCTCTATTTTTTCTATTGCCGCTTGCGACGCATCTGAACCTCTATCTTTTCGATTGCCGCTTGCCGCTTGCGAGGGTGGAAGAAGTTTGTTGCTGCCGCTTTTGATTCGTCGATGGATGCGTCGTCGACCACGATTTGGGGCAGGGCGTGGGTGATCGGGTGTGATGGTGGTGCATCCCTTGCTCAATAATTGAGGGTTCTTCAATTATTGCAAATGAATGAATAAGAAAAAGTGAATCTTCAATAATTGCAGGTAATGAATGAATGGGGTGAAGGAAAATATCTAAGGTGTGAAAAGTCGGAACTGCCGGTGGTGGAGATGACGTCGGTGGAGGAAGGAGGTGGAGTAGGAGAGGCGGTGCGGTGGTGGGGATGCCGTCGGTGGAGGAAGGAGGTGGAGTAGCAGAGGCGGTGCGGTGGTGGGGATGTCGTCGGTCGGTGGAGGAAGGAATGGTGCGGTGGTGGTGTGGCCATCCAAGAAAAGAGAGACAGAGAGGGGAGAGGTTTGTAAGGATTGAGAGAGGGGTTTTATTTGTGTCTAGGAGATGAACACGTGGTGAAGAACAAAGACACTCATACAGCCTAAAAGCCCAGCACGTGGCACTCAAACTTTAAAAAAATGTTCAAAAATACATAAAAAAGGTGCTGGTTTCAGGAGTCGAACCTAAGCACATCAGTAACAACAACAGCAGTCCCACCATCTAACCCATAACATCTTTTGTTAATGTATTCGAACTTATACATATTAATAACCTTTTCAAATGCTAAAAATCACTATTCATGGAACTTGCTAAATTAATATATAGGATAATATTATTAAACTTAAGTATAATAAATCTATTAAATTATAGAGGTTATATGATAAATTTATTAAAATTGAGGTTAAAAAGGTAAATTAATTAAATAAAAGACAAATAATAATATTTCAACTTATTTTTTACTATAGATGACGGATTCAAAAATTTTCTAATAACCTTGTTACTATTTAAATTACATTAATTGTGGGTTGAGCATTTTTTTGTTTGATTGCTCAATTGGTTTTGTGGCTGCTCAGTTTGTAGCCTAATGGGAAAAGCCATGTTTAAATCTCGACAAGTTGAGTCATTAAAAAAAGTTTACGACAAACCGAGACTTTAGTGACTATTGATTATTCGATATTTAACATTTTTTGTAAGGTAAATTTCATTCACAACAGCCATAAGCGGTCCTCAAAACAAGGACCTCCGGACAAACAAACGAATTACATCAAATCCAAATGATAATTACACCACTGTTTCCAATCGAAATTTTTTATTCTAGTTCTATGTCGAAACCAAAAATACGAGGTCGATTTGATACTTTCCAACACTTCAATCGGTCTTCGGGATTTGTGTGAAAAGATTCGATCATTTCTTTCAATCCATATCATCCACGGAGTGGTGAATATAATTCCACGAAGAATATACCTTTTCGAAGTCGACAAGGCTTGAGAATCAGCAACGTTCAAAATGTCCAGCACATCAAACGCAAAGAATGGACTCAAACAACACCACACACTAAGTCTACTCCAGATTTCCAAAGCGAAGACGCACCCGGTGAACAAATGCGTCGCCGTTTCATGACCCGTTTGACAGAAAACGCACCGACCCGTTTAACATTATACTTTTCGTTAATAATTTTTCATTATATATTTGGTTTATTAATTACGTCCTTTTTAGTCAAAGATGTCCCAAATTCTTGACTTTTTAGCATCTACTTATTTATTAAAGTTTGTTTTGTTCTAAATGTCACGATATATGTCTGAACACACAATCAATGGTTTACATGTGTAAGTTAATAATCCGTAGACCAAGTCACTAGTGTTAAATCATGGTAGTCAATTTTATTTATTGGTATAAGCGACTGAAAGCATGCAATGTCATTTGAACATCATATGAAAAACTATCATATACATCTTTTTACCGGTTACAACATAGGTCTACCAACAACTAATGTGAGAAATTGAGAACGTTGCACTGAGATCCATTTTAGAGAGAGGTTAAAAGCAAGTAGTATTTTGGATAAGATAAATGAGGGGAGGTTAAGATTGTTTAGACAGGCGAAGAGGAGGAGTGCGAAGGCTCTGATTAGAAGAGTGGAAATCCTCACTGTGAAGGGGATGAGGAGTAGAGATAGACCCAAGTTGACTTGAGACAAGCAAATTAGGCATGATTTACTACACCTCTGTAAGGATGTGGTCCAGGATTCGAGTTAGTGGAGGAATATGATTAAGGCTAACAACTTTTAGGGGATGAGACAATAGTACTTAGCCGAGTCTTAAGGGCTTAGATCAACCTACACTTTAGGAGGACTATGCATGGGATTGTTTTCTTGTACTTATGTCTATATGTGCTTTCTTGATGTTACATATGTTTATGTTCCACTATGTTGTTCTATCATCATTGCTTGCGGTATTTGGCAGTTTTTTACCTATGTTAATTTCTTTTAGTTCCGTTTGTTTGTCTCTTGTTTGTTTTCTAGGCAGGGGTATATCTGGAAGCAGTCTTTCTATTCCTAGAGATAAAAGTAAGGTTTGTTTATATCACACCCTTCTTAAACCCTATTAATAGCTTTACTATTGGTGGGTCTACTGGGTACGATTGTTATACACCAGGATGGAGGCTATATTGCTAAAAGCTTGGTCTTGGTTGATTGGTTTTATATATGTAATAATTCCTTTATAAGAGTATTTTGTGATGCATGTATCGACATGTTCTACATAACCGAAAGAACATAAAAACTTTATAACATGAAAGTCTTCTAGATGCGTCATGTTTTTATATTGCATGAACAGTTTCATTCATAATTTAGGATATCACTATCTCATATATTATATGATGAAATATTATTATGAGCCCCCATCATTCATCAAAGTTTAATATTTTTAATTAAATGTGTGCTTCCAACCACATGAATCTAACAAATTAAATAAATAACACGTGTTTGGTAGCCTCTTAATCAGTCTCTTAACCATTCAGTTCTAAATTATTCAGCATTCAGACTGTTTGTTTCAGCATCTGAATGGAATGATTAAGTGCTGAACCATTAAGCTAATAAGGGATGCTGAATGATTCAGCTCTTAACCATTCAGAGCCTCTTAACCATTCAGATCATCTTAATAATTCAGCACTTAATCAACCAAACAGCCCCTAGAGTAAGTGATAAATCGATAAACCAAATGAGATTATATAATGAGATAGTTTTAACATTTTTTTTTTAAATTACATTTCTACGTAACGTATGATTAATTAGGCTTCTAGAACGGCAGTGAGTATATGATACTACTTACTAGTCCAGTCTGGAATAAGTTGACATGACAACAAACTCAAGTAGTCAAGTGTAACAATAAATTACAGGCTTGGCTTGGTTACAATGTTACATACTCGGTAAATAACAATTTTATCAAAAATGTAAAAAATAAAAAGAAGTGCGTTTTAAAAGGTCGGCATAAGATATGGAGAAACAAGCTTCGATGGTTGACTAAAGTCAAAAGGGGCGTGAACCGAAGAGTGATGGACACCTGGTCACGGGCTTGATTGCCAACTTACCTTCGCATGATTCGATTTCTGTCCTACTCTCTTCTGCATGCGCATTATCACATCAACCTACCTATTCACATACAATAAATTTTCCCCACCACATAAAATTTCATGTGTAAAAAGATAGCAATCACAACGTCGACATGATTTTAAAATCATGTATTGTAAATTGTTTTTTATTAGGATGTGTTTCATTTTATAACTGGCAAATTACATTAAGATAGCAGGCAGATAGGTAACAAGTTGTGCCGCTATCCACTTTTAAATCGCAAAACCTACTCTACTAAAAGCAAACCCCTAGCCCTTTGGGGTCGAAATATTGTCGTGGACAACTCGTTGGAACCTGGTTAGGAAACGAACAACTTCTGACACCAAAGAACCAAACGATCAAAGACCAAGGAGACAAATTAGTCGAGAAAAGGCTGACGAATTGTAATAAATAGGTTAGTGAGTCAGCGTGTTAAACTAAATGATTGTCGAAACATAAAAGGCAAGTAGTGACAGTTTAAAAACTGTTATTAGAGTACAATGGGTGGTCATCACACAATCACTAACAAATCACATTGTGCTACATCATTTCATCACATTTTACTAGGGGTGGTCATTACACCATCATTAAATTTTTTTACATAAAAATAAAAATAAAAATAAAAAACACACAATAACTTAGTACACTAAATACTAACATTTAAAAAAAAAATTACAAATAAAATGCAATAAATAAAAATTACAAAAAAAAAAAATTACAAAACGCCAAACGCTCGTTCAACCTCTTTTCTCACAGATTTATGTAGCTTCTTGAACAACATGTCTTTGTCGACAGTTGGAAACGAATAAGCTTTCACAAAAACTAACCAACTAGCATCGCACCCTTCTTGAAACCATTCAAACTTAGCTTCAATATCTCCTACAATCTCTAAAAATAATTCATTGGATAAACAGATGCGATTTTTAAACATCGTGTCATTGTACTTTGTGTTTTTCAACAAAGTAATCTTTAATCAAAACTTGATTTGCCCTCAGCGATCACGCTGCATAATTTTTTTGGTCGTCCCGTATCTTCATGGTCTGCGGTTTGGCAAACCTTTGAAAAAAAATCAAGAGTAGAACCTGCCGAGATGGACGAACTAGACGAGTCGAATGGAAACGAAGTACCTTCCATTTGCTTTTTTTTTATTCAAATGGTGTGTATTATAGATGTTTTGATTGTGTTTGAAGTATTTTTTATTGTTGTTGGTGATAAATTTGAGTTTAAAGAGGAATATATAAATTAGAAATAGGAAAAAAAAATAAGCCGCCAATAGTCAAATGACCGTTGCCAACGGTCCATCACAACCGCGATAGCCATCTTAGTCACGAGCCATCATGTTTCCACCGAGGCGGTGTTCACGATGGTCACGACCATCATATACCGTCCGGTATGGTTTTAGAGGCGTTCAAATTTAAACAAGGCTAATGATTAAAAACTTCGTACGATTTGTTCTTTTCTAAGTGTCGGAACATTTAAGACGAGTTGTGAATAGTGCGGACAAAAGAAATTTTAGACTGTGATTTGTGAAATTATCCCATACGTGATTATCTTCCCTAATGGTGAAATAAACTATCACTCGATCTGCTTCCACAGTATAAACCGAGTATGTTCCGTTTCTGTATGTACGTACCCTTCATGATATAAATAGGTCAACACGGACATAGTCTGTTTAATTAAACGAGTTAAATAATTAACCCAAGACAGCCTATTACAACCAAAATTTAACTACGTTCATATCGATCCCTGGTTGTAACCAAGGAGACCTGATAGGCTCATAGGCCCCTACTAAATTTATAGCATAAACTATAATTAAATAAAATTATCTCTATTAAAATAAAATAATCCCTCTTAAAATAAAATATATAATCGTCTTAAAATTTTATTTATTTTTTCAAATAATTTGACTTTTCTACCGTCTTTGATTATACATAAGATGCAATGATTAATTCGGAATAAAAGCACAGTTTCTGTCATTTAATTTATTTTTTGCTCATTTATTAAAAGAAAAATAACTAATTTATTAATTGTTACTTGTCTTTTAGCATATTTGCGTAAGCAGCGAAGTCATCTATTTCATACGTATTCATGGGTGGACACTAGCTTTCAATGCCAATCGGAATTGAATCTTAGCAAATCAACACATATCACTTACTACTAAAGTACATCCTTCATTATCCATTCACTCTCCAATTTAATATACTATATATGTATATGTATATTATGTTGCATATGATACGGAGGTTACATGGTACGTGTTTGCACATCGTACCCGAACATGAAACAAACCTGAAAATCGCATCAGAGACATAAACACAAACACGTCGCCCAAGTTTTCACAAGTTGACATGAACATAACCCTTAGATAAAGTAAAATACAACCCGTTTAGCTAATCATGTTCTTGAGTTGAATTGCAAGTTTGAAGCTAAGGTGAACTTGCAATTCAACTCAAGAACATATTAAATAGTGTAATTCTGTTACCAATCACATCTTACATGTAAGATAAACGTCAAACATCAAAACTAAAACAACATTAAATACTCTGGCCAACTTTTTGAATATTTAAATGAAGTGAATCGGTGTTGAGTAACCTTTTAAATAGAAAATGATAGAATGGCAGTCATGGTACAGGCAAATTCATTGAATAAACATATGAGATATGGTGATAAAGAGATTATCATATCATATCCTATGCCAAAACCGGGATGCACTCAAGGCAAGGTGTCCCCAATTACTAGGGGTGTAAACAAGCCGAGCCGAGCCCGAGCTTGACTAGGCTCGAGCTTGAGCTCGGCTCGAAAGTAAAACCTAAGAGCTCGAGCTGGGCTCTGCTCGTGGTAATTTAAAAATAATTTTAAATGACCAAAAAGCTCGGATCGATCTCACTTCAATAGCTTAAACAAGGAAAAGCTCGGCTCGAGCTTGGCTCACCAGTATTATTAACTAAAATTGAATATGTTCAAATAACAAAATTGCATACATAAAAAAATAATATAACATTTGTTTGGGCTCAAGCCTAAACGAGCTTTGTATGTAAGGCTCGAGCTCGGGCTCAATAACTAAACGAGTCATATTTCAGGCTCGAATTCGGGCTCGGACTCGTTAAGGCTTGGCTCATTCGTGCTTTTTACCGAGCCGATCCCGAGTAGCTCTCAAGCCGCTACGTGTCATTTACACCCCTACCAATTACTCCCCGAGCTCCACTCCCTGTGCTCTAACAATCATAATGTCCATAGGGACTGCAATGAGAGTATCGTTGCCGAGCTAGTAAAAAGTAATATTTTATTTTCAAATAGTTATCAACTAGAGCTGTAGTTAGCATAACATTGTCGCAGTTTGAACTTCGTACGTACTAAAACAGAAATGCTAACGTTACCGAACAAATGCTTTGTTGCTAATATGTCACACCTTTAAATTTCTACATGTGGGGTTTTACCGCGAGACGTGTAACACCAGTATCCAGTCAGTGGTTGAATGAAAGACCTCTATATGTTTGTAAAATACATATCTCAACAACATGATAAAAACGGTTTAAGCTTGCAAATAGTTTCAGTGGAAGCAAAAGTTTAACCAAAAAAATATCTCGCAAAACAAGTGAGATCAGTGGCGAAGCTTGACCCGAAGGTTCGGGGGGTCGGAAGTCACCGGGGGTTCGGAAATCATTAGTTTCGGGGGGTCGAAAGCCTGTTTCGGGGGGTCGAAACCCTATATTTTCAAAATTTTCTATACGGATACTATATAATCGGAACTTCTGCGCGAAAATCCGGGGGGGTCGGCCGCCCCTCCCCGCCCCAACAAAGCTGCGCCACTGAGTGAGATAAACCCAAAAGATTGAATTGAAAATAAAATAAAGTTTGAAACATGCAAGTGAGACTCCACGTACATCCTATGTTGCTGCTACCTTAAAGACCTGATCAAAACATGCTAAAATGTGTGGACAATTGCAACTTGGTGAAAGTTAGGCCATCTTGTGAAACTTAGAGATAAGCAAAGTTAAAGGACTACAATGGCAACTTGGTGAAAGTTAGAGGGTACAAGTGGAATACCCAAAGAATAAGATTTAAGAATTATTTTACTTCTTTTAAACCAATTCTTTTACCACTTTTTTCATCCATTTTTTACGTGTTTGTAAGAACTTCTAAACTTTTCCTAAACAAATTTCAAGCCATTCTTTTCTTTTTCCTTGTTGCTCGTTTGGTCGTTTAGCATATGGAAAACACTTTAGATGATAGATTACCTAGTTTGTTAAATTTGTATATAACTATGTTTTGGGATTAAGAAAATGATGCCGAACTAACTTTGATATGACACAACTACATGTGCATCGCGATATCTTTTTTTTTTCCCGATGTTTAGTTTTCTATATTGAACCCATAATTGATGATTTTTAATCTATTTCTATTTTCTCTCTATTCGAGCCTGTGCGCGTAAAACCCCGATTGTTTCCTTTTTAGGGGGGACGGGGCGCTACCAGATTTGGTCACGGGTACATCACTATCATCACGGTAACACCGCCGCCACCCGTGCTGGTAGGGGGTCCCGTGAACCAATTTCTGGTTCTTGTTACCGTGCTGGTAACTATATTAATTATTGCAACGGTCGATTTTAATACATATTTTATTACCTTTTTGACCGTTTGAATATATTTAATATAGAATAGTAATATTTTTTTGACCGTTAATTTCAAATGGTATAAAAACGGGGACGGTTTAAAAACAAACAAACAAACTACTAGATTAAGTAACAAAAACACAAACAAAACAAATGGATCCAAAGAAATCAAAGAGTGTTTCGAAATGTGGGAGGAGAACCTCGAAATCTAGGGGTTCTAGTAGTCGAGGCAAAGGTTCGGGTTCGAGATCGGCTACGGTTGAAGCTTATAGGCCCGTGATCAATTTTACACAAACCCAACCCCAACCCCAACAACAACCGTTTTACTCACAATACCCACAATTCCAATAATTCCCACAAAGCTAACCACCCATTATGTATCAACAATATTTTATGCCGCCTCAATTAACAACTTCCCAACTAGACGACTTCGAGCTCAACCTAGAAGACGGAGACGATGGCGAGGAAGAAACCGTGCCAGAGACACAGTTCGAGCAACATAATGATGAACAATTAGACGATGAAGCGGAGGACGCGCTTGAAGTTGAAGTTGAAGAAGTTGATGCAGGGGGAAAAAGAAATATGCAAAGCGAACAAAAGATGTGAAGTGGAATACGGCACAAGAGGTTGCTTCGGCAAAAGAGCTTGGTGCTATGTGTCAGAGAACAGAGAGAAGAGTAACCAAAAAAGCAAGGGAAGTTTTTGGAAAGCGGTCCAAAAACATTATGCGGCACTGTTGGGAGGATCCACTCGAACAGTTGATCAAATTACTTCTAAATGGACTGCTATGAACTCACAAATGAATGCGTTCAATGGCCTTCATCAACAAGCGGTAACAACTATGATATATTTAACTTACTGTTTTATTTAATTATACAAATTTCTCTAAATTATTTATAATTTACGGTTTTATTTAATTATATAGGAGCGCCTACGAGGGAGTGGATGTAGTGATCTAAACGTCATGCAAACGACGTTGAACGATTACAGAAAAAGTCATCCTTCCGGTTTTAATCATCAAGCAACATGGGAGATTGTAAAAAACCACGACAAGTGGAAAAAGCAAGTGTTGATGGGTGAAGAACCGTCCGATAGTCATTCCGACAAGAGACGGAAGTCTTCGGAAAGCGGCAACTATCAGGCGACTGCCTTTTCCACACCGGACTAGGGGTGTTCATGGTCCGGTTTTCGCGGTTTTTAGGTCAAACCGTGAACCGAACCGTTAGTAACGGTTTTTGAATTTTGTAAACCAAAACCAAACCGTAGAAATTTTAAACCGAACCAAACCAAACCGTTAGTAACGGTTTGGTTCCGGTTCGGTTTCGCGGTTTGGGCTCGTTGAATCTTTATACAAGATGTCTCGAATTTGCAAAAGAAAAAAGAATGTCGTCCACAACTCCAAGTTCCTTTAAACATAAAACAAGCTTTTTTGTAATAATTAACAATCCAAATATCTAAAAGACCATCTAATTTAGCAAATACATAAATAAAATATGCCAAAACAAATCAAAACAAAGTATGAATTTGAAATTTAAAAAACTTACATAAGGATTTAAATTATTGTAATGAAATATATGCTAATGTAAAATGAGTTAGCCCACTATTATTTTACAAAAATTAGTTATAGGCAAAAACAAACTTTATTTTATCTATGTCTGTATATAATATGAAAATATTTATAAGAAAATATAAATAAATCCTTACGGTCCGGTCCGGTTTTTTGCGGTTGGTTTCCGGTATAAACCGTAGACCAAACCGTTTGCTACGGTTTGAAAATATTGAAACCGACCGACCGAAAGTTAAGTAAAAAAACCGACCATGAAACCAAACCGACAACCGGTTTGGGCGGTTTCACAGTTTGAAACCAAGCCGTGAACACCCCTACACCGGACGAGACCACCCCCACTAGCCACATGCTGGATCTTAATGAAGATACCAACCCAACGAGGCCCAAACGAAAAAAATAAGAAAGCCGCCGCCGCTGAGACCTGAGTCGTCAAGCAAATCAACATGGGTTGACGAATTTGGGTCATGCCGAGCGATGAAAGAAGAGAAACTGAATCAGTTGGTCACCCTACAATCTCAACAAGGCGAAAAAACAATGGCGTTTTTAGAGGAACAACGCAACTTGTTGAGACAAAGGCAGTACAGACACGACTTGAGTATGTATTCAAAACCGCACGACCACCTCAAAGGTAAATCTTTGGAGTTGGTTTTGAAACGTAAAGAAGAAATCGCGGCGAAATACGATTGGGACCGTTATTGGGTTGAAGGCGACGAGGAGGATGAAGGCGGCGAGTAGGATGAAGGCGTTTGTATGTTTATTTTAGTTGATGTTTATTGTAATTTTTTTTTAATTTTAATGGGACGGTTTAATTTTATAAGTTTTACATACGGTTCTTTTATTCAAACGGTAATTTTTTAAAAAACGGTAATTAAAAAAAGAATACTAAAAAATAAAGATTTTTGTGAAGTAAATCAGTTAAGTGTTGTCTCCAAAAAAATGATTCAGTGAAGTAAATCAGTGAAGGAAAAAAAATTATGGTAGCACCGCTTCCACCCTTATTTGAGGTGATAAGCGTGAAAATACACCAAAGTTCATAATTTACTCACCTCTACTACCACTCTATACTAGCTATAGGGTATGTTTGACAAAATTAGCTAGAAGCTGGTAGCTGCAAGTTTTTAAATATATTTTGCTGTTTAACAGAGTGGCTGAAGCTTTTAATAAAATGTATACAATGTCCAAAATTGGCATAATTAAAAGCTTGTAAAGAAGGTTTTTATTTTATTTTTAAAATAGAATGAGTATTTGTGTCATTTACTAATTAAAAGCTTGTAGCTAGTAGAGCATTATTTAAACGCTGGTGCTAGTAGCTTTTCACTATAGAGTTTTTTTCCTTAACCTAAATGCTTCCAGATCCTTCAACCAAACAAAGCTTTTTTATTGAGTATGAGCTTTTTTTTAAAAGCTTGAAGCTCCTAAAAGCTTGAAAACTCCTCAAAATTATAATGTTTGGCATACAAATAATATAGATAAATTTATTTTAAAATGTCAGAACTACACACTAAATTAAGGTATAATAAATGTGATCTAGTGATACAAATAGTTACACAATATAAACTTGGATTTACATACCATGTCTGTGACATTAAAAATATGCCTCTTTTTTGCTTTTTTTTTTTAATTTAGTTACATTAAATGGGTAGTGGACTTTTAACCTTGCCATGTGTTACTAGTATTTGAGTTATTTTATAATTTAAAAGATGTGTTTAATAAGCCTAAGATTAAACGTTTAAAGTTGTGTTTAAAAAAACATATACATATACATATACATATACATATACATATACATATAGGGGATGCTTCATTTCAGAAGAGGTTTTAGTGCGAGACTGCGAGAGGAAGATAAATAATTCATTTTTATCATTTTAAAAAAAACATAAGAAAATTTTTTAAATGTGTTGTTTATTCATCTATCTCAAAAATAAAACAAGTATATAAAGTAATTTCATTAATTTATATAACCTACACATGTATAAATTTTGTGCAGGAACATTACCTACGCATAATATAACACATGTGTAGAAAAGAATTTAAACCTTAAAAAAAAAAATACTTGATTGCATTAATTTTATGAGTTTTTGTATATATAACATAAACAATGATCTATAAAAAGTAAAAACTTCAAAAATATATGAACCATTACTAATAAAAATTAAGATTTAGGTTTCTTCTCACACTTCTCGCACTAAAACCCTCTTCTGAAAATAACCTCACACTATACATATATATATAGGGGAGGGTTATCTTGATAACGCTAAATATCGCGAGAACCGTGAGAACAAATGAGAAAACCAATCAAAATCAATTTTTTTCAATACAAACCTAATTATAATCAAAATATAACATTAAAAAATGAATTTTCTTTCCAAATAATTCATCCTTTCATGCAAAAACACTTTCAAATTAACTTTTTACACATGTGTAATTGAAACAACTTACACATGTACAAACAGTAAATTTACACATGTGTAAAAACAATTTATTTCCGTATACGTTTAAAATTTTATGCGTAAATTGTGTTTTTGGGATTGTGTTTTAGTAATAAAGATAAGTTTAAAAAGAAAATTTTGATTTTAATGGTTTTAGATAGCGTTCTCGCGGTTCGCACGAAATATAGGTGTTCGCACTAAATTTATTATTTTGTGCGAACCGCGAGAACGGTATCTAAAAGTATTCAAATTCAAAATTTCTTTTTACAATTGTCTTTATTATTAAAATACAATATCAAAAACACAATTTACGCGTAAAAATTTAAACGTATACGAAACTAAATTGTTTTTACGCATGTGTAAATTTACTATTTATACATGTGTAAACTGTTTCATTTACACATGAATAAAAAAGTTAATTTTATAGTGTTTTTACAATAAAAGATGAATTACTCAAAAAGAAACTTTGTTTTTAATGTTATATTTTAATTCCGAGATCAATGCAGTCAATTATGTGTCTCCTAGAAGTTGGTTAGCTACTTCTCATTTTGTTCTAGGATTCTTCTTCTTCGTAGGGCATTTGTTTATAATTAGCTATGTATTGAAATAAAATGGTTTTGATTGGTTTTCTCATTTGTTCCCACGGTTCTCGCGATATGTATATGATTTTTTTTTTTAAAAAAACTGTCCCCGGTATTTTCGGACCCTAGCCGGTTGGCCTCCCCAGCCCACCCAGGGGCCGAACCTGCTTATTATGCAATGTCAGGAATACCCGCCTTTAGAAATTATAAAAAAATGTGATCAAATGATACATATAATTACATATATAACCTAAAGTTGTTATAAAATGTTAAAAATACCCTTTGGAAGTTATGGTAAATGTGATCAAGTGGTACAAAGGAGATTATGGATCTATGTTTTTGGTGTTTTATGTTTGTTAGGAAGTATGGTTTAACTTTTACCATTTTAGTGAATTGTTTGATGGTTATATTTAACATGTTATAAATATAAATTTAGTGAGTGTGTTATTAAAGTGTGAGGGTGACATATGGAAATTGAAATTGAAATGTGAGCAGACAAGTTGCTTACACATTTTTGTCATGACTCATATTCACCGCTATCTATCTCCATGTGAATGATTAATGAGTTCACTCACCACTTACTATAAATGATTGACTCATTCATTCAGTCATTCACATTCAATCAAAGCAAAATGTCACCTAACAAAGAGCATGAGAATGGTGAAACTAACTATGAAGATGCTGATAACAAAAAAGCTCTTGGAGGCATTAAAACTATGCCATTCATTCTTGGTATTCCTCTCCTCTCCCTTCCCTCTCTCTCTCTCTCTCTCTCTCTCTCTCTCTCTCTCTCTCTCTCATATGAAACATTACAGTTTTATGATGAATTATGTAGTTGTTGTCAAAGGTCGGCAGACCCCACACCCAAATCAAATGGATCCTCAAATGACTAAATTAACTATATATGAGCATTAAACATTTTTTTAACGGCCAACAAAGCATTAAACATTTTAATTATACTATTTGCTAGAGTTGGCAGGAGATGTATTTAGTTATATAATATTTGCTAAAGAATATCATATCAAACGGTGTCTATATATTCCAAAGATTACAAGAAGTCTCAAAAAATCTCCTGAACTAAAAAGATATATGTAGATATACCATATACTATAATGTACAACATATAACACACATTATATTGAATAATATATTGAGAACTACGAAAACTGTATAACTGGATTCTACATACATATGATTGTTAATTCGTGTTGAATTTGGCAGCAAACGAGGTATGCGATAGGTTTGCGGGAACAGGATTTCATGCCAATTTGATAACATATTTGACACAACAATTGAACCTTCCATTGGTTAAGGCTTCAAACATATTAACCAACTTTGGAGGTACATCAAGCTTCATGCCCCTTGTTGGTGCTCTAATTGCTGATTCTTTTGCTGGCCGATTTTATACCATTGCCGTTGGTCTTCTTGTTTATTTACTGGTATGTTCTTTTTTTTTTTTCGGTTTTCTTGTCCAATATTTTTTTTTCTATATTAGATATTAGATGTACCTGTTAGCGTGCAAGTTGCAACGGTTCAACCACACACATACATATACATATACAATATAAAAATTGAGAAAAATATTATTTGGTATTAAACATTTTACCTTAACTATAATAGAATACATAGAAAATTTCACGTATTCATTTTATATTCATGTATAAGTAGAAATCTTGTATACATACATGGCCTAATTGTTTTTAAAAAGAAATTACATGTACGAAGATAGACAGGAGAAAAGATTAGCACATGTATATGATGGACAAAACTTTTGTCCATAAATATAAAAAGGTTAAAGGTGGGGAATAATCGTAGGTTTTAAAGTAATTTTTAAAATACACACATATGTGTTTTATGGTATGAAATATCACAAATAATTGTAGGTTTTAAAGTAGTTTTTAAAGTAATTGCAGGTTTTAAAGTATCGTGTGTTTGTGTATTCCTTATTCCCTCCACAAGATTCATTTACATCAAAGAAAAATCTAAGGTGATAAAAATCATGTATTTTAAGACATTCACACAAGTGTTTATATGTAATTGTGAATTTATAAATCGAATATATCATTGTGTAATTTTTGTTTTTATTTGTAAAAATAATAAACAATTGTTAACCTTTTTTTAATCAAATAAACAATTATAGTTATAATTCCATCCATGTTGAAGGAACATGGTCACGGGTGTCTATTTCTCGATTCCTAAATATTTTTTTTATCATCAGTAGAAACCCTTTAACTTGAAACCCCTTTCTTTTCAAGTTTGAATTCCTTTCTATACGCCGGTCTCTTTCAAACCTATTAGGTATATTTTTTTCGATGGACGGCGGGACTCGAATCGAGTACCTTTCGGGCAAAAATCCCATACAGGAAAACCTTACCACCCCCGTTGTAACCACTGGACTATAACATCATTAGTCAATTATAGTTATTTGATATGCACGCACCATAATTATTACATTTAATACAGCTTCTATTTTTTTTTATTCTTTAATGTCACACTCGGTGTAAATACTAATATAAAATGTTACATTTTTTATAACGCTTGACTTTTAATTTTTAGGGGATGGTTTGTATCACCACATCTTCTTTACTACCACAACTTCGACCACCACCATGTCCTACCCAAGAAAACTGCATAGAAGCTTCATCATCACAATTATGGGTCCTCTACCTATGCCTCCTCCTCACCTCCCTTGGGTCCGGCGCCATTCGCCCTAATGTGGTAACGTTTGCCGCAGATCAGTTTGACATGTCAACAGGAAAAACAAATCCTAGTAGCGTGGGGCGCAACTTCTTCAATTGGTACTATTTTTGTATGGGACTTGCATCCCTAATGGCTCTAACCATAGTGGTTTATATCCAAGACAATTTAGGTTGGGGCCTAGGGCTTGGGATCCCAACCATTGCAATGGTTTTATCTTTTATCGCGTTTGTGGTTGCGGCTCGTCTTTATAGAAGGGTAAAACCTGAGGGGAGCCCGTTAGTTCGGGTGGCTCAAGTTGTGGTGGCTAGTTTTAAGAAGAGGAAACTTGTCGTGCCCGAAGACACCACACTTTTGTATGAAAATAAGAAACTGGATACCGGGATTTCTGCTGATGGAAGGCTTCTACATACAAACACTTTAAAGTAATACCACAATTCTTACTTTTAAGATCAAACATATACTAGGGTTGTTAAATGAGTCGTGTTTACGGATTAACGAAGGTGAAATGAGCTAGGGCATGAAAATCGTAAAACACATATGAATCCAAACACAACATATGTATTCGTGGATTGGCACAAACATGACTCATTTGTCCCTAAATATTTTTATCATATATATAGGGTTAGGATCCAGAGAAAACCAAGTGAAAACTCTGGAAACTCTAACTTACCGAGCTATTTAGGGCCCGAAAATTTTAGGGCATGTAATATACATGATTTTAAGCATTTTGAGACAAAAAATCAAAAAAGCGTCGAACACTTTTTTTTAAAAAAAATAAGTTTTCGAGTAACACATGTTAAGCGAAATTAACATGTGTTAACAATGTGTTAACAGAAAACTTATTTATTTTTTATAAAAAAAAGTGCTAGGCACTTTTTTGATTTTTTAGCTCAAAATGCTTAAAATTATGTATATTACATATCCTAAATTTTTCATATAAAAAAAGCTCGGGAAGTTAAAGTTTCCAGAGTTTTCACTATAACAAGGGTTTCCCATATAACCTTATACTATATATATATATAGGGGAGGGTTATCTTGATAACGCTAAATATTGTGAGAACCGTGAGAACAAGTAAAAAAATCAATCAAAATCAAATTTTTTTAATACAAACCTCATTATATTAAAAATACAACATTAATAAATGAATTTTCTTTCCAAATAATTCATCTTTTCTTGCAAAAACACTTTCAAATTAATTTTTTACACATGTGTAAATGAAACAGTTTACACATGTATAAACAGTAAATTTACACATGTGTAAAAACAAATTATTTTCGTATACGTTTGAATTTTTACGCGTAAATTGTGTTTTTGAGATTGTATTTTAGTGATAAAGACGAGTGTAAAAAGAAATTTTGAATTTGAATGGTTTTAGATGCCGTTCTCACGGTTCGCACGAAATATAGGTGTTCTCAAATTAACTTTCCCCTATATATATATAGGATTAGGTTCCAATGAGAACCTACCTTTCGTGAAAGAACCGTAAGAACCACAACATAAAATGTGTTTTTTTTTTTAAATTTACACACTGATGTAAAAATGCGTAACACCACCGTAAAATAAATGATTTTTTTTATTTACGATGGTTTTACACTGGTGTAAATTTTTTCAGCCACCAATGTTGACTTTTTCAAAAAGGGAATATTTCTTTGAATATTTTAATCTCCTTTAATTTACAACCACATATTTATTTTTTTTATTAAAATAAGTTTGTGGTTATAAATTAAGTTCTTTAGTTTTTTCACGAAAGTACGGTTCTCATTTTACCCTTTCCCTATATATATATATATATATATAGGGAAAAGTTAATTTGAGAACACCTATATTTCGTGCGAACCGCGAGAACGCCATCTAAAACCATTCAAATCAAAAATTTCTTTTTACACTTATCTTTATTACTAAAATACAATCCCAAAAACCCAATTTACGCGTAAAAATTTAAACGTATGTGGAAATAAATTGTTTTTACACATGTGTAAATTTACTGTTTGTACATGTGTAAACTGTTTCATTTACACATGTGTAAAAAGTTAATTCGAAAGTGTTTTTGCAAAAAAAGATGAATTATTTGGAAAGAAAATTCATTTTTTAATGTTGTATTTTGATTATAATTAGGTTTGTATTGAAAAAACATGATTTTGATTGGTTTTCTCATTTGTTCTCGCGGTTCTCGCGATATTTAGCGTTCTCAAGATAACCCTTCCCTATATATATATATATATATATATATATATATATATATATATATATATATATATAGTATAAAGTTCAATGGGGAACCTAAAAAAAGTGGGGAACTGGGAACCATGCATTTAACATGTTAAATATATTTTAAAAATTCAATTTAACATGCAAAAAAAGATTTTTTTTCAAAAATTTCTTCAGAGCTTTTGCATATAAAGATGTGTAGAAGCTATTTCAAAAAAAAAAATTAATTTTTGTAAAATTTTTTTTACCTTTTTTTAACTAATTTTAAGCATTTTTTAATTATTTTATTTTTCAATTTTTTTTGTCAAAAAAGCTTCTACATACAATTATATACAAAATCTCCGATTAAAGTTTTTGATAAAAATGATTTTTTATATTATAATTAATATGTTAAATGCATGATTCCCCGGTTTCCCACTTTTTTTCAGGTTCCCCCTTAAACCCACCCCTATATATATTCATATTCGAAATTACAAAATACTAAAAGAACATTCACACTTACAATAAAATCTCATCCTACTTTTATTTTTAGTTTCAACTAGTAAATTATGCCCGTGCTACGCACGGGCGGCCGTGTTACGCACGGGGATATACGAAAGACATATGGATGCGAGTGCGTATTACACGTAACGCAATTGATATGAGTATTTCATTGGTTTTAGATCGAAAACAAATGTTTTACCTGTAGACGCAAAGCACTCTCATTCACGTTTTGCTATACAATAATCAGTTACCAATATATAATAATATCGTGTTTTGGTATGAACCTAAGAACGACATAGGGTCACCACACGAAACACATGGAATCCTTGAAGGCTTTAACAACGTTGACCACGAAAGTTTAACCTCAAAGAAACAGGCTTCTTCATAAGCAAAATTGCTCAGTAAATTGTACAAAATTACGTAAACAAACTTGTTATTTGATGGACATCAAGAAGCTCAAAGAACAATTAGGTGACTAATATACGATTATATCAAATAAATCACTATCACCAATCCAAAATTATAAATCAAACAAATTATATACCTTCATAAGTATAACAATTAATCAAAGCATCGAGGTTCCCCAAAAGAGTCCATGTTTTCTCCAAAGCTTCATCAAGAACCGCTTCTCTCTCATCTTCCATATCCAATCCAACGATCTCAACCCTAAGTCCTTTAATATCACCACTTATCCAATCCACAAAATCCTTAAGAACCTTCTCGTCTCCTACTAACGCCAACCTAACAGATCAAATATACACATTATCTCCACCCACCTTTCTCTCACTTAGGCCACTTTCTACCAATTGCCTCTCTGTTTTCGTGAACCACAACTACAACCGCAACTACCACAACCCTACCACCACCGTACTACAACCAACGCACAGTACCGCTGTAACAACCGACATCGGAAGAAGACAATCGTGAAAAAGGGAGGAAAAGCTTTACACCGACATGTACGGCCTTCGAGAAAGTTGGACTAAGAAGATGATGACGTTGACAGCGAAGACGATGACGACGGAGTTGACGGATGGTGTGTTGGAGGAGGCGGAGCAAAGGTTGAAGGCGGAGGGGGAAAGCTGTTGTGGCGAAAATCGGAAAAATGAAAGTTTGTGGCGGAAAGACGGAAGCCGCGAAGTCGGCTATTCCACCGACCGTTAGTAATTAGTATATACTAGTTTTATACCCGCCGCGCGTTGCTGCGGCGGGGACGGACAGGTTACTGCACCGTATATTGCGTGGTTGCAGCCTATGGATGACGTCCCACACAAAGGACATCAGTAGCTTGAGAAAGCTAATATGTGTATTTGTAGAAAACGTGAAAAATAATCATAGATCACCGATCACACGAAGGTGAGAGGGTGTGAGAGGGTTCAGACTCGACAACTACTACCGTGTCATACGTTGCGCGGTTGCATCATATCAATGCTATGACACACAACAGTCAACAACAGATTGTTTAATTAGTTGTCATCATCGCCATACTATGCAGCAATTGCTAACGCAAATGACGCCTCACACGTTACAAAAAGGCGCAGACGTTGAAGCAGAATGACACATCAGCCAGTTGCGTTGCAAGTGCGTTATTACTCACACCACCTTCGCAACCAACGTGTGATTGCAAGACCGGCAAACAATTTTGTCATCATCGGCTAAATAAAAAATCCGAAAATAAATACAACGGCGAAAACAATCTATAGGCCACCTAACAGTTGTCTTGTGTGTAAACTTCTAATCAGATCACAAATATGTTTATTAGTTTTATGTTTAAAATATTTCTTGATAAAAGCTAGTTTTTATTGTCGCAATATAAATAGCCTGATATGGACTAAAAAGATTGCCTATGTATATCAACCTTTTATTGGTAAAAATATTATATCACACAAATGGCAGGAATGTTGTACGATTTTTAAATTAAACTTTAATTTGTTTAATTTGTGTAGATTACATTAATCTCTCTCACACACAATAAGTTTTTGTTTATCTTTTTGTTCAGACACAACTCAACACAAAACCCCCACCACCACCAAACCGGCTAAACACCACGACAATCACCTACCCTCCACCACCACTACAACCAACCTCCGTCGTCTTGTATTTTTCACTAACCAACTCCGATTCACCGTCAAACTCTGCAACTTATGTCTCTATCTAGCTCTCTCCCTAGCAAGGCCACAACCATCACCTAATGACCCAACACCATCACCACGACCAAACTGTCTCGCTACCGAGACCTATGGTTCTCGACTACCAGTCTACCACCACTACCAGCCGCCACCGTCGTTGGCCCGCCTGGTATCGTCGTTTGCGTCACTTATTACCTGAAGTTCAAGAACACGGCGACGGTGGTGGTGATAGTTATTCGAATCGGAGACGGAGGAAAGGGTTTAACGGAGGAGAAGCGGTTGTGGGTAGTTATTGTTTGGTTGCCGGGACGTCTTCACCGGAGAAGATCAGAGGGGATGACCGGAGAGGGTTTAGGTTTGGTAACAGAGAAGAAGAGGGGGCCGGTTTGTGTGGTCTGCCGTGGCCGGCGCTGCGGAACGTACTCAGCCGACGATTATGGAGGAGAATTGTAGGGAGGTTGAGAGAGAACGATGGAATATATATATGCTCGCTGTCCTGCTTCACGTGCTTGTACGTCGTCAAAACCGTGCTTCACGTGCTTGTATTCAGCGAAACAGTAAAGCGAAACAGTAAAGCTGTCTCACACAAAATTTTGCTATTTGTATATATATATAATATATAATTTTTTTATAGCATATCCAATCACTTTAATTCATGACATAACAACATATTTTCTTAATAAAATATAAAAAAAACACTGGTTAAATAAGTCAATCCGTAAATTGGTTAGGTTGACCCAAACAAGGTGCTGTTGTATATGTGCTCATGTGTTTGACAACAAACTAATACGATACGAAATCTGTCTCGACTATACAAAACCCACAAATTGCATGTTACTTTGTATCGTGTCAAAATTTATGATCCTACACAACTACAAATGAGTTCCAACTCCTCAATACTTAGAAGCAAGGAGAAATTTGTGATAAATTGTTTACATCTTGATATTTCTAAATCTTTTTAAAAGTTAGTATAATTTAAAAAAATCTACTCTTTTTAACCTTTTTATTATACTTTTTATTTCAGTTTTGTTAACTTTTATATACACATCGGTTTTTATCCTGATCCATAAACTACGAAAACGTTAATCCTTTTTTGTATTATTTTTTTATTTTTAGTATGATTAGATTATAACCTATAAGTCCGAACTTTCTTTTGCATTATAACTCATAAGCCTTTTTATCTTTACATAGTAAAGCTATACAATATTTGTAATATTGATCGTATTATGATACTGAAAATTCTATTAATTATCAATGTTATAGGTGGTTTGATCGAGCTGCGATTGTGACACAAGATGACATGAAAGATTCTACCTCCCCGAACCTGTGGCGCCTCGCGACTATCCACAGGGTCGAGGAGATAAAATCTGTTATAAGAATGGTGCCCATTTGGTCGTCCGCGATTCTTTTTGTTACCTCACAATCCCATCAACATAGCTTCATTATCATACAAGCCGGAACTATGGATCGCCACATGTCCCCTTCCTTCGAGATACCACCAGCCAGCTTGTCGATCTTCAGTGTCCTCACCATGCTCATTTGCCTCTCGGCCTACAAACGTTTTTTCGTCCCATTCGCACGTCGTTTCACCAATAATCCTATAGGCATCACAAGCTTACAACGAATGGGAATCGGGTTCACTATCAACATATTTGCAACATTAGTATCGGCACTAGTTGAAATAAAGCGAAAACAAGTTGCTTCTGCTCATAACCTTATTGATGACCCGAAAGCCATTATCCCCATATCGGTTTTTTGGCTTGTGCCCCAGTTTTGTCTACATGGTATAGCCGAGGCATTTATGTCCGTAGGGCATTTGGAGTTTCTCTATGATCAATCGCCCGAAAGCATGAGAAGCACTTGTATGGCGTTGAATTGGATCACGGCGTCCATAGGGAGCTACATTGGCACATTCGTGGTATCGATGATTCATGACCATACCGGAAAGGAACACAATTGGCTACCCGACCGAAATCTAAACAAGGGGAAACTTGATTACTATTATTGGATAATGAGTGGCATACAAGTAGTGAACTTAGCATACTATGTGACTTGTGCTTGTTTATATACTTGTAAACCACTTGAGTTAGTCAAAGATAGTGACACTAATGGCGATTTGGAGTTAGCGACGGAGAAAACATCTGTATCGAACGCGTTATTGAACGGGCATAACCGAGATAGTGACAAAAATGAGGATCAAAGAGTGTAACGAGAAGAGAAGGTGACCGGGCAACTTAAGTGGTTCGATAGTTAGTAACCAACCACATTGTAATAGCATAAATGTGTGTATGCGTTTGGTACAAATGAAGTCTTCATATATATGATCATGGACTTAAAAAAGGCTCTATCTTTTACATGTGAAATGTATTATGGTAATATATTTTAGGTTTACTCACCATTGTTAGATCTAGTCAATATGCTTTTAGTTTTATAGATTATAAATTTTATCATAGTCGTGCATTTGTTGTTAATTATGGTAAATTTTAGTTTAAATAATAAAAATGATCACTTAATTTTAGTTATGATTGAGTGACTATAGTTCCATTGAGTTAAATATAGACAAAAAGAAAGAGTGAATACAAGTCTATACAATCTATACATATAATAAAAGAAAGCCATTTTAATGACATGGCACTCAAAGAGACATTCTCCTCATTGAGTGTGTCATGTGTCATCCCATGTGGCATTGAGATATTTTAGGAAAAAAATAATTTAAAAACAAAATTAGATTTTTCTCTCTTATGTTTCCTCCCATAATTTTTAAACGTTAAGATCTTTTATATACGAGATTTTTATAAAGAAAAAAAATTACACCAAATTAACGAGTGTTTTATTATCTTTCCAACGAGTACCATAGTGTTATATAAAAAACGGAGAAAAAAACGACTATTTTTTGTTGGGTTTTGTTAAAACAGGAAAAAAAACACAAAGCGTTCAGGTAAATCATTAATCATGTATAGACAAGTCACTAATTATGTTCAAATCAGTAAATATGAATTCTATTTTCAACATGCGTTAGCATTGGAGTAATACATTGTTTTAGGTTAGATATTAATATTAGAGTCATACATTGTTTAAGGTTAGGCGTTAACATTGGAGATATATTTTTAATTGTTTTAGGTTAGCTGTTACCCGAAGCTTTCATGCATGTAACTGTAAAGCGCATCATTCTATTTCATACGTAAAATTAATATGTCATATTAGATTTTTAAACCCGGGACGTTCCCGGGGTATAATCTAGTAATGTAATAAATTAATTCATTTAGTCCTACCTATCACTATTTAAGATCTAAAGTAGATAATTTGCATTAAACATATACATGTTTCATAAACACACATCACGTAACATAGCAATTTCGTATTTTAAGAAAAGATATAAGGCTATGTGGTGTTGGTTGGGTGATGATGGGCCTCCACGTAGGCAAATGTGTCAGTGGGGGAGGGTGTTGATGATGATGCCGTGCCTGGGGGGCGGTGTTGATGATGATGTCGTGCCTCATGATTGGTTAAAATGGTCATATGGTGAGGTGGAGGGACGGCAAGGGCAGCAACCTATTGCCGTTGTTGATGATGATGGACCGGGGGGTGGTGTAGCCACCCCTGGCTAGAGCATGATGCTCCTATGCTGCACCCCATGCCGCAAGGCCTAATATAATAGTTCAAAAACTATAATTCCAATCAAGTGATGATTGGATTAAAAATCAAAAGTACTGGACGAGTTATTGAAGATTGGGCATGGGCTTAAAGCCACACAATTTTAATAAACTCCAAACTTATTGGGCTGTGCATTTGCCCTTTGACCACTTAATTGCTATACTTCGAGCTTAAATGTTGAATAAATCAACTTCAATATCAACTTTCTGTAAAATAAATTAATAAAACAGCCACCGGCATTATATAAATGAATTTTTAATAACAACAGTACAAATAAACAATACAAAATAATATAAATGATGGATTAAATGCGTCATTTTTAAACTTTAGTGATGAAATCCATAATTAAGGTGTGTATGCACACAGAATGAAATTATATACACGCTTTGGTACCACTAGACTACAAACCATTGGTATATAGTATAAACTATATACATTGTATGTCAATATCAAAATTTTTCGTTGTGAAGATATTCATATGTTGCTTTATTTAAAGTTTATATAGACTTTATTGATGACCTTTAACCATGAAGAATTTTGATACTTGACCCAGTAATTCGGGTTGGGTTTACTCACGGTCGCATGATCCGCGGATGAAAAGCGTGTTGGGTTCACCCAAGTGTTTCGCCTACACAGAAAGCTGTGTGGACTACATGCTAAATGGCCACCAATCACATCTTCAGCTGTCATTGGTAATATGGTTACACATTTACACCTTTTATGGGATCCACCAATACACCATCACTCGACATGGTTAACATGTTCAAGTAATTATACTAGTGGTGTCATTATAGACGAGAAAATCAAAACTTTAAAGGTATTGTTGAGTTTTGTAAATACATTGTCCATACAATCATAATTTGATTAAACCAAGTACTCATATGAATAAAGAAAAAATATAGAGTGTAAATGACGCTTTCAAACCTATATATCGTTTTGTAGACATGTTCCATTGATGAAGATGCGTTGTCTCACACAGTACCAACTTGATATATATATCCATTATGTGTGATATATATACACACACATCTTCATCATCATTATAAAAATAAAAAGAGAAATAATTGGAATCTACCAAAGTCACACTCATCTCACCTTAGCCAAGATCTTGCACTTATATTCAAACCCTACCATTATTCCTATGCATGCCACAAACTAGAAATGTCCTTATCTTTCCCCCCTCTTGTTTGTTTTTTACTTTTTAGTTATAAAACAAAATGGCAAGTATCGTGCCAAAAGTACGCGACATTGTGAGTACTACACTAAGTCCTTAAGATGTAGAGTTAGAGTAACAATTGCGGTTTTATTTTAAACTGGAAGTTTGTTGAAAGAAAAACTAAAGCCTTAGACATATTGATGGACATTTTGGCTTTCTTGGAAGCCCTAAAGAGGAAAGTAACATGCAACTAGTAACATGAGAAAGAAACATGACCAAGTGGAGCGTACACAAAAGAGGGTGAACATATGGGTATCGAATCATCAACCAATTGCTAACACCATAAGATCCTATCATGTTGCCATCTTATGCAAGCTTTGTAACCATCAACAAGTGGTCTGCCCATATAAATCGAGCCGAAATCATAAGCAACATACAGGCCTAACATCTTCTATGATCACGTAAGCTGTGGGGGACTCTTTTGAGTGCCTCCATCTATGTCTTTGGGAAAGTTAGTGTTTGTGTAATTATGTTTTCCACAACTCACCTGCAATATGAATCCAAATTAAAGAGAACAATGAGGAGACAACAATGTGTCACTAGCAAGCGCCCAAGGAATCTCTCTAATAGAGTGACGCCGAGAGAAATCGCAAAAGATAAAAATAGAGAAATCTTCAGAAAATTGAAACTGAATAATAAAGCATTTATGAGGGGTCATTTTATAAAGCTTTCTAAATTTGGCAGATTCGTTAAATTGCCAAAATTACAAACTGACTAAACTAGACCTTACAACAAACAAGTGTACCCTATCACTGTAGTAAAGACAAAGCAAGTTCGGATGTCGAACCCACATGATACAAATAGAAAACAAAACTAGACTAACTAAGACTTAGCAAGGTTGGTTTTTAATTAAATGGTGATTTTGGTGTTTTGTTAAAAAGTAAATGAAACTGAAAAGACTCGAACCAACATAAAGCAATAGATCACTAATATGAATATCAAGGATGAGAAAAACAACTACCTAGGTACAGAATCCTACTTATGACATATGGATTTATCTTGGCTATAAATGGAAACAATGTTGGAACCAGATTCTTTCAATATTCTACCCCCAACTAACCTAGTGGCTCCTGGATTTCTCCACAGATGACGTAAACGACAACCTAAAGGTGTATAAACTCACTGGATGGGTAATACTAAAGTACTCAAAGATTGAATTATCTTTTGAAATGTTTCTAGCCTAAACTCCTAATACCAAAGACATACATAACTACCTATCTTCTTTTGATCTATCTAGGATAGGAAGAACACTAACCACCTCTAAAATCCCAATCAATATATGTTCTTGTGATTCGTTGACGAAACTATAAACTAAGCTACGGACACAAAACAAGTAACCCTAATAAGCATCCAAAATGAAAGGCATTCATTAAGACAGTTATGGAACATTCAAAGGTTAAATCATCATAAAGTATGCACAAATATCATAGCAATTGAAATCAAGTCTCTTACTTTAACAAAAAAAAAAAAAAAAACAAACATAAGATTCCAAAACCAAGACAAAACCCACACTTATAGGTAGCTACAAAAGTTTAGAACCTCACAACAACTGAAAACATCAACATAGTCTTAAGGAAAAAGCAAAACATAGGTCCAGGTTCGAAAACACAAGGTAAACGAATTAAGATAACCAGTATGATGCAATCTCTTGATCCTAGCTTCAATCTTCAACTCTAGATGTTTCTCCACCTTGGATCTACTCCTAAGTGCTACAAGTTGTCTCTGGAATTCGTATATCTGAAACTAGAGTAGACCTTGCTGTATTTATAGTGAAAACCTAACTTTTAGCCGACATAAACTCTTTTCAGTAATTTTCGCTCTTTCACGCCACGTGGACTTTCTTCTTAGCTTCTTTGCTTACCACGGAGAAGCAGTAATTCTGGATTTTTGTTTTTTTTTCTTGATTTTTTTATCAGGTTACCACCGTGTGCTTATTTCCCCTCGAATAAGGCTATTTTTTTTAATCTCCTTTAGCTTGCCTTAACCTGCAAAACAATCAAATGATAAATGCAAGTTATAAACTAAAGAATAGGACTCAAAGCTATACAGGATTTACACTAAATACAACGGATAAAAACATGTGTTTTTACACGTTCAAGATTGAAAAAATATTGAAATGATTCCAGATTGCCAAAAGTGGGGGGACTATTGAGTTACAAGAATTGAAACACTAATTGATTGAATTTTGGTTTGACGGATGGTTTGGTTCATCAAAATCTTTTCGTCTACGAGTTTTAGGCCCCGTAAATCTAAACCTAATCCGAGTTATGCTCTTTTGAAGTTTGTGCCCTTTCTGTGTGGTTCTTTATTCTCTTAGTTCAAATAAAAGTATGCTATTGTATCAACTTATTATCGAGTTAAACTACCATTTGTTCCCAAAGACAACAATGAGTGTCATGAAAGTGTTGTTACATCTTTTCTCCAAAAGTTGTGTTTGGGTTTGCGTTTAACAATATCTGCACAGAGAGGCGGGTTATTAACATATATCAACTTTTAGGGGCTAGTTATTAACATAAAGCATGTTTAAGGGGGGGGGGGTATTATTGTAGGGCAAGCTTTAGGGTTTTGGGAGATGACAAAGTATTGCTTTTTAACCAAATTTAAGAATGATGGAAACAACCTTTGCACATGGGTACATTGACACTCCACTAGAAGGTTTGAAGGAAGAGGGGGACAATGTATGAGCCACCACGGTCACTAAGAGTGTCTTAAACCTTGTCAAATCTGCCTACAATAAAATCTTAAGTCAAAGATTTTCTCAAAACTCCAAATGGGCTGCATTTACAATCACGAAATGTAAATAGTTTGATATTCGAACATAACGCAGAAGGGAGTCATGCGGTGGTAAAGTTTCTTGCTTCTATACAAGAGGTAAAGGCTTCAAATCTTGCAAGACACATGTATAAGAGTATTTAAAAGTAGGTTAGTATGTTTTAAAAAAATTAACTAAACTCTTAAAAACCTATCATATATGATGATGATGATGATTAGCCATTTAAAAAACCATGATGCAAATTAAATGATGAGAAATCTGAAAAATTGTAAATTAAATTGGAATAACCATATCTAACATTATTCAATCATCAAAATAAACCTTATTAATATTAGTATTTTGGTTCAGTTATATATATGACCACGCCTATTCTTACTAAGGAAGTCCCACTAAGCTAAGAACCATAACCGCAGTGACATTTACCGCAATAGAGAGGACTATTACGACTAATAACCCCGTTGTAAATCTGTCACGGCTACCTCTTTTGAAACTAAAAATTTCCTACCATAACTTTTGGTATGGAAATTTACTTGTAACGGATATTAGCGACAATAACTTCTGTCGCTAAGACGAGAACTCAAACTAAAGTTTATTGATATTATATGGACTTCTTGATCACATTCTTTATGTGATAATGCAGCAACGGTACAGTCCAAATTGTATGTGACATTATTTTACATGAATTATTACAGACTCCTTTAGCAAATGAAACGTCATATTGATTTTGACACACCATTGATATTATTTATCATGGTACACTCTTGTTTTTGAAATAAAAATATATTTGAAAAGTAGTGGCCACCCGACTCAACATAATTTTTCTATTCATATATGTGATCCAAAGACTAGTGGTAAATGTAATCATGGACTCGTGTCATGGATGTGGTTTAACGAGTTAAATTGATAAATTCAAACACTATCCATATTTTTATTTCTGTCAAAGTAACTTACCCTACTCAAACTCGTACATATGTACTGTAACCTGAACACGGCGTGTACGTGTAACTTTTATCTAAACGAGTCTAACGACCTATTGATCTACTGGAAGATTGTAAATTGGTTGTGGGGTTGTAATTTAGTTCTAAATGGGTTGACCTAATATATATATATATATATAGGTAGAGGATCCTGTAGGAATATTGGTTTGTGTGAGAAGTGTAGGAAGGATTAAAAATTGATATGTATGCATATTTTTCTTTGACGTATTCATGATGTTTTGGATTGTTTTGCTTAGAAAAACACCAAACATAACAAATTAATAACCGAAAACAATGTATTTTAAGCAGAATGTTTTAAGTAATTACTAGGGTGTTTTAAGCAGCGTGTTTTAAATAATTACTATGGTGTTTTATCTGTAATTTAAATTTAATGACTATAATACATTTGATTGTGTTTTAATTTTTTGTATATTGTTGTGTTAAGTGTTTTTCAAGCCAAAACAACCCAATACATCATTCCAAAATAAAAAACATGATGCCTACATGTCAATTCTTAATCCTTCCTACACTGCTCACACAAAACAATATTCCTACAGGAACCCTACCCTATACGTAATGCTTATTAAAGGGGTTGGTAGATCACCCTATTTTATTTTTATTTTAAAGGTGTTGATAGATCAACTTGTTTTATAACCCCATGCAATCAAACGCATCAACCTCCATACGTAATGCTTATTAGACGTGTTACAAATGACAACTAAAAGCGTGATTATTTCAATGTAATAGCTTGGAAGTCTTTTTTTTTTTTTTTTTTTACATTTTGTAACCCTAACATATATATACGTTTAGTTCATAAAAGGATTACTTCTTAGTCGTCACAAAACCAACAAAAAAGCCTAATGTAACGCCAAATGGACCAAGTGTTAGATACTTTGACTCCCTTTTAATAACTTGGTTGTGTCATTTAAAATTCTACTACACTTAATAAAATATCTCTTTTTACTAATAAAAAATGATTAAATTCTTGACATTAGAAATACCGTAATTAAAACAATCTACGGTTACAAGATTACATCCCGGATATTGATATCACACCATCCCTCCCAATTAAGAACATAAAACTCCGATCTACATTCGACCCGTAGAAACAAAAACTCTTTAATTTCCCCCATGGTTTTATCACAAGACTTGTTCCAATTGTTGAGCTCTTTCTCGCTACGAGCCATCCATATCCTCCATAAGGTTGTTAGAAGATTGCCCCAACAAGTTTCTTCCAAACCTTGGAGACTTTAATGTTGTTAAGTGTAACCTACACATGTTAGCACGTGAACGCAAATGTAGGAACGAAAATTTTAAACCACACAAAATGTTCGGGATGACGATGCAGGAAGCAAGCAAAATGGTCCACTGTTTCTTCTACTATCCCACAATTATAACAAAGTAGACTAAAGATAACCCCACGATGCACTAATTGATTTTGGTAAGTTTTAATTTTCTCTTTCATTTTAACGACCGACAAAGGCTCGATTATTAATGAGATCATCCATGTCCACGAACACACATTGCACTAGAGACCCTGCGAGCAACCATTTCAGAGGAAAGTCACCGCTCAAAGACCCACTGTGGTAAAACCCATGGCTCAACCTAAATTAATTTTGCTCCATGCAAGACTTGAACCCAAAACCTTCACGTTGGAATGTTATTGGGCTGCAAATGCGCTGCCAAGGGGCACTACTTAAATGCATGCGGATTTTAATGTTTTTAGATTTAATTACACTAGTAATACATGTGCTTTACCATCTTGTCATGTTTATGAAAATCACACATTGATACCTACTTTTACAGATGGTTTCACCATAAGTCCCATGATGTACTAATGTTGAAGCCATTTGTAGTATTAGTTACACGGTTAGTACCTATGAGGTACAAATGGTGAAACCATTTATAAAACCATTTGTAGTATTAGTTACACGGTTAGTACCTATGAGGTACAAATGATGAAACCATTTATAAAAGTTTGTACCAGTTGTGTAATTTCTATTAACCAGATATGAACAATGGCAAAATGAGTATAAATTATAGGTGGCACTAACCAAATAAGTAACTCTTAAAATGTACGTGCTTCTTGAAACTCCTATGATTAATTAAGCATTCTCATCTAGGGATGAAAATTTTGATACCTACTTTTTAACGTATCAGGATTGGTACTTTCGATTCGATACCGGTACCAGTACCGTAATGTACCAAACATTTTCAGTACTAATACGCAATTTTAACGATTTTCAAAATCAAAGTTATGAATACCGATCACACCCAACTCTTATCATTTTAAAATTTCCTCCCCTTTATATACTTTGATTCAAATCCGTACATTTTTGTTTCATTCTACTTTACCAACCTTAACATTAACTAGGTTTTTTTCTAGTCGCGCGTTGCGGCGGCGTCAATATGATTTAGAAAATAATTAAGTAGTGACATAGTGTTTCGACATTTCAAATTCCAAATCAAACCTAAATCAATTGTCATTGTGTTCGTGATATTAGTTTATCATACATAAACTTTCCCCCTAAATTATTGCGTATGCTCGTGAAATTTCTATGGTAAACATCCCTAATAATTGCGTCATTTTTAAGTTTGTAAACATAAAATTTAACCCGAGTAAAACATAGGAAAATAAATAATTTAGTCAATTTACTATACAAACTTTATTGTATTACCAATCTCTCTTAATTGTCTTTTAATACTTAAAGAAATATTTTGAATTTTCTATTTCTCTACACCCAATTGTAAAAATGCGAGCAAAAAAAAGACAAAAAGAGGGATGGTTGCAAGAATTGAACTTGGGTATTCACCATATAAACCAACAAACACAACCACCACACCACTAATAAAGATGTTGAAAGTATTTGAAAATATAAGTATTTAACATAACAAAAAGAATAAAATAATAATAAAATCACTATTTAAATACACTTGCTTATTAATATAGTATAATAAAATCCGGACCCAGTCATATTTAGGTTTGGATATATATTTTTGTTTATAAATTTTTGCCATTGATATATAAAAAGCAAATTACATAAGGATAATAGTCAGATGGGCAACAAGCTGCGTGGCCACCCCTTTATGGATAGAAAACTCTAATCTACTGAAAACAAATCCTCGCCTTTGGGGGTCGAAAAGTTGTTGTGGACCACCAGCTGGATTCTTATCAAGAACTGAACCGCCTTTGGTGTCAAGGAGCTGAATGTGTCAAAAGCCAAGGGAACGAAGGCATGCTAATTATCCTCACAAGATATAGCGTGCCTTTTCACCTTCTTTGACTCTGGTCTCAGTACTGCTTGCCCGACCACGAACCCACTATCCTGAAACAATGCTAAAGGAGATACACCTGTAAGGTTAACGCATGGGTATTTCCCGCCCTCCCAGCCAAACACTAACACGTCATCTAGGCATAAAGTGGACCTCCCTTCCACCGAGTCTGTAAGAAAAATAATCGGGACCTCCTATATTAGAAATAGTTACTTGATTCAAATATATATGCCAACAAACTAGATGTATAAAAAAAACGACACCCTCGTGACCAACACACATTGCAACAAATAAATTCATAATTTATTTACTTATGGATAGGACTGTAAACAAACAAAACGTTCGGCAAACAGTTTGTGAATTGTTCGGCGGGAATTTCGTTTGTGTTCGTTCGTTTAATAAATGAATAAACACAAGCAAGATTTTCTGTTCGTTTAGTTAAACAAACAAACATGAAAAGAGGTCACGTTCGTTCGTTTATGTTCGTGAACGTTTGGTAACGTGTTTATTTATGTTTGTTTGTGTTCGATAGTTCATTATGGTTTCTAACTTTTTATTTTTAATTTAAGTACTTCAAATTTCTCATCGTAGATTATTTAATATATATTAGTGTATCACATATTAATATTAATTCACCTATTTTGATTAATTATTATTTTGGGTGAATTAAATAAGGATTTCGTTTAATGTGATAATTTTATATTTTTATGAGACATTATGTTATGTAATTATGTGATCAAAATTATATCCAGTATTTTTGGGTAATTGGGTTAGTATATTTTGGTGACGATGTATGTGATAAAAATGTTAATTATATTCAAAATTTAATATGTGTTAGTTTGTCCACTGTTTTGTTCATGAATGCTTGTCTGTGTTGGTTTACATTCATTTGTGTTTGTTTGTTTTCGCTTTTTCCTGATACCTAAATTTAACATTAAAAACACAAAGAACGCGAACATGTTCATCGAACACGAACAAAAAATCCCGTTCGATAAGTGTCCATGAACAGTTCGTGAACACATTATTTCTTTAACAAACAAACACAAACATGAAATCTTGTTCGGTAAGTGTTCATGAACAGTTCGTGAACACGTGATTTCCTTAACAAACAAACACGAACAAGGCCTTATTCGTGTTCGTTTGGTTCGTTTACAGCCCTACTTATGGACATGACGTACACTACAATTCGTATTCATCATTCATACACCTATGGGCATATCATACACTTAAGAATATATACAATGTTTGCTAACAAGTGATTTTCTAAAATGTATAGTTATAATTACACTCTACTATCAATATCTCTTTTATATATATAAAACATCTCTTATGAGCATAGATGTAACTTCAATTAAACTTCAAGACGTTTGTTACATATTTTGAAATATATGGTGAGGTAGTGTTTTGTATGATGGAATGGAAGAGGGAATGAAATGAACCATTATGGAGTAATGAAAAATAGTGTGTTTGGTTGGTTAATGGAATGGAATCACCCATTCCACAAAGCATTCCATTCCCTCAAAACCATTTCATCCATCCCCATGTTTTTTTTTCATTCTATCCCTTATTCACCTTTTACCAACAACACTAAAACCCACCACCCACCACCAATACCCACCACCACCAACACCACCAACCACCATCGTCACCACCCACCACCGCTGCCGCCACCACCTTGTTGCCCGCCACCACCCACCACTGTCGTCGCCGCCACCAACCACCGCTACCCACTACCTTCACTCAGCCACCCACCACTGCCGCCATTCAACACCACGCAACGCCGCCCACCACCGTCACCCAACCACCGCCACCTCCACCACCTGCCATTATCACCCACCACTACTGTCGCCACCTACCACTACCGTCGCCGCCCACCACCACCCACCGTCGCCGCCTCCACTCACCGCCGCCACTATTCACTATCATCACCCACCCGACATCACCGCCATCCACCTCCATCCACCCTCCACCCATCGCCACCGTTGCCACCACCACCAGCACACACCACCATTTACCATCACTACTACCAACCACCACCGCCACTACTCACTATCGTCGCCTACCATCAATCACGGCCATCCACCTCCGCTTCCCACCGTCGCCACCGCCACCGCCACCGCCACATATCACCACCCACCATCATCGCCACTGACCACCACCCACCACAACCACTCCCCACCTATTACATTCCTTCCTCTTTTCCTGCCAATTTTGTTTCATTCCTACATGGCAACCAAACAAGACATGAAATGGTAATGCTGCATTCTATTACCTTGTCCATTAAATTACCTTGTTTATTCCATTTTCTTATCCATTTTATTACCCCATACCAAACATACCATAAATGCTCTATGAATATTTTTAATTTGCTCTCATTTAATAAACTCATTTTAACTAATACATTATTTAATGTGCATGAGATTAGGGGTGTTCAGAATTCGATTCAGATTCGAAAAAATCGAAATTCGACTTAGTTCGATTCGATCACCAAGAATTCGATTTGATTATTAAGAATTCGAATTCGATTCAATTCGAATTCGAGTCTAGTAAATCGAATACGAATCGAATACGAATTTATGATTTTATATTCGATTCGATTCGAAATTCGAATAAAACCTGTACATGTATATTTTTTAAATATATATACACACATACACATTGTTATATACACAAATATACAGATTGAAAAATAGAACTTTTAAATTTTGGTCAAACTCTAAGAATCCATAGTCTCTACACCTTTTATCATAACCATATTTTACATTTTTACCATATACATCACAAAACTATAACAAACTATACTCTCTACTATTTTTACTATTCTCGTATTTGACATATTGTTGTTTATCATTTTTGTATAGTTGTATTTTATATATTAAAAATAATGAGTTTGTATTAGTTTTAAAACTAAAATTAAAACAATTTATTATTTATGGTGAATTTGTACTAAATCGAATTTATTCGAATTCGATTCGAATTCAAGTTTCTTATTCGAATCGAATACGAATCGAATAAATTGAATTTTAATCGAATACGAATTCAGGTAAAAATATTAAAAATTCGAGAAATTCGATTCGAATAATTCGAAAATTCGTTATTCGATTCGTTGAACACCCCTACATGAGATTACTTAATTCTCTACATTAAGTATATATTATCTTACCCATGACCTCTTGGTTTAGTGGTATGGTGTCCCCCTTACAAATGTGAGGTTGTGGGTTCAAATCCTTGCAAGTGCAAGGTGAGGTGGAATTAAGGTGTAATAAAAATTTGTCGTTCAAAAAAAAGTATATATTATCTTGTTTATAGTACGTTAAATTAAGATTTAAGTTACATTTACCATCTATATCTTCATTACCAAATGCTATTTCTTTTACGCAGGCAACTTTTTTTTTTCAGAACGACTGGGTTGCCACAAATCGGCTTGTGAGACCAACTCGGGTTCAAGAATCCGGCCATATGGTTTCTCTAAAGAGGGCATAACACCTGCTTAACGGGCCCAAACGTCATTCTCAAAGGAACCATAACCCTTGATACTACTTGATACCAGTTGCGCCGCCACAAGATTCAAAAGTCTCTGGCATAACTCAGGTCGGCAAAACCCTCGTGTGGCTCGGATTCGAATTGGTGACCGGCCTTCAAAGGAGACCTAGTTTTAATCTTCATTACCTTTTGTCACTCCATCAAATGGTTGGGACAACTAACTAAATACCATTTAAACTAAATATTATATATGTTGTAGTAGTGGTGGCAGTGGCGGTGCGGTGGTCGTGCAGTGTCACTAGCAGTAGCGGTAACGGTGATAAGTTTTCTAAAAAAATGCAAATCATCTAAACCACCACATGGAATATGATGTGGTGATAAATTATCTAAAAAAAAGTGTTAATCATGTAAACCACCACATAGAATATGATGTCTAGACCGAATCATTATTATTATTATAACTATACTAAACTACCTATGTGATTACCTTAGATAGAGGTTAAGTTCGGTGATAACACTCAATAGATTATCTTAGATAGAGGTTAAGTTCGGTGATAACACACAATTCGTTGATGAGTGACTAAAATCGTTTTTTAAATGATCCCAACAAAAAATAATCACTCGTCTTTATGATTCATGCATTCAGAAGTCCCACACTATTAAAATAACTCTTTTCATTTTTCTTTGTTGATCGCTCATTGCTCAAATGTTGGAGCTTTAAGAAAGCAAGAAACCCAATCAGGCACAAACCTATTAGATGTCTTTGTCTTAAAAAAAGGTTCTTTATATCTACACCTTTCTACTTCTTCTTTTCCTAATCTTTTGGTGTAGTAGTCACACCAGTAAATGTAAAAGTTTTTTTGTATTATTGCAATGTTGGTCAAAGATTCATTCACAATTGACCAAAAGATTCATTCAAATTTGACCAAAAGATTCATTTCTTCACATAACATTAATCTTTAAGTTCGATCATGCAATGCAATTGCAACCTTTGTAACTTTTCGCTTTACATCCTATTCAAGAACTAATAACTTGATCAAAACGATGATACTTTTACGAAAGCAATGTTAAAAGGACCAATCAATGCTCCATGTTTATTATATCCCAGAAGAAAGATAGACCTTCTCATGTCAAATTCAAGCGTGACAAGTCATTGTTGAGCGCCTTTTGATTTCTATATTTATTTATGAATATAATAAATTTAAGTTTAAAACATTCACAAGTAATCAACATGAAAATATAATTTATTTTGATTAAAAGAAAAAATCACAAATCAAGTAAAATCGATCACTTGCGTGCTTGTGGGATTCTTCATGAATATCATCACCATCAGGTGTTCCGTTGGTGGCCATGAAGCCATGTCACTCTACGACCCATATCTTTAAGATTCCATACCGTATAACCTAACATACATGATGGTTGTCATGCTTTTTGACCAATCTAAGATAATTACTTATATTAGCTAAAATGATAGACACTTTTTTTGGAGACATAAATTTTTTAGGTAAATTATAATTCTTTATGTTGAAATAATTATCTATACTACCATATGATGGGTTTTAGAGGGATAAAATTGAAAATTTACATCAACTTAACATACTTCATTTAATTAACTCTATTTAATAAATATATCTATTTAATAAATTCATTTAATAAACTCCATTTAATAAAAGTTCATATGTAACATGGACAACATTTTTTTATATTGGTAACTATTTTTATTTACAAGTTGTGGGAGATATATTAGACTATAATTAGAACATTGCCTTTTGCTTAAGTTGTGGACTGAATTTCCTTAGCACGTCTATTGGTTCACATAATGAGTAGATGTTCGTTTGACCATTGATTAAATCAGTGAGTCAATTAAATGATTGATGACTCTAATGAGAAGATGTAAACACCTTTTTTGAGAACCAACATACAGAGAAGATGCAACAATCTACATTGCAACAGTTGCCATGTTGCTAATTTCACCTACATATGTAGCTATGCATCTTTTTAAATAAACATAATAGTATGTTTTAAATTACTTCTGAAAATATATTGTAAACATAACAACATTAGTTTGTATAACGTTACACCAGACGCGTAAAGGACGTATTTTTATATGTGTACAAATTTAAAGATTTAACGCATTTAAGTGTATAACATACAGAGAAGATGCAATAATATGAATTGCAACAGTTGCCATGTTACTAATTTCACCTCCATATGTAGTTATGCGTCTTTTTGAATAAACATAATAGTATGTTATAAATTACTTTTGAAAATTTATTGTAAACATAACAACATCAGTTTGTATAACGTTACACCAAACGCGTAAAGGACATATTTTTATATGTGTAAAAATTTGAAAATGTAACGCATTGAGGTGTATAACATACAAAGAAGATGCAATTAATTTGCATCGAAACACTTGCGATGTTGCTAATTTCACCTACATATGTAGCTATGCATCCTTTTAAATAATCACAATAGTATGTTATAAATTACTTCTGAAAATATATTGTAAACATAACAACATTAGTTTGTATAACGTTACACTAGACACGTAAAGGACGTATTTTTTATATGTGTACAAATATGAAGATGTAACGCGGTAGAGTTGTATTTAATGCATTCACCATTATGTGAAACCACTGTTTTTGTATTATATTCCTGCCGCAACGCGCGAGCACCCCTCTAGTATGTGTAACGATTGAAGGAGCGGATTATATTTAAATATCTAGGATCCAATCACAATCATTTAGCTTTCATAACTGGACCATAATTGTGAATTATATACAGTTTCTCTTCAATTATTATAGGTCATTTTCCTTTACTTTTTATCACCCAAAGCTTTTAACTTTAGCTTTCCTTTTTCAAGTCCGTATAATTGTATGTTTTCGAGTTCGTATTATCATGTTTTACTTCTATGTCTTGAAGTGAGACATAGAAGTTCTTACTTTACCTCCGACCTTTACACGGGGATAATGATAGATTTTATGTTTTGCTAGTTAAATGCAAAGAAGTTTTAGCAACAGACTTACTCGTTGGTTATCAAATAGGATCTTCAATTGTCAATGAGGGTATGGGAGGAACCACATGACTTGATCTTTGATGTAGTCTTCCTTGCTTTGAATGATTCAAAATTCATTATCTTCAAATGGTACAATTAGGCTTCATCTTATTCCGATTGCATTGTCTATAAATAGTACAGTTCGGCTTCTTTTGATTGACTCCAGTTTTCATTCCTCTTAAATGTGTTGAAACCATTGACTTCCATTAGTAACGTATCTGGATTAAGATTGAGATTTGTACGAGTTTGATATATATCTTTCATCACCATAACCTGATAGTTGGGGCACCATATTTTCTTATAAACAATATCATGTCTCGAATATCATATTATTTAATACGCTATGCAATAATGACTTAATAAAAGCTGCTAGGAAAATCCAGTGGGACCCATCACAACTAAGGAAAAAGGAGTACAATGCGAATTATACTTAGTTAACAACATACTTCAAGATTATGTTAAATTGGTACTTCGGGACCTATGAGATAAATTTATGTTATTGAATCCATTATGTTGCCTCGTTAAAACCCTTATAAAAACATTAATTATAAGTAAAACTTAGTGAAGTAACAAGAGTTGTCATTATTAACTTTTTGTTTCGATTTCGAATATTGTAAGAAGACTTTAACTACTAGGTCCGAGCACATTGACCACTTCGTCACCGTTTCACCATCTTCCACTTATTGACTTTTGTACACATTAAAAAAGGTGGCCATTATTATCTTTTTGTTTCGATTGCACTCTTGTATCTCAACATGTCTCAAACGCAAATTCATTTTGCTACTACTTCTAGAACGTGTGAATGTATATAGAGTGTTATTATTATATGCTTCTAGAAAATCATTCCATGCATGCTCCTCATATCGATGATGATTATGTTATTTTTCTTCTTAATTAAAGCTTAAACTCAAAGCGGTTACGTCAAGATCATTATATCACCATTAGTGATTTCACAGCTTCAATCAAGTCATGATCATGATTACCTAGAATTATATGTTTCTTAGTATATGGGGTTTTTTAGAAGAAAAATATTTCGCAAATATTTCATGAATGCACGTAAAAAGGTTTAGACTCTTTAATTTAAGAGTCTGTTCTTTAGACGCAATCCTTTTCGCGTCTAAAGTTTAGACGCAGAGAGCTTAAAAATTAAGGTGTCTGAAGGCTTTACATGTGTAATTGTCTGATTAGTAGACGCAAAGAGTGTCTCGTCCCTGTTATTTAGGCGCATCCTATGTTTATTTTTGCAAATTACTTTGGTCAAATGTTTATTTGTGCAATTATCCCTTATAATAAGTGGCTTAGATTTTTTCTCTCTTCTCCTAATAACTTGTCTTCTTATGAAAACTAGTGGTTTTCAAAAGCAGCGCGTTGCGCCTCATTGTGCCGGGACTCCCTTCATACCTTTTCCACCGCGCGTGATGCGCCCGGGATAAACCAAAATGAAATAGCCATGAGTATTTAACCAAACGTATTCACATAGATCGAAGCATATTCTGTTTCAAGACCATAGACCATCCAAAACATCTGCATAACATGTTACAATTACTGTTCTAAGTTATACACCCCACTTGCTAATCTTTATTTTCTTAGATATTTCACTTTTGCTTCCTAAATGGGAACTGTAGTTCACAAACCTAAAAAATACGACATGCAAGTTGTAGCCAAAGTTGAATGCTAAGTTGGCCAATAGAATCACAGATATCCTAAAAAGCTTCTTGATTATACACTTTAAGCAGAGGTAAAAAACAAAGGTAATCTATTGCTCATCCTTTCTAATTTTAGGTGGAGAAGACCTACATTTTCAACCGTTCAGTTAGAAAGCTTCACATTAAAAATGAAAATGGGACTGCACATTTTGAAGCTAGATTTGCATACCAAAATATGAAAAGGACGTCTTGCTTGTTCCTTAAATATTCTCCTACTCTGGCAATCGTAATCTGCAAATTATGTATTAGGATCTAAATACGCCTAATGTAAACGGGTACATGTTATATACAACGTAATTACCAGATCCCAGTTAACTACCGTCATGATGGAGATGTTATATCGGCTCGCGGCGCATCGTCCGTGGGTCAACGTATATCATCATGGCGCGCGGTTCCAACCTCTAAATGTGGTCCAAGTGAAACGAACGAAACTCTTGAGTCTAGACTGTTAACAACACAAATAACTAAAAAGTTGAACCACAAATTGTTCAATAACGTTGATAATTAGCTCAGCCAGGCTGCATACCGCAAGCCCAGCAAACCATGTAATCAATTCAACACTTCCTATCTAAACTCCCGGAAAAATACCCCAAATTTGAAAATCCTGAAGCTTCAAAGAAAGGAACCCATAGAATGCATAACATCTCAAAAACCAAACTCCAAATACGAAAAGAAAGAGAGAATCAAAAGTACAAACCAGAAGCCACACAAACCACCGTGCTCCTAATCACACCTCCAAGTGTGCCTGTAAAAACAGACTCACCCCATTTGATAAAAATCAATTCAAGGCAACAATCTTTTCCAGTCCACATATACACTACATAAGATTAAAAATAAAATACTGTCAAAAAATTAATAGTGTCTTTCACATACAGGCACTAAACATACAAACAGTTAGACAAAGAATCGACATATTATAGAAATAGAGCGAACGTGCAAAAGAAGAGAAACCTTACCGGAGTTTGATCGGAAACCGACCGGAGGCCTAAGGCGCCGGTCACCACCGTCCGTCCTTCAACCCTACACGTTAGAATCCCCTTTTTGTAGGCCAGCGAAGGGCCACGCGTTGAAATGCGGCGTTGTGGTCGCTACCAGCACCTACACCTCCACCACCGACGCATGGAACAACACCATGTTGTATGTCTTAAAGTACACACCTACCCATTTAAAATAACAATGATGATCATCAATGTAACAGCCACATACGTGCAGACAGCTAGATTCAGCAACAAAAGCACGGAAAGCATGTGAAACGGTTTCATACGACACAGGCCATTCTAAGTAGCTAACAAATAAACACAGCAATAATTTGAATCCCACCAAGAAGTTAGTAAACAAAGTGTGGAACCTGTAACCATGTATTACTATCATGTGCATACTGATGTAATTAAATTACTAACACAAGTGTGTAACCTGCAGGAACACATAGGTGATGCATACTAACAGAACCCTTGTAAAAGGATGAAAGCTGTAGCTGCGTATTACTATTTCAGGGGCACCCATATCACCTACTAATAAGAATATGGAATCCGCAGCAGCATGTGCAACCAGACACATACAAGAAAACAAAGATAACTATAAAACCATGGCGTACTAAATAACCTGTAACGGTAACAACATCATAGTCAACAAATTAGGCGTGTGTATAAAAAAATAAAAAGGCCGGTTTTGTAACAAACAAAAGAATTTAATCCAGCAGCATAACGCAGAAATCGACAACAAGCTTTCGGCAATAGCTGTAACAAACAAAGCAGCCATGACTCGCATTCCCCCTACAAATCACCTAACCGATGGCACGAACCACCAGCACAAACACTCTAAAAACTAAACAACCCAGGTTCAAGGAATGACTATAAACAACCACATTGCAGCGACCTAAGCGATTACGAAGGTAAATAATGCAAGCAGACACACACGATAAAATAAAGATAATTATAAAACCACGGTGACCTAAATAATTTCTAATGGTAACAACATCGTATTCAACAAATTAGGCGTGTATATACAAAGCAAACAAAAGGACATTTTTTAAACCAGCAAACAGATTTCATTGAACAGCATAATGCGAACATCCACAACAACCTCTCAACAATAACTATAACAAACAAACCAGTCACCGGTCGCATTCCCCACACCAATAAACTAACCGATGGCGCGAACCACCAACACAAACACTATAAAACCTAAACAGCCCAGGTTCAAGGAACAACTATCAACAACCACATTGTAGCAACCAAACCTATAACGAAGGCAAATAATGAATGAACAACACATTTGCATATGTTTTTGCAACATGGTCTACCATACCAAAAAAAAAACCAAACTAAACAGAACACATACCTGCATCCAACAATGTTGCAGAGAAACCTGGGAAAAAAAGAGGAGGGTGTTAGGTCTCAAGAAAGATGACAACTCAACAAAGCCTTTGAGGCATTTAGTCGAACAATTGGCGCGCTCAAAAAAAGTAAACCCTCCAAACATCTAACATGACTACCTTTATACGTAGGTTGACTTTTTTTTTTTCAAAGAACCATACTTTAATTTTTGGTTTTTCATGACATGCAATGAAACAGGCAAATCCGAGGCTGTTGTATTGTAGCCTTGTGGGTAGTGCAATATTTATAAAAATCTTGAAAGAATTGACGACAAAGTCTCCATCTTGACCGTCCATGAATCCAACTCCACCATAAGTTAATAAAGATTAAAGAGCGACACAGATGCACAGAGCACACAAGGAAGAAAACGATGGAGATAGGGGAAAAAAAGCACATGGAATAAAGCCATAGGAGACGTGGAGAGAAAACAGGGTGAGATGTTGTGTGCAGAGCCCAGCTTACCATTGAGAGAAGGTTTTTACCTGATGGAAAAGTATTGTAACGCCCCAAATATCCAATTCTACTAATTACACCATTACGGGTGATTAGCAAATAATAAAACAGGATTATACGGTAAAAATGAGGGTTGTATTTCTAGAAGAAATATAACAACGTTAGTGAAGTTAGTTAAAAGAGGACAAATAACCCACTAACACTTAACCAAGTTAAGTGTGTTTGGTGTTTTTAGATCATGGAGGGGTGAAAGGTGTAAAATGGGCAAACTTGGTGTTAATATTATAGTTAAAAGGGAAACACACACACACAAGGTGTGTTGGTCGTTCATTTCACAGGAGCTTCAAGCTCCAACACATACAAACCCTAAACACTCAAGTCTTGCTCAATTCCAAGCCATAGGAGCCCTAAATTCATGCATGTTGAAGGATTTTTAATCATCTAGCTTCAACAAACCAAGAGGTAACCTTGGTTTTCCATTTTATGGGGTTTTCTAAGATTATGATAATGTTGAATTTGGGGGTTTTGGCAAAATCGTGGAGTTAATGATTAATAGAGGTTCCTCTAGCCTTAGGGAACCTCAATAATGTCTAATTTGATTAGGAATAACAATTCATAGAGATGATTGTTATAAAATGTGAAAGATGATTATGTGGAAAATATGGGTTATGGCCTTTTGGTGGAAACCCATATTAAGATAGTGATTTGATGATGAAATTGTATGATTGAATGGCTATAAGACATGCTAAATGCTACCTTTCTTATGGAATAATGAATTATGTGAAATTGATGAACTCATGGTATGCTCTAACTACAAATTGTTGAGGTTATGAATGATGCCTACTAAGTGTTTGATGAAATGCCTAGTTAAGGCTTATGAATGAAATTGTATGAAGGAACATCATAAGCTAAGTTGTTATGTGTAAATGATGTGAATGAATGATGTTAGTATGAGAATTACACATGAGATGATTAATCTATGTGGCAATAAAGTAATCGTATAAAATGATGTTAACTAATACCTATGTTAGTGCATATAAACATATAATGGGTAGTTTGATTTTTAAAAGTCAACTAACCCAAATGGAAGTTGTGAATGTGTTAGCATTTATAAACTCGCGAGGTATGGTAGTCGTTTGATGAAATGGCTAACATGACCGATCTTGTGAGTATTGTGAAGGTTTGATCTTGTCAAGCTAGGTGGGAGCTTGGATGGGAGGAAACCAACAAAGCAATAGATCATGGAATGCATAAATTGGGCCAAGGTAAGTGACTTATCCTAAATAAGTCTCTTAGAAACTAAATGATGTTGTAAACATTTGAAAAGCATGGAATTTATATTGTTTGTAAAGTATGTGGGTTTAATCACTAAAACGGATTATGGAATGTAAGATACTAGCTTGTAAAAGGGTTAGAATCGCCTAAATTATGAAAAATGGTTAAGTCCGTCTGGGACGTCTAACTAGATAATGGCACACCCTTGTAAAAGGGACAAATGAGTTAGAAATGTTATGTTCATTAAAACGCATGAATGTGACCAAAGAATGGAGAATTTTGCGAGTAAATAGTTAAACGGGTCAAATGATGTTGTGAGCATCAATTGAACTCGGTACTTAATGCTTCTATGCTAAGCATTTATAGTTAAAAGGGCTAGACGGGCCAATTGGTGGTGTGACACCCTTTGGATCCCGGAATGTTAATAGGGTAATGAGTTTTTGCACAGATTGATAAATTGGAATGAAATGGAATGTGATGCCAAGGATCCTTGAGGAAGATTCGAGAGGTATGGAAATGGGTCAACACTACCGGGTAAGTCTGTAGTATAATATATGGCCATATGCGAGTAGACATGTGGATGAAACCACCCACATGAAGTGTGGTTGTCAAATCGGTGAGTCTTGCTCATAAAAATGTCTAATGCGCTCTAACGCGCTTAGAAGTGATTTAATAATAGAGAATTTATGAAATTGGTAATATACTAAGTTCTTAAGGGCTTAGGAGTTTTCAAACATGTTAACGAGTCAAAAATAATGAGTGGTAACCAAGTGGTGTCGCCCACGGGTGACTAAAATAGAATATACACCTCTAAGGGTAGTTTGGGAATTTTGAATATTTACTAAAGGCTAAATCTATAAACCGGGTCATATTTCAACAAACCGGACGATGTTTTAGTTTAACAAGTGTCCAATGGGTTTGACAATATGATTGATATGCTTTTTAAATGGTTAAATAAGGTTTTGCAAAACCTAAGACCTTAACGGGTCAAACGGTTAAAACCGAACTAAGTGGATTCTAATGGGTCAAAACCGAGAAGTGAAATTTATACCTTCATAGAACTTATCTATGCAGGTCTAAAATAATATTGGGTAAGTCCCGGATGTCCAAAAACGCCCATAGTGAAGGGTTGGGCTTGGGAAGACATAAGTATTCATGCCTTAATAAAGTTGCAGCAGGTCGACCCGGGCGGGTCACATTCTGACCCGGGCGGGTCAAAATTCGCAGTTTTAATTCATCAGGTCGACCCGGGCGGGTCGCATTCTGACCCGGGCGGGTCGCGACAGACAAGCTGATTTTTAAAAATTCGTATAAAATCATAGAAAAATCGTTAGGAGGTGTTCTTTATATGCTTGGAAAGGTATTTGAACGAAGAACATTTCTTATTTGAAAGCCGAAGTCAGATTATGAGTTTTAAAATGGGTAAATGCGACCTGAATAGCTGCTGCGCAAAAGTGCAGCAGTTTATTTTCTTGATATGGGGCCGTTTGGCCTGGTTTGTTCCGTTTCAACGCGCAACGACATTTCTAATATAGTAAATGCAGTATTGGCAACCCCACTAACCATTACTTGTGTAATGGTGCCAGGTACACGTTCGGTAGGAGCTCCGGAGCACGGATCAAGTCAAAAGGAGAGCCGAACACACCCGATCACTTATACGCTTCCGCAATTATATTGTCGTTTAAAGCACAAACCGTAGTATAGGTTCGTGATATCCAAAAGATAAAAAAAAAAAAAGAATGCAAAGTTGAAGGTCTCTATCAAATCAAAGTCTTTAAACTGGATTGTATTTATAAAGGTAAAAGTTTTAATTGGTCGTGATTTTTAATTAAGGTCAAAACTTGTAAGTTTTAGCGATTATTCGCGTGTTTACGGGTTAGGGTCTTACAAGTGGTATCAGAGCCATTGGTTTGAGGGATCCGAGTGTCAAGAAGGATACTTGGACTCAAACTGTGCGCTCTAAGTGTTAGAGGGTGTTCGGTTCAAGACTTGGTCGCGTAAATCCGGGTAAGTTACTTTCTTTGTAACTAAGAAGATATAGAAATAGAGTTGTGATAAATAGCACCTAAGGGTAATTGTGTAACAACACGTTGTCTGAAGGGAATTAGTAGATGATGATTAAGGCAACCTAAGGTTAGCCGAAGATCAAAATAGTTAACCAGAAAATGGTGTTGATAAGCATAATAGGAATGCTCTGTATTGCATACGGGCATACACTGAAATTCATATGACTAATGTTTATAAATCGTTGCAGAGATTGAGTACCCCATCAAAGGATGGCGAAAGAATGGATAAATCCAGCAATAGTAATGATTAAAGAGTCAATAGCATGGCCATAAGGCATGTGCAAAAAGGACTCGAACAAAAGATGATGAAGAAGGATGATTAATTGGTAATGAAAAATTTCCAAAGGCGAGTATGCCATGGAAGCATGCTCCTAAATAAGGTATGAATACTAATGTAGATAATATTCACATATTGAATGATGTTCCTTATGAGGAAATAAGACTTGGGAGAAACCGGGATGGAATACCTATTCCGGGGTGAAATCCCCAAGATAAAACTGTTGGGAAGGGATAATTATGCATCACTATTAAGAATAACAAATGCGTAAAACAAATTGAATGTGGAGAATTGGAAATGAGATTTATTACTCAAATAAAGAATCTTGATGAAAACTATAAAGCCGAATAAGCTACAGTCATGTGTGGGCATGTAGTGAAAGTAAAGAAAGGGTGAATACACATTAAAACAAGTTGGAAGAGTTTGTAAGGAAAAGGCCTTGTTTTTATAAGTAACAAGGAATAGAGTCTTTTACTAAATAAAAGATGAATACCGAAAGGATTTGTTACAAGGAATGTATCGTGACAATCGCGATAAGATCACGCGTGTCATGTGTGGATTACTTACCCTGGCCAGGTAAGTGTTAAACACATGATACCGTGGGCTTCTTGTGATTTACATGTGTACCTTCCATGTAGCAAGGACTGGGTCGGTGGGAAAGAGGTGAAAGACGAGTCAAACGGGTCACCTGACAAGGGCGGTTGACTCTAAAGCTGAATACTGAAATTGAAATGGTTACACGTGGAGTCAAATTGCTCACGTGGAAACCCTAAGGCTGAATACTGAAGTGAAAATTGTTACACGTGGAGTCTAAGTGCTCACGTGAAAACCTAAAGCTGAATACTGAAATTGAAATGGTTACACGTGGAGTCAAATTGCTCACGTGGAAACCCTAAGGCTGAATACTGAAGTGAAAATTGTTACACGTGGAGTCTAAGTGCTCACGTGAAAACTTAAAGCTAAATACTGAAATTGAAATGGTTATACGTGGAGTCAAATTGCTCACGTGGAAACCCTAAGGCTGAATACTGAAGTGAAAATTTTTACACATGGAGTCTAAGTGCTCACATAACAACCTAAAGTTGAATACTAAATTGAAATGGTCACGCGTGAAGTCTAGTGCTCTCGTGGGGACCATAGGACTGAATATTGAATAAAAAAAATGGTAGCGTGTGGAGTCTAAGTACACACATGAAAACCTCTAAGCCATTTTGGATTGATGATTTAAAGTTACACGAAACAAAGAAGAATATAGTTACCATTAGGAACTATAAGCAACTATTATAAAGGTTAAATTGGGATGTAAGGATTCTTTCTGAAAATAGAAAGGAAAATGATTATGATCATGATCTTGTGATCATGATCAATAAAGCCGGAAGTAGAAAATAAAATGGTCATGGTTTCGTAATCATGATCAATAAAGCTGAAGGTAGAAAAGAATAATGATTATGATCTTGTGATCATGATTAGTAAGGCTGAAAATAGAAAGGAAAACGATTATGATCTTGTGATCATGATTAGTAAAACCGAAAGTAGAAAAGAAAACGATCAAGAATCTTATGATCACGATTAGTAAAGATGAAGATAGAAATAAAAGATTGTAGTTTTATGATCATAGTTGGTAAGGTTGAAAATAGAAGGAAAACTGTCACAGTCTTAGAACCATGGTTGTTAAAAACCGAATATAGAAGAGAAAGGCAAATAGATAAGGCGCGGGAGTCAAGTACGACTCTCACGCTAACTAAAGAAAATGTGTGTTGATAATCGCCTATACATGTGTTAGTAAATATACGTATATTAATTATAGAAGTAGGGGTAAATTGACGCCCTACTAGAAAGTGTGTAGAAATGACATACAGAATGTTACATCCTTGGGATGTTAATAATGGAAAATGGGTCGTTGGACACAAAACCAACTTCACATAGGCCGGTAGGTAGGGAAAACGATCTTATGATTTAAACGCCTACAGGAAAGATAGCAAAAGAAAATAGTACCACGGAAAATTCCAGTTGGGTGCTATAAATGAAATAGCCCCAAGGTAAAAGAGAATGATCATGTAGAAATGGGAAGAATTGATGGACATAATAAAAATGATGTCTATATAAACAAAAGAGTCAAGGAACTCCTACTAAGCTGAAAAAGAAACTTAAGTAAGCAAGCTTATAATGCTAAAGCCAGGTAAATGGGGTCGTGAGCCCTAGATGTAGGTTACTATCTATAGGGTAGTCGACCAGATTGAATTATAGTGAATGATGTTTAATTGACGATTGAAAATAAAATTTCTGGGCGTAGAGCCAAGAAATACAAAACAAAGGTTTCGAGGGCGAAACCTATTTAAGGGGGGTAGACTTGTAACGCCCCAAATATCCAATTCTACTAATTACACCATTACGGGTGATTAGCAAATAATAAAACAGGATTATACGGTAAAAATGAGGGTTGTATTTCTAGAAGAAATATAACAACGTTAGTGAAGTTAGTTAAAAGAGGACAAATAACCCACTAACACTTAACCAAGTTAAGTGTGTTTGGTGTTTTTAGATCATGGAGGGGTGAAAGGTGTAAAATGGGCAAACTTGGTGTTAATATTATAGTTAAAAGGGAAACACACACACACAAGGTGTGTTGGTCGTTCATTTCACAGGAGCTTCAAGCTCCAACACATACAAACCCTAAACACTCAAGTCTTGCTCAATTCCAAGCCATAGGAGCCCTAAATTCATGCATGTTGAAGGATTTTTAATCATCTAGCTTCAACAAACCAAGAGGTAACCTTGGTTTTCCATTTTATGGGGTTTTCTAAGATTATGATAATGTTGAATTTGGGGGTTTTGGCAAAATCGTGGAGTTAATGATTAATAGAGGTTCCTCTAGCCTTAGGGAACCTCAATAATGTCTAATTTGATTAGGAATAACAATTCATAGAGATGATTGTTATAAAATGTGAAAGATGATTATGTGGAAAATATGGGTTATGGCCTTTTGGTGGAAACCCATATTAAGATAGTGATTTGATGATGAAATTGTATGATTGAATGGCTATAAGACATGCTAAATGCTACCTTTCTTATGGAATAATGAATTATGTGAAATTGATGAACTCATGGTATGCTCTAACTACAAATTGTTGAGGTTATGAATGATGCCTACTAAGTGTTTGATGAAATGCCTAGTTAAGGCTTATGAATGAAATTGTATGAAGGAACATCATAAGCTAAGTTGTTATGTGTAAATGATGTGAATGAATGATGTTAGTATGAGAATTACACATGAGATGATTAATCTATGTGGCAATAAAGTAATCGTATAAAATGATGTTAACTAATACCTATGTTAGTGCATATAAACATATAATGGGTAGTTTGATTTTTAAAAGTCAACTAACCCAAATGGAAGTTGTGAATGTGTTAGCATTTATAAACTCGCGAGGTATGGTAGTCGTTTGATGAAATGGCTAACATGACCGATCTTGTGAGTATTGTGAAGGTTTGATCTTGTCAAGCTAGGTGGGAGCTTGGATGGGAGGAAACCAACAAAGCAATAGATCATGGAATGCATAAATTGGGCCAAGGTAAGTGACTTATCCTAAATAAGTCTCTTAGAAACTAAATGATGTTGTAAACATTTGAAAAGCATGGAATTTATATTGTTTGTAAAGTATGTGGGTTTAATCACTAAAACGGATTATGGAATGTAAGATACTAGCTTGTAAAAGGGTTAGAATCGCCTAAATTATGAAAAATGGTTAAGTCCGTCTGGGACGTCTAACTAGATAATGGCACACCCTTGTAAAAGGGACAAATGAGTTAGAAATGTTATGTTCATTAAAACGCATGAATGTGACCAAAGAATGGAGAATTTTGCGAGTAAATAGTTAAACGGGTCAAATGATGTTGTGAGCATCAATTGAACTCGGTACTTAATGCTTCTATGCTAAGCATTTATAGTTAAAAGGGCTAGACGGGCCAATTGGTGGTGTGACACCCTTTGGATCCCGGAATGTTAATAGGGTAATGAGTTTTTGCACAGATTGATAAATTGGAATGAAATGGAATGTGATGCCAAGGATCCTTGAGGAAGATTCGAGAGGTATGGAAATGGGTCAACACTACCGGGTAAGTCTGTAGTATAATATATGGCCATATGCGAGTAGACATGTGGATGAAACCACCCACATGAAGTGTGGTTGTCAAATCGGTGAGTCTTGCTCATAAAAATGTCTAATGCGCTCTAACGCGCTTAGAAGTGATTTAATAATAGAGAATTTATGAAATTGGTAATATACTAAGTTCTTAAGGGCTTAGGAGTTTTCAAACATGTTAACGAGTCAAAAATAATGAGTGGTAACCAAGTGGTGTCGCCCACGGGTGACTAAAATAGAATATACACCTCTAAGGGTAGTTTGGGAATTTTGAATATTTACTAAAGGCTAAATCTATAAACCGGGTCATATTTCAACAAACCGGACGATGTTTTAGTTTAACAAGTGTCCAATGGGTTTGACAATATGATTGATATGCTTTTTAAATGGTTAAATAAGGTTTTGCAAAACCTAAGACCTTAACGGGTCAAACGGTTAAAACCGAACTAAGTGGATTCTAATGGGTCAAAACCGAGAAGTGAAATTTATACCTTCATAGAACTTATCTATGCAGGTCTAAAATAATATTGGGTAAGTCCCGGATGTCCAAAAACGCCCATAGTGAAGGGTTGGGCTTGGGAAGACATAAGTATTCATGCCTTAATAAAGTTGCAGCAGGTCGACCCGGGCGGGTCACATTCTGACCCGGGCGGGTCAAAATTCGCAGTTTTAATTCATCAGGTCGACCCGGGCGGGTCGCATTCTGACCCGGGCGGGTCGCGACAGACAAGCTGATTTTTAAAAATTCGTATAAAATCATAGAAAAATCGTTAGGAGGTGTTCTTTATATGCTTGGAAAGGTATTTGAACGAAGAACATTTCTTATTTGAAAGCCGAAGTCAGATTATGAGTTTTAAAATGGGTAAATGCGACCTGAATAGCTGCTGCGCAAAAGTGCAGCAGTTTATTTTCTTGATATGGGGCCGTTTGGCCTGGTTTGTTCCGTTTCAACGCGCAACGACATTTCTAATATAGTAAATGCAGTATTGGCAACCCCACTAACCATTACTTGTGTAATGGTGCCAGGTACACGTTCGGTAGGAGCTCCGGAGCACGGATCAAGTCAAAAGGAGAGCCGAACACACCCGATCACTTATACGCTTCCGCAATTATATTGTCGTTTAAAGCACAAACCGTAGTATAGGTTCGTGATATCCAAAAGATAAAAAAAAAAGAATGCAAAGTTGAAGGTCTCTATCAAATCAAAGTCTTTAAACTGGATTGTATTTATAAAGGTAAAAGTTTTAATTGGTCGTGATTTTTAATTAAGGTCAAAACTTATAAGTTTTAGCGATTATTCGCGTGTTTACGGGTTAGGGTCTTACAAGTATGACTCAGGTTACACATGTCTATCCAAGGTATGAGTAGGTGTAAGACTATCCACTATCCCAATCCAACCCAACCTAACTTTTCATTAAAATATTAATTTCAACACAACCCAATTCAAATTTTTTACTCACATTCACAACCCAACCTAAATTAATATTTTATTAATTAAATATGATTTGTATATTATTTTTGTATTAAATGGTTATGATAGTTGAAAAGAAAAAATATTAAGATATTGAATTGTAGGTTGCAACCTTCGGTTGCACCAGCAAACCGGTCATGCCTCATATATTATTTTTGTATTTTAAAAATGACAAAGTTGTTTGTCTTTATTCATAAATATTACAACCGGTAGGGAAAATGGTTGTGACAGTGGGTAGCCTAAAAAAGGGTGGGAATGAGGCGGTTAAAAATAATAAAATGTAGGAATGAGTGTCAATGGGCTTGAACCTGGGTCGCAACTGTATGAGGGCAAGGAATCAACCAACCGGTCTGTATGAAACATTGCAACGCTATTCATAAACAACACTTATAACCAATACACACAGCCGGGTTAAAGCACTATTCATGAGAGTTTTGAAACTAACATATACTCCCTCTGTCCCAATTTAAATGTCCTTATTTCCTTTTTTGTTTGTCCCAAATTAAATGTCTCTTTCCATAAATAGAAATATAATTTCCAGTTTACCCATAAAAGACAAAACACAATCACCACTTTTGAGGATATTATTGTCATTTTATCACATACAAACAAAAAATTTCTTAAAATGTGTGTTTTTAGACATGGGACACTTAAATTGGGACGGAGGGAGTAGGTAATAACCAGTGGCGAAGGATAAGAAGGGCCAGGGGTGGTCCTGGCCCCCCTGTTTTCGGGCGCAGTAGTATAAATTTGCGATTTTCATAGGTAAATTGAGTCCGGCCCCCACCGATTTGCCACTATCAATAAAAAAAATTGAGTCCGGCCCTCACCGATTCCAAAACCAAGCTTCGCCACTAGTAATAACCATCCATATATATGTGTGCATCTATATTGTAATTAAAATACATAGAACCCATATTATTTATTTGTGAATACATGCATGTATTCAATGATGAACACATACAAGTATAGGCATGAAAATATTAGAGTTCATGAAAATATTAGAGTTCATTTCAGGATGCATTATAAGTTTTAATCTTACTACAAATAGAATTATTAATTCACTATTAATAAAGTTATTAATAAAATATCTAGTGGTTTTTTTCTATATTAAATGATTTCTAAAATGAATATGTAATACTCAAAACTTGAACTGATTGAACACTTAATATTAGTCCTTGAAAAAAATTAAGCTAACAACGTTAACATCCATTTATTATGCATAATCGTTAAGTCAACTGAAATGTACCACATGTCTTTACAGCATCCATTACTCATCATGTGCGATGCATCACAATATTCGGGTTCCATTTCATGTTCCCCATCAACGTTCATTTCTTGTCAGATTTTTACATTCGTTTAAAAAGCAGACTAGTGAAGGTCTTGAATAAAGTGGATTTGGATAACAAATGAACGAACTTATCTAGCGTCAGTATGTTACTCGTCGACATGGTTTTGTCCTTGAATTTATCTCCTCCGAAAGGTAACATTGTTTATTTTTCTGGGTAGCAATATTCTGTTCCAAGAAGGGTTCTAAGGAATAACATCATGCATACTTGATTCGTTTTATTATTGTAAGAAAATAGTTATATGTTCTATTAAATGGCTCTTGTAGCATCCAAAACACAGACCTTTGAATATCATGACATATACTCGATCCATGAGAAAACACATGTTCGTTCATTGCCTTTTTATTATTCTTATATAGGCCATCAAAGGAAGGCCAATGCATCAAGAAACAACCACGTCCTTGCATGTGTATTTTAGTATTGCATGAAATGAAAAACAATACGACAAAACCCCTAAATATGCCTACAAGGCACTTTCGCTTCTACAAGATAAAAGGAGCCTAGGTTAAATAAATTTAATTAGCAAACAAACTAAGTATTTATAACAATACATGAAAATTACCAAACTTTGTTTGTTTCACACTAAACACCATTTAATTAATCAGAGCCAACCATATGTGAATGAAACTAATTAATATCAACATCATTAGCCAAATCATGTACCGTAAATTGTAAAAAAAGTGTTTTTTTATTGTGACGTACCGTAATAACAAGTGTAGATTCATTTTAAAACACCTTCATATTGATCTCCGGCCACATGTTACATGCACATGACCTAGATATCTTATTTGTGGAGGAAAATGATGCGTTAGTACTCTTCTACCTTCCCCATTGGCTTACTTTTCTACCCACCCACAAACAACTCATATTAATTAACAGATGATGGAATCATAGTAGATTAACAATCCATGGATTAAGACATATAATTGGACACATGTTCACACACAACAGTTCAAATAATAAACATGAAAATATTGAAAACCGTAAAATCAACTTCAAACTCATGTATTAATTCACATGTGATTAAGTTGACTCATATGTGAATATATTACCAATTAAGAAAAGTCAAAAACTATAAATTATGTTAAATCAGTGCCTAATTCAATCTCTTTATACATAACTAGTTTTTATCCCGGGAGCGTCCCGGGCTGAAATATCTAATATAACATATCAATTTTACATATGGAATAGACTGATGCGCTTTACAGTTACATGCAGGAAAACTGTAATCGGTCATTCTAAAAAGAACTAACATGAAATAAGAAAAAAAAGTTATTTATTGAAATATTATTATAATAACCATACATATATTTTAGTTACATACTATAAAGTTTTTAGTTTATGATGGTGCACGTATATTGCAATATCGACTGCATTAGTCTAAGGGTTATGTGATGCGTTAAAAAATTCATGGGTATATGATCGGGTATATAGTTCGGGTATTTGGGTATGTGGTTTCGGGTAATGGGGTCGGGTATCACCTAATCCCAGACCCGACCCAAACCCACAATTTTTCTTAAACTAATCCCAAACCCGACACAATACTTGTCGGGTTACAAAAAATAGTCGTTGTTTTCTCCGTTTTTTATATAGCAATATGATACTCGTTGGAAAGATAATAAAACGCTCGTTAATTTGGTGGAATTTTTTTCTTCAAAAAATCTCGTATATAAAAGATATTAACGTTTAAAAGTTATGGGAGGAAATATGAGAGAGAAAATAATAAATGTTTAATATTTAAATTTAGTAGATTATGTTTTAATATATTATTTGTTTTTTTTAATTGGTGTAGTATGTGCCACATATGATCCTACATGGCATCTCTCAAAGGAGAGAATGCCTAAATAAATGACATGTAGGATTTCTCCCTTTGCAATATATATATAGATAGATAGATTTAAAGTTCTGTTTAGCATTATAACTTTTATCGTCGCATGTGAATCTTGTTTTTATTTAAATTTTCAACTATTTATGATTTTTTTTTGTAACTATAATTAAATGGGTAGTGTAAAACGGTTACAATACAACTTATTCTCTGACGTATTGTCATTTAATTATCTTTTAAGAGAATCATATTCTATACAACGATGTAACTAGATAAGGCTAAGTTCACACGCATGCATTTAAATGGAACGTTCTAACGATATCATGATACATCGCTTCGTGATTCCAAATGTCATATAACGAATCTAGAAGTTAAATTCCTTTCTATCATCATCGCATAAGCTATATGCAAATTCTTTAACCATTAACCTTAATCTTTGATTCATATAGTATAAATACAAATAAAAAAATGGTAGACATGATTAATTATTTTTTATGTAGATGTACCAAGTTTAAAAAAGAAAAAACACACTCTTTTATCTAATGATTGACCTAAAATGAAAACTTATCTGCGTAACACGTTCGTTCACTTGAATATAACATGTTAAACTTGGAACTTATTGTAAATGTGTGTATCCAAATTTCAACAACTCAAAACTTGTCTCCTTAGAGACATTCTGATGGTTAAGTGGTGTGTTCCATAACATACAAACTATAGTTCAAATTCTCTAAGGTACATATATATAATGTATTTTATTCTAATATAAGAATTATTAAAAAAAAAATTAATTCGTAATTAAGTTACTGATTTTGTAAAAATATTAATAACAATAAAAATAGTAATAATATTGTAGTGGTAATAATAATGATAGTAACAGTAGCGGCGGCAATTATTGACACGACCCGAAAACCGACCCGAACCCGACACGAAAAAAAACAAATTTGGGTCAAGTAACACGACCCGTATTAAAAATGGGTTGGGTTAGGGTTGACGCATATATAAAATGGGTTGACCCGTTAACCCGTTTAAGTATTTAGAAAAAAAATCTATTATAATTTTGCTTTTTCTTTTTTAATTTTATTTACATGGCTAGTTATAACTGTGTTATTTTTGGCACACTATATTATTTATTTGTCATACTTATATACTCACCATTAAACATTTATTGGTAACCCTCTTACAACCCAACAACCCGCTTATAGCTCATGAACATGTATGAATCATTTAAAAATATGGGTTAAACGGGTCATATTCGGGTTGACCCGTATTTTATGTGGGTCGGGTTAGGGTTGAAATATTTGACACGAATAATAATATGGGTCGGGTTCGGGTTGCACATTTCAACCCATCAACCTGTAAACCCGCCAACCCATCAACCCGACACAATTGACACCCCTAAGTAACAGTAATGATTACGTGGCCTTTTTTTAAATTAAATTATATACTATTAATAGACAAACTTATTTGAATATTACTTTTATTATTATTTTATTTATTTTGTTATCTTAAATACCTATAGTTCAGTAAGAAATCACATAATGGGGTAATGGTGGAGTGGTTTGTGGTGCTTATGTGTTCTTTGAGGTCTTGGGTACAAAACCCATTTGAGTCTTTTGTTTTACAACACTTATTTATATATAAATACATATAATTCAATAAGAATTAACAAAATGGGGTAATGGTTTGTGGTATATCATATACATGTTTGGTGAAGAAGAGCATGAATCAGTTCCTCAAACACAAGGTAACTTGTTATATATGTTACTTATCTTACATAATTTTAGTATATTATGATTGTTTGTTACTAACTCTTCTTTTTTAATAATGTAGGAAACGAAAATAATTATGCTCTAGTTGATGAGGATGGCGATGGTAGTGAATTTCATCTTTTAAGCGATCGTGAACTTGATGCATTCAACACTCCAATGGTTTAAACATAGCGTTCACTTTCATTTAAAATAACATTGTTGGAAATTTGAATACCTTTGAATTATCTTTTGGATTATTTTTTGATTATGGGTTAATTTTTGGATTACTTTTTTATATGTAATCGTGAAATTTGGATTAATTTTTTAGTTAATGATGTAATTTATGGAATTAAAGAGTTAACTATTCAACCCGGTTGAACCATCCGGTACAACCCGGTTCAACCGGTTGAACCATTTTTGAGTCTAATCCGGTATGATTAAAAAACCGGTTTTTAAAACATTGGGTATATGTGTGTTCTTTGAGGTATTGGGTTCGAAACCTGTTTCAAACATGATATTTTTTTTCCAACACTTATTTATTTATAAATACATATGATTCTATATTAACTAATAAAATGCCTTAGTGGTGGAGTGGTTTGTGGTGCATTTGTGTGGTTTGAGGTCTCCGGTTTGAAACATTGTTTTTTTTTAAAACAAATACGAAAAACGTTTTATACACCTAGTTACTTTAAAAACAAAAGTCGCAACATTAAGCACAATTCTTAGGTCTTATTCCTTAATTTGTTTCATTTTTAATTATTTCTTTTATTAGTCTTTCTGTACCAGAAATATTCCCACTTACCAGGATTCTTATGAAGTGGATTCGAAAGCTTAAATAACTTGCATTTTCTATTATATTTTTGCCATGTTTAAACTGTAAACTAATATATCTTTAGATAAATATGATTCACATATTTAAATTTTGAAATGTTTAGTAATACAAAATCTGCCGATCAATGAAAAGAAAAGCTAGCATGCATATATTTTCTTGTCCTTTCAATGTATCCCCATATAATATTGAAATCTGATATGTGGGGCATTTGAAAACATGTTCATGTCTTATGCATTCTTGTTTTAAAAAAAAAAAATGTCTTATGCATTCTTACAGTAAATATATATATTTTTTTTACTATTACAAGTACGGTTGTCTTTAGTCACATTAAAGTTGTCAATCAAATCATATGAATCGGATTCGGGAACACTAAATAGTCATGCTAATCGAATAGAAACAAAATACGCAAATCTAGTTGCAGTGAAAAGTTATCATGAAATAAATCGGGCCAATATCAGGGATAGCCTTTTATTATTTATTTAAATATTGGTACACATTCTCTTATATGTTTTGGATAATTGAAAGAGATGACGTAAAATTCACTGATTTGAGTTTTCAAAATCTCATAAAAGTGTTGCTATCGACATTTGGTTCTAATGTCACATTATGTAAAGCACATGATTTCCATTAATAAAGCTAAGCGTATTGCTTTGTAGTGCTGCTTTTTTATTTGAATATATATAATCAAATTATTGGTTACTACAAATATTATTAAGACTTTATTCTTTATATTCAAGAAATGTATATATAGTTCAAATTATAATGATCACTTTTGTGAAAACTAAATCGAGTATAATGATGCGAAGGTTAAATCCGTTATCGATGTTGTATGATATACATGTACTCAGAATCGTCACATTAGCTTTTAAAGTTATTGATTGACTCAAGCTAAAGAGATGAAGTTGGTGTGATTGATATGGTTTTGAGACTTCAAGGCTATGTAAACAAAGTTTATAGACATACTATATTATCTAAGACCCTTTTGACATTGCCAAAACACCGCTTATAAATTGTTCATAGATATACGTCCATATTATTTTATGTGATAAAATTTATAAACATCAACAATCTTAACAGTTAGACTAGGTGGTGTGGGGTAACGCCCCACCTCAGTTGTGTGGCGCCTCCAGCACCGATCCCCACCGCCAACGAGGGGAGTTAATGCGTCATTGATGGCCACACGAAGCCCTTAATGGGTGTTAAGGGTTTGAAAGAGTGGGGCCCCTTGACGCAACCAATTAGACTTTTTTAAAAGGGGCGTTAAACCATCCCATTAATGTTAAAGGAGGCACCATTGTTGCCCCATAGTCTACGTGTCCCTGACATGGTGCTTTAAAGTCGTATGGAAGTCTGGGAAGATAACCTGGTTACAGATTAGATCATAAAATCAAGTGACAACAAAAGTGAAGATCCAAAAACTAGATCTTAACTTAAAAGGATGAAGGATTAGTTGCATGGATTGGATTTTAGCAGGAAATGATCTCGCAAATCAAGAAACCGTTAAGCTCGTGAAGAGGGGGAGGGAGAGCTTCTCTATAACCACCATCTTGTGTTAGGATAATTATTTAGTTCATTTTGTGCTCAGATCCAATCCATACAACTAATCCTTCATCCTATTATGTTGAGGTCTAGTTTTTGAATCGTCAAAAGTATTAAATGTTCAAAGTCGAATCGAATGATTACAAGAAGTGTACTCAAATGGGATAACTTAGCTGATTAGACGTTTATAAGTTTACTAATCCAAATTACACACTTTCACATTCATGACATAGTGGTCTATGAGTTCAAATTAGGCTTGTAAACAAACCAAATGTTCCTGAACTGTTTATGAATTTGTTTGGCGAAAAGTTCGTTTAGTTAAATGAACGAACATCAACAAACGTTGTGTTCGTTCATTTATGTTCGTGAACATCCGTTTATGTTCGTTTGTTTATTTATGTCTGTTTAAATTTATTAATTACATAAATAGTTATATTTATATAAATATAAACATAAATTGAGCTTTAGCAACTTGTATAAATATAGCCAATTAGGTTTTTTTAGTAATGCAAAATCGTTTACATTTATTATGTTCGTGAATGTCCATTTATGTTCGGTCATGAACTGTTCGATTAGGTTTTAAACGAACGAACATAAACGAACACGAACATGACAAATTTCTTAATAAACAAACACGAACACAAAAATGTGCTCGATTATGTGTTCAAGTTCGGTTAAAGTTAAATGAACAAACAGGAACATGCCGTTGTTCGTGTTCGTTCGATTCGTTTATAGGTCTAGTTCAAATCCTTACAAGTGCAAGATTCAGTAATAGTTAGATGTTAAAAATCTAATGCAAGTTACGCAAGAGGCAGCAAGACCGATTCGAGATCTTATTGTCAAAATTGTTCTTCATCCTTTTAACTACCTAAGTAAACGTTTAACTCACTTTTTTTTGAACGGCCAACGAATCAATTTCCGAGCACTCTCGGATACCCTTTTGGCGAATCAGGTACTCGAGAGTACCCGGGCCACCAATTGCCACCAATTCCTGGGAAAACCCGACCACTCACCCGCCCGAAGGCACGACAGTGAAATAATCAGTAAAACCGGTCGGGATCAGGACTCGAACTCAAGCCAATGGCCGGGTCATCCCTCATTTCCCCTCCACCAATGTCCTTCAAATGTAGACGCTTAAAGGAGAAATATTAACATCCGCATCAACACAAACTAAACTTTTCTTTGATTTATGATCATTATTATTAATAATATTATGATGGCGGTATAAAGTACTATTTATATATCTATGTATTTACGATGATATCATCAATAGATATAATAAAAAAATTCTATCTACTAATATTATAATGTCTGTAGGATTGTTGTCACAAGGGATGGAACATATTCGACATGTAGATACAGAAACTGTTCAGGAACGACGACGTTATGGCATAATATTAGTGATGATGTTATCTGGGCCCCATCTAGGAGTTTGGTGGGCCCAGCACTACAGAATAAAGATGGGCCTATGTAGGCATCATAATTCCATTAACTCACCAAATTGAAACCACGTAGAGATCCATAAAAAATGAAAATGGGGTATATATTACAATTTTAAAATGTTAACAAAACTAAATTAACTCATAATATTTGGTTTCGAATTATGTTTCCAGATATTTGTATGTTTTAAAGTTTAAACTATCTTTAACTATTTTATAATTGTTTGTCAATAAGCATCTTCATGCTTTAAATATGAATGTAAGGTGTCGGTATCTGATTAAGAGAAAAAAAAACATTTAGGTAGTGTCTGTTTCATAGAATGGAATAAAATCTGAATTGAATTGAAATTTAGATTTCATTTCTTATATCGTTTGTTTCAATAAAAGGAAGCATTAGAATCTCAATTCCGTTCTTGATCATGTTTGGTTGAAAAAACAATTGGAATTGAAATAATTCAAGTAAAGTCATTGGAATCTTCGACTGGTCACTAATGTCGAAAATGTCTTGACCAAAAGTAGTCTGTTGCCAATTGCAATGACCCGAGTCCACCTAATCCACAAGGATTCAACTCGATCAACCTGTGTCAACCTGCAACACAACGACCCCATCAGCCTGCCGCCACAGGGACCATCCATGATCCGTGTACTTTTGAAAAGCTTTGGACAAAATCAAAAATTTTGGTTGACTACAAAGACCATTCGTGTACTTTACTCCATACTCTCCGTGCTCTCCTCTAGTTCTGCCTATAATATAAATTAATCTTCAAATATACTCGTAGAAAGCTTTTATTTGTGAAAATAGCGTACACAGTAACTGTTATATACTCATATTGATTTTTCTACATCGAGTATTTAGTAATAAAGTTCTAAAATACTCGAATACGTGATCATGATGATGCAACTCCTTAAAACCGAACCTGTTATGGGTAGCTAACAATAATATAAACAACAACATTACAACGTACAACAACGTAATTAAACCGATGTCTTTTAGTCTTATTGATATCTTATAAACATTCTTTAACCTAATGATTGACACAACTTTAAACGTATAAAATAATGTAGAGTTAAGTACACCGTTGGTTTTTGTGGTTTGTGAAAAATAATAAGGTTGGGTAAAGAGTTCAAATTAATAATATGTTGTATTAACTTTTGATTTTGTAACAATTTAGAGTTTTAAGGCTAACTCCAGTTAAAAACTAACTAAGAACTAATGGTATTTTCATCAAATGTAAAAAAATAGTAAAAAAAACCTTACTTTCTGTAAAAACCATGAGAATCAAAGTGCTAATAACAAAGAAGTCATTGTGATTATAATAGCAACATGAAATATAATTGTGTTATTTTTTTATCAGCACTGATGAACCATATAACTGAGTTACTTTTAAGTAGTACTTTGGTTAACAATAGAGTTTTCTATCTACGTTTTATCGTGTGAAATCAAAAGTTAAACTCAAAAGTATATTCAACCTTGTTACTTTTCACAAACTACATGGACGAACCATGCAATTAACTCAATAATATATTCAAGGTTGAGACTTCAACCTTGTTACTTTTCCCCATAACTCACACTTTAGTAGTATAATGAAAAATAGCTAGGTTGAGACTTCAGAGAAAATAATAAGAATAAAAACATGGACATCAATGATCAGTTCACCCACGCATACTTGCGCTAGTGATCAAAAGAGAATATTCATATAGATATATAGCTACACATACGTCACATTTCATGCTCTTTTAGAAACACCCCCCCTTCCCCCTGTCTATAAATACTTATCTCAACTCATTTCATTTAGGACAAGCACACATCCATCTTCAAGTGTTATCCTCTCCTTTACTACATATACCTTAATTTCTAGCTACAATTTTTTACTAGTTCTCGATTTAAGAACAAACAAATGGAAGGAAAATTGGGATGTTTTGCCAGGTTTTTCCTTACGGCGAAACCATATATCGCGATGATTTGTTTACAATTTGGATATGCAGGGATGAATATCATCACCAAAGTTTCATTAAACCATGGCATGAGCCACTATGTTCTTGTTGTTTATCGCCATGCATTCGCTACAGTGTCTATTGCCCCATTCGCCATTTACCTCGAGTGGTAATTTAACTATTCACAATTTAAACACACAAAAAAAAAATTATACATACAAAGAGTTCTATTAAATCCGTTTTCTTAATTTATCATATTGTAAAAGCATTCAACTTTAATTTGTGATTGTAGGAATCGTAGGCCCAAGATCACATTCTCATTATTCATGCAAATGTTTGTCTTGGGACTTCTCGGGCCAGTTATCGATCAAAACTTCTACTATGCTGGATTAAAGCTAACTTCACCAACCTTCTCGTGTGCTATGAGCAACATGCTTCCTGCAATGACCTTTGTTATGGCTGTCCTATGCAGGTATATACCTAAAAATACTAAAAAAATGGTTTAGCGTGTTTTTAATATTGTATAACTTACAAAGAAAAAAAACCTTCTTTTAGTGTGTAAAATATAATCTAACAAAGTGAATTGTTTGAAATAAAGGATGGAGATATTGGACATAAAGAAGGTTAGATGTCAAGCAAAGGTGATAGGAACCATAGTGACAGTAGCAGGAGCCATGTTGATGACACTGTACAAGGGTAATGTGGTTGAGTTGATTTGGACCAAACATGTGCACCCTCACTACGCCGAGACAACTTCTGCTGCGTCGGGCTCATCCGATAAAGATTGGGTTGTGGGATCTATTCTTCTTATTATTGCTACTTTTGCGTGGGCTTCGTTTTTCATCGTTCAGGTATTACATAAAATAAATACCTCAATTTATATACAATATATTAGGGAAATGAAATATAAAAACAATAACAACATTACCCAGTAAATCTCATACTTAGCAAGGCTAAGAGTAGGGTCTGGGGAGGGTGAGATGTAGGCAAACCTTACCTTTATCTTTTAGGATAAAGAAGCTGCTTCCAGAGAGACCCCTGGCTCGACAATCGACAAGCATACACTACTAAAAAAACTAATAAAGAGCTACTGAATTTATAAAAACAATGAAAGCGTGACGTAGTAAAACAAAGGTATATATACCATAAAAAAACAACATAACCCATAAAAACACAAATACAAGTCACCCATACGGACCTCCCCCTAGTGAAAGACAAAGTCTAAGCTCCTAGACCCACGCTACGATAGAACCAAACCCTCCCTACTAATCCTTAACCTTAATCTTGTGCCTCCACTCCACGAAGCCCTATCCTCAACCATGTCCTCAAAGTGGTGCATCTCTATTAAATCATGCGTAATCTGCTCATCCCAAGTTAGATGAAATATAAAAAACACCTCAAATTAATTTTCATGCAATTAGTGTACTTATAAGGGTTTAATTGGTTTTGCAGAATGTGACAATGAGGAGATACACTGCCCCTCTATCTCTCACTTGTTTGGTGTGCTTTATTGGCACTTTACAGTCCATTGCTGTTACTTTTGTAATGGAACACAAGCCTAATGTTTGGACTATTGGTTGGGATATGAACCTTCTTGCTGCTGCCTATGCTGTATGCATCTTTCTCTCTATGTGTGTGTATATATAATTAGATAATAATCTATTTCTTTCTTTCTCACTCTTCTGACTTGTTGGTTTGTTGTTCAATAGGGAATTGTGTCATCAAGCATAGCATACTATGTCCAAGGTCTAGTAATGGAAAAGAGAGGGCCAGTTTTTGTGACTGCTTTTAGTCCTCTAATGATGATCATTGTTGCAATCATGGGTTCTTTCATTTTAGCTGAAAAGATCTACATGGGAGGGTAATTACGTCTTTTTAACTCTTTACACGCATCTTGGTATAAGCGAAAGCGTATATATTTTTTTATTAACGAAATAAATTCTTTTGCAGTGTGATGGGCGCAATATTGATAGTGATTGGATTGTACTCGGTCCTATGGGGCAAATACAAGGAACACAAAGAGAAAGAGTTGGCGGAAGAGATACTCGACCCTGTGAAAGTTGTTTCAGGAAATAACAATACCAACATCATGGTTATTGATGATCCTGTGGCGAACGATATTGAGATGCAAAGGAACGAGATGAACAAATCAGTTGTCCCAATGATCGCAATCAATTCATCGATCGAGACACCCCCAATGATAGCCGTGCAAGCCCCAAAAGTGTAGCTAAGAAGTGAATTAATCAATTGAATGGGTGAAAAAAGAAAAAAAATAATTAGTAATGAAGGATTGATTATGTACAACTATAATAGATCAGGGGGTTGGAGGAGAAAAGCAAGGGCTTTTTTTGTAATTTTTGGGTTTCCTGATCATATCTATTGTTTAATGTTACTTTATGGAAAGATTAATGAAGATTCCATGGAATGAAATGAGATCTTTGTTGTTAAAACACATTTTGTCTTGTTTTAGTGACGTTTGATTCGAATCCCACTAAATTATTCATTCATTGTTAGTGTTTGATGTTTGTAAATCCATTTATCGTCTACGAGGGACCAAAGCATTTCTCTCCGTATAAAAGGGACCTGTCCAATATTCAATTTGTTTCGAATAAATCAATATATATTCGATCAGTTTTTGTTATAAAAAACTAATCATCAAATGTTATCTAAAATCATATTTCATCAGAAGTGTTTATGTCTGCTTTTTTGCGCAGTAGATTGTGAATGTCCATTTGTTTATCTTGATTTTTGGTTCACTTGAATTTTTATTCATGGTTGAGTTATTTCTTATTCATATATTTGTTTAGTTGACTTCTAAATAGGTAATACACAGAGATGTTAAAAAACTAAAACCTAACGAATATATCAGAAACACGAAGCATTTAGGATGGTTATATCTGATGTTTCCTGGGTATGAGACCGATCGAAAAAAAAGATATTTCGTGGGTATGAGACGGGTATGGGCTTAGCTGATACTCGACCCGATTACTCAAAACTATATATCCGTTTATCCAAACACATACCCGAAGAAGTTTTATATTAATTGTCTTTTAACTATTTTGGTAATATATCATTCTATTGACTTTGTTATTTGAAAAATAAACTTCTTTTCAAATGTACACGTTGATGACATTATTTATATTTATATGCTATGAAATATGTACGTATTGATTTTCTTACGATCATGAATAGGTGTTCTAGATAAGTATATCCATATAAATTAACAATAGTTACTATGTACTGATTTTGTATAAGAGAAAAAAAAGCAACTTATATAAGAACCGAAGAGAAGGTGGAAGTAGCTAGGCAGTTGATTATGCGAAATTAATAAAATGGAAGAAAACTAGTTTTATAAAGAGAAATATCACGTGTTAGAGCTTTGTATGACGTATGTTTGTATGCTCGAGGAGTCGAGTTTATAGATGTACATCATATATTGTAAAGCTTATCATTGTAATTAAATTTATTTTTTCCTCTTGTGAAATCTAAATGTGGATTTGATTCACATGGAAAAGATGGCTTGTTCTCATGGAAAACACTTCATCTATTCTATATTCCAAGTGTTGGATTTCTGCATCGATCGTACCATCCATAACACATTGGCATCTCACACTTTCTGTCTATCTATATAGAATCTCGATTTTATTCAATACACATACAAAGGGACATATACATGAATTTATGCTCATTTACATCAATTCAAAAATAAGATTAAAAGCATTTTATTTCATATGAAAGTGGATAACAAATTTCTTTTAGCTAGCTTCTCACCCCACACACTGTTCTTCAACACAAACTCTAAATTTTACACAAACTCGAATACTTTACATGGGTCGAATGATTGTGTCCTACAATGAACCTAGACATGACATGAGTTTTCCTTGGTTAATGTAATTCTTAACATAACCCGTTTACCAAACTTTTATTCTAATTTGTTTATTGCATAATAGTTCTCTAAAATTAAGTTTTTTTAATGTGTATTTCATTATGTTTAAACTATAATTTAATATAATGCTGATTTAATTCCTCATTTTTTTTGTTGGAAGAATTTTTTTTTTAATTTCCTCATTTATTTTTAAAAGTTTGAGATTGTACCTCATTTAGCATGTATTTGGATTAGTAATTATATCATATGGCTTAAATTTCCATAATCATTTATTAAAACATTGATCAAATTCTTATTCTATCAAATCTTTCAACAGCCACCACCAACCAAATTGTATCCAAACATTCCATCATTATTTTTTTTCTACCTGAAGAGATATGAGACCGCGCGAACGCACGGGCCCACATCTCAATATATGCCAGCACAACAGGCCTACGTGGACTTCTAGAAAGCGGCGCGGGACACCTCGTACCATGACAGCTAATGACCGACAAGGAAAGGGACGTCCAGCCAATCAGAGGCGTTTATTCCCTGCTCCATGATCGCCTGCAGGTACGAGGTACAGAATAGTACGAGAAAGGACAGACACAAGACACGTGGAACAATAGCAAAACGACAGCGCAACGAGTGACAACGGCCCAATCGTACAGCCAGCTGTCATTCCCCTTCCATCCAATCACAGGCGACCTCAGATGGCCTATAAATACCCTCTTAGGTCAGACGAAGAAGGGAATGAACAATCATTGAGAGAGCTACACATAGTTATGAGAAATAGATTATAGTCGAAGCGCTGTAACGATAGCTAATCCAGAGTCTTGTAACAGTCATTTGATTATTAATAAGAATCGTGTCTTTACTCGTACTCATATTCATAGTATATTGTTATATTGGTGTTTCTTCATTGGCGCCATCCGTCTATTTGAGCATCCAAGAACACTAAAAACTTCTATTTTTCAAGCACAATAACTATGTCTCTCATACCTCCATTGCCGAACTTCACCAATGCTAACTCAGACACCGACGTTGCCCAGGGAGGCACCGGCCAGTCTGGGAACAACACCGAGGTTCAGCAACAGGCGACAAACACGGGTCCGGTTGTCACCCCATCTTCGGAGACAAGACGGACCCCCTCTTTCCAGTTTCTTACAGAAACAAATCAGGCTTCCCCAGTTGAAAATGCCACGCCGATGGTTAGTCCGGAGGTGTGGTACGCTCAACAAAAGGAAGCCCTGAAACGTATCTACATACAGAAAATGAAAGAGCAGCAACTCAGAGAGACCGCCCGCACACTTTCTTACAGCGAAGGACCGTCCAACGCTGCAAGAAACAATGGTGGAAGTAACCATGACACAGACCCAACATGGAGAGAAGACTCGGATGAGTCCCAGAGTCGTTTCACCCGCGACATAAGCCAGCCCCTGAACAACACCGTTGTACGAGGGCACTTTATGACCGGTGACGACGACCTCACCAAAGCTTACTATCCTCCATCGTTCATGGAAAAGTCAAAATTCACTCCACGCATTGCGCTGACTCCCCTACCACCAAAGACAAAAATCCCAAGTACCTTGGGTAAATTTGATGGGACAGGGGATCCAGACGATCACCTGTGAACTTTTGAAGTCGCAGGGAAATGCGCGCAATGGAGCTTGCCAGCATGGTGTCACATGTTCGCGCAGACACTCACGGGTGCTGCGCGGGTATGGTTTGATAGCCTGCCAAATGGAAAGATAGACAATATCAAGGAACTGACCGATAAGTTCTCAGATCACTTCAGCCAGAACAAACGCATAGAGCGCGACTCAACTGACATCCTACAAGTAAGGCGGCGCGATAACGAGTCAATTGAAGATTACATCACTCGGTTCAATCGGGAGGCACTACAAATCGGGCCCATCGGTTTCGAACTCATGAAAGCAGCCTTCACGCAAGGGATAAGATGTGATTCCCTCATTTGCACCCTGGCCGGCTGTACTGGAATGCCCAACACATGGGACGAGATCATGAAAGGAGCCAAGACATATGCAAAAACAGAAAGGGAATTATCCGTCTGGAACCGAGTGCAAGCACCACAATACACCGAAATCCGAGCGCAAGCCGCGCGCTCAAGGCATGGTCGACAAGACAGAAGGGGAAGAGGCTCTGTTTGGAACAGACTCCAAGGAGGCGCCCAAACAGAGACCAAACCCACCGAAGTCCATGACCACAAGGGAAATACCCAGCATGATCACAGGTCAGGAAGAAGGAGTCAAAACAACTGGACTCCGCTCACAAAAACTCCAGCGCAAGTGCTGGCAACAGAAAACGTCACGTTCCCGGAGCCGAAGGTAATCAAACGAAGAGACAACCTGGACCCAGGGAAGTTCTGCGCATATCATCAGGATATAGGGCATGACACAGACAAATGTTACCAGCTAAGACAAGCAATTGAGAAGGCCCTGAAGTCAGGAAAACTTGGACATTTGTTGAAAAATGTCGAGCGCAAGCAGCAAGAGGGGCCACCCCAAAAGAAAATAAAAAATGTCAGTTTGATGATACACTCCGACAGACGGAAACAATCAAAGCGGAAGCCAGATCAAGTGGCAGAATGGCGGGAACAGCAGGTACAGTTCCCAACAGTAAAAGGTGGACCCTCATCCACCCGCGCACTAGCCATCACAGCCATCTTCGACCACTACGCTATGCTTTAACCTCCTAGACGAGGAAGACAAGCAGCGTTTGCGCCCAGTTAACTCACCGATCATGGGTTTCTCAAATGAAGTCATATCTCCACTCGGGGAAATCTCTTTCCGACTAACAATGGGAGATAAGGCACATTCAAGAACGGAAGACGTTACTTTCCTTGTCGTCCCCACGAAATCCAGATATGACATCATTCTGGGGCGCGAGGCAATGGCCGCTTACAACATGGTCCCCTCAACAATACATGGGGCCATCGGGTTTCCCACTCCGACAGGCGTAGCAATCATATGGGCCAACAGAGAGTGTGCCATGACAGAAGAGCCACACCCTGCCAAAATGCTAAAGGCCACTCCACGCACAGAACCAGAGAAGTGGGTCCTCAACCCCAAGTTCCCAGAGCAGACCGTGACACTAGGAGCAGCTATCTCCGAAAACATCCGAGAGCACCTAAAACAACTCCTGCGAAGAAACATAGATGTTTTCGCGTGGCAACCATCAGACATGGTGGGGGTCCCGCGAGAACTCGCCCAACACAAGCTCAATACATACCGTTCAGTTGAGCCAATTGCGCAAAAGCGCAGGAGTATGGGCGCCGAAAAAGCCAAAGCAATGAATGACCAAGTCAGTGAGCTGCTGAAAGCCGGAATTCTGAGGGAAACAAGATATCAAACGTGGGTTGCAAACCCAGTCATGGTCAAAAAGAGCAACGGAAGCTGGAGAATGTGTGTGGACTACACGGATCTCAACAAAGCTTGTCCAAAAGATTGCTACCCGTTACCAGAGATAGACCTTAAAAATCGACTCCCTCGCACCATTCAGATTCAAATGTTTCCTGGACGCCTACAAAGGCTACCATCAGATCCAAATGGCGCCGGAGGACGAAGACAAAACTGCTTTTCGAACAGACAAAGGTGTCTTCTGCTACACCAAAATGCCGTTCGGACTCAAGAATGCAGGAGCAACTTATCAACGACTGATGGATCGCGCATTTGCGCAGCAAATTGGCAGGAACCTCGAAGTCTATGTGGATGACCTAGTCATCAAGAGCAAAGAAGAGGATCAAATGATGAAAGACATTGAAGAAACCTTCAAACATCTGAAGCAGATCCACATGAAACTCAACCCGAGCAAGTGTGCTTTCGGGATGGAGGAAGGGAAATTCCTAGGGGTGATTGTCACCAAAGACGGTTTCCGGCCCAACCCAGAAAAAATCCAAGCTATAGCGCAAATGCCATCCCCATCAACACTTAAGGAAGTCCAAACTCTGAACGGACGTTTGGTAGCCATCAACAGATTCCTCTCCAATCACGCAACCAAGTCAATCCCGTTCATTGAAACATTGAAAAGCTGCCTTAAAAAGAATCAGTTCAAATGGACCAGCGAAGCAGAGAAAGCGTTTCAAGACATGAAGGACTGCCTAATGGATCTCCCCACTCTCACTGCACCATTACCAAGGGAGCCTCTGACAATGTATCTCTGCGCCACAGAACGAGCTGTAAGCGCGGTACTGATGGTCGACCGCAAGCTGGTCCAAACTCCAATCTACTATATCAGCAGAGTCTTAACGGACGCAGAGACAAGATACACCACCATGGAAAAATTGGTGCTAGCGCTAGTGCACGCTTCGCGTAGGCTGGGTCGATATTTCCAGGGCCATCCAATAAATGTGCTGAGTGACTATAAGCTGAACAACGTACTATCAAAGCCAGAGCTATCAGGAAGGCTAGCCAAATGGGCCACCGAGCTGGGCGAGCACACCATTTTCTACAAATCCAGAACAGCAATCAAAGGGCAAATCCTGGCAGACTTTATAGCTAAAGTACCTCAAGAAAAGGTAGAGGAATGCAAAGCAGAGCAAGGCCCACAGCCACAATGTGAGGACAAAGCGATCTGGAACCTGTAAACTGACGGAGCTTCCAATGATGATGGCGCGGGAGCAGGAATCCGTCTCGTCCACCCTGACGGGGCGGAATTCACCTACGCGATCCGGCTTGAGTTCAAGACGACAAACAACGAAGCTGAGTACGAAGCTTTCCTTGCAGGGCTACGCATCGCGCAAAAAATAGGCGCCAAACACGTCTTTGTGCACGTAGACTCGATGTTAGTGGCAGGGCAGATCACCGGGAAGTATGACGCCAAAGACCCATCCATTGTAACATACCTCCAACATGCAAAAGAGCTAATGAGTAAATTCTCAAGCTGTACCGTCGACCACATCAGTCGCAGTCAAAACAAGCCAGCAGACGCTCTAAGCAAAATGGCGTCCACAAATTTCGGCCATCTAGCAAAAGAGGTCCGCGTTGAGGTGCTAACCGAGCCATCGGTTCCACCTAAAGAGGTCCATGTAATCCAAACCGGCATTGACAGCTGGATGACCCCAATCACTTCCTATCTCACCACGGGCGCACTCCCAGACAAGCGCGCTGAAGCCAAGAAGATACAACACAAAGCGCTACAGTACCAAATGCAAGATGGAGTGTTGTATCGGAAATCGTATTTGGGGCCATTGTTGAGATGTGTCGACGGAACAGACGCAGATTACCTAGTCAGAGAGATACATGAGGGAATATGTGGGATACACGCGGGGCCGCGCATGGTCGTTGCAAAAATCATGAACGCCGGCTATTACTGGCCTGGCATGCACCTTGACGCGCTCAAAATCATACGACGCTGTGACTCTTGCCAGCGCCATGCGCCAAACACCATGCGTCCCAAGAATGATCTCATACCAGTGACATCCGCTTGGCCTTTCCAGAAATGGGCCATCGACATTATGGGCCCATTCCCGATGACCACGGGCAAAAGAAGGTACCTGATCGTCGCGATCGACTACTTCACAAAATGGATAGAGGCCAAACCACTGGCAGAAATCAACACAAGTCAAGTGAAGAAGTTCATCTGGGAATTCCTTATATGTCGCTTTGGGCTACCAATGGAGATTGTCACAGATAATAGAACCCAATTCGTGGACAAAGGGCTCCTAAAGTGGTATGCAGACCTACACATCAAGCCCATCTTTACATCAGTCGCGCATCCACAGGGTAACGGGCAGGTGGAACGCGCGAACAGAAGCATCGTTGAAGGAATCAAGGCAAGGTTAGGAACCAAAGGAAAGGCTTGGGCAGAGGAGCTACCGAGCGTGCTATGGGCTAACCGAACATTGACAAAAACGAGCACCGGTGAGACTCCGTTCAGCCTAACCTACGGCTCCGAGGCGGTGATACCAGCCGAAATAGGGTGCCCATCAGCAAGAGTCCTCTCAACGAACTACACCGATAACGACAAAGAGCTGCGCACCAACCTAGACCTGCTCAAGGAACGCCGAAACCTAGCAGCGATAAAAGAGGCCAACTACAAAAGGCAGCTGGAAAAATACTACAACGCCAAGGTTAAGCTCAACACCTTCAAGACAGGTGATTTCGTCCTCCGGAACAACGAGGCAAGCGGGGCGCTACCACAAGGCAAACTCACCCCCACCTGGGAAGGCCCATACCGCGTCACCGAAGTACTTGGCAAAGGAGCTTACAAGCTATCGACGCTGGAAGACAAGCTGATCCCGCGAACATGGAACGCAGCATAGCTGAGAAAGTGTTATATGTAATTGTTATGCGTACTGTAATGAAGGCTATTTAGCCATTTAATATGACGAACGTTCTTTTCTTACCTCAAACATCTATTCTGTTAAAAATCCATTCATTACACACGCAACGAAACAACGACATAGACAACACACGTTGTATGGTTAAGATACAACGCGCAAACCAAACATTGTATGGTTAAGATACAATGTCTAAACTAAACAATTGCACTGATAATTCGCAATTTCTTAAACTACACGTTGTATGGTTAAGATACAAAGCGCAAACCAAATATTGTATGGTTAAGATACAATGTCTAAACTAAACAATTGCACTGATAATTTGCAATTTCTTAAACTACACGTTGTATGGTTAAGATACAACGCGCAAACCAAAAATTGTATGGTTAAGATACAATGCCTAAGCTAAACAATTGCACATTTGCACTGTTAATTTGCAATTTCCTAAACTACGCGCTGTATGGCTAAGATACAGCGCGCCACCTAAACATTGTATGGGTAAGATACAATGTCTAAACTAAACAATTGCAATGCTAATTTGCAATCTCTTAAACGCGCGTTGTATGGCTAATATGCAACGCGCACCATAAACATTGTATGGCTAAGATACAATTTCCTAAAATCGAAAACTGTAATGCTACTTCGCAATTCCTTAAACGCGCGTTGTATGGCCAAGATGCAATGAGCACTCTAAACGTTGTGTGGTTAAGATACAGCGTCTCAAAACCTAAGGATTGCACTGCTAACCTGCAATCTACTTAAACACGCGCTGTATGATTGTGATATAGCGCGCATCCTAGACGTTGCATGATTAAGAAACAACGTCTCGTAAACTAAGATTTCCACTAACAATCTGCAACTTACCTAAACGGTCATACGAAACGCGCTGCACAACTAAACCGCAGCATAAACACGTAAGCGTGGAACAAACACTATACAGCAACCAAAAGCATAGGACATACAACGTCCGATAGCCACAAATTACATAACAAAAATATAAATAAAGGTAAACTTTCATTAAAATGACATATTACAAATTGTTGTTTCTTAAACCATTACAGACCCTGAGAAAAACAAAAGTACAGCTAGTCTATGACGCCGCGCCCTCATCGGACGCGTCACTGTACTCACCCTCGGAGTCAGACAAATCCAGTTTCTCGCTAGGCCCAGGCTCTTCACCACCACCCTGAGGACCCCCATCTGTCTTCTTCATGGCATACTTGCTCCTGGTACGTGTTAGACCTTGCTTCTCAAAAGACGATCGCAAATTATAACAAGTCGGCTGATCCCGGTGACTCACAACAAAGTCAACCAGCTCAACGTTCAAGCGATCGTACTCTGAAGTTTTCTTCTCAAACAGCGCGTCCAGGTCTTTGTTGTACAGAGGGAACTCCTCCAGCGCCTTTCCGTCCTTCGCATGCTGGTAGCCCTCCAAAAATCCGGCCTTACGCCCCCACCAATTTCGCAGCAGCGTTAACCGCAGCCACAGCCTGGCGCGCTTCATCACAATTCTTCACGTGATAAGCAACCTATAAAAAAATGGAAAAACACTTGTCAATAACAACTCAAAAAGGAAAAGAGGGAGGCGGTAGGACGCAAACAAAGACAAACCTCAGGGACGCAGCAGGTCATGAGCCACTCGCGGTCCTCATGCGCGAGGCGCGCCTCATCACGAACATCCAATGCCTCACCCTCAAGCTCGGCATTTTGCTGCTCCAACTACAAGTTGGTCTCTTCTAACTCCGCCAACTTACCCTCCACCTCTGCGATTTTAGCATCCTTCTCCCTGAGCAGTTCACGAGCATCGATCAAGGCATCACTGTAACAACCCGGTAGTAGGGCCCAAAATTTTTCGCGTCTAAACGTATAGTAACAAATAAACCAATAATAAAGTAATTATGTACGAAGCCGAACCAATGAGTTACTTAGTTATTTAACGGGGAGAATATTATTATACACGTGCGAGACTGAACCGACACCCGATAACGAACCCAAACCCGGACCCGAACCCGACACGGTGAGTCACCAAGGGAGGACACTTGTCCTCCCCTTGTGGTGACAACACCACTCTAAAACCATTAAATGGTTAATGGTTTTAGAAAACCATTTAACCTCATGTATTATAAAAACCCAAACCCACTTCTTGTTTGCCTGCTTTGTTAAAACTCACACACACATACACTAGTTCTAGAGAGAGAGTCCAGGAGGAAGAACAAGGAGTCCGACCACCGCCACAGTGGCTGAGCCACGGCGGCGCTGCTACCCCTGCTACCATATCACAAACGACACACAAATTATAACTGGTATACTTAGACAATTGGACATGAACTTGGAACCCATAAGACCGACATAAATCTTAGCGACTAGCGTATGCCATAACATGAGTAGACGAACTTGGATATGAAGCATAAACATGATGCCTTAGAGACTTTAGGTTCGACATCTTGGACGTCGAAGGCTAAGACGCAACTTAAATATAACAACTCTTAAATACACGTATGTAGACCTTGCGCGCCTAATGACTTGGATCCCTTAAACAATATTACCGAAACATAAACTTTCGACATTGGGACTTAGCACTAGATTTGGATATTGTAATATAAGATTATTGGAACAAGACCTCAGACATAGTTAGAACCGACATACCTAAAACATAATTAGAGTACATAAACACTATTAGGACGGATACTAAGTTTATAATACCTAGGACTCGGAATTAAGAGGCAAACTTAATATTAAGGAATATGAATACGAGTACACAATGTATACGGTGACTAGACGCCATCTCTAGACTGTAACCATTACTTAGTAAGTACGAATGTATAAACTTGAAACCATTGGGAAATATAAATATATGATAGATGAAATACACTAATACATACACACCAAGGTCTGAAATAACAGAAAGACGTGGAGTTACATTAGATAGAACCATACGCTCGAGCTCGTCCCCACGCGTAACCATTAATTAATAAAAACCAAGACTAATAATGTTTGCCGACTTAGGATTCGACCAGGAGAATACCCGTACGAGATATCAGACGCTTCGGTTGTTATAAACTATTCATGTGCATTACTTCCAGGTGAGTTCGTGTACTTCCCCTTTTTGTTTTACTATTTTGGGGTGAATACATGCTTGTGCGTCTAAACTGTTTTGTGTATAAAATTACTTGATGTGACAAGGGCTCCCAAAACCAGATGCACACTCATTAACCCAAGGGAGTTGGGCCACTTAATGTATGGGTAGTACTACTTGGGGAATCCCCCACGCACAGTGGATCCGGAAGCCCGGAAAACCCTCCATTGAGGTCTGCGGACCGTTGCGGCATATGTTATGCCGTAGGGAATCCATAAAGGGAGTAGATGGATTCCGTGTTAGGATTGAGGTGTGACTTGTACATCACTGTGTGTTTTGAACTGTGTAAACTATGTTTTCGAACTGTTAACCTGTTTTAGATTTATTTAACTACTTACACGGACTCACCAGCATAATTGCTGACCCAAACTCTTTTAAGCATGTGTTCAGGTACTGCATTTGGATATTCTTGAAGACAAGGTATACGATTGCTTGTGTGGATTAGAGCTTGTTATGGTAGAAGATTCAAGATGCTAGCGTATCGGTTTAGAGCATCTAGAGCTAAGCATGGTTTGAGATTTGGATTGACTAGCGGATCATTTCCTATCGACTGCTTCGACGGCCGCCGCGTTTCGTCCCTGCATAGATATTAGTCTATTTAATTGAGTTATGTATTTATGTTTTCGGATTAGAATTTGTATTTGACACTAAATATTAATCATCGTTGCTTCCGTTGTGCAAGTCTGTTACCAATCTGTCATTTCGACCAGCCCCCACCTGGTCGGGTTGTTACAGATGGTATCAGAGCAACGGTTGTGCCGAAATAGGATATCTCCCGATATCCTATACCACACCAGGACAACTTAGAGAACTTAGCGGTTAAGGCTCTAAGACTACCTAGCTAGGGAATGCTTTGAAATTACATAAGACTAACCAGAGTAAGAAACAAAGTAAGTCGAAACTCGAGTACCTGAACACGCTAGAATGCTTGTAAGGACTTGGAACCAGTTTGACTAGTGAGCGGACTTTGTGAGATACGAGAATGATGACTACAACGGAGATTACTAGAATAGTTCCGTGAGGTAAATTGACGATTACACTTGACGTCATGTAATTGTGAATTTACTGGCACGAAAAAGTTCTAAGAAATCCGAAGAGTCGCCAAAATTGTGAGTATTGACTATAATGACTATAGACTTATAAGAAAATGGACAGCGAGATAGTCGTAACCAAATACATGATATACTTGTGTGACTAGAACCGATATGTTTTGTGACTCGGCGTAGTATACACATATACTTGACTTTATGACCAAGGTGGTATTTATTTCTAAATATTTATATACGCGTAACTATTAGTGAATAATATTGTGAATGACTAACTTTTCATGTCTAAGGTGTATGCTAGCCATAAAAATCAGGTATCTCGCCAAGGATTTGGCGCTACAATTTGAAAGAGCCCGAAATACCAAGAAGCAATTCGATCAACTTAGCGATTACACAAACCGATAAGTTTTACTTTTACCCAAATAGATATCGCCTACTTTACTATTATGAAATTCTGGTTCACGAATACATAACCGTAAGAATTATACATATACATCCACCTATTGGCTAAGGCCAAAAGTTACGGGCTTAACCCTTGATTACTAAATTTCCCATTCGAACCTAAACAATTTAAGCTAGAAATAGAGTCTTGAGATTTGTAGTATCATAGTATAATTTAGAGGAGAGGCCTAAGTGAAAATAGAAATACCAATAAACCATGTTCATGGGTGTATGCATACTGTGGCTACTTAATCCGGTGACCCGAAGAAACTAGGATTGAACACTACATGAAGTATTCCTAAGGATGATACGTGTTTCGTCGCTTTGATACCCATGATGTCGTTAGAAATTATTGTCAAAACCTTTGGATTAAGCTTTATAACTATCTAGTATAATGATGAATTCTCCATAGGAAACATATTAGAATTATACACGGTAGGCTCTAACGGGGGGAGTGAACCTAAATACGACGGCAACTACACATAAGACGCGTCACGTATAGGTCGATATTACTAAGATTTGACCAAATCGCTTCAGTTTACAATTTAAATTGTAAGATAAATCCTAAGGGATGTCACAAAAATTACTCGCAGGGCCAAGATCGCCCTTTATAAGTTTAGAATACCATATTGTTTATACCCACTTTTAGCATAATACCACACCTCATATATTGTAACATCAAAATATTGTAAGAAAACGCTCATTATGCGAATATACACCAAGATTCATGAAAAAGGAAGTTTAGAAAATAGTCCCCACGTAAGCATAAAAGCTAGCAAGAGTGACTTGTTTTAAAGAGCATATGACTACATCATAGCGTTTGACTTACGAAAACAAGGTTATTAAGAACTAGTACCTAGTGGAGCACACATATAGGAATTCTAGACTAAGACAACTATAAGAACCATAATTGAGGTACAATCATGACACCTATATTGCAGAATCATCACCCTTTTTCATCAGTTAGATTTAGATATAGAATTTTTATCAAATTTTTGCGGAGATTTTCAGTACGTTCAAGATGTATCATTGGTGTGGTGGGTTAGCTGCGGTACACCCTATACATAAACACCAGTGGTACATCAAAAATGGAACTGAGAATCAAACCAAGAACAAACCATGAACCGTTAAATGTATAAACCGTTAGTTTTAAACCTAAACATAGTGGGAGGCTTAGTGTGGAACCATAGGTTTAAAAAAATAATTATATACGCACGAGTGTGTAAACTTGAACATCAAATCCAGGTATGGAATATAGTGAATAGGTTCAATGGATAGCTCAAAATAATTCCGAGGACGGAATTCTATTAACGGGGGGAGAATGTAACAACCCGGTAGTAGGGCCCAAAATTTTTCGCGTCTAAACGTATAGTAACAAATAAACCAATAATAAAGTAATTATGTACGAAGCCGAACCAATGAGTTACTTAGTTATTTAACGGGGAGAATATTATTATACACGTGCGAGACTGAACCGACACCCGATAACGAACCCAAACCCGGACCCGAACCCGACACGGTGAGTCACCAAGGGAGGACACTTGTCCTCCCCTTGTGGTGACAACACCACTCTAAAACCATTAAATGGTTAATGGTTTTAGAAAACCATTTAACCTCATGTATTATAAAAACCCAAACCCACTTCTTGTTTGCCTGCTTTGTTAAAACTCACACACACATACACTAGTTCTAGAGAGAGAGTCCAGGAGGAAGAACAAGGAGTCCGACCACCGCCACAGTGGCTGAGCCACGGCGGCGCTGCTACCCCTGCTACCATATCACAAACGACACACAAATTATAACTGGTATACTTAGACAATTGGACATGAACTTGGAACCCATAAGACCGACATAAATCTTAGCGACTAGCGTATGCCATAACATGAGTAGACGAACTTGGATATGAAGCATAAACATGATGCCTTAGAGACTTTAGGTTCGACATCTTGGACGTCGAAGGCTAAGACGCAACTTAAATATAACAACTCTTAAATACACGTATGTAGACCTTGCGCGCCTAATGACTTGGATCCCTTAAACAATATTACCGAAACATAAACTTTCGACATTGGGACTTAGCACTAGATTTGGATATTGTAATATAAGATTATTGGAACAAGACCTCAGACATAGTTAGAACCGACATACCTAAAACATAATTAGAGTACATAAACACTATTAGGACGGATACTAAGTTTATAATACCTAGGACTCGGAATTAAGAGGCAAACTTAATATTAAGGAATATGAATACGAGTACACAATGTATACGGTGACTAGACGCCATCTCTAGACTGTAACCATTACTTAGTAAGTACGAATGTATAAACTTGAAACCATTGGGAAATATAAATATATGATAGATGAAATACACTAATACATACACACCAAGGTCTGAAATAACAGAAAGACGTGGAGTTACATTAGATAGAACCATACGCTCGAGCTCGTCCCCACGCGTAACCATTAATTAATAAAAACCAAGACTAATAATGTTTGCCGACTTAGGATTCGACCAGGAGAATACCCGTACGAGATATCAGACGCTTCGGTTGTTATAAACTATTCATGTGCATTACTTCCAGGTGAGTTCGTGTACTTCCCCTTTTTGTTTTACTATTTTGGGGTGAATACATGCTTGTGCGTCTAAACTGTTTTGTGTATAAAATTACTTGATGTGACAAGGGCTCCCAAAACCAGATGCACACTCATTAACCCAAGGGAGTTGGGCCACTTAATGTATGGGTAGTACTACTTGGGGAATCCCCCACGCACAGTGGATCCGGAAGCCCGGAAAACCCTCCACTGAGGTCTGCGGACCGTTGCGGCATATGTTATGCCGTAGGGAATCCATAAAGGGAGTAGATGGATTCCGTGTTAGGATTGAGGTGTGACTTGTACATCACTGTGTGTTTTGAACTGTGTAAACTATGTTTTCGAACTGTTAACCTGTTTTAGATTTATTTAACTACTTACACGGACTCACCAGCATAATTGCTGACCCAAACTCTTTTAAGCATGTGTTCAGGTACTGCATTTGGATATTCTTGAAGACAAGGTATACGATTGCTTGTGTGGATTAGAGCTTGTTATGGTAGAAGATTCAAGATGCTAGCGTATCGGTTTAGAGCATCTAGAGCTAAGCATGGTTTGAGATTTGGATTGACTAGCGGATCATTTCCTATCGACTGCTTCGACGGCCGCCGCGTTTCGTCCCTGCATAGATATTAGTCTATTTAATTGAGTTATGTATTTATGTTTTCGGATTAGAATTTGTATTTGACACTAAATATTAATCATCGTTGCTTCCGTTGTGCAAGTCTGTTACCAATCTGTCATTTCGACCAGCCCCCACCTGGTCGGGTTGTTACAATCACGGCGCTGATCCAGCTTTTCATTCAACTCAACAATTTTCCGGGACGCATCAGCATACAGCTGTTCAGCCTCTTGTTGCTTCTGTGCCGCGATCTCCAACGTCCTGTTGGTTTTCACGCACGCAGAAGCCCATTGCTGCTCCCGCTCAGACAAATGCTTCTCCAACTTATCGCGACCCTCGCGAAACGTGACAGCATCCCACTTAGCACGTTTCAGTTCAAGGGCCAGCCGGTCACGTTCCGCACAAACTTCGTTGAACTTGTTGTCGAATTCTTCACGCTCATGAGTAAGGAAGCCCCATTGGCGGGCTATCTCAGCGGAAGTAGACAACAGATTAGCCAAGCTCATCATGTTGACCTCCAACAACTCCTGGCGAGGCCGCGTGGCTTGATGCTCGCGCTCCGCGGGAGGGACAACATTACCCAGCAACTCCGTGCAGCTGCTAACATCTACGAACCGAGCGCCCGTAGTCAACCCCCATGCGGGGACAAAAATATCCTCATCATTAAACTCCCCACCTTTAAGGCTGGCCCCAGAAAAGCCAACTTCAGACTCCGGCAACGGCCTCTTTTCATTGGAGTCGTCGTCCATGATCTGCACCCCTCGCATATCGCCCTCGCTGATATCAGGCAGCGATACACGCTGAGTCTCTAGCTCCAACCCAACCGACACATTAAGGTCAACTGGGGGGGGTTGGACAGGAGGCTCATGTGTTGGCGATGTCTGACGCGGTGGGGATACGTCAGTAGTATCACGCGGCGGCGACGGAGGAGGAGGAGTCTTTGGTTCAGGAGATTGAACTGGCGGGGTGACAACCCGCCTATCAGGAGAAGGAGTCTTCTCCGCCTCAGTCGGGTTCACCAAGAACCCCTCGTGGACTGACGCCTCAGTAACATGGCTAGGCGCCCCATCACCCATCAGGTCAGCTGCAAAACACAAAGACAACAAAATAAGAAAGTGAAACATGTCCAAGTAAAATATCAATGCGCCAACAAAAAGCACATACCTAGCAGGCTGTCTTCGGCGTTGTGCACCAAATCGCCCAATTTCAACTTTTTCCCCGCAAGGGACAACGAATCACTAGCGCCGGCCCCCTCCGTCGAAGACTTTTTGGACTTGCTCCGCCTCGAGCGCTTCTTCTTTTGAGGAGTTGGTTGAGGGGCGGGCTCAGTCAACACAGTCTCCACATTCACAGGCGCACGCAGTACAACGCCCTCCGCCATATCCTTGAGCGAGGCGGACCCTTCATCCGTGAACGCATCTGAAAGTTCAACGTAGCTTCGTTCAATAGGATTGTAATTTTGAAGATACCTACTAACGACCTCATGGTCCAAAATAAAAACAAAGTCTTCACCTCCAGCAGCACCCTGCGCCACCCCCGACCTTGGCTGTCGCACTCTCCGGAGGATAAAATCATCAACCTCCGTCTCTTCTCCAATGTCGTCCACAACGAACGTAGGCACCAACGACCCCTCGCTTCCGCCTGCTGACGACACACGCGGGGAAGAAGATGCGCCAGAGTCAGAGGACTCATCACTCGATATAACAATAAATGGATAACCCGTCCGCAGGAACATGTTAACAGGCGAAGGGTTATCAAAAATAGCAGAGGACTCACCTGCTTCAGTTATCCGCAGCTGCGCGGTGGCACCCTCCTGTGCCACAGTGTCTAACTCAGGGCGGACAAGTGTGTCCCAAGCCTTCTCCAACACATAGAGCTCATTATCAGCAAGCTCTTTAAAGGCGAAGCCCATGTTATCACCCCCCAGCAACAAGCTATACAAACACTCAACATTTGCGCACAAATAACAACAAAAACAACAGATTCAGTATAATCAAGGACAAACTCCAAGCGTGCATATTAACCAAGGAAACATACCTTTCCCATCCTCAGTCAGATGAGGATTGCGCCCTTGGATGTCGTACTTCATACTCATCCCAGCCATCACCAAAGCAGTCTTAGGGATCTCACATAAATCCACTGGGTGCGCAGTAAGCGTTTTGAACCAGTCCTGATCTTTGTAGTCTATCAAGACGGCCTTAGCAACTCCCTCATCAGGGTTCAACCGGCCCATCTCTATGGGAATAACACCCGCGTTGATCCAAAAGAATTTTGGCTTCCAGTCACGGAAGCTCTTCATACCAGCCTTGGCACAGGGAGAAACCCCTGTGCGTGGCCGGCAAGACAACCAGCTCTCAACGAAGCATAGGGAGTAAAAAACATAAAACATGTCAACTAAAGGTTCGACCTTCTGAGAGTGACAGCAAAACTCGAAGAACATCAACCGCGACATCAACCCAGGATGGATCTGGTTAATATGCACACCAACAGTCTGAATAAATGTCCTCAAAAACCGGGTCATCGGAACCCTAAAGTTACAATCCTTAAAATATGTGGCATATAGCCCAACTTTGCCGACCGGAGGCTCTAATATGGTCTTATCAGGGGCAGGAGCCTCAACACCATAACTGGACGGAAAGCCATATTCTTTCCTAAATTTTCTAAACTCCCCTTTCGCCCACACCGCCGTAACCTCACCGGCATGGGGTGGCCCTTTCTTGGAACCGTCATCTCCCTTTCTGGAGCCCTTACGCTTTTTCTTTGGGATATGAACAATATTCTCCATCACAGAAAATTCAAGGTTCTTTGAAAATAAACTAAACTTTTTTGCAAGAAAATGGAGGAAAATTTTTTCTAAGGGTGGAATGCAAGTGTAAAAGAGAAGAATGACAAATAAGGCCTTATATATGCAGGTCACGTGCCACAGACGGTTACAGTCGTGTGGCACGACCCGCCAATCAGAATACGACACGTCAGGAGAGAGAGAATAAGGGAGCATGCGAAACGACAGGTTGGTCCCACCTCCTCTCTGCAACAGTACAACCGTCAGAGACTTTTCGGCTACCAACCTGTCCCATCCGCCTTGCGCCCTGACACATCTGATGTGTGCATTAATTACTGACGTGCGCACCAGGCCCACTTGCAACACAACTGCGCATCGCGCACCTAAACGTTGACAAACAAAACAAATAATAGCAAATACACCGGGTTTCTTTTTTCTTTTTCTTTTCTTTCCTTTTAGTGCAGCGCCCTGCATGCAACGCATACAGAACACTACACTGGGGGGACTTGAAGAGATATGAGACCGCGCGAGCGCACGGGCCCACATCTCAATATATGCCAGCACAACAGGCCTACGTGGACTTCTAGAAAGCGGCGCGGGACACCTCGTACCATGACAGCTACTGACCGACAAGGAAAGGGACGTCCAGCCAATCAGAGGCGTTTATTCCCTGCTCCATGATCGCCTGCAGGTACGAGGTACAGAATAGTACGAGAAAGGACAGACACAAGACACGTGGACCAATAGCAAAACGACAGCGCAACGAGTGACAACAGCCCAATCGTACAGCCAGCTGTCATTCCCCTTCCATCCAATCACAGACGACCTCAGATGGCCTATAAATACCCTCTTAGGTCAGACGAAGAAGGGAATGAACAATCATTGAGAGAGCTACACATAGTTATGAGAAATAGATTATAGCCGAAGCGCTGTAACGATAGCTAATCCAGAGTCTTGTAACAGTCATTTGATTATTAATAAGAATCGTGTCTTTACTCGTACTCATATTCATAGTATATTGTTATATTGGTGTTTCTTCACTACCATTCATGCCGCACTTATTTGTATTTTGTAAAGCAAAGTTTGCCACGATCAGTGGAGAAATGCAAGTAGATTGGTGCAAGTCTCATTCGAATTGGTTTAGTTGTGGTTTTAAAACATAAAAAAAAGCCACTTTTGGAATGTGGTTAACCTGCAAGGATGTCACTAATTAAACCTTGTTAATTAAGACATGAATGTGCGACATCGGTTCTCCACGTAACTTTTTATAATAAAAGCATAAAACTATACCCAATTTCCATGTTTACAGCAAATGTACATATGCACTTGTCCAAAAATTTGAGGTGGTGATATATAAAATTGGGGTTTTAGCTACTTTTGTATAAATATAACAATTAGTAATTGGGATTTTAGAAATACAAAAAACGTTTAAATTTATTGTGTTCGTTAACGTCCGTTTATGTTCGTTCATGAACTGTTCATTTAGGTTTCAAACTAACGAACATAAACGAACACGAACATGACAAATTTTTTAATGAACGAACACATTATGTGTTCGTATTCGTGTTCGGTTAAAGTTAAATGAAAAAACACGAACACGCCTTTGTTCGTTTTTGTTCGATTCGTTTACAGGCCCTAGAAACCACATTTACAAAGAAATACAAATACAAAGAGGGATACTCAAGTCTGATTCGTGAAGCATTTATATATGTTACGTATTTTTATATCATTAACATGCATGAAGACCCATATCTAACTATCTAAGAAAAATGAGTAATTTCACGAAAGTTGTTAATTAACTAAAAAGCCATAGTTTTTGCTTTTTAATATTTTTATATAAAACGCTAAAAACGTGAAATTATGAATTTAAGTTTATTACTAGAGGGAATGCCCGCGCGTTGCCGCGGGTAAGCTTGGGCTAGGTCGTATCGAATCACATACTAAAAAGATAAATTAAATTATACAATTCATAATAAAATTTCGTCTATATTAATTAGAAATACATGACGGAATACAAAATATCTATCTCAAAGGATTTTTATTTTTTTAAATCTAGTCATAAGGTGATAAATTATAATAAAACTAAGGGTAAGGTGATTAAATTGATAAAACTGAAAATATAGTATAAAAGTTATTTCATAAATAAAAATAAAGTTACAATTTATGTAATTTATTTTTTTATTATACATTCAGTGTTTGTGTGGTGTGAATTTCGATTTTCATAGTCATCACAACTACATAAATTTCTTTTGCAACAAGTGTCTATATGATTATTGTTGTAATTCAAATATTTCAAACAACTATATAAATTTTAAAGGAAAACTAACTTGAAAATTTGATAAACCAAAAAACTATAAAATTCAAAGCTATGCAACTTCCAATGCATAACTTACCTATACTTTATTGTGTCAGAAGTTCTTATGTACTTTAACAATTTAATTAAAAAATAGTTAAAAAGAAGAAAACAACAATACATCATTTATCTTCTTCCTCTTCACTAATCTAATTCTTTCTTTATTTGCTCTTTCATTTCACTTCAGCTTGCTAGGGGCGGTGTCAAAATTTTATGGGGTGCGCTCGGGGTTTTCACGTACGTATAACACTAAACTTTTTTTTTCAAGGGGGCGGCCGCCCACCTTGGGATGGCAGTGGGTCCGCCCCTAATGAGTTTACTCTACTCCGCCTTTCTTTCCTTGTCGAAACTTATGAAAACTAGAAACACACAAAAAGGAGTTTCACCTATTCCGAAAAATATATATAGATTACTAAAAACACAACAATTTATAGGAATAAACGAACCTTCGACAAAGACGAATTCGAACAACACCATCAACCGCACCGCTCCTTGGCTGCTATGATTTAAACCCACCACACCATGTTGCCCTGATGAAATGAAGAACATATGAATTTACTGACCATATCAAACCAAAATCAATTCACTTGCCATGTCAAACCAAAATCTAACATATGAAAAAAACCAAATTTTCCCGGTATATATAAGCATGAGGCATCCCTTCCTAATAATAATAAAAAAAAAGAGAAGACTATAACAGTAAGAAAACAAACAGCCAAACTCTTGGTCGACCAGCATTGAAGAGAGCATGAAGTTTAGAGTTTATGAAGGGGGTTACATATGAAGATGGTTATAAAGTGTGTATTAAACACATATACAATTAGCATTAAAAGTTGTATATGAGGGTATAAAGGGAAGAAAATGACCAAAAGTTAGTCATTTGTGAAGGGACCTTTAGACTCCCATCTTAATCACTTGATAAAATTACCTTTGTAGTCATCTCTCCTCCTTAATAATGTAACATAGATAATCACAGAGGACCTTATAATGATAATAAATTATATTAAATAAAACATTATTTAGTTAATGAATGTTAATATATATATATATTTTACACACACATTTTTTTTATGTGTTACATATGGGATTTATTTATTTTCTTAAAGGGGCGCGTATATTTGAGTTTTTAGTATAGTTTGTAAATTGTAAATAGATTTGAATAGTACTTTTATTATTATTTTATTGATTTTATTATGTTAAATATATATAGTTTAATAAGAAATAATATAATAGTGTAGTGGTGGAGTGATTTGTGGTGCTTATGTGTCTTTGAGGTATTGGGTTTAAAACCTGTTTGAGTCTTTTTTTTTACAACACTTATTTATATATAAATATATATGATTCAATAAGAATTAACAAAATAGGTCCCGTGATTCCAGCCCAGTTGGTTGAGGATGTGAGGGTTTACTCCCTAAGGGAGGTTCCCGCACGGGGTCCCGAGTTCGAATCCCACTGGTGGCATAAATGCCCCATGTGGGTGTGACCTAGGGATGTGTTATTCCAGCTCTGCTTCGGTGGGGTGCCGATTCAAACCCGGGTGGCTTGACTTCCGCAAAAAAGGGTTGAAGCAAGCTAATGGGTTTCCAACTGATCTACACCTTTCAAAAAAAAAGAATTAACAAAATAGGGTAGTGGTGGAGTGGTTTGTGGTATATGTATGTTCTTTGAGATCTTGTGTTTGAAATCCGTTTCAAACATGACATTTTTTTTCCAACACTTATTTATTTATAAATACATATATGATTATATAATAATTAATTAACTAAATGACTTGATGGTGGAGTGGTTTGTGGTGTATTTGTATGGTTTGAGGTCTCAGGTTCGAAACCGGTTTGAAACATTAGTTTTTTTTTTTTAAATAAAACAATTACGAAAAACGCGCAACGCGCGTGTATTTATACACCTAGTTCTATTAACATTGATTGCTATAAAGTATTGTACCTATCATGCAATAAAATAAAGGTTTATCAACTTATAGAACATTGGAAGATTTGAAGGATATTGATATTTGATTGTCTCTTTATGCTCGCAAAAGTAGCATCAACAATTTCACAATATCTGAATCTATTTATGGATAACTATTAGCAATAGACCAAACCGCAAAGAAAACATAAACAAAATTACAACATGTCTACGATATCAACTATTTCTTGATTACATCATACTCGATCAATTATTTTGTTTTTGTTTTTATGCATCCATCCACCCACCAAGTGGAAATTATTGGCATTTAGAATATATTTTTAACTTATTTTAGGATACATGCTATTTTATATTGATATTATACTATGTGCATAATAGATATGATATACTATTTATTGCAATGCATCCATCACTCCCACCAAGTGAAAGTTAATAGCATTATCTATGTTGGATAACTAATAAGATTCAACTTATGACATGCATCTTCTAAAGGCTTTTGATAATATAAATCCAGAAAAAATCAATGTTTGTAGCAATCTAATCCTACACGCCTATATATCTTGTTTTTATTTAATGAATGTGCTAAACATACCTTCCTTGTTATTTGTCATACCTCTCCCCTAAAATTTACTTTTATAAGTAGTCATATTACTCATATAAAAGGTGTTACTTTTCTTAAAAGTTTACTTTTTTGTTCATTTAGAATTCATATTCTATAAAAATCGTTACTTTAAAAAAAATGTTTTTTTCCAGATTTTCTATGCATAAAATCGTTTCTTTTTAAAGAGGATTTTTTAACAGATTATGTATGTATGTATGTATGTGTTTACGAATATGCATAGGACACAACCGCTTCTAACACATTTCCGACAAAATGGTATTAATAGGAAAAACGTTTATAGGAAAATAGTTTTCAGCACACTTCCAACAAATTGGTATTCGTAGGAAAAACACTCATAGGAAATTAGTTTCCAACGCATTTTTGACATATACTATGACAAAATGTTTTAACGAAACCCATGTTTCTTATTTTATTTTCCTTTGAATTTCTGACAATTTTATTATATATATTTATTTTCAATGATTTATATTATTATTATTATTAGAGTAAACAGCCATTTTTGTCCCAAGGATTTGGCCCGTTTTACCAGTTCCATCCAAAAAGTATATTTCTGCAACTAGATCCTTCATGTCTGTATTTTTTTGCCAGTTCCTTCCATTTTTTTTAACTCTGTCTATAGGTTAACGTTATCAAATCTTTTTATGAAACTATAACATGAAATGGGCCGGATGTGTTCGTAATCTGTGTCTGAGCTTCATGTGGCAGCCCAATGATATGGATTTAAAAGTGGACAAGAATACATGGGCTAAAAAGATGTACAAAGCCACGATTACAAATTAAAAAGAAGATGGGCTCATGATTTCCTTTGCATCATGTTTAAATTTCGTGTTTTGCATAGTGTGTATTGCTTGTACTGGGTCAATACTAAGCCCACTAAAGATAGATGCCACCTGCCTAGGTGGTGTTATGTTGATAAATGTTGGGTCGAGTTTAGGTCCAGTTGTATATGGGCCCGATTCAATTTGGCGTGTTATTAAGCTAAAGGCTTAGCTAATATTTGAGGGTTTGTCCCAAAATCAGCCAAGTATTCTCATAATCTATATTTTGTATTTGTTTCTAAAGTTAAAAAATAGTTTATGTCGTGTGTGTCAACGTTAGGTGGGTTCATATTATAATTGAAATTGATTAACCCAAACAAGTTACTTATATGTTTTGAATCGTATAAGATAACTTGGGCACTCTAGGCTAGGGCCGGCAATTTTGTATACGAACACGATTACCTGACACGAACCTGAACGATCTTAACAGGTACATGTATGGCTTTAACAGGTTTGGTGTCCTAAATAGGTAGACACGAATTTACCTATTCATTTTCGTGCCGTGTACATGTAGCCAGGTTTCGTGTATCGTGTCGTAACAGGTTCGTGTATAACAAAGTCAGATATACATGATTTGCCAGCCCTAAGTATAATGTTCGCAAATAGGTACGCAAAAATTATTAACAAGTACACAAACAAGTATTAACAGGTACACAAACATGTATTATCTAGGTCTTTGGTGAACTTTTGGAAATTTCGTCTCACTAAATAGGTTCGTAAACATGCGAATTAGTATAATGGTCACAAACAGGTACTTTTCATGTATACCTGTTAAAAAAATTAACAATTTCGTGTATGAAAAAATAGACACAAAAAATTTTCGTGTCGTGTACAGGTAATCAGGTTTCGTGTATCGTGTCTTAACAGATTCGTGTCTTAACAGGTCAGGTATGTAAGATTATAGTTCTCAACTTGATACTCATTGATCAATGGAACGGGTTTAAATAATAGTACAATCATAATCTCCTATTCTTGGAGATAATATTTACAATGATTATCTCCTATAATTAAGATAAATCTAATCTATATTTACAATATTTGATATTATCTATTACACCCCCGCAGTCGAAGCAGGAGGAAGACGGACGGTTAGACTGGTCCGAAAATCATCAAAGAAAACCTTCGCAAGACCCTTGGTAAAAATATCAGCTACTTGAAATCGAGATGGAATATGCAGAATTCGAACTAGACCTTTCTTTACGTGATCCCGAACGAAATGGATATCAAGCTCGATATGCTTTGTTCGCTGGTGTTGTACCGGGTTTCCTGATAAATAGATGGCGCTGACGTTGTCGCAGTAAACCACAGTCGCCTGATAGAGTGGATGCTTGAGTTCCAAAAGCAAATTCCGAAGCCAACAAATCTCTGCTACCACATTGGCGACTCCCCGATATTCAGCTTCAGCACCGGAACGTGAAATAGTCGACTGACGCTTAGAAGACCAGGAGATAAGGTTGTCGCCCAGATAGACACAGTAGCCAGACGTAGAGCGTCTAGTGTCGGGACAACCCGCCCAATCAGCATCGGTGTATGCTCGAAAAGATAAGGTAGCAGTCGGCCGAAGATGCAGACCATAATGCAACGTGCCCTGGATATATCGTAGTATGCGCTTGAGAGCATTCCAGTGTTCCATAGTAGGAGAATGCGTATGCATGCATATCTGCTGCACACTGTATGAAATGTCAGGGCGGGTGAAGGTAAGATATTGCAAAGCACCTGCAAGACTCCTAAAGGTAGTAGGATCATCAAACAAAGGACCAGAAGCAGCGGAGAGCTTAGCTTGAGTATCCACTGGCGTAGCCGCAGGTTTACAAGAATCCATAGCAGCACGGTGTAGGATATCCTTAGCATAGGAAGCCTGAGAGAGGAACATAGAGTTCCATGTGCGAGTTACCGCAATACCGAGAAAATAGGTTAGAGGCCCTAGGTCCTTCATAGCAAATTCCCCAGAGAGAAGGGACATAAGACGATCCCGTAAGGCATCCGACGAGGTGGTCAGAATAACATCGTCTATATATATAAGAAGATATGCAAAATCACGACCATGATGATAAATAAACAGAGAGTTGTCAGTCTTGCTTTGAGAGAAACCCTGCAAAAGAACAAAATCTGTGAAACGTTGGTACCAAGCCCGAGGAGCCTGCTTGAGACCGTATAGAGATTTCTGCAAACGACACACATGGTCAGGAAAATCTCGATGTCGAAAACCCATGGGTTGATACATATAAACTGTCTCATTTAAGTTCCCGTGCAAAAAGGCGTTAGTAACGTCAAGCTGATGAATAGGCCAAGACTGTGAAAGGGCCAAAGAAAGAACCGTGCGAATAGTCGTCGGTTTAACGACTGGACTAAAAGTTTCTCCACAATCAACTCCAACCTGTTGGGTACGACCATCACAAACCAACCGAGCCTTGTATTGCTCTAAAGAACCATCTGAACGAAACTTATGTTTGAAAAGCCACATGCTGCGAATAACATTCAAATCTGGTGTCCGGGGAACCAACTCCCAGGTCTACTTTTAATAATTGCACTAACATGAAAATAATTGTTGGTAATGGCATGACCATCCCAGTAGTTGGACAAGGTAACCAAATTTTACCCCCACCATTCCCGTCCTTAAAACTTAATAACATCCTTTATTCCCCAAACCTCATTAAAAACCTTATCTCAGTCCGTCGCCTCACGACGGACAACTTACTTTCCATAGAATTTGACCCGTTTGGTTTTCTTGTAAAGGATCTCAAGACCAAGAAACCTATCCTACGATGCAATAGCTCGGGCGATTTGTACCCGCTCACCACCAACTTTACCAAGCACTCCTCAACACCTTCTGCCTTTATTGCTGTCACCCAAGATCGTTGGCACCAACGTCTTGGACACCGGGGCCAAGAATTATTGCATTCATTAAAGTCTTCGTCTTTTATTAATTATGTCAAACCCAATAAGTCACTTTGTCAGTCGTGTGTTTTTGGCAAAAGTGTAAAACTACCTTTTTATGATTCAGTCAATATTTGATATTATCTATTAAGGTATACACGATTTGTCAGCCCTAACTCTAGCAAAATCGGTATGGCATACCAGGGTTAGAATTTTTTTCTTCAAGATGGGGATTACAAATACTTTCAGTGGCTCAAAAAATTGGTAAAAAGTTATTGAAGCGATCTTTTTATCTGTGTTGTGGCAGGTTTGAAATGTGAGAAATAAAAAGGTGTTCAATAATTAAGTAGTAAAAGAGATCAAAACAAACACTTTCTTTTAGGTCAGGGTCATATCAAAATTTAATTGTATCAGTTAGAGAGATAATGTGATTTTAATGTACATGATGTAATATTGTATCATTCCTTTAAGTTTTAACAACTTACTAGCCCGATTTCTATATTTACATACAAGTTTCCAGTTCAAAAAAAAAATATTATATATATATATATGTGTTAAAAAAAATTGTAACGTAAACCTATTAAGCAAGTTATTTATAAAATAACAAGCTATATATAATAGTTATAATCAACACATTTCACGTTACATGTTTTCCCCTTTCCAAAAATCAATTTATAATAATTATAATATTTTTTTTTATAAAGTACTTGTGTGGTAGGTTGGAGCAGAAGTTCAATCCCAATGCAAACACTCACCTACCCCTTACAAAATTACGCATGTACCCTTTGACGTGGACTTAAAAACACCACCAACTAGTCAACCAAACCCATTACAAATACAACACCTAACCCCTCATCACAAGTCACAACCCAACCCACCACCATAACCCACCACCATCACCATCATGGTCGGACCACTTTTCTTAGCCGCCATCACCGCCGTCATCCTCCCAATAATATTCTACCTTCTCCAATCTCTTTACACCCGTCTCCGGTTCAAACTCCCACCCGGTCCACGTCCTCTTCCAATAGTAGGCAATCTTTATGACATTAAACCGGTCAAGTTCAGGTGCTATGCTGAATGGGCCAGAACATACGGCCCAATATTCTCTGTTTATTTGGATTCGAAACTTAATGTTATTGTGAACACGTCTGAGTTGGCTAAGGAAGTGTTGAAGGAGAATGATCAGATGTTGGCTGACCGTCATAGGAACAGGGCTACCATGTCGTTTAGTAGAGGTGGTAAAGATTTGATTTGGGCTGATTATGGGCCACACTATGTTAAGGTTAGGAAGGTTTGTAACTTGGAGTTGTTTTCTCCTAAGAGACTTGAAGCTTTGAGGCCCATTAGAGAAGATGAAGTTACTGCTATGGTTGAATCTATTTTTATTGATTCTAATAATCCTGGTATGGTTTTGTTACTTTTGTTTTCTTTTATTATTATTATTATTATTATTATTGTTATTATTATTATTATTATTATTCTTTTGGTTTGGTTGGATCTGATCTGATTGACTTTTGATTGATTTCTTTATATACTACTATTTATGTTGTAATCATCTTTAGATCCGAGAATCTAACCGAACCAAGCTGGTTTGATTCGGTTAGTTTAGTTTGGTTTTAAACCAGCTTCCAAAGTACAATGGAAAGCTGGTTTAAAACCAATAGTAACAATTTGTTAGGTTAGTTTGGTTTGGTTTTAAACTAGCTTTCAAGTACAGTTTTTGGAAGCTGGTTTAAAACCAAACTAACCGAACCAATTGTTCGTATTGGTTTTAAACCAACTTCCAAAGTATTATATTGGAAACTTAATTTAAATTTAAAACCACTAGTAAAAAATGGTTTGGTTTTAAACTAGCTTTCAAAGTACGATTTCGATAAGCTGGTTTAAAACCACTAGTAACAATTAGTTCGGTTTTAAACCAGCTTTCAATACGATATCGGGAAGCTGGTTTAAAACCAGGTAACAATGGGTTCGGTTAGTTGGTTTCAAACAAGGTTTCAAAGTACTGTTTTGGAAGCTGGTATAAAACAAGAATTTTGTTTAGATACTAAATAAGTAAATAGTAACATTTTTAGTTTATTTTGTATTTTGATTTTTGTTTTTTTTAATGAAATATTTGACAGCCATATATGTGTGAAACCGTTACTGCCATAGATTCACATGCCACTTGTTTATTTAAATTATTATTATACTACATACAGTTGATTGAATTTAAAACAGTACCAAAATCAGTGGTGTGGTTAGGTATACATTTGGTACCTATATTTATAGGATGGAATTTATTCATAATTTGTTATTTGGAATTGATTTCCTTAATCAGGGGCAATAATTCTATGAATCTATTACTTGCAATATATGAGGGAAAATGATTTAACTTTCTTTATGGATATCTATTTTTTTATCAAGTATTAGCTGGCAAAAGGGGTGGACAGGTTAGGTTGAAAACGATTATGATTTTGCCGCTTTTAAACTTAGGGATAGCAGAAAAATCCGAACCGATCAGGAAGGAAAACCTGGAAGATTCAGGATTAGTATCTAGTATAAGTCCCTTTCTTTCCTTTGGCTTAAGTCCTGGTCTAGGTATAAACAGTTAATCTGGAAAGATTGGGCGGTTTATCCATTGTACATGATGTAGTTTTGTTGTGCTTCGGTCCTTGTTTTGAGGACCAGTAGCGTGTTTTAATGAAGTTCACCTTTAAAAAAAAAAGTACAATTTTGGGAAGTTGGCTTAAAACCAATAGTAACAATTGGTTTGGTTAGTTCGGTTTTAAACTAGCTTTCAGCTACAGCTTGGGAAGCTGGTTTAAAACCAATAGAACAATTGTGGGAAGCTAATTATGGGAAGCTAGCTTAAAACCAATAGTAACATTTGGTTCGATTAGTTTAGTTTTAAACTGGCTTCCAAGTACAATTTTTGGAAGCTAGTTTAAAACCAATGGAAACAATTGGTTTGGTTAGTTTGGTTTTCAATCAACTTCCAAAGTATTATATTGGATACTTATTGAAAACCAATAGTAACAAGTGGTTCAGCTTGAAACCAACTTTCTAAATACGATTTCGGGAAGCTGGTTTAAAACCATTAGTAACAATTACTTCGGTTTTAAACCAGCTTTTAAAGTACGATTTTGGGAAGCTCAAAAGCTGGTTTAAAACCACTAGTAACAATTGGTTCAGTTAGTTTAGTTTTAACCAGCTTTTAAAGTACGATTTTGAGAAGCTGGTTAAAACAGTTGGTAACAATTTTGTTTAGATTTAAAAATAATAACATTTTTAGTTTACTTTTTATTTTAATGAAATATTTGATAGCCATATACGTGTGAAACCCGTTACTGCCATAGTTTCACATGCCACTTGTTTATTTGAATTATTATAGTATATACAGTTGATTGAATTTAAAAACAGTACCATACTTGGTACCTATATTAAATGGATGGAATATATTCATAATTTGTTATTTGATTTTGAACTCCTTAATCAGGGGCCACAATAATTCTATGCATCTATTAATTGCAATTTATGAGGGAAAATGATTTAACTTTCTTTATAGAATTATAGATATCTATATTTATCAAGCATTAGCTGGAAAAGGGGGTGGGCAAGTTAGGTTGAAAACAATTATGACTTAGGCTGCTTTTAAACTTAGGGATAGCAGAAATATCCGAACCGATCAGGGTGGAAAACCTGAAAGATTTAGGATTAGTATTCTAGTATGGGATCGGGTATGGTATTCGGTGATTCACATTGATTAACCAAAATGATCCATACCTGTTTACCCTCATCAAAACCAATTATATTATTGTTAAGATCATAAACGGGTATGATATTCGTGAGGAAACTCGCAAACCTGACGGGTAATGGACACGATTTACAATCGGGCATTGAACTCGAATTAGTAACTTACCAAACTAGACTCATACTTTGTTTAAACTCTTCAACTTTTGCATATATTATCCAAAACCCGACACATTTTTCAATTTTAATTGCAGATAACCAAGGAAAAGGCTTGGTAATGAGGGGTTATTTGGGATCGGTTGCATTCAACAACATTACACGATTGACATTTGGGAAAAGATTTGTGAACTCGGAAGGTGGGATGGATGAACAAGGAAAAGAATTCAAAGGCATTGTGTCAAACGGGATTAGAATCGGTGGGAAAGTTTTCATGGCTGAAAACATTCCATGGTTACGGTTTTTGTTCGCTGGTGAAAATGATATTCTTTTGAAGCATGAACAGCGAAGAGACCGACTTACAAAAGCCATTATGGCAGAACATGATCTTGCACGCAAGAAAAACGGGGCTCAAGATCATTTCATTGATGCATTGCATACGCTTCAACAGAAGTATGATCTCAGTGACGACACCATCATCGGCCTTCTTTGGGTATGTAATTTTTATCTAACCCGTTTGAGATAAAACACAATCTAAATCGGACTATTAAACTAAAACACTCGATTAAAAAATTGTCACTTCTAGTTTCCATGATCTTTTGTTAAATGTTTGACTAAATGCTCCATTGACGGGTTTGACCAGGACATGATCACGGCGGGAATGGACACAACTTCTATCTCAGCGGAATGGGCAATGGCTGAATTGGTTAAGAACCCACGGGTTCAAAAAAAGGCGCAAGAAGAGCTCGATCGGGTCGTTGGGACCGACAGGATAATGTCAGAAACCGACATCTCGAAGCTCCCTTACCTCCAATCAATAGCCAAAGAAGCCCTACGGTTGCACCCACCAACCCCACTAATGCTACCACACAAGGCGAATTCAAACGTGAAACTAGGTGGGTATGATGTCCCGAAAGGTGGTATAGTCCATGTGAACGTATGGGCCATCGCACGTGACCCAGCCATCTGGAAAAACCCTGATGAGTTCAGGCCTGAACGGTTCTTCGAGGAGGATGTGGACGTTAAGGGTCATGACTTCCGGCTACTACCCTTTGGCGCTGGTAGGCGTGTCTGCCCAGGTGCACAGCTTGCAATAAACCTGGTTACATCTATGTTGGGCCATCTTTTGCACCATTTTGAGTGGAGTCCACCAGCCGGTGTGAAGCCCGAAGAGGTGGATTTGACCGAGAATCCAGGGATGGTGACATACATGCGAACCCCACTTCAAGCGGTCGCAACACCCCGATTGCCAAACAACTTGTACAAGCGGGTTCCGGTGTGAATCACTTGCAAATTTGTGGTTTGTAATGGGTTTATGTTACACGAGCTTGGATTGGAATTCACTTTTGCTAGGACTTTTATTTTTGTTATATTGAATTATTTAAAGTGGTACTTAAGGTTGTTTAGTGATAAAGTGACCAAAATGTAACGAAGTTTATGCAATTATTTTGTGCAATATCATTTATTTTGTATCTTTTTTTTTTAAATATTATTGTTAGTATTGGGCCGGAGAGTGTAGTACATACATGATGGGTGATGTGGTAGTGAAAGCCTGATGGTGATGCTAATTTGAAGAAGCAACAAAGATGTGGGATGAAGCTGAAGCGGAAAGGATGCTAGATGTGGCAGGACCAGTGGCGGATACAGAAACTTTTGATAGGGGCAAAATACGGAAAACACAAGTAGAGAACATTAAACCGTTAGTAAAAAAATATAAACAAAAAAATATGTATGTCACACCCCGCCCAGGTCATGGCACTTACAGTGACCAGTTGGCGCAATTTAATGCGGAAACGTAATCTCATTACATAACTTGAGTATTTATTACAAGCCAGTGCGATCCAAGTACCACCAAGCTTAACAAAGATTAACTATAATAAGATGAACCGTCTAAAGTATTCCAACTCTCAGCTAGCAACTCCCATTCCTTACACCATCAACCTGTGATACATGCTCGAGTAATAAAAATACGTCAGCACACAGCTGGCGAGTCACATAAACCGACTCATCAGTAAAACAACCACATAAACATTTTATTAATCAAGTATGAGCTCCATGCATGTCACCATAATCATAATCCGGACTAAGCATTATATATTCACACCTACAGCCTCAAAACCCGTAACAAGGCCTGTAAGTGTGTGTCCACGCCTGAAAAAAATATTGATCATCTATAACTTATAATAAAAGAATTGAACTTTGATGATGTGGCATTCAATGAAGGCCTCAACCCCTCCTTGAATGTGCCACATGGCATCATGTAGGATTTTTTAATTTTTGAGTTTTTTTAATAAATCTATATATATTATAATTATTTTAGGAAAAGATAAGAATTTAAAAACAAAATTAAATTCTCTCTAATGTTTCCTCCCATAACTTTTAAACGTTAATATCCTTTATATACGAGATTTTTTAAAGAAAAAAATTACACCAAATTAACGAGCGTTTTATTATCTTTCCAACGAGTACCATAGTGCTATATAAAAAACGGAGAAAAAAAACAACTATTTTTGTGGGGTTTTGTTTTCAAATATATTTTACTCTACTAATAAATCACAAACGATAAAAAATAACTTAATAGGCAGAGATTTTTTTTTTTATATTTGAATATGATAACTTATGGCAGAAATTTGTTTAAAATAAATAATAATAATATTATTATTATTCATTAATCATGTATTGGCAAGCATTAATTATGTTGTCATATTAGATATTTTATTATGTTATATTAGATATATCAACCCCGGGACACTCCCGGGATAAAAGCTAGTTATAATATATATAACACCCTGGATGCCACACCTAAGGTTTTGAAAATAGTTTAAGTAACTCACCTCTTTATGAGCCCTTTAGCAATTGACAACGCTAATACAACCAGGTAATATTTTAGGGTCTTGATACAATACCAACCCTATGTTAGGTAACAGTACACCTAACTAATTATTATTACAGTTGGATATTGGTTAGCGACTACCTTGTTTAAGCATGGATGATCAGTCCATGCCTAACTAAGGCTACCCAATACACACCTCTAATAATAATCCTAACACCTAAAAATAATAACGCTAAATTACTACTAATAATAATACTAATAAAAATAATAATCAACTAAACATAACTTAACGGAAACATACCTCCAAACTATCTACGGCCAGTTGATGTAGAGTCTCCCCTACCCGTGCTCTAAAAATAATTAATAACAATACCCAATAGGGTATCGTAGACTCGGGATTCTCTTATATTATAGAGTTCCCAAAGAAAATGATTGATACTCTAAGGGTCTGTTTGGTATAGGGTAATGGAATGAGAGAGGGAATGGAATGGATCATTACTATTCCATGTCTTGTTTGGTTACCATGTGGGAATGGAATGAATTACTACTTTGTGTCATTTGGTATGTAAGAAAAAACGAAAATATAAAATCGATAGTGAGTGGTGGGTGGCGGCAATGACGGTGGTGGTGGGTGGCGGCGGCGGCGACGGTGGTGGTGGCAGTGGGCCATGGCGGTGACGATGTTGGGTGGGCGAAGAAGGCAGTGGTGGGTTGCAGCGATGACAATGGGTGGTGATGGCGATGACAGTGGTGGAGGCAGTGGGTGGCAATGACGATGGTGGTGGTGGGTGGATGGTGGTGACAATGGTGGGTTACGATGATGGTAGCAATGGTTGTGGGTGGCAGCAGTAGGCGGTGGTGGTTGGGTGATGACAATGATGGTGGGTTGTAGTAATAATAATAATAATAATAATAATAATAATAATAATAATAATATATTTGTTTTCATTCCTTGAAGGAATGAAAAAAAAAACACCACCTTCATTCCATTACTACATGATAACCAAACATGTTTAATTTCATTCCATGAGAATGATCTATTTCATTCCCAAGGCCGGCCCTTAAGGGGTGCGGGGAGGACTTTCGGCCCGGGCCCAATTTCTAGAGGGCACATTGACCCTCCCGCAATCCAAGTTTTCTTAATAATGATGTCCTTAATTCGATAGAGTTTTATATATTTGAGTCCCAAATTTGTTAATCAAGTATTAATCAAAGTGAAGGGTAGTTTATATAAAATAGAAAGTGAAGAAATGTTGAGAGAGGTTATGACTTAAAAGAAGAAAATGAAATGGTTTGAGAAAAAAAATTTGTAGGTTTATTAATGGTTGTAGGACTAGAGATGATGAAAAGATGAAATGAAAAAGGGACACGCTTAGTTGTTTTTGCTTTTTGCCTTTTATTTTTTACTTCCTTTTTAACATTTATTTTTGTTATGAAACAATTTTTTTCTTTTAACAACCAAATTTTCCTCCATTTATATTTTCACCCTTTGTGGGATTCGAATACCCAACCTTCCCAAGAGGGTTTGTTCCCTCTACCATTAGACTATAACCTAAGTGGAAAACAAAATCTGATCCGTCAATTTGATATTTCTTTAATCGTAGCTTAAAAAAAAGTTTACATTATTTATTTCGTTAAGGCCTAAAGCTAAGACGAAGGACACAATTTTTGCTGCTCGGCCCGGGCACCTGAATTTTCAGGGACGGCCCTGTTCATTCCATCTTTGATTTCTTCATACCAAACACTACCTACCTAAATAATAAAGTGAAGGGCCTATTTATAATAGTGAATGGAGGGGTGGTATGTAGAGTCGATGTGGGACTCCTGTTTTTAAAACTTGAACTTTCGATGTGGGACACAAGTATTAATATACTTTCACTCTTCCTTTTGTTTCCTTTTCTATTCGATGTGGGACAAGGTACTACATATTCAATTCTTTCTTTTTCAAAGGAAATTATATTCTTTTCTATCTCTCCGTGAAGTACACCTTTCATATGAAATAAGTTGATATATTATTATGATTGTTATTATTATTAGTATATTATTAATAACTAGTTTAGCTGTTTTACTCGTTTTTCTCGTTTTTCTCGTATAACTTTTAATCTATAACGTTTTACGAACTTTCGAATATACTATTATGACGAATTAATTTTTATCTACGCGTCAACATAGGTTTCTTTAAAAACGGAGTAGAATTCAAATATAATATATTATAGTATTACTAAACGGTCTCTTAGGCCTTAAGGGGCACTCCTAGAATATCTATTTTCTTTCACTGATTTTAACCAATTATACCCTGCCACATCGTTTCACAGATTTACTTCACTGATTTACTTTTTTGTAGGCAGCACTCCACTGATTCACTTCACTGAAATTTTTATTTTTTATTATTTTTTTTAAAGAAACAGTAATTAAACATATTATTAAACTAAATAAAATAAAATTACATAATATTCCATAAAATAACATCAATACATGACATCAAACATTATTTAAAACCGTAGATAAATAGCAGGTCTCAAAACCTCGACTCTCGGGTAGTTATCATTGTGTAGGTCTCGGTATCGGTTACGGGCTTCTTCAATCAATTCATCTTCGTTTAAAGCCGGATTGTCGTGCATCACATTAACGAATAATTGTTGAAATACTGCGCACTTCGACTTTAAAGATACAAACTTTCCATATATCGCGTCCGTTGAACGAATGTTTTCACCATATATCGCGTCCGTTAAATTCAGTCAAACGGTCAAAAAAGCAATAAAATAAATACTAAAAATCGACCGTTGCAATTATTATTAATGGTTACCAGCCCGTTAACTAGAACCAGCAAACGGTTCACGGGACCCCTACCAGCACGGGTGGCGGCTGTGTTACCATGTTGGTAGTAGGGTACCCGTGCCCAATTCTGGTAGCGCTCCGTCCACCCTTACAATACTAATGGTTCGCCAGAATCTCATATCTCAAATAACCATACTAACCGTCACTTGCTCGCGAACTAATGTTAAATACACGATTATCCATTTAACATGTTATTAGTTCATTTTAACGATCAATGAGCCATTTCATTAACTAACTAATATGAACTGAGACATGTTATTTATATAATAAAAACGAGATGTTACAATATATTAACATTAAAAAAAATATGGATAAATAGAGTTATGGAAGAGAATAAATTATAAGTAATATTTTGTGTGTACTTTGATGTTTTCAGACAAAAAAAATGCCAAGTTAAAATGTTAGCTTTTTATTCATTTATCTATGTTATTGGTTTTTTTCACCCCGAGTTGAAGAATTGTGTGCTTGGGCTTCATGGAATCTAACACTAGGCTGAAAAAAGTTTGGGGAAAAAATATTAATATACAGAAGTTTTGAATTGCTAGGCGGGACTTTGCCCACCGTATTTGTAAGTGCATCCGTCATTGGGCACGATGGTGCTGGCGGAAAACCACCCCACCTTCGGTACCACCCAAAATCTTTGTGGTGACCAATTTACCTAATCAGGTAGTGGTACCCGAACATGGGTTACCAACTACGCCCAGATAGTGATTATAATAAATAAAGATTGCTTTACATTAATCACATGTGACATGTTAGATCGCATTCGTTAAAAAAAATGTTGGTTCGCCACAAACCGATACCTTCACCACCTAACCCTACCAAACCCGTAGTGTTCAGTATGGATTTTGGCACGTGTTTTTACAAAAATAAATACATTGACATTATTGCCAAATTGGCTTGGAATTTGTGGGTCGTGTGAACCGCCCATGGTTTCATAATGACGTTGGAATAAAATAAATAATTAAATGAATTGATTATTATAACTTTTTCTTTAAATAATGAGCTTCTCTTATGTGAAGTAAAGGGCTGGCAATGGGTAACCTGTTAAGACACGATAAGACCTGTTTGACTGAAAAGTACACTATTTGATTTTTTGACTTTTTTTAATACTTAGAATTAAGAGGCAAAAATCTTTCATTTCTCTTTTTTGATACATAAAACATAAAACTGTGTTATAAACATGAGATATAAATGAGTTAAACGAGTCATGTTCATGGACTTGGTCCACCTAATCAACCTATTATGACCCAATTCACATTGCCAAAAACCGAATATTAGACCATGCGTAGTGGGGGGGCTTTCTATATAAAGCCAACCTTTCTGATTGGTCCACGTGGGAGCCGAGTCAGCATGGAGAGATAAAGTGAAAAAGGGGTGTAGTGGTGGGGCTTTATTTATAAAGCCCCTATTAATATTTTATTATATCTTTTAAATTAAAATAATAATAATAAAATAATAATATAGAGAGATAGGGTGATGTGGCTTGATCTGATTGGGTGGGGAATAAGTGGTCCGGCACCATTTCTTTAACGCCAAACATTGATTTTCAAAAATAAAGCCCCCCTGTAGTGGTGTGGGGGGCTTTATTTTTTAATATAGCGCCCCTTTATTGAACCACTACGGTGGGTCTTATATAGTCATATACAACTTTCAATATATCAAATGAACAAAGCCCCTCCCCTTTAGTGTGATGGTAAAGGTGTTGGTGTTTTAAAGAGATATTGAGAGTTCAAGTCTCATAAGAGGCAAAAATAAGTGTTTTAAAGTGAAGAAAGATTTAGCTGTTAAAAAAAAATAAACTAAAAAAATGTAAAGTTTCTGTCATTGCACTGTCACGAAGGTAGTGGAATGATAACTAAACTACAAAATTACTAGCTGCATCGATTTAACTAAAAAGTAAATAAAAGAAAAACATAAAAATAAAATGTATGTGATTGCTTAGTGAGTAGTGGACCCCACCACTTGCCTTTTTTGCGCTCATCATTCTTTTGGCGATGGGCCACTATGGCGCCCCCAACTAGCTAACGAGGAGCTGTGTTTGCTACCCGTTTAGTGTGACGTGGAGGCACGGCTTTGCCGCCTTCGCTGTATATGATCTTAAAAAATAATGATCTTCTTCCCGCCAAAAGGCAGTTATTGCATGCTTGCAAAGCCCCCATGCCCAAGATTTCCTAAATGTTATCCCGATCGAAGGTTTGGGCCAAACCATGTCTGGGGTTGAATATAGGGCAATTCTCAAATACCGATTGATGATCCCCATGTACCATGAAGATGAAGTCTGCCCGATCTGCCGTAAGGCACGCTTGGACAAATACGGGGAACACGCGGTTCACTGTAAGGAGTTGCCTGGTTTCAAATATAGGCATGACTGGGTCCGGGACGTTCTTTGGGATATTTTAAGAAGGGCTGGGATCTCAGCCAAAAAGGAGGCGCCTGTGAATTTCCTCTCGGACCCCGCAGAAGGGAGATCCACCCTACGTCCAGCAGACTTGCTTGTCTTTGGGTGGGCCGGGGGGAAACACGCTTGTGTCGACCTAACAGGTGTATCTCCCGCTATCTTGATGTAATTTTTCACGGTTATGTGTTTAATTAATGAAGATTGTTAAATACAATTGTTTTTCTTTTAAAACAATAGGTTGTTTATAGGTGTTATTTTCTAAATTCACATGGTATATATTATGTTTTATATGCGGGCTAAACGGCGTCTAGGATTGCTGATTAAAATTGTATGCATTTGTTTTTCAATTTTTTTAATCTTAAACACGTATTATTATATCCCATAAAGAAGGACAAATTTACAGCATGATGGCGGTAAGCGAGTAACAAGCTGCGCAGCAACTCATTATCGATTTGAGATATGCAAATTGCTTCTTAAAAAAAAAGGTGAATTTGGAAAAGAAGCAAAAGGTAAGAAACTTGTGATTAGTCAGTGTCACTAAATAATCAGAATACGATAGTAACTATAACACAAACAAAAAATTAAATTAATATTAAGAAAATGGTGACATGGGTTTTCACATCAAGCCTATTAGACCGGAGGGTGTGGGGGGCGGCATAGGGAGGGCATCTTGATGCCGGGCCTCTCTACACCACCCCCCTGGGGCGGCATGGAGTGGGGGGCGGCATGGGTGGCAAAATTTTGCCGTTCAAGCCGTGCCTATTTATTGGTTTTTAATTGTTTTTTTATTATTTTTAATTATTCTGACCAATTAAGAGGCCCGTCATCATAGTGCACACCACCCCCTTGGAGGCCCATCATCAAGATGCCTCTCCTCCCACTCCTACGTGGCGCCTACGTGGCGGACCATCATGAAAATGCCACCCCTCTCCACACCCACTAGTCTTAGACTAAGGGGTGTGGGTGGGGAAAAGGATCGGGAAGAGTGATGTGGCCTCTTTCCCCAAGGGGAACACCGCCCCCCTCATCTTCCCTTCGGTGTGATCGGTGAGATTTCCCCCATCTCCCCGTCCCATTCTTCCATAAAGTTTTTTTGTCTTTTCTTGTATTAATATTATATATAGATATATTTTGTCTTTTTAAAATATTAAAATAAAGGAAAGGGGAAGGGGAAAGAAGGGGGAACCATTTCCCTGGTTTGGGGAGGGGAAGGGGAAAAATGACGTGGCGCTGATGTGGAGAAGGGGAAGGAAAAGGGGAAGGGGACCATACCCCATAGTCTTATTATCTATATCCTAAAATGCTATGTCGGTGGATTTTTTCACAGTCCACCCCTCAGTTTCTTTGCTTCACACTTTCATCCTACTTTAGTTTTCTCTCCTACTGAATGTTATCTCTCTCAGTTTCAATGGCATAGAGGCTGGCCGAAAACACTAGCCAGTCGACAACGAAAACAATCACTGACCCAGTGACAACGACGATGGTGATGGTGGTTCGCGGTGGTCAGCAGCCACACCTATGGGACCAAAGTCCAACAACATCGATGGTCAGGTATTCGGATCCGTAATCGAAGAACGAGTACCCCTTTTTCCCTTTTTCCTACTGATACCACATGTTTCTGATCGTTTATTGTTGCGGTACAGCTTGGCATGCCTTGCACCTTTGGCTATAATGACATATGATTTGTGTAGCAGGTTATGCTCTCTAACTGTGACGGCAACATAACGTTGCAACCTGTTAGTTAGTGGCATGCCTTGCTTGGCCTGAGCCTATTAATTGTTGCTTTTTACCATGCCTTGCTTCTCTGATATGCAAATGATTTGCCTAATTTAGGGCGATGATGACAACTATGTGTATGCTACCATTTATGCATCGGTTGTGATGGCGCTTTAGTGTTTGCAACCGACTAACGCGATAAATGATCTCCCATGAGTTGATTGAGCCCATTACTACTCTACACGTCCTCTACCAATTGCGTCTATGATGTTCGTCTACGAATTGCATTTTTGCAAAAGATTGCCTACTTAGACGTTTTGTTATATGCGTCTTTGTTTTTTTATGTGTTTTAGTATGTAATTCTATTACCTGTATGTTATAATGAACAGGGGTGAACATGAATTGGTGTTTGTATACTTTAATGGAGTTATTTAGAGGTCTTTGTTTGAAGTTCATGGGAGGATTAGACATAATACAAATTTGATTCAATTGTAATTTATTTTTCTCATTTCTATGCCTATATGATCCCCCACTTAGATCGCCATTGTCATTGATTGGATTTTATAATATCTATATTGATGCTCTATTTGATTTATTTGTATAATCAGTTGGACATAGACTTACATGGTTACATGAGACAACCACCTAAATCCAACAATGGAAGTAAGGGTTCGCGGAGATATGCGGTGGTAGAAAGCTAACAAATAGGAATTTAATTTGGCAATGGGGATTACCCATTCAAGCGAACGTCCGTTACATTTGCCAGGTGCCTTTACTTCTTATTTCAGTTACCTACATGTCTTAATACTTTTAACGTAACTTATGAATTATGCTAATGTTGTAATTACATGTTGCATTATATTTGAAATGAAAGGAACATGCTTTCATGAGACAGTCGCTGACCAACATATATAGTCACATCTTGGTGTTTTTTTTTGTTGTTCTCCAATATAAAGGCTATTGTTTAGAACTACACACATCATTTGTTTAGCCTACCGTTTGACAAGATTCCCGCAGCGACGAAGACAAAAACTTCTAATGCCTTCGTCCTGTCTTTTAAGGCCTGGTCATCCAGCGCGTCGTCATCAATAACTGTTACTGTTGCGTTGTCCTATTCTTTGTTTTATATTGGTAATGCTGGCTGCCATTTTTTTCACGTTTACACCCGTCGCGCGCCGCCGCAACGCGCGGCGGGTAAAAAACTAGTTATATATAACAAGTTGAATCGGCCCAAGTATTTCCTTATAAAAGCACCAGGTAACCAGCCGACATGAGCAGATAAGCTTCACACCAAGCCCATTAAACATATATACGACACTAAGCCCATCAACCGGTATCAAATATCAATGGTCAATGTATCATCTTGATAGGAGTATGAAACTTTTTTTCAGAATGGCGACTCAATCTCTAATTCTATACCACCTACATTAATATCTACAACGGACTCATTGGCCAATGAACGGACTGAAACTCTTACCACTTGGTGAAGAGGAGCTCGCCAATGTCATTGATCCAAAAGACCTCTCCCCTAACATTTAACCATTAAAATCAAATGGCAAACTTAATTTGATAATAGGCATGAATATCATTACCTTCTAGAATGTTACAACAAGATTCCATATAATATTTTCAATAGAAATTGAATGTCAAAACAAGATTCCATACAACATGACTCCCCAAAGGAAAAAACAAGTAGCATAAATGTCATATTTATTGTAATTTTAGGAATAATTCTCTAAAGGTCTTGTTCAATCAATACATATATCATTACCATCATGCCATAAAATAGTCACACAAGTTGAGTTTAAAGTGACAAATAAAGAGGTACACCAGATAAGGTTAATCCTACTTGTACAATAAAAATGTTATCTGTCACGTAATAAGATGACTCGTGTATTAATTCTCTAACTGGCAAAAAATACATTAAAACATTAGCCTAAAAATTTTCGGCCCAACCCCACTTTTGCCTCGTAGCTCACACTTTTTTTGCTTGAACATTCTATTTTCTATTAATTTTTTTTGCAGCTTGCGTTACGTGTTTGCTCGTGCTCTGTTCTTCACTTTTTTCTTACTACTGGTGAGTTATAATCCAATTATTTCCTCCAGATTAGTCGATTAGGTTTAGGTTTTAAAACTGCTAAGACAAATCTTGGATTGATCGTTGTTATGATGGGTTATTTGTGTGATTATTGGGACATGTCTGGGTTGGGTATTAATCGAATTAGTTTATACTTTTCCAAGTCAGATAATCAACCAACTGGTCACTTAGACCAGCTGCTTTCTATCTTCGTTTAACAACTCAAAGACCTGGGTTTGACAAAACGCAAGTTATACCTGATAAAAAGATGCAAGTTATATCTAACAAAGAACGCAAGTTATACATGATAAAACGCAAGTTATACCTGATAAAAAGATGTTAGTTATATTTGACAAAAACGCAAGTTGTATCATGATAAAACGCAAGTTATCAACACAACATTTTTTTTAAGTATAGCAATAGGGTATGCAAATGAAAGAGGATAAAAAACTTGTTTTTATGGTATTTTTTTTAGAAAAATAATGTCGTATGAAAAAGTTATGGACGATTAAAAAATATGGGTGAACTCAACAATTGTGGGTTATACCTATTTTGCCCTTCTCCTTCTCTTTTAGAAACTCAACTTATACTTTTCCCATTTTAATCTCATATATACATTGATTTATTTTGATAAAAGCTCAAAATCTTTTTTATCATTTTTATATTAAGGTTCTTTTTACGGTATACTTTCTCATGTGATTCGTTAAAGGAATAAAAAATGGCTAGTATAAATGCCATATTTATTGTAATTTATTGAACAAGTCTATTAAAGGTCTTGGTACACTCAACAATGTTTATTGCCATACATATCAATAATACTGCATAACATAGTAAGTTTAAAGTGATGAATAAAGTGGTACACCCGACAATGTGAATCCTGCTTCAGCAAGAAAAATGTTTCCTGACACGTAACAAGATGAACCATGAATTAAGTACCTAACCAGTGACATCAAGGCTTGGTCGACGGTTCCAAACTCTTTTAATGGCACTGCTTTTGAAATCGCGGTTTTTAGCCCCTTCTTTTTCATAAGTCCCTCTGTAATCTCAGATTTAAATAGGCCAGGACATATAGAATTTATTCTTATTTTATGTGTTCCAAGTTCCATTGCCATCACCTGCATGGATTATTTAGCGAGTTAATAAAACAGAAAATCTAGGCTAAAGGCATGAATGTATTTAATGACACATGAAGTATCAAACTATCAAATGAATAGACCTTTGTCATAGTATTAACGGCTGATTTTGAAGAAGCATATGCAAGACATCCCGGTGAATATGTACGTTGAAGACCAAGATTTGAAGAGATGTTAATTATGGATCCTCCTTGATTAAAAGCTAGCATTTGAAGGCAAACATACTTTGACACTGCCCAAGATCCTTTTAGATTTGTTCTGAAGACTTTATCCCAATCTTCTTCGGACAAGTCTATTGAATTTTTTACAGGACCTAAATATAATATGTAATCTTATTAAAGTCAAAACCTTGTTTAAGTCCAAACACACTCGTGTGATCTCTGGTATAGCCGTATCAAACAATGATGTCGTTGACAATCATCGAATGTTTTTGACGATGTTTAGACGGGGTTGCACCAAATTCATCATTTTATGCTAATGATGTGGAGTATAATTATGGATATTATCTTATCGACTGGATTTCCGGAGTGGTCAACGTTGGTTAAAACTCTTCCATGCTCAGATGATGACACACTTTTGTATTACAAGAAAAAATATGAGTCGTCCTGAAAAGATGTCCAACGAATATGCGGAGTTTTAAAGAATTGATGGACTATCATTGCCCAACCATCACATATACTTGGAAAGAAAAATGAGAGACATAATGTATGCGTGCATTAAATTACATGACGTTTTTGTTCAGTCTGTTGAACCCACTTCTAACCTATGTTGAGAAAGAAGCTATCCAAATGAAAATACGAAACAAGGACACACAGTTGAATCTTCGAGCGAATTTTGTTGAACATTTATGGTTGGATCATTCGATTGATGAAAACGACGACGGAGACGACGAGTAGAATAATTGTATTTTTTTACTATTTTCTTTTAATGTATTGTGTCCGACTTAATAAAATATTGTTTATTAAATTTATTTATTTCTGTTATTAGTAATTATGTTAATAATATTGAAATTAAGTTAAATAAACGATTGGCGCTGAGATGACACAGATGTGGCATAATAAAACCCCTAGAGGCTCTATCCCATACAACCCAACGTAACAAAACCACCGCGTGTTTTCTAACATTATCTCCCCTCTAGTACTCTGGTTTACATTTTTTTTATCCCCCATCAACCGTTATATGCAAATCGTACCCACCAGTGTTTCCAATAATTGTTCCTACGTACAATTTTCATATTTAAAGTTCTCTAACAACCGATCCTTTATGTTACATCAGTTTTCAGTGGTTGTCCTTTAATTTCAAAATTGATGGAAATCATCCTTTATGTTGTAAAATTTTTCAAGTCTCGTCCTTTAGGCCTAGCCTGATTAATTTTTTTGGTTAATTTGGTCATGTGGACCCACATGAGGGCAAAATGATAGTTATGCCCTCATCTCTATCATCTTTATCACCACTGCCACTTACATTCTTCAATAACCTTCACCACCCCCACCACATCCACCACCAGGGCACGCCACACGGCCACCTCCATCTCCACCACCAGACCATACCGCCACCTCTACGACAAACCCGATCACAAACTGAACTAATCCTAAACCATCCGCAAAACATACAGTTAGGGCTTCTGCATCAAACATTAAATCCTCAAACTGCCTGTTTTAAACAATAATTCAAGAAAACTGAAAACTAAAAAGCAGTTAGAAACCTTAATTAACCATCAGTAGTGTTAAAGTATTAATAAGGAGAGTAAGGTGTTACTTGTGTTATCTAGGGAAAACCCTAGAGAGAGAAGAGATGTATAATTGAAGAAATAAAGTGGGGATTGTAAATGCAGGAGCAAAGAGAAGAAGAATAATAATATTATTGTTAAGGGTGAAGAGAGGTGTGGATTGTATGGATGGAAATGATGGTGGTGATGGTGAATTTTGTGTGAGAAAGGAGGCTGTAACTCAACTGGCAAAAAAATGGAGGCTAGTTTGCGGGTGTTGAGGATTAGATAACAGCGGATTTGGGGTCTTAAACCAGAGGTGGTGAGGGTTTCATGTGGGTGTGGTGCAGTGGTAGGCGGGTGGTGGTGGTCGTATGGGATTGTGATAGTGGTAGATGACGGTGGTGATGAAGGTTGCAGACTGTGGAGGTGATGATAGTGGTAGGTGTGTGTGTGTGTGTATATATATATATACAATTATTAATTTTTAATTCTTTTTGTTTTAGGTATTAAAATATTTTCGGATTAAGGAGTAAAAAAGGCAAATTTGCCCTCATGTGGGGTCCACATGGGCAGATTTAACCATAAAAATTGATTGGGTTAGTGCTAAAGGATAAACAGTGCAAGATTTTACAACATAAATGACGATTTTCTTCAATTTTGAAGTTAAAGGACAATCACTGAAAAACGATATAAACATAAAGGACGAGTTCTGTAATTTTTCCTAATTTCTATTATAACTTTCTTCTTTTTATTTTAGTTCTAAAGTTTAATTGTTCAATATTAAGATATATTTAGACTTAGTTACTTCCTAACTCTATCTATTTGAATACAACTTCATTTCTAATAGATTTCTTCCAAATGCTAGCAATGCAAGTTATTCAAGAAAGATCAATTAAATAAAGAATGAAATGTCAGTGAAACCAAAAACCGTAGAAATGAATATCTATACGGGTACCGATGTTATTAGGCCGGTATAGGTTTGCTTTTATCCGGTACTAGTACTTGATAGAATTCAAAATATCAATTTAAGCAAATCGTGAAAAAGGTGACGTTGAGACGTCTTATCAACCCGTGTGTTTAAGGGGTGTTGGACTCGCCCTTTATGAGGGACTGTTAAACCGAACAAAAACAGACGTAAAACGTTTAGTCACAAACTCCCATCGCGTGGTGACGCGCAAAAGATAAGAAGGATAAAGACCAAAAGTTGAAGGTGGAAAAGTATTAGGGTTAAAAATAACAAAAATCTTTTGTGAAAATTTGTAACATGTAAAAAGCAATAGGGTTAAAAAGAAAAAAATAATAATAATCACTTATGCAAAGCTTACAACTAACAATGAAACTCCCAGTTCTAAATTAATATATATTAAATTAAATTTATACCAGTGTCTTACCAAAAAAAAATAATCAGTACCAACACTAGGGGTGTTCTTTTTAACCGATAACCAAGAACCGAACCGAACCCGAAGTGACCCGACCCGAGAAACTACCTTACCCGATTAACCCAAACCCGATTAAGTGCATACCCGAACCCGAATGGAGTCTTTAGGGTCGGTCTTCGGATTAGTTTTGTATAATTTGGGTTGACCCGAATAACCCGAATAACTCAAAGACAAATAAATGATCCAGTTTCCATGTTATTATGTATATCGGAGTGGTGTTTTTGTAGCCAAATTTGCAACTAGATATTACAGCCCATGTTGTGGTTTTACTTTACACATATTATAGCCCAAAAAGATATAAATACGCAACCCAAATTGTTGGAAATATGTAACTCAAACACCTGAACCATTAAACTGATAACCATTTAACCAGACCCGAAAAACCCAAACCCGATTAACCTTATAACCGATAACCATTTAACTAGATTGGGTCGGTTATCGGGTAATATTTTCACAACAAAAAACCCGAATAACCCGACCCGAATAACCCGATAACCGAAAACCAAACCCGATGAACACCCCTAACCAACACCAAAAGTTAGTAAAAAGAAAAACCGAATACCGTACTGATTATGACAGAAATACTGAAATCAGCTCGCTTCAAAACCAAAAACCATAAAAATGATAATTGGTAATGTTTTTCGGTTGACATAGATTCGTTTTCATACGGTAGTACGGTACCAACACACGACATAGGTTACAATGCCAAAACATACTTTACTGAGTACGTATACGTTTTCAGTAAAATTTAAACAAGGATAATTAACAAAAAAGAAGTTAACATTCTTTAAACAAGTCAACTAACGTGAGCTATTGAAGAAAAATCAAATTATATGAGAAACCATGATTTGGCATGTTATCGTTCATGACTTCATGATGGTTGAGTTTTAATATTGATAGAATATCCAGCCAGTATATCTTATATTGATTGTACTCGTTTATGACAAAGTATAAAAATTTATGTTCATAATGTCAAACTGATGATTTTATAAAACTTAAATAAAATATAAAGAAGGCTTGATAAAGGTTCTTATACAACTTGAAATATATTTTGGTGTCATGATGAAGATGTAGCTATACAACTTATTTTTTAGACTATATATATTCTATTAGTTATGTTAAACTTAAAGTCCAAACTTTGTAATAAAAATTTTAGGAACATGAAAGAAAACATGGGATCTTATATTAATGATGTACTGAGTTGAGCTTCTGTGTTATTTTTACATTTTTCTTATTCAATAAAAAAAACCGCCAATGACTTATAAGTATACCTGTAATACCGGCGTTGTTGATCAAAGCATCGATACGGCCAAAAGCTTCCCAAGCCTTTTTCACAGATGCTTCAATAGTAAAACCATCTGCACTTACGTCAAGCTCAACCGGTACAGCCAATACGCGTTGGGTCTCGGCTTCACTTACATTCTCCTGTCCATTGAAGATATCTAAATTGTTAATTTCATCACACAGAGCCTTGAGGCGGTCTGTTCGACGGGCTGATGCAATGATACTGCAACCGCATTTGGCTAAGTTGATACACAATTCCCAGCCGAGGCCAGAAGATGCGCCCGTAACCATCACGATCTTGCCTCTTAGGTCTTGCCATTGTTGCACATCAAAGGTTGATCCACGTTGAGAAGAAGCTGCCATTGATCTTATATTGTCTATAACTAGTTTTTCGAAATATAAATAGACTATTTGAAGCCTTAGTTTAGGCATGATGGGCCGGTTGTCTAAATCCATGAGAAAAATTATATTTAGGTTGAAGGGGTAGGGACCCAAATTCACATGGGCCCACACCCAACATTCCATCCAGAACACTGAAGGAGGCCCACAAGGCCAAAAATGGACGACACGCTATAGTCAGCGGAGGAGACTTGGCGGGTTAAGAGGCCCGCGCGTGTGTACCTCAAGCGTACACAAACCCGCCAAGGCAACAGAAGCAGGATCATCCAAGGACACGTGGTGGCAACCTACAAGCCCGTACAACACGGTACGAACCAATCGGAGCGCTAGGACGTGTGGCAGGGAGCATGCCGCACGATCAACCAACAGGAGAATAACACGTACCCTTCATGGAATCCGCAGGGGACATACAGTACATCCCCTGCACGCGCCAGCCAATGAAAGCACATGGGACCACCTCAGCAAGGATCTCCACTAAGTGATGGCTGCAGAGGGGACAACGATACACCTGGCAGCCAATCATATTGTACATGACCTGTGACCAGTCACGGAACGCCACGTCACGAGAACGGTACGATCCATCTCCAAGATTTAGTACACGTCACATGCTATATCTTATTGGGCCTAACTATGGGCCGATGTGGAGGCAAGCCCTTAACTTGGGCCTCGGCCCGTTGGGTGAGTTAAGGGTAGATGTTGAGGCCCGTGTGGAACCTATTTAAGGAGCACTTAGCCTCCTTGAATAGGCCATTCAGAAATTCCCTGAAGAACACACTAAGGCCGATTACATTTTTGTGTCTGCTAAGTAGATTCCTTCGGGATTCGAGGCGGTCGCCCCACATCGGTTTTCTGTGTTGTTTCAGGTTCCTCACAATCCCTAGTCATTCAATCTAGCGAAGGATCAACCCTGCAGAGACGAGCTTAACATTTGGATCCAGGTTAGACTTTTGTTTCTTGATTGGCGTCATCTGTGCCAGCTAGAGCACGAATCTTTACAATCTTTCAGCTAGAAAAATGACAAACAAAGAAGCTCCTCGACGAAACGTCGACGAACCCATCATTGAAGATGATGACGAAGCAGAAACGGAGGAGAGAACTCCAGCTACTGTCACCAAAGTTGCACACAGAGCCATCAGGATAACCAACTCTGGCCCTGCTGCCAATCAGCAAACCATCGACGTTGAAGATGGCGAAGCTGACGACGAAGACAACGCCGAGGAAGACCCAGACGAATGGCTCTTCAAGCAGTAAGCGCAGGGTCACCGCAGGCTACCAAAAGCGGGTAATGCAACAAGCACAACAGCGAGTGCAGAAGACACATAACTTGACACCAACAACAAGACTTTGGGGGCAGCAGCCAAGAACAAGACAAACAGCAGGACTCCAAAGGACAACACAAACGGTAGTCGCAGCGGAGGCCGTGGGAAGAGCTCCCGCAGTCAGGGCCGCGCTACCACGGACGAAGAAGACGGTTATGAGTCCAGTTCACATGCTGACGGCGATGACGATTTGGTCAAACCGTATCGGCCAAAAGATCTCGCCAAAAAATCTAAGTTCTGTGCGCGGATCGCCATGGCACCCATACCCGCCAAAGCCAAGCTACCAAGCAGCATCGGGAAATACGATGGCATACGCGACCCGAATGATCATATCCACGATTTCCGGACTGCAGCGCACAGCCAAAATTGGCCCATGCAAGTCTGGTGCCATCTCTTCGCGCAAACGCTAAAAGCTGCGGCTAGGGTATGGTTTGACAACCTCTCAGTCGGCAGTATTTTAGACTTCGACGACCTACTATCCAAGTTTTCCCTGCACTTCTCTCACCAGAGACGACACAAGAAAGATAAGTCACACATCCTGCTCTGTGCAAGAAGGGATACCGAGCCGGTCGAAGACTACATCACCCGCTACACACGGGAAGCAATGCAAATAGGATGTGGCGAGGAGCTCACACGCGCGGCATTCATCCATGGGATCAACAACGACGACCTCATGAAATGCCTCACAGGGAAGGACGGGATCCCCGAGTCTTGGGATGAAGTAATTAAGGCGGTAAAGATATATGCCTCCTCAGAGAAGTCCTTCCGCCACTCACGCCAACACCAGTATTCTCAGAGCCACAACAGCGGTCGCAGAGACAAAGGCAAACAATCCGTCTGGTCACGCATCACCGGGTCCGCGGAAGAGGACAAATACTCTGCGCAACAAGACGCCCGCCACATCATCAACGGTAAGCACGCCCGCAACACGCGGGGCGGATCAAAGAAAAACACCGACTGGACCCCGCTGACGAAAACACCGTCACAAGTGCTTGCAACAGAACAACACAACTTCAAAGAGCCGCTGGACTCACTTAAGGTGTAGAAAAATTGTAGCATGCTGGTCTCACTTAATTAAAGAAGTTTTTAATTAGGTCATCTCAAAAAACCTTGTGTAAAAAAAAATACGAGTTAAATCACTTGGTAGAAGCTTATGTCTTTTATAAAGAATGTCTTAGATTTAAACTTGAGCAAATATGTAGTTTAAATCAATGTTTTAAAAACCGGTTTTTTAATTATACTGGATTTAGCTAAAAAAATGGTTTAACCGGTTGAACCGCGTTGTACCGGGCGGTTCAACCGGGTTGATTAGTTAGCTATGTAATTTCATAAAGTACAACATTAACACAAAAAAAATAATCTAAAAATATATAATTACATACTAAAATAATATCAAAAGTTAAATTAATTAAAAAATATTTTAAAAGATAATCTAAAGTTTTTAATTTTTTAAAAGTTTTTCCTTAATGAAAAAATAACCTAAAAACTAACATATGCCGGTACTGGTATAGCGGTTCAAACCGGTATACCGGATTTTACCGGCGGTATAAAATCGATACCGTTTCCCAGATTTACCGAAGTGTTTCATAGCGGATTTCCATCCGAAACCGATAATACTAGTATAACCGGCCAGTATTTACCGGTTTTTAAAACATTTGTTTAAGTGAATTTGGTGTAGAAGAGAGTAGCGATACAAGTAACTCATTTGTCGCTATAAAAACAAATCCAAAAAAAAATGTTATTAAAGGTCTACAAGTTATTCCTGATGACATTTGGATGTAAACATATTTTAGAAAGAAAAAAAATGTATACTAGTTACCCTAAGTCAAATTTTTCATTAAGGTTGTATTATTTACTTTTTCACTTTGTTACTTTTAAAAAAGAATCATGGCTCATTGGCAAATTGGCCCACCATCTTTTTTTAATCAAATGAGATTATGACGGGGAGGAACAAAATGTTAAAAAAGTATATCACGTTTTTTTTAACAGAGAACAATTTTTCATTTCATAAGGCATGGTATATTTCCACCCCCACTTCTATTTTCACCCCATTGAAAGCGCCTCGCTTAGGCCCAAGCGAGGCGCTTTCTTTGCTTTTTAACTACCTCGGTAGTGGTGTGGCCTACCTTTTTGACAAACACCTGGCTAACATGTCCAGTTATCAATCTCACTGTCCTTTACGCAGGTTTGCCAGAGGGTCACTATTCATACACACAACTTTTTGCTCTAGTGGTGTGCTCTACCTTTTTGACAAACACCTGGCTAACCTGTCCAGTTTGTCAGAGGGTCACTATTCATACACACAACTTTTTGCTCTAGTGGTGTGCTCTATCTTTTTGACAAACACCTGGCTAACCTGTCCAGTTTGCCAGAGGGTCACTATTCATACACACAACTTTTTGCTCTAGTGGTGTGCTCTATCTTTTTGACAAACACCTGGCTAACCTGTCCAGTTATCAATCTCACTGTCCTTTACGCAGGTTTGGCAGAGGGTCACTATTCATATTATTATTATTATTTACATTATTATCGTTTTTGCTTTACGATAATAATGTAAATAATAATAATAATAAGGAAGGAAGGTTTTTGCAAAAACGAAGGTTTCCGCGTTAATGCCGATCCGATTTTTAAAGTATCAAGACTATGAAATTAGTAAAACAACTGAATTTTACTTGCTTGCATTAAAAGTTATTTCAGTTCAAACTTTTCAAACACCTGCAACATCTCAAGAGTCGAGGTCTTTCAGTTCAAACTTTTCAAACACCTGCAACATCTCAAGAGTCGAGGTCCTCTGAAAAAGACATCGTACAATGATTTGGCTTGCAATATTTGAAAATTATCATTTCTTGACATGCTTGGTAACACCTTGATCTGCAATATATGAAAACAGGAACATTCCAAATAACAGTTCAATTTCAGTTCAAACTTTTCAAACACCTGCAACATCTCAAGAGTCGAGGTCCTCTGAAAAAAGACATCGTACAATAATTTGGACTTGCAATATTTGAAAATTATCATTTCTTGACATGCTTGGTAACACCTCTGTAATATTTGAAAATTATCATTTCTCGAAAAGTAATTAAAAGCACTTAAAAATGAATTAAAAACAATTGTTGCGAGTTAGGTTTAGTCGGAAGACCACTTACAATGATTCATCAAAGTTGTACAAAGCTGGATGTTTTTACTGGAAAACCAAAACGAGCAATAAACGAAGCGAAACGGAGAGATATAATTTTCTTGGCTTAGAAACAACTTAAAAGAAGCAAAAATGAATTAAAATTATTTTTTGGTGATTAACAGATAATTTTAAAGAATTAAAAGAAATTCAAGTTTTTTAAAAAAAAGGCCAAAGCGCCTAGCTTTGGTCAAAGCCAGGCGCTTGGGTGCCTAGCTTTGGCCAAAGCTAGGCGCTTGACTGGTTTGATTAGACCACAAGCTCCTCGCTTTGACCAAAGCGAGGCGCTTTGGCCTTTTTTTTTTAAAACTTGAATTTCTTTTAATTCTTTAAAATTATCTGTTAATCACCAAAAAATAATTTTAATTCATTTTTGCTTCTTTTAAGTTGTTTCTAAGCCAAGAAAATTATATCTCTCCGTTTCGCTTCATTTATTGCTCGTTTTGGTTTTCCAGTAAAAACATCCAGCTTTGTACAACTTTGATGAATCATTGTAAGTGGTCCTCCGACTAAACATTCGATACCCATATTTTTTCAAAACATAATTTTTGCATGTTTAATTGATATGTTTGACTTCCAGACTATATTATAATTGATCGTTGGTGGTTTTCATAGCACCTTGTTTGATTACACTCGTGTTCAGCCTTTATCAGGCTGCCTTCATCGTTGACAGTTATCTCTCCGATAAACAACTGTAAAGTTGTTTTTACTAATTTCATAGTCTTGATACTTTTAACAACTGACTTTTACTTATGGAATCTTTGTACGAAAATCGAAACCATCTCATTCCATGTTCTCCATATCCATACCTTGTTCCAACCACTAGACAGTACCTGTGGCCAAAAAGAACTAGACAGTAAAATCATCTTCTTGTAATTACTTTCAAGTTTTTTAGAATCATTGAAGACACCTTTTCAGTTGTTATCCGAGAGATAACGATCATTTCGTTATCATTGCTAACAGACTTTGACCGATCAACGATGAAGACAACCTGAAAAGTGGATACCGCATTCGGAGTCTGATTGCACCGAATCCAGTCTTTCAAGTTTTTTAGAATCATTGAAGACACCTTTTCAGTTGTTATCCGAGAGATAACGATCATTTCGTTATCATTGCTAACAGACTTTGACCGATCAACGATGAAGACAACCTGAAAAGTGGATACCATGGATCAGAGAGATTTAAGCTAATCAAACTCATATCTCAAGCCGGTGCAAGTTATGTTGTAGCATCCTTGATCATCTTCTTGTAATTACAACTTTTTCAGTTGTTATCCGACAGATAGCGGTCAACGATGAAGACAACCTGAAAAGTGGATACCATGGATCAGAGAGATTTAAGCTAATCAAACTCATATCTCAAGCCGGTGCAAGTTATGTTGTAGCATCTTTGATCATCTTCTTGTAATTACAACTTTTTCAGTTGTTATCCGAGAGATAGCGGTCAACGATGAAGACAACCTGAAAAGTGGATACCATGGATCAGAGAGATTTAAGCTAATCAAACTCATATCTCAAGCCGGTGCAAGTTATGTTGTAGCATCTTTGATCATCTTCTTGTAATTACAACTTTTTCAGTTGTTATCCGAGAGATAGCGGTCAACGATGAAGACAACCTGAAATGTGGATACCATGGATCAGAGAGATTTAAGCTAATCAAACTCATATCTCAAGCCGGTGCAAGTTATGTTGTAGCATCTTTGATCATCTTCTTGTAATTACAACTTTTTCAGTTGTTATCCGAGAGATAGCGGTCAACGATGAAGACAACCTGAAATGTGGATACCATGGATCAGAGAGATTTAAGCTAATCAAACTCATATCTCAAGCCGGTGCAACACACACTTTCAACCCATTCCTGGTAAACCCAGGGGAAAATGGCTATATTAAAAAAACTTCAAGATTATTGTTTTGTTTTGTGGATCAGACGAGGACTTGCCTGTGTCTTGAAAACACAAGGATGACACACGAAGCTTTAGACTCCAAGCGGATCCCTTGATTGCCGCATTTAATGAAATTTAACGCGCATACCGCATTCGGAGTCTGATTGCACCGAATCCAGTCTTCAAGGTGGACTTAAGCACCTGAAAGGGAAGTTGAAATTTTGAATGATGTTTTGTTTTGTGGATCAGACGAGGACTTGCCTGTGTCTTGAAAACACAAGGATGACACACGAAGCTTTAGACTCCAAGCGGATCCCTTGATTGCCGCATTTAATGAAATTTAACGCGCATACCGCATTCGGAGTCTGATTGCACCGAATCCAGTCTTCAAGGTGGACTTAAGCACCTGAAAGGGAAGTTGAAATTTTGAATGATGTTCGTCGACTGCACCTTGAGCGAGCCGCGTTTAATGAAATTTAACGCGCATACCGCATTCAGAGTCTGATTGCACCGAATCAAGTCTTCAAGGTGGACTTAAGCACCTGAACGGGAAGTTGAAATTTTGAATGATGTTCGTCGACTGCACTGAATCTAGTCTTCAAGGTACCATGGATCAGAGAGATTTAAGCTAATTAAAAAACATTTGGAAACACAAAGATGGAAAAATTCACTAAAAAGCCTAAAATTTCGGACCCTAACACACACAAGACGAATGTTGCAACATGAGTTCGACCAAGATGACACACGAAGCTTTAGACTCCAAGCAGATCCCTTGATTTGGGTGGAACAAGGTATCATCAATCTAGTATTAAGCACCTGAACGGGAAGTTGAAATTTTGAAGTTGGTTGATGATGTAAAGTTTAAGTCATTGACAATGATTAGGGTTATTACTTTGTTTTTTAAATTTTTTTAACTTTTTATAATTATTAAATTAAAAAAAATAAAAAAACCAACTCAAAACATCAAAACAACTACCAAAATAAATTACCCCCTTGAAGCGCCTCGCTTAGGCCTAAGCGAGGCGCTTGGAATTTGAAAATCAGCTTTTTCTGATTCTCGTACTGACGGTCTCGAAGTTAGCTCAAAGCGCCTCGCTTTGGCCTAAGCGAGGCGCTTTGAGGGGGTTAAAATAGAAGGGTGGGGGGTGTAAATATAACCACCCTTTCATAAACTACGATTTATATTAGGATGACAGGAAAGAAAGGTAGGCAATAAACTGTGTTGTGACCGCGCCACCACTTTCTGATGTTATAATTTGTTTTCTTAGAGGGTAAATTATAAAAGATTTTTTAATGGGCAATGACCACTTTTAAATGGCCATATGATCACTAGACTTTGGGATGATGCTAAGGAGAACTCAGCGAGCGGGATAACATATCTGTGGCACCGATGAGGGAACACCGATCCCCTAAGCCCTGTCTCGCCTCTCACTTGTATTTTGCCCGGATATCTTTATATTTTTCAAGTTAAATTTATAAAGCAACAAATATACCACTAATTAAGGAAAACTTCTTTCACAAGGGACTACCCACCCATGATCGGACAACCACCAACACAACGGACAACATCTACATCAACACAAAGTTATACTATCTATCCCAATTAATGTCTATTTGTTTTTGTCTATACTTGTACCAAAGAAAACTAATGGACTTAATATCTTGAATAATTTGTTCATCTTGTTAGAAAATCGCTTTCTATTCCTAGCTTTTCGGGTGCTCTGCAAGAGTAAATAAAAATCGATCCCTTGAAGAGTATCTTTGACCATCTTGTTTCCCCAGTATAAATACCATAACCCTCTATCCACCTCACCAGTTGTGGATTCAGTAAATATTTCAATGAAGTCATTGTGTTTAGATGTTACAATTTCATAGAACCGAAAATAAAAAATTATGAGCGGGTTTGATAGTTCAGGTCAGGTCGAGTCATGTAGGTCTCATTTAACAAGCAAAGTCCCACACACGAAAAGGTTGTTGGTTTTTTTAATATTTCTACAATTGGTGGTTTTATAGATAACATCTTTAAAAAAAACCCAAATTATCCTATATGTTAACACTTGAATAGTACTAACAGTGTTAACTAATTAACCTCATTAAGGGGGTATTATGTTTTTTTTATTTTGTTGTGGTGCTCCCTTATTGGATGATTGTGGTGGTGGTGGTTGTTTATGAGTAGTTAGATGAGGATGGCGGTACAAGGTAGTTGGATGGTGGGTTTAGACCTTCAACCCATCTTGCGATCGTTATTTATTTTTTATTTTATTTTTTTGTAAACTCTGAGCTACAGAACGGCAAATCAGCTCTCATTTGACTTTGGATACGATTTAGCTTATTGAGCAACGGTTGAATCTGATTCTTTATCAATCTGTCATAATCAAGTTATTATTTGGTGGTGTTGTATGTTTAAATTAGGGTTCTATGTAAACATCGATTTCTGATACAATGTTGTATGTTTAAATTAGGGTTCCAGATGTAGATTCATTGGGTGGTGTGAAGAGAACTGCCAAAGATGTGTGGACATCATACCTGGTTTGTTAAGATCCAAAAACAACTTGGAAATGAGGGAGACCCATCTGATGCTTGAAAAAATCCAGCTTCAACAGGAGATCAAAGCTACCAAGGATCAGGCTATCAAACTGAAGAGGTTCCTGGCTATTAGTTGGATAGGATTTCTGGTGTATGTGTTCATGAATTAGCAGTGTATGTGTTAGGGTTTAATATGTTTAGAGGGTGTTTGATTGAGAGTATTGTTGATATCAGGGAAGGGGGAAGGGTTATAAATGGGGGGAAATCAAAAGAGGAGGTGAAATGTCAATAATACCCTCATGTGCCACTCACGTGACTAAACTTAACCAGAAAATCTAACCACGTTAGTGCTAAAGGACTAGTTCTGAAAGATTTTACAACATAAAGGACGATTCTCATCACTTTTGAAGTTTAAGGACACCTACTGAAAAAACAGATAAACATAAAGGACGATTTTTGTACCTAAAATGAAATACACGAACATAACTAGAAAAGTAGAAATGCATTTAAATTGCAAATTAATAACTTTTACAAAGATATAAAATTTTATTGGAAAAAGTAAAAACATACTTTAAATATTCGATTTGTACTTTTTTTATTTTATTTTAAAAACAACAAAAACATAGATGTTATAAATCATTTGAACGGTCTTCGCCACGGTTGTTTGTTCATTGAGATCATCCTTAAATTGTGTTGAAAAAAGTGCTTTGTTTTTTTTCACGGTATGAAAATTCATAACTATAATTTGTATGGGTTATTGAAAAACCTTAGTCATGTATTAAAAAGAAACCCCGTGCATCGGGTATAGATAATAACCGGTTCCAGGTATAGAATGGGTATAAATTGGGTACGGTTCTAGTTCCGCGTATTGAGATCAAAATGCATACCTTGCGGGGAGGATTGGTTCCGATTTCAGGCATGGAATAGCCGGATGAAAAAATAGGATCCGGGTTTTTCATCAAGTCGGGTTTCGGGTACGGTTTTTTTGTGCATCTCTACCAGTTATTAGTTAAGGTAACATATCTAATCGGGCTGAACAAAGGCCCAATACAAATAAATCCCAACAACTTATTACGGTAGTTTAGCCGAACCTATGTAGTTTTTCCCACACTCACTTCACAGTTCACACAGGAGTGCAGGATGGATTTCGACTACGACATAAAATCTAGATCGATTCTCTTTTTTGTCATTACTACACCGCACACCACCAAGCGATAAAACACCGTCTAGATGACCAGCCAACAGTCGCCACAACGCCTTTCTCACAGGGGCGCAGCTTAGTGTCCCCCCCCCCCCCCCCCCCCCCCCGAATTTTCGCGCAGAAGTTCCGATTATATATTATTCGTATAGAAAATTTTGGAAATATAAGGTTTCGACCCCTTGAAACTAGTGTCTTCCGACCCCCCGTTGACTTCCGACCCCCCGAACCTCCGGGTCAAGCTTCGCCACTGCTTTCTCAGACGTTGCCGCATCGTTGTGAATCACGAAATAAGAGACAACAATTTCACTAAACAGGTATTAGTGAACAAAAAGGACGATTCTTGTCAAATAACTGTTCGTTAAAAGAAGTGATATTTAGACGATTTTCTTTTGTGTTAATCGTTAGTTTTGCTTTCGTTAACTAGTTGGATGATATAAAGAAAAAAGGAAGATCAGCATCTGTTTAGTGAAACATCAATACTTGACAAATTATAAATTATAGTCACCAGTCATATTATCAAACCTTATAATTTGGAAGCACAAAACAAGGTTTTACTCAAGGCGGTTGCAGCTTTAGACTCGGAGGGGCGGCCCAAATGTTTCCTTATAAAATCACCAGCCAGCATGAGCTTTTTAAGGTCGACATTGGTCTTCACACCAAGCCCGTTAAGCATATATACAACATCCTCTGTGGCTACATTACCAGTCGCACCTTTGGCATATGGGCAACCACCCAGACCCGATACAGATGAATCCACCACACTTATTCCCATCTGTTTACAAATATTACTTTTTAGAATTAGAATGATGGATACCAGATATAATATCAGAGATTCAGAATGGCTGCAAGTAGAAATGTAGTGATGGCAGTTTTGAGTCTTTTGACTCGTTTACTTAAAAAATTTCTACATGTCAACCCAACCCAACCCAACCATGCCATTTCAAGCCATACGAAAAGTTGACTTTTGCAACCCAAACCCATTTCAACATGTTACCCAAACCGAATATCTTGTCACCTCTATGAAAAAATTATTTAAATAAAATAACCTTTGTTTCTTTAATCTTACTTGGAGTGATACAAGAATATTCGAAAGGGCTTGGCCATAAGTATCATGAAAATGTACAGCAAGCTTCTCTATTGGTACGACATTTTTAACAGCCTCAATCATAGGAACAACAGTGCCTGACCATAAGAAAGTGACAAATTTGGAAATTGGAATTGGAACGATGTTGGTAATATATAATCATAAATTCATAATTACATATACGAAAAAGTTAATCTACATGATCATACCAGGAGTGCCGACCCCTATGGTATCGCCAAGGGAAATTTCATCACACCCCATTTTATAAAGTTCATCAGCGACATATGCAACTTTTGACGGATGCACATTACCTTCCATTGGACATCCAACAACACATGATATATACCTGGTCAAACAGACACAATTAGTCGACAAGCTTCAAAATCTATCAAAACAAAATAGGCAATTTCCATATGGGTCAAAACGAGCCGGATTGGGTTGACCCACAACTTTCCCCATAGATTTATTTAACATGAATTACTTTGGCAAAGATGCTTATATAAATTATATTATTTCAATAATAATCTCAGTTTTTGAATAAAATGATTTAGGAGCTTATCCGCCATTGCAATTCTTTCTAAAGCAGATGAACACTCGTGAGTGTTAGGATATGAAAAATATATATGCTTGTCTGCAAATTTTAGGATATTGCTCTATCCAAACGATTATTCTTGGCGGATTGAAAACTACAAGCTTACCCTCCTTAGCATGAATTATAACAATAAGCATAAGCTCTTTAAATAAGCAATCACAAACACCTCCTAAGAATACACTATTTGTGACTTTCAACCCATTTCCTTTTCAGCTAATCCTATAGTGTTATATCTGCGAAAGAATGTATAAACATATAAACTTAGAGACAATACCCGCGTACAGGGATGGAGTGTTTTCTTGCAGCAGAGGTAACATCACGATAACGGGCAAGACTTTCATCTATACTACAGTTAATGTTTGACCGTGAAAACGACTCTGAAGCTGCAGCAAACACCGCCACTTCCTTCACTCCCGCTGCAAGAGCCGCCTCTAATCCCTGTAAGACCGCCATAATTATAAGAGGGTCCTGTTTGCTGTAAAAAGTTGTGACATTTTTTTATTAAAGAATGGCGAACTAAACCTTAAGATTTGGTGTTAGAACAGGGAATCTAGCCCCACCGACACTTTTAATCGCTTCAATCACATCTTTTGCATCCGCCAACTACAATTTTGATGTCCATAAAATACTTAATATAGTTGGAATAACATCTCTGTATTAACTTTAAAGCACTAAATGAAAACTACGATAACTAAAACTCGAAAGAAATAGCATAACTCAATACATTTATTTAAGACGGATACTTTCATTGTACTAATAGACATACAAAGAAGCCTTATTATCACCTGTGGTACCCATTTCGGCGAAACAAAGCTAGTAGCTTCAACAACGTGCAATCCCGAATCAACCAACATTTTGATCAATTCAACTTTTACAGACGTAGGCACAATGTCTTTCTCGTTTTGTAATCCATCTCGCGGACCGACTTCCACTATCTTGACATATCTTGGAATATTTCCTAACAACTGCAAGCAATATTATTATTGAATACTCATCAACACATTGGCATTGGAAATAATAATCCGAGAAAAACGATAAAAAATCGTACCTTATGTTGTGTATTTGTTATAATACTATCTGTATATATAGTGCTATAATGACAACTTGACATGAATCTATGTGGACTAGTTAGACTACTAACAACACGCGGTTGACGTCTGCAATGAATAACAGATTCCATAATAAATTTCAAGCACTATAATTCTATAAAGATATCAATATGCAGAAAATCACATATATTTAACTTACAGTTGACTATTGGATTGAGCAAGATTAATGTGCATTCCATCTGTAATATTATGCTTTTGGGAAAGTAATACCATCATCAAAGAGGTTAAAGAAGTATGATGATTATATCTCCTTTTGGATAAACAACCAATAACCTTAGATGATAACATTAAGTTAAATAAGATATTATTTTTCTCTTCTCTTCTCTTCTATTCTATTCGCTTGTGTTGCAATTAACCTAAATAAATTATATAGAGAAGAAATAAGATGGTATGATGATCCATAAGCAGCTAAAATCAGAAATAAAGTGTAGAAAAATTGCCTCGATTGAAAGTTTGATGGACGAATTAAAGGAATATTGTGCAATAATAATATGAATCAAGAATGTTGAATAGAAATTGGGAACAACAGAAGCATGCGTGTCAAACGTGGCTGGATATTGGATAAGACTGAAAATGTTGATCGAGTTTGTTTCACTTGGAACACTACACTAAATTGGGGGAAAATTTAGGGTATTTGATAGTGACCGGTTGAGTGGATCAGACTCCTAAAATGTCTGATAGTGACGCATTTCTAAAATGTTGTCCAAAAGGTTGAAAGGTGTGTTAGATAATATAGTTAGCCCAAACCAATCGACTTTTGTCGGTGGTCGTAACATTCTTGATAGCCCGCTTATCATTAGTGAGGCTATCTCATGGGCTAAGAAGAGCAAAGTCAAAACGCTTGTTTTTAAAGTCGACTTGTTTTCAAAGTCGACTTTCAAAGAGCGTATGATTCCTTGAATTGGAAGTTTTTATTCAAGGCTATGGAGTTTATGGGATTCCCGGATAAATGGGTTTTATGGATTAAAGGTTGCCTCAAATCCGGAAGAGGCTCGGTGTTAGTCAACGGGTCTCTGACCGGGGAGTTCAATTTCAAAAGGGGGTTGAGACAAGACGACCCATTGTCTCCTTTCTTATTTATTTTGGCTATGGAAGTGTTGAATATGTTCATGAAACAAGTCGTTACTTTGGGACTTTTTCACGGTCTACAACTTCCGAGTAATGGTCCATTGCTTACTCACTTGTGTTACGCCGATGACGTCATTTTCATAGGGGAGTGGTCTAAGCACAATGTCATAAGCCTAAATAGATTTCTCCGATGTTTACATTTGACTTCCGGGCTTAAGGTAAATTATGATAAATGTCATATTTTTGGCATTGGAGCCGAAGAGCAAGAGGTTTCCACCTTTGCTATAATTCTTGGATGCAAGGTTGGAATCTCCCATTTTCTTACTTGGGCGTCCCGATAGGCGCAAATATGAAAAGATTGAGGTTTTGGCAGCCGGTAATCGATAAATTCAACAAAAAACTTTCTCTCTGGAAGGCGAAAACGCTATCTTTTGCTGGCTGTCTTACCCTTGTTAAAGGCGGTTCTCGGGAGTCTGCCATCATATTATATTTCCTTGTTTCACGCTCCTAAGGCGGCGATAAAGAAAATGGAAGCGATAAGACGTGACTTTCTATGGGGTAATAACGGTGGAAGATGCAAATTAAGATGGGTCAAGTGGGCAAAGATTCTTAAACCAAAAGCTCTTGGTGGCTTGGGTGTTGGCGGGATAGAAGACTTTAACGAAGCTATGCTCGCTAAGTGGTGGTGGCAATACAAGAACGAGCCATCTCAATTATGGGTAGATGTTATTAACGCCATTCATTATTCTCCAAGATGCAAACACATCATTCCTATTAAAAAGACGATGCCCGGTGTGTGGAAAGATATTAGTAATGTGGAGGGAAAACTTCATACTAAAGGTATTATTGTTAAAAACAAACTTAGTGTCAAGATTGGTGATGGATCCAAAACTCGTCTCTGGAAGGATATTTGGGTAGGCTGTGAATCTTTTATGGAGAAGTTTCCTGATCTTTACAAACTGGCTATCAATAAGGAAGCAACGGTTTCGGTTTGGCCCGCTTCTGAAGATGCAAAGAGCAGCTGGGGGAGTCTTTTTTCTCAGCTTCCGAGCACTCCCAGGGAACTGTCTCAGCTTTCGGAGCTGACTTCTTTGATGCAGCAGGTTAGTCGTATTGAGGGTCCTGATCGATGGTGCTGGGAAAACAATATAGGAGCCTTATTTTCAGCAAAAGAGACAAGACTCGAGATCGCGTCTTCATTTTCTCCGCAGCAATCAGATCAGGTTTTAAGTGGTGTTCCTGGGCGCCTCTAAAAGCCAACTTCTTACTATGGCGGGCTGTTATGGGTCGGGTGGCTACGAACATCGAACTTCGCGGTCGGGGTATTAATCTTGATCGGGTGATATGTGCTCGGTGCGGGATTGAGGATGAAGACTCTAATCATGGGGCTAGATCCGTTTGGTGGAATGTTTTGGTCTGGTTGAAGATACCTTGGCCTTCGGGAGGTGACTTGTTATTAGAGTGGATAGAACACTTGAAGAAGTGTCCGGGTTCGAAAAAAATGGAAAAAGATGGTGTATACCGTGTTCTTGGCTACAGTTTGGAGAATTCAGCTAGCAAGAAACCTTAAGGTTTTCGAAGGGACATTTGTCCTAGTTCAGTCCATTGTAGATCTTGTCAAAGAAGACGCCTTTTTTTTTTGGTATCTCATCGAGCGAAGTTAGTCAATCTGGAGTGGGCTGATTGGATCACTTTCGATGTAGTCAAGTTTTTGTAATTTTAGCGGTTGTTTCGTGTTTTGTATTCCCAACTTCTTGCTGCTCTTTATATATATTTATAAAGCGATTGTCGATCCAAAAAAAAAAGAAGAAGAAGAAGAACAACAACAACAACAAAAATACTTTGCAATATTTTTGTTACCTGGTTTTTTTAAGTAGGACTGGCAATTTCGGATACAAATGTGATAACACGACACGAACCTATACGATCTTAAAAGATTTCATGTTTGATCTAAACAAGTTTCGTGTCCTTAATAGGTCTACATGATAAGGCCTTAACAGGCTTCGTGTCTTTAACAAGTCGACACGATAGGGCCTTAACAGGCTTCGTGCCTAAACAGATTAAAGACATGTTAACATGTTAAGAAATGTTAATAATTTTATATAAAGAAGTTATATATGGGCTGAGGGTATACCTTATACATATGTAGATTAAAGATGAATGAACCCTATATACACTTCTCGGTGATCCCTCCCCTTCCTTCTCAACTTCACTGTCCCCTTCCGCTATCACCCATCATGTGTCCTCCTTCTCAACCCTAGCGTCGCCAATTTCTCATTCATAAGTTTGTAGATACAATTTCAGGGTTAATGTTTCTAAGCAAATTCTTGTCTTATCATGTCTTATTGTGTTAACGTGTTATAAACAGGTTCGTGTTTGGCAAAAATGACATGATAAGTTATCATGTCGTGTTCGTGTTTACTTGTTTCGTGGTCGTGTCTGACACAACATATCAGCCATACTTTAAAAACAAGAGTAAGGTGTGGGAATTGCGGTTAAAAATGTGATATATTAGGATAATAGCGGGTTCGTGACTGGACAGACCGTGTTGAAAGTGAATGGATTGCTTAGCCCGCGCCCAAATTAGGATAACTATGCAACTTATACACCAAACGATATTGATCAAGCCTTATACACCATGTCACTCAATCAACCAGACGCTTTTGGATACATGGAGACGAGTGCATCTGCTAACATGACTAATAATCAAGGTAACCTAAATTCATTTTTTAACAATGGCGTTTCTCATAATATAATTGTTGGTGATGGCACCTGATGTATTGCAAAATGCATTTGTTTCCAATGTAAAGTTTGTATAATAATCGAGTCGTTTTGTATTGGTTTTAATGTTTTTCGTTTCGTACTTAGTACTTTATGTTTTGTAGGTGTCCGGGGGAAAAGGAAGTGAAAACGAGCTTAAACGAAGAAACCGAGCTTCCGGATGCTTGTGACATATTACATTTGAAGCCACGGATGCTTCCATTCACAACCACATTACCAACACGAGTGTCAACAGTACCAAAATGATTTATACTGTAAAAGGTAAAAATTGGTTATTTATAAAAAAGCTAAATAATAATAATAAAGAAATTAAAAACTAAAAAAAAAGATAACAGGGATTAAGAACCAAATGGAAAGGAACTTACGCATAAGACTCATCGCAAGCAAATTCCAAATCTTTCATTTTCTGGACTACATGAAAAAAAAGCCGAAATGTTAGGAAATTAACTCAGATCATTATAAAACTAACTAAATTATTGAAAATGTTTATGAAACTATTAACCTGTGAGAGAATAGTGAACATTTAAACCACAATTTTATAAAACTGAATGAAAATCGCAAATCAAAACTGAGATTACTCGACATGTTTATGAAATATTAACATATTTTGTTTGAGAGAAATATCATTGAAATCAAAACACAACTAAAGAGGTTGTTTTGAGAAAGAGAGAATCGATCAAAACCTAAATAATTCAAAGTAAATGATTATACATAGCAAATCAAACTCTGACTAGAATCACTAGCTATCAATTAAATCAAAATTTTATGAAACTTATTCATTGTCTACTATAGAGAAGCAAATCAAACAGAGATTAAACAAAATGTTTATGGAAATATTAAAATGTTATGTTTGAGAGAATTATCATTGAAATCAAGACACTAGAGAGGTTGTTATGAGAAAGAGACAATCAATCAAAACCTAAATAATTCAAAGTAAATGATTATACATAGCAAATTAAACTTTAACCGGAATCACTCTCGATCATTTAAATTAGAATTTTATAAAACTTATTCATTATCTACTATAGAGAAGCAAATCAAAACTGAGATTAAACAAAATGTTTATGAAATATTAATGACGATGTAGGGTGAGCATTGGGCCAAGTCCAATAACCCAAATAGCTGAAATCATTAATCAACATATTGGGCCAAGCCCAAGCCTAACAAACACGTCCACTAGGGTTTTTACCCATCCTCCACTATAAATAGAGGGGCAAACCCTCTTTTTTCCAACCAGATTGGTCTCCTATAACAGACTTCTCTCTATCTCTCTCTAAACTTTCTCTCTAGAGTTGTTCTCTCAATTGAAACTCTCAACTGTGCACAAAGCCTTGAAGCCTCTGAGCATACGAGGTGCTGCAGTAACACACTAACAGCTCATAACCATGCTGGTTATCACAACCACACCGGTTCCTACAGCCGTGTCAAGCCATCGAGTTAGGAAGCATGATATTGTATCAGCTCCTGACTAACCGTTGGGTTTCGACCATCACTTCCTCCGTACATTATACTTTCTTTACATCTCATACTCACATTCACACATATGCGTATCTACATATTTATCATTCATTTACTTATGTAAACGTTTATGTTGGATAATCTACTAATCTTGAGCGTCGGATGGTGGTCCAGAGGCTATCGCTCATGGAAGCCTTTAAAAGCCTTTTAGGTTAATGATCTTTAAAGCCTTACAGCCTTTCAGGCTAATATTTTCAAAAGCGTTACAGCCTTCTAGGTTACCTCTAGTTGAAGCTTTAAAGCCTTTTGGGCTACTATTCATCAAAGCTTTCACAACATTTTAGACTAGCGCTAGTTGAAGCTTCCAAGCCTTTTAGGCTATTATTCACCAAAGTTTCACAAACTCTTAAGCTACTAAGTTCTATAACCTTCTGTCTCTACAAGGACAAGAATGAAGAAAAGTTAAGTAAGTTAACGGGTAGAGGTGCACAAAAAAACCAGTTTGAGAAAATCGAACCGGTCTAAGACCGGTATTTCCCGAACCAGTTTCAGTTCGTATTATGAACCGCAGCTCCCTAATCCATTCCCCATCTCCAAACTACAACCCGAACCGAACCGGTTTGGAGAAAAACCGGTTTGAAACTGGTATTTTTTTATTAAAAAACTGAAATTTTATATAAAAAAATTATATATAACAAAATTATACAAAAAAGTTTCTTCCCATACAAATATATACCCATACACCTTAAAAAATTGTAAAAATCAATAAAAGTTGAACTTTATGTAAAAAAAATTGTGTTGCTTTTTTAAGAAAAAAAAATGCGCACAAGAATTTGTTCATGAACTAAACCGAATCGAAACCGGAATTTCAAACCGATGAAGCCGGGGTGGAGTTTTTGTACTAGATAAGCTCACATGTTATTTAACAATCTTCAAGTTTTTGTACTAGATCTCACATGTTATTAAACCAAAACATTCAACTTACTCGTCCTCTTTCTCATTCTCCTCCACCAGCCCGAACTCATCCTGCTCTTGTTCCAATTTATGCATAGCATCCTCTTGATCCTCTTTAAACCTAGATGAATAAGTACCTGCAAAAATTCTTTAAGCTTTAATACCACGAATTATGCACTATAAAGTCATGAGTTGATGGGTTTACCGAAGTGAAAAAGAAGAAACGTAAGGCTAAGGGGAAGGTAGTTTGGGCTCCTATAGGCCTAAAAACAGGCACCACAAAATCGGTAAACACAAAAGGTGATGCTAGGCCTTCGGGATTACAGAAACAGAATCAGGCCCATGTTGCAAGCTCGTTAGTAAGAGATCAGCCTAAGTAGGTTAGTACTGGGGTGTTTGTACTAGGCATTGGGCCGATAATCAGGCTCAAACTAGCAGAAAAAGCAGCGAATGGAGCAGCAGATTTTGTCAAAACTAGGTCGATTTCCAGCCCAAAAAAATGCAGTCTGGGCCTCTTAACAACCCAAAATTAGATAATTTGGATTCATTGGGGTTTGTTGATACTAATCCTCTTATTGGGCCGGTTAGTGAGCCTAAAAAGGATGATAATATGAAGTCTAAAGTTGATGGTTCCAATCGGTTTTATGCATTAGTTGATGAGGACGAGGATGAATGTTTTGATGCGGACCTTGGAATATGGAATCATGAGCTTGCTTTGGCACACAAGTATTTTAACTCCAACACCCGGCCACCGGACAAGAATTTGAAACATGGTCTAACTCATGGTATAGTATAGAACCGGACAACCATAAGGTAATTATTTTTGTTATCATAGAAGAGTCCATGAATAGCAATCATGAAATAATATAGAAACAAACAGTAAACATTCAGGAATTTAGTAGTAGTGAAGGTCAAAACAGTGAACATGATGTGACCAAGTTGCAGAAATATACGGTATTACTCGTTATTATGAAAACCAACAAAGATTATCCACTTAAACTGATTCACCATACCTCTCACCATCACCAAACCATGCAATTTCCTTGGGAGTAAATTCTACCGGATGATTCTTTAGCCATTCACAAATATGTTTGTGTTTGAGGATTAAAAAGATAAGAACCTATTTTTTTATTAAAAAAAATTATAAAGGTAAGAACCTACATTTTTTTTACATTCAGATATAGTTTCAACAGCAGCAACCAGTTTAGTAGGTAGTGATGTAGCAACCATTTCAGTGGGAGGCTTTGAAATATACATCTCAACTTTTTCCTTGTGACATATTACATTTGAAACCACGGATGCTTCCGTTCACAACCACATTACCAACACGAGTTTCAACAGCACCAAAATGATATATACTGTAAAAGGTAAAAATTGGTTACTTATAAAAAAAACTAAAAAATAACAATAAAGGAATTAAAATATCTTACTTGGTCAATTTGATAGGTAAATGCAAGATCACTCTAGGTGATGTTGAAGATGAAAAAGAAGGTATATATGATGACTCTAGTTCCTTTGTTGATTAAGATAGTATTGTTGATGATGAAAATAACATTCTTCCATATGATGACAATGTTTATTAAAGAGGTAATAGTCAAGTGAGATGTGCTTGATGTGTGTAAATCGTATACATATATTTTCTAATGAAAATTAATTACACAATTAACTTTTAAACTTATAAGATGATACCGAAATAACAACCATACACATGTGGACTGGCACACATATTGCGTTTGCAGTATGGTATTGATAGGAACCAAATATCGATCCAAGAACCCAATGTGTGACTTTTGTTGATCAACATGTTGGATATTTTAGTGTAATTGGATTGACTGTTTGACCAATCATAACATACAGAAAATTCTCAATCTCTGATTGTATCCGATTGAATATTTCGATTGAATCGTCGAATTGATTCAATCTGAAAGCGATTAAGTACCTTCAGAGATTTCGGTTATTCAGTTGTTTTGTTCGTTATTACTGCAATTCCCCAACACAACATTTATCGGTATTTAATCCCAAAAACAAATAGTTGGCTTCAGGAAATTATAAAAATAACTAATAATTAAGAAAACAAAGACAAAGGGTGTTTGGGATTGCGTTTTGAATCTGATTTTTAGATTATTGCGTTTTGAAAACGCGGATAATCAGTTTTTAGTGTTTGGATTGCGTTTTGAAAACCCAGATACTCAGTTTTTTAGGCTATCAAAACGCAATAATCTATAAGCAGCTCCACCAATGCTTTTCCAAAACGCATAATCTGTTTTGAATAATCAATCCCAAACACCCTAAACAATGTTGTGACCAAGTTGGAATAAGTTATTTGATGAACTTGATGGTTATTCAGAATACTAGTGATCTATCGAAGATATCCTTAAATCCAACAACGAATCTATGCAGAAGTGCTAGAACGAATTAAATACACATGCAAGGCTTTTTTATCCCACAATTCTCAAACTATCAATTGTATTAATACTTCTCAAATCATGTAGCAAACCCTAACCATGAAATTCATTTTTGTAAACCAATTATTGTAAAATGTAGACCCACTGTAACATTCATTTGAGATTACGAGGATGGTAGCCTTTTAAGGCTAGAGGTGCACAAAAAAACTCGTACCCAAGTAAAAAACCAGACAGGCCCTTTGGATCGAATCAGTACGAATCATTAATAGGCCGGGTCAGGTAGTTAATGGGCCGGTTTGGGTTGAAACAGTTCGGGTCTTTAACTGGCCCAGACAGCTTGGTAACGATAGTCAGATGAACAAATCAAATAGCAAAGCTTTTGATAGGCTGCTTTCGAAAAGACCCCCAACTCCAAAACAAACAAAATCATTGGCCCCTTTTATATATGTTCTTAATGTATGCATGAACTCATATAGGTGTACTTTTCTTATGTTAAGTGATATTCTAAAATTTAAATCTCAAAGAAGAAGCAAGTGAAGTGAAAGATTGAGAGCCAACATTTGACATTGTTAGAAGTTTAGTAATCAAGAAATAATGTTAATTAAGAAAGTCAAAAAGGGTTGACTTCAGAAAGTCAAACCTCACAGAAATAGGCGCCAAAACTGAATCATTGCATCTGTACGTTTTAAGTCGCGTCGGTTAGTTATAAAACAGTTTAGTAACCGTCAATATTGTATGGGTATAAATACCCTCATATGTGTATCATTTGTTTGTGTGGGATAATATTGTTAGTTTGCATATTATTCAAATTCTCCCATCCTCTGTTCCTTTGCGAGTCACTGCACATCTTGTGCATACTCAATACTCAATGTTCATCCTATGTTAAACCAAGTCGTATACATATGCGAAACAGAGCTGAATTCGAACATGGTATCAGAGCGCCATGTTAAAGATCCTGGGAAGAAGAAGAAGTAGCCTGTGAAGAGAAAGACCCGATCCCCTGTTTTCGCAAATATTAATCGGTACATCAAAGAGAAATAAGAAACGAACATCAGATATTGTTTGTTCAAATCAGACTTGGATTTATCATCATTATATCAGAACAGATGCAGTCAAAAGAAGGCCATAACAAATTTAGAGACAAAACGGAGAAGAAACCGTTTCCGGTAAAGAGAAGAAGACCGGAATTTCGATCAAGAACCCGTAGTTTATACGATATTAAAGAGAAATCAGAAGATGTTTATTGTGTGGAGACAGAAGACGAGTGTATTGGGATCGCACCGTTAATCTCCGAAGTAAGTTTTGATCGTGAGGATCAACCGTTGAAAGCCGAGAGGGCTATTATAGAAGAAAGAAAGGATTGTGATAATCCTCTTAACATCAATTTCTCAATAGTTCAATATCGTTTCATCATCAAAGATTGGAAGTTTTAGAAGAATGGTTCAAGATCAAATTAAGAAGAAAAGAAGACAAGAAGACTGCATAAACATGGATGAACACGAACAGAGTAAAGATTATCATTTCTTGATTAGGGGAGAGATTGTTAGAAGTTTAGTAATCAAGAAATTATGTTAACTAGGTTTTTTCTCCCGCCGCGCGTTGCAGCGGCGATGCGATCCAATGTTAGAAAACGCGTTGCTGTGGGATCCAACATTTATAAAACACGTAACGACAATAACAGGTGATCAAATTGTATACAAAATGAAGTATATGTTTTCATGTTCATTTACAACACATTAACCTTTTACATAATCCATGTCGACAGGTTGACGGTTACCCGAAGTTCAATGGGCCGGTCTTTCAAACTTGTTTTTAGATTGTTGTTCCTAACTAGTAATATGCCCCGCGCGTTGCAGCGGGCTTTTGTTTAGCATCGGTTCAATTCAGTACGGTACTCGTACTCTATATAGCAATCAACGTGTTATATAAATAAGAGTAAAATATTTGTAAGTTGAAATATAACTATCAAAACTATCAATGAGACATGAATTTAGAAACTAAAACTATCAGAGAACCAAGTGAACATTTGGCATCGTTTCTATTTGTTGCAGCACCGGTAATATACGTTATTAACTTATTCAATTGGTTTTTAAAAACATATGTCCGTTGACTAAAGTTAACCACACATTTGTATCTTTTAACAATATTATTTTTGAAGTAAGCATGCATTTCGGTGAAAATAAACAATGAAAATAAGAAGAAAAGTAGATAGAAAAGTTTGCATCAAAGAAATCATTTTTATTGTATAGATGTATATAAGATTTATAAATTATAAATTCTTTTATAGATAGTATAGATAAAGTGTGTATTACACATGTACTATTGGCATTACATGTTGTACTTGTACATGAGGGGTATAAAGGGAAGAAAATGGCTAAAGATTAGATATTTGTTAAGGAACCCTTCAACTCCCATCTTAAAATGATGGTAAAATGACTATCTTAGCCATCTCTCCTCCTTAATAAGATAACATAGATGAGTAATGACATTCTCCAAATCATCCTCGCAAACCTGCAAAAAAAAGACGATGTATTAATTGACTCAAACCACTCAAAAGCGCTTTAAAATGTTTACAACAATCTAACTATGAAGGCGTCAATACGTCATCATTCTAAGTTAATTAGTTGCATGAATAAAATAAATAGGAAAAAAAAACACTTTACCTAGTGAATTCACCTTGGTATCCATTACTGCATGAGTGATTTACCAAGCTATCAATACCTGTAAAAGCTTTTATCCATTACATTCCCGTTAGTTTTAACAATTCCTAGAGGTGCATGTGTTTTTTTTAACACCTTTCATAAAGGATGATAATTGATAAACATTTAGCTAAAAGATGATTATTTTATATAAAATAAAATGCTTAAAATTATAACTGAACATTTATCGAAATGTGAGGTTCATTCTGGTGTGAGGTTCCTTCTAGTGTGGTACTTGTAGCATCCTTATGACATGGCTTACTATGATGAGCTCACAATTCAAAAACGTCTCAGATGAACCCAAGTCATCATCATCGACAATGCCAAATCCAGAAAAGTGGATACCAACATAGGCAGCCCAAATTAACAAAGAAACGGGCGGTGGAATAGGCGTAAACCATGACCACTGCTACCATTCCCGCTATAAAGACAAACTGAAGCGACTAATTAAAAGGGACGTTTCACTACCAGATCCATATTTCCAATAATTGTCGTATTTGCCTGCCCCATTTTTTTTGTGAGCCTCAAGTCATCCTGTTTAAAAAAAAATCACTGTTACAATTTTGAGCAACATGCAACTTACAAAAGAAAAACCATAGTGTATTTGTTGATTGTAGGTTTTATGATTAGTAAAGCACATGAATCAATTGCTCAATGAACCATTAAACCACTTTTGGAACTATACGTTTGGTATAGGTAATGAAAAGACACAATAGTGTCAAGATGAATAGCTATAGTTTGTTGAGTTTACGTTGCCTGTTTTTACGATCTTTGATGATGGTAGTTTCAAGAAGTTGAGTCTTACAACTTGTACTTGTGATGATGGTGTTCAATATAGGGAAAAAAATAAACAGAAACTAACTATCAAACATTTCTACAAACACCAGGCGTGCACAACAATTAGCAAAATATTAACCCAAAAAGAACCAAATCGTTAACACCTCCATCAAACAGACAACATCAGACTTCAAAACCAACACACTAAACAAAATAATTAAGGCGAAGGAGATCATACATAAGACCAAATAAGAAGGGATTAAACTAAAAACTGATGAAACATCTGTATACCTTTGATTTGTAGTGTAAGGAGCTAGGATTTCCAACTACAATAAAGCGAAAACGCATCAAAATTGGGGAAACTTAATACGAATGAACACAAAATCAGTTTTACCTTTTTCGATTTGCATATACCTTTTTCGTTAAAGGAATCACCCAGGACGACATCGTCGTACTCGAGTGCTGCCACCACCAACGACCTTCAGGTCGCTCAATTGAAGGCCAGAGCACAACGCTGCTGTCTTAGATCGTTGGTTATCAGCGTCTCTTTCTGTCTTTATGTGTCTCCATCTCTCAATATATCCGGCTCTCTCTGTCTTTTAAACAAATTTATAGAACACGTGGAGGTAGTAGAGTAGAAAGGCCTGATGTCGTTGTCTATGAGGCTAAACACCATCCTCTTCGCCACTGCAGTGACCGCTTGAGTTGCCGAATGACAGCCTGCGCAACCCCCTTCTCGATCTTGCACAATCATCCTCTATGAGTTTGATAAGAGAGAGAAGCAAGAATAGAAAGAAAATGATGATTGATGAAGAAATGATGATTGAAAAGATGTGGCAGATAAAGTATGAAGTGGTGGAAAGAAGCAAGCTGTAAAGGAGAGGAGAGGTTGGATGGAGAGAGAGGAGCGGATGAATGAAGAAGATGGGATCTTAGGAAGAGAATAAAATATTAGAGAATGGATAAAAGAGTAACGTTGGATCAAGAATGAAGGGTGGATATAGCGTGTACTGTTCATAAGGGCTTCAGCAAATGTTATTATATATAATTAAGAAAGTCAAAAAGGGTTGACCTCAGAAAGTCAAACCTCACAGAAATAGGCGCCAAAACTGAATCATTGCGTCTGTACGTTTAAAGTCGCGTCGGTTAGTTATAAAACGGTTTAGTAACCGTCAATATTGTATGGGTATAAATACCCTCATATGTGTATCATTTGTTTGTGTGGGATAATATTGTTAGTTTGCATATTATTCAAATTCTCCCATCCTCTGTTCCTTTGCGAGTCACTGCACATCTTGTGCATACTCAATACTCAATGTTCATCCTATGTTAAACCAAGTCGTATACATATGCGAACCAGGGCTGAATTCGAACAGACATTTCATATCAGCTTTTAACTTGATAACATTTGTTATAAGTGATCACTTTATTGACAATAATAACAGTAATCTAAAAGAAGATTTGTCAATATGTTCAAGGTATATGCATATATTTTCCTAGTTGGATGGTCATGCGGCATGCCACATGTACCACCATGCGGGCAACCAAGGTGACGTGGCATGCCATGTGTACCACCCATGTCAGCGCCAAAAGTCCCAACTGTGAAGAACCCTGGGTAACTATTACCACAAATCCATAAATGATTCTTTGTCACAATATATCATTACTTACAGGACATAAACATACTTTTGTTAGACCACTAGTAACTTCAAAGTGATGAAAAAATAGGTACGCCTGGCAAAGTGTACCCTGAATCCACAATAAATACGTTACCTGTCACGTAATCTGATGAACCATGAATTAGGTATTTGACCAATGAAGTCAACCCCGGGTCTGTAACGCCCAACTCTTTCAATGGCATAGTTTTTGAAACCACGTTTTTGAACCATTTCTTTTGCAGAAGTTCCTCTGTAATTTCAGATTTGAAAATCCCAGGACTTATCGAATTCACCCTGATTTTGTGTCTTCCAAGTTCCATTGCCATTACCTGAATACATAAAATCAAACGAGTCGACCAAAAACATTCAAAATCATATGACAAGACTCAACTTGATCATCACCACAAACTTAAAGATTTGACTTTAGAGGTCAAATGCACACATTTTAACCTTATATGAACTTAGTCGCAGTTATTAAACCAGCAACGTATGCTGTATCATTCAATCTATGGTTACTTGCTACAAAATGTATGCAATTAAGCAGAGCTTTGGTAAATCCAATACATTGATGCAAATTTCAAAACTAGTCTATTTGACCTCACAAGTTAAACTACTTCTTATATTTCTATTTCAGAAGTGATCTATTTGACCTCATAAGTCGACCTACATCATGCCTTTCTATAGCGAATTAATCTTTTAAATACAACTTGAATACACTTTAGATGACGTTTGTCATTATAAATAAAATACAACATGAATTGACCTGTTTTTCAAATGAATCAATTAAAACTTCACAACTCAAATTTGTTACCTTTACCTTTGTCATGGTATTCAAGGCGGATTTTGAAGAAGCATATGCAAGAGCTCCAGGTAGATGGCCGCGATTAAGCCCAGCAGTTGAAGAAATATTAATAATCGATCCTCCTTGATTAAACTCAAGCATTTTTAATCCAACATACTTTGATACCAACCATGATCCTTTTACATTTGTTCCAAATGTTTTATCCCAATCTTCTTCTGTCCAATTTAATGTATTTTGCACAGGACCTAAATTCAAATTTCAGCATTATTAACTTACCATCAGTTTGCACTTCACATAGTTTCTCTAAACTCTCAAGTGCAAAACTGAATCTCATAATGTGTGAATTCATATCTAATACAGTACACACACAGCTCTCCTATATACAAGCATACATAACAGAAAACTACAAGCTAGTAACTAATTGTTACCAACTGCCTAACTGAATACATGAGGCTCTAATAGTTTCAATTAGGGATGAGATAGGTACTGGTATCGTACCATTGGCATAGTATCGATGCCAGAATTTTACCAAAACGAAGACCAAATACCATAACGTATATGTTCGGTTGGTAACAGTACAGTATGGTTTTGTTATAAATTCGAACCAATGCCGTACCGCATTGTACCGATACCAAAATTAAGCAAAATTTAAAACCAAATACTGTATGGTATAAATTCAACCGGTAACATTACGATACAGAAATTAAGCTAAATTTAAAACCGAATACCGTACCACACTATGTTGTCAAAAGCGCGCCTAGGCGCGAGGCGCACCAAGTGGGCTGCGCCCTGTGAGGCGCGTGCCTAGGCACTGAGGCGCACTATTTCAAGCTGATTTCCGGCCAAATTCAGGCTAAAAGTTGCCTAAACCTCTAAAACATCCTAAATGAGCTATGAACAAGTCCTAAACAACCCTAAAACATCCTAAAGTAACCCTAAACAAGCCTAAAACATCTCTAAAATCCCTAAAAAATGTATTTTATACTATGCGCCTAATTATAAAAAGCCCTCGTTTTTTATGCGCCTTGCGCCTAGGCTCCGGGCTCGGCCTATGCACCTTGAGTGTGCCTAGGCGCTTTAACAGCTATGGTACCACATACATTTAGCCAGTAACAGTACAATACCAAAATTGAGATAAATTTAAAACCGAATACCAATACCATACCGTATACATTTAGCCGGTAACTATACAGTACGTTATTGTTAAAAGTTCTGAACCGATACCGTACCGTATTCATTCAGCCGGCAACGATACCGAAATTGAGCTAAATTTAAAACCGAATACCGTAGTGTATACATTTAGCCGCTAACAGTACGATACTGAAATTGAGCTTAATCTAAATCCGAATACCATACCAACCATATACATTTAGAATGATAGGGTAACAAAAATTGAGCTAGACCTAGTTTCAGTGGAAATAACCGTCAAAATTAAATTAAACCAATTTAACGGTAACGGTTACCTCTAATACCAGCGTTATTAATCAAAGCATCAATACGTCCAAAAGCATTCCAAGCCTTAACCACAGACGCTTCAATCGTCGGACCGTCAGCACTGACGTCAAGCTCTACAGCAACCGCCAATACGTCGTCGTTTTTGGAGACACGTAAACTGTTAATTTGGTCGCACAAAGCCTTGAGGCGATCGGTTCTACGGGCAGCAGCGATAATTCTGCAACCGGATTTGGCTAAGTCGATGCAGAATTCCCAGCCGATGCCGGAAGATGCGCCGGTAACCATCACGATTGTGCCGGTTAGATCTAGCCATGGTTCGAGGTTGTTGGAGGTTGTTACGTGTTGAGTGGAAATTGCCATTAATGGTGTTAAGAGTTTGTTTGTGATTTGAATGGAACAACTTATTAAAAGTTAAAACCTCATACTGATTAGGATTGCTCTACTATCAAACAAACAATTTTAGGCCTTAAATTTATGTAATACGAGTATGATTTATGTGATTACTAATAGATATTATATGAACCAAGTAAAGTATTACAAAATGTAACAAATTTAAAATAATAATTATAATTGAACAAGAATTAAGATAAATCATAGATGAGTCGATCTCTAACTTAGTCTAGACTCGGCTATGCACGTTTATTCCTAGATTATGATGTTCGTCTTTTTTATTTGCCTGTCATGTTTTGGTATAGTAAATATAAGGGTCTTAAAAAGCAACTAATTATGGTTAAACTATCAACTATGGAAGAGCTAACAAGAAGAGAAGTTAGAATCAATTCAATCGACTCTGCTCTTTGTAGTCAAGTTTTGGAATCGATTGACCATATTCTCATACTTTGTGATTCAACAAAGGCAAATTGGTTTTAGGTATATGAGTAACTCGATAATGGATTTTCTAGCATTGCCAAATGAAGAGGAAAAAAGTTACCCCTTAGTTGGTCCGGTGAACCAGATCTGAGAGATAAGATGAGAAAGAGTGACAATAGAGTAGATCTGAGATTAACCTGCAAAACAAGACACCGTTAGGCTCGTCACAGGGGAGAGGAAGGGTCTCTCTGTGACCACCCTCCGGCGTGAGAATAAGTATGGTTTTAAGAAATGGAAAGTAAGTACGAAAAGTACGAAAAGTACAAGTAAGTGAAGTTACCAAATGAAGAATTTTGGGGAGGTATTTATACTTTCCAGAGTGGGCTTCGGTAGACCCAGGCCCATGGGCCTTATGGTCGAAGCTAAGTGTTCGGCCCTACCTTAGCTTCGATCTTTATAATGGACCGAGCTTCGGTTTACAGCCTGGTCTTCTGTTAGGTTCGGGCCTGGCCCTTTTGTGATGGGTCAGGCTCCGACCTCCAACCATATATTCTCTTCAAGTCCCCCGAAGTCTTTTTGAATGCTTCGGTATTCAAAAAGGACTTGAGGTTTTTCAAGGATTTTGACTTTTGAGTTTCCTTCGAGCTTCGATCTGCTTAGTGTATGACAGCTATTGTCATTCATTTATGTGAGTGGATGACAACTGTTGTCTTTCACCCTTTTTGTTGCCTCACCGTCCGATCACTTTAGCAGATCCCTTTTTTATGGTCTCGAGGTGGTCAGTTTTGACATCCCTTGATTGGACGGTTACTCCAACCGTCATTTTTCCCCCTTTATAAGTGGGTTTTACCCTTCATTTCCTTTTTACCTTTCCTTTCATCTTCTCTAAATTTCTTCAAGTATCTCCAGTTTTTTCTTCGAGTTTTTCATCCGGATCATTTTAGGCGTCTTCTTCTTCTTTACGAGGTGTGTATTTTGTTCCTTTCTTCTCTTTACATCATGCCTAAAGATAATATGCTTGTATCATTTAGCGTTTTAAGCCAAGCGAAACTCGATGAGTTTATAGAAGAATTTAGGATTCCTGTAGATCTCCACCCTTCCCTACCTGCTCCGAGGACTCCCATATACCCTCTTCCCCCTGGGAGGTTTGCATTTTACACACGGGTGTGTAATTATGCAAACTATCGGGTGCCCTTTACTCGATTTTTAATGAAAGTGTTGCAGTTTCACAAAGTCCATATCTCCCAGGTGACACCCTTCGGTTTGAGTCGGGTGAATCAGTTTGAACTATCTTGCCGTTCCTTAGATCTAGTACCAGACTTGAACCTTTTTAGGGCTTTTTACCGACTAAACCGTTCGGGCAATTGGTACACCTTCGAGAAGAGGCAGCCGAAAGATAAGAAGTCGGAGGTAAAGAAAGAGGATAGAGAGTGTGTGGGGTGGGAGGTATCTAGCTTGAAGGATTGGAAGGATAGATGGTTCTGGTTAGACGATTTATGTCTGCCGAAGAATATGGTGTGGAGAAAGAAGGATGACCCTTTAGAGGGTGAGTTACCGAAGGATTTTGTTGTAGACAAGAATCTGTATGCTGCCTTGGTGTCTAATAAGTTTGACATTAGGCGCTTGCCGGAGCATGTGTTGGTGATCGGTTGTGTGAGTAGGAACTGGGAGTTCTCTGATCAGTGGCCTGTGGTTAGACGAAACAACATAGGTTCGTTTATTAATTGTACGATACAAATTTTTATAAGTTTTTTAAACTTTTTTGACTAACGATGCCTTGTTGTGTCTTTTGTAGATATGTCGTTGCGTGATATGCTCCATTTAGAGTCCTTCGACGAGGACGATATTGAATATACCTCTCATCAGCAGAATCCTGGAGATAAGCCATTCTTGGAGCTTTTGAAGGCTCCTTCTTTTAAAATCAGGCAACCAGAAGAGAATGCTCCGGCTGGTGCAGAAGGTGCTTCGTCGTCCGCAGTTGGTGCTACATCGGAACGGGATTCTGGGAAGTTGCCCGAAGGTGAGCCTGAGCCATCCGTTGCTGTTGAGGTGTCGAAGCACAAGAAGAAGTCTTCGAGGAAGAGGAAGGCATCGGAGGAAGGGAGTTCGGGAGGGAAAACTAAAGGCACTCCGAAGAGGTTGAAAACTCCCATGGCCACGATCACCGAAATATCTCCTGGTGGCCAAGCTTCTCCGTCCGTTCTTTTAGAGACTTTGTCAGACCACTTGGATGGTGGGAAGTCAGCTCGTGACGAATCTCCCATTACTTTTCATGAAGAATTTCCAAGTCACCCCAACCCTTCTCCGTTGCACTCTCAGCCACATCTGACCGGCCCTTCCAGCCCAGTTGGTAAGTATGATGATGATACGGACCATTTTCCTCTGTACTGTACCTCAGACGACGAAGGTCCAAAGGATTACCTTGAACGTCTGTGGTTTAGTCCAGAGTCTAAAGTGGGTGATTTCCCTGTTGTTGTAGATTCAATGGAGTTGGATCCTTCGGTGGCCGAAGCCAAGTTTATCCCAAACTGGGATTTGAAGAACAAGGATAAGATAGTTGATGCCTTGACTGCTCGGACCATGCTTCTGAACATTAATACACCAGCTGAAGAGCATCGGTATCGACAAGCTGCTCCTTTGGCTCTGGCTGATGCCTTGATGATTAATCAGGCACAGTCCAATGGTATAGTGGTTGAGGTGTATCGTCGCTGGGTGGAATTGGAGATAGAAAAAGAGAAGGTAAGTTCTTTGATCGGAGGAGAGGATGTCGGAGAGTGGAGCAAGAAGCTTGAAGCTTTGGTTGGGGAGAAGCAGTCTTTGGAAGAGAGGTTGAACCAAGCTTTGTTGCAGGTGAAGTCGAACAGTGCTGCTATGGCTTTGGCCTCGGAGGACAGGGATAAAGCTCTGAAGGAGGTGGAAGGGTTGAAGGTTGAAAGGGATGCTGCGGTGCAAGGTAGTAGTTTTTAATTCTTCTTTGTACTTAGGATTATTTTGCATTATGTATTTCATGTTCCTAACTCTTTCTTTATTTTTCAGAGAAGAAAATGTTTGAGGTCGAAGCATCCCGGTTCCGGAGCCAACTAGAGCAGATGAAAAAGGAGATGGATGGCCAAGTGTCTAAGCTTACCGAGTCCAATTCTCAGCTGACCGGCCAAGTTAAGGAGCTTCTGGAGTTGAAGGAGTGGTTGATGACCGAAGGCATGCTGCTCGTAGCTCGGAGGATCCAAACTAGTGAGGAGCTTAAAACGGTTGTTGGTGCTATCAACAATGCCATGAATGCCTGCGGTGTCAACGTAGGTATCAAGGCTGGTTATCACTACTCCTCGAAGGGTATGCCGATGGAGCAGGTACCGAGGTTGAAGCCGAACGCCGATGAGATGTTAAACAATGCCTTGGACAAATTTGAAGCCCTGGAATTTCCATTTCTTCAACATACAGGGCGCTTCCTCTCCGAGCCTCTGGAGGTGATCAAGGCCGCAGGCCTCTCTGGCGAGTTGTTCAAGCCTCCATCGTCCTGAAATTATTTTCTTGTTTTTTGATGATGTTGTAAGCCACAACGGCAATCTTTGTTAAGACAATGTTTTCTAATATGTATTTGATCGAACCATTTTTGGTTCGGAACACCTTTTTCTTTTAAATGCCTTATGTTTTTTTTTATATGTGGACTAGGTCGAACCACTTTTGGTTCGGCATGTTTCATTTTCCATGAATGCAATGATCATGTGCGTTATGCTGATAGTACTTGTGTGTATTTGAAGGGTTTGTGTTGGCCCTATATTATGATTTATATTTCTCACAGCCGAATGGTTCTTGCCTCGAAAGAAATTTCTGTTTCGGCTTGAAGAGGCGTTGCCTTGAATATTTCAAAATAAACTTCAACCTTTTTGTTTCGAACCTTGATATGCGTCCATATGCTTCGGTTCGAACAAAATTGTATTTTTATACTTGCAAGTTTTTTGTTCATGTCTCTAAACCATGAGGTCATTGATTGACCTTTGGTACACCTGGTTGTGCCTTCGGTGACTTTTAAACCCTTCTACCGAAGCCGTTTCCTTCGGTGATTTTTAATAAGTAGAAGGTAAACTTATCTTTTCTCGACGTCGATAGGTTTTGTTTGCATGCTTTGTTTGTGTATATACATTAATGTGCTTCGGCACATACTGTTTTTTTTTTTTTTTATATATGCTATGTGAGATAGGCATGATTTTTCCTTCTTTTTTTTTTACGAGGCAATTTTAGTAATAGGTTCGAGTGTTTCGACCTTCGTTGTGCCATATCTCGTTCGTCCTTCGAGTTTCATGTTGACAAATTATGCCTGTCATCATGGGTCTCGGCATAGTTTTTTGCTTTTGTGTGAGGTCGGGCCAGAAAATACTAATGATGTTTCGGTCCGACCTGCCTACTATATTTATTATGTGTTATGGATTATACTTCCGGTATTAGTATTGTCTTTTGTCGAACATTAACGACCAATGTTACGGACAGATCATACCAAAAAGTTTCTTTATTGTAGGTGGGGAAAACACATCCCACTTTCAACTTAAAACAGGGTTCGGGGTAAGCATCATCCCGAATTACAAGCAAAAAACAAAGAAAAGGTTCGGGGTATATCACATCCCGATTAACATATTGAAATTATTGAATTAAAAACTAGAGCATCATCTTCGATCTTCGGTGCTTTCACATGTAACATTTTTTCAGATGGACTCCATTCCATGTTCTGGGGATTGGGGTTCCATCTATCTTGGCCAAAGTATATGACCCTCTCTCTCCGACGGAGGTAACTTGGTAGGGGCCTTCCCATCTCGATGCCAATTTCCCTGAGGGTTCGGCTCGGCTTGCCTCATTGCTCCGGAATACGTAGTCTCCAACCTTGAATGATTGCTTTTTCACCCTGGCATTATAATATTTTTCAAGCTCTTTCTTGTATCGAGATTCTCTGATGGAGGCCATTTCCCTTCTTTCTTCTAAGAAATCCAAGTTGAGCCGGAGGGATTGATCATTATCTGATGTGTTGGCCCTTCGAGGACTGACCACGCCAATTTCTACTGGAATCATAGCTTCGGTGCCGTAGGTCAGGCTGAAGGGTGACTCACCGGTGCTTGTCTTTGGCATTGTTCGATGTGCCCATAAAACGTTGGGTAATTCGTCTGCCCATCCGGCCTTCTTACCTCCTAAACGTCGTTGAATTCCTTCGACTATGCTCCGGTTGGCCCTTTCCACTTGGCCGTTGGCCTGGGGATGGGCCACCGATGAGAATAGCTGCTTGATCCCTAGGTCCGAGCACCATTTTTTGAAAGGATTTTCAGCGAACTGTTTCCCATTGTCACTGATGATATAGAGTGGCAACCCGAACCGACAAACAACGTTCTCCCATACAAACCTCTTCACCTGATGGCCGGTGATGTCCCCCATGGGCTTGGCTTCGACCCACTTAGTGAAGTAATCGATAGCTACCAGCAAGTATTTGACTCCTCCAGTGGATTTGGGGAATGGTCCGACAATGTCGATCCCCCATTTTTGGAACGGCCATGCTGCAGTTACTGGAATCAGATTGTTCTTCGCTCGAAGACTGACTGGTGCATTCTTTTGACATTCTTGACAATTCCGAAGCTCTTGTACAGCACTTTGGTGCATGTTGGGCCAGTAGTAACCAGCATTCATTGCCTTTGTAACGACCATTTTTGGTCCGGCATGTATGCCACATACACCAAAGTGAATTTCCTTGATCACATATGCAGCTTCGGTTAAAGAAAGGCATCGTAGTAGTGGGCCTAAGAAAGTTCTTCGGTATAAGCAACCATTCTGGACCTGATACTGCAGTGATTTGACTTTGAGCTTTCGAGCTTCGGCCTTATCCTCTGGGACCCAACCTTCGGTGATATGCTTCATAATAGGAGTCATCCAAGTGTCTTCTTGAACTTCGACTTGTAGAACCTCATTCTCGTCAATTGACGGTTTTGTTAACACTTCAATCTTTGTGCCTTGGGTAGGAACAGATGTGTTGGTCGATGCCATTTTACTGAGAGCATCGGCCTGGGCATTTTCTTCCCTTGGGACATGAAAAACTTTATACGTCTGAAAAGAAGCTACGAGTTCTTGGGCTTTTCGGAGGTATTTCACCATGTTCTCATCTTTTGCTTCGTACTCCCCTCGGAGTTGATTAACCACAAGTAACGAGTCGGTATGAATTTTGATGTTTTTGACTCCGAACCTTTGTGCGATTCGGAGACCGGCTAATAATGCTTCATACTCGGCCTCATTGTTCGAACTTGGGAACTCGAGACGGAGAGCATATGAGAACTCAGTGTTATCTGGGTTAGTTAACACAAGGCCTGCTCCGGAGCCTTCAACACTTGACGCACCATCGGTGTATAGAGACCATGCTTCAGATTCTTCTTCTTCCGAAGATTGTTCCTCCGGCTGGCCGGAACCACTTGGTAATTCAGCAATAAAATCTGCTACTGCTTGTCCTTTCATGGCACCTCTAGTTTTGAAAGTCAAGTCGAAGGCTCCTAGTTCGATGGCCCATTTGGCCAATCGACCAGAAACCTCCGGCTTTCGGAGAACATACTGGATGTTTTTATCAGTCTGGACTTCAATCTCGTGTGCCTGGAAATATCTTCGTAGCCTTCTCGAAGCATGGACCAAAGCAAGTGCTAACTTCTCAATCATAGGGTATCTTGTTTCATAATCTCGGAGGGCCCTACTAACATAGTAGATTGGTACTTGGGCTAAGTGCCTTTGTACCATGAGGACTGCACTAACGGCCCCCTGAGATGCTGCCAAATAGACGGTGAGCACTTCTCCTGGCTTCGGTGCGGTGAGAGTAGGTAACAAACTAAGACATTGCTTCAACTCACCAAATGCATGTTCGGCCTCTTCGGTCCATTTGAATTCATTCTTTCCAAAACTATTTTTCAACACTGTCATGAAAGGCAAAGTCCTTTCGGCTGCTTTAGAAAGAAACCGATGCAAAGCTACCAACCGACCATTTAGTGATTGGATTTCTTTGACTGTCTTTGGAGCTTTTAAATCCATCACTGCCTTAACCTTCTCCGGGTTTGCCTGGATTCCTTCTTTAGCAACCATAACACCCAAAAATTTCCCTGCCTCCATACCGAAGGAACATTTGGCTGGGTTCAGCTTCATGTTGATGCTCCGGAGACAAGTGAACGTCTCTCGGATATCAATCATCATATCAGCTTCATCCTTGCTTTTTATCACTACATCATCCACATACACTTCCATGTTTCTTCCAATCTGATTCTTGAATGCCTTGTCCATTAATCGCTGATAAGTGGCACCGGCATTCTTAAGGCCGAAGGGCATTTTAGTGTAGCAGTAGAGTCCTTCGGCGGTGATAAAAGCAGTTTTGTCTTCGTCTTCTGTTGCCATCTGTATCTGATGGTAACCCTTGTATGCATCAAGAAAGCATTTCAGTCGAAAGCCAGCCAGTGAATCGACTTTGACATCCATCTCAGGGAGTGGATAGCAATCTTTGGGGCATGCGTTGTTAAGGTCTTTAAAATCAACACACATTCGCCATCCCCCATCTTGCTTCTTTTCTAAAACTGGGTTAGCTACCCAGGTCTGATACTGGACTTCTCGAATGATATTTGCATCAAGGAGCTTTCGAACGTCTTCAGCAATAGCCTTGTTCCGATCCAGCCCCATACTTCGTTTCTTTTGTTGTACTGGTCGGACCGAAGGATACACATTTAACTTGTGTTCGGCCAGATGCCTAGGCACCCCCTTCATGTCCGAATGTTGCCAGGCAAAAGAATCTAGGGATTCAGTTAGAAGGTTCCATAAAGCAGCTTTGTAATCAGGTGGGAGCTGTGCACCAACAGTTACCTGCCAATTTTTTAAATGGATTAAGCAAAGGATTTGGTTAAGGTTGTTTAGAACCTTTTAGTTGCTTCGATTACCTTTTGCTCCGGAAAGCATGGGTTAATCGACCATTTCTCTGACAATTCTTGAGTAACTGGAGCGGCTTGGGAGCTCGAAGCTTGACGAATCTCGGCTACGATCTGCATCTGCTCGGTATGAACAGTTGCTATTCCATCTTCTGTTGGAAACTTGATAGCTCCATGTATGGAAGAAGCAACCATTCCGAAAGCACACATGCTTGGGCGTCCCAAGATGACGTTGTGCACGGAATGAGCTCCTACCACTAGAAATGTTAACATTTCTGTTCGGCTTCGGCCTTCAGCACCCAAGGTTACCGGAAGTGTGATCCGCCCCATGGGTTGAATTATCTCTCCTGAGAAACTGACTAATGGCATGGAGACCTGTTGTCATTTAAAACATAGGTTATTACCATTATTCCGAAGGTCGGAAAGAATTGTTCCGAACGAATCATGTGATCGGAACGAATGTTTGTGATTACCTGTACCATCCTTCTTTGGATTTCAGGTGCCAATCGTTGAAAACAATGATGGTACATTATCTCCGAAGCACTGCCATTGTCTACATAGACTCGTTGAACCTTATGTCCAGCAATGATGGCAGAAATAATTATTGGTCCTTCCAGAAACTGATCCGGTGTTACCTCAGGAAACGATATTGCCTGTTACAGAGATAAATCGTTTTAGAACCAAAAACTACGCAATATTTTGGAGATTGTTTGGTTAGAGGAATACGAATACTAATACGTATAACGTCTCTCACCCACCTGGCCCATGAATGAAGCAAGGTGAGAGTTGGAGCGTTTAATGCCATGTGGTGTGCTGGCTTGAATCATGTTAATTACTGCTTGGTTGTTGGTGTTGGTGATTGCTCCGGGCTTCCCTTCCTTTACTTCCTTAAGAAGGTGGGAAAGTTTTCCAGACCGGACTGCTTTCTCAATTTCTTGACGGAGCGACCAACAATCATCAGTATTGTGCCCTTTTGCTCGATGATATTCACAGTATTTTTTGGAGTTTCGGTCGGACGAAGGTCGCTGCTTAGCGGGCGTAGGGAGCTGCAAATTTTCTGTTAACAAGATGTCACGAGGAGTTTTGGTTAAATCAGTGGTTCTTCCAGAGCCTTGAGACTTAGAAGAATTGTTTCGGTCCGACCGATCATATGGCTGCTGTCTGTTTTTGTTCCAGTGACTGTTTCGATCCGTGTTATGAGAACCTTTCTTCCACACGTTGCGTCCTCCGGAATTCTTATAATCTCCTTCGGAAGACTGCCCACAGGCACTTTTCCCTCTGGCGAAAGCTCTAGCTCGTTCCATGAGTACTTCCATTGTCTTTGGCAAATCTTCATGTAGTTTTTCTACCAATTGATTGTTTCGGACTCCATGGCAGAAGCCCGAAACTCGGAGCTGGTCCATTGCACCATGGATTTGCATACTCTCTTTACTGAAGCGATCAATGAAGGCCTCCAAGGACTCACCATCCTTCCTTCGGATGTTGTGTACTTCCGTGATGTCCTTGGAGCATCGTCGTTGGTTTGCGAAGTTTATCAGAAACAGTTTTCTAAACTCGATCCAGTTGGTGATTTCTCCAGCAGATAACCCATCGAACCAAACCCTTGCTGCTCCGGTGAGGGTTTGTGCAAACATGTGGCACCATGCTGGCATGGGCCACAGTTCGATCTCTGCTGCTCCTTCGAATGCAAAGACATGGTCATCTGGATCGGAGGTTCCGGCATATGTTTTAACAGTAGCTGGCATTTTCAGCTTAACAGGGAGAGGTGCAGTTGCAACTCTTTGAGAGAACTTGGAGAACGATGTCATATGGGCAGGGCGATACGGAGCAGTAAGCTCATCGTCTCCCCCTGTTACAATTGGCATTCTTTCTGACATGGGCATGCTAATCTGCATCGGTCCGGTATAACCAGAAGATGCCAGTGGCCCTTGTGGAGTTTGGATCTGCATAGTGGTGACTGCAGTGGAGTAAGTGGCGAAAGATCCCAGACCAGTGCTCAGTTCTGCCGAAGCAGCGAGTCCACCGGTGGAGAACAGATTGGTTTTCACACTTTGCAGAACTGTCTCCCTGCTTTGTTGTTCCTTCAGCCGAAGCAACAACTCTCTGTTTTTCTGGAGGAAAGCATCATCGAACTCTATCAGTGAGGCACTTGTTTTAACGGCCGAAGCACCAATAGAGTAGGATGACTGCTGAGCACTTCCCTGTGTGCCAGTGGAGGTGATAGCTGGTGCCGACGAGGTGATGATCACCTGATCGTCATTAACTTCATTTGCCGTCACGTCTTCGATTACAAATCCCTCAGAGTGTGCCGTCATGGGTGGAGATTACTCTGCTCTTCTCGAAAAAAGAAAAGAACACAGCAAATCACGGATGGCGCCAATTGAAGAGGAAAAAAGTTACCCCTTAGTTGGTCCGGTGAACCAGATCTGAGAGATAAGATGAGAAAGAGTGACAATAGAGTAGATCTGAGATTAACCTGCAAAACAAGACACCGTTAGGCTCGTCACAGGGGAGAGGAAGGGTCTCTCTGTGACCACCCTCCGGCGTGAGAATAAGTATGGTTTTAAGAAATGGAAAGTAAGTACGAAAAGTACGAAAAGTACAAGTAAGTGAAGTTACCAAATGAAGAATTTTGGGGAGGTATTTATACTTTCCAGAGTGGGCTTCGGTAGACCCAGGCCCATGGGCCTTATGGTCGAAGCTAAGTGTTCGGCCCTACCTTAGCTTCGATCTTTATAATGGACCGAGCTTCGGTTTACAGCCTGGTCTTCTGTTAGGTTCGGGCCTGGCCCTTTTGTGATGGGTCAGGCTCCGACCTCCAACCATATATTCTCTTCACCAAACTAGTGGCTTTGTCACTGAGTTTTCATAATAAGTTAAGTTATGCTGTTTTCCTAACAATATATTGGTTTATGTGGAGACTAAGAACCAAAATATTTTCAACATGAAGTGTATCGCCTAGGTCATGGAAGAAATCAAGGTGAATGAGGTCATTTGAGTCAAAAACATAATGAGCATACATATTCATAAAACAAAAAAAAATCCATCCCCTTACAGAGACCGGGCCTAGGATCGTCACACCACCAAACCCTCCCAAAACACACCGTTCGTAGTTGTATGAGACATGTTGAAAAAGAATAGCGAGTCAAGGGTACGTAAAGTGTCTAATGTGACGAAAATGTTAACTGGGACGAGTTTTATTAGTTAGTGCAAACATCAGGTACTAAAGTTGCACTTTACTGAAAAGTTAAATGCTTCTTCTAGATTTAAATCATCACCGTTAGGGTTTCTAATTCATAATATCTTTCCATTTCACTCACTTTCTAGGGTTTCAGTCACAAACCTCCAATCAATCAATCACCACCACCATCAACCACCAAGCAACCATGGCAACAGCTGCAGTCCAAGCAGCACCACGGTCGTCCAAAACCGAAAGCTACGTAGACAACAAACGCAAAGACGACATCCGTACCGCCAACATCAAAGCCGCCCGTGCCGTCGCCGACGCCGTCCGTACTTCCCTCGGTCCCAAAGGCATGGACAAGATGATCTCAACCGCCAACGGTGACGTCATCATCACCAACGACGGCGCTACCATCCTCAACAAAATGGACGTCATCCAACCCGCCGCCAAGATGCTCGTCGAACTCTCCAAATCTCAAGACGTCGTCGCCGGTGACGGCACCACCACCGTCGTCGTCATCGCCGGCTCTTTTCTCAAACAATGCCAGATCTTACTCCATTACGGTATTCACCCTACCGTTGTATCTGACTCTTTAAATAAAGTCGCTCATAAGTCTGTTGATGTCCTCACTGCTATGGCCGTCCCTGTCGAGTTGTCCGATCGTGAATCGCTTGTGAAATCGGCTTCGACTTCGTTGAACAGTAAGGTTGTTTCGCAGTATTCGTCGCTTTTAGCGCCGTTAGCCGTAGACTCTGTTTTATCTGTTGTTGATCCTAATAAGCCTGATTTGGTAGATTTAAGAGATGTTAAGATTGTTAAGAAGTTAGGAGGGACTGTGGATGATACTGAATTGGTTAAGGGATTAGTGTTTGATAAGAAGGTTAGTCACGCGGCGGGTGGGCCGACTAGGGTTGAGAATGCGAAGATTGCGGTTATTCAGTTTCAGATATCGCCGCCTAAGACGGATATTGAGCAGTCGATTGTGGTGTCGGATTACACTCAAATGGATAGGATTTTGAAGGAGGAGAGGAGTTATATATTGGGGATGATTAAGAAGATTAAGGCGACGGGGTGTAATGTGTTGTTGATTCAGAAGAGTATTTTGCGTGATGCGGTGACGGATTTGTCTCTGCATTATCTTGCTAAGGCGAAGATTTTGGTGGTTAAGGATGTGGAAAGGGACGATATTGAGTTTATTACCAAGACGTTGAATTGCTTGCCGATTGCGAATATTGAGCATTTTCGTGCGGAGAAGCTTGGGTATGCGGATCTTGTGGAAGAGTCTTCGGTTGGGGATGGGAAGATTGTTAAGATTACTGGGATTAAGGATATGGGTAGGACGACGACTGTGCTTGTTCGTGGTTCGAATCAGCTGGTTCTTGATGAAGCTGAGAGGAGTTTGCATGATGCTTTGTGTGTGGTTAGGTGTTTGGTGAACAAGAAGTTTTTGATTGCTGGCGGTGGTGCGCCTGAGATTGAGCTCTCGAGGCAGCTCAGTGCGTGGTCTAAGGTTTTGCACGGGATGGAGAGTTTCTGTGTTAAGTCGTTTGCTGAAGCACTTGAAGTTGTTCCCTACACTTTGGCTGAAAATGCAGGTTTGAACCCGATCACCATCGTTACAGAGCTTCGCAACAGGCATGCACAGGGTGAGATTAATGCTGGAATTAATGTGAGGAAAGGGCAGATTACTAATATCTTGGAGGAAAATGTGGTGCAACCGTTGCTCGTGAGCACAAGTGCTATCACTCTAGCTGCAGAGTGTGTTAGAATGATCTTGAAGATTGATGACATAGTTACGGTCAGGTAGATCGATGCAGGGTTATCAAATGTCTGGAGATTCTAGGTATGTTTATCTATCGTGGTTTTGTTTCGGTTCCGTTTTGTTTTGATTTGTATTTTTTAAGGATCTATGTTACGTTTTACTTTGAATTTCCTCTATCTATGTTTATCTTAGACTTATCATCATCTGGATTAGAAACTTTTTGGATTGATAGTTCTGGTTTCTCATTTTCTTTAATGATTGGTTTGTTGTTAACGATTGATGCATGTAAACGATGATCATTGAGTAAGAGGGCATTATAGATCAACAAAGGTCGAATATAATGTGATGTAGTGACTAAAGGTCGAATTGCTTTTTCTATCTATAGGAAAAAGGGTAAGGTTTGCGTACGACCCACCCTCCCCAGACCCTACGAATAGCTTTGCTTTGGTCGAAATTGTTATTTGTCAACTTTAAGTTTTCAGAGTTTTAGTGTTTGAGCTGAAGATCAGTTTAAATTGGTATCTGTGGTTAGGTCAGTTTTGGTTCTCTGTTTTTAAGATCCAGGTAGATCTGTTTTGATCTGTTTTAAGAAATAGATGGTTTTCCGGTTGCTTTACCTGTACTGACAGCTTTAAATTTTAATCAATGAATTTAGTGCGGTGACTGTTTATTTAGTGGATGTATTATACCTTTAACGGTATCAAGGTGTGTATGAAAGGTGTCTCTCCCCATGTGGTTGAGGTTTCCAATCTCATGGTGGACAAATGACTAAGTTTAGGAGTAGGATTAATGGACGTGTGGGTTCACCATTGTGTCACCATATATGCAACTACTGCATGTTACATTTAACTCACATGCTTTATATGCATTTCAAGGCTAAAATAAATCTTAATCATACCTTATTACTTTGCTTGTAACAACATCTATATATAAATAAAAATACATACTTGTACTGTTTTATTCGCATATCACTTGCTAGTTTATATTGGCTGGAGTTTAAGATTCGTACACGTTGGGGTCTTGGACCTTGTTGTCCGATCATTGACCTGCTAAGTCAAAGTATTACATGCCAATCATCATAAATTCAAGACATGGGTCATTTTGATCCATCACACACGTATGCATCAATAACAAGCTCATTTACAAAGGTACTTCATATAACTCAATTGTAATTTTTAACACGACTCTCCCTTATTTCATCTACTCATAGACTCTTGACCCGTTAAGGATATGGTGAAGAAATGAGTCGGTACCAACCAAGAACACCCATAATCACCATAGTTGCGATTCACTTCACAGCCGTACAAGCTTATATGTACCTTGAAGTTCGCTACCAAATTTTGTGACAACCGACTCTTAAAACCATGAGATTTGGCTGGAGACAGAACATGCAGGTACAGATCCACCCTTGGAACCCATAGCCGATATGCCTAAGCTTGACCGTCGCTTGCGGCTGCCAGAAAACGAGTACACCACCAAGATCTCCTCCGCTCTCGCCGGTTGTCGGCCAAAGTTTATCTCCAGATTTCCTCTTTTCCCTCTCTTCCGTAACTTTTTAAAATTGTAATTATTTTTCTCCCTTGCAAATCACCCTACACTTTTCATGTGTGTAAGAAAAAATGTTTTGATGATCACTAGCCCCCCCATATATCCTCTCATAATTTCAAGGTTAGCCCCCCTCACATTTTGTTACTAACAAAATTTTCCTTATCAATCGTCTAATTATACTAGATTGAAAATAAACTCTCAACATACAACTCTTTATCAAGTCCCATGGTGTGAGTTAACCGTTCAAAATTTTAAGAAAAATGTTAACCTTTAACTAGTCATCTCACGTTGGGTTTCCATGTTTGCTGATCGGTTTTAGTTGATTATCATTTAAAGAAGGCATATACCTGGTCTGGTTCAGCAACTTTTCGCTGGAGAATGTTGGCCCAACCGGTAACCACGGTTTAGGAAGCAGCTTGAACTTTGAACCGTGTGTGTTATAGGTCAACATAGTTAACAAATAGTTCAGGCTCAACATAGTTCTATAAATATATATGCTCAAATTAAGATAATGTTCTTTACCAGCAGGCTTGTTGGTTTCTAAAACTACAAATAGAGTGGTGTTAAGTTTGTGGGTTTGTCTTCTATAATTTATTGTCATGTTCATTGGTGTTGCTTGTTAGATTTGGAGAGCTTATTTGGGGCTCTTTGGTTTGTAATATTAACACTGCACTGTTGGTTCATTGGCTTAGTCCATCTTATAAACCAAACAGCCACAAGTACTCTACTCAACCCGGCCAAATGCTGTGGAAGTCGATGGGAAGCTTACGAAACTATCAAGATGCGACACGTATACTTTAGGCATTATGCGTGTGTGTAGTTGCAAAACATATGCTTATAATGACGCAGTGTATAATCATTATGTCAAAAATTACTCTAACATTATAACTATCTAAATATATGTATAACTAAGTTAGAGTCCCGTGTGTACACACGGTAAATGTTTTTTTGGAAAAGTCCTTTAAGATAAAATATTGCAATAATATATATAAAATACCAAGATTTCTCTGCGTGTTGCGGCGAGAATCCGATTTTCATTGGTATCGGTTCGGTTTAATTATAGTATATCGATGAGGTACCAGCACCCGGTTTAACAACTAAAGTATAAAGTCTAAAAAGGTAAAAAAAAAAAAAAAAAAAAAAAAAAGGTCGAGATATGAACCAACAAATATAGGCACGAGTTTATAAAAAAGGAATATCGACAATCATTAAATCCTATCATAAAAATAATTACAGATAAAGAAAGTAATATTTACTAAAACATTTTTCTAATATTTACAGACTTATTAAATAAGTTTAGCAATGAGGTTACTCTTCTTAAAAAATGTAACCGCAGGCTTTTGCATTATATTCCAGACAAAAAACTCTATAGAAATAAGTCATGTTTTTTAATCTTCAAACAGCATGTTGGAGTCCTAAGTAGACTGAGTTTCGAACAGATTAGTAGTCAAAGGTTTCCTGCAAGATTATTGCATAGGTGCTGATTGTACATATTATTGTTTGATGCTGCAATTCATTGCTGGAATGGTCCTCGAGGTGCTAACGCAACAGATGTATGTGGTCTCTTTTAGTGCTTATTAAGATATATGTGGTGATTCTCAATTAAATACGACACGATTCATGGGTCCATTAACATCAATTTGGCGTGGGTGTGTGTTTTGGCGAATATGTTACCCGGGGGGTAGGGTAGCGCCAGGTGTGCATTTTGGCGTGTGTTTTACATTGAGTAAACGGGTTTAAATTGTGGGTTGGTGCTACCCTCCCTGGCTACATATATCTTTTCGTGTTTTCTTTCGTTTTCGTGGAGTGCGTCCTTTCTTTTCCTTTTCTTTGGGTTTCTATTCACTGTGGGGTAAATGTGATTGGAATGAAGTGTAAGGATGAGGCTGTGATGAATTACACAGAAAAGAAATTGGCAATTTGATTCGACGGGTCATTTACGCCAGTTCTGCGACAAATCGATGCAATATGGGATGCCTTCTTAGCAAGAGCTTATGGTTGATCAATAACATTATCGGCCCAGTTTTGCGGTACATTCGCTGTAGTCATGTATAGAAGATTTTGAAGAATGAATGACATCGCTGCATATTCTGTGCAGACACGACTCTGCTGAAAATCGTTGCAGTTTTTTGGTTTAATGGTTGCTGCAAGTTCGCTGCTTGTCAGCTGCAAATCGGACAATATTTTTCGGATTAAGGGTGGTTGGAGTTGAAGATACATAAGGAAGGGTTTCTGCAGTGCATTTGGTATATTAGGGAAAGCGGATTGCATAAAGCGCCTAGCCTCTATTAGTTATATCTCAAGGGTACCCGGTTAGTTAGTCTTATTGTCTCTTGGTTGGGCGAGTGTAGTTTTTTTTTTTTTTTTTTTTTTTTTGTGCTCGTTAGGAGAAAGCCTCGAATGTGTATTTTCTTTTGTTATGGTTTTCTAACCTCTAGTTAGGAAATCTTTGTAAACGCTATGTTTTTTGGTTTTGTGTGGAATGAAATTATCTCCTTCTCCGTTAAAAAAAAAAAAAAAACTACTCTATAGAGGGATCTGATATTTAAACAATCTAGGCTTTCCTGTTTTTGTTCTTCCAGTCATTTTAACCTTTTATTATTTACGTTACACCGACTCAATTTTATTTTAACCTTTAAAAATGCTTTCCAACGACCCATATCTACTTCACATTCTTGAATAACTTTCTATACTCTCTCTCTCTCTCTATCCATATGTATATATTTATTGATTTTATCTTAATGGTCATTATTTCAATAGAAAGGGAAAATTGTCTTAATTTGTTTTGATTATAACATATGTTCATGTAATTAGATAGTTTTGATGAAGAAACATGTTTGGTATGGGCCAAACAATTGGAAGCATGGTATCCGTACATCCATCCATTCGTACCCATCATCATATCCTTTGTGAACCTTTTGTCTCGCAACCTGACAAAAACAACTTTCTTCCATCCTTATACAAAACATCATGTCGACCATGACCACAATAAACTAGACTACTAGAGTGCTAGACTCACTTGCACCTATCAACCTTATGTTAATTTGTAAGAGAAAAAATATTTATCAAATGTATTTAAGGCCGCAAACGAACTGAACTTTTAGCGAACTGTTTGGCGGGAAGTTCGTTTGTATTCGTTCATTAAATAAATGAACGAACATGAACAAAAAATTTCGAACATGATTAGAGACTGCGTTCGTTCGTTTATGTTCATGAACGTTCGGTAACGTGTTCATTTATGTTCATTTGTATTTTATAGTTTAATAGGGTTATTAATTTTTATAATATTTTTTATATTCTTTATTTTTTATTTGTTTAACCTAAATAAATAAGTATTTTATGTGACGTAACTATATAGCAATATGAGATTAATAAACCCAACTTTTAGTATAATCATTAAGTATATAATTAAAGAAGAGTTCAAGTTTAAATAAATAATTAATGAAGACTTCAAGTTTAAGATGCAAGCTTAATTTTTTGAGGTACTACTTTATTATGTTAATCAACATTATTTAAGTACCAAATATGTTTGTATAATTAGGTTTGAGTGGATCTTGTTAAATTCTTAATTGTGAATTCGATCTTATTCGAAAGTTAATATATGTCCTTTGTGTTTGTTTCCGTTCATGAACACTTCTTTGTGTTTGCTCGTGTTCATCTGTGTTCATTAATGTTCGTTTGTGTTTATGTGAGTTCATGAACAAAATTAACAAACGAACAGGAACACGAGATTTTTCTTAACAAACGAACACAAACATAAAATCTCGTTCAGTTAGTGTTCATGAATTGTTCGCAAACACATAAATTCCTTAACAAACAAACACGAACAAGGTCATGTTCGTATTCGTTTGGTTCGTTTGAAGCCCTAGATATATTTATTGTATACATAAGCACCATGAAGGACAACTCTTTCAATAATCATTACGAAGGTTTGGATTATGTCTCATAATTTAATTTAATTTGACATTAATATGTCATCAATCCTAAGAAGGTTTTATCTGGCTCACAAAATTATTTTAGTTATGTTTAAATAAAGAAATTAAATATAGAGTTTTAGGATGAGTATAAAATAGATCTTATAGCTCATTATAGAATGGAAAATGTGAGAATAATGGAAGTGAGAAGGATTAACACTAGAGAAGTTTTTGCCCAAAAGTTATATGAAATCTAGAAATGAGTAATATCTAATTCTTCAAACATCACCAACTTCATATTGTATTTTCCATATAAATAAAAAACACATTAACCTGGCATAATATCGGGCGTGTGAGTCATCTCCAACAGCATACATGCTCTTTCGATTGTTGTACCATGGGAAACAGACGTGTTCTTCTAAGAAGAGGTGCAAAAGTCATCTCCGACAGCATACATGCTCTTTTGTATTGTATATTTAAGTTTATTCGTCGTTGTATACAAATTTGTACAGGTTGAGTTTCCCATTAATAACGAGAGCATCATTATTATATATTTTTATCAATATTTTAATAAAGTGTGAACTTATTTCCTTTAATCTTAAAACAGACTTTGTTAAGATTGTGCATTTAATCTTAAAAACCTTCTTATAAATGATTTTTTGTTTCATGAAACTTTAAAATATTAACTATGATTTTGTTAAAATCTCGTAAATATACACACACACTCACACGTACGCATTTGGAAATATGTATGTAGTAGAACGAGGTACAGTACAACGAGGACACGAGGTATCTATTATTGGAGTACAATATAAAATCATAATATCGTGTACAAAACCAAACGAATCCGAACCGAACAACACATTCGGTCAAAGCCATTCCAAGCTTTTCGCTCCAAACCTTGTAGCCAATACTCTTGACACCGAATCGGGGAATCACAAGGAAATGCGTATATTCAAAGCCAATACTCTCAACAAACCACATAAAATGTGCCAAAACCCAACCTGAAACGATACAACCATATCCATCAAATTTAATTAATATTGTAGTTTTTTTTTGGTTTTATTATACATTTTTTAAAATTGACTGCACTTTTTAATTTATCTGTATTATTCAGTTGATATTAATAATAACATACAAATAAAATTTAAGTAAAAAATAATCTTAAAAAATGATTGGAATTCAGTAGGAACCAATGAAACCATCACACTCTACACTTGTGCAACGAAAATAAGGGAAATAAAATGGTTTATTGATGAGTCAGACATTTTATGAATTCGGTTATGAATTTGGTTGTAGTTATTTCGGTTATTAATAAAAAATGTCTACTAAAACTAACTTCCGGCTAAATTTAAAAAAAAAAAAAAATCAATGGGTCTACAAAATACAAAATGGAACATACCATGTTGGAATTAACTCTGGCTTTTTTTCATGATATTCTCAACAACAAAAAAAAAAAAACTTAGTTAAGACTTTGATTACAAATTCAATTCTTTATTAAAATACTTCTACACAGTTAGCGTAAAGCATAAATTTATTACACAGACTTAACATTACACATTCGGTTCGGTTTCGATTATATCGATTAACCAAAACTTCAATAACCATAACCGTAACCGTTCGGTTGGTTAAAGAAATTTCATGACCATAACCATAACCATAACCATTGGTTATGGTGGTTATCGGTTAAAATCAATTCGATTATGTCAGTTATGATTTGATTCTCGGTTATAACGGTTAATTTGCTCACCCATGAAGCACTTATTACTTTTATTTTTAATAAACTTGATACGTATGCTTTAAAATTATATATTAAGACAATGATGAGTAGATATACAAATTAATTGCAAAGGAAATAATGGAGGTGGGCAACTTAACACCATAAAGTCCACATTGATTGAATGTCCCCAAATTTTTTATGACCAAAGAAAGCCATGGTAAGAGACCATCATCATTTGATAGCAAATTGCAGAGAAATAAAAAAACAAGTTATAGTTTTTCTTATTAACATGTAATAAAACATGGTTATAGATTGTTTATATTATCTGAGAGATGTTTAGATGTATGCTTTGGCAGTATTTCACTCCCACCAACAGCTAATAGCAAGTAGTGGAGGGAACGGTTAACCCCAAGTACTAAAGTATTTAATTTAAGTGCCTTATACAATATTGTCACTTCAAAACTACTCAAATTACATATTTATAGACGTGAGACGATACCCTAACCATTCAAACTACTCACCTTTCCACCCACCACATCCAAGTAGTAGTACTCGGCCACTTTACTCGACACATCTACCGGGAGGGGGGGGGGGGGGGGGGGGGGGGGGGGTGTTAGCCTGGCTAATTTTGTTCCTTTTCTTTATGTTTTATAGTATAGTACTCTAGAAAAAGGTGGCTGAGGAGGTCTAAGCATAACCTTCTAAAATGTATTGTTATGGTTTGCAAAAAAAAAATTGTGTGTAAATATGACAAAATTATAAAATTGTACTTTGTTCCTAAAAAATGATCAAATTTCAAATTCCTTTTTCAATTAGATGATTAACCTTTTACGTGGAATATGGATACTTCATAAGACCATCCGTAGTGAGGGCGTTATTGGGCTTTTTTTAATTTATAGCGCCTCCCACACCACTACACCCCGGCGCTATAGGCCAAAAAGGGGGGGGGGTTTATGTAGATAACGCCGGGTGCAAAAGAAACCATCCAATCGCCTCCTGCCACGTGGCACTTGGTCAAAAACATCCGGTCAACCTTTTTTAATAATAATAATAATAATAATAATAAACATAACAATATTAATAATAATAATTTAAATAGAAAATTATTTAGATTTAATAAAATAATAATAATAAAATAAATTATATAAAAAAATAATATTTATTAAAATTAATAAAAAAAATAGATTATATAAAAAAATTATATTCAAACATTTGAATTTTAAACGGTTACTGTTCAAACCGTTTGAAATTCAAACGTTTTCCCCCCAAACGGTCATATTTCTCACCCTATAAATACCTCCTTCCTCCCAAATCTCAGTCACACCTCTTCTCTCTTCCTCATCCTCAACACAATGAATAACATGGGCGGTTTTCAACCAGGAGCTGCCGGGCCATCTAATGTCCGGCAGTACACTCGCCGGGTCCGGGGACGGGGACGGCCCCGGACTCTACCATTCACCCCCTCTCCTCCTCCTCCTCCACAACCTCCTCTTCCTCCTCCTCCTCCTCCACAACATTGGCTAAATCCCCCTTTACCACCAACCTTCACCCCTCATCCTCCTGCTGCGGCACCACCAACCTTCACCCCTCCTCCTCCTGCTGCGGCACCACCAACTCATCCTGAAGTCGATGATCCCTGGACGGATGAAGAATGGGCTTGGGCCATGGATTATACCATGGCTACTCATCAATTGGACCGACTGATGTTGTCGGCACCACCAACCTTCACCCCTCCTCCTACCCCCTACCACCAACCTATCCCCACCAACCAGACTACCCCCTACCACCACCCTATCCCAACCAACCAGACTACCCCCTACCACCACCCTATCCCAACCACCCACCACCAACCTATCCCCACCCCCTACCACCAACCTACCCCCACCCACCAGAATACCCCCACCCACCACCACCAGACCACCCCACCTCGTGAATATGGGGACCCAACTCCTGAGGACTTGGAAGCCCTCAGGGAAATTGAGGAGCAGGAGCGCCTCTGGAGCATGCCAACCCCTCCTCGTGAGTACTACTACTTCCCATCGGATGCGAGGTCCGATGGACGGGACAGCTCACGTTCCCTATCCCCCGAGTACTACACACTCGAGGACTGGGACAACTACTCTCCGTAGTGGGAGGTTTAGGTTTTAATAAGTAATTTAGGATTATATTATGTGTTTAATTAAGTAATTTAGGAATATGTAATGTTTAAATAAGTAATTTAGGAGGTGTGTAATTTTTTTTTTAATATTATTTGTAACTTTTTTTTTAATATTAGTTGTGTGTTTTTTAAGATTATTTGTAATTTTTTTTAATTTTAGTTGTAACTTTTTTTTAATATTAATTGTGTGTTTTTTAATATTATTTGTAATTTTTTTATATTTATTTACCTTTTATTTTATTTATTTTGAGTTAAAAGAATAAAAAAATAAAATCCACGTGGACCAATCAGATTCAGGGGCTTTATATATAAAGCCCCACCACTACACCTCTTTTTCAGTTTCTCTCTCCATGCTGACTCAGCAGCTACGTGAACCAATCAAAAAAGGGGGCTCTATATATAAAGCCCCCCACTACACATGCTCTAACAATAACACAATATTCAAATCCATACATTGACTTAAAAGTTAAAACTTTAATTCAAATCCCCAGAAAACATCACAACTATTTGGTAAGATCAATTTATATAATTAAAGATTGGGCAACTTCATAATATTTATACTTTTCATTTAGCTTTTAAAAAGACATTACACTTGCTACAGTGTTTAATGAAATAACTTATTCTAAAGAAATGGTTTGCAAGAAGTATTTGACCTTTTCACAACTTAAACGGCTCGAACATTTTTTTCTATTCTTAGTTTGGCCTTTTATGCATCAATGTCTTCTTTTAAAAGTGTAATTAGTTATTATTATCTCTTACGGAGTACATTACATTTACCTTTTTAATTGTATACTAGCTTTTATCCCGGGAGCGTCCCGGGTTGAAATATCTAATGTGAGATAATAAAATATCTACTATGACAACTTAATTACTGACTTGCCAATATATGATTAATGATGATGATGATTAGCGTCCAGGGTTTGAAATATCTAATATGACATAATAAAATATCTAATATAACATAATAAAATATCTTATATGATAACATAATTAATGACTTGTTAATACATGATTAATGAATAACCTGAATACTTTGTGTTTTTTTTCATGTATGAATGAAACCCCACAAAAAATAGTCGTTTTTTTCTCCGTTTTTTATATAGCACTATGGTACTCGTTGGAAAGATAATAAAACGCTCGTTAATTTGGTGTAATTTTTTTCTTTAAAAAATCTCGTATATAAAAGATATTAACGTTTAAAATTATGGCAGGAAACATGAGAGAGAAAAATTTAAATTTGTTTTTAATTCATTTTTTTCCTAAAATAATTCAATCTCTTTTGTTTTTTGATTACCTAATTTTCTCTCAACACATGATGCCACATGGATCCTACATGGCATCTCAAGAGGGAGAATGGCCTCATTGAGTGCCATGTAGGATATATCCCTTTGGAATATTATAATATATAGATGTTTTAACAAATTGTGTTACTTCAATTGTCTGCCACAATGAATAGTTTATATATTCTTTGTTCTATTTGGGTTGACAACGTTTTTACTTTAAAAAGAAGCAACAGAAATATATTTCCTTTTTGATCAAATACATTCTTATAAACATTGGTTTCACAAGCAAGCAATATCAATTGTGATAGAATTTAGTTGGTTTCATAATTGAATGCGCATTATCATGAATTCATAATACTAAAATCATATCTAGATTAAATTAATATCAATTATTGTTAGCAATCATAAATAATATAATCATACATAATTAAATTAAGGGTTCTGGATTTCATACACCATGTGACATCACATTCGAGAGTACACTTATTAAAGTTTACATTATCTAACATCGGTATAGGTTTGGCAAACGTGAATAGAAAATATCATGTTAAACTTAGTTTTTGGTTTAAAGAGACTCGAGTTCACAACTTTTCACCGCCACTCTTTAGGATAGTGAAGCTAAGTCGTGAAACTAAAATAATTCTTGATTTGGCGTTTACATTGCTGTGAAGATCCATATCTACATGATAACTTCATAATTACATATGTGGGTACATAGTCTAACAAGTCTTCATTGTTGGACTCGCGTTTGTTAAGATAGGACCTTGGATGTGTTGTTATTCTAGCTTCGATGAATTTTTGTTGTTTTAGCTACTTTCTTAGTTGAAGGATAAAATAGAACCAGCAAAACAAATAATAACAAATTAAGTATCAATAATGACACACTTGTCTTAGGGTATATTATTACTACTATATTTAGTATATTGGATTTGTGAGTGCAAAACAACTATTACAAATAGTACAAGTGGTTTTTGCATGATTTTGGGGTTTATAAACCCCACCCTTATAGTTCTTTCTCCCTATACGTATTCCCTCTGCCTTCTCTCTTACATTTGTCTTTTATGGGTTTTCAAACCCCATCGCCGACGGCTTTTTGCTCCGGTAACCAAGCCGGTAAGTATCACGACGACAACGTAAGAGAGAAGATGTTAACAAAGTCGCTGATGGGATTCTTAAAGCACATTGACGGTGATTTCTCTCCTGAATCTCTTACGGCTTTCGATTTTAGATCTGTGTGGTGATGATGGTGGCCTGCTACTTGGCGCGGCAACTCCGGTTGCAGCCGTGGCGGCATCTGAGCCTGTTTGTTCTCCAACGGCGATGATGATTGTAGATCTGAGTCGATTAGTTTTCGTTTCTTTTCTTTTCTTTGCGATGGTTATTGATTGGCTTATTTCTTTACGTTTTTTCCTTTTTCGTTTAAAGTGTTTGTGTTAGTTACGTTTGGTGTTGGTGCCGACTTGATGTAGATTGCGGTGGTGGCTGTTGGGTTTTAGAGAGGGTGGTTGTGTGTGGGTGCCATAGAGTAAGTGGTAGTGGTAGCATACGCAGATGATAAAGATGTGATGGCGGTCGGTGCTGGTGGCTGGGTCTTAGAGAGTGTGTCTGGGTTTAAGAGAGAGAGAGTGGTGGTGGTGGCTTGGTTTTAAAGAGAGTTTTTGGGTTTAAGAGAGAGTGTGGTGGTGGCTAGGTTTTTAGATAAGAGAGGGAGGAGTGGTGGTGGCTGGGTGTGTTTAATATCGAATTTGCTTTTGTAACCGACAGTTATTGAAATATTGCAAGTGTCTGGTTGTCGCTGCAACGCGCGACATGGGTAAAACACTAGTTATATAAGAACGGCAATTCATATACTCTCTAATTCTACTACTAATCTACATCTTTTTGTCAATAGGGATTGAATCCCCACCACTTGGAAATACAAAGGTTTATCTAACACAAAGATAGTGCTAGACCGAAGACTCTTTACTTTAAGATACAATTAACAGTGAGCATAAATGCAATATTACAAGTATAAGTCGATCGATATCATAGTAAGAGGTGTTTTGTTGTTCGTAAGACTAAAGTAGTAGTTAATGTAGATTAGATTGATGTCAATTAAAATGAATAAAAAGTAAACCACCTTTCAACTAAGAGGGTGTTTGGGATTGCGTTTTGAATCTGATTTTTATATTACTGTGTTTTGAAAACGTAGATAATCAGTTTTTAGTGTTTGGAATGGCGTTTTGAAAACGCAGGTAATCAGTTTTTAGGCTACCAAAACGCAATAATCTATAAGCAGCTCCATCTCTGCTTTTCCAAAACGCATAATCTGTTTTAAATAATCAATCCCAAACACCCCCTAAGAAATTCCAGCCAATATGGTATATAGCCTAGTTGAACAAGGGTTTTTTCACTTTGTGGTTTCCTTCCAGGGAGGTTAATTCGATCCTTATCAAGTGTAAATTTTATAAATGTGGGCGAACATCACCGGGAAGAATTTGAACTTGACGAGAGGATTTAAGAGTTATTGCTCGCTCTTTGGGATGCTGTCAAATTGCCCGTTGCACTGCCCTTCAGGAAAAAAAAAAACGAAAACAACTAATTAATAGCAAATAGTAATTGCTTCAACATTCATTGTTTAATCAGAATATCTTAAGAAATATTTGTAGACAATATCAATAAGATGATGAGTATACCATGGATAAGGATGCAATGAGATACCACATGAATAATTAATCGAAAATATTAAAAATATATGATGAACACAGTAAATTTCTGTCCGTGATTTGATACATTTTTCGAAGATATTCAAACGTAGGCCACCCATTGATGGACTTTTTCTTTACAGCTACCCTTAAGAAAAATTATCTAAAATAACACGTGAAGCCAAACCTCAAAAGAAAATATAAAATCACTACAAATACCCAATTTTACACGTTTCGAACGTTAATAAGATGATATATTACATAAAAAATAACGTGCTAAAAACTAATATTTACATTAAGCATACGCTTTTTTGTTATAAAATGAAATGGATCGTTGAAATGTTGGAAAAATACAATGCAATATCTTATTATTTATATGTTATTCTTGTATCTATGTAATTTTGTTTATAACCACGCCAAAGTAACTTTGTTTAAGCGTTTTTTGAATATATATAAGTTCTTGGGGAGTGATAACGTATAAAGCCCCCTTAATGTAAGAAGCGTAAGAAGCAATCTCAGCCATTAGATTTAGGATGCAGATTAAAAACCCTAACCATACCTGGGTTAAAACAGACGCACTCATTAAAATTCAGACGCACTCATTAAAATTCAGACGCACTCATTACAATTCAGACGCACTCATTAAAATTTTAGACGCACTCATCAAAATTCAGACGCACTCATCAAAATTTCAGACGCACTCATGAAAGTTTGAAAGCACTCATTGAATTTTGGACGCACTCATCAAAACCCAACAAATAAAAAACAAACGCACCTTACCAAAAAAACAAACGCACCTTATTAATATCAAACCAAACTTCAAATTGAAATTATTAATATCAAACGCACGTTGCAATTATCTTTGCTTGGAGCTTCACTTGTCAAGAAAAAGAGTTTGAACAGAAAACCGTTCAAGCCCAAAAAGTGCCGGAGAAATGTCGTGCTGCTGTTATGGCTAAAGAAGAAGCTTCGTTGACAAGACTTCAAGAGAAAAGAGATGTTGGAGTCGTAGCTATATCTAATGCCCTTAAGAAAAACAAAAATGCACATTTGGAATCAGAATTTGAATCTGTAGTTGTGTACAAGGAACCAATTGATGCAGTGGCATCTGAATGTGAAGTTATTGGTGCGAAAACATTATTCAACAATGGGGACGTGAAGCTTCTATCGAATCCGCAGCTTGCCAAGTTATGTTGGTGACGGGGGTGTTCCGATGTGGTGGTGGTGGTGATGATGATGGTGGTGGTGGTCAGATCTAGATCGGTTTGTTTCAAAATGAGGATGGGTTAGGTTTAGAACAGGAGAAGATAGATTTAATTGTGGTTTAACTGTGGTTAGGTTTAATTGACAGGTGTCAATCTCTGGTGGCTTCTTACACTTCTTATTTTAAGGGACTTTATATTGTATACTTTCTCTAAATTCTTTGTTTGAAATAAAATAGACGTCTCAAACAAAATGGTCTTATACTCTTATTATACTTGAGTTTGATATTACATTAAAACTAACAAAGATTCTTGTGTTATCTAAAAAATTTCCTTAATTTTAATTTAATATATTAAAATACAGAATTTCTTTAAAAATAACACAACCATGTGAAGTCGTTATAAACAGTTACTTAAGTGTCGAGCAACTATTACATACGTGAAAACGACATATATATGTTTTTTTATCTATTAAGTGGATGTTAAATATAGCATGTTCTCTTTATTATTATGTACGTATATGCTACATGAAGTATGTGCTATGTGACATTGTTTACGTGGATGTCATATAGTACATGTTATTTAAAATGAGACGTCAGCACACGACAAAGTCAAATGAAAAATTCTTATAATCTCTCCCCTCCCCCCCCTCTCCGTGGCCTAGAACCTGGTTTCCCTGTCTGTTACCTCTATCCTTGATACCGACAACTGTGATCCCAGACAGGTACGAAGTACCCGGTCCTATCTCGGGTGTCACCCCGGGTGACATTACACAATGTAAAGTTAACAATGACAACATCTTACATATTCAAATAGTTGACGGGTACGGGGTACCCGACACTATCTTAGGTGACCACCCCGGTGACCTTGCACAATAAAAAAGTTATCATTTAGAGTGAATTACTATTTGAGTCCTTGTGTTATATTTTGTTTTAACTACTTGAATCCAAAGTTGAAAAATTTAACTACTTGTGTCCATAGTTGGAAATTAACTAACCTATTGAGTCCGAATTGCTAATTCCGTTAACCAAGTCTAAATCTGTATGAAATAACAAAAATACCCCTATTTATTAGAAAAAATAAAAGATATATATATATATACACACACACACACATACACACACACATAACCCTTCTTTATACCATTTTCTTCTTCTCTCTCTACTCCCTTTCTACTAACCTAATCCACCTAGCTCCCCCATCTTCAACCCCCGCACCATTGCACCACCACTCCATGTAGTTGTACACCAATCAAATCAACAGTTAATGGAGGCAATGGCTCCATTTCAAGTGTAAGTAATTGGTTTCCGGATTAATAATAAACACTAGCTACTTTATATCATCAAAACTGAATGTGGGTTCTAGAGTAATTGGTGATTGGGGGTGGCGATGGTTGTAGTGACGTCAAGAGATTAAATTATATTTAAAAAAAATAAAAGTAATTGGATAAGCAGCAACGGCAGTGGTGCGGTCACTACTATGGTAGTGTTGTCATGGCGGTGGCGATGGTTGTAGTGACGTCGCGGTTGTGCCGAAGGTGGTTACAGTGGTGAAGGCGAGGCAGCAGCGTCTGTTGTGTCGGCAGCAGTACAGACAGCGATGATGATGGTGGAGAAGGAGGTGAGCCCTGCTTCCAGCATCCGTACTTGGGTTTTTTGAAGCCATATCTGCTTCCTTAACAGTGAAATAACTCGAATCAGTGCCATATGTCTAATTTTTCGAATGAGAGAGGGAGGCGACGCACAAAAACTTCCCAGATTATTCACCTGTCTTATACGAAGGTGGGGGATTCACATTTGTATGACGTGAACACAACCATTATGATTTTAGGATTTTCTGATTTTATTTTTGAGTTGAATAGTGGTTTAGGGTTTGGATTTTGGGAGTTTTCGTAAAGATTAACACGATTGTGATATTTGAAGTTGGGGTGGTTGGGGGGTGGTCGTGATTGTTTAAGTTGAGAAGGTGGCCGGAACTCTTGGACGACGCCAGCGATGGTGGCGATGATGCGGGGAGAGAGACAACAGGTGTGTGTGTGAGAGAGAGTGTGTGTGTTATATTATACAGTATATAAAATATTTATATTTGTATATAATAAAAAACATCAATGCATTAAAGAGTTGGTTTTTTTATACCTTATGCATTATAAGGTTGTACCTAAATATAAAATGACTGGAATACCATTGTAGTTAACTGACTTAGTTAACAAAGTTAGTTAATTGAACTCAAATAGTTAGAAAACTATCATCCAAGTACTCAAAGGGTTAACTTTTATATTTGATTTTCAACTCAAGTAGTTAAAAGCATGAGTTAAAAGACACGTATGCAAATAATAATTCACTCTAACATTGGTGACTCGAGGTGTAATATTTTTTGTTGGTGAAATAAAGTTTCGTTTGGCCATTCAAAAAAAATCATATTATTGATTTTTTTTAAATAAGAAGTGATTTGTTAATCTTTTAACAACAAACAAATACATCTATATCCTAAATATCCTAAAGAGTCTCCTCCTCCTATAGACATCTTCTCTCTCATCATGAAAAGACTATAAAAAAACACACTCAAAAGCCATCAGCTTTTATTTCCCTGTCTGCCATTAATTCCCATAAATATAACACATCACATCTCTGCTTGCTTTCCCCCTTAAAACCAGACTCACTTTTCTTCCCAAAAGATTTCATGGACCATCTCTTCTTATTAACCTTCATCTAACTCTAACCAGTAACCACAATCTTTACTTTACACTCTTCCTTCATCTTGGTCATCTTCCATTCTTTCAAACCATGATCACTGGTTCAGACCTTTACCATGTCTTCACAGCTGTGGTTCCACTCTATGTAGCCATGATCTTAGCCTATGGTTCAGTTAAATGGTGGAAGATCTTTACACCTGACCAGTGTTCTGGGATCAACAGATTTGTGGCTCTTTTTGCTGTGCCTTTGCTTTCTTTTCATTTCATTTCTACTAACAATCCTTACACTATGAACACAAGGTTTATAGCTGCTGACACACTTCAAAAACTTATTGTTCTTGTGGGGTTAGCCTTTTGGTCAAGGTTAAGTGCTAGAGGGTCTTTAGAATGGTCCATTACTCTGTTTTCTTTGTCTACACTTCCTAATACACTTGTTATGGGTATCCCTCTTTTGAAAGGAATGTATGGTGATTTTTCTGGTAGCTTGATGGTTCAGATTGTGGTGCTTCAGTGTATTATTTGGTAATGTTATTATCTGTTACATAGTTATTATTATTATTTGATTTATTGTTTGCTTAAGTCCTATTGTTGTTAGTGTTATCATTATTTTGAATTTTATCATTTTATTATTATTATTAGTTAATCAGGTGTGATGAAACTATGAAAGTAGAAAAAAAGGTATAGATTTAATAGTAGAAAAAAAGGTGTAAGATTTAAAAGTAGAACTGTTAGGTGTACGTTTTTACCGTTAAAAAAGCTAAACAATTAGGTTTATTATGTGTATACTAGACTTATTTTTTTTTCATTTAATCTTTCCATCCAAAATGTTTTATTTCATTTAATTTTCGCTATTTAAAAAGGGGTTGCGGCATAGTTTGTTATCCGTCTGCCTGCTATCCTAATGTAAAGAATACTTTATGAAATGAAATTACTTGTTTTAAAAAAATATAATTTAATGTTTCTATATAGAATAGTTTGTTTCATTTATTCAATATACTAAAAATATTATTCACTAATCTAGTTTTTTTTTCTTGGTTACAATTTTTTTTTCAGGTACACATTGATGTTGTTTTTGTTTGAATATAGAGGAGCTAGATTATTAATAGCTGAACAGTTTCCAGACACTGCTGGATCCATTATTTCATTCAGAGTTGATTCAGACATATTGTCACTAGATGGAAAAGAGCCATTGCAAACAGAAGCAGAAGTTGGAGACGATGGGAAGCTACATGTGACCGTTAGGAAGTCCGCAAGCTCGCATTCGGAGATCTTTTCGAGGCGATCACACGGAGGAATGAACACGGGTCTTTCGTTAACTCCCCGACCGTCTAACTTAACCAATGCTGAGATTTACTCTCTACAGTCATCAAGAAACCCGACCCCAAGGGGTTCGAGTTTTAACCATAATGATTTCTATTCTATGGTTAATGGGAAAAATGGGGCGAGCCCACGCGGGTCGAATTTCGCAGGGTATGATGAGGAGAGTGGGAATAATGTTAGAGTGAATGGGCATGGGAATGGAAATGCAGGGTACCCTGCCCCGGCTAATGCCGGAATCTTTTCGCCCGTTGGTGGGAAGCGTGGCGGCGGAGGTGGTGGTGGTGGTGGTGGTGGTGGTGGTAAAGATCTACATATGTTTGTGTGGAGTTCTAGTGCATCACCTGTTTCAGAAGGTGGGATTCATGTGTTTAGAGGTGGAGAGTATGCTACTAATGATGTTGGAGGTGTACCCCACACTAAAGGTTAGAACTTTTTTTTTTATAATAACGTTTTATTCCATGACTAAGAAAATTACATTCAGATCGCAGGCAGGCGGGCAACAAGCTGCGCTGCCGCCCTTTTCTGAATAGCAAATCCTAATCTACTAAAATTACTAATTACTAATAAAATTACTAATTTTGTATCTTGTTTTGATATATTTTGATGGGTTTGTTTTAATATTAAGGAATTTTTGTTTTATATGACATGTGAATGTGAGTACCTAAAATCTTGGGTTTGGTCCATTAATTTCAAGATTTTGTGATTATATTTTGTTGATGTTGTCAATTATGTTGAAATGCCCCTTAAATCATGGCCATGCATGTCTTTTTCTTGTGGACATAATATGCTTCATTTAATTCCTTTCTTTTGTTGTGACATTAAGCAACATGTACATTGATTTGTTCCAAAGAAGAAAGTCAACATTTGACTTTTATGTCATTATTGTCCCACATGTACATACACAAGAACAAATATATCCCTAAACTATTGTCTATCTTATTTTTTATTTGCTTAAAACTCAATTGAATCTATATTTTGATATCTTTTGTGTACCTTGATTCTAATATGCTTGATGGTAAATCCAGATTATGATGATTTTGGCCGAAACGAGTTTAGTTTTGGGAACCAACCTGGCCCGAATGGAGTGGACCGTGAGGCATCGGTTCTATCCAAACTTGGGTCTAGTTCAACCGCTGAGCTCCACCCAAAAGCTAGCCCACATGGTGAAACCAAGCCTGCTTCCATGCCGCCAGCTAGTGTCATGACCCGACTCATTTTGATCATGGTGTGGCGCAAACTTATCCGAAATCCCAACACGTATTCGAGCTTAATTGGCCTCACTTGGTCCTTGGTCTCATTCAAGTATATTACCACTTTATTTAATTATTAAAAGGTTAATTTCATCCTTTCCTAGCTCAAATTCTTAATATTGTTGTTTTTTTCGTAGGTGGAATGTTGAAATGCCAGCCATAGTCGCAAAATCCATAGCCATTTTATCTGATGCTGGTCTTGGCATGGCCATGTTTAGCCTTGGTATGTTGACTTTCTTTTGCTTGTGTTAATTTTTTACCCGATCGCATTGGTTAACAGGGTATTGATATGCTAAAACGTGGTTGCGCCTATCTGCAGGCTTGTTCATGGCGTTGCAACCAAAAATTATCGCTTGTGGAAACTCGGTTGCAACTTTTGCCATGATGGTTCGTTTCTTGATTGGACCCGCGGTCATGGTTGGTGCATCTTTGGCTGTTGGACTACATGGAACATTGCTACATGTTGCCATAGTTCAGGTAGTAATTTTGGCTATTAAAAGTCAAATAGTTGACTTCATTTTGACCAACTGATTTATGATTGATGTTAATATTATTAACAGGCGGCTCTGCCTCAAGGAATTGTCCCTTTTGTGTTTGCTAAAGAATATAATGTCCATCCAGATATATTAAGCACAGGGTGAGTTTTTTTTGTTTAACTTGCATGCTTAACTTACTTGTACATATATAGCATTGATCTTACTTTATGCATTATTGAGTTGTACAAGGACAACTATGCATTAGTAGCTGTCCCATGGCTGTAAGAACATGATAAAAGTTGCGTTGCAGCAAAAGGTGTATTGAGTGGTATTATTTTGCTTTGAAAATGTACAAGCTTTAATGCATGGTTTACATGTTTGTGTTGCAGGGTTATATTTGGAATGTTGATAGCACTACCAATAACACTAGTGTACTACATAGTGTTGGGGCTTTGAATCTTGTCTTATTTGAAGAAGTGAAGTTTATTTTGGGGATTGATTATCTAACGACATGTGAAATGACCATTTTGTCCATTTTGTTAAGCTTAGTGAAAAAGTAAAAAAAAAAAAGGATATTAGAGAGAGCAAGGGGGATGTTTAGAGGGACATAATTGTAATTTGACAAGAAATGGCATCAAGTAACATCAGTTTTTTGTCTCTCCAATTGTAATTGTTTGTTGTATGTATCTCCCAAGAAAGTAGTAGTGCTTCTACTTCCTTTGCACTTTTGGCAGAACTATGAAGTACATTGGAATCCCCAATACCCAAAAATCACCTCACTTGAATTCTTTATTTTATAAAAGTTGAATACTTTTGTATCAATTTTAAAATTATACAATTTGTATAAGTTATTACAACAAAAACAAATTAGTAGAATTGTAACGAGTTCCTACAAGTGCAATCAATCAAGGTATTCTTTCATATAATGAAATTTTTTTACCTAAGTTACAGAAATCTCACCTCACTCACTCCCATCGTTACATTCTAACTTAACATATATGCAAACAAATCAAACCAAAGTGTTTTATTAATTAATAGCGTGTTTTAATTTCCTAAAAAAAATATTTTTTTAACGGTCAACAAATCAATCCCGATCATTCAAGAAGTACCCACTGGACAAAGGAGTACTCTGAGAGTAACCCGGGTCCACCAATAATTTCACATCAGTTGCTTGGGAAAAACTCGCCGCCCGAAGACCCACTGCGGTAAAACCCGGCCTACCAACAACATTTTGGTGCCGACAAGACTCGAATTCTCCATATTCAATAAGGAGGGTGCCACTCCACACCATAAGGGGAATGGCTCCTACAAAAAAGTACTCATAATTTTTTTTTTTCCTGTTTTAGTTTTTCCTAAACAAACGTATAGGGTAAAATATTGCTCATAGCAGCAAGCTATTGGTGGTGTTGAAGTATATAGTACGAAAACCAACATTTTCTCTATCAGACCGATCGGTGTGCCTTCGGGGAAGCAATTCGGGGAGCCCATGTGGCTTCGGGGAGATGAGGGAACACCGCCCCTCCCGTAAACTTTTCGGGGAAGAAGGGGAAAAAGCACCGTGGCCACCGAGTGATATGATTGGTTCATTTTTTTTTTATTTTTTTTTAATCAAACTTTTAATAATAAAAAAGAAGGGGGAAGAAGGGGAACCCCATTTCCTTAGTTTGGGGGAGGAGAAGGGGGAAATGACGTGGCGCTGACATGGCACTTGGGGGAGTTGGGGGAATAGGGGGGCACACCATATAGCCTCATAGGAGATATTGAGAATACTTTTTTTTATTGTTAGACCTTGTTCCAATTATTTAAAAAATATATATATGTCATAAATACGGGATATTTGAAAATAGTTTATGTATGAACTAAAACCACTTTATAGCTCACTGTTTTTTGTTTGTATCCATTCATAATATTTTAAGGTGCATGCAGGTAACTTTAACGGTTTAACCATTGATACATTGAGAAATTAATGTTCTCGTGAGACTTTAGAGGATATCATTGTCTTATACTCCGGCTATCTAATCCCACCATTCAACTTAAAAAAAAAAAAAAAAAAAAACTTTACTATAACGCTTAATTGTGATTGGTACCACACATGGTAGAAAAAAGTTGTGATTGGCTGAAAGTAGTGAATGTGATGGGGTATTGCATTATTTATTGCCTTAAAAATTTGTGCTCGGCTGAAAATAGTTAGTGGGATGGGTCATGTTTAACCTGATTCATGTTCAAGTCAGAAAGAAGTTTATATGATTGGCTTAAAGTAGTTGGTGGAGAATCTATTGCTATTTCAGGTTAAGGTGTGTTTGTGGTTGCCTTTTGAAATAAAATTTTAAATTATCGCGTTTTGAAAACGTAAATAATCAGTTTTTAGTGTTTGAGGTTTAGATTTGAAATGAATTTTTAGTGTGTAAAAGTTTAAAAAAAAAAAAAACAAAGCCAATCAGTTTGCTCCACCTCGTCCCAACCCCCGCCCCACGCCAGTGGAGTCCTCCCCCCCCCCCCCACCCCACCCTTTCCACGCCCAACAGGGGTGGTGTTGTGGGCTTGAAGGAGCCCCCCCCCCCCCCCCCCCACACACACACACACACACAGGATGCTCTAACAACTACATTTTTGTGAAGCAAACAACGTATCATTAAGGTTATGGGTAACAATCTCTTAGTGATCATAATCGTGGCCACAATCTTAATTTTTGATTTATTTGACGATTTTGTTGAAAAAGGATAGAAGTCGCGGTATTTACTTCACCTAAGATTGGGTTTCTGATATGGGCCAGCCTACTACTTCTGAAGCCCATCAAGACACTGGCCCAATTGCTCAGCACAGGCCCAAGAGGAAGGTTAGGAGCCCAGCTCGCTATGCGGATTGATCCGCAAGTCTGGGAAGGGGTGGATGACTATTTCTTTTTCCTGCATTAATTATGTTTGTTACTTTTATTTTGCATTAGTCCATGATCTCAAGTAGTGGGTAGTCATGGCTAGAAATAAGGATGTGACATGGTGTATATGCCTTAGTGGCATAGTGGACATGTAGTTCCATTAGTTGTTTCATTTCCTATTTATAGTTGTAATCTTTTGCTTAATGAAATATCCAGAAAATTGCTCCAAATTTCTCCTCTCTAATTATTTCTAACTCTTCTTCTAACCTTAATTTCTTGAGCCTAATCCCCTCTAAGGATTAACTATCATTGGTGCTTTCATTCACTTACTCCCCTCCCATGGGACCTCGAAAAGAGACCTCCTCCGACGACCAACCACCACCCTCACTTAATGACCTTATCCAACAACTCATCAACAACTCCAACAATGCCGCAAACAACCAAGTTGCTCAAATGCAATCGCTAATCGACGAAACCCGCAACCTACACACCAAATTTGATTTACAAGCCAACGTACTCACCACCATGTCCGACAAATTACATACCGAACCTTCATCCGGCCCTAAATTAAAATCCCCACAATCCATACTCGGTTCACCCCAAACATCAACCAATAACCAAAACAATAACCGCACCCCGAAAATCACCTTACCTCTCTTTGACGGTACCAACCCATTAGGATGGATTTTCCAAGCCGAGAATTTCTTTTCCTATTACCAAACACCCATCAACGAACGCGTGTCTCTTGCCGTTTTCTATTTCATAGGAGATGCGTTGGCATGGTATCAAAACCTCGCCAACAACGACTTACTACCCTCGTGGACTAATTTTAAACGAGAAGTAGAAAGACGATTTGGTCCATCGGCCTATGAAGATCACGAGGCGACACTATTCAAACTCACACAAACCACAACCGTCGCTGCCTATCTCACCGAGTTTGAACGAGTTAGTAACCGCGTAAACGGCCTCAATCCACAAGCCCTTCGAAGTTGTTTTATTTCGGGCCTGAAACCAGATATTCGTAGTGAACTAGCGGTCCTCCGACCCACTACTCTTTACGAAGCTATAGGTTTGGCGAAAACCGTTGAAGACAAACTAGCCCAATCATCGAAGCCCACCTTCAAATCTTCCTATCAAACCAAATTCTCCACCACCTTTGCATCCCCAACAAACTCTCCACAACTTTCGAACACCCAACCTCCTGCTACCCTACCACCCTTAATCACCACACCACCTAAACAAACCTCATCTCTACCTTTCACAAAGCTTTCACCCGCCGCGATTCAACAACGACGCAAGGAAGGGTTGTGTTTCAATTGCCCGGAAAAATATTTTCGCGGTCACAAGTGCTCACCACCCCAATTCCTACTTATCGTTGAAAACGACGAGTGTGACGAACCCACCGAAGAACAACTCACTTCACCCGAAACCATGCCTGAAAACATAACCACACCACCTCAACTTTTATCACTTTCGGATGCAGCCTATTTCGGGTTATCCGCACCTCAAACCCTTCGTGCCACCGGATACATAAACGGCCACCCAGTTACCATCTTGATCGATTGCGGGAGTACACACAATATCGTCAAACCACGTATCACAGCCCACTCCAATTGGTTATTTCACCAATCCAACAATTCAAAGTGATGGTGGGTAATGGTGATTTTATCCAATGTGAAGGTATTTGCAAGTCAGTCCACATACAGGTTCAAAAAGCTTCCTTTGACATTCCCTTCTATGTGTTACCAGTAGAAGGCACGGATGTAGTGTTGGGAGTCACTTGGCTTGCAGCCTTAGGTCGTTTATCGGCCGATTTTTCAATCCCCGAGATCTCTTTTTCCAAAGATGGCGTTCAACATACAATACGCGGGGAAACCTTGGGTCGCATTTGCACGTCCAGCTCATTATCATCCTTGATCCGGCACAATTCATTGGCATCTTTACATACTCTCACGTATGAACCTCAACCCACAAACCCAACCAAAATTAACCAATCCCAAACAGACCAAACCATTTCTCACATTTTATCCCAATTTGATACCTTATTCCAGGAGCCTAAAACTCTACCCCCCAACCGCTTTCATGACCACCACATCCCACTTCTGTCCGACTCCACAACCATTAATGTCAAACCATACCGCTACCCGCATTACCAAAAGCAAATCATGTCGGAGCTTATCACCGAGATGCTTCACAACGGTATCATCCAACCAAGCCAAAGTCCATTTTCGTCACCCGTTCTTTTGGTTAAAAAGAAAGATGGGTCATGGCGCTTCTGTGTCGATTATCGCGCCTTGAATGCGGCAACGGTTCGAGACCGTTTTCCAATCCCAACAATCGACGAACTTCTTGATGAACTCCATGGTGCCACAATTTTCTCCAAGATTGATCTCCGTTCCGGATATCACCAAATTCGGGTCGCTCAAAAGGATGTGCACAAAACGGCTTTTCGCACAAATGACGATCATTATGAATTTCTCGTTATGCCCTTCGGTTTAACAAATGCTCCGTCCACGTTTCAATCAGCCATGAACGATCTATTTCGTAAGGTATTGAGGCAATTTGTTCTTGTGTTTTTTGACGATATTCTTGTTTACAGTGCTAACAAGAATGACCATTATGGGCATTTGCAAATGGTTCTACACACACTGTCAACTAACAATTTTCATGCAAAGCCTTCGAAGTGTGTCTTTTGTGTAGAAGAACTTTCTTTTTTGGGGCATATTATCTCGGCAAAGGGGGTTTCACCAGAACCGGAAAAAATCCACGCCATACAACAATGGCCTTCACCGTCCTCTTTCACCACCTTACGAGCATTTTTGGGTTTAACCGGTTATAACCGGAGGTTTGTTCCATCTTATGCTCGTATTGCCGCTCCATTAACCGACTTACTCAAAAAGAAAGACTTTCAATGGAACCCCGAAGCACACCAAGCTTTCAACACACTCAAAAACCACATGAAATCCCTTGTTACTTTAGCCCTCCCGAATTCCGCTGAACCATTTGACGTTACCACCGATGCGTCAGGCACCGCCATAGGTGCTGTTTTGTCCCAAAACAACCACCCAATATCCTTCTTTAGCAAAAAATTATGCCCCACAATGCAAGCCCAATCAACCTACACCAAAGAACTATTTGCCATTACCGAATCAGTAAAAAAATGGAGACAATATCTCCTTGGCCGAAAATTTCGAATTTTTACTGATCACCATAGCCTCACTCAAACTATCCAAACTCCCGAGCAACAAAAGTGGGTCACGAAATTAATGGGCTACGACTTTGAGATCCATTTCAAACCCGGAAAGGAAAACCAAGTGGCCGATGCTTTGAGCCGAATTGATATTCCGACCATGTTAGCCTTTTCTCACCCCACAGCAACTTGATTAAATGAGCTTCGATCCTATTTTGCAACTGATGCAAACGGTCGCCAATTGGTGCAAGATATTTTGGCCGATCCGAGTGCCTTCCCAGACCATAAGTCACAAGATGGTCTTGTCTTCATTAAGGGTAAGCTACTGATCCCTCCAATCGGCGATTTGCGAAGTCGACTTATCAAGGAATTTCATTCCTCATTTTTGGGCAGACATGCGGGTATCAATGCAACATTCAAGCGCCTATCGGGTACGTTCACATGGCTTCGTTTAAAGAAAGATGTTACCAATTTTGTGAACACGTGTTCGATTTGTCAAGCAATAAAAACTCCTACCCATAAACCGTATGGTTTGCTTCAGCCGTTACCAACACCGGAATATCCGTGGTTGGAGTTATCCATGGATTTCATTACTAATCTTCCACCGTCAAAAGGTAAAACGGCTATATCTGTAATTGTCGATAGACTTTCGAAGTTTGCTCATTTTATTGCTTTGTCTCCGGGGTATACATCGGCTTCGTTAGCAACGATTTTTATGAAGGAAATTTATCGCCTTCATGGGTTACCTAAATCTATTGTATCGGATCGTGATCGAGTTTTCATCAGTAGCTTTTGGAAAGAGCTTTTCAAAATCATGGGAACCCAATTGTTGCATTCCAGCGCCTACCACCTGCAAACAGACGGGCAAACCGAGGTGGTTAATAGAGGGCTTGAGATGTATTTGCGCGCCTTTGTATTTGAAGAACCAAAAAAATGGGAGCGATATTTGTATCTAGCCGAGTTCTCTTACAATACCGCTTTTCATTCAACAATACAAATGTCGCCATTCAAAGCGGTTTATGGTCGTGATGTTACATCCTTGCATGAGTACATTCCGGGCTCTACCAAGACAGCTTCAATCGAGTCCTCATTGTTGGAACATGAAAAGATCATTTCGCAGTTGAAAGAGTCTATAGAAAATGCAAAGAACAAGATGATTAAGTTTGCTAATCGGCACCGTTCAGAAAAAGAGTTTCAAGTGGGCGATTTTGTTTATCTTCGTTTGCACAAATACCGCCAATCGTCGGTCGCCGTTCGTGCCAATCAGAAGCTATCACGTCGATTTTATGGTCCTTATAAGATCTTGTAACGCATTGGTAAAGTCGCTTACAAGTTGGAATTGCCAATGGGATCGCGTATTCACCCCGTTTTTCATGTGTCGCTTTTAAAGTTGAGCAAAGGTAATGATGGAACTCATACAGGTGACTTGAGCGACTTCGGATCCGAAACCGACCTTGGTCTTCTACCGGATGGTGTCTTGGATGTCCGGGTGGATACGAATGGAAAAACGCAAGTCTTGGTTCAATGGGAGAAACGACCGTTAGAAGAAGCGACTTGGGAGGACAAGGAAACGTTCGAGGCGCAATTTCCGAATGCTGCAGTCATTGAGGACAATGACATTTCTAAAGGAGGAGGTGATGATATGGGCCAGCCTACTACTTCTGAAGCCCATCAAGACGCTGGCCCAATTGCTCAGCACAGGCCCAAGAGGAAGGTTAGGAGCCCAGCTCGCTATGCGGATTGATCCGCAAGTCTGGGAAGGGGTGGATGACTATTTCTTTTTCCTGCATTAATTATGTTTGTTACTTTTATTTTGCATTAGTCCATGATCTCAAGTAGTGGGTAGTAGGGGTGTTCATCGGTTCGGTTTATGGTTTATTTGGTTTATTCGATTCGGTTTATTCGGTTTTCAAAATTTTGTACCCCAAACCAAAAACCAAACCAAACCAAATTAGGAATATGGAAACCAAACCAAATTCAACCAAATGAATTCGGTTTGGTTTCGGTTTAAACCAAACAAACCAAATTCAACCAAATTGAAACGAAGTTTTTTTTTCTCTCTAACTTATATACCTCTGTGTTCCGAAATCCGAATAGAAAGTTAGCAATTAATATAAACCAAAAAATCAAACCACGCAAACCCAAACATCATAGAAATTAGAAATAGTAAATAAGTCTTTGCCAATTCCACAAAATATAAATAAACTTCAAACTTAAATCTTTCTCCGACTCTAGTGAACCTACATACGAAAAATAAAGAGATATTAATACTAAACATATAAATCGTGTAGCTTGATAATCAGACCAACGGTTGATGCAATCATGGAGAAACATATACTTGGATACTAGACTTATACTCTGAATATTACCCATAAATAGGTGGACTTTATTTTGGGTTGGGCTTACCTTTAATATTTTGGGCTTATATATTATATATGGCTTATTAAATATTATTATTTTTATTTAATAATTAATTATTTTACCGGTTTATTCGGTTATCCAAATAAAAAAATGTAGAACCAAAAACCAAACCAAACACCGAATTAGCAATTCGGTTTCGGTTAAAACCAAACCAAACACCAAATTCGTTGTTCGGATTGGTTTTTTCGGTTACGGTTACGGTTCGGTTTTCGGTTTTTATTTGGTTTGCGGTTATTCTGAACACCCCTAGTGGGTAGTCATGGTTAGAAATAAGGATGTGACATGGTGTATATGCCTTAGTGGCATAGTGGACATGTAGTTCCATTAGTTGTTTCATTTCCTATTTATAGTTGTAATCTTTTGCTTAATGAAATATCCAGAAAATTACTCCAAATTTCTCCTCTCTAATTATTTCTAACTCTTCTTCTTCTAACCTTAATTTCTTGAGCCTAATCCCCTCTAAGGATTAACTATCAGTTTCTCTACCTAAAAGCTATTTCTTTGCATTCGGCCCACTTCCTTGCTTTAACTACGGTACATAAGTTGAGTAAACTTACCAACTTAACTATCACATAAATTAAATAAACTTACTAAATTACTAAACATACCAAATTAATAAAAATACTAAAAAATAATATTTAAATTTTACCTTTTTACTATACATTCACCAATTAATCCTCATATTCTTCGTAATCCATTTTTATGTCCTTTTATGTCTCCCTTATGATCTTATTCGAGTCATTGTTGCGTTTCTCCATTAGATTAAACATTCCATTATATATGCCCACTGCTTCATAAGAAAGGCTTTCAGGTGCATGTGGAGTTAAAGTTTGCGAGAGAAAATGTTTTTGTGCGACTTGAGCGAGATGTTCCAAAGATGGTGACTGGTTCGTCTCATGTGTGGAATCAGTTCTTGCACTCGAACTATTTTTCTTTCCTTTTCCTTTATCCAATGCTTGGTGAAAAATCAATTAAAATCCTTGAGATGTAGATGTGTAGTGAAAGAGAATTAAGATTTACAGGTAAATGAAAAACGAGGTTATGAAAGGAAAATGTAAATGACTGACGGTTAAAAATGAAATTGTTTTTTTTTTATATCCAAGTGTAACGTCTTTTGGGTGGGGGACCCACTCCCAATGGTCACAAGCCACGCCAAGAGAGGCAAAGTCTTGACTCACGTCGCCAAATGGGAGCATGCCGAAGGATAGGAGCCAATATAAGGTAATTGTTGTTGCCAATTTGTTGTCACGAGGTGCTGAGTGGTTTTGCTGAACCCACTCCCACCACCAAGAGTATTTAAAAACACCTTAGTTTTCCTTAAAAATTACTTAAAAGATGGTGGCTTTTATGTTACCTCAAACCATTTAAAATCATACAATTATCTTATTATGCTAAGTTGGGATCTTTTCTTGGGTTTAGTGCTTACGTAAATTTAGTAGAATATAATACGGGAAAATTTAGTAGAAAATTACAAAAATAACCATTTGACCAAGATTTTTTGCAAAAATAAACATAGAATGCGTCTAAACAACAGGGATGAGACGCTCTTTGCGTCTACCAATCAGACGCTTACACGTGTAAAGCCTTAGACGCCTTAATTTTTAAGGTCTCTGCGTCTGATGTTTAGACGCGAGGCTGTTGATGCGTGTAAAGAATAGACTCTAAAATTGATGTGTCTACAAAGGTTACCTTGCGTCTACTCTTTAGACGCATCAACAGCCTCGCGTCTAAACATCAGACGCAGAGACCTTAAAAATTAAGGCGTCTAAGGCTTTACACGTGTAAGCGTCTGATTGGTAGACGCAAAGAGCGGCTCGCCCCTGTTGTTTAGACGCATTCTATGTTTATTTTTGCAAAAAATCTTGGTCAAATGGTTATTTTTGTAATTTTCCCAATTATGAAAATAGGCATGTTAATCAAGATTTTTAGCAAAATAGACATTAAATTTGTTGATTTGTAAACTAAGAAAAAAAAGAAGAAGAACATATAAGCAAAGTCGGCACCAGTGTAGCCCATGTTAGAATATTAGTACCAAAAACACAATTGATTAAGCCAAAACTTGCTCTTATTATTTGATGTGATAAAAGACTTACAAAGAATCCATCTATTTATAAGCCTATAATCGTGGCCCGTTTACCCGCCTCCCATTTGTAAGAGTTGTTGGACTTAATGGTAATATAATTGTTGAATTTGGATTTATAAGCCTATAATCCTAACTTAACAAGGATTCATAACAATTATCTAAACAATAATATTTATCTAATATGAGACCTATTTGACTTATACTAGGATTTCTATTAGGATGTAAAACTATCTCAAAAACGCCCTTTAGGTTTGCTCCTTTTTAACAAACCTTCACAAGATTAAACTTACACTCACCCCCTAATCTTGTGACTCCAATGAGTGCTTTCATCTTATTGAACTTCAACCTTGGCAAAGCTTTAGTGAGAATATCTGCTCTTTGTAAATTCCCGCTTATATATTCCACTTGGATTTGCTCTCGTCTAATGCACTCTCGTATGAAGTGATACCGGGTATGTATGTGCTTGCTCTTCCTGAAAAATATTTGTGGTACCGACCTTGCCTTTAATATGCACCGAGCTGTCCCTATTACGGTTCGATTCCTTCTTTCTACGACCCCGTTTTATTGCGGGGTATAAGGGACTATGAATTGACGATTAATTCCTTTCTCCTTGCAAAACCTTCCAAACACATTAGACTTAAACTCTCCCCCATTGTCTGTTCGTAGGGCCTTGATCTTCAATCCAACTTTGTTTTCGGTCCCTTTTATGAAGTCAATTAGAGTTTCCGCTGCTTGGTCCTTTGTTTTGATTACGTATGCTCACATGTATCGACTGTAGTCATCTACAATGAGCGACATGTATTGATTTCCAGCATGTGCCCTTAGTTCTACCGGTCCACAAAGATCGACATATATCAATTCCAATAGTTTCATTGCGCGATACGTTACTTCCTTCTTAAACGCACCCCCTTGCTTGCTTTCCGGCCATACATGCATCACAAATCTGAGATGGACATGTGACACAAGGCGGTCCGATTGAGAACTTTGATAGGGATCTATGGGCATCGAAGTTTAGATGCCGAAGACGCGCATGCACAACCATTCATCATCCTCGAGATTAACCTGCAGTGAAACTGGAGAAACAACTTTGAGGTTAATTTTATAAATTCGATTCGTTGACCGGGGTACCTTCATCATCATGGCTCCGTTAGGCTCGAACATCTATAGTACACCATGTTCAATGGTAATTTTGTGTCATGCCTCGTCCATTTGTCCGACACTAATGATGTTACTCTTTTAATGCCGGTATGTAATAGACATCCTCCAAAACACGTTGTTTTCCCGTTCTTCCTTCTAGGATGATTCTTCCCCTGCCATTGATTTCTACACACGAGTTGTCTCCGAATTTAACTCTCCCTCTAATGCGTTGATCCATATTTGAGAGCAACTCCTGGTTTTCTGACATGTGATTGCTTGCCCCGTTGTCAAGGAACCATGTATTTATCTCACCCGGGCTCTTGGTATAAATTTTCAAATCCACCTTATCTTCGTTTAAAAATATTACCTCTTCGTCGTGGGTTGCCATGTAGAGGACCGGTTTAGCCTCTTGAACTAAATTGTTTTCTTCGGGTTTTTTTATGCGTAGGACAATCACTTGAAATGTGTCCTAGTTTATCGCACCTGAAGCACTCGATCTTCGATCGGTCCTTCGCCGGTTTCTTCTTGGCTTCCTTTTCATTTCCCCGCAAAGAGGATTTTTCTCCACCGCATCCTCTTCCTCTTTGTGATGATTCGTCTGATCATTTTCCTCATCCGAAACTTTTTCCTTCATTCCATTTCTTCGATTCCCATTCCTCGTATGTAAGGAAGAGTTTATCTTGTTTTGCCGAATGGAGCTTTTCTTCAGACCCTTTTCTTTCTTCATAAGCTTTGAGGCGTCCAACCCCATCGTCAAAACTGACAGTCTTCAAATCGATCACTTGTTCTAGAGAGGCTACCATATGTATAAACTTTCTTGGTAAACCATTCAAGAATTTCTTTACTAACTTTGGTTCTTCAATTCTATCTCCAAGTGATGTGGCCTTTGAAGCTATACTCGAGATCTTGCTAGCAAAATCATCTACCTTGCTTTCTTCCTTCATTCTTAGTCCTTCAAACTCGGACATCAATGTTTGAAGCCGAGCCTCCTTAACTCTTTCTGCACGTTGATGTCGAACTTCGACCGCGTCCCACATACTCTTGGCTGATGAGAGATTCCCGATCTGCAGGACTAACTCTTCAGGAATGGACTGGAAGGAAACTAGCTAAGCAAGTCTTTCAAGGTCAGGTAGGGCAGAAGAAGAATTGAATAAAGTAAGGAAGTCCCGGGGCTGGTGCTATAGTAAACTGCCACAGGTACTAGGAGTAAGCCTGCTAGTAGTCTTTATTAAGTTAAGCAGTAAGCCCTAGAGCTTGAGATTGTAAGTTTCAGGTACTAGTTTACAAATCGTATAAGCCGACTGTCTTTTGATAAACTTATGTGCCCTCATCTCTCCTTTCTACTTGACGGTTGGCCCCCTAGCCTCCTACAAGTGCCTAATTGAGACTAATTCTCGGTAGGGCTGTCTCTGATCTGGTTTTTTGCTGCTGGCTTAAGGTATACTACTACGGTGTAGGGTGTCTCGATTGGGTTAGCTACACAGAGTATCTCTTTCTTACGGTTATAGGGAAGCTCTCTAATAGATCACTTAAGATAAAGGAACTTAACTACAGCAAAGGTAGCGCTAGCTAAAGAAGACGGATAACCATTTTCAGGAATCAGAGCAGAATTCACTCAGCAGCTCTGCACTCAGTAGGAAAAGAGAAGACTCGCGACCAGATACATTCGTTCGGTCATTTACCGCGGGAAAGGCCCTCACCTTCGGTAACATCCTTAGCCCGGAAAATCTGTAGGGAAGAGATTCTTGAAAAGAGAGTGCGCCTCACGACCTTCATGACTACCTTGCCTAATTCAGAGAAAAAGACCAGTCAAGGAGTCAAAGCTCGACTCACTACATACATTATATGAGAAAGATGAAAAGAATGGACCGAGACTCTCGTTTTGGACAGACAAATAAAGACAAAAGAGCTACTACTGTCGCTGAATCCGTAGATGTCCCTAGTTCAATCGTCTCCCATACCCCATTAACATTGAAGATCACCTTCATCTTCATCGCCCATACGGTATAGTTTATAGCTGTTAACTGTGGGATTTGTAGAGATGTCGTATTATGTTCCTTCGTAGTAACAAGCTATCAACTTGCATCATCTCCCATCGTGAGCTTCCTTGCGCGACAAGTTTCCTTCTGCCGCTGCTTAGTCGATCCCACGGAACCTTCCGCAAGACACTTTCAGTCGCTAATCCTTTGCAGACTGATCTAGTATTGCCGGTTGTGAGACTCGATCGCCAGTTACCGCCTTGAACAAAAGAACCTTAGGCTCTGATACCAATTGTTGGTATATTGGTACCAAAGACACAATTGATTAAGCCAAAACTTGCTCTTATTAATTATTTGATGTGATAATCCTGCCATTGGGTTGGTGGTCCAGTGGTAAGGCAAAGCTTTTTAATACACTAAAAGTGTGAGGTCTTGAGTTCAAGTCTCACAAGGAGCAAGAAATTCGCCTTTCAAAAAAAAAATAAGCCTATAATCCTAACTTAACAAGGATTCATAACAATTATCTAAACAATAATATTTATCTAATAAGCGACCTATAAGTCTTATACTAGGATTTCTATTAGGATGTAAAAACTATCTTAATAAACACCATGTAGGTTTGCTGTTTTTTAACAAACCTTCACAAGGTTAAACTTACAGCCCATACTTAGATACGCCGACACCATTGTAGCTCAAACTCCGACTTTAAGGCAACATGGTAGCCCATACTCAAAGCCGCCGGCACTACTATAGCCAAAACTCCGACTTTCATGCACCATTGTAGCCGACGTTCAAAGTTGTTGGCACCATTGTAACCCAAACTCCGACTTTTAAAACACCGTTGTAACTCACACTCAAAGGTCCATGCTTATTTTGTTAAAAAAGTGTTTAATACGCCTATTTTCATGATTTTGCCATATACGATAGCCTAATTATGGCATTCATTGTGCGAAGTAATGCACAATATTATCTTGAAAAACTTGCGTGTACACTCATAAACACACATAAATATTTTTATGTAAATATATTCTTTTTAGTAAGTAGTAAGTAAAAGATATATCATGTATCTACAATATTTATTTGTAAATCAACATTGACAGAGAAAAACACTATGGGTTACTTTTAAACAGTTTAACAAAACAAGTTTAATTAAATCTTAACACTAACTAGCTACACACCATAATCCAAAGTTTGAGATCAAACATATGTTACAAACACAACTAAAGTTTAAAGGGTAGAACATGATCAACACGCTAGATCGATCATCATCGCCCGCACACCATCATCCTTCTTCGTTTCGACGATTGATTTGAGCCCAAATTACTCGAAACCAAGCAACTCAATGCTTCCGTCACACATTGGACCAACTCACCACATTCATCTCTTTGACAATCACATTCCACCAATACAATGTTCCTTATTCGCCCACCAACCGCAACAATCTCCACCTTAACCGGACTTAGTTGCAATGAACTTAGGGTTTGAAGCATATCCGCTAGAAGATCCGATCGTTCTTCATCGCAACACATTGTAGCTTTTATGATGACCCTTTTGTCATTTACATTGTTTCTCAACGAGATAACTGTGATTTCATCGGTTTCTGAAGGTACATTTTCATGGTAATCCATTTCTAAGGTGGATTGTTTGAGTTCCCTTAATCTTTCAACCACTTTTGCTAGTAGAGTTGCTTTATCTGTCTATTAATCAAAATATACAAGTCACAAACCCTAATAAAGTTATAGAAACCCTAATTTAATTTAAATAAAGTTAAACTACTTTCCCAAACATGAAATAGTAAAAGAGTGGTATATCTTGATCCGATAAAACATCTAAGAAATCTTTTAAAATATTCAAATTCAATAATATTCATATGAATGAAACTAATAAAAATTCGATAATACGCAAATATAAGTGGATATCATGAGTATTTAATATCTAAGAGTATGTTAGTTTGCCGTTAAATAAATAAAAAAAAGGTGGGAAATGATTTTACTTTGGAATTGCAAGGATGAATATTTCGAAGCCGATTAAGATGAAAATTTATTCGCGCAAATTCAATAATATTCATATGAATGAAACTAAAAATTTGTTAATACTAAGACATAAGTGGATAACATGAGTATTTAGTATTTAAGAGTATGTTAGTTTGCCGTTAAATAAATAAAAAAAATACGGGAAATGAATTTACTTTGGAATTGCAAGGAAGAATATTTCGAAGCCGATTAAGATGAAAATTAATACGCTCTCTCCTTCGTTTCTCGGCCTCTTTATGATTGATGGAAGCGGACGACGACGAAAATGATCGAGACGGGTGTGATGAATCTGTGGTTAATGGTTCATTGAAAGTGTGTTGATCTAGTAAGGTGTATGGATGGTTATTAGTTGTGGTATAGGAAGAAAGAGGTTGGAGCAACATGTGTGGCGGAAGGTGGTTGTTTTGGGTGGTTGTGTGGTGATGGTTAAGATGTGAATGCATGTTTAGTGGGGAGTGGTGTGTGAGTGTAGTTCATGTGTTAATGGAATGATTATAGAACGCTTTTTGACCGATGGTCGAGATGTTTTTTTCCTCGTGCTTCCCTCTCTTGTCGTTTGTTTAATAGTTGGTTGTTTTTAACTCAAATCATATTTTATCCATGTAGATGTATTCCAAATATTAAAGGGTATATATCATATAGAGGAAAGATCCGGTACAAATAGCTTTTTTGGTAAGAACTGTGAGAATCAAAGGAGGGTATTTTTTTTTAATTTTTTTTTTAAAATTTTTTTTTCCCCATATTGTTAAACATGTATTATAGTATTGAAAACTAAAAAAAAATAAAATAAAAAAAATTTGGTGTAGAGTAATTATGTGTAGAGTAATTACATAATTACTCTAGTGTAAACTAATGTATTTACCTTAATGACGTAATTACACTAAAAAAAATTTTTTTTTTAATTTTTTTTTTGTATTATTCATCTAGAAAGAATGTTTAAGCACATGGGAAAAAAAATTCTAAAAAAAAAAAAAAAAATTTTTTACCCCCTTTGATTCTCACAGTTCTTACAAAAAAACTATATGTATTTGATCTTTACTCATATCATATATGGGATTATGTTGATTTAATATAGTGGTACAAAGGATAAAAAATACCCGATCATTGGCGTAATAGTTTTGAGTACAATGCGGATGATTTGGAAAACAAGAAATAAAAAGGTGTTTGATAACAAAACAACGTTCTTTAAAATTGTAAAGGATATAAATGCGTTTTCGTTTTTATGGGTTAAGAATAGATCTAAAATTCAAGTATTAGATTGGGAGTCTTGGTTTAGTTTCAATACTGATAGGGTCGTAAGGTATTGATGTATTTTTGTATTTTGTTGTATGCTTGTTCTTCCCCTTCTAGCTTTAACCTTACCATTGGCCTAATGTTAATTTTACGATTTCTATTTTCAGATCGCATATAGGAATCACATTCTAAGCCCTCGTCATCATCTCACGATCCAGAAACAATATCCCATCGCCTTAAGGGCTGTTTCGCAAGATATGTCTGATTGAGTGCTTAATCATTAACAGGGTCTGAATAGTTCAACACCCTTATTAGCTGAATGGTTAAGAGCTTAATGAAACTATTCAGATGCATTTTTTAGTTGAAATAAACAATCTTATAGTTAAATGATTAAGAGACTCATTAAAAGACTAACACCCCCTTAGTATCTATATTACAACATGAACATAAAACTGAAGGAACATCAATACCCATATAAACCATAGTTGTCTAAGTTGTGAGACAATATGGCTATACCCTCCACCATATAAGTTTATCCTAGGAGTGAAACGGTCTAGTATAAAAACTAAGCCTAAAGGGTGTGGGGCTCGTCCCCAGGCCGTTTTGGCTCGTCCTGGACGCCCCACACCTTCCCCTGGACTATCTTCTGTCTCAAACGTAGGGGAGACGTTGGGGACAGGCCGGTTGTGGTCAAATATTACCAGTGGATTTCCAACGGCTACATTTAAAAAAAAACATTTTTTCAAATTATAAAACCCAAGCCATTTCATCACATTTTTTTACTAAATTTCTTTCTACCTCAACTCAAATCTCTCTATTTTTTTTTATAAAAACAATCTCTACTCTAAAAAAACTTATGGATCCATTCAACTCATACAACCCGAACCACCCGAATCTCTCTTGTATTTTTTTTAAGTCTATGTTTTTTTTATTGTAACTCCTTTTATCAATTTTAGTATTTACTTTAATTTTATATTTATTTATTACTTTATATAGAATTTTTAAAAAATAATAAAAAGAATGAAGGATCATCCACACACCCTTGCCCATCATAAAAAGGATGAGTAATGTGAGGAATGATGTGGAAGGTAGTCTTCCAAGAGAGATCCATCCCCACACCCCAAAGCCTAATCCTTCGATATTTGATAAAACACTCCTTAGACTACTACTACTATTATTATTATTATTATTATTATTATTATTATTATTATTATTATTATTATTATTATTATTATTATTATTATTAGTTGTTAGGGATGTTCAAAACTGGATATCCGAAATTTTCGGATAGCCGGTTTCACTATCCGAATCCGTATCCGAAATTTCGGATATCCGATCGGATAGTGAATCGGATATCCGAATATCCGATTTTATTATAATACATTTTATTTTATATGTTTTATATATAAATTTTGGATATTTCAGATAGTTTCGGATATATCTCGAATATTTTTTCGAATATTTTTCAGATATTAATAAGATATTTTGGATATTTTTCGGATATTTTCGGATATTCGGATATTTTGGATATCCGATAAAAAAACTTTCATAAATTTTCGGATATCCGGAAATTTTTAAAAATACTATCTGAATCCGAATCCGAATCCGAAAAATTGGATATCCGAAATTTCGGATATTTGGTTTTTCGGATAGTTTTGGATTTGGATATTGGATATTCCGGTTCGGATTTTCGGATTCGGATATTTTTGAACACCCCTATAGTTTCGGATTCGGATATTTTCTCACATAAATGGTTATGTGTTAGATTTAAAAAAACGCCAATCAGAAAATGTCACGTAGCCCAAACCATCCCCCATGCCCATAAAAGATCTCCTCGCCCTTGTGGCTTCCCCACAAAAACACACCCCCCCCCCCCCAAACCAAACCGGACATCCTTATCAAGCTCTACAAAAATAATCTTGAAATATGTGATCGAAGAGGAATGTTCCCATTAATTTTATAGTAGTGCTCGATTTAGAAATGTGTGCATATTTTTTATAATAAAAAAGCTTTCAATTATTAGTTTCTCTAAAGAAAGTAGAACCATATTGTACTCTTTATGCTAGTTAGTTGTCTAAAATGAAATAATTTAAAAGTATATTATTGTTTTGTAGAGAGGTTCACTAAAAAAAATTCATTGATTAGCGTCTAAAATGGTGTATTTTAGGTAAAAAAAATTATGAAAGGTTTACATATGTATAAGCTAAAGTGTAAAGGTCTACTATACAAATGTAACTTTGTTCAGGTCTTCAGGATATATTAATTTTGATGCATACTATTATCTTACCATCTTACCCAAAAGCTATAGTACTTTTTTATTTCCCTGGCAAATTGTCCTTTTTTTCTCATTGGTGCTCGAGATTCAAGAGTTATAAAAGTTACAAGTATGGAAATGAGTTTTTTTTTTTTTTCTAAGCATTTGGAAACTTATACGGAGTATATCTTCAAAATTTTTTTTTTTATGTTATATGATGCTATCTAGAGTTAAGTTCATGTGGAGTCATTGTCACCTCAGTTCAAGCATGAAAATTAGGAACAAGTTCTGCTTGATTTGTAATTTTTTGTCGAGCGGAAAAATTATGTTCAAACTATACTCGGATACAACTTGAACTAGCTTGACACATTTCAATTTGGCCGATTTGTTTTTAAAAACATAATGCAGGTTTAACAAGGGTGGAGGGGATTGAAGATCGATAAACTCACACTTAGATCTAGCCGACTTCACTATAACACATTGAGCTACATTTTTTTACGACAAATTAGCTTACTCATAAATACTCTTATATTTGACCGACAGTAACAGTATACATCTTGCCGACTCCACTATAATATATCAAGCTAAAAAAATTTCAACAGCTAACTAACATAGTACATATTCTATATTTTTTTTGAACGGCCAAAAATTTTATATATAAATATAAAGACCCAGCAAGGAACTGGAAACTATACAAACACAACCCCACAACACCCAAACAGGCGTCAATTACAATAAGTCTAAAACATTAAACACGACCCATTTATCCCAATCGATGACGGGCACAAATCTATATCTATACTCTTAATAAAACAAACTCAATTAGGACACTTGGCACTCTCTCATTTCACCTCAGTTTCTCTCTCTTCCCACATTGTGCCATGTGTCCTTCTCTTGTAATTTATAAAATTTTTCTTTTTTTTAAAAATTAAAATTAGATTAAAAATACATAAATATGGTCAAAATTGGTGAGTTAATAGTTTCCTAAAATCAATAACCTACACAATCAATACCCTAATCAAAACACACACGTTTCTCTTTCTTCCCTCATTCTTCCCTAAAAAACACACAAACATAACATAACCTCACTTTCATCGTCGCCTCCTTTCAAACCAAAACCCTAATCAGGGCGATTCAAGGTTTTCATTCATCTCCAATCCATGGTAATCTCTCTTCGATTCTTATTTCAATTAATCGATGTTCATCTATCTTTTTCTCTGTGTTCGTTTTTTTCTGATTTTTTTGTAGATAAAAGGTTTTTTTTTCTCTGTTTTGATGATGATGATGATGAGGGTTTTCTTATCACACAAAGATGACGGAAAAAGGTTTTTTTTCTCTGTTCTGTGTTCGTTTTTTTCTGATTTTTTTGTAGATTAAAGGTTTTTTTTCTTTGTTTTGATGATGATGATGATGATGATGAGAGTTTTCTTATCACACATAGATGACGGAAAACGGACACGTGTAGAGGAAGACGGTGTTGAGCAGCAGCGACGGATTGACATGATGGTACCAACCGGGTCCAAATCTGACCACACAGGTAAAGCCCCAAAATCCACTTTGTTGTTCTTGATAACCTTCGGGGAAAGGTAGGAGAGATGGCTGGAGCAGCTAACGGTGGTAGTAGGGTTATCGAGCTATCGTTTAGCGGCGGTTCATAGTAGGTGAGGTATGATGGTTTCAAGTGGTGACCTCGGTGGTTACAAGTAGTAGATGGTTCAGGTATTATTATTATTATTATTATTATTATTATTATTATTATTATTATTATTATTATTATTATTATTATTATTATTATTATTATTATTATTTCTATAGGGCATTCCAAATCGAATTACTCATACCAGATCGAATTACTCTTGACGAGTAATGAGGTAATACTTAAGCTACCATGATGGTTGTTATGTTTATTATTTGTTGGCTTATATAAATATAGTAGTTAAAAAATGTTGATTTCAGTGTTATGTTTCAGGGAGGTATTGGAATAAGAAGTAGCTTAGATGAATTAGCTGGAACTTATTTGAGACATGAATTGTCTCTAGCACCTAGGCTGGTGAGTTCTGTTTCCCTTTACGGTCATTTTCTCTTTGCTTGACTCCATATTTTTGTAAACTTTTAGCACCTACCTACTACGATACTGAATACAAATTTTGAGGTAAAGTGTCTGTTTTTCCTCTAATCTGATATTCATGGAGCCTGTTGTTATTAATATTTGATCATTTCATACATTAATTTTGGTGGGTTTTGGAGTTATGTGTATGAAGATTAATTTGTTGTAGGTTTTGGAGTTATTTGATCATGACATGACTTAACTGTTGTCTTTGGTTGACTATCGAGAACCAAGCAAACCTTTTTTTATTACTTTGAAAGTCATCAGAAATGGTGTGAAAATGTAAAATAGTTTTTGCACATGAAAAATATTACTACTGAATAGTTGAAAGTGTAAAACAGTTTATGGTAGTTTTGACACCCAGTAGTCAAACCAGGACATGGATTGAGGAGAGTATTCATTTAGTTACCCTTTTCTTTCAGCATACTAATTTTTAAAGAATGTGTAGGTGACTATTGTAGCGCTTTTTTTCGGTGCCAGAAGGGCTTCCATTTGCTGTTACCTTAATGTAAGTTATCTGTTTATATATCATTCGTGTTCTTCTTTCTTTTTATGCGAGACTTTTTGCCATTTTTTGACGCTTTGAATGGTTAATCTGTTTATCATGATGGGTGTAATTACAGGACTGGATACCCGATGAGGAAAATGATGGCTAACAAAGCACGGGTCAGAGTTGGTCGAACTCTCGGTTTATGAACATTCGTCATGAATACACGTAAGTTACTCATAAAGAGCACAAAGACAGTTAGACAATAGGAATGGACTGGTATATCAATGGGTCTTGATCAGTGGGTTTAGGGACTGGTCAGTCGACTATACAAAAGAACTGGACTAATCAGTGGATAGATGTAAAGTTTGGTTTTCGGTGGACTGAACTCAAGTACATCGATCTTAATATTGTCGATTTCTTTTATTATCGTGGGTCATTATGTATTGTAAGAACTTTTGTATGCTTCTACTACTTATTTCTTTATGTAATTAATTAGCAATATTGATATTAAAACATTTCAATATTAGATTAGGTGCTATGCGATCTGACACAAACATTCCTGTTTGGTTTATATTAGATTTGAAAGGCTGAAGAGGCTGCAAGGGAGTCGACAAATAGTAAAAAGGCTACAATTGGAATCAACATAAATTATTGTTGGAATCAACATAAAGTCTGTTGATCAGCAACAAAGCAGCAGCAGTAGATCGCCAACAGATCTGTTGGAGCTATCCTCTGTTCTTTAGCAGCTGCAGATCAGCAGCAGTAGATTAGCATCAGACCAGCAGCAAAGGACAACAACACTTTTATTTCACAGGCATATCCTTCTAGGGATGATGTATCTAAAGATCTTACTGAACCTGAGTTGTATCAGCAGGCACAAGCATGATGGAATTGGATCAGGAAGCATTATCTGATGAATTTGACTGCAAAATTTTGCTTTTGGAGGTAATAATTATGTTTCTCTAAATACATGAATTAGCTTAATTTTTTCACTTAGATGCATCTAATCAATTATTTCCCTTTATATGTTACAGATGGTGTCAATGTTGATGTTACCGACAATGCTTCATTCTACGAGTACCATGCTTTATGCACCAATGCTGAAAGGAGTCTCAGTGTCTCATCGGAAAAGGTATGAGCTGAAATAACTGGGACGTAGCTCTTGAAGAAATCAAACCTTTTAAAAGAAATAATAGACGCTTAAGGTCTTTTTCATGAGTCTTTTTTAGTTGGTTCGCTTGCTTCATCTTACAAAGAATACAAATGAGATTGTTTTTTCAAAACTCTACTTCATCTATTTAATCAAGTTTAAAGTAGGATATGGCTGATGAATTGGTGTCTATTCATCTTCTTCAACCATGATAATGGCATAATACAAATCATTGATTTGTTTATTTAGGACAAGTATGCCCTTTTAATTTATCCTGCACGACATGTGCGTGTGGGCGCGAATGTGTAAATGTAGATATGTTGTAGATCTTTTAGTCTTAGGTGAGTTAAACTTCTAATAAGTAACCCAACTACTGTCAAATTTGATTATATGGGAAATACAAACAAATCATAAGCGGTGTAGTGGGTTTGTTTATACAGATGATTTGTTTGTTCGATGATCATGAAACCTTTTGATTTTATTATTTTTATAACCTATTTGGTATTATTTGTTTGTGACTTAGCTACAGGTCGTGCAATTGAATAATCAAGCGAATCATATGTTCTCCGATTTTGTTTCCAAGGTCAACAATGATGATGGGTTTGTTTGATGATCATGATTTCTTTTTGTTTTTTAATTGTTTTTTTATTTTTATAAATTATTTGTTATTATTTGCTTCTGACTTAGCTGGCAGGGTCCTGCAACTAAAGAATAAAATGAGTAATATGTTCTCCAGTTTTGTTTCCAAGGTCAAGATTATCATCCTTTTTTTTATATATGCATTTGATATTATGTTTGTCTGACTGTTATTTGGATATTTCTATTTGGTTGAAATTAAGTATCTCTAAAAGTATTATAGGTTCACAAATTAAAATCCTTCTTTTTAGTTTTTTTTCTACGTGTGATAACATGTAGCTTATTCTTCCCAACCAAGAACATAATGAGGTTTATTTCTACTTGCAGTCTAATATAGAAAAATGTATAAGTAACTATATCAAACGGTCTTTATACAGTCGGGTTTGGAGGGTTTCATACGTAATGAGAGAGAACACTTGCAATATAGGTCTTTGCATTATGGAGGTAACTTATGAATGAGTTTCTATAATCGGTTGTGGATTGAGTGTATCCCTTGCAGGTTCAGATGGTCGGGTTTTGGGATGTGGAGTTGTCGGTTTGTTAGTTGCAGCAACACCCATACAGGTCCCTCCGTCTCTGTTCTCTTCCCTTCTTATCAACAGCCATGTCATATCTATTAGAAAACACCCCTTTTAACGTGCAGGAGTCCCAAATCAACTTTTAGCTCAAAACCTTACAAAACTACTTGGTTTCTGGACAAAATTCTATAAGTTAACAGATGATATTCAACCCAAAACCGACCCGTTACTTTTTCAATTTTGTTCCCAACCATTTCCCACACTTAAATAACTTAATTTTAAATTTATGGCATGTTTTGCGCCTTTCGTACATGTAAAATTGAACCATAACAAGTTTGGTCTTACTTTAATTCTTCCACCCAAAATATATAACCCGTTTCTTTGTAGTTTCAATATGACTGGCTTTGGATGCTCAAATGAAGTTACCAAATCATTTAGAGAATGTTCCAAAGCAGTCTTGGCCGTAATTAAGTTATCGAATCTAATAAAACTTCATTCCATTTGACTATTTGAGACATTTTAACAATTGTAATATTCTCCTATCAGTTGGTTGTTGGTAGCTTCATTACAGATGCCAAAAAGCCTAAAGCACGTAGCAGCCCAACAGCAACACCTCCTGGAAACATGTTAAATTTTTGTGGCGGTGGGTCTATGCCGAGTGGCAGTCCAAGCTGATGGGCCATAAAGCGAGTGATCCGCAAATAGCGGAAGAAGCAGTCCTCTTCGTTGGCAACCAGGTTCCTACAACAATGCTATAAAGCTTATATTATAATTATAAATTGTACAGGTTGCTATATATTTATATTAGGAAATGGAACTTGTCTTTCTTAATCACATTAATTTCTCATGTATTGTTACTAATTTCTTATCCCAATCCTTGATTGTAATTTTGACGGTTGATGGAGATTATAGTGGGATTTAAATTATTTTTTATCATAGCTTATATGCTATATTAAATCAATCAAAGCAATTTTAAAACTCACAGATGAAGTCAATGTTGTTACTTTTCATTGCTTTTAAGTCTGATTTATTGTTTTTTTATACATAATGATGAAAACGTTTTATAAAAGTATTATATACATGTTATTTAATAAATAAGGGGACTTGAGAATATATAACTATATGTGATAACAGTTTATAAAGGAATAACATAGCAAAACAAGTTATGTAATATTTGTGTATCTTATTTCAATATGGTCCCTTATCTAATGTTAGCCCAATGGATCATAACTATAAACAAAAAAGAAAAAGAAACCTAAACAAGAATAAAACATAATCACGTTAAACCTAATAACATTGGCAACTGCTGTTTGTCTATGGTCGGAGCATTAAACCAATAACTTTGGCTGGATTTGCCAATAGCCACTTGCCAATTAGGCACGCCCTGTTATTACACCACCATCTATCTGCTCTTCCAAGTTTGTATGGGACGACTTTCAATCGTATATTTTTCATCCGCAAGTTAAAATCTTGATTCCGATTTTTTTATCTTATCTATTATCTCTTTATGTAGATGTTTGCTCTTCCATTTTGATTTAATCTGGAATTCTCAATGTTCATAGGAATGGAAGGCCTTTGTTAAAGATACAGGATTGGTTTTGGTGATATGTGTTGGTTCAGGTTTTTCAAAGCAACACATATGTTGTTGCTTATGGAATTGCCAAGATAGGTTCCTAACAGTTTTTATATATCAAAAGCAAATTGGCTTTAGTCCATTTGTTTTTTAAAACTTTTGGTCACCATGTCTATGCACAACTGTTAAGTGTTAAGTATATGAATTGTGATGGGTTCAGGTTGTTTTTTGAACCTATAAACTGCAACTTATGGTACGACGAAGTCAATTTTTTGGTTTCTATATTTGGGATTGACATATGATATGGGTAATTATTTTGTAATTCTTTTTAATGATACTGTAATATATTTGAAGTTATGGTTTATATTGGTTTCTCCTAATGTAGTGATAATGAGTGTCTCACAGCGCATACAGCAACCGCACTGAGCTGAATGCAGTTAATTTCTCTGGCCTTGCTTAGCTTCAGGTTCTGTATGTATACACTAGAAGAAAAAGGAAAAAAATGTAGTGACGTTTTGTTGCAAGTTTATGTATAGAGCAAGGTCTTTCATTCATGTGATTCATTAGTTGCTTGCTGTAGTGTAAAGTGTACAAATTTCTTTGTAATTCTGAACTTTATCCATATGATAATTTGTTCAATTTGTTACTGAACTTTGTTTAATAAATGATCATTAGATGGTAGACTTTTATTATCAAAAAATAAATTTTGTGGATTTACATAATATGTTGGTTGCTTAACATCTGTTTTGCAACCTCTGTTCACCTTAACATCTGTTTTGACCAACAGAGTTGTTTTAACATCTGTTGAGACAAACTGCTGTTAGGACTCAACAGACATTGTCTTCAACAGCACTTGGTTAGTCTTCAGCATATATTTTAAAACATTTAAAATAATGTTATTTGACACTGAGAATGAAGTCTCAAATAGAAAAAGCATGGACACATATTATCTCCATGATACTATTTGATAACAAGATTCCAGTGAAGTTCCAAAGGCGTCAATTCTCAATATCCATATGTTTTGCAATGACCATCAATAAAAGCCAAGGACAGTCTCTATCGAAGGTTGGATTGTATTTAAGAGACCCTGTATTCTCACAAGGCCAACTTTATGTCGCATTGTCAAGAGTTAAAAGCAGGGCAGGAGTGAAATTACTTATACTTGATGGTGATGGGAATGTCAAAACTAAAACAAAAAATGTGGTTTATAAGGAAATATTTAGTGATATTTGAATAAAATGTGTATTCGTTGGTTTTAAATTTTAATAAAATATTTCAACTGTATTTTTCTTATACGTTATACTACTCCAAATAATCGTACGTTGGTGAACTGCGTGTCCACGCGGGCAAATATCTAGTATATAATAAAAGAAAGCAATTTTAATGACATGGCATTCTAGGAGGCATTCTCTCCCTTGAATGTGTTATGTGTCATGCCATGTGGCAAATTAAAAAAAATAAATAATAATATAAAATCTAATCTACTAAAATTAAATTGAGTTATTTTAGGGTTATTTTAGGAAAAAAGAATTTAAAAACAAATTTAAATTTTTCTCTCTTATGTTTCCTCCTATAATTTTTAAACGTTAATATCTTTTATATACGAAAATTTTTAAAGAAAAAAATTACACCAAATTAACGAGCGTTTTATTATCTTTCCAACGAGTACCATAGTGCTAAAAACGGAGAAAAAAACGACTATTTTTTGTGGGGTTTCATTCATACAGGAAAAAAAACACAAAGTGTTCAGGTTATTCATTAATCATGTTTTTTCTTTTAAACCAGGTCAGGTTCTTATTTACGATTTTGAAATGCTATAATTGGAATTTTACTCTTCTAAAGATACATAGGTATACTTCATCAAGAGAAGTTAGGAGAAAGAATTGTGCAACACTGCAACACATAGTGTCACCTTATACCAATGTTATTTTTTTATTTATTTAATTACAAAAGTAATAATTATTATTATTAGTATTAGTATTATTAGAATTGTTATATTTTTCAACCCCGGGATGCTCCCGGGATAAAAGCTATCATAATAGATTTCTCAACCCCGAGACGTTCCCGGGGTATAATCTAGTACAACATATTCTATATTTGTACGTTACCAAATTTAAACTCTAAAAATGCGGAATTGTAAGAAGACACCTTACCAAGCAAAAACTACTTTTTTTTTTGAAAGGCTATTGTATTCACAAACCAAGCAAATTACAAAAACTACATGATGGTCAACTTAATAAAGAATAAATTTTAATAATTCAACTGGAATAAATTGTTAGTTATGTAAAACTAACTAATGAATTAATTAAAAATCTTTGAACAAATGAAATGAAAGGAATAGAGGAGACAATGTCTGACGGTTTGCAGTAGAAAAGGAAATAATATTGTCGGAGAGACGTGCCCTGCGACTGACGACCGGCGTGATGTTTGTCTCCGGCCGGACACATCAATTCCTTGGCCACCACTACTTATCATTATTACCATCTACCTATACTTCTCTTTACCTTTTTTATTTATTTAAAATAAATAAATTTTAGAACTTTTAAATTTACATACAACATGATATGGAATTATATTTTCAATTTCAATCTTTTTATTTTAAATAAAATTATAGAAGTAATGTGCTTCTGATTTCAAGAAACATGCTTTAACGTAGGGTGTGAATTTTTTACACGACCCGAATCTAATACGAAATTAACGGGTTTGGGTTTAGTCCAAATGGGTTCGGGTTGAACCCGCAAACCCGTTTAGAAAAACGGGTCGGGTTTGGGTCAACCGGGCGGGTTGGCGGGTTGACCCGTTTAACATATTTATACTATATATTTTTTATAATATGTTTTATGTTATAAATTAAATTGGTTAGGTATTTTATGCTACACTTATAACTTAAAATAGGAATTAGTATTAGATTTTATAAATAAAACATAAATGTTTTATATATGTTTGTGTTTTTTGTAGAAAATTTTTAATTTTAATACATTAATTTGCGAAAAAATAAAAAAAAAATCTGGTTGAACGGGTTGGGTTCGTGTTAACTCGATAATATTCAGGTCGGGTTCGGGTTCATATGTATATCACAATTTTCGGGTTCGGGTTCATGTAAAATTTTGGGGTTCGGGCAGGTTGGACCCGCGAACCCGACCCGTTAAGCACCTTCGTAATAATGCACTAGCAACTATGATATAGAATCACCCCGATCCGACCAATCCGTATCAACCACGAACCATCTGATCGAGATATCAAAGCTTATAAGAATCCCCGAGTGAATAACCACCCGAGGTGTACTGAACCCAGTAATAGTGCAAGAAAGTATGTGTGAGCAAGTGTGTCCATTGGAGCATGAAAGGAAGATGTCCGAATCCTGGACAGATCTCAAGAATACGCCGAAGCCACTCTAATATACATCACTGTCGTGCAAGGATCAACAAGCTAGCATCTCCGTCTTCAAATCCCTAAGAAGAAGATAAGATAGAAGATAGAAACAAATATAAGATAAAACCAATGATGCAACACATAATGATGATGATACCAACATCCCGAAAAAGTTAGTATGTTTCCCACTTACAACGACTCATTAGTGTGTGACTGTCTAGTGTGTGAGACTCGGTTATAGACCAGTCTCTACATGCAGTGATAGTTAACTATAACCATTGGCTCTGATACCAATCTGTCACACCCTCAAATTCCACTTGCAGGGTTTTACCACGAGGCGCGTGACATACCAGGATCCAAGTCAACGATCACAATAAACGACATCTATATGATATGAAAATAACCTAATAAAACCAACCACACAGTTTTAAAATCTTACCAATACCAAAAGACAACAGCGGAAGCAAATCAAGTTTACAAAACCATAATCCAAAAGTAAGTAGTTTAAAACACCAAGTAAAGTTCAAACATGCATGATAGGATGAGACACAGTGCGACTCCAGTGCGCCTAGTCTTGCTGTTACCATAGCGACCTGAGAAAACATGCAATGTTAGTCAACACATAAAGTGTCGATGAGTCACAAAGTTTTATGTTTGCAAAAGTAAGTAACGTTTGTAAAACCAGACCCAACAATCCTTACATCTATACCTGATGCTAGCTAGACATCGTACATGATACTAAAGTGTCGTGAACCACTGCTGAACGTTAGAATGCCTCAATACCCACCAAATATGAAAACAGTAAAATGTGGGGCTGTGGCACTCACTTTGGGCTGCATCTTCTAAAACAGAATAACCGACGCGATCTGATAGTCCCAACTACCGATGACCTATCATGAAGTTTGTATAAGCGTTGTGACAAATAACCCATAGGTTAACTAGTCCCCGATTATCTAGATCATGACTACATATATTTGAAAATGTGTTTGAACGTTGACCGACAGACCCGACATCCCGTTGGTGACCCGTTACACAAGTTGATCAAGTACATGTAGTTTACACACAAGAATCACACATAAAACACTTAGTCTGGACCAGAAATCACATTTCTGCAATCGTGGGGTCGAACCAGAATATTCCCCAGTTGGTTCGATCCCTATATGGGTCGAATGGGTTTCTGGTGGTTTGGTTCGACCTCCCGAAGGGTCGAACCAAAATTTGGTTCGACTCAACTACTACAAAAACTCAATAAAAGAACAGCTCATCAAACAGTCCAAAAACATCACGAAACATCATAAATCACAGCAGTTGACATTATCTAAGCTATCCCCATAAAACCTTACCCTTTATGCCCTGAAATCCGTCCATTTCAAGTAGCAATCACGACATGCCCAAAATAGCAACTTATGGAAATGTCACATCAATGCATGTAATCTTTACCCAAAATGGAAACGATCAAAACAACTTCATATGCAGGTCAGTATTCACAAATTATCATCAACACTTAACAAAACAAAACCCTAGATTTAACATAAACCCCCAAAATAGGTGAAAATCCACCAATCATTAATTACACCTTATAATAACTATAAATCATCATCTAAAACAGTTCCTGATCAATAATAAAACACCTATTCATCATTTCATATCACATAACACACCATTTAACACCATTAACAAAGGGATTTTTGTATGAAAACTCATTGTTAATGAATATATTTAGTTTAGAAAGATGTTAGAAAGGTTTTTATCCATGAAGACTCTTTTAAATCAGATCTGGACACTTAGGGGTTTGATAAAAACGAATGAATATTGATTAAAAAGGTTTTAGATGAATAACACACCTTGAATCTTCTATTGTTTATGCTATGGAACGTGTTTTTGATCTGAAAAACGAGATCAAAAACTCCTTCTCACAGGTTTGGGTTTGAGAGAGAGCACTTGGAGGCGAGTTAGGGTTGTGAAATGATGAAAAGTTGCAAAGTATGGTATTAATACTAGGGCTTGGTTCGACCCTTTGGTTTCTCATTCGACCTACCACAAGGTCGAATGAAGTCTTGGGTTTTCATTTTGATCATTCGATTTACAATTTTACCATTTTAACACATGTTAACACCTTTTAACACATGAATATGTAATTCTAATATATGTTAATTATATCTAATCATATAAACACGTATTTACACATTGTATATCATATATAGAACAATTCATGCTTAGTACTTAATCCAACCATGTAATTTCACCAGCAACGGGACTCAAGACTCGTGTGTGCGTATGATACTCCCAATGATCCTCTGAATCATTGAACCCTGGACAATACGAAAATGCAAACTGACTCAGTCAAGTACATTAAATAAATGTTTTTGCTAAGGTAGGCTTATATGTTTGTAAGAGTGTTAACCTGAATTTGTCGGGTGTCACACCATCCCCCTGTTGAAAGAATTTTCGTCCCGAAGATTGCTCGAAGCCAAAAAGAAAAAAAGACGAGAAGAAAGAAATTTTTTCCGGTTGCTACATCATCCCCTTGTTGAAGGAATCTCGCACCGAGATTCACTCAGCTTTATCAGTAACAGATGCTAACTTTGGTACGCGCTTAGGAAATAAATGAGGATATTTAGACTTCATCTGATCCTCCCGTTCCCACGTGAACTCCGGTCTACGGTCTGAATTCCAACGAACTTTAACAATGCGGATTTTACTCCGACGAAGGCTACGAATCTTATAATCTAGAATTTCAACCGGTTCCTCAACGATACACAGATGATTATCAACCTTTATCTCTTCGACAGGAACACTGAGAGATTCATCAGCCAAACACTTCTTAAGGTTAGAAACATGGAAGACATTACGAACACTACTGAGCTCAGCTGGCAGGTCAAGATTGTATGCCACGGTCCAATTCGTTCCAGAATTGCGAATGGTCCGACATAACGAGGATTCAATTTGCCACGCTTCCCAAAGCGTATAACGCCCTTCCATGGAGAAACTTTCAAAAGGACCCTGTCGCCAACCTGGAACTCCAAAGGTTTGCGACGACGATTAGCAAAGCTATTTTGACGATCCCGAGCTGCTTCCATACGATTACGAATCTGTACGATCTTCTCAGAAGTCTCGTACACAAGCTCCGGACCAGTGAGTTGGCTCTCACCCACATCAAGCCAACAAAGAAGAGACCGACACTTCCGTTCGTAAAGAGACTCGAACGGAGCTGCCTTGATGCTAAAATGGTAGTTGTTGTTGTAAGAGAATTACACCAACGGTAGATGACTCTCCCAACTCTTGCCAAAATCTATAACACATGGCCAAAGCATATCCTCTAGCGTTTGGATTGTCCGCTCACTTTAACCATCGGTTTGCGGATGATAGGCCGTACTCATATCCAACTGACTACCCAATGCTTTATGCAGAGCCTTCCAGAAATTTGAAGCGAAACGAGAATCAAAATCAGAGATGATAGAAACAGGCACCGCGTGCCGAGAGATCACTTCCTTAAGATAGAGGAGAGCCAACCGCTCCAAACTGTCGGTTTCTCTAATAGCCAGGAAGTGTGCATATTTTGTCAACCGGTCGACAATCAACCAAATAGTATCACAACCACTTGGTGATCTCAGAAGCTTGGTTACAAAATCCATCGTGATCCGTTTCTACTTCCATTAAGGAATCTTAGGTTGCTGAAGAAGACCAGACGGCTTCTGATACTCGACCTCGACTTTAGCACAAGTCAAACATTTGCTCACGTATGAAGCTATATCAGCCTTCATGTTTGGCCCCCAATAGAGTATTTTCAAGTGCTGATACATCTTATCGGAGCCAAGGTGAACAGAATACTGAGATTTGTGAGCTTCATCCAAAACAAGCTCTCGCAAACCCCCAAACAACGGAACCCAAACACGTCCTGGAAGTAATGTAGGCCATCAAACCTAAGATCAAGGTGCTTATCAGCACTATGTATGGTTTCAGTTTTAAGGTTTTCCTCCTTCAAAGAACGGATTCGATCAGGAAAACTAGAATGGATGGTGAGATGTGGAGCTCGAACACGACGAGGCTTAGCATATTCCTTTCTGCTCAGGCATCTGCCACAAGATTCACCTTACCGGGATGGTATTTAATAGCACAATCGTAATCATTAAGAAGTTCGACCCAACGACGCTGTCGCATGTTCAACTCCTTCTGATCAAATATATGCTGAAGACTCTTGTGATCGTTATAAATGGTGCACTTGGTACCGTACAAGTAATGTCTCCAGATCATTAGAGCGAAAACAGCAACATCCAATTCCAGATCATGGGTGGTGTAATTCTTCTCATGAACCTTAAGTTGACAAAAAGCATAGACAATAACCTTCTCACGTTGCATCAACACACAAATGAGACCCTGGATAGGCGCATCACAATACACAACAAAATCATTTGTACCCTCAAACAAGGATAAGATAGGCACTGAACAGAGTTTAAGCTTTAGCATCTGAACGCTGATTCCTGCGAATCACCCCAGTCAAACTTCTTGTCCTTCTGGGTAAGAGAGGTGAGGGCTTGAGCAATCTTCAAAAATCCCTCAATAAACCGACGATAGTAACCAGCGAGACCTAGGAATTGCCGCACCTCAGTTGGTTTCTTTGGCGCTTCCCAGTCTTTAATGGCTTCTATCTTAGCTGGATTGACATGAATTCCTTTCTCATTAACCACATGACCAAGGAATTGGATTTCACGCAACCAAAAGTCACACTTGGAGAACTTAGCGTAAAGCTGCTCTCGTCTCAAGAGTTCCAAAACCAAACGCAAGTGTTGCTCGTGGTCCACCTTGCTCTTGGAATATATCATAATATCATCAATAAACACAATGAGTACGTTTGGCACAAGTAATACCGAGTGCAACTAGTTTGATACCGCACTACCGCACCACACTACAGTTCTATAATGGTTTTAGTATCAACATGCCTTTAGAAGTGTGTATGTACATGCTTATACGGCAACCTTCTTATGAAGGTTCGTAAAAGTGTCAATATCAACAACCCGCCACTCGGTTTATTCTTGTAATCATTGTTAACTTTAAAATTTAGTCATGGATATGTGCTGAAGAGATATGATACCGCGCAAGCGCGCGGGCCCACATCTCCACATGGGCCAGCACAGCAGGCCTACGTGGGCTTCTAGAAAGCGGCGCGGAGCACCTCGTGGCTGACAGCTAATAACCGACAGGAAAGGGACATTCAGCCAATCAGAGACGCACATTCCCTGCTCCATAATCGCCTGCAGGTACGAGGTACAGAATAGTACAAGAAAGGACAGACAATGACACGTGGACCAATAGCGAAGGTACAGCGCAGAGGATGACAACGGCCCGATCGTACAGCCAGCTGTCATTCTCCCCTCATCCAATCACAGAAGACCTCAGGTGGCCTATAAATACCCCATGAGGTCAGACGAAGAAGAGGATGAACAACCGGAGAACGAGAGACAACCATAGTTATGAGAATTAGATTATAGTCGAAGCGCTGTAACAGTAGCTATTCTAGTCTTGTAATAATCATTGAATCATTAATGAGAATCATGTCCTTACTCGTGCTTTAGTCTTAGTATACTGTTATATCGGTGTTTCTTCATTGGCGCCATCCGTCTATTTGAGCATCCAAGAACATTAAAAACTTCTATTTCTCGAAAACAATAACTATGTCTCTCATACCACCGTTACCGAACTTCACGAATGCTAACTCAGACACCGACGTTGCCCAGGGAGGCACCAGCCAGTCTGGGAACACAGCAGACGTTCAGCAACAGACAACTAACACGGGTCCAGCTGTTACCCCATCTTCAGGAACATGACAGACCCCCTCTTTCCAGTTTCTTACCGAAACGAATCAGGTTTCCCCAACTGAGAATGCCGCGCCGATGGTTAGTCCGGAGGTATGGTATGCTCAGCAGAAGGAAGCCCTGAAACGTGTATACTTCCAAAAAATGAAAGAGCAACAACTCAGAGAGGCCGCCCGCACGCTTTCCTACAGCGAGGGACCGTCCAACACAGCAAGGAACAACGGCGGAAGCAACCATGAAACCGACCCCACATGGAGAGAAGACTCAGACGAGTCTCAAAGTCGCTTCACTCGTGACATAAGCCAGCCCTTAAGCAACACCGCTGCGCGAGGGCACTTTACGACCGGTGATGACGACCTAACCAAACCGTATTATCCTCCATCGTTCATGGAAAAATCAAAGTTCACCCCGCGCATTGCGCTGGCACCACTGCCACCTAAAACAAAAATCCCAAGTACGCTGGGTAAGTTTGATGGGACAGGGGACCCAGACGATCACCTGAGGACATTCGAGGTCGCAGGAAAGTGTGCACAGTGGAGTTTGCCAGCATGGTGTCACATGTTCGCGCAAACGCTCACGGGCGCTGCGCGGGTATGGTTTGACAGCCTACCAAATGGGAAAATAGATAACATCAAGGAATTGACCGACAAGTTTGCGGATCACTTCAGTCAAAACAAACGAATTGAGCGCGACTCAACTGACATCCTACAAGTCAGGCGACGCGACAATGAGTCAATCGAAGATTACATCACCCGCTTCAATAGGGAAGCTCTACAGATTGGGCCCATCGGTTTCGAACTTATGAAAGCAGCCTTCACTCAGGGGGTACGATGTGACTCCCTCATCCGCACGCTAGCAGGCTGCACCGGAATGCCCAACACATGGGATGAAATCATGAAAGGGGCTAAAACATATGCAAAAACAGAAAGAGAACTGTCTGTCTGGAACCGAGTACAAGCACCTCAGTACACGGACATGCAAGCGCAGGCTGCGCGCTCCAGGCACGGTCGACAGGACAGAAGGGGAAGAGGTTCTGTTTGGAACAGACTCCAAGGAGGCGCCCAAACAGATACCAAACCCACTGAGGTCCCAGATCACAAGGGAAACACACAGAATGACCACAGGTCAGGAAGAAGGAGTCACAACAACTGGACCCCACTCACGAAAACCCCAGCGCAGGTGTTAGCAACAGAAAACGTAACTTTCCCAGAGCCCAAGGTGATCAAAAGACGAGACAACTTAGATCCAGGAAAGTTCTGCACCTATCATCAAGACATCGGGCACGACACAGACAAATGCTACCAATTGAAGCAAGCGATCGAAGAGGCCCTAAAATCAGGAAAACTTGGGCATTTGCTAAGAAATGTCGAGCGCAAGCAGCAAGAAGGGCCACCGCAAAAGAAGATAAAAAATGTCAGCCTGATGATCCACTCTGACAGAAGAAAGCAAACGAAGAGAAAGCCTGACCAAGTGGCAGAATGGAGAGAACAACAAGTACAGTTCCCAACAGTCAAGGGCGGACCCTCATCCACCCACGCACTGGTTATCACGGCCATTTTTGATCATTATCGAACCACCCGCGCGCTGGTCGATACAGGGAGCAACTCTAACATAATGTACGAACAATGCTTCAACCTCCTAGACGAGGAAGACAAGCAGCGCCTGCGCCCAGTCAACTCCCCTATCATGGGCTTCTCAAATGAGGTCATATCACCTCTGGGGGAAATTTCTTTCCGTCTAACGATGGGGGACAAAGCGCACTCAAGAACAGAGGATGTCACCTTCCTCGTTGTGCCAACGAAATCTACCTACGACATTATTTTGGGGCGAGAAGCAATGGCTGCCTACAACATGGTACCGTCAACGATACACGGAGCCATTGGGTTTCCAACACCAACAGGCGTAGCAATCATATGGGCCAACAGAGAATGCGTTATGACGGAAGAGCCACACCCTGCCAAAATGTTAAAGGCAACCGCGCGCACTGAGCCGGAAAAGTGGATCCTTAACCCCAAGTTCCCAGAGCAGACCGTGACACTGGGGGCAGCCATCTCAGAGAACACACGGGAACGCCTAAAGCAGCTCCTGCGAAAGAGCATGGACGTCTTCGCGTGGCAACCATCAGACATGGTGGGGGTTCCGCGAGAGCTCGCCCAACACAAACTTAACACATACCGCTCGGTTGAGCCGATCGCACAAAAGCGCAGGAGCATGGGCGCCGAAAAAGCCAAAGCAATGAATGAGCAAGTCAATGAGCTACTGCAGGCAGGTATCCTGCGCGAAACTAGATACCAGACCTGGGTCGCAAACCCAGTCATGGTCAAGAAAAGCAACGGAAGCTGGAGGATGTGTGTGGATTATACTGACCTCAACAAAGCTTGCCCGAAAGATTGCTACCCCCTGCCAGAAATAGACTTGAAAATCGACTCCCTCGCGCCATTCCGATTCAAATGCTTCCTGGACGCCTACAAAGGCTACCACCAAATCCAAATGGCGCCCGAGGACGAGGACAAAACTGCTTTTCGAACAGACAAAGGTGTCTTTTGCTACACAAAGATGCCATTTGGGCTAAAGAATGCAGGAGCAACCTACCAACGGCTGATGGACCGCGCGTTTGCAATACAAATCGGCAAAAACCTCGAAGTTTATGTAGACGACTTAGTCATCAAAAGCAAAGAAGAGGATCAGATGTTGAAAGACATCGAAGAGACCTTCAAACACCTGAAAGAGATCCACATGAAACTCAACCCGAGCAAGTGTGCCTTCGGAATGGAGGAGGGAAAGTTCCTGGGGGTAATTGTCACCAAAGATGGTTTTCGACCAAACCCAGAAAAAATCCAAGCCATAGCACAAATGCCGTCTCCATCAACGCTGAAGGAGGTCCAAACCTTGAACGGACGCTTGGTCGCTATCAACAGATTCCTCTCCAACCACGCAACCAAATCCATCCCGTTCATCGAAACACTAAAGAGCTGCCTGAAAAAGAGCCAATTTAAATGGACCAGCGAAGCAGAGAAGGCTTTTCAAGACATGAAAGCCTGCCTAATGGATCTCCCAACGCTCACTGCGCCCTTACCGCGAGAGCCTTTAACAATGTACCTATGCGCCACAGAAAAAGCGGTAAGCGCAGTGCTCATGGTTGATCGCAAACTGGTCCAAACTCCAATCTATTACATCAGCAGAGTCCTGACAGACGCAGAGACCAGGTACACCACAATGGAAAAGTTGGTACTAGCCCTAGTGCATGCATCGCGCAGACTGCGCCGATACTTCCAAGGTCATCCAATCAATGTGCTTAGCGATTACAAGCTGAACAATGTACTCTCCAAACCGGAACTGTCCGGAAGATTGGCAAAGTGGGCAATTGAGCTAGGTGAGCATACCATCTTCTACAAATCCAGACCGACAATCAAGGGACAAGTCTTGGCGGACTTCATCGCCGAAATACCGCAAGAAAAAATAGAAGAGTGCAAGGCTGAGCAAGGCCCACAGCAGCAATGTGAGGACAAAGCAATCTGGAACCTGTATACGGACGGAGCCTCAAACGACGATGGCGCAGGCGCGGGGGTCAGACTCGTCCACCCCGATGGGGCCGAATTCACCTACGCAATCCGGCTAGAGTTCAAAACAACGAACAACGAAGCTGAGTACGAGGCTTTCCTTGCAGGCCTACGCATCGCGCAAAAGCTGGGTGCCAAGCACGTCTTTGCACACGTAGACTCCATGTTGGTAGCAGGACAAATCACTGGGAAGTATGACGCCAAAGACCCATCCATGGCAACATACCTACGGTACGCGAAAGAATTGATGGCTACATTCTCAAGCTGCACCATCGACCACATCAGTCGCAGTCAAAATAAACCAACAGACGCTCTAAGCAAAATGGCATCCACAAATTTTGGTCATTTAGCAAAAGAGGTCCGCGTTGAAGTGCTAGCCGAACCTTCTGTACCGCCTAAGGAGGTCCATGTAATTCAAACAGGTATTGACAGCTAGATGACCCCCATTATCTCTTACCTCACCACAGGCACGCTGCCAAGTCTGCGTGCAGAGGCAAGAAAAATACAACACAAAGCGCTGCAGTACCAAATGCAAGATGGAGTGTTGTATCGAAAGTCGTACTTGGGGCCATTGCTGAAGTGTGTCGATGGAACGGATGCAGACTACCTTGTCAGGGAAATCCACGAAGGGATATGTGGTATACATGCGGGACCACGCATGGTGGTGGCAAAAATCATGAATGCCGGCTACTACTGGCCTGGCATGCATCTGGACGCGCTGGAAATTATACGACGATGTGACTCTTGCCAACGCCACGCGCCGAACACCATGCGCCCCAAAAACGACTTGATACCAGTAACATCCGCCTGGCCATTCCAAAAATGGGCCATCGACCTGGTAGGGCCGTTCCCCATGACCACAGGCAAGCGACGATACCTGATCGTTGCAATCGATTACTTCACGAAATGGATAGAAGCCAAACCGTTAGCAGAGATCAACGCAAGCCAAGTAAAGAAATTCATTTGGGAGTTCCTCATTTGTCGCTTCGGCCTGCCTATGGAGATCGTCACAGACAACGGAACACAATTCGCAGATAGAGGACTCCTAAAGTGGTACACAGAGCTGCACATCAAGCCCATCTTCACATCAGTCGCCCACCCACAGGGTAATGGGCAAGTTGAGCGCGCCAACAGGAGCATCGTCGAAGGCATCAAAGCGCGCCTAGGGACGAAAGGAAAGGCCTGGGCGGAGGAACTACCGAGCGTGCTATGGGCTAATCGTACGTTGACAAAAACAAGCACCGGTGAGACCCCGTTCAGCCTCACCTACGGCTCCGAAGCAGTCATCCCAGCCGAAATAGGGTGCCCCTCTGCAAGAGTCCTCTCCGCATGCCACACCGACAACGAAAAAGAGCTGCGCACCAACTTAGACTTGCTAGAAGAACGCCGAGACTTGGCAGCGATAAAAGAAGCCAGCTACAAAAAGCAGTTGGAAAGGTACTACAACGCCAAGGTCAAGCTGAACGCCTTCAAAGTCGGCGACTTTGTCTTCAGAAACAATGAAGCAAGCGGAGCGCTACCAGCAGGCAAGCTCACTCCCACCTGGGAGGGCCCATACCGCATCATCGAAGTCCTAGGGAAAGGAGCATATAAACTATCAACACTAGAGGACAAGCTGATCCCACGCACGTGGAATGCAGCTCAATTACGAAAGTGTTATATGTAATCGTTTAGCATGAAACTGTAATGAAGGCTATTTAGCCATTTAATATGATGACCGTTCTCGTTTCCCTAACAAGAACTTTCATTCTCTTGATTATTGCATAACCACACGACAACGTAGGCACTTAAAAAACATTGCATGGCTAAGATGCAATGACTTAAAAGGTTGCAAGATAACTTGCAATCCCCTAAACAGGCGCGCCATATGGTTAAGATATAGCGCGCCACATAAACATTGCATGGCTAAGATGCAATGACTTAAAAGGTTGCAAGATAACTTGCAATCCCCTAAACAGGCGCGCCATATGGTTAAGATATAGCGCGCCACTTAAACATTGCATGGCTAAGATGCAATGACTCAAAAGATTGCAAGATAACTTGCAATCCCCTAAACAGGCGCGCCATATGGTTAAGATATAGCGCGCCACTCAAACATTGCATGGCTAAGATGCAATGACTTAAAAGGTTGCAAGATAACTTGCAATCCCCTAAACAGGCGCGCCATATGGTTAAGATATAGCGCGCCACTTAAACATTGCATGGCTACGATGCAAGGACTTTAAAGGTTGCAAGATAACTTGCAATCCCCTAAACAGGCGCGCCATATGGTTAAGATATAGCGCGCCACCCAAACACTGCATGGCTAAGATGCAGTGACTTAAAGGATTGCAAGACAACTCGCAGCCCATGACCAGTCCATACGGCCAAAGCACCTAACCCTAGAATAACATTCCGCGATAATAAACAAACACAAGGCACACGAGTTGCATACATAGAAACCAAAGAAAGAAACAAACACACGATGCATAAAACAAAATCTTTCATTAAACTGGCCAAGAGCCATACTGTTTGTTTGATCAATACAGGATTATAAGAAAAAACAGAAGTGGAAAAACAACACATTTGGCCTATGGCGCCCCGCCCTCTTCCGAAGCATCACTAAAGTCATCTTCCGAGCCAGACAGGTCCAACCTTTCACTTGGACCAGGCGCTTCACCCTCCGCTTGAGGACAGGCATCTGTCTTCTTCATAGCATATTTACGCCTTGTGTGCGTCAGGCCCTGCTTCTCAAAAGACGACCGCAGAGTATGACACGTTGGTTGGTCTCGGTGGCTCACAACAAAGTCCACCAACTCAACATTCAGGTTGTCATACTCCGCCGTTTTCTTCTCGAACAAGGTGTCCAAGTCTTTGTCAAAAAGGGGGAACTGCTCCAAGGCCTTCCCATCCTTCGCATGCTGGAACCCCTCGAGGAACCCAGCCTTACGCCCAACCAACTTGGCAGCAGCATTTACAGCGGCAACCGCCTGGCGCGCTTCATCACAGTTCTTCACGTGATAAGTGACCTATAAAATGCACACAAGAGCCTGTCAAGCATCATAAAAAAGAAAAAACAACAGGAAATTAAAGAGTAAGAGCAAAGGACGAACCTCTGGGACACAACAGGTCATAAGCCACTCCCGGTCTTCATGCGCCAGGCGCGCCTCGTCACGAACGTCCAACGCTTCCCCCTCAAGGTCAGCGTTCTGCTGCTCAAGCTTCAGGTTGGCCTCCTCTAAACCTGCCACCTTATCCTCCAGCTCTGCAACCTTGGCATCCTTCTGCCTCAGCATCTCGCGAGCCTCAACCAGGGCATCACGACGCTGATCCAACTTCCCAGTAAGCTCAAGGATCTTCCGCGATGCCTCATTCGACAAGCGCTCAGCTTCCTGCTGCTTCTGCACCGCAATCTCCAGAGTCCGGTTAGTTTTGGCACAAGAAGCAGTCCATTGCTGCTCTCGCTCAGACAAGTGTTTATCGAGCTTGTCGCGCTCCTCACTATATGTCACAGCATCCCATTTGGCTCGCTTCAGCTCATTTGCCAACCGGTCGCGCTCAGCACACACCTCACTAAACTTGCTATCATACTCCTGGCGCTCATGGGCCAGGAAACCCCACTGCCGGGCTATTTCAGCAGAGGTGGATATCAGGTTCGCCAAACTCATCATGTTGTCTTCAAGCAGCTCCTGATGAGGACGAGTGGCCTGGTGCTCGCGCTCTGCTGGAGGCACAAGATTACCCAGCAGCTCCCTACAACTGTTGACATCCACAAACCGGGCGCCGGTAGTCAACTGCCAAGAGGGGATGTAAATTTCATCAGGGTTCACATCCGCACTCTTAAGGCTAGCCCCTGAAAAACCAGCCTCAGACTCGGGAACTGGACGCTTCTCATTCGAGTCGTCATCCATAATCTGCAACCCCCTCATGTCGCCCTCGCTAATGTCTGTTGGAGACACACGCTGGGTCTCCCCTTCCAAACCCACAGATGCATCAGTGTTCACTGGGGCAGTGTGGACAGGGGGGTCATCAAGTTGCGCCGTCTGACGCGGGGGAGAAGGCTGGACCACATCGTGAACAGGTGAAGGCGGTGGAGTCCTTGACGAAAGAGGCTGCAAAGGAGGAGTAACAGCCCCCCTATCTGGCGAAGGCACCTTCTGAACCTCGGTCGGGTTGACCACAAACCCCTCATGCACAGTAGCCTCAGTCACGTGACTGGGCGCCCCTTCACCCATCAGATCAGCTGCAAACAACACAAAACAAACAACAAATCAAAAAGGGAGAAATAAAGACAAAGGCATAGTGTACACGCCACAACACTAAGAAACATACCCAACAAACTGTCTTCGGCGCTATGCACCAGGTCACCCAACTTTTGCCTTTTCTCAGCAGGGGATAAGGAGCCAGTATCATGCGTCCCCTCAGTGGAAGACTTGCGAGACTTGCTTCGCCTCGAGCGCTTCTTCTTCTGCGGGGTCTGTTGAGGCGCAGACTGATCCATCTCCGTCTCCACAGTCAACGGCGCTCGAAGAACCACCCCCTCCGCAATATCCTTTAACGCAGCAGTCCCTTCATCCGTGAACGCATCTGAAAGTTCAACGTAGCTTCGTTCAATAGGGTTGTAATTTTGAAGATACCTGTTAATGACCTCATGGTCTAAAACAAAGGCAAAACCTTCACCTTGGACAACACCCTGCGCCACCCCAGTCTTTGGCTGCCGCACGCGACGAAGCACAAACTCTTCCGCCTCCGTCTCTTCCCCGCTGTCGTCCACAATAAAAGTCGACGGCGCTTCCTTCTCACCCCCACCTGCGGACGACACATGCGGAGAAGAAGACATGTCAGAGTCAGACGACTCATCACTCGAAATAACAATAAAAGGATAACCCGTCCGCATGAACATGTTCACCGGAGAAGGGTTATCAAACAGCGAAGGAGGCTCACCTGTCTCAGTAATCTGTAAGGGCGCGTTGACATCATCCCGCGCCACAACCTCCAACTGGGGACGCACAAGCGTATCCCACGCCTTCTCCAAAACATAGAGTTCATTTTCAGCAAGCTCCCGGAAGGTGAAGCCCATGTTGTCACCACCCAGCAATAAGCTGTACAAACTCTCCACATCTGATAAAGAAAAAAGCAAAGTTCAATAAAAATGCAAAGGTAAGACGCTGCGCAATACAAACTGGAAGACATACCTTTCCCATCCTCAGTCAAGTGAGGGTTGCGCCCCTGAATATCATACTTCAGGCTCATCCCCGCCATAACCAGCGCTGTCTCCGGGATCTCACACAGGTCCACTGGGTGCGCAGTAAGGGTCTGGAACCAGTCTTGTTCCTTGTAATCAATCAGCACCGCCTTTGGCGCACCATCATCCGGGTTTAAACGACCCATAACCAAGGGAATAACACCCTCATTAATCCAGAAGAACTTAGGCTTCCAGTCACGGAAGCTCTTCATCCCTGCCTTGGCACTAGGAGCCACTCCTGTGCGAGGACGGCAAGATAGCCAACTCTCCACAAAGCAAAGAGAGTAGAAGACATAGAACATGTCGACCAAGGGCTCAATCTTCTGGGAGTGGCAGCAGAACTCGAAGAACATCAGCCGTGACATCAAACCAGGGTGAATCTGGTTAACATGCACCCCAACGGTCTGAATAAACGTCTCCAAGAAACGAGTCACCGGAACCCTAAAGTTGCAATCCTTAAAGTACGTGGCGTAAAGCCCTACCTTGCCCACTGGAGGCTCTAGTATGGTTTTATCTGGGGCAGGAGCCTCAACACCATAGTTAGAAGGAAACCCATGTTCCTTCCTAAACTTGCGAAATTCCCCTTTCGCCCACACCGCCGTGACTTCACCGGCGTGTGGTGGCCCTTTCTTGGAGCCATCGTCCTTCCTCTTTGAACCACGTTTCTTCTTAGGAATCTGAACGACGTTTTCCATTGAAAAAGTTGAAAGTTTCTTTTGATACACGGAGTTCAGTTCTCGAAAAAATACAGAGAGATTTCTTATTTCGCTAAGGGTTTGAAAAATGCAAGTGTGAAGAGGAAGAAAGGAAGAGGAGACGTTTTATATACAGGTCACGTGCCACACAGACGGTTACAGTCGTGTGGCACGACCCACCAATCAAAAGGGGACACGTCAGGAGAGAGAAAATCAGGGGCATGCGAAGCGACAGGTTGGACCCACCAGCCTCTGCAAACAGTACAACCGTCAGAGACTTTTCGGCTACCAACCTGTCCCATCCGCCCCGCGCCCTGACACATCTGATGTGTGCATTAATTACTGACGTGCGCAATAAACCAACTTAGAAAGCAACCGCGCAGCGCGCGGTCACACTCAAACAAATTAAACATCTAACAAAAACACACCAACTTTCTCTTTCTTCTTTTCTTTTCCTTTTAGTGCAGCGCCCTGCATGCAACGCATACAGCACACTACACTGGGGGGACTTGAAGAGATATGATACCGCGCAAGCGCGCGGGCCCACATCTTCACATGGGCCAGCACAGCAGGCCTACGTGGGCTTCTAGAAAGCGGCGCGGAGCACCTCGTGGCTGACAGCTAATAACCGACAGGAAAGGGACATTCAGCCAATCAGAGACGCACATTCCCTGCTCCATAATCGCCTGCAGGTACGAGGTACAGAATAGTACAAGAAAGGACAGACAATGACACGTGGACCAATAGCGAAGGTACAGCGCAGAGGATGACAACGGCCCGATCGTACAGCCAGCTGTCATTCTCCCCTCATCCAATCACAGAAGACCTCAGGTGGCCTATAAATACCCCATGAGGTCAGACGAAGAAGAGGAGGAACAACCGGAGAACGAGAGACAACCATAGTTATGAGAATTAGATTATAGTCGAAGCGCTGTAACAGTAGCTATTCTAGTCTTGTAATAATCATTGAATCATTAATGAGAATCATGTCCTTACTCGTGCTTTAGTCTTAGTATACTGTTATATCGGTGTTTCTTCAAGCACGAGTAAGGACATGATTCTCATTAATGATTCAATGATTATTACAAGACTAGAATAGCTACTGTTACAGCGCTTCGACTATAATCTAATTCTCATAACTATGGTTGTCTCTCGTTCTCCGGTTGTTCATCCTCTTCTTCGTCTGACCTCATGGAACGGATGGAACGGATGCAGACTACCTTGTCAGGGAAATCCACGAAGGGATAATCATTGAAGTGTGTCGATGGAACGGATGCAGACTACCTTGTCAGGGAAATCCACGAAGGGATATGTGGTATACATGCGGGACCACGCATGGTGGTGGCAAAAATCATGAATGCCGGCTACTACTGGCCTGGCATGCATCTGGACGCGCTGGAAATTATACGACGATGTGACTCTTGCCAACGCCACGCGCCGAACACCATGCGCCCCAAAAACGACTTGATACCAGTAACATCCGCCTGGCCATTCCAAAAATGGGCCATCGACCTGGTAGGGCCGTTCCCCATGACCACAGGCAAGCGACGATACCTGATCGTTGCAATCGATTACTTCACGAAATGGATAGAAGCCAAACCGTTAGCAGAGATCAACGCAAGCCAAGTAAAGAAATTCATTTGGGAGTTCCTCATTTGTCGCTTCGGCCTGCCTATGGAGATCGTCACAGACAACGGAACACAATTCGCAGATAGAGGACTCCTAAAGTGGTACACAGAGCTGCACATCAAGCCCATCTTCACATCAGTCGCCCACCCACAGGGTAATGGGCAAGTTGAGCGCGCCAACAGGAGCATCGTCGAAGGCATCAAAGCGCGCCTAGGGACGAAAGGAAAGGCCTGGGCGGAGGAACTACCGAGCGTGCTATGGGCTAATCGTACGTTGACAAAAACAAGCACCGGTGAGACCCCGTTCAGCCTCACCTACGGCTCCGAAGCAGTCATCCCAGCCGAAATAGGGTGCCCCTCTGCAAGAGTCCTCTCCGCATGCCACACCGACAACGAAAAAGAGCTGCGCACCAACTTAGACTTGCTAGAAGAACGCCGAGACTTGGCAGCGATAAAAGAAGCCAGCTACAAAAAGCAGTTGGAAAGGTACTACAACGCCAAGGTCAAGCTGAACGCCTTCAAAGTCGGCGACTTTGTCTTCAGAAACAATGAAGCAAGCGGAGCGCTACCAGCAGGCAAGCTCACTCCCACCTGGGAGGGCCCATACCGCATCATCGAAGTCCTAGGGAAAGGAGCATATAAACTATCAACACTAGAGGACAAGCTGATCCCACGCACGTGGAATGCAGCTCAATTACGAAAGTGTTATATGTAATCGTTTAGCATGAAACTGTAATGAAGGCTATTTAGCCATTTAATATGATGACCGTTCTCGTTTCCCTAACAAGAACTTTCATTCTCTTGATTATTGCATAACCACACGACAACGTAGGCACTTAAAAAACATTGCATGGCTAAGATGCAATGACTTAAAAGGTTGCAAGATAACTTGCAATCCCCTAAACAGGCGCGCCATATGGTTAAGATATAGCGCGCCACATAAACATTGCATGGCTAAGATGCAATGACTTAAAAGGTTGCAAGATAACTTGCAATCCCCTAAACAGGCGCGCCATATGGTTAAGATATAGCGCGCCACTTAAACATTGCATGGCTAAGATGCAATGACTCAAAAGATTGCAAGATAACTTGCAATCCCCTAAACAGGCGCGCCATATGGTTAAGATATAGCGCGCCACTCAAACATTGCATGGCTAAGATGCAATGACTTAAAAGGTTGCAAGATAACTTGCAATCCCCTAAACAGGCGCGCCATATGGTTAAGATATAGCGCGCCACTTAAACATTGCATGGCTACGATGCAAGGACTTTAAAGGTTGCAAGATAACTTGCAATCCCCTAAACAGGCGCGCCATATGGTTAAGATATAGCGCGCCACCCAAACACTGCATGGCTAAGATGCAGTGACTTAAAGGATTGCAAGACAACTCGCAGCCCATGACCAGTCCATACGGCCAAAGCACCTAACCCTAGAATAACATTCCGCGATAATAAACAAACACAAGGCACACGAGTTGCATACATAGAAACCAAAGAAAGAAACAAACACACGATGCATAAAACAAAATCTTTCATTAAACTGGCCAAGAGCCATACTGTTTGTTTGATCAATACAGGATTATAAGAAAAAACAGAAGTGGAAAAACAACACATTTGGCCTATGGCGCCCCGCCCTCTTCCGAAGCATCACTAAAGTCATCTTCCGAGCCAGACAGGTCCAACCTTTCACTTGGACCAGGCGCTTCACCCTCCGCTTGAGGACAGGCATCTGTCTTCTTCATAGCATATTTACGCCTTGTGTGCGTCAGGCCCTGCTTCTCAAAAGACGACCGCAGAGTATGACACGTTGGTTGGTCTCGGTGGCTCACAACAAAGTCCACCAACTCAACATTCAGGTTGTCATACTCCGCCGTTTTCTTCTCGAACAAGGTGTCCAAGTCTTTGTCAAAAAGGGGGAACTGCTCCAAGGCCTTCCCATCCTTCGCATGCTGGAACCCCTCGAGGAACCCAGCCTTACGCCCAACCAACTTGGCAGCAGCATTTACAGCGGCAACCGCCTGGCGCGCTTCATCACAGTTCTTCACGTGATAAGTGACCTATAAAATGCACACAAGAGCCTGTCAAGCATCATAAAAAAGAAAAAACAACAGGAAATTAAAGAGTAAGAGCAAAGGACGAACCTCTGGGACACAACAGGTCATAAGCCACTCCCGGTCTTCATGCGCCAGGCGCGCCTCGTCACGAACGTCCAACGCTTCCCCCTCAAGGTCAGCGTTCTGCTGCTCAAGCTTCAGGTTGGCCTCCTCTAAACCTGCCACCTTATCCTCCAGCTCTGCAACCTTGGCATCCTTCTGCCTCAGCATCTCGCGAGCCTCAACCAGGGCATCACGACGCTGATCCAACTTCCCAGTAAGCTCAAGGATCTTCCGCGATGCCTCATTCGACAAGCGCTCAGCTTCCTGCTGCTTCTGCACCGCAATCTCCAGAGTCCGGTTAGTTTTGGCACAAGAAGCAGTCCATTGCTGCTCTCGCTCAGACAAGTGTTTATCGAGCTTGTCGCGCTCCTCACTATATGTCACAGCATCCCATTTGGCTCGCTTCAGCTCATTTGCCAACCGGTCGCGCTCAGCACACACCTCACTAAACTTGCTATCATACTCCTGGCGCTCATGGGCCAGGAAACCCCACTGCCGGGCTATTTCAGCAGAGGTGGATATCAGGTTCGCCAAACTCATCATGTTGTCTTCAAGCAGCTCCTGATGAGGACGAGTGGCCTGGTGCTCGCGCTCTGCTGGAGGCACAAGATTACCCAGCAGCTCCCTACAACTGTTGACATCCACAAACCGGGCGCCGGTAGTCAACTGCCAAGAGGGGATGTAAATTTCATCAGGGTTCACATCCGCACTCTTAAGGCTAGCCCCTGAAAAACCAGCCTCAGACTCGGGAACTGGACGCTTCTCATTCGAGTCGTCATCCATAATCTGCAACCCCCTCATGTCGCCCTCGCTAATGTCTGTTGGAGACACACGCTGGGTCTCCCCTTCCAAACCCACAGATGCATCAGTGTTCACTGGGGCAGTGTGGACAGGGGGGTCATCAAGTTGCGCCGTCTGACGCGGGGGAGAAGGCTGGACCACATCGTGAACAGGTGAAGGCGGTGGAGTCCTTGACGAAAGAGGCTGCAAAGGAGGAGTAACAGCCCCCCTATCTGGCGAAGGCACCTTCTGAACCTCGGTCGGGTTGACCACAAACCCCTCATGCACAGTAGCCTCAGTCACGTGACTGGGCGCCCCTTCACCCATCAGATCAGCTGCAAACAACACAAAACAAACAACAAATCAAAAAGGGAGAAATAAAGACAAAGGCATAGTGTACACGCCACAACACTAAGAAACATACCCAACAAACTGTCTTCGGCGCTATGCACCAGGTCACCCAACTTTTGCCTTTTCTCAGCAGGGGATAAGGAGCCAGTATCATGCGTCCCCTCAGTGGAAGACTTGCGAGACTTGCTTCGCCTCGAGCGCTTCTTCTTCTGCGGGGTCTGTTGAGGCGCAGACTGATCCATCTCCGTCTCCACAGTCAACGGCGCTCGAAGAACCACCCCCTCCGCAATATCCTTTAACGCAGCAGTCCCTTCATCCGTGAACGCATCTGAAAGTTCAACGTAGCTTCGTTCAATAGGGTTGTAATTTTGAAGATACCTGTTAATGACCTCATGGTCTAAAACAAAGGCAAAACCTTCACCTTGGACAACACCCTGCGCCACCCCAGTCTTTGGCTGCCGCACGCGACGAAGCACAAACTCTTCCGCCTCCGTCTCTTCCCCGCTGTCGTCCACAATAAAAGTCGACGGCGCTTCCTTCTCACCCCCACCTGCGGACGACACATGCGGAGAAGAAGACATGTCAGAGTCAGACGACTCATCACTCGAAATAACAATAAAAGGATAACCCGTCCGCATGAACATGTTCACCGGAGAAGGGTTATCAAACAGCGAAGGAGGCTCACCTGTCTCAGTAATCTGTAAGGGCGCGTTGACATCATCCCGCGCCACAACCTCCAACTGGGGACGCACAAGCGTATCCCACGCCTTCTCCAAAACATAGAGTTCATTTTCAGCAAGCTCCCGGAAGGTGAAGCCCATGTTGTCACCACCCAGCAATAAGCTGTACAAACTCTCCACATCTGATAAAGAAAAAAGCAAAGTTCAATAAAAATGCAAAGGTAAGACGCTGCGCAATACAAACTGGAAGACATACCTTTCCCATCCTCAGTCAAGTGAGGGTTGCGCCCCTGAATATCATACTTCAGGCTCATCCCCGCCATAACCAGCGCTGTCTCCGGGATCTCACACAGGTCCACTGGGTGCGCAGTAAGGGTCTGGAACCAGTCTTGTTCCTTGTAATCAATCAGCACCGCCTTTGGCGCACCATCATCCGGGTTTAAACGACCCATAACCAAGGGAATAACACCCTCATTAATCCAGAAGAACTTAGGCTTCCAGTCACGGAAGCTCTTCATCCCTGCCTTGGCACTAGGAGCCACTCCTGTGCGAGGACGGCAAGATAGCCAACTCTCCACAAAGCAAAGAGAGTAGAAGACATAGAACATGTCGACCAAGGGCTCAATCTTCTGGGAGTGGCAGCAGAACTCGAAGAACATCAGCCGTGACATCAAACCAGGGTGAATCTGGTTAACATGCACCCCAACGGTCTGAATAAACGTCTCCAAGAAACGAGTCACCGGAACCCTAAAGTTGCAATCCTTAAAGTACGTGGCGTAAAGCCCTACCTTGCCCACTGGAGGCTCTAGTATGGTTTTATCTGGGGCAGGAGCCTCAACACCATAGTTAGAAGGAAACCCATGTTCCTTCCTAAACTTGCGAAATTCCCCTTTCGCCCACACCGCCGTGACTTCACCGGCGTGTGGTGGCCCTTTCTTGGAGCCATCGTCCTTCCTCTTTGAACCACGTTTCTTCTTAGGAATCTGAACGACGTTTTCCATTGAAAAAGTTGAAAGTTTCTTTTGATACACGGAGTTCAGTTCTCGAAAAAATACAGAGAGATTTCTTATTTCGCTAAGGGTTTGAAAAATGCAAGTGTGAAGAGGAAGAAAGGAAGAGGAGACGTTTTATATACAGGTCACGTGCCACACAGACGGTTACAGTCGTGTGGCACGACCCACCAATCAAAAGGGGACACGTCAGGAGAGAGAAAATCAGGGGCATGCGAAGCGACAGGTTGGACCCACCAGCCTCTGCAAACAGTACAACCGTCAGAGACTTTTCGGCTACCAACCTGTCCCATCCGCCCCGCGCCCTGACACATCTGATGTGTGCATTAATTACTGACGTGCGCAATAAACCAACTTAGAAAGCAACCGCGCAGCGCGCGGTCACACTCAAACAAATTAAACATCTAACAAAAACACACCAACTTTCTCTTTCTTCTTTTCTTTTCCTTTTAGTGCAGCGCCCTGCATGCAACGCATACAGCACACTACACTGGGGGGACTTGAAGAGATATGATACCGCGCAAGCGCGCGGGCCCACATCTTCACATGGGCCAGCACAGCAGGCCTACGTGGGCTTCTAGAAAGCGGCGCGGAGCACCTCGTGGCTGACAGCTAATAACCGACAGGAAAGGGACATTCAGCCAATCAGAGACGCACATTCCCTGCTCCATAATCGCCTGCAGGTACGAGGTACAGAATAGTACAAGAAAGGACAGACAATGACACGTGGACCAATAGCGAAGGTACAGCGCAGAGGATGACAACGGCCCGATCGTACAGCCAGCTGTCATTCTCCCCTCATCCAATCACAGAAGACCTCAGGTGGCCTATAAATACCCCATGAGGTCAGACGAAGAAGAGGAGGAACAACCGGAGAACGAGAGACAACCATAGTTATGAGAATTAGATTATAGTCGAAGCGCTGTAACAGTAGCTATTCTAGTCTTGTAATAATCATTGAATCATTAATGAGAATCATGTCCTTACTCGTGCTTTAGTCTTAGTATACTGTTATATCGGTGTTTCTTCAAGCACGAGTAAGGACATGATTCTCATTAATGATTCAATGATTATTACAAGACTAGAATAGCTACTGTTACAGCGCTTCGACTATAATCTAATTCTCATAACTATGGTTGTCTCTCGTTCTCCGGTTGTTCATCCTCTTCTTCGTCTGACCTCATGGAACGGATGGAACGGATGCAGACTACCTTGTCAGGGAAATCCACGAAGGGATAATCATTGAAGTGTGTCGATGGAACGGATGCAGACTACCTTGTCAGGGAAATCCACGAAGGGATATGTGGTATACATGCGGGACCACGCATGGTGGTGGCAAAAATCATGAATGCCGGCTACTACTGGCCTGGCATGCATCTGGACGCGCTGGAAATTATACGACGATGTGACTCTTGCCAACACCACGCGCCGAACACCATGCGCCCCAAAAACGACTTGATACCAGTAACATCCGCCTGGCCATTCCAAAAATGGGTCATCGACCTGGTAGGGCCGTTCCCCATGACCACAGGCAAGCGACGATACCTGATCGTTGCAATCGATTACTTCACGAAATGGATAGAAGCCAAACCGTTAGCAGAGATCAACGCAAGCCAAGTAAAGAAATTCATTTGGGAGTTCCTCATTTGTCGCTTCGGCCTGCCTATGGAGATCGTCACAGACAACGGAACACAATTCGCAGATAGAGGACTCCTAAAGTGGTACACAGAGCTGCACATCAAGCCCATCTTCACATCAGTCGCCCACCCACAGGGTAATGGGCAAGTTGAGCGCGCCAACAGGAGCATCGTCGAAGGCATCAAAGCGCGCCTAGGGACGAAAGGAAAGGCCTGGGCGGAGGAACTACCGAGCGTGCTATGGGCTAATCGTACGTTGACAAAAACAAGCACCGGTGAGACCCCGTTCAGCCTCACCTACGGCTCCGAAGCAGTCATCCCAGCTGAAATAGGGTGCCCCTCTGCAAGAGTCCTCTCCGCATGCCACACCGACAACGAAAAAGAGCTGCGCACCAACTTAGACTTGCTAGAAGAACGCCGAGACTTGGCCGCGATAAAAGAAGCCAGCTACAAAAAGCAGTTGGAAAGGTACTACAACGCCAAGGTCAAGCTGAACGCCTTCAAAGTCGGCGACTTTGTCTTCAGAAACAATGAAGCAAGCGGAGCGCTACCAGCAGGCAAGCTCACTCCCACCTGGGAGGGCCCATACCGCATCATCGAAGTCCTAGGGAAAGGAGCATATAAACTATCAACACTAGAGGACAAGCTGATCCCACGCACGTGTGTGTATATATTGGTATGAAATAGTAATAAATTATACATACAGATATAAATTTTGTTGATGTTTATATGTGTGTTTACACATGACTTTTGTTACTACTTCTTATGTGTCATATACAATGTTCAAAAAATATATTTTTCTAAAAGATAATTGCTATTGATATAACATACTAATTGACTTGAAAAGAAAGGTAATTTGAGCCAATGATGCCATGGCAATATGGTTTAGGTAGACTAGATTTTCCTCAGACCCGGGTTCGAGTCCCATTATGGACTGAATTCAACAAGTAACTTAGGTGGTAGGGTCAGTAGATGTTTTACCATGAACGTCGGTCACCCTCTGATGCCAGCCGGGGCATGGTTAAGACACTCACGTCTGGCCGGAGTGGGGCAACGGGCTCCCTGTTGAGGGGGTGCGGGTGTCTCGCACCGAAATTGTTATGACACCTTGCGGTTCATAAAAAGACAAAGGAAATTCATATGTATATTTGGATCTCACCTTAAAAAGATAGATAGCAGTTCATAACCGAGATTGGAAATGCCTGATGCCTTGAGCCTTGAAAAACTAGTATTGAAAAGACTTATATGAACCCAAAATTGAACTCTCTTGACCCAAACAGATTGTTATACACAATGGTCCATCGGACTGGAAACATATGTAAAGCCCATCAGACCAAAACACAGAGCCCATAATAGTCTGTCCAAAGGCTAGTTTGTCAATTTAAGCGTTATAAAAAGCAGATGGTTAGTATTAAAGATAAAACTGAGTTATTAATTAATTTAGTCATTTGAATGATTGACTATATTAAAAGATAATTAGGAAATTAATAATAGGATAATACATATGATATGGTAAACTTGTTATTGACAAATTTCAGTTCCCTTCAATCCAACTATCCAAGGGAGCAATATTGGTAAACCACCATGTTCATGTGTGTATGTGTTCATACCAACAATACAAAGGGTCTGTTTAGTATGGGGTAATGGAATGGGTGAGGGAATGGAATGGAAAAGGTAATGGAATGGAATGGATCATTACCATTCCATGTCTTGTTTGGTTGCCATGTGGGAATGAAACAAAACATTACTTTGTGTTGTTTGATAGACAGGAAAAGACGAAGGAATAAAATTGGTGTTTTGTGGCGGTCGTGGGTGGTGGTCAGTGGTGGTGATGGTGGGTGGTGATATGTGTCCGAAGCGGCGGTGGTGGGTGGCGGTGGCGGTGGCAGTGGCAGCGGTGGAGGCGACGGTGGAAGGTGTAGGTGGATGGTCGTGATGGGGGATGGGTGACGATGGTGAGTAGTGGTGGAGGTGGGTGGTGATTGGTGGTGGTGATGGTAGGTGGTGGTGTGTGGCGGTAGCGTGGTGGTAGATGGCGACGATGGTGATGGGTGGTGGCGACGATGGTGGTGGGTGGCGGCAACGGTGACGATGGGTAGAGGTGGATGGCGGTTATGGTGGATGGGTGACGATGGTGAGTAGTGGCGCTGGTGGGTGGAGGAGGCGGCGGCGGTGATGGGTGGTGCTGGGTGGCGGCGACGGTAGTGGGTAAAGGAAATTGTGGTGAGTGACGATGGTAGGTGGTGCAGGTGGCGGTTGTGGTGGGTGGCGGCGGTGGTGGGTGGGTGAAGGTGGTGGCGACAACGGTGGTGGTGGTGGGTGGTGGCGATAGCGATGGTGGGTGGTTACGATGATGGTGGTTGGTGGTGGTGGAGGTGGGTTATGGCTTTTTTGTGGTGGTGGAGGTGGGTTATGGCTTTGTTAGTAAAGGTGAATGAGGAATGGAATGAAAAAAAAACATGAGGGGTGGATGGAAGTTTTGAGGGAATGGAATGCCTTTTGGAATGAGTGATTACATTACTTTAACCAACCAAATACACTATTTTTCATTACCTTGTAATGTTCCATTCCATTCTCCATTGCCTTTCATAATACCAAACGCTACCAAAGTATGATTGAGTTGTCATAAAGTAATAAATAGAATAAAAAAAGTTGACATAAAATAACGGCATTTAGTTTAATAAACTAATTAAAGGACAAAAGTTTAAGTGGACTTGTAATTTTAAAGGTTAAACGTGTGTTGTTATGTTTGAATGTGTGTTTGTTTTTAAGTAATTACAAACAAAGTGAGTTGGCAGAATTTTATGATGTGACGATTTATTTGGCTTTACATTTCTAACTGAATAGTTTCATACATATATTTTTTTATAAATTCAAAAAATATCACATTAGAAGATTGTGGTTACGAAGGAACATGCGATCGATGGCTATGCAATTAACACTCTCACGTCCTAACTCCTAATACATGTACTTTTAGTAAACAAAACCTTATCCACACATGTGTACTTTATACTTACTACTATTAGATTTTCATTTATACATCACTTTTTTTTTAACAATAATGTTTCGAAGATAAATAATCTATGGTAATAACCATATCTACAGGTCTAACTTAACCAAATATATGTATGTATATATAAATTTGATTCATCGTACTTGTTTGTACTTCAAGCTTCATCCGTGAAAGAAACTGAGAAATTATAAAAGCCAATTGTTTTTACTCCATTTTACTCTAGTAAACGTAATTTTTTTTTTCGAAACCTAATAAAACTTTTTCACGTAATAATGTGCCAAAAATAAATTATTATTATTTAAAAAACGCGTTGTTAGATATCATATCCAAACCCATACAAAAACTAGTGTTAAGTTTCAACTTTTCCACTATTTAATTACACACGTTTTACTGTTTTTTTTTTTCATAAAACTAGAATATAAAAAAATCGTAACATGGTAGAAATTTTAAATGATCAAAAAGTCTTGACAGGAATAAAGTGATACCAGAAGGAATAAAGGGATCTTGTTTCCACTGCAACACACAATTTTCAAATTAGTTTTCTATATATATAATATAAACATAAATAATAAAAATGTTCAATTTTTTTTTTTAAATCCTACATATTTTTTTCAATAAAACAGTGAACAGAAACCTGTGTGTTGCGGCAGTGGCGTTAAAACGTGAAAAAAGTAACAATTAAACGTACTACATATCCTCATGTTTTTGTGTGTGTGGTGGGTGGGTGGGTGGCGGGGCGGGATTATAAGGCGACGAGGGTCGTTTTTTGGTGATGGGATGTGGTGGTTATTTTCGGTTGAAGGCTTGGTTAGAAGGGTTGGTGGTGACTTAAGGTGGTGGCTGGGCTAAGGCGGCCACGAGCAGCGGCTAGCTTGGATTTCCAGATCCATTTCCCTCATCATTTCCATGATAACAATCAAAATCCCAAAAAATATCATCCTTTTCCATCACACTCTCTCTGTTATTAAATTCCATGATAACCTCCACCGTCACCGACAATGCGAGATAGAATAGAAGGAATCGACCTAATACGTTTTTATGGAAGAAATTGGAGAGGGTTATTGGATGAAACGAATAGAAATTGGAGAAATTGAGAGTTGACTTGGGTGTAATAACATTTGATGGACGTGGGGTGCACAGTACTGTGCACAGCATGGGGAAGCAAGGTGGCAGTCATATCACTGTTGACGGTCAGAGTTGTTGGACCGATCTAACACGCATCATCCTCTGATTGGTTGGGCATGAGCCCAGGTTCTGACTGGATCATTCCGAATTAGGATCGTCCGTACGTATCTGTACTTGAATATGATGTTTCCTAATTGCCCCGCGCGTGTATATACACGCATTGATTCCTTTGTGATGATGATGCCACGTTGTCACGCAGAGACATTGCGCATGGGAGATTCCATGCGCGTGTAGCTCTCTGTGGAAGCCCTGGAGTTAGGCTGTTTTATGGGTTAGGTTCTCATCCGTACCGAGATGGCGAGATTTAGTACCCTATCTCTTCAGGGATGATACTTTTTGGGAGTGTCTAGAGTTTGTTTTTGATTTACCTGTTATGCCTTAACATTTTTCTTGTCATTGTATTGCTATGTTGTATACTCTACTATATTGCACACATTGAAAAAAAAAGTTTCTTTTTGAGCTAGAGGTTGTAGTGAGAGCAAGTCTTCCTGTAATGTGGATAGAGGATGGTATTAGGATGTTACTATGTTTCTAAATTAACTTGGAATGGATGACAAATATTAGGTTGAAAGGAGTTATATGTACTCTCGTACGTTTCTTTACGTGTAGACTTAAAACTTTTGTAAAAATTTTGTGTATTTTTAAATATCGTTAAAGATAACATGTAAATTTAATACTTGAACTTAAAACCTTTGTGTTAAGATATCCTACCACTCCAAAAGTATATGAAAATATCCAATTGAGGGGAAATTACTTTATTCTTTCTCATACAAATCATTTGCTTTGTAAGAGAATATATTTTACATAGAGATATAAAGATTTGGCTTTATCACGCCTTTATTGGAAGAACTTATTCGGCGTCAATAATGCCTTAAAAGTGTTCATAGAACTAGTCAAACCGAAAAATAAACCATATCAATGATTCTACAATGCCTTAAAAGTTAAATGTTTTTAATCTAAAATTACGGTTTCTATAGTCACCAAGACATGAAAATGTCATGTGTATACTTTGTTGTCATGAAAATAATATCTTATAATAAAAGGTTCTTTAGTTTTTGTTTATGAAATACACGTACGTAGCAAACTAAACTGAATTTCATAATAAGAAGAAAAGTTTGTATTCATATTTTGCATGATTAAACTTAATTAAACTTATTGAAATTTGAGGGTCACCTTCGTCACACATTCATCCTATTCGATGATGAAAACAATATAAATGACTTTCAATGAACAAATTGGTTGTTAATCAAAGCATGTGGGAATGCTGATGATGAACATGTTCTTTGTGACTGTAATATATTTTGTTACCTCCAAACCTAAATTTAATGAAGAGAAAGTTTACGGTAAAAAAAAAAAACTTAACCTAAAAAGGAAAAAAAAGGGTTTTGGGCGTTTGATCTAAATAAATCAATGGATAGGATTAAAATGGTGAATATACACGTTGCATTTTCCAAAAAAGAAGGGGAATGACAAAATAGTTATAACCTACCATTGTTGAGTTTTGCACTTTTGCCCCAATTTTAAAACGTCAATAATTTTTTCATACGACATTATTTAAAAAAAATATATACTATAAAAACAAACTTTTTATCCTCTTTCATTTGCTAACCATATTTGAAAGACAAAAACATGATATGAGTCCACGACTAATCGGTAATTCGGTATAGTGGTCGTGTTTGTCCATGTAAAAGTGGGGTGGGTTCAAGAATATCTTGTAAATACAAAGTTAGTAGGGAGTATTTAGGTGTGTAAAATTATTACCAGCTACAACATATGGTTATTAGAATAAATGAAATTGACTAGTCTGGTCCCTCACTTATGCAAAAATTCCAACTTTCACTTAATTTATGTTGAACCATAATGTGGACCTTTGACATAAAGGATTCATGTGCTCTTTATTCTACTTGTGTTACAAATTACAATTCAATCGCTAATTAGAAAATTCTATGGGTTACTACCATCTACAAAGGGGTATGGCCACGACTTTCAAGCACATATTAAGATTTTCCGCCAATTCCTTTACATAGATTAGTGAAGTTTAACCACGTGTGATTAATTTCAAAAGTCAGATTTATAGGCTATGGGGTGTTGTTCCCCCTTCTTCCTTCCAGGAACGGATCTAGAGAAGGAGCAGGGGTAACGTCCGTTACCCCTCAACTTTTTTGGCGTAGTGTATTTTTAGTGTATTTTTAATATTTTTTTACGTGTTTTGTATTACGTTACCTGTGAAAATTATGTAACGTTACCCCTGAAATCTTGGTCTAGATCCGCCACTGCTTCCTTCTTGTCCACATTGTCGTCTCACATGCAAACCATGTCACTGGCTACAATCTAGTTAAGCATGCAACTATAAACCGAAATGCTATTGTGAAAGCTTCAGTAATCTTGAATCTATGGTTCAAATGAAAATTTTCAAGCTTTTATGAATATACTACAATGTGCTAGCACCTCAAACTTGCTACAAATTCAAACAGGCAATAAACTTTATCAATAAAAGGATAAACTTTGTCACTCGCCAAATAGTAGGGACTTGGGGGATCTAAGCCTAAACAAGAGATGCATTTCAACTTTGGCTCAACCGTGAAACAAAATATAGTTTTATCTTAATAAGTTATATGTTTGTGTAATTAAATTAACATATGTCAGTTTCTTTAATTTATTAGCATATAATTAACAGAGTCGGTCCTGAAGATTCAAGTGTATCGGCCGAGACAAAAAAAGGTCCTTACGCCCTAACGAATTACATGAAAGAAGTTTCTTTTTTAATGATGATTAACGTTTTAGCAATAAACATAGCAAAAATATAGTGTTGGGGCACAACATTAACAGTTAGTCGATTCTAATTAACAATTAACAATTACTCAATTCCAAGTCTAACAATCAACACACCCAAATTTAAGGCTCAACATTCTACAACAAACCTAAATTAGGGCTCAACGTTCAACAAAACACCCAATTTAGGACTAGAATAAAAATTATCAAATAGGACTAGATTGTGTGAATCAATTAAATGGAACAAAAAAAAGAGAGAGAACATACGTTCAAGGTGGTCGATTGTGAGTTGTGGTGGTGCGTCGGTGGGCACTGGTGGTGACCAGAGGGCATAGCAGGGAGGTCGACGGTTTGTGTGGTGGCAGTGGTGTTGTCGCTTGTTGTTCTATATCTCTGTTTCTTGTTTTTTTGTGTCATTTATTGTTATATTATTAATATTATTATTATTAGATTAGATTACATAGTTTTGGATATTTGGGTTACCAATTATGGATCAAATTGGACTCAATATAATTTATAAGGTTTTAGATAAGTTAAAATGATCCAGTACACTTTAAGGTTCTAAACGTTTAGAAAAAGAACCCAATAAATTTTTCGTTATCATATTTTTAAAATGCTAGGCCGGCCAAACATTTTAATTAACGTGTTTCGAATTTCACTGAAGTAGTTTTTAGACATACTACTTTACTTTTCGTACACACATCTCGAATATTTCGTTAGAAGATACATTAATTAATAGGTTCAAACATAAACATGCAAGGTTATTCATCTATACTTACATTTAGAATAGCCTCTTAGGACTAGGGAACCCATGCTAAAATGAGCCAGTAGTTAACAGAATATTCCTTCTTAAATGCTTACTGCTAGGTGACTTACAAACCAATCCCATTGTCAAGTGCTTAGCTATAGTATCAAAAAAGGCCTCATCTAAACGTTAATTACATAAATGCCATTGGTAAATAAAACAATTTTTTTTTCCTTTTTGTGCCTATTGTCTTAATGTGTTTTTTTGTCTTTATATGTAGTAGTTTTAGAAATAGGTTAGGAATATTGGTTCAACCGGTCATATGTTCAACGATTGTACCGGGTGGTTCAACTGGTTGAAGCGGCCGGTATATAAATTGTTCGGAATATTGGTTTGACCGGCCATACCGGACGATTCAACCGGGTATGTCGGGTGGTTCAACCGACTGTACCATGTGGTTCAACCACTTGAATCGGTTTTTAAAACATTGATAATAAGTTATTATTAGACGGCATAAATTCAAGTTGCGCCCCGCAACGCGGGGAATACCAACTAGTTCTAAAACAAAACAAGAACCAAAGTGCTAACAAAGTTAACATTAGTAACCAACTAGGTAAATTCCCACGCGCGCTTCGCTGCGCGTTTCCGGACATTGACGGTCACCGTATTGTTTAGGTATAACATAGCATCGCAAAACACAATTTTCACCACTTTCTTTCCTCTTTCGTTATAGCCCCGGCCTACCTATACTCATTTAAAAAAAATAATTACGTTTTTCTTTGTCACTGACTTTAATTTAATATTTAAAAAACAAAAAACACTTGTTAAAATGGAAAAATAAAGAAAGTACCTCCCCCAAGGTTTGAACCTGGGATCTTGGCTAAGAAAACATCACCACAAACCAATCCACCATCAACACATCTTGTCTCTTAAAATGAAACCATAAATATATATTGTTTAACAAAGGTTAAAAAAAATAAAAATCAAAGTCTAAAAAGGAAAAAAAAAGCCACCAAACCGCCTCGCCCAAGAGTCGAACCTGGGACCTTGCACAACCAAACCACACCAGAAAACCACTCCACCACCAACACACTTATGTTTTAAATTGAAACCATTAATATATATTGTTTAACAAAGTCTAAAAAAAAAAAAACCACCAAGCCGCCTCCCCAAGACTCGAACTTGGGACCTTGCACAACCAACCCACACAACAAAACCACTCCACCACCAACACACTTATGTTTTCAACTCAAACCATTAATATATATGGTTTACCAAGGTTTAAAAAAAAATATAAAGGCCACCGCCCCTCTCAACCAATGGGAGAGGGGCTGGCACTATTCACCAAAGTCTTCAATAATACATATATAATATGTCCAATTTTACTATTTTGAAATTCATAAAGCACTCGAACTCAATCTATCCATAATCCAAGTAAAACAAAAGTACAACCAAAGTGCTAACAAAGTTAACATTAATAACCAAATATGCCCAACTTTATCACTTAAAAACGTCAATATGTATTGGGGTTGTGGTGATGGTATTGGTGGCCACGTGGGGGTGGTGTTGTGAGTGTGTTGTGTTTTGAAGTGTATCCAATATTTTAACCAATATTATTTTTTTCTATTTTTGGTGTGTGTGGGTCACCGGCCTCTCTCCACCTCGAATGCTTACTAAAATAGCATTTTCCAACGGTTGTTAACCATATATTTATAGTCAAAACTTCGTAAAAATTATTAATGAAAAAAATCAAATGTGATGCATCAGAGGATAGACCAAAATTAAAATTTGACACCTACTAATCTAGAGAATACATATAGGTTTGAAACTTAATGAATATAGGAAAACATGAGATTATATATTTTTATAATAAAACACTATATGAATTGCTATGGTTTAGTACACTTTGGGTATGTTTGGCAATGAGCTTTTAAGAGCTTTTAAGAGTTTTAAGCTTAAAAAAAAAGCTAATACTTAATAAAAAACTTTGTTTGAGCTTGAAGCTTTTAGGTTAGGAGAAAAAACATTATATTGAAAAGCTAGTAGTACTAGCGTTTAAGAAAAAACTTCTACTAGCTACAAGCTTTTAATGAATAAATGACAGAAATACCCATTCTATTATAAAATAAAATAAAAACTTTCCTTACAAGCTTTTAATTATGCCCATTTTGGTCATTTTATACATTTTATTAAAAGTTCCAGCTACTTTACCAAACACCAAAATATATTTAAAAAGATATAACTACCAGCTTCCAGCTACAGCTAACAACTTCCAGTTACAGCTACCAGCTACAGCTACCAGCCACCATCTAGTTTTGCCAAATATACCCTTTGTCTTTATAGTTTAACGTTTAAGACGTCGTCACAATTGTTGTGAATGTTAAATCCCCATGTATATTGCACTCTAAACGCACGAGGGTTTAATTGTTTTTCACTTGTTTCACACTTATACGTACCCCATCATCACCCACACGGTGTTGGGTCTATCACAAATTCCGTCTATTCCTTAATCCTTTCTCTTTGATATTTGTAGTCGTTGACACTCACTTACCGTCACTGCCTCATGCCTCCCTCACTTGTGATTGTAACCCATATTAATATATCATTCATTTCAACCACCTGCAATTATATACTTAATGCCATGAGTTTATCGCATAATTAAACGATTTGAACATTAACAATTACATAAATTGAACCATTTGTGTGAACATTAGACCTATGCAAATCATATACGTTTACTGTTTGTTAAAAGCAAGAAATGTTGTTTATTGAATGGTATTAAATACTTTTTATTAAAACGTTACTTGTAGTTGAACGAAAGTCTACAATTATAATTACTTCCAAGTTTGAATGATCCTACCAAAAATTTAATGCCACCATCAATTATCAAAATTGTTGTTCAAGTATCATTATGTCTCTTTTATGACTAGAAATATGCATGTCCTTTATCTAAATAAAAACTACAATAAGTTTGATGATGATAGTCAGTAGTCAGAGTTGATAAAAACAGATGGATTGAACGAGTTATATAGATATTCAAAATAAGTTAGGTATGCAAATTGTAGCATTAAAACACGAATTGGAATGAATAATGATACATTGCATATTTTTTTTTTGTTAAAATTTTGTTTTCTATTCATAATTCATGCAATATATATGTTTATAAAAGTATAAAACTAGACTCTGAAATGTTTATCTTATATGTTAAAGGCATAATAGTGAATGAAGTGTTGTCACACACTTAATATTAAATGTGAAACATTATAAACCACGTCGTTTTGGTTAATCTACATCAATACTAGAGATGGCAAAATAACAAACCTCGGGCTTGACGGGAATAACCAAAACCTGAAACACCCGGGACATGTATTTGGGCATGGACTTGAAAAACAATTTGTGGGTATGGGACCGTGGTTGCAGAAGTCGCTAAGACACTCCCAGGTTGGTTGACTCGAGAGTTGCGAGTACTCGGTATAGGCAGAGAGTACTCAGTCGACTGGTAAGTTATAAAGAAATTTGTGACACCCGGCAAATTCAGGTTAACAACGTTGCCTAGATTAAAGTCTACCTTAGCGAGTCACGCGTATATTATACTTAACTGGGTTAGTTGAGTAGTGTTATTTGTTCGGGAACTGTTATTTTAGTCTAGAGGATCGTTAGATATCAGTCTAGAGAATCAGTAGATGTCAGTCCTTAACCAAGTATACAAAGGGTGACGGTTCGTAGAATCGTCAAAGCATTGGGAACATACAAGTCTCGAGTCCCGGGAATTGGTGAACGAGTGTGAATGTGTTTGTTTGCAAGTATTATGTGTTTACAATCATTATGTGACTTGTCGGTATGTGAAAATGTGTTAACATATGTTAAAACGGGGTTTAATGCGCAAAATACATGGAACCAACCCCTATAGGCGATTAGGGAGAGCTAATCGCCTATAGGGAGGCAATTAGCTCAACATGTCAGGCGACTGGGGGGCTCTCTTTAGGCGATTATGGGCTAATCGCCTAAAGGGGTGGCGATTAGCAGCCCTAATCGCCTGCAAAAGCTGCATAATCGCCTGCAGCGTACTTGGCGACTAAAAACGACTATAAATACAATACTTGACCTCCTAAACTTCATAATAACAACCCTAGTCGTCCCACAACTCGCCCCAACACACACACAACCTCTGGAACACGATTTTGGATCAAAACACACGATTTCAAGCCTATTACATCAATCTATCATAAACCCAAGGTGTGATTTTCATTCATGCAACTTTAATAATGTTTTTATTGAATCCCTAATGGTCCAGACCTGTTTATATACGTATGTGTCTTCTGAAATTCGTTAATAATCGTTGTTAATTGGATTCTAGCTATTATGCATGTTGTATGTGTGTTTATAATTAAAAGATAGGGTTTTTGGTGATTCAAGAATGATTGTAACATGATATTAAGGTAGTTACAGATTGGTGATGATAGCATGTTGATGAGATCTGAGTAATTGCTCATTAGGGTTTCGGTTATGCATGTTAATGTGATGTTTCATGCTATGTGTATTGTTTTTGGGATACATGGTTGCATTCAGGACTGATAGAACGAGGTTAAACGAAGGATTTTGATTGAAATATGTTTGATATGGTTGTTTGATTGATATTTGATGTTTACACACGTTCTGGGTTTGATTTGGAGTGTTAAACGCGCGAAAAACCGGAACAGCTGGGTTAATGGCGATTAGCAACCCTAATCGCCTAAGCTATAGGCGATTAGGAGGCTAATCGCCTGCTATGACACCCTAATCGCCTAATAGCTTAGGTGATTGGGGGCTAATTGCCTTTGTTGCATGCAATTGTGATCCTAATTGCTAGCTAAGTCCTGAAATGCATGTCTTATGACCCTAATCGCCTATAGATGCATGTCTTATGACCCTAATCGCCTATAAACTCCTGATTTGCATACCACATGACCCTAATTGCCTATAGTATAGGCGATTAGCATTCCTAATTGCCTGTTGACCAACGTAATTGCTAGTTGACTTTTCCTAATCGCCTGTACTGCTGCTGTAAGTGTATCTTAGCATTCCGGGACCCGATTTGACACCTAGGAACATGCTAGGAACCCTGTAACATACCTAATAACGTAGTAACATGTGCTCGGAGTTATTTATGTGATACGTGAACTATGTGCTAGAACTTGTTGGACTTTAACATATGTTAAGTGTGATTGCATGATTGTATGTTTGAGAGTGCAAGTACAACACGGGGAGTCTCGGGTCACCAATGGGATGTCGGGTCTTGTACATTGGGTTAGTTTAACAGTCACAGTGTTTTCAAACGAACTTGGTTATGGTCTGGACATCAAGGGACTAACTAACCTACGGGTTATTAGTCTAAGTACTTGTAACTGTCATATGTTAGGTCGCCGCTTTACGGGGCTAGCATAGCTTGCTGATCTTATTCGTATTACGAAGTAACGCAACCTAAGGTGAGTTCACGGCCCCACTTTTAACTGGTTTCACTTTTCGGGGGAGAAAACATGTGTTAAACTAATGTTTTGGTAACAACTGTCATACTATGGGTTTTCTGTGGTTTACTATACGATCTTTGGAAGTCCCGGGGGGAACCATGAATGTGCGGGTTAGCACAACGGGGAAATGTGAATAGCGCTATTGGGAGTGACCAACCCCACTCGTCGGCTTGGAGGGCCGGGCGGGTGCATATTGTCTCAAACAGGAACATGTTTACTATTCGGGCACAACATCTGGTTTGCGAGTTAGTAATGGTTTTCCAATCGTAGTAGTAACAAAACATACGCCTAGCTAGCGTACTTTGGTTTACAATTGTTTATAGTATGGACAGGTTGAACTTGGTACTTTGATTACAAACCTGTGAACTCACCAGCATTTTTGTGCTGACATAACTCTTACATGTTTTCTCAGGTCGCTAAGGTAGCACAATGGAACTAGGGCGCACGCGTCTGCACGGCGTCTAGTTAGGGTTGCATGGTTTTCGAACATTGAATAACTTGGTTTACTTTTGGATTATGTTTTGAGAATAAGCTTACGCTGTATTTGGGGATTTTGAACTATGTTTTTGAAATTGCATATGTTCATTTAGATTTGTTTATTGTGATCGTTGACTTGGATCCTGGTTTGTCATGCGCCTCGCGGTAAAACTCCGCAAGTGGATTTTGAGGGTGTGACAAAATTAGTTTTTAGAAATTTATATACATGTCAAATATGATAAGTTTACTAATACTTTTAACAAAATATGTGAATATCAATATATATAAGATATACATGTTCAAATAGTAAAGTATTAAAAAGTTGATATTTATTTCTTGAAAAATGATACTCATTCTTTATTATGATTGACAATATGAATCATGTCTTATTTTCTTAAAAGTCAAACTAGACCTAACTTGACCAACTAGATTCGAATATGGCCGGTTTTGATCGACTCTGAGTGATTAAGCGGAGTTGAATAAAATCGTCTCGGCAACATACCTTGTAGCGAATACTCGGCCTCGTAGGGCTTGTTCTACAACATTGTATGGGACATGTACAAGATTATGTGATGCCCAGTCCAATTACCTGAAACTATATACTTCTGTACCGAACCATATACACATGCCTGATTTTTTTATATATATCTTTTAACCCTTTATTTTGGTAATTCTTTATTAGGAGGAAAATATTTTTTTTTCTTTTTTGATATATGTTTGATGAGGTTATGTAAGTTTTAAGCATTCAGGATTGCTTCTATAAAGGGATGAGGAGATAGATGCTGACGTAGTCCATCACATCTTGGTTGGTTGGAGTGGTGGAGAGCAACTATTTTAGAGGGTTTTAGTTATGCATGCTATATTGTATGGGACAAAGCGTTGGCTATCAAGAAGATACATACACACAAGATGATGAGGTTGATGTGTGGGCACACATGTTTAGACTAGTTAATCAAGGATGAGAGATTTGGATGGTTTGGGCATGTGAAGAGGGGTTAAACGACATCGCCGGTTATAAACAGTAGAAATCTTCATTATGAAGGGGAATAGTAGAGATGGGTCCAAAATGACTTGGGATGAGTGGTTCAGTCTTTATATGGACTTTGCATGTGATTATCTTCTATATGTGTCTCTATATATGTTGTTTCATGATGATATCTCTGTCTACGTTATACTATGTTCTTCTTTCACAACTTCTTTTGTGTTTTTTTTTTTTTACTTTCTACTTCTATATTTTCAATTTTGTTTATTTGATTTAAAGTTATAAGTCTTTATAAGGAAACAGTCTCTTTATCCCCTGGGATAGAGGTAATGTTTGCAAATATCATACCTTCCCCATATACTATCATATTCTTTGCTATTCGTTGTGTTTAATGGGTACGGTTGTTGGATTTTATCTTATGCTACTACATATGAAAATGAAGCTTGAGATTTATGATGTCATAAAAGTTTATATATTTTAACACTTTAAACTTTTAGTGATTATGATGATATGTATGTAGTTTATCATATTTAACTTATTATAGTTATTAGAAACACAAAATTATATACAGAAATTATGTAGAAATAAACAAATAAACTTGAAAATCTAATGGTATATTTTCAACAAAAAAAAAAACTAATGGGTATCCTTGATAGTTGAACCTCTAAATATTTCCAATACCCAGCGAGTAAAGGCCTGGTATGAGACATGACTTTACAATTGGGTATGAGACTGGATTAGCAATATCTGTCATCTTATCATCCCTAATCAAAACTACATCGTTTTAGTTAAATACATGTGTATAAGCTATTTTTTTCTTTCTAATTTTATTTCTATGTCAATATTTAAGTCATTTATAATGTTTTACTTATCACGTCTCTATGATGTTTAACGATCCATACAACTTTTAAGTTTACGATGCATGGTAATCAAAATAAAGTATAATAATAAGAGTAAAATTAGGAATAACAGTGTCTAGGTGTTCAACTAATAAGTGTAACATAACACCATATTCACTATTCTTCACATAAAATCAACTTGAACAGTAGTAAGAATCCAAATACACTTATTACTCCTTGATCTATTTTTGCTCCTTATTTACTTCTAGTTAACTATTCACTATTCTTCACATAAAATCAAAAGGCCACTCATGTTCGCGGTCGTGGATAGACCTGGCCCATCACCAATTTTAGGGGAAACTCACCATTCGAAGGCCATTATGGTAAAACCACTAGTTCGTGCATGACATTTTATTACAAACGAGACTACAACCGTCAATCTCCACTTGAGAAAGTTACCCGTGTACCACTAGAGCACTGGCCCACTGGTTTTTGATTGTTATGTGTAAACAAAAAGATAAAACTTCATATAACTTAATGAAGATGATATATCTAATACTACTAATGACATCTAATACATTTACAAACAAGAAATTTAATTTTATATATGGATTTAAATATGGTGAAAGCAAAACATGGTCAAAGCTCAAAGTCTAAAACTGTCTGTTAGCAAATGCATAGTTCTTCCTTCTAATATGGACAGGCTGGAAGCATCCAAAGGACCAACCCCACTCACCACCATTACACTTGAAATAAATACAACCCATAAATTATATGGTCCTCTAATCATCTTTAAACAGTACCACCCATTTCTCTTATTATTTTTTAAGTTCAAATTCTTATTAAATTTACCATCTTTTTGTTAGTTTTTAAGCATCAAACCATGTGTTTGTAGTTATTTGATTTAAAAATCAAGAATAAAACGAAACCATAATACCATTATGTGGTTATCGATACTTTATTTAAAAATTGAACTTTTGTTAAAACGTTTTTGAGCAAAATGAAATTGTGGTAGGTTGTATTCTTAAATTTATCTTTCATTTCCGGATAAAGAAAATTATATCAAGATAACGGGCACACGGGCAACAAGCTGTGCCGCCCCTATTTTAGTTGGATTGCTCACTATACATATTTTGAATATATTATCTTATCATTAGGTTGCGGTTAATTAAATTATTATTATTTTTTTATTATTTTTTATTTTTTTTTATATTTTTTTTTTACCTCAATGAGGATTCGGAAACATAACCTAAGGGTTGTGAGTTCGATTCCGAGGGGGGGAGGGTTTACCCACATTATGTGGGGTTCCCGCCCAAGGGTTCCGGTTCGAGACCTGTAGTGGCACCGCTGGAATACATGTGCCCAAACGGGGTGGCCCTTGCCCGCCTCGAACCCGGGAGGCTTGCCGTCTCGGTTGCAAGTCGGTAGAGGATTTCCCATCTGATCTACACTCTTCAAAAAAAAAATTAAATTATTTTTTTCGGACTATAATTTTAATGTATGTGGTAGAATAAGTTTAGATTGTCATTCAATGACACGTTTTAACCGGCCCCTATTTTGTATGTTTAAGTTGTTTTGACTAGTCTATTTATTGCCTTCACTAGCTAAAATATCTTAAATCCGATAATTTTTGGATAACGTGTTGAAAGTTCTCATGTGATGTAAAGTTGTAAATAATTAAACTAATTTTAATCATTTAGTTATTAAGAAGGCAAGCAAAAATGTGTAGCAAATTAGCAATCAAATAATAAATTTAGATGTATCAGTAAAAATAAAAAGATATGTATTCTTCTAATTATGATGATGATTATAACTTTAGATTCTTCAATAAGTAGAAATAATATAAACATTCGAATCTAATTGCGAGAGTTTTAAACAAACAAATCCAAACATGGCCTTCTACCACTTGTTTTTTTATTATAGTTAATAATTTTGTTATATTACATGCTTATTTCTAAAACAAAACATAAAACAAACCAGTGTTATTTGTATATTATTTTAAATTGCATGGTTATATAGAATAAGGTGAATAAGGTAGGACTTGCGGTTGGACTAGGAACCGTATACACAACCAGTGTGATTAAGTACTTTTTAACTGTCTTCAATTAAACCAACGGACTAAATATATGGTTGGACACGAGTTCCAAATTCATTTCTTTTAACTACTTTTTTTCTTTTCAAATTTTCATCTATTATTTCATTCCCTATATTTAATCAACACTCCAAACTTACATAATTTGATTTAAATTAGTTACATTATAAATGTTTTCAAGATTTAAATTATCAATAAAATCATTGATTTTAAAAACCAGTTTGACCATCCAATTAATAGCTGAGTTAATACCAATAAATTGTTTGAACATAGTTTAAATTTAAGTATCAATTTGCTCTAGTCCGGTCCGGTCTGGTTATAAAAACATTTTAAATTTTATTACTTGGTTCCCTTTTTTATAACTTAAAGGAGAGTAGAAGAAATAAGTCACAGGCTTTCTTTTTCTTTTTCTTTTGGTGCTTGTTTCTCTGTGGTGAATAGAAGGCATCTTTCCTTTCCACTTTCTTGGGTTCCTTTCTTAATAATCTTTCTTCTCTCAACACTTCAAACTTTACCTTCTCTATTTCTTTATAATCTTCAGGTGCTAACCTAACCTAACCCTTGATCATCATTTATGATTTCTTGTAACTTCTTCTTTTCTTTCTTTTTCTGACATTATTATTGTTATTATTGTTGTTATTATTGTTATTGATCAGAAAGTGTATTTGCTTTTCTTCTCTCTTTTTTGCAGGAATTATTATTTTGGTTAGCATAATTATTTTCAAGAATTCTGCTATTGTTCTGTTCTTAGTGGGTTGTGCTAATAAAGCTTATAAAGCTCTTAAATCATTGCAACTTTCTCTGGGTTTCTGTAATCTTTCAAGAAAAGTTAAACAAATTGGTGGGTGATGTGGTTTTAATCATAAAGTTTCAATCTTTACATCCAATTCATTGAATTTCACCATTTTCTTGATTTCTTGAACCTTTTATTTTATAAAAGATTCTTGCTTTCATCTCTTGTTTGTGAATCCATGGGACTTTGTCATGGAAAACCCAATCAAACCCTCGAAAACCACCGACTCGAAAACATCAATGAAACTGAACCAACAACACTGAATTATTCAACTGGGAAATCATCAAACTTTCCTTATTACAGCCCAAGTCCTTTTCATAACAGTACTGCTTACAAGAACTCACCGGCAAATTCGAGTGTTGGTTCTACGCCTTTACGCATATTTAAACGGTCTTTCGCACCGCCTTCCCCTGCGAAACATATTAGATCTTTGCTTGCTAGGAGACATGGGTCTGTTAAGCCTAATGAGGCGTCTATTCCTGAAGGAAATGAATTAGAGGTTGGACTTGATAAGCATTTTGGGTATTCTAAGCAGTTGTTAAGCCATTATGAGCTTGGGGAAGAAGTGGGCAGGGGGCATTTTGGGTATACTTGTGTTGCAAAGGGAAAGAAAGGGAGTATGAAGGGCCATGAGGTTGCTGTTAAGGTTATCCCCAAATCAAAGGTTTGATTTTTTCTAATATAATCCATCACTTGTTCTGTTGTGTTGTTTATAAATAACATTTAGAACTGCTAATTTGTTATTGTTACTATTCTAGTCTTATATATTTCTTGGCTTTAAAAAGCGTTTATGAGGCATTGAGGCGTGAGGCGATAGAGGCTGCAGGAAAAGTGCCTACGGTTCGTAAAATTTAGAAAATAGTGGCCTATGGGAGGCTGATATGTAAAAACAACTAACAGGATGAAAAGATTGTGAATCGTCTGCGAGATGAAGAAGTTTGATTTGTAGAAGAGATGAGAGATATGCAGCCTTTGGTTGTACGTACAACTTATTTGGCTGTATATAGAGCACCAACACCTTGTACTGGAAGCTATGTTTCGACACCTCGTCTTTTTTAAAACCAATATCTGTTAATATAGTGAAATTGTTAAGGAGTCAAATAATTCCTTTTGGATAAAACAATATAAGAGTAGTAGCAAGTAAACTGTCTGATTATATATGGTCATTTTACCTTTTATATCTCTAGATAAATAGATATGACCCGTCGATGTGGAGGTTGACTTCTGTGGTCAAAATGATTACATTTTGACTTTATAGTTGACATAAATTCTTACTCTTCTATTGCATTTAACCGTATAAACATACTAATAAATTTCTTGATGTTTACTCAGATGACAACTGTGATTGCCATTGAAGATGCAAGGAGAGAAGTGAAAATACTAAAGGCATTAACGGGTCATGACAATCTAGTTCAATTTTATGATGCTTATGAGGATGAAGATAATGTCTATATAGTTATGGAGTAAGTGTTGATTTCTCGCTCCCCATATTTTATAGCTATGGCGGGTATTTTGGATATTGTTTTGAAGGCATAATCATTACTATTGTGTGATATGGTTTACCCTTTTGTAGGTTATGTAAAGGTGGTGAACTATTAGACAGGATACTTGCAAGGTACGCATGGTTACTCTTATTACAGTAAACCATGGTCAACGTTTTCGAGTTTTTGGTCAGTTTATAAATAATTTTGTTTATAGGGGTGGAAAATACTCTGAAGAAGATGCAAAGGCCGTTATGGTCCAAATATTAAGAATCACTGCCTATTGCCATCTACAAGGCGTGGTTCACCGTGATCTAAAGCCCGAGGTAAATAACTGACGATTTTTATAATTTTTTTTTTGTATTTTGACTTTTATTGTTGTTTATTTAAGCCTTAACTTTAAACAACGTCCCACAAGGAATCAGTATTTGACTTTTGAGTGTCAAATTAGGTCATTCTTCTGGTCATGTGGGGTTGTAATGTTTTTTAGAAAGATTCTGATCCAAATTTACCAATTTGGCTGTTACCAATCATTACAAGATGCTGGCGAGTTTTTTTTTTTTTTTTTTTTTTTTTTTTTTTAACTTCATTACAAAATCTTTAGGTGTACTTATAAGATTATGACCTGTTTACTTATGAATGGTTGATACCAGTCAATTCTTGTAATCCTAACTTCAAACAGCTAAAAGTAGAAAAAAGAAACAGTTAATAAGGAAACGGATAAATCTGTTGTAAGTCGGCTAAAATCTGTTTTTTAATGCATAAAAATCATGTATCATTTAAAAAAAACTAGATTTTTCGATGAAATAACATATTTTTTAGAATCATATTTAGCACCCTAAAATTGTTCATTGATTATTTTAAAATTTTGTGCAAAAAGTGTTTCAAGTCAATCCAACAGGACGTTTTTGACATGTACAAGAAATTACCCCTCTTGATTCAAAGCTATTACGGTATTACCCAAACCGCCCGTTTTGCCACCTATATTTTCTAATCATTTGTCAAAGCTTTTATTAAACCATGTGTCTGGTCAAGCATTGCATTTTGGGGATCAAAGGTAGTATTTTGTTACTACATTAATAAGAAACGACTTCTGAGTTCGAAAATATTTGCTAATATTTGTTCTGTTTCGCCTCAGAATTTTTTGTTTACATCTAAAGACGAGCCTTCAGTCCTTAAAGCCATCGACTTTGGGCTATCTGACTATGTAAAGCCAGGTCAAAGTCTTATGCTCTAACCATGCCTTAATTATTCGTGCTTTACCGACTCTAAACAGGTCTTACCATGTTGACTAACAGTAACGGTTAAACATGTACAGATGAAAGGTTGAATGATATTGTTGGAAGTGCGTACTATGTAGCTCCTGAGGTTTTACACAGATCATATGGAACAGAAGCTGACATGTGGAGCATTGGTGTTATTGCGTATATTCTTTTATGTGGAAGTCGACCCTTTTGGGCCCGCACAGAGTCCGGAATCTTCCGGGCTGTTCTGAAGGCTGACCCAAATTTTGATGAAGCCCCGTGGCCTTCTTTGTCAACCGAGGCAGTTGACTTTGTCAAAAGGTTATTAAACAAAGATTACCGAAAAAGACTTACCGCTTCACAAGCTCTAAGTAAGAACTTTCTAAAACTGGAAAGTTACATGTATCATTCATAGTAGTATACTAACGTTTTGCGTTTTCTTGATTAGGTCATCCATGGTTGGCGAGTTATCACGAGGAGAGAGTACCTTTGGACATGATAATCTACAAGACCGTAAAATCATACATATGTTCATCTCCTCTAAGAAAAGCTGCTTTAGGGGTAAATACCTTTTTCTATATCTATTTTCATATATATATTTTTTTTCAGAAAATGAGGCTGACTTTGACTTTCAAGGTCAACCCGACTATTTTCTTAAACCTCAAAATATCTCAAGATGATTTTGAAAATTACATTAGTTCTTTCAAGTAACATCTTTGAATTTTTTCATGACAAACTTGTTACCGAATTTACTACAATTTTGAATATCAAGTCAATTTATTGTTGACCTTATTATGCTACATGACAGGCTGTTGCAAAGACTTTGACCATTACAGAACTAGGTTATCTTCGTGATCAATTCATGTCACTCGGGCCAAACAAAAGCGGATTGATATCTATGCAGAACTTCAAATCGGTACACATCTTTTTTCTTCGATAGTTTGAATTTTTGTCACAAGTGATAATTTGTTTTCTGGGACTCTGGGAGCTAACTCAAATTTGTTAATAATTTTGCAGGCTTTAATGAAGAACTGCACCGATGCAGTGAAGGACTCACGCGTGCTAGATTTTGTCCATATGGTAATTTCCTAAGATACCCTTTTAGTGTTGAAGATCAAAACCAAAATAAAAGAAGCTAAATAGGAACATGCATGTATTTTTATACAGGTGAGTTCTCTTCAATATAAAAAAATGGATTTTGAGGAATTTGGAGCGGCTGCCATTAGCATTCATCAACTAGAAGCAATGGATAACTGGGAGCAACTTGCGCGTCGTGCTTATGACCTCTTCGAAAAAGACGGAAATCGCCCTATTATGATTGAAGAACTTGCCTCGGTATGCCCCTAACACTTTTATATCCCCTCACTTGACCCATCTTATTGTCCTAACATAAGAATAATTAGCGCGTTACATACAGTTATAAAAATATATAATTTTAGCAACTACATAGTTTTTTGAATAAAAAGACCCTTTACGCAACTTCTGACCCATTTGACCTTGACCCGTTTTCTTTTCAACTACTACTTGTTTTACAAGTTTGAGTAAAACATAACTTGAACCGACGACTGTTTTTTGGTACAAATATTTTTGCTTATCCGAGAATATAAAATTTGAATTTTCATAAATTTAGGAACTTGGTCTTAGCCCGTCAATACCGGTTCACGTGGTTCTTCAAGACTGGATTAGACATGCAGACGGGAAGCTTAGTTTCTTGGGCTTTGTTCGGCTTCTACATGGAGCCTCGTCTCGTGCATTCCAAAAGGCTTGAAATATCATAACAAATAAAGCATTTTCTCATGCCATCATAAAACCAACTCGTTCATACAAATTTCTTCGTTCAAGAAATTCAAGCCGAGTATCCATGATACAAGAAAGCAGAAGCTGTCCGAGTTCCATTTACTCAAAACGCCATATGTTGCGAGCACAATGTGGAACGGTGTCAAAATCTAGACAAGCGTACAGAGGTAGGCCTCAGTGTGTTTAGTTTAGAAACCAGCATGATGGTTGAGTGAATTTTGTGTCGTTTATTGTTCTAATGTTAATTTCTGCTTGTGTTCCTGATGTATTGTTATGCACTTTTAAAACAATGTTATGTCATTGTAATAATGTTTGGAACACAACTTGGTTGTGTGAATTTAGTGTACGAATTTGTAAGCTTATGGGACGAGAACAAGGATACTCAAGTCGTTGCTGCGGCAACTAAGTATTTGTATCTTGTGTTGTCCGGACGTAGTGGATCAAAGAAAGATGGATATGTGGTTATATAACTGTCTTATGTATCAAAGCCAAAACAATATATACATATCAAAACAATATATACATATATGTTACAATTAAACCAATATTTACATGTGAATGCAGTTCTCATAGCTCTTTATTTAAAGTTAAACAAAAAAAAAACTGATGTATCCTGCATTGAATCTTTAGCTCAATATTTGTGACATGTTTAGCTTAATAAAGTCGTGCATATTTAATGTTAATTGAGATTGAACCTTTCATCATTGTCACAGTTATGCACACGGAACACAAATCCTCAAGTCATTATTGCGACATCTGAATAAGTACTTACATATTGTGTTGTCCAGATATAATTTTTGTGTGCGTGTGATAGAGAGAGATTACATCGTTGCATAACTGTCTTATGTATTACACTTAAAATAATATGTACATGTGTCATCGTTAAAACAAAATTTACTTGTGTCGATGCAATTTTCAAAATTCTTTACTAGATGAACCAAAAATTTGATTTTATCTTGCAATGAATGTTAAGCAATGTTGTGACTGCGACATGTTCAACTTTAAAAAGTCGTGCATATTTAATGTTAAACTAGACCATACTTTACGTCATACTCATATAGTCATCCTATCTACATATGACACGGTCCTATGTCACATATAAATGTCTCACCCGACGTTTTTAAACTTGTTTGATTAGATTTAAGTCGGTCCCATGACATATTGAAGTGTTGTATTTGATCCTTTAACACATGGGCATGTTATTTAGACCAATAATTATGGAACACTTAATCAACTAAAACATGAGTTTGGGTCCCACAAGAAGGCATAATTTCCCAAATAATTCGGTTTGGCAAATCGAATTTTTTTTTATTGTCAAAAGTGAGGCCCATGTGTCTCCATCATAGGAAAGAATAAATGCTATTTTAAATAAAACGTAACTAAGGAATATAAAACATTGATTTTTATACCTGTCTTATAATTGCATCATCAAGTACATACATAACATTCTTAAAATTATTCTAATCTAAGTTAGAATTTATACATTCTATAGCTAAGAGGCAGCAGTTTTGAAAATAATATGAAATATTAGGTACCAACATTACACATTAAATGGTTTGTGATTGAAGATAATCTCGTTTAGTTTTAACGGATTGATGTCGAATAAACTAATAGATTGGGTCACGTAACGCAGACTCGACATGAATCTACCTAGTGTATGTTGTTTATAATAAACTATGCAATTCATTTGCTAACATAACAAATGACCTTATTTAGTTATTTACTAAAATGTGTTATACATGTGTATAAAAGATAAATAATCCGTTTACTTCTCATTTTGGTATTTCTTACACATGTATAACACCTTTATATATGATCACAAATTGTTTGCATGAGATGGCACTCCTATGTCCTATGTTATTACTATATGTAAACAAGTCAAGTGACAACTTCATCTTTGGTGACTTTCGAGTATGACCACCAAACTTTATTTGGTAGTAGGTTTATAGTCTCTGATTTTTTTCTTTACTATAAGCTTTTTGAAGTTGTCACTTTTCACCTTCGTTTTTTTTTAAAGTTTTTAGACTATAACTTTGAACCTATTGTTTTTAAGAAAACAAGACAGGCAAAATTGTTGGCTTTTGGGTTTGACCACCAGACTTTGTTTGGTGGTCAAATTTAAAGTGATAACTCTGAAATTTGACATTTATATTCTCTTAGTGTAAGCTTTTATTTCTTTTTCATCAAATTTTAGAGTTATCACTTTTGACTCTTGCTTTATAGAAATTTTATCAAGTATAAGGTTGATGCTATCGACTTTGAGTTACTTGCCGTTATAACTTTTTCCCCTACACCCCCGTAACGCGGAGGCTCACCACTAGTTTAGAACACTCATGTCGAACACAATATGAACCTACCAATATATGAGCCTCTCGATGCCCTTTAGCCTATACAAACATAATTTCTTGATGATATTGTGTCGTGACAACCTTCAATATTCGTGATTCAGACCATTACAGCATTACATGCATTTGTGACATCCAAAGATTCATCCTTCATCTTTTCTCACCGCTTTAGTCCCACTTTCAACCATCATTTGCTACTTTAGCATCGTCACCGATTCTTTGTGTCTAACACCACTCTTAGAACAACAAAACTCATATATGTCTCATCATCACAACTTGTGATATAACCCATATTCCTTAAATATAAAACATGCTAAAAAGTTGTTAATGATACTTCCTAATATAAAACTTTTTTATTTATTAACTTTTAAGTTTCATCAAAATTAATTATAAATAAAACATCCATAGTTTATTACTTTTTATAAAATATTTTGGGAATAATAAATAAACAAAAACAAACGTATACTAGTCGATGATGATAAGCACTCTCTCTTAGCCACCACAGAGACAAAGCTCCAACCTTTCTCCGACCACACTCTCCGGCAACCTTTATTCTTACTTGGGTCAGTTTCTTTTTAAGCTTTCTTTCATTCTTTTTATCATAAACTTCCTTTCTTGCATCTGGGTATTTTATTATTATTATATATCTTTTTACTCCCCAATCCATTCATGCTCTTAATTAGCTTCCATCAAGATTTGTTAGTTACTGTTTTTTTATTATATAATTATATTCTGATGTTTACTTTTAATTGATATAAGATTGTTTTAGCAGTTTTGTTTATTTATTTATTTATTATTATTATATTATTATTTTTTGTAATTTTTATTATTAATTTTGTGAAATTATGAACAGGGGAAGAAGGGATTTTAATAACTCTTTAGGGGTTTTTGTATGATATGTTGTACTTGGTGCGTGAGAATTTGTTCATAGGCAACATAAATGCAGCTGCAGAAGTGCTGTTGGGTCAGAATAAAGAAATCACACATGTTTTATCAGTTTTGAGCTCGGCTTCGATAAGTTTTTTCTCCGAATGGAAATCGAGTTTTTCGGTTCCCACGAAAGAGATTCGGACGGTGTACGTTGGTGGGTCGGGTGAAGATGAAGATGTGGAGGGTGATGGGTCGGATAAAGGGGCGTTGTGTGGTACGAAGATTCTTTATGTGTTGGAGAATGCAGGGCATGATTTGAAGCTTGTGAGGATGGCTGTGCCTTTGAGGGATATGGAGAGTGAGAATTTGTTGGATTCGTTGGAGGTTTGTTTGGATTTTATTGATGAAAGTAGGAAGACGGGCTCGGTTTTGGTGCATTGCTTTGCAGGTGTATCTAGAAGGTAACATTAGCATGTTTATTGCTTGGTTTGATTGTTTAGTTTCATGTGTGTATTGTGTAAATAATCCTGTTTATGTGTTACCGATTTGAGTGTTCCCTCTGTGTAAGAAACTTATTTACCGTTTCAGGATCGCCAATATACTATTTTTAGCTGATTCGTGAATATGCATGTTAGCCTTATAAGAAGGCGGTTTGTGATTTCGGATTTGATTCCGTCATGTTATGGTTATGTTACCTTAATTTCACTTGTTCTTGTGTGGCTCGTTAAAAATCATATTTTTACAAGACTATTTAATATAAATACGATGACTAGTAAGAGTTGTTATGCTTTAAAAATACCCTTCAAGTGACTTTCGACCCGTTTGACATGTTTCCATTTTAGCTAATTGTTTTGATATCACTCGTATGACCTGTTTAAAAAAATACACACGCCAGGATTGATTAAAGTTTCCCTTGTTCTTGTGTGGCGCGTTAAAAATCATGTTTCTACAGGATTTTTTTTTTATTTTTTTTTTATAATTTTGTAAAAAGGATGTTTAGGAGGTTTTATGCTATAAGAAATCATTTTAGGTAAATTTTGACCCATTTGCTTGTTAGCTAATTGCTTTGATATTACTCATATGCGGTATGCCTTTACCACCTCTAACTTCCATATTGCTTTGTTGCAACACTATTCAGCCTTGTATTTTTAAACAAAGATTGCCGAGACAAACATAGAAAAAATCTTAGATTCTGTCTTTTCCGTTCTCTAACGGTTAAAACCGTTCTTTGCATGTGTTTGTTGCAGTGCAGCCATTGTCACGGCCTACCTGATGAAAACTGAACGGATTTCTCTAGAAGGTTTGGCGACATCCGTCTCTGTCTTTTTAAGATTTATTGTTTGATGCGGATAATTAATTGGTAATATATTTTTTTAATTTCTTGTAAAAGTTTTCATGCAATTTTTTCTCACAATTTTCCTGCAGACGCACTTGAATCGTTACGCCAAAGCAATGAATCTGTTTGCCCTAATGATGGATTTTTAGAACAGGTAAACGTAAAGGCTGAGTGAGACAATTAAGTTCAAATCTTTTTTTTTTGGATTCTGAAAATTTGTTTTCTTTGTGGTGCAGTTGACCATGTATGAAGATATGGGCTTTAAGGTTGATCATTCAAGCACTCTATACAGACGCTTCCGTTTGAAGGTTTTAGGTGTGTTTTCTCACCCAGTTTATGCAATCTATTACTCTATAAGTTTATTCTTGATGATATGGTTTTCAAGGTTGGGTAACTTGTTAAAACGTGTAACGTATTATATTCTGGTCCAAACGGGCCCTGCAACACGTGTGTGTCCGTTATTATAAATTTTGTAGATAATGAATTGTTCAATACAATTACAAATATTACTAAAGTAATACTACGTCACTTTTGATCCATTCAACCCGTTTCAGTTTTAGTTTTTTTTTTTTTTTATATTTTACCTGTTACCTACAAAGTACGACTCCAATTGTGGTACTAGGTGACTCATATAACCGAGGAGAGAAAATTGACAGCTCTAAGTTTGCTGCTGATCCTGCTTTGAACAAGAAAGAAGCTTCTATTTTGACCGAAACAACATCACAGAAAGAAATAATTCCGACGCCTGCATTTCGTTGCAAAAAATGCAGGCGAATTGTTGCGTTGCAGGAAAATGTTATAACTCATATTCCCGGGGAGGGTGAGAGCTCCTTTGAATGGCATAAAAGGAATAGTCGCAGTGGTTTCAACAAATATGACGAGCTTGAGTGCACCTCTGTCTTTGTTGAGCCTCTTCGTTGGATGAAAACAGGTATCAAATCACCTTTTATTACTTTTTATGTATTTTAAGTTAAATGATACTAGATAAACAATATAATCAAGGGTTAAAAGGCTGGTGTAGGATTGTTAAATACTTAAATGGGCCGTGTCCGTGGGTCGAACTTGACCCGAACCCAAAAGTTTTGCCTCACACATGAACCTGAACACGACACAAATTTTGCAGGCTGGCATGAATGCAAAATGTTTATCCCGGGATTTTTATTTTAATTAATTAATTTATTTATTTTGTACCAATTTTGTTGTCTAGTTGAAGAAGGTGCATTAGAAGGAAAGTTGTGGTGCACACACTGCGAAGGGCGGTTGGGTTACTTTAACTGGTCAGGAATCCAGTGTAGTTGTGGAAGTTGGATCACGCCAGCGTTTCAACTGCATAAAAGCCGAATCGATATCAGCACCGTTTAAGAAGATTCATACACACAAGCGCCATGGGGGTCATCATGTTGAACCTTTTAAGCACAATAATTATACAATGCTTGACACTCATTGGCTTCGTTTTGGAGCCATGTAATCATGAGGTCATTGTTTCGTATTATGGTAACTTTAAACTACTTGCTTTGATGTTACAAGTGGTGGTTTTGTTCATTGATCCAACCCCTTTTTCGTATGTGTACGTTATTCCAGTTGCTGCGTTGGCCAAAGCGCCTTCCATGTCATTATCTCATTGTCGCCGTAAAGTTTCCTGATTCCTGCATCAAACCCATCTGTTTCATTGCCTGCTTCTCTATGATCCTTTCGGTTTATAATCACTTTCCTCCATCTTGATCCTATCTTGTACTGTTTGAACTCCAGTATCACTCTGTCTGTTTGAAGTTGTAATAATCAGATTTGAATAAAAACACGCGTGATAGATGAATAAGATTTTTTTTTATAATTTTGATACGATTTTAATGAATTTAGTTCAAGAAAGTTGTGACTACTCACCACTAAGATGACATTGGCAATAAAGCTTGTTTCCATCACATGATTCCAGGTGACCAACAACACCATACCACCAACCTGAGATACATCAAGAAATTTCAATCAAAATAAGCACACGGTCGAAGGTTTTTGGGCGTACTGTCCAGATAACCGCTGGCTATTTGGTTAGTCTATTGTAAAACGTTGTTCTATCTTTGGTGAATAAAGTGTTTCGTTTGGCTGTTCAAAAACAAAAAAAAAGAAGATATCGAAAGATTGAATCTTTAAACGATTATAGAACACCTACCATAGGGAAATTCTTTAGATTTCCTCCACTGAATCTCAAAGTGATCTCCTGGCTGTAAATCAGTCAAACAATCAGAAACATGAAGTTCATATGGTGATACATCAACTGCAGGGGATCTTAGTCTTTCCCATTTGATATTTTCCTCAATTGCTGACCTACCGTGTGCGAAATACCTACAAAGATCCCAAAAATCATATATTTTCAGGAAAATTTAACTACTTTACAACATTTGAGTTGGGTTTTGCAAAATATAACTGGGAAATGAAAAAAGTTCAAAACTTTTCTGGGAATGAACAAAATCTTGAATTTCTTTCACCTGGCTTTGAAACTGTCGGTATGGGAGTCGTAGCTAACTTTTGCATCGTAACAAGACAACAAAAACCCAATGTTTCCGTTCTGAAATCAAAAGTATAAAGATTAAGATCAGCTGGTGTCACAAGTTTAGATGGTTAACTATTCAGAAAGGGCTAGCAGCGCAACTTGTTGGCCGTTGCATTCTATTTCAATGTAAACAAATATATTTCAAAATGTACGATTGATCATAACCGAACAAAAGGGTTGTTTTTAAACCTTTTCAAGTTAAAAGTTTCAACAAGGATTTTGTTTAAATTGTACAAAATTTACCTCTCTGTTGTAAACCTGAGCAGGGAAAGAAAAATTGCCACTTTCAAGGGATAGATACCAAAACATGACTGATTCAATAGGCAAACAAATGCTGGTATTGTTTAACTTCAGATTTTGATTCCACCAAGTAGTGAAAACCCCAAAATACCCTTTTCCATTTGAAGAATCCATCAAAGTTTGCTTCTTTTTAGTGTTAATGTAAGCCTGCCATTCTTGATGCATAGAATCACCAATCAAGAATTTGGCCCATTTATGGTTCAAATGTTTCTCCCATAGATGATCTTGGGTGCATATGGCTCTAAAAGACCAACATACCCCAGACATATTGGCTAACTCGGTTGCCGAAAGCTTCTCAAGAATGCATGCCAAGGGTAGTTCTGGCAAATCTAATAAACAAACCATGTCTTTGTTGTTTGTCTTCTCTAAAGTTTTTGTGCTTGTTCTTAACAAGTGTTTGAATGGATAGTGAAATGAAAAAGAACCCATTGGGATTGGTTTGAAGAATGAAAACTTATAGATGATGATGAAAGTGAAGCAAGAAACCATAAAGAGAAGCATTAAGATGAAAGAAGAGTGTAAATGAATTTGGGTAGTTGGGTTTGATTTGTCATTTGTGGCAGCCATTTATATATACTCCCTGTCTCACGACCCCATGTGCCTAATCAGCTTCCACATAAAACACTCATTCATCGAAAACATCCAAAATCCACCCAACAAGAAAAACCAAAAAACTTTACCACATAAAACACAAACGCTATGGCGTTCCTAGTTCCTAGACTAAACTTCCACGTAAGCGCATGGAGATTACATGCACTCACTTGAAATGCTCTAGCGTAAACTTATGTGAGTAGTGTTAATAAGAGTTAGAAACTTTTATTAAAGGTTAACAAAGTTATAAAACATAGCATGCATCATGCTCATTAAAGAAAATGAACTTAGAGTTGTATAAAATCAGTTAATACTAGTCATTATATAGATGTTTAGATCATTAGATGGTTAATTTGGGAGATAATAATTATTTTCCATAAATGCTTTGCCGTCCACTAACTTATGTTTCGTGTGTTGTCGTTGAAAACTTTGTCAATCTTTAGAACTCTTTCAATGGTGGACGACTAACTCTAGTAGCAAAGGTGGTTTAGGTCCTTTTCCATTTTTAGTTACTTTTTTTTACTTATTCAAAACATCCAAAATGATTATAAACTGTTTAAAAGTCACGTTTTTTCGTTTGGGAATCTTATAAAGAAATTGTAAATAAGTTGGTGTTTGGATTTCGGCTGCTTTATGTCAAAGAGTTGTAAAGGTAACGACGTGATTTGGATAACTAGTTCGGTTTAAAAGAGAACTCTAACACGTGGCGTGGATTGTGACAATGCATTGTGGACAAACCGCAAAGAAATTGACATATTATCCTGCAGCGTTTGGTAAATCGATTGACATATTGCTGATCCGACTTTCATCATATGATAACTTTCATTTCATGTGTATATGCGATGCCTAAGGTATACCTCATGTGTTTTGCCTTTAGTTTTGTTATGCTCTTAAATTTAAGCTATGCTTTTATTGTTATAGCTCTTAGCCAATAATGTAGTTCATATAATGATAAAAATGTGGACCAAAAGAATGTGTGACTTTTGCATAAGGAGGGGTCATTGTTAGATATGAAAGGAGTTGTGACTACACTTCATATGTAGTCACTCAATTGTACTTTATGATATGTGTTGGTGTTAGTCTTTTCATAAGCATTTATCAATGTTTGTTAGGTATATTTCATTACCTCAATGATTAGGGGGAGGGGGCACATCGCACGTCTTTAAGGTACACTAGCCTAAACTCACAAAAACACTGACAACACTCCTTTCAACTACCATAGAACCATGGGATCCATCACTTTTACTCCCCCCAACCAATATTTTATACACATGCTTCTCCTTTCGTCGGGTTACTATACCCGTAAACTCCATCCGCCCAAGGTACTCTATGGGGTGGCAGTGGTGTATCCGCTTAGGTAACGTTACTACCCTAGACCCCTTACCCAAAGGGCGCCCCCTCCACCCTTATCCATAAGTATTATTTGTATTTGTTAGGATTGCTTTATAATTCTGGAATGATGATAACTTTAAGTCTATAAAGATCTCAATCCTGAAAATCTTTTCTGTAAAGATAAAACAATAAAAAATACATAAGCACACATGAGGTATGTTAGGCAAGTTTGAGATGTGATTATATGACTTAAGATGCAGCAGGTGGTAAGATCATAGGATGCTTTTGAGTATATTTTGAAAACCGGACGCTGGTCAGACTGATTGAACCGTTTTATAAAACAAGACCCCCCCCCCCCCCCCCCCCCCTTCCTACACACACAATAGTGATGGCTCAAACTTATATATCAACTGAGTTGGTACTTCCATCAGAATCTCATCAGAATCTTATAGATGTGAATTGACATGATTATATCAAGGCTTTGCATATAAGTTGATAAGAAGTGATTGAAAAATAAGAATGTAAACTTACAACAGTTTGATAATTTTTGACACACACACACATATATATATATGCATAACAAAAAAAAATCAGGGGAAACGAATGGTCGTTTTATCTGTTGAAATCTGTCAAATGAATCAACAAACAAACTGATCTTTGTTATACAATTACAACATTCATTGCTCGATAATCTTTTGAATGGACGAGGTTAAATCAACTTAGAACAAGGCTCTTGCCAAGAATAATATCATCTGTGCTGAAATCGGCTGCTTTTCTAAATGTGCCACGACCAAAATCCAGATTATACGAGTCTGTCAAACCTTCAACCAACCCATATTCAGGTACGATTCCAAGTTCCTCTTTTGCTTTCTCCACAGATGCAAAGAAATGCTGCAACACACAGTTTTCACAAAACAGGTATTACATTTGGTGTAGGCCAAAACAGGTTGGTCCTAAAAATAATCAAGACTTGCCAATGATTGGGTTCAAAACATCATTTATGGATTTACCTGGTCCCGGAACGGAAAGGCTTTCTTTTTCCCAAAATCAAATTCCTTTGGATTATAATGAATGAGTTCAGGCTCAGGGAATCCACCAGCCTACAAGGGGTAAATTGTAACTTCATGTTATAAAATCTTAAATTGTAAATTTATGTTATTAGCGGAGTAAAGTTGAATAACCTTAGCACAAGCTCTTGCTAATCCATCAAAGGTAACATATCTATCGCCTGATATGTTGTAAACTTGCTTGCTTGCTTTCGCATTCCCCAAAACTTTGATAAAAGCTGTTGCCAAATCCTGCATTTGGTCAATGTTGACCCGTAAGATCGTTTTGAGTTTTGTAGGCAAAAAAAAAAAAAAAAACTTCATAATCGGTTCTTGAAAATCTTGTGGACCTAAATCAATACAATCAAATAGTTTGTATTTTTTTAGTGTTAATGGGAGAATACGGAAATTTACTAACCTTTACATGACCAAGTTGGGTTACTTGCAAACCCGAATTGGGAATTGGGATGGGTCGGCCCGCTTTCAACCTATGGAAAAACCATTCTTCAACAGGGTTGTAGTTTAACGGCCCATAAATGTAAACGGGCCTTATAGAAGTGTAGTTAACACCCTTTGACTCTAATAACGCTTCTGTCTCGAGCTTTCCCTTGTGTCTGCTTTTTGGATCAACTGCATCCACCTATATCAAATTTGAAACAAAAGTATATATCTGTGATAACGATGAGGACTAGAGGTGGGAACATAGACGGGTGGGGGATGGAACATGTCAAAACGGGTCGAGTCATTCCACAGACACTTTCTGTCATTTTCTTTTATTATTCCATAAATAGTTAATGTGTTAAATGTGCTTAAAAGAAAATAAAAATTGTCACAGTTATAGTTATTTTTGAAATAGAACAATCTGCAAGGTTTTCTGCGCTGTAAATACACTTTGGTTGACCTTTAACCTATTTGACTTGATTGACCTGTTCTAATATCAAAGCATAGAAAATGTTAATAGACGGACCTCACGATGGGGTAAAAGGTCAGATTTAAGGTAAACACCGGCCGAAGAGCAATATATGTACCTGTAATTTAGTTAAAAAGTAAGATATATACACAAAAGTAACTTCTCAGTATCATCATATGATTCTTATGTAATTTTAAAGTTTAGATAACTTACTGTTCTAGATTCGGCAATGCATCTAATATAGGCTCCACCTCTTCCGCCTCACGCCCTTGAAAAACAAAGCATCTTCATAAATCATGATAATTACGTATTGTATCAAACATGTGCTATGAAAGACTTTTATGAATTTTACACACCATTTATATCATAGACGACGTCAAAGCCTTCAGCAGCAAGACTCGTTCTCACAAAATCATAGTCCTTCCTATCACCTTTCAAGTGCAGTATCTACAACATGAAACACATCATAGTTATTTAAGAAAAAGTCATCAACATACAACATTAAACTTTATATCACATATTTGATATTAAATTATAAGATGATTTATTTATATTATGTAATTGTTAAGAAACCTTGGATTTGAAAGCATTGTAAGCGTCATCTGCTTCACCGGGCAAAGGTTGTGTGACAGGCGCTTTTCCTCTAGTGAACAAAGTTACCTGCACAAGATGAAACGACAATCCAAAGTTTACGAACGATTTCTAGGACATTATAATCTGGGAAGTTGCAAGATTAATCATGTTAAACTTAACCTGATGGCCCTCTTCAACAAGTAGTCGGGAAAGAAAGATTCCAATGAAACGTGTGCCTCCCATTACAAGAATTTTCTTGGAGCTTGATGCCATCACATTCAAAGCTCCTTTCGGTTGACATACTTTCCTCTTATACTGCAGCATACATAACATTTCAGTTATTTTGACTTTTTAAGTCAAACCTGGTCCTTTAAACTCTAACAAGGTATCATCAATATATTTTTCTATCATAGTTATCAAAGGCGCTAGGCGCACTCAAGGCGCAGAGGCCTCACCTTGGGCCTAGGCGCAAGAGGCGATGGCTTTTAACAAATATGGTTTCTATTAAGTGTATTTAGGGGCTGTTTGGATTTACTTTTTGGAAGTGATTATATGGTTACTGAGACTTCAAGGCATCCAAACACCTTTCTACATCTAATTCTAATAATTCATTAATTCGTAATTCGAAATCGCATCATCACTCTCAAAACACACACATACACACATGCCCTTGTCATAAACCTTAATGTCATCATCAAGATTTTAACCGATCAATTTAAAAATCATAAATGAATAGAAACATGCCCTTAATTCCCAATTGACCACTTCCCTTGTGTGTTGACAAAAAGTTTTAATTTTTATAGTGTAAGATTGACCTTGAATATGAAACAAAGTTGACACAAACATTCTTGTAATCAATAATAATAATAATTCATAATAAAAGATTGATCTTGATTTAAAGATTAAGTAATTCAAAAAAAAAAAGAGTACCTGAATGGAGGTGATGAATTTGGTGCCACAAAAGGTGGAATGAGAAGAGGGAAGGAGAGAAAGAGAAGGGTATTGTTTGAAATTGTGCTGCACTGCTGCAACACTACTACCAGCCATTGATGCTGAAGATAATAATAATGCAGTTGAAGATGAAGATGAGTGAAGGGTGTGTTTAATGATGAAGATGGTGTGGAAACCATATCTTGTTTGTGAGGGGAAGAAAAATAACAAGTGACCCCACTTTTCATCCTTCGGTTATGTCCATGAACTACACTCTCAACCATATCTTTCTTCTTCCGGTTGGCCTTTTTATTTGCTACAAAACAAACCACTAACTTCCAAACATTTTTAGACCATCTCCGGCGTCAGTTGCGAAGCTTGTTAATCGAATCGGCAGGGATCAGACTCATCTTTTTCTGATCGGTAAGGGCCGGACTTAATTCACATAAAAATTACCTACGAAAATCATAAAATTCCACCCCTGTCCAATGCTACGTGGGTCCTTAGGTTGCCTTAGCTTCCACGCCATCTACGACATAATATCCTTACAAATCATTAAAAACTCTTATTTTATCTCCAACCTAACATATATCCTTAGGGGCTGTTTGGATGATTAAGTGTTGAATCATTAAAAGGGCTGAATGGTTAAGAGGTCTGAATGGTTAAGTGTTGAATCATTAAGTTGAACCTCTTAATTGTTAGTTTTCTTGTTCCACATTGGTAGGAGAGCCTCATTAAGGTTCAGCCTAGTTCAATACTTAATGGTTCAATGCTTAATGGTTCAGCAACATTCCAAGTCTTAATGGTTCAGCCTTAACCATTTCATTCAGAAGCTGAAACAAACGTACTGAATGTTGAATCATTCAGTGTTGGATGGTTCTAAGTTTCATTAAGAGGCTTAACAAACAACCCCTTACTCTTCTTAATTTCTATCTCATCAGTACCCACCACACGCAATATTTAAATAAAACATTTTCTTCTTTTACCTTAGGCCCACTCATTCGCAAAAACAAATAAAAACAAAGCCTTTCCGTAAGGGCTTAGTTGCTAAAGGCCCTTAAGGACAAAATTTTACAATGGTAGGGACATGTAAAGGTTCTCAAGAGCATCCCTTCGAAAGATGCATTAGAGATGGTCTTATAAGCGATGGCTCTATGGTAAAGTGGTGTATTCTTCGATAAAGTGGTCGTAGGTTTAATTCTTACAAATGATAGATGTGGTGATTTTAGCCGCTAAAAACGATATGAAACTAATTAAAGTTATTTATAATAAGTAAAACATGTTTGTTATTATTTTAGATATGTAAATATGTTTTTAGTCATAAGTTATATAAGAACAACCTTACCTAGTAAATTCACAATTAGCAAAGTTAAGAGTAGGGTCTGGGGAGGGTGAGATGTAGGCAAACCTTATCCCTATACTCACGGATAGAGAGGCTGTTTCCAGAGAGACCCTCGGTTCGACAACACATAATCGACAAGCAAACAACACTAAAAAGTAATAAAGAGCTACTGAATTTAGAGAAACATTGAAAGCGTCACGTAGTAAAACGAAGGTATATATGCCATCAAAAGACAACATACCCCATAAACACCCAAATACAAGTCATCCTTACAGACCTCCTACCAGTGTAAGAAAAATTCTAAGCTCCTATAATCACGCTATGATACAACCAAACCCTCCCCAACAATCCGTAACCTTAATCTTGTGCCTCCATAAATCTTTATCCTCGACCATGTCCTCAGAGAGGTGCATCTCTACTAAATCCTGTCTAATCCGCTCATCCCAAGTCAATTTTGGTATTCCTCTACACCTCTTTCCCTCTACAGTGAGGGTATTCACTACTCTAACCGGGGCCGTCATTTGCCTCCTCTTCACATGCCCATACCATCTTAATCTTCCCTCCTTTATCTTGTCTGATATACTAGCTACCTCTAACCTTTCCCTAATAACCTCATTTCTTATTTGGTCTACTCTAGTGTGCCCGCACATCCAGCTTAGCATCCTCATTTCCACTACCTCCATCTTGCGAGCTTGTGTCTTTTTGATGGCCCAACAATCTGGCCCATATAACATAGCAGGTCTCACTGCAACCCTATAGAATTTTCCCTTTAATTTAGTTAGGAACCTTTTGTCACATAAAACCCCACTGGCGGTCCTCCACCCACCCTAACCAGCTTGTATGCAATGGGTGACATCACTATCTAGCTCCGCATCCATCTGAACAAATGATCCTAAGTACTTGAAATTAGTTGCCTGCGAGATAACTTGACCTTCAATCGTAAGTTGAGTATTTTCACCGATGCTTTCACCACTGAAATCACAATACATGTACTCAGTCTTAGAACGGCTAATCCTAAAACCCTTGTCATCTAAAGCTGCATGCTAACCCTCTAGCTTTTCATTCAGACTATGTTTGGCCTCTGTAACTAACACAATATCATCTGCAAAAAGCATGCACCATGACACTGTCTCCTGAATCGACTTAGACAACTCATCCAAAACAACTGCAAAAAAACATTTCTTTTGTTTGTAAGAGAAAAGCCGCTTATTCCATGAATTAGGAGCGCAGTGGAGTCATGAACAGACTCAACGCAGATCCTTGGTGGAGTCCTACCCCCACGGAGAAGGAATCGGTATCTCCTATAGGCGCGCAAACACTAGTTTCGGTCCTTCCATACATATCCTTAATTAAGTTTATATACCTCTCAAGGACCCCTCTACTCTCCAGACTGTCCTAAGTACGTTTACGTGGCACACTGTCATATGCCTTTTCAAGATCTATAAAGACCATATGAATATCTTGCTTTTTCTCCCTATACTTTTTTATCAACCTCCTTAGAATGTGTATTATAGTTTTTAGTTTCATACCTTTCCTATTCTTTTTCGTGTCCCTCTTATTTCACCAATACATTAACTTTCATTTATTATTAAATAGTACAATAATAAATAAAAATGATGAACAAAAAGAAAAATAAATAAAAATAGCTTGAAATTTTTAAATGAATAGACCCTGTGGAAGGGAGATCAACCCTGCGACCAGCGGATCTGCTTGTCTTTGATTGGGAGAGGGGGAAACATGCTTGTGTGGACCTCACAGGGGTGCCTCCTTTGGTTAGGTTAAGGGAAACAGGGTTTGTAGCAGGGCAAGCATCGAGAAAGGCGGAATCGAAGAAAGTAGAGAAGCATGCTAAAGCTTGTGCAGAGAACCAACATGTCTTTATCCCCTTGGCCTTTGATACCTTTGGCTCCCTAGCGCTAGAAGCTATTCGTTTCTTGACCAGGGTCCAACGGGTCGTCCACATCAATAGTTCATCTCCAGGGGGCAAAGATTTATCTTTAGTAGACTAGGGTTCGCAATTCAGAAATGGGTGACAGCGCAGCTTGTTGCCCGTCTACCTTATATTGTGATGTAACTTTCGTATTTCGTTTTAATAAAATATCTTTAATTAAAAAAAAATGAATAGAGACCATTTATGATGTTATGTAAAAGACAGGGACCATTTATGCCTACATCAAAAAGCCTAGTGACTGATCTCTATGACTGTTCCTATATCTTTTTTAGGGTTTAACAGCAAGCAAAATAGCAGGGTTTAATTGGGTTCACCTTTCTCTCCTCACCATTTCTAAATCATCACTCAAAACTCCCTTAATATTATTATTATTATTATTATTATTATGTGGGCGATTCGAAGAACTTCCTCAATTGCTCTCAGGTAATTGCTTTCCATGTTTCCTTGCAAATACATACTCATATTTCTTGTTAATATTTCCCAAATTTGTACATTTTAAAAGGGTAAACTTTTATTTGACTGTTTAGTGTTTAGAATGATAGATCTTGTGAATCAAGCAGTTTACTTTAATGGGTTTATGGGTTTTTGTTGGATACACAATCTTTTGTATGAATTGGAACAACAGGGGATGAGATTGTATGTAAGATTGGTCCGTACAGTTCTTGATGGCTAGATATAAAAAGCTTGAAAATTTTGTGTACATCTTTTTTAATGTTTGATGGGTTGGCAGTGTTTTCTTGAAATGTTTAGTGTCCATATTAGTTGAGTGGTTACAAACTGGAGATGTATCAGTTGGGCTTCAGAAACCAGTTTAGACGCCTTCTGTTCAATGATGCCTATAATCGGCAAAACACTATATGAAATGGGAAATGATAAAACTTGTTCACTGGTTTTCCGCCTTTAATTTCTTTCAAGGTCACTTGCTCGACTGCGTTTTACGTGATCCTGTTGGCTAATGGTGTATTGGTGGGGTCCTGTGACTTTTCTGGCAACGGGTTCTCACAGTCTGGTGTATAAATATCATATGATTGGAGAGTTAATTTTGTTAAATGGGATGTTCATGCTACAATGTTCTTTGTTTTAGCACAATTCTTTAGGAAAAACGAAGATGCAAGTTGCATCAAATATATGACCTTATGAGTATGGGAATTTCATGAAAATATAATGTATATATGTGTGGCCCTCAGGGGGGGCGTAGCCTCTCTATTCCCGCGGGGTAGAGGTAAGGCTGTCTACATCTTACCCTCCTCAGACCCTACCTTAGCTTTGCTATTGGTGGGATTAACTGAGTATGATGATTGATAATAATGATGAGTATGGGAATCTTAGGGTTTTGGATAAATTTTACAAAGTGAAAAGAGGATATTCTAATAAGTTGTTGAATGAAATTAATGAGATGAATGTTCTGGAATTGCTTACTGTTTGATGATATCAACATGCATGTTTTCATTTTAAGCTTTATGCTTGATGAATGATGGCTAAGAATGATGATAGGCTTGAGTGCTTGTTGTTATTCTATAAATTTATTAGTTATTGTTTGTTTAATGAACTAAAATAGAACATGATTTGTTCTTTTTGATTTTTCCTTGTTTACGCATCTCAACTTTCATTCATGTTTTTTAAATAATCCAGGTCACGAACGTTTTCTGCAGTTACCTTTCGTGCTTCTTATACTGAACACAAAATCTTAAGTTCTGGTCATGTGGACGAAACTCAAATCCCTGAGCCTTCATGTGGGACCCGGATATTAAATGGATATTTTTCCTATCCACATTTCCAACCCACTTTAAATCATCACTATTCTTCACTGGCTGGCACAAAAAGCAGTGGAGAAGAAGATGATAACTTGGTGGACGGGTTTTCTGAGCTGGAAGATCCTACCGCAGACGAAGTTCAAGAAGATGAAAGTGACAACGTTATTGTTTCAGAACCCGAGCTTTCTGAAGACGAGGATAATGAGATCAATGTACCTGAAAAAACTCGTAAACCAAAACGTGCTTTTTCGGTGTTGTTCAAGGTTATAATGGATTCACCTGCGGGTCCTGCTCAAAAGGCATTGGATAAGTGGCTTTTTGAAAAAGGAGAAACTATAAGCAGATCAGATGTATCTGTAGCTATGCTTGAACTCAGGAACCGTAGGATGTTTAACAAAGCTTTGCAGGTTCTTTAAATCATTACATTTTTCTTTTTTATACCTCCGTCTTTTCGCCTTTTGGAAGTAAGTTTATTGTTGATGACATATAGGGAAGTATTTCATTTAACTTTTAAAATTCATGTATTCTTTTCTTCGCGCAGATGTTAGAATGGCTGGAGTCACGAAGACAGTTAGAATATACCGAAAAAGATTATTCTTCTCGTGTTGATTTAATTGCAAAAACACGTGGTCTTAATGCTGCAGAAATGTACATTGAAAAGATTCCCGAGTTATTTAAAACCGAGATGGTGTACCGAACTCTTTTAGCTAATTGTGTTCAATCCGTTAATGCAACAAAAGCTGAAAAAGTTTTCAACAAAATGAAGGAGTTGAAATTCCCCATAACCGCCTTTGCTTGCAACCAGTTACTCCTTATATACAGGAAAACCAACAGGAAAAAGATACCCGAGGTGTTGTTATTAATGGAAAAAGAAAATGTGAAACCGACACCTCTTACTTATAGAGTTTTAATTGACATCAAAGGTCAGAGTAACGACATAAATGGAATGGAGCAAATTGTTGAGACGATGAAGGCAGAAGACATGGAACCCGATATCAAGATACAGGTGACAGTTTTTTTTTAGATGATAAAATGTTAAATTTCATATGTATCATTCTAAAAGGTCAAAATTTCGTTTATATCCTTTTAAATTTCGTAACATCATATATATCGTCTCAAAAACACAAATATCAGTTTTACCTATATTGTAATAAATATAATAATATCGGTTGCATACGTTGAATCATCTCAAGAGATATTGTTCTCTTTGTTTATCCATGTTTCATATTTTTTATTTTATTTACTACGAAATATGTAAATACGATATAATATGAAATTAGAAGGTTACGCGGTTACATAAATGCCATATGTGTGGTATATGTGATATGCAGTTTGGTTCTTATTTGATGCATAAATCTGATCAACTTATTTATTTTTTTATTATTTTTTACAACAGGCTGTTTTAGCTAGGAACTATATATTTGCGGGCCTCAAAGAAAAAGCAAAAGTTATTCTGCAAGAAATTGAAGGAAATGACCTTAAAGATAAGCGTTGGGCATGTTCGGTATTACTCCCACTTTATGCAGCACTTGGAAGTGTCGCTGACGTCATCCGAGTGTGGGATGTATGCAAGTCAAACCCTCAATTTGATGAGTGCATGCAAGCTATTGATGCTTATGGGAAACTAAATAAAGTAGAAGACGCTGAAGCGGTGTTTGATCAAGTGCCAGTAAAATTTAAAAGATCATCTAAACTTTATGCTAAAATGCTAAAAGTTTATGCAAACAACAAAATGTTATCAAAGGGAAAGAATCTAGTGAAACAAATGGCGGAAAGTGGTTGTCAAATCGGGCCGTTGACTTGGGACTCTTTGGTCAAACTGCATATTGAAGGTGGCGAGATTGAAAAAGCTGATTCGATTTTGCGCAGGGCTTCAGAACAAAACCGTATAAAACCCTTTTTTGAGACTTATTTGTTGATTATGGATCAGTACGCAAAAAAAGGAGACATACATAATGCTGAAAAGATGTTTCATAGGATGAGACAAGACGGTTATGTGTCAAGGATGAAACAGTATCACTGTCTTCTACGAGCATATATAAATGCTAAAACTCCTGCTTATGGGTTCAGAGAACGGTTGAAAGCTGATAATATCTTCCCAAATAAAGCGTTGGCGGAACAGTTGGATCAAGTTGATGCTTTCAAGAGGACTGCAGTTTCTGATTTGTTGGATTGAGTAAGATTAGAAGATGGTAATTGGAGTACTTTAAGGGTGTTAAATGGGTCTTTTTGTTGACTTTATAATGTAAAAGAGGTTTATTGGTAGATTTGGTTTTTGAAGTATACTTTTGCAGAATGGTTAATTGTCTTGTTGAGTTGTTGCTTTATTAGACCGTCCGTGTGGCTTCTGCAGCTCTCTTTTCAGTTTCTATAATGGAGAGGGTGGTTGTTTAGTAGACTTGGTGAGGTTACATATTGAAAATAAGATGCTCCAACAATTACAAAAAGTTCTAACACTTAGTTTTTAGAAAGCTTTATTAAAGTCTAAATCTTTGTGTTATTATTATTATTTGCATTTGCATAAAAAATTAGATGTTAAAATTATTAAAGTCTAAATCTTTGTGTTATTATTATTATTTGCATAAAAAATTAGATGTTAAAATGTTGAATTTTTTTGACAATAACTATGCAAACCCTTTTATATTTTACGCACGTATACGAATTTATAATACACATTTTTACAAACCCCGTCCCGGCGTCCCCGCAACGTGGGGATACACCCTAGTATGCTTAATGGTTATTGCATTGATGAGCTTTTGGTTTATTAATAAAAAAGGGTATCAAAGGTTTAAATTTAAACTAAGTAACTTGTCTTTTCTTCATGCATTTTTTTTTTTGGTGTGGATTCAAGTTCTTCACCATTAATTGGTACCAGTTTACCAGAGCCGTAAAGTTCTAGGACTTGTAGAGAAGTAATGAAGTCCAAGTCATTATTAGTTTTAAAGTGATTCAACACAACTTCAATACTTGATCAATCGACCATGGTTATCTCGCCAAATATAAGAATGAAGTAACTGGTGTAGGTTGTTCTTTTGGCAGAAGATATTCGATCGGATTTGCCGGTAGGCGGGGTGAAGAAGATTTGTCAAAGTAACCGACTTTGAACCTTGTGGTGTGACTTGTGTCTAGCAAAGGAAGAAGAAAATGGTAGAAGTGGCAAACTTGTTTATTTCTTTGATCGGTGGTCAAGTATAGGTTGTTCTTATGACACGGGAAGAGGGAGATCAATAAGTGGTTGTGGAAGTTCAAGTCGAGATGATCTAGGAGGTGGCCAAGGAAAGTGTCATGGGGCCGGGGGGGGGGGGGGGGGGGGTCAAGATGGTGTACGGGTCCAACGAGATTTTATCACTTAATTATTTGATTATCTTTTTAATATAACCCAAGCCAATTCAGATCAGGAAAAACCCTTATGTAGTGATAACCAAGCAATTCTTAAAATATTTTTGCTCCATGCAAAAACATTTATAGGTCCGTCACTGTCTAACTCATAAACCCTTCAAACTAATAAATAGGTTGGATACATTTTTATACATGTTTAAGTTGAGGATTTTCAAATCCTTAAAGATTTGGTTTTACTCTGTAATTTGCCATTAAAAAACAATTACTAGTCTAGTATCTAGTATATTTGAAATCCAATATGATATATGAAAGCAAAAGTGAATTTAAAGTTCATATATTTAAAAGAACATTATCAAGAAACCTAAACAAAGATTCCAAAGTATGTATGTATGTTAAATGTAATGTATAATTTTTTGTTTGAATTCAAATGAAATACAGCTTAGATGTGAAGGATCCCATCCATCCATCCATCCCACGTGTAAAACTTGAAGAAACAAAACAAAACAAATCACAGTCTGAGGTTGCTAACATACGCACCCCAATCCTTTGAGCTTCTTCACTGCCATAAATGCAGTAACTTAACCTACCCAATTCTCCATTATTGGTCCCTTTTTTCTTGTCTTATTATTACTCTCCTCATAATGCAGACACTAGAATAATAATCATAATAAAACAATCCATCCATCATTACCTTCATTTTACTCCTACATTTCATCCTCTTGTTTGCATTTTTTTACCCTTTATTTTGCTCCAAAAAAAACCCTAACTTTTCTGGGATTTTACAGGTTTTAGTTGGTTCTTGAATAGATGTAGGTTTGCTCTCAAAGACCCATAATTTTGTTTTGTTTTGTTTGGTTTGATTGAGTAACCAACCAACCAACCATGTTTGCTTTTTCAAGGAAAGGAAAGAAGCTTGGAAGGTTAGTGCTTTCTTTCTTTCTTTCTTGTTTAATTATTATTATTATGTGTATTTGTATACAAGATTGTATTTTGATTTATCTTTATGTAATGGGTATGTGTATATAATGATTATTTATAGAATTACAACACAAAAGGGTGTTACTTGAATCTTTAATCTTGAATCTTGAATCTTGACTAGAAAGTGTTTTACTTTGTGATCTTGTGATGAATTTCATCAACACCTATAAAAAACTGAAGTTTCATTTTTTTTTTTTGTAATTTGTGGTTATTTGGATTTGTTTTGTGATGTAGAATAAAAGTTCAGCTTCCAGACTCGGGTCAGGGCACGCGTAGTCCTATTCGGCACCCCAAGCGCGTAACTAATTCAAATGTAAGAACTAACAAATTGATCTTGCACTATTTTGTGCTAAGATTAGATGTACACATTGTTGTTTTAAAGTATCATAAACTGAAGATTTCTTTTGTTTTATGTTTATTTTCGGGTGTAAATGTAACAGGGTGATAATGCTACAACTGCAATCAGTGATTCTGATGATTATAACCGTTGTGCGTCCACTGCACCCGAGCTAGACAATTCGACTTCTGGAAATGGTGAAGGATGGAAAAAGATTTCAACTAGTGGAGATAAACCTACACCTCGATTCAATGTAACACATCCTATACTATTGGATTGCAGTTTAGAGGTGGGAAAATGGGCGGGTTGGCTAACGAGTCAAAAAGGGTATCTTTGTGTATGTGTTGAACTGGGTCGGGTCGGGTCAGATTGGGTTGTCTCGGAGCGCTTTTATCCGGAAATGTTTGAGTTTTAGGTAATATTTTTTTATTCTACCTATTAGAGATGAAGCACAACCTGAATTGCCAATTTATAAGTAAACGGGTTGAGACGGCCACCTCTAAGTTTAATACACAAACATAATAAAAAGCGTTTAACATTTGTTCTTGAATAGCATGCAGCAGCTGTAATTGGAAAGAAAATGATTGTTGTTGGTGGTGAATCCGGAAACGGGCTATTAGAAGATGTGCAAGTACAAAAAAAAATATCATTTTTCTTTTACTTTTGTTTGTAAATTACAAGAATCATATTTTTACTAAGTGTGTGTATATTTCAGGTTCTCAATTTGGAGAACTTTTCATGGACCACAACTTCGTCAAGATTATACCTTTCACCTTCAAGTCTTCAGTTAAAGATTCCGGCATGCAAGGGTCACTGTTTGGTACTGTTAGTTGTTACCTTTGTTTACTGATGAATTGAACATTCAAAAGTCAAAACTAATCTTATTATGCAAAGTTTAATATCTTTTTTTCGTTTATATTAGGTGCCTTGGGGGAAAAAGGTGCTTCTAATTGGAGGGCGAACAACCTCACCGAGTGACCGAGTATCAGGTAAGATCACCAATTGTTTAGTTTTGAATGCTTGGAAATTTATAAATCTTTTTTTCTAAAGATAAAAAAGTCTTAAAAAACTTGGTTTTGGCAGTGTGGGCATTTGATGTAGAAACAGAGTGTTGGTCACTTATGGAAGCAAAAGGAGATATCCCGGTATTTGTTCATTCATATTTTCCACAGGTGGTAGAGCAGGCAGGTTGGGTAACGGGTGAAAAGGGGTTGGTTCGAGTTTTAAAACTAATAAAGTTGTTAGATATGTTTAACAATTAATTGTGATACTATACTTCTTTCAACCTGTTTGACCCACTTTACCGATTAAACACTCTTTTATCTTTTTAATTAAGCCGACCCGTAAGAGATGAAACTTAACCCATATTGGACCTAGTTTTTAGAAAGTGAGTCGAAGTTGCCGTTAAATATTTTCTATTTTGAAACTGTTTCAAGGAATATTTCTTGGCCTGTTTGATTATCTTGAGAGATTTAATCATATGCAAAAATAAGCGAAAGTTCTTAGCTCTTTTTTTACATTCTCCTTATTTCTGGTATTTTAAGCTAGAGACAGATGTTTACTGACCAAAGTTCTTGTCACTACAGATTGCACGCAGTGGTCACACTGTTGTCCGGGCAGGTTCTTCTTTAATATTATTTGGAGGTGAAGATATTAAGAGAAGAAAATTAAATGATCTACATATGTTTGATCTTAAATCACTCACATGGCTTCCTCTTCATTGCGAGTAAGTAGTTTTAATAATAATTACTATTAATATATGTTCACTGCTTTTGATTCTTGAAAGTTGAAATACGGCATTTGTTTATTGTGGAATCCCTTGGACCAGCTCTTGCATAAACCTTTTATTCCCATGTCCCTGATCGGCTATCCGTCTCTGTATTTGTTTACAAATATGTTATTTTGGTCATTTTGTTTATTAGTTCCATAAGCTAACGCCTATCAGACTTAGCTAAATATTCAAAGATGTGATTAATAAATTATTACGGCTTGTTAAACTACACGAGCACATGCAGACACCGTTTTCTACCATAATACCATCCATATTATTACATCTTATTATAATTATTCACATTTCAGACACATACAATCATTCCTTTAATTGAATGATTTGTTGCTACACTAGAAGCAATGCAGGGTAAATTCTTAAGGTTTGCTTAAGCGTCCTGCTGAAATTTTTAAACGAATTTCGGACATGCTATGAACAGACCCTTGTTTTTTTATAATGTTGCTAGGGGAGCGGGTCCTTGCGCAAGATGTAACCATGTGGCCGCTCTTTATGATGATAAATTGCTTCTAGTATTTGGAGGAACTTCAAAGTCAAAATCTTTGAATGATTTGTACTCCCTTGACTTTGAGACGGTCAGCATAAATATCATTTTTTTTAACTAACTACCCACTGTGAATCTTAAAGATCACTTCTCTCATATAACTTAACGCATTTCTGGTTCCAGATGATGTGGTCAAGAATTAAAATACGGGGTTTCCATCCCTCGCCTCGAGCTGGTTGTTGTGGGGTATTGTCTGGGACAAAATGGTACATTGCAGGCGGTGGTAGCAGAAAAAAACGTATGTCTCCTTAGCCAAAATTAGTAAAACGGTTGCTTTTTAAGTTTTTTTTATTTTTTATTTCTTGTCCAAACTCCAAACTATGAAAAGTCAACGAAAAAGTATGAGACATCATTTTTAACAAATATGTCCTTTTTTATTAATCTCGTTGAGTTTTAGAGTTCAAGGACTTTATCATGCAAAAATAAAGTCCAGGGAGTTACATGTGTAGTAGCGGAAGTACCTACATTTTTTTTTTAAAAAAAAAGCCCTTTTCTTGTCTAACACACCTTTAAGTGAAGATAATAATCATGAGTTACTCATATTAGTTTTAGAACAAAACATCAACTTATAGAATCCCTAACTTTAAGATAAAAAATAAATTCATGAGCTTTTGTGTACTATGTTTCTTAATATACTTTTTTTATTATTATCTATAATAGGGCATGCGGAGGTATTAGTTTTTGATATTTTAAAACAAGAGTGGTCTATTGTTCACACATCATCTCAACAATCTATCACAACCAACAAGGTAATGCTTTTTAATTTTAACTTTTAAGATTTGTGATTTACCTTTTGTTTGCAATTTCACGGAATGATATTCCTTTTTACAGGGCTTTAGCCTCGTGCTTCACCAAAAGAAGGAAACAGATTATTTGGTTGCGTTTGGAGGTCTAAAGAAGGAGCCATCAGACCAGGTATGATGAATCAACCATTATATATTTATATGTATGTAGCCTTCTCTAGCAACGTAAAATGATGATGTGGCACAATACCACATCATCAAAGAATTGATGCCACATAAGGTTACTCAATTCTATTTCTACACACCAACCAAACAATTAAAAGATTTTTCATATCTTGATGGCCCGTTTCTTGTTTAATTTCTGTATTATTAATTCTCTTACAGGTTGAAGTGTTAGTGATGGAAAAGAATGAATCATCTATGAGTCGGAGAATGACATTGCCATCTGAAAAACGCTCTTCATCTATGGGACCCACAGTTGGTTCAGTTGGCAGCTTTGGAAGGCAAAATTTAGCATCGGTAATTGAACATCATGGTTCGGGTAGGAAATCGTTGTCTGAATCTTTGTTAGTGGATTCAAATCTTGGTAATGTTTCACTAAGGAAAGAACAAGTTGATGATGATGCAGCAATGAAACTAGCAAGAAGTTTAGAAGATGAACGATCCTCATTGGTAATCCTGCTTTTTTCTGTTTTTTATTTTTTCATGCGGTTTCAATATAAAACATGAATTATTTAATATATTTAATATATTTCAGCCGATGGAACAAACAAGAAAACCATCAGCTGAAGAAACTTCTTCCATGATGGAACCTGAAAACACAGAAAAAGACGAAAAAGAAAGAAATGACGATAACATCTCATTCCAAGAAACCGACGGGAAATCAGGGTTTTTTACGGGTTCTTCAAGTATATACAAGTTATATGAAATCAAAATGGCGGCTTTAATACAAAAAAATGGGATTCTTGAAGGACAATTAGCAGCTGCATTGGCGGGCCGGGAAGCTGCAGAAAAAAATCTTTCTTCTGCTATAAAAAGCCGACAAGAAGTCGAAAAACGATTAAATGACACTTTGAAAGACATGGAGTTGATGAAAGAGAAATTAGTGTTGGTAGAAATGGCACAAGAAGAAGCAAATAGTTTGTCAAATATTGTACATTCTGATCATGTGAGGCTTGAGCATGATGTTGCTTTTTTAAAGGCTGTTTTGGATGATACACAAAAGGTATTTTTATAATGCATGATGTTTCAAATATCTTTCATTTTCTGGCCCGTTGATCCGTTCGTTCCCTTACCAAACCGAATCATTCTCCTCATATGTAACATGTGTTTCACAGGTTGACGGTGTTCGTAACTTCATACTAAACCTGTGTTAGTAATTACTAATTAGACTTAATATATATTTGTGTGCAGGAGTTGCATTCAACCAGAGGAGTCCTCTCAGGGGAAAGAGCAAGAGCGTTTCAGCTACAGGTACGCTTCTGATCATTCCAATAGATAGTAAAAATAACAAAAAAAAAAAGTAAAAAAAAAAAAAAAAAAACATTTTACAAAAGTAAATATTAAAGGCTACATGTTATATGTTTTCTATGCTTTTTTAGTGTTATGAGATTTTGTTTTAAAGATGCATGAAAACGCGATATATGATTGGTTTTGGTATGAACATATGCAGGTTGAAGTTTTCCATTTGAAGCAAAGATTGCAGTCAATGGAGAATAGAACACAAACACCTAGAAAACCATTTCATGGATGACTTGATTAGTAGCATGGTTTTGTAAGATGTTGATATCAATGATGTAAATCTCCACTTGTAATTGGTCCAAATATCAAATTTGAAGGTAGAATTTATGTTATGTATTGTGTGTGTGCATATTGTGCGAGTTACACGCGATAATGTTATTTTTGTTGGATGACGAAATGTCGAAACCTAATGATATGATTGTTTGGTACTTGACAAGTACAATTACTAAAGTTGTTTGTTTTGACACTCATTGTCTCCTTTTAAAGTTATACCATACCAAACTACTAATTAGAGACAACAATGGGATGGTAATAGTTTATACTCGATTGTAAAATCATGCCGCAGGACTGAAAGGTCGCTGATTAGTTATTACTTGTGGCATATTCGACTAAACTTTCTTCATATATTTCCCAACATAACTTGTTCTCTACATGTCGACAATCAGAAACATGGGTTTTAGTTCTCTTGTGTTTCCTAATTAGAAGAGTAGTGGGTCATGTTGACGAGAATAGTTGGTAACTTTAGTTTTGATTATTTGTTTAAGCCTATAAATAGGCAAGGCTTGTGTACTATTGTGTTTGATCTCATTATCTCTAAACAACCAATCTCTAAAAACTTTTAACTTTTTTTTTATTGGCAAATATCATTAACACCAACACTCAGCCAGCCCTGTCACAAGAAGAAACAGGGCCGCCAAAGCCAAAAACCAATTACATCAATTTAAAATTGCACCATTTTAACTAATCTATACCTTTACATTTGTGTCTATTTTTAAACCATAAAAAACCTAGAGATTTTACCTCCTCGATGATTTCCGCCACCTTGATATCTTTATTTGAAAAAATCCATTCGTCTCTCGCTTTCCATATCCTTCATCAAGATATGATGAGACAAACCGACATGTTTATATACTTCCGATAAATCTCTCACCGAAAAAGCAAAAATTTGCGGAATCTTATACCAATTGGAGATAGTTTGCCAAACACCCACAGCTATCCGACACGCAGTAAACACATGATCTACTGACTCTTCCCATTCGCCACAAAAAATACAACAAGGATCCTCCACAATAATATTTCTTCTTTTCAGCGCCAACCTCATTGGTAGTCTCTCCAATTCCGCCCTCCAAGCGAATATGCTGCATGTATTAGGTATCCACTTGCTCCATTTTAAAACAAAATCACAACTCCCTGCCTCTTCCTTTATGGTCATTTTTTTTAACTAAAGCAACTGAAAACATACTTGAATTAGGCCATAACCAGCGCCAACTGTCACTAAACTCCTCCAGCCAACCTGTCTAATAATTGACAGCAATCCGCGAGCTGTTGAATCTAACAATGGTATTCCAAGTGCTTGCTAACCGAGAATTAAAAGGTAAATATTCCCACCTTCTGTTCGACCCGTGTACCGCCTCAATAACTCTTTTCCACATATTGTTTCTATCCGCCTGATATCGCCAAATCCACTTAACTAAACTAAACTAAACGATAACGACAGTTTAGTAGGGAAAGGCGACCATATCCATTGGTTTGATACTTGGTTCTTGCCTTACGTTACGATTGATGCGCTTGCCAATTGTGTGTATTTAGATAAAGTAATTATCATTTTATAAATTAAAACTTGGTCTCATGGGAAAATCATCGCCAAAAAAATACACCTAAAACAACCAATCCCATACTCGACTATAAAAGCCTTTCCCACACCTGACCCAATATCGTTGGGCAATTACCTATAACAAGTAGATATCGGGTATACTCATTATTAATTTGTTAAAAAAAACCTTGGTTGTGATTTCCATATAATTTTTGTTCTTACTATTCTAATTTTTATATAATCTTATATGTTTACAACTACAATAAAGTAAATATGATAAATCACATACATATTATCATTACTATGATAAAGTAATAGGGATGGTAATCGAATTTTTATATGCTTAATTAATAGGGATGGTAATCGAACCCAAATCCGATGAGTAAATTCGAAATATATTCAGGTATGGGACCGGACATGAGATTAGTTTTGAAAGTTTTCGGAGGAATGTGGCGTACAAATATTTTTCAATATCCATTCTCTATTTGTTTAGTGGTATGATGTTTGTCCCCACTGATTAAATTCTTGCAAATAATATAAAGACTAGATTGTATTTAGGTGTATAAAATTGTTTATTGTTAAAAAGTACATTTCCCCATGACTAGTTTTAGACTTACTAAAGTTTGTGTTATTAGACCTAATCTTAAGTATCTTAATTACTTTATAAAAAAACTCTTACATCTTAACTAATTTAAATCATTCAACTAACTTTTTATCTTATAAACCCGAGCAAGTAATTGCTTATTGGGGTTGGTAGTCTGATGACAAACTCAATTCCTAGAAATTCATTATTTAAGGAAAATAAGCAATTAATCAAAGATAACATATTCGTACAAATATGTAAACCTGGTCGTTACGACTCTCAGTTATGATTCAAAAAAAACTCATTCAAACATCCGATAAAATTCCCAAAAGGATTACCATCCACAAACACTGATAGTGTGACCCAACAACAAGACTAATTAATTATTGATTAATAGTGTTTTACAAAAAACTCTCTCTATGACTTCCCCACTGGAAGACGGAGAGATTCCGCCGGACACTGCTAGAGAACCACCATCCGGGATTTCAACCACGTTCTTTATGTCAAGTTTACCTGATGGTATTACATCCGAAGATCTTAGGGGTGAATGTGTGCGATGTGGACAACTGGATGATGTTTACGTTGCAAGGAAGAAGGACAGGTTTGGTAAAGTGTTTGCGTTCGCTCGGTTTGCCAATGTTAAAGATGTCGAAAGGATGACGAAAGCACTGAATAGTATTCGGCCATGGGGTAGGAAAATCTTTGCTAAGGTAGCACGATTTAGCAAGGAGGATAGCCGGGCTAGATTCAGGGTTAGGGAGGGGAAGTCCGTCAAGAATGTGCATCAGCCTGAGTGGAAAAACGATATGGGAAATGGATTTGAACACGGTGGGGGCAGTTTTAGTGGCTGGGGCGGGAACGTTTCATTCCGGGAGACGTTAACAGGGATTAAGGAAGTCAAAGAGTTTCCACTCGTAGCTGGGGATGATAACAAAACAACATCTTGGGTGGGAACGGCTGTGATTGGTACGGCCAGAAACTATTATAGATTGTGTAATCTACATCTGGGCCTCGCGGCTGTGAAGGACATCAAGATGGTGGTGAGGTACCTGGGGGGATTGAATGTGTTGATTAACTTATCATCCCAGGAAAAGGTTCAACAATTTTTAATGGCGGCCAATGTGTGGGGAGGCTGGTTATCGGAGGTGGTGGAATGGAAGGGTCAAGACCTGAATTTTGAGCGATTAACGTGGCTTAAGATTTCTGGACTCCCACTTATGCTCAGAGACGCTGAAAACATTGAACGTATTGCTGCCTCTTATGGCAGGGTTATCAAGGAAGCCGAAAACGGGGTGGAGGAAACGGACCTATCCGGTAGCTATGTGGGTATTATTGTCAACCATGGGTGTAAAATTGAGGAAGAGATTAAGATCTGCTGGGAAGGTAAAAAATACAAGTGTTGGGTGTCCGAAGGCTCCGGGAGGTGGCTGCCGGAGTATATCTCCGACCAGTTGACCGTTATTGGTCAGGACGAGCCGGTAACGATGGTAAATACTTCGCCGGAAAAATCCCCTGCTAGTACTGACGCTAACCCGCCGGTGATGGTAGGTGATTCGTCTCCGGCTAAAGTGTCAGTTGATGATATGGTAGTGCAAGAGTCGCCGAGTCTCCTCGAGAAGGGGTTGCATGGGACTGATGGGTTGGAGTTGCATGGGGAAGGGAATGTTGCATTTAATGCGCATGGTGATAATTTGGGTGGGGGATACGTAGCAGTAGGAGACAAAAACCATGAGACAATCATTGGGGTGGGACAAGATACTAATGGGCTGAATGGTGGGCCGGTCATTAAAACGCCCAAGCATGACAAAAAAACGGATAGTAAGGGAAGGCCCATTAATAAAAGGAAAAGACACAAGGGGATTCAGGCTAGGCCCAACAAGTTTAAAGTCAAAAGCAAGAATATTAATCCTGACCTCATTTGCAGAATGACTGAAGGTGAAGGCCCAAGCTCTTGTTCTGGTGGGGATAAAAAGAAAAGAAGAAAGGGCAAGAGGGCTAGTAATTGCTGTGAACCGGATGATGTAATGTTCAGTCAATCTCAGGGTGGAGGTGCGGATGATGAATTTGAGTCCGACTGGGTGGCCGAAGATGAACTTGAGGAAGGGGCGGTGGAGGACGGGAATACCGAGCCACTTCCGGTATTAGAAAAAATCGGCGAAATCAACCTAACGAAAGGAGTTGGTCAAGTGGTGGGGTTATGCCTGGACGGATTCGAGACTGATGTGAGCAAGGTCATTGATGGTGAAATGGGGCTTGAAGTGACAAAATGAATTATTTGTCATTCAACATTAAAGGGGCAGGTGGGGCTGATAAAGCGGCCAAAGTTAGATTCATTAAACGTAAGTTCTCTGTTTCATTTATTGCATTGCAGGAAACCCAAATGGCAACCATGTCCGATTTTATTGCTGAAAGGTTTTGGGATGGGTCAGGGTTTGAGAAAGTTATTGTAGACGCAGAGGGTAGGTCTGGCGGATTAATGTCGTTGTGGGATCCGCTAGTGCTCAAAGTAAGTGGTTCTAAGGTGGGTAGGAATTTTATCTTGATTAGAGGTGAGATTGTGGGTTTGGATTCGGTGCTAAATATCGTTAATGTTTATGCACCAAACGACCCTACGCGTAGAAGAAGCTTATGGGAGGAACTTATCGGGTTGAAAAATGAACTGGATGGCGTATGGATCATTTTGGGCGATTTTAATGATGTTAGAAACGAAGAGGAAAGATTGAACTCTGTGTTTGTTTCGTCGAACGCGTTAGCCTTTAACAATTTTATTTCCGAGATGGGTCTACTTGAATACAATATGGGGGGTAGAAGGTTCACGTTCATGTCTGGGGATGGAACCAAGCTTAGCAAACTGGATCGTATGTTGGTTTGTGACGGATTTATGGCTCGATGGTCTGAGGCCAAACTTATTGCTCTTGATAGAGATGTTTCCGACCATTCGCCTATTGTATTAACCACATCGGCCCCGGGATTTGGTGCGCCACCTTTTCGAGTTTTCAACTCTTGGCTCGGAAAAGTGGGGATAGAGGAGGCAGTTATGGGAGGCCTAAACACGGTGTGTACGGTTAGCCGTAGTGATGTCATGTTCAACACCAAGCTCGAAGCTGTTAAGTCTATGATCAGAAAGTGGAAATCGGATAACTTGGAGTTAGAAGAAAGAGATATTAGGTTGAAAAAAACTCGGTTGGAGGAGTTGGATAGTATCGCTGAAAATCGTGTACTTAACGACCAGGAGAGAGAGGAATGGAAGGGTGTCAAATTGGTATTAAAAAAATGGGATTGGGATAGGTTGAAAGACTTACAACAAAGGGCGAAGGTTCAATGGATCATTAATGGTGACGAAAACTCGGCCTTCTTCCATGGTGCGATTAACTGTCGAAGAGCACGTAATAAGATGAATGGTCTCATGGTTGGCGGGGCTTGGGTTGAGGACCCGGTTATTTTAAAAGAAAAAGCGGTTCAGATTTTTAAAGACAAGTTCGACGAAAAAATGCCTTCTAGGCCTCGGTTATTGGGTGATGGATTCAAGAGGCTGTCCGAGTTGGAGGCCGATAGCCTTGTTGCGCCGTTTACAAAGGATGAAATTAAGGCTGCGGTATGGGACTGTGGTGGAGACAAATCACCGGGCCCGGACGGTTTTTCATTCGCGTTCATCAAGCATTATTGGTCGCGTATGGAGGACTATGTGGTGGGACTCATGGACGAATTCTTTGTACATGGATCGATTCATGCATCCTGTAATTCATCATATGTGGCTCTCATTCCAAAAGTTGGTGATCCGATGACATTCTCGGACTATAGACCGATTTCACTAATTGGGGTGATTGGGAAAATAATCTCTAAGGTTCTTGTGGCTAGGCTTACGAAAGTGCTAGGGAGTATAATCTCTATGGAACAATCGGCGTTTATCAAGGGTAGGAACATTTTTGACGGCCCACTCGTTGCAAATGAGGTGGTGTCATGGGCTAAGAAGTCGAAAAAGAAGATACTTTTGTTTAAAGTAGATTTCGCTAAGGCCTATGATTGTGTTTCGTGGAAGTTTCTCATTAATATTATGCACCATATGGGTTTCCCGACTAAGTGGAAAAATTGGATTATGGGGATGCTCGTGACCGGTAATGCGGCGGTTTTATTAAACGGGGTACCCACTGCCAAGTTCCAACTAAAAAGGGGCCTTAGGCAAGGCGACCCTCTGTCGCCTTTCCTTTTCACTATCGTTATGGAGGCGCTTCATGTTATGTTGGAGAAAGCAGTCACGGCTGGAACGTTTGAGGGTGTCAAACTGCCCAACGCGGGGCCGGTTATATCCCATTTATTTTATGCTGACGACGCGCTATTCTTCGGCTCATGGTCTGAGGAAAATGTTAAAAATCTGAACCGGTTGCTTAGATGTTTCTCGCTGGCTTCCGGCCTGTCTATCAACCTATCCAAGAGCCATTTATTCGGCCTAAACGTGGAGGCTGCTGATGTAGACTCATTGGCTACTATTTTAAGATGCCGTAGGGGATCTATTCCTTTTATTTACCTGGGTCTACCGGTGGGTGAGTGTATGAGTAGAATCAAGAGCTGGAAATCCGTGATTGACAAATTCCAGGCAAGATTATCTTCATGGAAAGCGAGAACTTTATCATTTGCTGGGCGTTTAGTGATGGTAAAAGCTGTCTTGGGGGCGCTACCGAACTACTTCCTATCGCTTTTTAAAGCGCCTGCGGGGGTGATTAAAACGCTGGAAGGATTGAGACGTAGATTCCTATGGGGAGGTTCGGCATCTAGAAACAAGATAAGATGGGCCGCATGGGATAAAGTCGTCAAACCAAAAGCACAAGGGGGGTTGGGGGTGGGATGCATTGAAGAATTAAACATTGGTTTACTAGTGAAGTGGTGGTGGAGGTATAAAAACTCGGGGAACCAGCTGTGGTGCAGGGTAATTAACGCCATCCATGGCAACAGGAGAAACATGGGTTTTATACCACACAAGAAATCGGCTCCTGGTGTATGGGCTACGATTGCAAATATCAAGAAGGAGTTCACGAAAAGGGGTATGGAACTAGAATCCAAGTTCATATGTAAGGTGGGTAAAGGAGGATCAGTACGATTTTGGGAAGATAGATGGTGTACAGATGGCTGTTTGAAAGCAAAATTCCCTAACATATTCCAACTGTGCTGTGTAAAAGAACCTAAAGTGATGCAATGCTACAAACGGGTCAACAATATGGTTTGGTGGGACATTCCATGGTCTAGGCTGCCGGCGACTCAGATCGAACAGACTGAAGCCAACGGGTTGTGGTTGTTGCTGAATGCGCAGAGGATTTCGGGGTCGGACGACGCATGGATGTGGATGAAAAATGACTCAGCTGCTGAATTCTCTGTTTCGGTGGTGCGCGCAGACATTCAAGGTGGGCTGCCGATTAATGCTCATGATAGGAGGTTTGTGTGGAATAAGATCGCGACGCCTAAGGTTAATTGTTTCGCTTGGAGGGCGGTGGATGACAAAATTCCGACGGCAGAAAACTTATCGTTCAGGGGCATTCAGGTTGGGGACGGACTCTGCGGGAGATGTAGGCTTGAACCAGAAACATCTGAACACATTTTTTTGGGCTGTGTCTGGGCGCGAGCGGTGTGGTGGAATGTGTTTGATTGGCTGAACATTCAGATTCCTGTGCAGCCTGCGTCGTTAGCGGCGCTGCTGCAAGAGGTTCGAGCTTTGCAGTCCGCTCCCAAAACGGTTGATGTCATGCACGCGATTGTCCTTCTGACGATTTGGAAGCTATGGCTGGCTAGGAACAAAAAGGTCTTTTCGAACAACAATGTCTCTACATCTGTGATCATGGAAGAAATTAAAGTGGAGTCGTATTGGTGGATGCTTAATAGGGCAAAGATTACGTGTCTTGAGAAGGAGAGATGGTGGGACTTTTCACATTTTGACAACGGCTAAGGGGCGCTGTCCTGGGTTAAATATGTAAGGGGTTGGGTGCGAGTATGGTTTTTTCACTCATGTCTTGTATGTTATTTCGGATTTGTATGTGGCCCAGGTAGCCTCTGGCTTAATGTGCCGGGGTGTTTCTTTTGGGTGTTGGTGAATAAAAGTTTCGTTTTGCTTGTTCAAAAATTACCATCCACAAAAAATTAAAAAATTAAAATAAAAATTTGAGTGTGACTTTCCTTTTTTGGTGTCTTCATAGTGTTACAAGTAAACAAGCATTAGTGTGTTCCTAATAACGTCTAGGTACATACGTATGCATTAGTGTGTTCCTTAATAACGTCTAGGTTCATCCGTATATCCATGGATTCAATTATTACGTCATAGAGTTCTTAATACTCATTTTCTGTAAAGAAAAATCTAATGAGTTTCGATTTTCTTATATCTATAACAACGTTTTACATAATATCTCACGGGTTGGACTAGAATGAACGTTTGGTTTGTATACTATGATAACTAGCGGCATAATCCGCCGCGTTGCGGCGGCGATTTGGTTACCGCACGAAGCAATTAGAAAAGGACTTTTTAACATTGTTTTCGCTTTGACAACAGTAATCAATAACCATAAACACAAATATTAGCATACATATGAAGTACATACATACAAATATTATCCGGCGACACCACGATCTACATCACATTTTTAACCCACATCTACAACACATTTTGTATAGGCTCGACTTATCCCTGTTGCTAGCATATACACGTTCAATCACAAATAAAGCATATTAGCATAACATTAATTATATTTTGATTTTTGAGGTCAAACTTACAATGAAATAATTATAATTACTTAAATGAAACTAAGCAACACACCTAATTATCTAAATAACATTACACTAAACAAATTCATGTGAATATGTAAAAGAAAACTTACAATTTGTGTTTTTCTAATAAACTTTTGGAAGCAAGTTGAACTCATAGAAAGGGAGTGGGTGAATGGGCATTGCACATATCTTGTGGCTTTTGTGTGAAGTGGTATTTGAATGTAACATGTCTCAATTCGGCAGCCTTATTTTTGTCATTGATTCATGACATACCTGCAAATGAACACCCAAAAATGGAGTCAAAATAAGTAACCAACCAAAAAACTACACATATATAAAAGAAAACAAAGCATAGAGACTTTAGCCAATGGCTACAACCGGAAGTGCGCTAAGTTAGTCACAGGGAACCCCAAGTTCTTCCCATGTAACTGTGTTTGTTTTTAGAATTCATATAGTGTTCTTCTTCTCTTATTATAATTTAAGGGCTTTTTAACATTTTGGATATTTAGGTCTCTATTGAAATATTTTATAGTAGAAATTGAACATCAATCAAATTAGTTGTCATCAGTTAAGTGTTTTTTGAACACATAGCTTTATAAAACTAAAAACTTAACAAAAGAAGTAAAAAACCTTTGAGGAAGTATACATCATTTTGTAAGGTATTCTGGTAGATGGCCCTGCACAAAAGAAGTTAAGTCACCAATTATTGTTTATTGGAAAACCTTACCTTCTTTCTAGGAATCTTTCATTATTTTATTTCCCTCCTTTACACAAACACGTCTTTGACACCACATCTCATTCTTCACAATTTGATACCCTGTTAAAAAACCTACGACAGAGAAATCGATACACTACCACCTTTACCCTATCATTCCTCATTTTTTCCCTAGCTGTCTAGCGGATTTGATGTACGATTTACGGCCTGTCTGAGTTGTTAATGGCTATGATGAGAAATCTCTGCCATAAGATGAAAGAATATTTATTTGCTTGCTTCCATTAACCTACTACTGGCATCACTACAACCAAAACCACCGTCATTCCCAACCAACACCACGATACACCTACCCCCGTCACCACAACCTCGACTTCCTCACCCAACACCACCGTTCCCCAAGCAAAAAAACTAAACACCAACACCATCGATTACCGTCTTGACAAACCTAAAACTAACCCCAACACCATCGGTTACAGTCTCCACAAACCTAAAACTAAACCCGAGACAAAAAAAAAACCTAGATCTGACAGCAAATTCACGATGAGGGTTAAGAAATACATACCTTTATTAGTCGATCTATTGGCAGTGGCGTTAGTTTTTAGAGAGGGAAAGAGCAGAGAGAGAGATAGAAGAGTTAGAGAGAGAGAGAGAGAGAGAGCAGGGATAGAGATAGGAGGTGAGGGTTTCGGTGAGAGGGAAAAGAAACATTAGAGAGAAGGAACAGGTGAACTGAATGGCAGAAGAAGGAAACACGTATGCATCATAAACCAGCTGTGCAAAATTTGAAATGACTTAAATACCCTTGTAAAGACAAACAATCACAATAATGGCACAATTACTGTTCAAAAGGTTTGCAAACTATTATAGTGTAATGGTTATCTTTAAACAAACAAAAGAGTGCAATTTAATATAAATTTATTTATAATCACTTTCAGTTTTGTTTTCAACAAGCAAAAAGTTATAGTAAAATGAATTTTAATTAAGGATCATAGAAGCTAGGAAATTAATAAATTATAACCAACCTTTTTCATATATGAATTATCATTTTGACACAAAACAAATATAGGATTATAAGATCGAGATAGAGGTTGGGATATCGTGTGAAAAACGACACAATAAGACACGATGGTCTGAGAGGCTAGATACGAACATGACATGATAACTTATCGTGTTATTTTTTTCAAACGCGAATACAAACATGTTTATAATAGGATACTATAAGACACAATAAAACCTGTTAGGATAAGGTTATTGTTGACTAAGGGTCATCAATGTGATTGACGGTGAGACTGAGAAGGACTAAGAGAGGAGAATGTGAGATGCGATTTTAAATTATGGCTTATCTTAATTGTGAGACCGAGTATGTTAGTATAAGCCCCACTCCACATCCTATTTTTTTAAATAAAAATTATTAACATGTTTTAAGGGGTGCTTAACATGTTAACAAGTCTTTAACATGTTTAGACGTAAAAATTAACAAGTCTTATCGTGTCGACTTATTTAAGACACGAAACTTGTTAAGGTCGTATCGTGTTATCGTGTATGTGTCTGAAATTACCCGCCCTAAATTTGTCTTTGTATTTTTTTATAAAGCCTTAAAATGTACTTTAAGTCTTGAACAATACAAAATTGCAACATTTTAAATTCGATAAAAACTTAATTAATTGATTATCTATCTATTATAATAATTGAAAGCAATAAATCTCACATGGCATTTAAAGAGGGCATACCCCCTCCCCCTTGAGTGTGTCATGTGACAATGACATGTCATTAATGATATAAAATTAAAGCTAAAAATGACATGTCATGTGGCATTAAGTGATGTTAGGAAAAAAAATTAAAAACAAAATTGGATTTTTCTCTCTCATGTTTCCTCCCATATTTTTTAAACGTTAATATCTTTTATATACGAGATCTTTTAAAGAAAAAAATTGCATCAAATTAACGAGCGTTTTATTAAGTGTTCAGGTAATTCATTAATCATGTATAGGCAAGTCACTAATTATGTCCAAACCAGTAAATATGAATTCTATTTTCAATAGGTGTTAGCATTGGAGTTGTACATTGTTTTAGGTTAGATATTAATATTAAAGTTATACATTGTTTTAGGTTAGATGTTAACATTAGATTTATACATTGTTAATTGTTTTAGAGTAGTGCTACCCGAAGCTTTCCTGTATGTAACTGTAAAGGGCATCAGTCTATTTCATATGTAAAATTGATATGTCATATTAGATTTCTCAACACCGGAATGTTTACGTCTCGAGGTATAATCTAGTTTAATTTATATTGTAAAAAAAAAGAACATATCAAATATCATATACCATTAAACATCACATAAGTAAATTTCATACAAAGCATGACAAGAAATAAAATATTAGCTTTGAAGGTTCTAGATATAATTTATTAGTCATACTAATACCTGTAACTTTTAGGTGTCATTTGAATTAGTGAATGTGTCCTTACTAATCTATTAGATGATGTTGATCACCCAACCAAGTATTTATCCTTGATCTTTTATCCTCTACAATTATTATGATGGATGCATAAATTATATTGGCATATTGCTAATTGAGCTTCAACTACACTTTTGAACACCCTTTTTTTAAAAAAAGAGAAGGGAGCGATATTTTATTCATGAAGCCAACGAACCAAACGTTACCATCAATTAGCTAACTTTATCTCTTTGAACATCCTTTATTGTAAATTTGTCTTTTCTCTCTTTATATTTTTGAAATTTATCCCAATCGAAATAAAATTTGCAACCAATGGTGGCTTGCAGTTGTTTTGTTTGTTCAACCAATGAGAGTGTCCAGGTGCATTACAATGTCAACCATCCGCAAAATTGAGTCTAGGTACATCATCTTCTAATAGATTCAAACACCCTCCCTCTCTCACGTGCCCAACCAACATCTTTCAAAGTCTCAACATCAATCATATTTTTCTGATAAAAACAGTAAATTTTAGGATTAATAATTTAATACCATAGAAACAACACAGTTTTTTTCCTCCTGAAACATAACATTAATATATTGAAGTCACTCAGATAGTAAAAAAAATACATAAGTCAATAAACTAACTTTTTTATATATTAATCACCATAAACTTGTTTGTGCACTGAATTGGTTGCACAAAGTGGCATGCCTTACATAAACATTACACATATGTATAGATATATGCATGTTCGGTTCAGTTATTTCCGTTATGCCACACACCAAAATTGAAACCGAGCCATAATTTGGTTAATCAATTATGGTTTAGCCATACCATTCGTTAACTGTTCGTTTCGGTTACACGTAAATTATTTGCTCACCCCTGCCAAAGAGCTGGAAATCTATAAATACCAAACTAGTAGTAAAAGCTCAAATAGCCCAATCAAGTTCCGTGCTTTTTCTTCCAATTTGACACTAGAAGTCAACCTTTCATCCTTTCTCCAGTTCTCCACAAGCATCAAAGAGGGCAAAATAGTAAACTCCTACCAATAAACCCAGTCAGCATTGTCATTCCATAAGGGCAAACTTGTAAATTCCCCTCAGATCAAATCAAATATAGTGTTCTAGATTCTAGAATCTGAACCCATATTTGGTTGATCAGCCCCCCATAAAAACCAAACCTTTTTTCAAATACACAACATTTCAACAATGTCAACCCTCAAAATAACAAAGAAACACAATAAACATCTCAACAATCCCTTCCCATCAAACACCAAATCTTTGTCCTTCAAACAAGGAACTTTGTTATTAAATTCCCAAACTACCCTTCCAACCCACCAAATTTTCACAATTGGAAATGATTTTCAGTTAACTTGGAGATCAGAAAATGGTGGGTATGTCTCCATTTCTCATAAATCTCAACCCACAAGATCCATATGGTCAAGCATCCCTGGTCAACCTTTCATCTCTGCTGCAATGGCTGAAACAGAGGTTGAAGAAAGCAGGGGATCATTCATGATCAAAGACCGAAATGTTCGGTTACTATGTAATCATCAAACTATTGAAGATATTAAGGTTTTGAATGAAAATGATCAAGATTTTGAATCTGGGTATGTTGAATATGGATCTGAATTCCCTGTTGTTGAAATAACGGGTCGGGTTTTCGGTATGAGGAAGAACAAAAGTGTGTGGAATCAAGAAAAGTGGTATTCTTTAGAAAAAGATGTGCATAGTTATGTAAAGTATAAGCTTTTATTTATTCAAAAGAACAATAATCAAATTGGATTTCAAATAAAACTTGGAAAAACAAATCTTGTATCTTCACCAAGAATTTACAAAAGTTTTTTTCGAAAACCGGCCCGAAGTCGAAGGATTCGGGTCCGGCTATTTGGGTCTTTTTCAAAGAGGAAACGGGTTGTAATGGATTCAAGTAATGAAGAGGAAAGTGTAGTAATGAAAGATGGTGGAAATGATGAGTGTTTTAATAGGATTTGTTTTACATATTCAAGTGAAAAAAGTGAAAGATTCTTTGGTTTTGGAGAACAATTTTCACATGTGGATTTTAAGGGAAGGAAAGTGCCTATTTTTGTTCAAGAACAAGGGATTGGGAGAGGTGATCAACCAATCACATTTGCTGCTAATCTGGTTAGCTACAGGTAAACTATTTCTTGTAGTTAAATAGAGGTATTAAAAGTATGAGTAAAAAATAATACACAAAATAAATTAAAAAGAAAATACTAAGAATTTATAATTCTCACCAGTCACCACCTTTTTAAAGATTTTCTAGCTAGGCCAACTTAATAATATGTATGGATGTATGCATGTATGTATGTATGCATGTATGTATGTGTTAGATTGCATACATAAGTATGTAGAATTTTGATCTGTTTAGTTATGCATTTGAGTTGTGTATTATCTTAAGCGAGCGAATAGCTAGAAGGAGACGGGTCAAACACATGAAGCTCACCAAAGTCTATTTATAATCATAAAACCTGCAAAATTGTTTTATTAGGAAATTAAGCTTATTTTATTATAATAAAATGCTTATGGTAATCATAAATAGCATATTCGTTATTACTAAGAAAATAAAATGATGGATAAAGTAGTGTTCGCGATTTAACCCAAACCCTCCTGTTTTGATCCGTTACCCAACCTTCTGGCCACCTATGTGCATGTGTCTGTGTGTAGGGGCATATATGTTTCAGAGCAAATAATATGATGAGAACAGTATAATGCACTTGTACATACTACCTTGTGTGTGTGTGTGATAAGAGAATAACCTAGGAAACATTTTTATGTCATTATGCAGAGCCGGGGGTGATTGGAGTACAACTTATGCACCTTCACCATTCTATATGACTTCAAAGATGAGATCTCTTTACCTTGAAGGTTATGATTATTCAGTATTTGATCTAACACAAGATGACAGAGTTCAGATACAGGTAAATTTGAGATGTATTTTGAGTTTTGAGGTCAAAGCACCTACTTTTCAGATTAACATTTGATATAGATTTTCCTGATTTTAAAGACCAAACTTTAATAAGGAGAAAAGATGAATGTCATATACAAAAATGCTTCTATGAAAGGAAAAAATAATACATTTACTAACAAATTTGAAAAAAAAATGATATTTAATAAAACATATATTTGAAAATAATTAATGAATATCATATCGTATGCCATAGGTCATATACATGTACAATAATATGACAAATAAGATGTCACATTCAGTTGGTGCAGAAATGTAACTTGGCTGCTAATATAGTGGGGATATGTAAATTTCATTTTAGTTTGCAGTTACGAAAATTAGATGGAGTAAATAACTTATAGCCAATGGTTGCAGATACATGGAGATTGTGTTGAAGGTAGGATATTGTATGGGAACTCACCTCCTGAGTTGATTGAACAATTTACCGAGTCAATTGGGAGACCGCCTGTACTTCCTGATTGGATAATATCTGGTGCTATTGTGGGAATGCAAGGTGGAACAGATAAGGTTCGCCAAGTTTGTGAAGAACTTGTGGCTCATGATGTACCAATATCGGCATTTTGGTTGCAGGTAGCATTCTCATATCCTAAAAACAGAAACAAAAAAGAGGGTTATTTGTATGTGTGTATAAAAGTGATTAAATAGAGGTCCCAATAAGCAGTTTCTAGTGTTTGGGTAACCTACTTTTGTTTATATCATCCTATAATATATGGTTAAGTAATCAGTTTGATACTAGCTGTAATATATATATATATATATATATATATATATATATATATTATATTAACAAAAGGTAATATAGTGCATGAAAATTTGAATTTTAGTAACTCTTATATTTGGTGATTGTGCAGGATTGGGTAGGTCAGAGAAAAACTGTAATTGGATCACAACTTTGGTGGAATTGGGAAGTTGATGACACGCGGTATCATGGATGGAAACAACTAATTAAGGATCTTAGTGCTCGAAACATTAAGATGATGACGTATTGCAACCCATGTTTAGCTCCGGTAAGTAAACATTTTCATTGATCAACAATCAACAAACAATATGCACATGTCATACGGTTTTAAAAAATCTGAATTGATTTTTCAGATTGATAGTAAGCCAAACGCAAAGAAAAAGCTGTTTTTAGAGGCGAAAGAGTTGGATATTTTAGTGAAAAACAAGAATGGAGAAACATATATGGTTCCTAACACTGCTTTTGATGTGGGAATGTTGGATTTAACACACCCAAATACTGCAAAATGGTTCAAGAAAATATTACAAGAAATGGTGAATGATGGTGTTAGGGGATGGATGGCTGATTTTGGTGAAGGTCTTCCTGTTGATGCTTGCATCTACTCAGGTTTGATATATCGGTTACCTGTTTTATATACTAATGTGATTATACATTTATACTTTTTGTTCATTTTAAATAGTAATTTCTTCAACAAATAGAGTTTAACAAAACACCTAAACATATGTATATCAAGTGACAACTTAAAACAGCAGAGGTACATCAACAATATCTTCTCACTCTGATTATTATTATTCAATATCAACATTTTCAGGTGAAGACCCTATTTCAGCTCATAATAGATATCCAGAGATATGGGCCCAAATAAACAGAGAATTTACAGAAGAATGGAAGAACACACTTGTTGGGAAAGAAAAGGAAGACCCTTCAGAATCATTAGTTTTCTTTATGAGAGCTGGTTTTAGAAATACACCTAAATGGGCGATGCTATTTTGGGAAGGGGATCAAATGGTGAGCTGGCAGGCTAATGATGGGATAAAAAGTGCGGTTGTTGGTTTGCTAAGTAGTGGATTTTGTGGTTATGCGTTTAATCATAGCGATATTGGAGGTTATTGTGCAGTAAGTATACCATTTTTTAAGTATACAAGAGATGAAGAGTTGCTATTAAGATGGATGGAACTGAATGCCTTCACAACGATATTCAGAACACACGAAGTAAGTTATATTGATACTAGAGGTGGATATTTCAATCTGTTTGATTCCAAGTGGGTTGGTTGGGGTTATGTTTTATCTCTAACGGGGTCAAGTAGGTTGATTCACGTTTTGTTTTATCTCTAATGGGTCAAACAAAACATTAGCTAAAAAGGAAAAAATGAATGACCAAGTCGAAGTAGCCCAACATATCTTGGGTAATAAACATTAGCTAAAAGGGATTACTTAGTTGCAAACAATAACAAAAAGATGAAACTGAGCTATAATTTTTGTTATCATATCTGTCACACTAACTGTTTATATAAAGTTTAAACCTTTAAAAATAGGTGATTCTGGTCAACCCAACCCAACTCTCACAAAACTGACCTGTTACCAACACGCCCGACCCACTCATTTTGCCACCTCTAATGGTTACCATCTCTTATTTTGGTCTATTTAATTTTGAACAGGGAAACAAGCCGTCGGTTAATTCACAGTTCTATTCAAATGAAAGAACTTTATCACATTTCGCACGCTTTGCGAAAGTATACAAAGCATGGAAATTTTACAGGGTCCAGCTCGTAAAGGTGATAAAAAAACTAAACTCATTTTCTATATGAACATATGCTACATTGATACTTGAATATAATAATCTAACCTTTATGTTTATAACACAGGAAGCTAGTCAAAAAGGTCTTCCAGTTGTTCGACATCTATTTCTGCATTACCCTGATGATGATCATGTGCATAAGTTAACATACGAACAGTTCTTGGTTGGTGATGAAATCTTGGTAGTCCCCACACTTGATAAACATAAAAAGAATGTGAAAGCATATTTTCCAATGGGAGAAACTTGTGTATGGAAACATATATGGACTGAAGATCTATATGATATACAAGGTTCAGAAGCCTGTATTGAAGCTCCAATTGGCTATCCAGCTGTTTTTGTTAAACATGGATCTATTGTTGGAGAGGAATTTCTAAGAAACCTGACAGAATACAACATTTTATCAAGTTGATTGGCAAAGGGAAATGTGCATTCTATTACAAATTCAAATAAGTTGTTTGAGATTGTGTACATAATTATAAACAGCTTATCCAGTTATTACATTTTTAAAAGCCGATGAAAATTTTTAATTGTTTGGATGAAGATAAGTGCTTATAATTTTTTTTAGAGCGGCTAACTCACACGCCTTCTAAACCTACTCCTAAATCTACACCAGCGTCCACCTTAAACCACGTGGGGAGGAACACCTTTACCACACACCTTGAAACCGCTAGACTACAAGCCCTTTGGTAAAAATGTTTATAATTATCCGCTTATGTTAGGGGGGAAAGCTAAAACGTGCTTAGGCAACTTAGCTAATAGGACAATCCTTCTTGGCAACTATTTCTCGTATAAACCATAGTTGTCGAAGGCGCACCCAAGGCACAAAGTGTGAGCCTTAGGCCTCAATGCAAAGGCGCTTAAAAAAGCGAAATTTCGCTTTTTAAAGTAAGGAGTATAGCATAAAGATCCAAATTGAATGCTTAATCACAATAATTAATTTGAAAATCCACATCCGTACAATAATATGTTTGAAAGAGGGGATTAGGTATATTCGTCTAGTGGTTAATTTATGACGTACTCTCATAATCAATAGTTGATGGAATGAGTATAATTGAGGCGATTAATGCATATGATTGATCAATAACAAAGTATAACAATCATAGAGAGTGAACGAACATTATGATCAGAGGTATATAGAATAAGAAACTGACCTTCAGTTGAAGCAAATTAAAGGATGTATGAAGAAGATGTAGAATAGGATCCATGGTTACGTTTACAACTTTATTCCTCTGTTCAATAAACTGATTCGCATCAATTTATTGGATATTCTCTTTTTTATTTTATTTTTTTGTATTTGAAATTTCTTGGACCCATGTACCGGGTAGGGCTGTTAAAAAAATCCGAATCAGAATTCGAATCCAAAATATCCGAAAATCCGTATTCGTATTATCCGAAATGTTGGATTATCCGAAAATCGGATAATCCGAAATTTCGGATTCGGATCATATTTTTAAAAAATTTCGGATAATCGGATTATCCGAATCCGAAATATTAAAAAATATTTATATATATATATATATATATATTATTACATATATATTATATATTTAATCCAATCTAAGTTAACTTTAACCTTAAACTAACATAATACACCTTTCTTGAACCCGAAATATTAAAAAATAATATATTGAATGTTTGTTTTAAGTAGGTTCGGTTTTAGACTTTTAGCATAAGACGAAGTGATTTTTTTTTAGTTTCGGATTATTCGAATCCGAAATTTCGGATAACCGAAAATCGGATATCCAAAATTTCGGATGCAGATTCGGATCTCAATATTGACTATCCAAAATTTTGAATTATCTGATTTTCGAATATCCGAAAATCAGATAGTCCGACTTTAAACACCCCTAACCCTAGGTGAATGTTCGATCTTAACGTTGTGTTCCCGAGTTAACTTAACAAAGGAAATGAAAGGAAATAAAAATTTAATTGTATTCCCGAGTTTCATTTAAAGAAGGAAAAGAAAGGAAAACAAAACATGTTGTGTTCCCGAGTTTCATTTAAGGAAGGAAAAGAAAGGAAATGGAAGGAAACTAGGCCAAATTCTTTAGTTTAGTTTTCCTTCCGATTTGGAAGGAAACGGAAGGAAAGGATATGTATCATTTCTTTTCTTTTCCTCTCATTTCCTTCGATTATTTTCCTTTCTTTTCCCTCCTCAATTAAACTTGGGAACGGAGCGTAAAGGATGAGGTGTCGGAGTTCAACTTTAGACTGGTGTTGGGGTTAACAACCAGGCTTAAAGAATAAGCCGCATGTACTGGGATGACTATTACGTTTTTACCAAAGCTAAAACTATCCTTTATCATACATGTGGGTCCAAAAAAGACCACATTTTCACTTTTTTTTCCTATAAAATGATACACATCTTCAATGCTAATCTTGTCCAAGTCTGGACGGTCATTTTTTAGAGTCTTATTAGCGATGATCATAAAGATGATCAAACCAACTATGAAGGCAACACAAAAGCAGATAACACACGTGATGATGATACGGATGTTACCTCCTCTCCTTTCGTTTGAACCTTGAAAAGGCCCTGTGCACTCTGTATATTAACATAGTTAAATTTGAACATTAATTACTTAAACAATGATCATAAAATAATAAAAGGGGTGGGCTAGACTAAGAGTACCCCCTTTTACTTAGCATCACAACTAGTCCAATTGCGATTCAGTCTCTAAAGGTATCAACTCTCAATACACGAAAAGTATATCTTCTTGCAAATTAATACACACGAAACTTGTAAACAAAAAAAAATAACAATACATATAGTTTGAAAACACGCAAATTATATGGGGGTAAAAGCTTTTCAACATTCGGAGCTTCTCACCCCAAAAGCCGGTGCATTATTCCCGTATGCATCACATTTGAAGTAGATTGTGTGGTGTACATGAAAACAATGCCGACACCAGAATAACATAACTTTCATTTTGTAGTGACCATGTAGGGAAAACCACTTGTATGGGCCAACCAAAACGGTCTCAAGATCGACAAGTGTGATCCCCGGTTGTACGATAAATTGACCGGCCCGAAAATAAACATAGGTGACCCTAGGTAGGGGTGTTCAAAAAAATCCGAATCCAAAATATCCGAAAATCCGTATTCGTGTTATCCGAAATGTTGGATTATCCGATTTTCGGATATCCAAAAATCGGATAATCCGAAATTTCGGATTCAGATCCTATTGTAAGACTCGATTTTTTAAAAAAAAAACATATAATATATATATATATATATATACCCATAACAACTTAACCAACGATAAACATAAGTCACCTTGTCATCATTTGTTAGATTTACAAAAAGACATGCCTAAGTTGGTTACCATGAGAATCTTTGACCCATACCCAAAACTATTTACAAACATTAACAACTTGTTTATATGACTCAAAAGATCCTACTACTACATGGTACCCAACCCAAAAGAACTTGAGCGTGCATGATTCGATCTTCCTTGAGACTTGATCTTCACTCGTGAGCTTTACCTATTAACAATTCAAACAAAGCAAACATTTAGTATGCTAAAAACAATATCATCATCTTGTCCAAGGGACACTAAGCAATCCATTGAACCATGATATAACCTTCCTTCCACCATTTTGACCCGTTAAGGGTGTTTCTACCATATTCTACCGTTTTAACCCGTTAAGGGTACTTCTACCATTTTGACCCGTTAAGGGTACTTCTACCATCTTGACCCGTTAAGGGTACTTCTACCATTTCATACCATTCCACTATTTTGCACCATTGTGTAGCCACAAGGGCACTTCATACTACTTTCATTCCATCAAGTCTAACCACAACAAATACATACAGAACAATCATGACCAATAAGTTCATTAAACTAAATAGTTGGTAGTAACCAACTTACCTTTGTCGTGTGCACCGTGCTCCTTTTGACCACTTGAGCCTTCTACCTTCACACCTACATAGTGAAGGAAATCCATACTTTAGTTTTTCATACTTTATCCATTACCATTCTTGGTTCAAGGTGGATAAACTAACATGATCTCATAGTTACAACCACTACCATCATATTTATCATTCATTTCTCACAATTTCACATATTCTAAAGTGCTAGGCATTTTATCATACATTTGGTGTGCATTCCCATACATTCAAGTTATCATACCATCCTAGGATGCAAAATCTCCCTTTCCATACTAACATTTACAATCTACCTTTATAATTAACAACAATACATAATCAATTGAGTTTTCTTGGTGTTGAGGTCTTGTTTGACTTTTAAAAGTCAACAGGAACCTTCATTCCAATACCCACATAGAAATTCTCAATTCAGCCCTAACATACCCAAATTAACATATAATTTCATCAATTCTACACTACCACACATAGTAATCACATTCTTCCTAAACCATAAGAAATAATTATCATAATATAACCATGAATTCCCACCATACCACTTTCAAACACATTAAAATTGATTCTACAACTTACCAAGAAGATTAGTACCACTAGATAGCTATGAATCCAAGAACATGCAGGGATTTAGGGGTGTTTTTCTCCCTCAATTTCCAGCTATGGAGGGTTGCTATGGAGAGCCCTCTTTGTCGCCCCCCCTCTCTCTCTCTCTTTCTCTGCGTTTCTTTTCTTTTCTAATTTCCCCATTTTCCCCTTCTAATCCCTTAATTACTTACCACTTCTAATCTTTCCAAAACCAACCCCTCAAGATGAGTGTTAGCTCATGTTTAACCCCTCCCTTTTATCAACTAAGCTTCCACCATTTTACCCAAGTAATTAACTTGGTAAATTTTATGCTTGTTAAATGTACAACTACCAATGCACTACTTACAACTAGGGGTACAAACATATACATACATACATATATATATATATATATATATATATATATATATATATATATATTCACGCATACACACATACTCATACTTACATATATATATATATATATATATTATTTTTCACCATACTATTATTACTTTAACATTTTTGGGGTGTTACACCTATTTTTAAAAAAATTCGGATAATCGGATTATCCGAATCCGAAAAATTAAAAAATATCTATATTATATATATAATATTATTTACATATATACTATATATTTAATCCAATCTAAGTTAACTTTAACCTTAAACTAACATAATACGCTTTTCTTGAATCCGAAATATTAAAAAATATAATATATATTGAATGTTTGTTTTAAGCAGGTTTGGTTTTAGACTTTTAGCATATGACGAAGTAATTTTTTTTTAGTTTCGGATTATCCGTTGGATTATCTGAATCCGAATACGAAATTTCGGATCCGGATTCGGATCTCAATATTGACTATCCAAAATTTCGAATTATCCAATTTTCAAATATCCAAAAATCGGATAATCCGACTTTGAACACCCCTAACCCTAGGTGACTGTTCGATCTTAAAGGATGAGGTGTCGGCGTACAACTTTAGACTGGTGTTGGGGTTAACAACCAGGCTTAAAGAATAAGCCGCATGTACTAGGATGACTATGACGTTTTTACCAAAGCTAAAACTATCCTTTATCATACCTGTGGCTCCAAAGTAGACCACATTTTCGCTTTTTACCTATAAAATGATACACATCTTCAATGCTAATCTTGTCCAGGTCTGGACGGTCGTTTTTTAGAGTCTTATTAGCGATAACCATAAAGATAATCAAACCAACTATGAAGGCAACACAAAAGCAGATAACACATGTGATGATGATGATACAAATGTTACCTCCTCTCCTTTCGTTTGGAAACTTGAAAAGGTCCTGTGCACTCTGTATATTAACATAGTTAAATTTGAACATTAATTACTTAAACAATGCTCATAAAATAATAAAAGGGGTGGGCTAGACTAAACACACCCCTTTTACTTGGCATCACAATTAGTCCAATTGCGATTCGGTCTCTAACGGTCTCAACTCTCAGTACACGAAAAGTATATCTTCTTGCAAATTAGTACACACGGAATTTGTAAACAAACCAAAAAAAAATAACAATAGTTATAGTTTGAAAACACGCAAATTATATGAGGGTACAAGCTTTTCGACATTCGGAGCTTCTCACCCCAAAAGCCCGGTGCATTATTCTCGTATGCATCACATTTGAAGTAGACTGTGTGGTGTACATGAAAACAACGCCGACACCAGGATAACATAACTTTCATTTTGTAGTGACCATGTAGGGAAAACCACTTGTATGGCCCAGCCAAAACGGTCTCAAGATCGACAAGTGTGATCCCCGGTTGTACGATAAATTGACCGGCCCGGAAATAAACATAGGTGACCCTAGGTAGGGGTGTTCAAAAAAACCGAATCCGAAAATCCGTATCCGTATTATCCGAAATGTTGGATTATCCGATTTTCGGATATTCCAAAATTTCGGATTCGGATTCTATTTTTAAAAAATTTCGGATAATCGGATTATCCGAATCCAAAATATTAAAAAATATCTATAATATTTATATAATATTATTTACATATATACTATATATTTAATCCAATCTAAGTTAACTTTAACCTTAAACTAACATAATACGCATTTCTTGAATCCGAAATATTAAAAAATATAATATATATTGAATGTTTGTTTTAAGCAGATTCGGTTTTAGACTTTTAGCATAAGACGAAGTGATTTTTTTTAGTTTCGGATTATTCGTTGGATTATCCGAATCCGAAATTTCTGATATCCGAAAATCGGATATCCAAAATTTGGATCCGGATTCGGATCTCAATATTGACTATCCAAAATTTCGAATTATCCGATTTTCAGATATCCGAAAATCGGATAATCCGACTTTGAACACCCCTAACCCTAGGTGACTGTTCGATCTTAAAGGATGAGGTGTCGGCGTACAACTTTAGACTGGTGTTGGGGTTAACAACTAAGCTTAAATAATAAGCCGCATGTACTAGGATGACTATGACGTTTTTACCAAAGCTAAAACTATCCTTTATCATACCTGTGGCTCAAAAGTAGACCACATTTTCTCTTTTTACCTATAAAATGATACACATCTTCAATGCTAATCTTGTCCAGGTCTGGACGGTCGTTTTTTAGAGTCTTATTAGCGATGACCATAAAGATGATCAAACCAACTATGAAGGCAACACCAAAGCAGATAACACACGTGATGATGATGATGATGATACAAATGTTTCCTCCTCTCCTTTCGTTTGGAACCTTGAAAAGGTCCTGTGCACTCTGTATATTAACATAGTTAAATTTGAACATTAATTACTTAAACAATGCTCATAAAATAATAAAAGGGGTGGTCTAGACTAAACGCACCCCCTTTTACTTGGCATCACAATTAGTCCAATTGCGATTCGGTCTCTAACGGTCTCAACTCTCAATACACGAAAAGTATATCTTCTTGCAAATTAATACACACGAAACTTGTAAACAAACCAAAAAAAATAACAATAGTTATAGTTTGAAAACACGCAAATTATATAGGGGTAAAAGCTTTTCGACATTCGGAGCTTCTCACCCCAAAAGCCTGGTGCATTATTCTCGTATGCATCACATTTGAAGTAGACTGTGTGGTGTACATGAAAACAACGCCGACACCAGGATAACATAACTTTCATTTTGTAGTGACCATGTAGGGAAAACCACTTGTATGGCCCAGCCAAAACGGTCTCAAGATCGACAAGTGTGATCCCCGGTTGTACGATAAATTGACCGGCCCGGAAATAAACATAGGTGACCCTAGGTAGGGGTGTTCAAAAAAATCCGAATCCGAAAATCTGTATCCGTATTATCCGAAATGTTGGATTATCCGATTTTCGGATATTCCAAAATTTCGGATTCGGATTCTATTTTTAAAAAATTTTGGATAATCGGATTATCCGAATCCAAAATATTAAAAAATATCTATAATATTTATATAATATTATTTACATATATACTATATATTTAATCCAATCTAAGTTAACTTTAACATTAAACTAACATAATACGCATTTCTTGAATCCGAAATATTAAAAAATATAATATATATTGAATGTTTGTTTTAAGCAGATTCGGTTTTAGACTTTTAGCATAAGACGAAGTGATTTTTTTTAGTTTCGGATTATTCGTTGGATTATCCGAATCCGAAATTTCTGATATCCGAAAATCGGATATCCAAAATTTTGGATCCGGATTCGGATCTCAATATTGACTATCCAAAATTTCGAATTATCCGATTTTCAGATATCCGAAAATCGGATAATCCGACTTTGAACACCCCTAACCCTAGGTGACTGTTCGATCTTAAAGGATGAGGTGTCGGCGTACAACTTTAGACTGGTGTTGGGGTTAACAACTAGGCTTAAATAATAAGCCGCATGTACTAGGATGACTATGACGTTTTTACCAAAGCTAAAACTATCCTTTATCATACCTGTGGCTCAAAAGTAGACCACATTTTCTCTTTTTACCTATAAAATGATACACATCTTCAATGCTAATCTTGTCCAGGTCTGGACGGTCGTTTTTTAGAGTCTTATTAGCGATGACCATAAAGATGATCAAACCAACTATGAAGGCAACACCAAAGCAGATAACACACGTGATGATGATGATGATGATGATGATGATACAAATGTTTCCTCCTCTCCTTTCGTTTGGAACCTTGAAAAGGTCCTGTGCACTCTGTATATTAACATAGTTAAATTTGAACATTAATTACTTAAACAATGATCATAAAATAATAAAAGGGGTGGTCTAGACTAAACGCACCCCCTTTTACTTGGCATCACAATTAGTCTAATTGCGATTCGGTATCTAAAGGTCTCAACTCTCAATACACGAAAAGTATATCTTCTTGCAAATTAATACACACGAAACTTGTAAACAAACCAAAAAAAATAACAATAGCTATAGTTTGAAAACACGCAAATTATATAGGGGTAAAAGCTTTTCGACATTCGGAGCTTCTCACTCCAAAAGCCCGGTGCATTATTCCCGTATGCATCACATTTGAATGTGTGGTGTACATGAAAACAACGCCGACACCAGGATAACATAACTTTCATTTTGTAGTGACCATGTAGGGAAAACCACTTGTATGGCCCAGCCAAAACGGTCTCAAGATCGACAAGTGTGATCCCCGGTTGTACGATAAATTGACCGGCCCGGAAATAAACATAGGTGACCCAAGGTAGGGGTGTTCAAAAAAATCCGAATCCGAAAATCTGTATCCGTATTATCCGAAATGTTGGATTATCCGATTTTCGGATATTCCAAAATTTCGGATTCGGATTCTATTTTTAAAAAATTTCGGATAATCGGATTATCCGAATCCAAAATATTAAAAAATATTTATAATATTTATATAATATTATTTACATATATACTATATATTTAATCCAATCTAAGTTAACTTTAACCTTAAACTAACATAATACGCATTTCTTGAATCCGAAATATTAAAAAATATAATATATATTGAATGTTTGTTTTAAGCAGATTCGGTTTTAGACTTTTAGCATAAGACGAAGTGATTTTTTTTAGTTTCGGATTATTCGTTGGATTATCCGAATCCGAAATTTCTGATATCCGAAAATCGGATATCCAAAATTTTGGATCCGGATTCGGATCTCAATATTGACTATCCAAAATTTCGAATTATCCGATTTTCAGATATCCGAAAATCGGATAATCCGACTTTGAACACCCCTAACCCTAGGTGACTGTTCGATCTTAAAGGATGAGGTGTCGGCGTACAACTTTAGACTGGTGTTGGGGTTAACAACTAGGCTTAAATAATAAGCCGCATGTACTAGGATGACTATGACGTTTTTACCAAAGCTAAAACTATCCTTTATCATACCTGTGGCTCAAAAGTAGACCACATTTTCTCTTTTTACCTATAAAATGATACACATCTTCAATGCTAATCTTGTCCAGGTCTGAACGGTCGTTTTTTAGAGTCTTATTAGCGATGACCATAAAGATGATCAAACCAACTATGAAGGCAACACCAAAGCAGATAACACACGTGATGATGATGATGATGATGATGATGATGATGATGATGATGATGATGATGATGATGATACAAATGTTTCCTCCTCTCCTTTCGTTTGGAACCTTGAAAAGGTCCTGTGCACTCTGTATATTAACATAGTTAAATTTGAACATTAATTACTTAAACAATGATCATAAAATAATAAAAGGGGTGGTCTAGACTAAACGCACCCCCTTTTACTTGGCATCACAATTAGTCCAATTGCGATTCGGTATCTAAAGGTCTCAACTCTCAATACACGAAAAGTATATCTTCTTGCAAATTAATACACACGAAACTTGTAAACAAACCAAAAAAAATAACAATAGTTATAGTTTGAAAACACGCAAATTATATAGGGGTAAAAGCTTTTCGACATTCGGAGCTTCTCACTCCAAAAGCCCGGTGCATTATTCCCGTATGCATCACATTTGAAGTAGACTGTGTGGTAAAACCACTTGTATGGCCCAGCCAAAACGGTCTCAAGATCGACAAGTGTGATCCCCGGTTGTACGATAAATTGACCGGCCCGGAAATAAACATAGGTGACCCTAGACTACCACGAAACATGTATGAATTTGATTTGTTCAAATTAAATAATAAATGAGAAGTTATTGAAAACTATAAAATAAAATATTGGCACCGGTTTTGATATTGTTTGGTCGGTATCAATTTGGTTCAGTGGTGTACTGATACGATATTGGTATAGCTTACTAGCAGTGTGACCGCACGATGCGACGAGGAACACAAACACTTCTTATGGTGTGTATGATTCGATACAGTTTGGTTATTAGTTTCCAACGATGAGTGGATTAAAATGTAATTAGTGTTTATAAGAACAAGTCACCTTCATTTTCAGATTATAACTTATGCATTAAACTAATAAAAATTCTTAATTTTTAGGTATTTTAAAATGTACTGAAATATATTATATGTAGTATAGCACATAGGATTAAATGGCTACTTTAACATCAAATCAAATTCCAAATTGCCTATCAACAGAAATATTGAAGGTAAGCAAAAGTGATTGATTTAACCCAATTTACAACATAAAAACACCAATCCCACAATTACTCTCCAAAGATATAATAAGTTTTTAATTTGCCGATGAATCCTAGCTTAGTTGGTGAAAATTGGGGGAGCTAGAACAGAGGTCATGTGGAGGTTGATGGTTCAATTCCGGTCAGAGTCATATTTACCACATGTGTGGGTTCAATCTGTGGAGATCCCCAATCCAAGTGGGATGAGTAATCAGTACAGGCTGGTCCAGAGTCTTAGCCAGAGCTCCACCGGTTGCACCACTTGCCATTCAAAAAAAAATGGCACGTGCTCACGTGACTGTCCTATAAGTTGACCCTCTTTGGTCTCCATTAACGAAAAACAAAACACCCAAACATCTGGAACAATCCCTACACCTAGCCACCCTCGACGTGATGGATAGTTTTTGATTTTGTGAGAAAACATGGAGCCATACACCTCTATAGAAGATCAGGCATTGCCTATGGTCCACGATGAAGGTCGATGGTAGGATATTGATCAATAAGCCATGGCGATATAGTAGTAAGAAGAGAATGCACAGAGGTAAGACAAAAAAGATGCCTACAGAAATCCAAACATGACACCAGCTCAAGTGACAACGGGCAAAAGCAACGGTGAAATGCCTTTGGTAATGACTAATGACTTCTCAACCGGGTGCTGTTGGCTTTCAATGATATGTTCATCCCGGGATCCTTCACCATCACAATGACGGTAACTGGGAAAAACACAGACGAAATAGCCCTCATGTATCTTGCACATGATTGTATTTAACATCTCATTATAACGTCCTACCATCTAAAGGACGAAATCAATAGCAAACATCGAACGAAAAGGATAATTTGTCAAGCTATAATTCATTTCAACCCCTTATTCTTTACTCGACCCAACCACCCTACTCACCCTTGTTCAAGTGGATACAGGCTCAACTAGGTTGCAATCGAACAAGAGATATTTCGGTGTCTCCTTTAGCACTTTCTGTTTGAGCAAACGCAGGTCAATATACAAATTGTTGCCATGATATCTATAATAGTATAATGTACTTGATGATGTAAAATAAACTGACCCATACCCTTAACCTGTGTAAACCTGTCAAACCAGCTTTTAAATTTAATATCATCCTGTGAGGACACATTGTCTTGATCATATCATCTCATGAGGAAATACATTCTAATTTATATCCAACACTGAAAACACTATCCTACAAGAAGCCTAGATAATAATTCTAAATAAAGAAGAAAAGATCCATCATCAAATAACTTTAAATGGCTTCGAATATCTATATACCTTCTTATGCAAATGGACAGAAAGATCTGCACATGCCTTCACTCTTCAGCCTCTCATACTGAAGAACTAAAGCAGAATAAAACGAAACCACATATTTAGGATATTCATCCTATTAGTAAACCAAACACCCCCTAAAAACTCGCAACCTGTTACTTGCCACATTTATCAAGTTTAATAACCATGCAGGAATGAAAACCAGCAATGCTGACATACTTGTGTAACATGCAGTGTGATCTGATGTGCACCAATGTTGTTCAAACCACTCCCATGGTTCAAACCCAATGGCGCCAGTGCGTTGTGCAGCTTAGCCAAAAGCACTTGGCCCGTCTGATTTCAATGGCCATTGTACACACAAACCTTTACTTGTAGTTGTTTCCAAACACAAGCATTATAGCAAATACAGGTCTATTCAGTTCATCTCATGTACAAGAAGATATTCAAGGCTTTATTTATAAAAAAAGACCATATATCAGCAATTCCAATCAAATGGTGCACAAATCAAAGAAAACCAAAAGTTAACAAGACCAAATTCCTTAAAGAAAGATTAACAGGGTCTATGATCATATTAAATAGAAGTAAACTACAGCATTGATACTCTTTTATCTAATAAAATATTACTTAGGTACCAATTTTGGGATTTACTCTTAACAGTTAAAACCATCCTCTTCAAAATCATTCAGATATCATATATACCTTCTTTTTTCAGCATGCAAATAGATAATAACCTCATTCTTCCGGAATCGAAAAACTCGAAAGCTCAACTATAAACATCATCATCATCATCAGAAACCGTTCTTTTCGCCTGCTTAATCTTCTCCAACTGAACTTGTGTATCCATAAACAGCTGCATCCTTTGCACCTCCAAATCCTTAGTAAACTGCATCCTCTGCTTCTCCAACTCAATCATCTGCTTCTGTTTCTCACCTTCAACTCTCTCATATATCTCCCCGAATCGCTCTATCGCCATCGCCAACCGTTTCATCGAATCCAAATCCCCTCCTCCCCCTCCCCCATTATTCCCAACACCAACACCTACACCTTTTCCTCTACCATTATTACCACCAACCCCTTCATCCTCACTACTCCCTAACGACTCGTCGTCCTCCTCTTCCTCCGATCCATCCTCTTCCGCGGCGGCAGCCGCGGCTGCAACCGCCGAATAATTCCGCCTAAAATACGACTCGTCAACCGGCGCATCCAACGCTCGCTTCTGCGGGAGAATAGCAAGCGGCTGAGAATAATTCACCACATTCGCCTGCGGTACCGGTACCGGTACTCTCACATTCGCCTGCGGCTTTCGATACGGCAACAACGGAACAGCAGTCGGCGGAGACGGAGACGCGGACAACGAAACCGACTTCTTCGAAACACCAGCAGATCCAATCAACGTATCTAACCTGTTAAAAAACCTCCAATTACTAACAACCAAACCATTAGATTCCAAAACCCTAGCCTTCTCAACCTTATACTTCTTCTTCAACGTATCGATCCGGTTCTTACACTGAACATCCGTCCGTCTAGTTTTCTTCGTGTGACCGTGACGGGCGTTAACGGCGTCAGCAACCTCCTGCCAATCCTTCTGACGGAGGTTACCTCGATTAAGCTCGACGTAACGTGTGCCCCAAGCTTCAACAAGGGTAGCCGTTGCATCCTCCGACCAGCAGTCTTCACGGAAGGGAATAGGACGGGATGAGGGGGTGTGGGCGGAGGCAGGTGACGGAGTGGTAAGAAGGTCGTCGGCCATGGGTTAGGGTTAGGGTTTGTTAGGGATAGTTTGGGGAAAGAAAGATATTAATAATAATATTATTATTATAGGGAGAGAGAGAGAGGGAAGGGTACAAGTGGGTGAAGCGTCGGTGTCGGTACCGTTGGGTTACTACTACTACTGGCATAGCTTCTTTCGCCGATGTACGGCTACAACTCCGACGTGTAACTGACGTTATCTTATCTTCTGCTTTACTTGCTTGTACGTTGTTTAGGTTTTCACGGATTGCTTTGTTTACTTGTACGTTTCTTGGTTTTAGTCTTTAGACTTTTTAAGTGTTATGTTTATGCTTCTTAACAATATGACCTTTACAAGTTTAGAATTATGTAAATTGTTGATACAAGAAAAATATTGACCCGACTTAGCTAGTGGCACGTTATGTGATATGTTAACAATATTATAACACGTTGATGTATCTGATCGAAAGCATTGTGACTAGGAAAGAAACGGAATCGAACCTGAGTTGGTTCGTTTAGGGAGGGTTAGGGGTGCAAACGAGCCGAGCTACTCGAGCTCGACTCGAAAAAAGCTCGAAACGATCCTAGCGTTATAGACCTCGAGCCGGCTCGCGAGCCTTAACGAGCCCATTATTTATATAAAATTCAATTAATATATTAAATATGTATTTAAATATAATAATTAATATTTTTAGAACGATGAATAAATAACCAAATTATATATGAACTAAGTATTACAATTAATATAAATTAATTAATAACTAATAAACGAGCCGAGCCCGAGTCAAGCTCGAGCATGGAAACCAACATTCGAGCCAAGCTCGAGCTTTCATAACTTAAAAGCTCGGCTCGCCTCGTTTGCACCCCTAAGGAGGGTTCCACCTAACCACTGCACCACCCCTTTACCTTTGTATCAAAACTAAACGTATTACATTTTAATTATGGTGAGCTTGTATGAGTTTTATGTTAGTTTCTGATAAAGTATGTCTTTGCCTTTGGCTGCGTTTTAAGTCACGTGACATATAAATTTGTGTTTTGTTTCACTTTTTTTCTCAGTTTTGCCTTCATTTGCTTAATGCTTAATACGGTTTTACGACCTCCATGTTGCGGTGGTATAAATTCGCGTTTTTGTTTTATGATTTTTCCTTGTTTTGGTCTTCGTTTGCTTACTACTTAGCACGATGTTACGACCCTGCGTCCACAACAAGTGGTCAACACCGGTACTGGCACATGTATTCGTTTTTATACTTTTCAATCGATGTAAAACACGTGCCAATTGCTACGCATGATGTAGATACATGTTGGTATTGTAATGAACCAAATCGATACTGACTGAAGTCCACCGCAAAACGCGAGGGAATCCCACTAGTTTAAATTTCAAAGTTTGACAAGTTATAAAACAAATTCCATTTTTTAAAATAGCAAATATAACATAACATCTATATTTACACCACTAAAATTTCTTGTTTGTTTTTATATCGAAATGAAAAGGAGAGCTCATTTGAAGAAATTGAAGGTTGGATAAGTGTGTTCTAATTTTTGAATGGTTGGCAAGTCTTTGAAGTCTTATGGATTTTCTTGACTTAACCATGTAGATGGTGTTTAATAGTTTAGAACTTCTCAAATTATTAGAACATATTGATCAGGTTTGATTTGAAATATAATAGCCTTATTAGATTCTTGGTTGAATTTGACCAAAATTGACAAGACTGAAATTTTGTATGGTTTTATGATATAAAATACTAGTTGAATTGAATAAAAATCCAATGTGTAATTGTAAATTTTGATGAAAATATTAATTTTTTTTATCCAAATTACATGAAATGACAAAACTGACATGAATGATCAATTGTAGTTGCAAAAATATGGTTCAACCTAAAAATTCATATGGGTGGTGGTGACCAAACTCATTTTTAGTTGTTTTTCTAATAGAAGTTTGTATCTTATATACTCACAACTTACACCCCATCATGCTAAACTTACCGAAAATAACTTAATGTTGGATCTCTTTTTATAAAACACAGATAACACAATTCGATAAGCCATCAATAAAATGCACCTCAAATTAACCCATACCGATTAAAATCTATTACAAATACCAAATTAACTTCAAAATTTGGTAAAATTGTTTTCCAATGGAGGTGATCTAGCAATATCTTAAATAATCCTTTTCTTTTTTCTGTACAATTTAACAAAACAGATACCTTCAACTACATCAACATCAACATAACTTCATATATCAAGATGCTTCAAATCAATCTTCCTTGCCGTCTTTTGAATCATCTCCTTGCGAACGTCCACCTAATCATTTGTTACAAATTATTAATAAATTTGGGAAACTCTATATCCTTGTTTCAACCATAAAGCGGCAAAATTTAGAGAGAAACCAGTGATCTAATGTTCTTGATTATTATTTTTGTTCTCCTTTACAACATCCAAATTTCTTACAGATCATCGAGGCGCGAGGGAAGAGCTACACATGTGCAAGGCATTGCTAACAATCAAAAGTTTCATCTCTACTATGTTTTATACTTACATATATAAGCATTTTTATAAAAATAAGCCTAAACCATTCATAGTATACAAATCCTTTTGGTCATTTTCACCAATTTTGATCCAATGCACATGAAGCAGCACCTCAAGTCCCCGAGGCGCGCTTTTCAAAACCTTGTCACCCTTTCTTCTCACCTTAGTTTTGTTTTAAATCACCAAAGTGATCAAACAATGATCTCTTTAATAAAAATAACGATAGTAAGAAATAAGTATCTTACCCTAGCACCCATCAGTGAAGAAAATGTAACATTAGCTTCAGCTGCATCCTCAACCACCAGTTTCTTCAATAGCCTGGTTTTTGGATCCAAAGTAGTTTCCCAAAGTTGTGTTGGCATCATTTCTCCCAACCCTAACATTACATACCACATCAACAAAACATTTCATGAACAAATACGGAGTAAACTGCACGAAAAGTAACAACCTTTGCTTCTTTTTTTCGATTTTAGCTACCATGTTGCATTTTATTACCCATTGTACCAATCATGTTCCTTTTTATCTATGACGCGTTCAACCATGTCAATTTTTTGCCGATTTATAAAGAAAATTGCTGCATCTCATTTCCCATTTTAGTGTGTATACGCCTTGTGGCATATTATCTGACATTTATTTTTGTTTTTAAATATTTATTTCCAAAAACTGTAAACAAAACTACTTTTTTATTTTTTTCACGAAAAGCATATTTAGCTTATATGGAATCTGATGTGGCAGTCGGCATGTCATCAACAAGTGCCAAATCAGCAAATTACAGGAAAAATAAATTAATATGAGGCTGGTTGCTACAATCAGAAATAAATTGTAGGTTGGTTCCTATAATCGAGGAAAAGTGTGAACTTCGTTTCGTTTACATGCCGTTTGCCCATAACCATATGATGCCTTTTTATATGTATTTGCTGCTCTTGTATAAAATCTTATGAATAGTTATGTTGTGTACCTTTGAACCTCTGAATATGATATGCTGCATTTGAAGGGAAGGAACTCTGAAGTTTTTTAAGTTCCGCATCGTCATAACAATAGTATGCTTGTTTCCCCCTTTCTACCTGAATATTTAATTACACAAAATGAATAAACAATTGGCGGGAAAGGACATTTATATATTTAAGAGAATAAAAACCTTATATAGAGGCGGGACGCCAACATATATGCAGCCTTCATCAAATAAAGCTCTCTGTAAAAGCATGAACAATTAATCAAAGAACATCAAGTATTCTCTCTATTTTATGATGTTCCATTTTGCAATATTTAAAAATAATAATTATTTGCCCTTGTTACTTCAACAATATATTAATTCGAGTAAAAAAGATTCTTTTCTTTGTCTTCGTTAAAGGGTATGGAAGAGTTTGACCCAAAAAAAAAATGGGTCAAAACATTTACTTAAACAATGTGTTAGGCACACCATAATAACAAGATCAATTCGATACCTGGTATCTGTAGAAAAATGTTAATAACAATGTGCGAATATGAGCACCATCAACATCAGCATCAGTCAAGATTATGATTTTATGGTAGCGAAGACCATCTTTCTTAAAATCTTCTCCCTGAAACATGCAAGTTTAGTGAAGGTCAAGTGTTCAACAAAAGACAAACATAAAAACGTGAAAAAACAATTTTATTAAAAGATATAATAACCTTCACTCCAAGGCCAAGGGCACGAATTAAACTTTGAATCTCTGCATTGTTATACATAGCTGCTTCATCTTTTCTTTCCACATTTAAAATTTTACCCTTTAAAGGAAGAATAGCCTGAAAGTTCTTATCACGGCCTTGTTTTGCACTTCCACCAGCAGAATCTCCTTCGACTATAAATATCTCTGCAAAATGTGACAAAATTTATGGATTTTCATACTACGCGAATTGACTATGCGAACTAAAGTATCTACAACTAAGAATTCAAGAAAAGTATTTTATTAAAAGCATAATAAAAAGAGCACTGAAACTAACAAGTACTAGTGTTACAATGTTACTCTTTTCAAATCAACTACAAAATGTTGATACAAGAAAAGTGGAAATTACCAGCTTTTTCAGGATCTGTGGCTGAACAATCAGCAAGCTTTCCTGGGAGAGATGACACTTTTAAAACACTCTTTTGTCTCTCCAATTCTCGGGCCCTCTTAGCTGCTTGAGCTGCCTATTGATACAAACACACGACTTATAAGAAAATGATGTTCTAAAAAACACATTTAGGGATACTTAAAAAATCTACTTAGGTCATTAGTATCCTCCTACCTATAGGTGAGAAAATGGGTGGTCAAAAGTCAAAACAAGCAAGTTTTTTCACGAATCAAAACGAGTTATGTTGACCCAAATATTTTTTTGTCAAAATGGTTGGATCATGGGTCATGTCCAAATATATCAACTTTGTTAAATAATTGGTGTCAAATATGATTACAGAAGCTTAAATTATCTCAATAACAATCAAACTTTAGGAATAAAACAATTTATATGGTTGTTGTACGTATTAAAAATACAGTTTAACTGTTTAAGCTTCCAAGTTCCAACCCATTTGATCCAATTCCTTTTAATCTAATATTTTTTTAGCTTATCCATTTGACTTGTTATAGATAACCCCAATCGATCCATTCTTAAGTAACTGGGTGAATACACATTGACCGGTACCACTTTAACTAGTTAATACTTAAATACTTGATAGCTTAAGATCTTAATCGACCAACTCCATTTAGCAGTTTCAAATTTTCAAATAGCCAAAAGGTTTATAAACTGAGAAACGGAGACATGATAAATAAACAAACAACATATGTTTGAGCTTTGATTAGCAACCAATTTGATTAATTACACATCTTAAAAATAATGTGCAAATTGATAAAGACTTTTCTTAACTATAAGGTAAGTTTTTATGAGTGTTTGTCTCACTGTAAACAAAATAAATTAAAATAAAATTCCAAATTCTCATATGTGCATAAGGTAAAAATAATGAAAATTTATAATTAATAACTTTAAAACACGAGACATACCTTCAAAGCGTTAAGGGACTTGGAGAGGATTAAGTCAAGCACATCTGGATTTAATTCCAAATATTCGGTCAAGAATTCTTGAAGTGATTGGTCAACGATCCTTCGCACCTCTGGATTTCCCAATCTCGTCTTTCAAAAAATGTACAAAAATGAAATATCAGCAAGGCAATGACAAGTGGACGCCCACCATTGGTGCAAGATTTTAAAAATAAAGAATATGAATGCTGTTAAAACTTAGTTACCTTTGTTTGCCCTTCAAACTCCGGATTTGGAAGTTTGACCGAAATTACACTAGTCAATCCCTCCCTCACATGCTCCCCACTTAAACTGATATCCTTTTCCTGAAACCATGGCACTTATGTCAATAAGGATTGATAAACTTCATATTTATCCTCCAAATTTCATAGTATCATACTTACAAGTTCTACAGAAAATAATAATATCAATTAATTATAACAGTCTGTTTCACTGAATAAACGTATAAGAACACATTTTTACTGCTTTGAATCAACTTAGTGCACAATGCTCTCTACGTCTATACAGAAAAACAGTCTGTTAATTGATTTCAAGAAATTTACTATGGAATGGGTAAATATAATAAATACCTTTTAAGTGTTTAAAAAGGTCAATATTAAAATACCTTGATAAGCTTTGACTTTTTTCCCAGGTTATTAATAGTTCTTGTTAGTGAAGCTTTGATACCGTCTATGTGGGTTCCACCATCAACTGTCCGTATGCTATTAGCATATCCCAGCATTGTATCTGAATATGCATCTGAACACCTAATGACACAAATCCAAGTGAATCTCATAAACTGTAATGTAAAAGCAAACATAATTTGTAAATTTTTAGAAGGGAATATAGGAAATTGCCCTTTATTTATTACTGATGGGGAAGTAGGGAACAAAAATATGTGAAGATAATAAAAGCAATAGTGACTTACCATTGGAAAGCTACATCGATAGTGATCCCATCTGCTTCTTTTCTAAAACTCAAGATATCATGAAGTGGTTGCTAAATCAGAAAAAAAAAATGTCACATTGGGAGCATATTACATTTTATCACTCATATTTACCTTTAATTTTTCCATGTGTCTCAATTTTCTGCTTAGGTTGATTTTAAGGCATAACTATCATTCCATTGCTTGATTAAACCCTTTCCCTCAAAAAGTCAATTATTTGGCACGAACTCATTTTGTCTTGTATAATTCCATTTTACATAATTTTTTAGTGTGTTTTCTGTTTATAATTTGCCAATTTCAGTTCTAAAAACACGGTTGCAATTTGCAAGAACTGAGAAAATTATAACAAAAAGGCGTGATATAAAAATGAAAAAAAAATGAAAAACCGAAAGCACCTTATCAGCATTTAGCCACTTCACATACTCAACAAGTCCCCCAGCAAAGCAATATTCATCATACCGGTTCTTTTCAAGGTCACTATCCTCTTTCTTCAGAGTAATGGTTAGCTGTAAATATTCGAATAACAGGTCAATAAGTACTCAAGTCAAATAAGACAAAAAATATTTACATTATCTCGCTGAAAAACAAGAATCATACTTCTCAATAAATATAAAAAACCAAGAATAGCTAGCACTCATCAATGGAGAGAAATATAGCAAATCAAAATGTCTCAATTTTTACATTTTAGACTACAAAAGAAATTTCCCAGTATTGGCAAGTAGAATACCGGAAACAGATGCGTATCTAGCAGAAGGTGGCAAAATGGATGGAATTTGATAAACTTTTTGCCTAAGATTTTAAAATCTTCTATATATGTTTGGTGAGCATTAAAGCATTAAAAAGACACTTGGGAACCCCTTTGACCGTTAGATATAAAACATAACCCGAATTGACCCATAGCAAGTGAACCAAAATTATGACTTTACCCCAGGGACAAGAAAAGCGCGCTCCCGAACACGTGCAGCAATAGTATCATAGTCGAACTCCATTCCAGATGTGAATACTGAATTACAAGTTATAATCATATGAAGAAAATACTTTAAAGAAATTATACTTCTAAAATTTATAACACTGAAGCAAAAAATGAGAAAGATACTTTGTGAATCAGGCCAAAACTTTATGGAGGTCCCGGTACGGTCTTGTAATTGATGTGGAAGATCCTTGCATGCTAAGGGTTGATGAGGCTTTCCACGAGTGTAGCTTTGATGACATTCCTTGGAATCTCGCCAAACGGTAACTTCTAAGTTCTGCACAAAAGATGAATAGAAGTAAGTCCAAGTTGAAAACAACAAAGATTTTCGTAAAAGATTAAGCTGTTCAGAATCTTTAAATAAACTCTAAAGTCTGTAATGCAGATTCGGAAGCAATCAAATGACTCAAGAACAATTAGCTAACCAAATACGATAAATTGCAAAGGAATGAATTGAACTCCATTCCAAGTCCTTTTACAATTCCATTTTCTTTCATCAGTGGGATAAATTTTTATGATAAGAAATTTACACAAAACTTATAATTTATAAATAAGCACCTCAGACAACGCGTTGACTACAGATAAACCAACACCATGTAGTCCACCAGAGACTTTGTAACCGCTACTAGCCCCACCAAATTTTCCACCAGCGTGCAAAACCTGCATAGTTAGATTTAAAGTTAGCAAGTATACCAACTAAGAAACAATTTAAAAAAAAAAAACAAGCAGCTTCATTCTCATGATTAATTATACTATGACGCACCGTTGCCTGTTCGTAAATCTAGACTTATAAGACATAACACATTATAATAATACTCTTTAAGTGCAGTCACATAAAAGTATACCCTAAGGTGTTAATAGACATAATATATAGCACAGAATTCAAAGTCAAAACATGGATGTAGCAACATACCGTCAGCACGGTCTCCACTCCGGATTTTTTGGAGCCTGGATGCAAATCAATCGGGATCTGCGACATGAATGTGATAATTCAATTTGACAACAATATTATTCTGATAATCATTCTTAAATTCAAAGGGTTTTACTCGTTTTCCATCATGCTCACTAATTAGCAACCAGTTTGAAAAATATACAAGTCCATACCCCACGTCCATTATCAGTGATGCACACTGACCCGTCTGCAAGTATTTCAATATCCACCTTTGACGCAAACCCGGCCTGGGCTTCATCAACAGCATTGTCCAATATTTCATAAACCTGATGTTTTATATCAAAATATTAAAGTACCAAGAAAGAAAGAAATTAATCCAATTTAAGATAAAGCGATCATGATACCAGATGATGCAGACCACGAAACCCTGTACTTCCAATGTACATTCCAGGTCTTTTCCTCACAGCATCTAAACCTTCTAATATCTGAAATTAGAAAGATATTAAATGTTACTATTATATATCATATAGACGCGTATAGCCGTATACTATACATGACCTCTGTTTTACAAGGAGTGTGGCACTCCGATGCATTTTGGCAACAAAAGCGAATGTGTGAGGCCCACATATCACGTATGAAAGGCGTTTGTCATTAAAAAAAATACCTAAAGATAACATATTAACTTGTTAACTTTTAAACACTATCATATAGAATATTCTCGTCATCTCTCGTCAGAATTATTTAATCGATGGTCTAATTTGTTCAAACACTCACATCCAAACTTGTTCAATAAGATCTGAAGAAAAACTCAGACCCATTGCAATATATGGCAGATGGTCTAATTTGTTCAAATACTGGTCAAGTGCACTACAACCGACCGCACCATAGACTTGCATCGCATCAACCGTAAAAATGCGTTTTGATCACCGCATCATGCATTATGCGCACTTTTTTAAACCAAGTACACAACTCTCAACAAAGTTACAATTCATAATATTTGAAAAATGAAAATTTTGTTATAATTGCTACTTTAAACTGCCAAAATAATAATAATAATAATATAATAAAATAATAATACTAAAAATTGAAAAAAAAAAATCAGCTCTTATAGGAAAGACAAGTAATTATCTTTTTATAATAAAATAATAATACTAAAAATTAAAAAAAAATCAGTATTTCTGGTTTTATAAGTTTAAACAAAACAAGTAATTATCTTTTTATATTTCTTGAACAAATAAATAAATGCTAGTTATATGATGAAAAAAAAAAGCCCAAATCAATGTTTAAAATATTAAAATGACCTGGATATTTTCAGAAGCATAATTATCCAGGCCCTCTTTCCCTTTTTTCCTGACTTCAGTAACAGAGGCTGAAGAAGAAGAAGAAGACATGAAGCATCTTGGAGGCACCAACACAGTAGGAACCAAAACCCTGTTTGTAAACAGTGTCCTTACTCCTAAACTTGACCTAAAAACCAAAATTAATACAAGAAATGGATCAAATAGAAAGAAAAGCAGGTAAATTTATGAATGTGAAGAGATTTAATACCTGGGTTTAAGAGGGGTAGGGGAAAGAAAGAGGGAATGAGTGGGTAGGAAGAATCTTGATGAAGACATGATTAAACGAAGAGAGTTTGTGTGATGGGGTTTAAGTTTAAGAAGACCCATTCATTTACTTTACTACAGTGGTGGTTTTGTTATTATTATTATTGTTATGGGCATGAAGAAATAGGTTTGTTCGATTGGAGAAGATAACGAAAGATTGTAGTAAGTAGTAGCAGCAGCTGTCCAAATTTACTGTTGTGTGTTTTGGTTCGATAAACCCTACTACTCTTTTTTATTTTTTTTATTTTGTTTACCTCTCCAAAACCCTAACTTCTGTCACAACTCACAAGTAATGGTCACATACTAACACTAGCTAAAGTTACTCGGTTTTCTATGGATCTAAGGTTGCTTGATCTGGATTGGGATAATTGGCGTAATTTTTGTTTTTTTTGACATTTAGAGCCTTTGGTGTTTTTTTTTTGTATCGCTTTGTTCTGGCTCCTAGCTGGCGTTTGTGTTGATGAAAGTTTTGCGTTAAAAAAACAGTTAACAATAAATATGAGCATACACAATAAGACTTTTGGTGGATGTTTTTGTTAAAGTTGTGGCGATATCAACTTGAAGACTAAAGTCGAAGGACTAAATGAGTAAAATAATAATTAAGTTTGTTTAATTATTATTTGAATTATCTATTAGTGTTAGTATTAGGTTTGAATTATGATTCCTAATGTTTATTAGATAATTATGTTTAGTATTAGAGTGATTAGAATAGCTAGTCTATATAAACCCCTTGGTTGTAATGTTTTATTCAGAAATTCAAGTTAATAAAAAGAGTCGATCAAAAGTTTTGATCAGAATCGTGAGTCACTTTGCTCGTTTCCAAGTTTAACAGTTTTTAGATGTCACATGAAACTTGTCCTATGAATAGGATAGATTCTCTCTCTTACCCTACACGTAAAAGTGCAAAACATAAAAACACCTCTCTCTCATCTTTCATAGTCACACTCACATGTTTTTATATGTTTTTGTAGAAGAACTAAACCAAAGACTCTCTCCTCCGCATCACACCCCCTCTCATCCACATCATCCTTTCTCTCCACAAAAACATTTTTAAAAACATCTATTGTGGATGCTCTTAGTTCTTAACCGTGTTAATGGTTTACTGTGAAGACGTTAATCTTGAATTAGGGGTTAAAGATCGAGACAGGTTTAACGAGATGAAAGGACTCATTGGAGTCACAAGATTAGGGGGTGAATGTAATCTTAATCTTGTGTATGTTTGTTAAAAAGGAGCAAACCTAAAGGGTGTTTTTGAGATAGTTTTTACATCCTAATAGAAATCCTAGTATAAGTCAAATAGGTCTCTTATTAGATAAATATTATTGTTTGGATAATTGTTATGAATCCTTGTTAAGTTAGGATTATAGGCTTATAAATAGATAGATCCTTTGTAAGTCTTTCAACACATCAAATAATAAGAGCAAGTTTTGACTTAATCAATTGTGACTTTGGAATCAATATTCCAACAATTGGTATCAGAGCTTAGAGGTTTGAGAGTCGTTTTCGAGAAGGGGGTGTAGCCCCTCACGGGGCTGCAACCGCGGGTTGGTTGAAGACGAAAAATGGGATGCCGAAGTGGTGTCATCGGCAATAAGAGGTGACGATTGTTTAGAAGTTTTTTTCCCAACAATCTGACAAGTTAAAGACGGTTTCTTGATTGCGGTTTTGGCAAATTAAAAGTGATTGGTGTGGTCAAGTTGGAAGAATGGATGGCTACGTGATTCCATTGTTTTTTTAATATATGACATTCAGCGAGGTTTTTAATTGGAGGAATCCCAATTTAATGGAGTACAGGTGGAGTCTATTCAATAAAACAGAAGGGGTTCAATCGTGATCGGGTCAACGAAAACTTCTTAGCCGTGAAGGAAAAAACAACGGGTGTTTTTTTTTTCTTAGGCAGGAATCAAATCAAGTAATTCTATTGAATGAATAATAGGGTTACAATGTGTTCTATATATATAGAGAATGTAATTACACTTTAATACCCTCTAATAATAAGTAATTATAAACTAATTATATAGTCTAATATTCCCCCGCAAGTTGAGGGCGGGGAGCGACCTGCAACTTGGATCGTAACAGCAGAAATCGTTGTGAGGATAATGGCTTGGTAAACACATCAGCGATCTGATCATTGGTAGATATAAATTGAATTTTCAAACCTCCTTGAGCAACTTGTTCACGTACGAAATGATAGTCAACTTCTACATGCTTCGTACGTGTATGGAATACAGGATTGGCAGACAAGTACGTTGCGCCAAGATTGTCACACCAAAGTGTTGGAGATTGGTGAAGTACCCCGAGTTCCCGAAGAAGCGATTTTAACCAGATGAGTTCAGCGACAGTGTCAGCAATAGCCTTGTACTCAGATTCGGTAGACGACCGAGAAACAGTTCTTTGTTTACGAGCAGCCCATGAAACAAGATTAGAGCCTAGGTAGATAGCAAATCCCCCCGTTGAGCGTCGATCTACCGGGCAACCAGCCCAGTCTGAATCCGAGTATGCTTGAATAGATGGATGCCAATTCGAGTCAGAAAAGGCATGCAACCGTGAGCCGGTATCATGACGAAATAAAAGCCCAAGGTGAACGGTGCCCTGAAGATAACGTAAGATGCGTTTCACGGCAACCCAATGGTTTTCAGTCGGGGCGTGCATAAACTGATGTAACAACCCGACCAGGAGGGGGCTGGACGTTACGACAGTTTGGTAACAGACTTGCACAACGGAAGCAACGATAACAAATATTCGAATGTTATACAATTTCTAATCCAAAAATATAAATACATAACTAAAGTAAATAGTCTAATGTTTAAGCAGGGACGAAACGCGGCGGTCGTCGAAGCAGTTAACGGGTTGTTATCCACTAGCCAATCCAATCTCTACACGTCCATAAGTCTAGAGGCTCTAATCCGCGATGCTTATACCTCAATCTTCTATCACGATAATCTCTATTCCACCCCAAGCAAATATATACATCGTCTTCACGATCGTCCAAATGCAGTACCTGAACACATGCTTAAAAGAGAGTTGGGTCAGCAATTACGCTGGTGAGTCCGTATAAGTAATAAGTGGATCCAAAACAAGTTCATCCTTTTATAAACCAGTTTACACAGTTTAACACAATTCAACACAAGTGATGTACAAGCGACACCTCAACCCTAAACGAAGAATCAATAACTGCCATATTGATCCAGTGGCAAAATATATGCCGCAATGGTCTTAAAACCTTAGTGGAGGGTTTCCCGAGCCCCTAAGTCCCGGGTCCACCATGCGTGGGGGATTCCCCAAGTAGTACTACCCATATATTAAGTGGCTTATCCCTAAGTTAATGAGTGTCAGTATTATCCGGCAGTCTGTATCTTGTCACATCAAATAGTTTACACAAAAACAGTTTACACACACAAGCATGTATTCACCCCAAAACGTTTAAAACAGAAAAAGGGGAGTGGTATACGAAACTCACCTGGAAAGCAATGCATATGATTGGTTTATAGCAACCAAAGTGTCGGACATCTCGTACAGCTATACTCCTGGTCGAATCCTAAGTCGACACACGTTATTAGTCTTAAGTTCATTGGTATGGTTCCACATGTGGGACGAGCTCGAGCATATGGTTTTAAAGTTTATCCGATCATCTTCACTAGGTAATGGTTTTCATCACTTCTAAACTTAGGTATCAAATATCTAGTTCTACTTCTTAAGTCCCAATTATCGAGTCATCATACTTATGCTATATCTGGGGTGTCCGTATGGTAATGTCCGTTATATATATGTTTTGCTAGTTTAATAACGTCCAAGTTGTCGGGTATCAAGTCTTAGTTCTATTGTCAAAACACCATGTCCAAAGCTTAGGTAATCCTCTAATGTCTATGTCCGAGTCTTAACCGTCAAGTCCATAATTTAACGTCTCGCATCTACTTCTAGTCAAGTCTATATTCTAAATGGCGCATGTTATAATCTAAGTCTAATAATCCGGAAATTCATATTACGTAATCTTATTGTTATTACTACCAATGTGCCGAGTTATGTTTTAGTGTCTAGTTGTGTCCAACTAATTATCTCCATTGTGTTAATATTTAAGTTGTCAAGTTCCGTGTCTATAACTAATATTCGTTCTTATTATCCAATGTTTGTACAACTAGTCCGAATGTCCAAGTATCCAATCCAACATCCATGTCCTTGTCTTATTATCGTAATGTCCTGGTTTCATGTCATAACTCTAACTCAAATATTATGTTCAAGGTGGCCATTATTGTCCGGTTCATTCGTGGTTTGGTCTTGGTCCATATAAGCTCGTCAAGTCCCACACAAGGTTATATTTAATTTAGTTCATATATTTATTAGATTACTAGGTCCGGATATACCTTACAATCGAAACACAGTTCGGGTTGACCCGGTTGACTCAGTTGACTAAGGTTGACTGTACAGTTGACCCGGTCAACATCTGTTGACCGAGGGTTGACTTGTTTCCTGGATTCTCCTTTAGAGCCTGACCCGGACCCTTTGACTGTAACCAGACATAAACCCCCAATCCTCTCCAAGACCCAATAACAACCAACTGCCCTTATTTCTCAGTCATCACCACCGTCGCTACCATACAACCTTCCACCTTAGCTGTACGGTCCACCACCACCTGACCGACCACCCCTGAACCATCAAAAGCAGTTACTCAACAACAATCAGTAACCTTCTGTCACGAGCAACCTAACCCATCATCTGGAACCCTTCGGTTAGTCCTGACCCGAACCAACCCCCACCTGTGACCACTGTACAACCCCACTATCACCATTATCTAAACTATTAAGACCCACAGATCTAAATATTGGAAATGGGTTGGTTTTACCTGGGTTGTCAGTGATTCGGTGACCAGAACGTCACCGCCGCCGCTGTATTGTGAACCACCACCCTCCGCCGCCGTCGTCTTCCTCTTTCCTCCTTCTCTCTCTCTCTCTCTCTCCAAGAATAATAATAATAGTTGGGTGGTGGTCGATGTTTGTCATGGGGTGGCCGGAGCTCCGCCTGCAGCGGCGGCGAGAGCCCCTGGCTCATCCTTCTTTCTCTCTAACTCACTCTCTTTCTCTCTCTACTATTCTTTCTCTCTAAATGTTTGTGTGTAGTGTGTGTTATCAACAGACAAAACAAAACAAGGGTGGGGTTTTTTTATATTCAATCTAGGCATGTGTGTGTGTGACACATGGGGGACACATGGCACCATCTCAAGGTGCCATGTGTCTTGGGTGGTGAGTAAGCAAGAGGGTTCGGGTTCATAATGCGTATCGGTCTGGTCTCGTAAAACGTATCCGATAATAATATTATTCCCTCTCGTCAAAATAATTATCCAACTCGCCGGCTCGGCTTCGTATTTGCTTATACGTTCTAATAATATTATATATTTATTTGTTATAATACTTTTAAACACGAAAAAAATTTTTGGGCCTAGTGACCGTACTGTCACAACTGACACACCTTGTTTACTGCAAAGGCAATATCAGGCCGAGATAAAGTAGCATATTGAAGGGCCCCAACCGTTTGACGATACTTAGAGGGATCCTCAAGAGGAGGACTATCATCAGGAAGTAATTCATGAGAAGTGCTCATAGGAGAAGCCACAGGCTTACAATCTGTCATACCAGCCCTATGGATGATATCCATAACATATTTTCTCTGTGAGAGAAGTAAATTAGACCCATGAGACACTACCTCAATACCCAAGAAGTAATGTAATTTGCCAAGATCCTTGACTGCAAACAAGGAACTGAGACGACTAATAATGCTGTTGATGGTTTGAGAATGATTACCAGTGATGATGATGTCATCTACATAAACAAGCACATAAACAAGAATACCATTCAAGTTTAAAATGAATAAAGAAGGATCAGTTTTGGACCCATAAAAACCAAGCTGCTGAAGTGCTTGAGATAGTTTATTAAACCAGGCACGGGGAGCTTGTTTCAGACCGTATAAAGCTTTGTGCAAACGACACACATGATCTGGTTTGGCTGGATCAATAAAACCTGGAGGTTGCTTCATATACACTGTTTCCTGAAGATCTCCATGCAAAAAGGCATTTTGAACATCCAGCTGGCGAAGAGACCACTTGTTGGTTACGGCAAGTGATAAAACAGTGCGGATAGTGGCTGGTTTAACAACCGGACTGAAGGTTTCATGATAATCGATACCTTGTTGCTGATGAAACCCTTTAGCAACCAACCGAGCCTTGTAACGACTTATTTTTCCATTTGGGTCTGTTTTCAACCTGTAAACCCACTTACAATCAACCACATTAGTATTTTTAACAGGCGGAACTAATGACCAAGTCCCATTCTTATGAAGTGCCTCCAACTCTTCAGCCATGGCATGACGCCACTCCGAATACTTGTTGGCAACGGTAAACGAGGTAGGTTCGGTAGGTATGGTTGGTGAGGTAGTAACATTATAGGCGGCAGGGTTGTATCAATTTGGTTGTTTTGGATTTTGCCGAAGGTTAGATGGCCGAGTTCTGGTTGGGTTATGGGGTTGGGTTGTGGATGAGGTTTCAGGTGTGGGTGTAGGGTCGGATGAGGCAGCAAGTGGTTCATCAGGGCTGGTGTGTAAGGGCTGATCGGTGGGGCCGGTTTGGGTTGAGGGTGCGGAGTCAAGGGGACCAGGTTGTGGTGGGTTTGTTGGTTCAGTGGTTTCGGTTAGTATAGGTGGGTCAGGGAAGATGGATACATAAGATGGTTCAGGTTGGGACGGAATTGAGTTGGTTTGAGTTTTGTGATAAGGAAATACATGTTCATTGAAGCGAACATGGCGAGCAATGTAAATTCGCTCAGTAGTCTGGTCAAAACACCGATATCCATGGTGAACAGGACTATAACCAATAAAGACACATGGAGTGGACCTAAAGTCAATTTTGTGGTTGTTGTATGGACGGAGATAAGGAAAACATAGACACCCGAAGACACGAAGGAAGGAGTAGTCAGGTTTTCGTTTGTAAATGTGTTCAAATGGAGATTTATGTGAATAGACCCGAGAAGGAAGCCGATTTATCAGATAAACGGCTGTTTCAAAGGCAAAATGCCAGAACCGTTGAGGAAGATGGGACTGAGCTAAAAGCGTAAGACCAGTTTCCACAACGTGACGGTGACGACGCTCCACAGTTCCATTCTGCTCACTGGTGTGAGGACAAGAGCGTCGATGAATGATGCCAAGACCATTAAGAAACTGAGTGAGACTCCGAAATTCTCCCCCCCAATCAGACTGAATACTTTTTAACTTTGTGTTGAATTGCCTTTCTGCCATTTTGATAAAGTTTATTAGGGTTGGACGAACATCGGATTTATGAACTAAAGGGTAAAACCACATATATCTAGAGTGATGATCAACACACAATAAAAAGAAACGGTAACCATCAACAGACAAAACAGGGGCAGGCCCCCAAACATCACAATAAACCAAGTCCAAAATATTTGTGCTATGAAAATTTGAGTTTCCTAAAGAAAGTTTTGACGACTTGCCCATTTGACAAGAGTTACATAATGAAGAAGAAATTTTATTCGAAACAGGTAAAGAAAAATGCGACAAAACAGAACGAAAAACACGATCATGTGGATGTCCTAGACGTTGATGCCAAGTGGTGGAAGAAGCTTTGACAGCAGTAAATGCGACCTTAGGAAGAGACTGAAAGCGAGGTAGGCGGATTGAATATAGACCCTGTTCACTTGGACCCGTTAGGAGGGTGGTGTGTGTAGACTCGTCCTTCACAACAAAATAAGATGCGTGAAATTCAAAGAAAACATCATTGTCAGTACAAAATTGTTGAACGGATAAAAGGTTCTTTTTAAGTTCCGGGACATGGAGTATGTTATTAAGGTTAAAAGTTTTATGTGGAGTGTAAACTTTGGTAGAACCAATATGAAAAATGGGTAGTGATTTACCGTTACCAACAAGGAGAGAGTCATTACCATAGTATGCTTCCGGGTTGTCGATACTAGCATAATCAGGAGAAGAATGGCCATTACATCCGGTGTCCGGGAACCAGGTGAAACCTGGTGGAGCATTTCCATCTGAATGAGCTGCAAAATTAGCCTGCGTGGACCCCCGAGATTGAGTTTGCTGATTTGGGCACTTAGAAGGAAGATGACCAATTCCACAGCGATTGCAGTGACCATAAACTGTGTTTTGTGTGGAAGCCCAACTGAATTGCCGAGTACCAGTGTTGTTGTCCCGTGGCCGATTTGAGGCAGCCCGTGAATTACCACCCCTGTTAGAAGCACGACCGCCACGGTTAGCGCGGTTATTGCTGTTGAATGAGCGGGAGCTGTAATAGGCTTGTGGTTGGGAGTTGGGTTGCACCATAGGGTTAAGTTGATAACCTAACTGAGCAGCCATTAATTGAAGGTTATTGAGTTGGGTTTGAATAGCATCAAGGTTTGGTGGGGCGGAGGAGTTTGGGAAAGCTGCTGGAGCGGGCTGGGTACCAACCAAGAAGGCCTGCGGATTGGGTTGAGAGGTGGCAGTAGGAAGACCATGAATCTTAGAGACCATGTAATCGTGGTCACTTAGAAGACCATGGAGTTCATTGAAACCAACAGGTGGTGAGCGGGCTAGAAGGTTGGCTTTGAGGCCGTTGTACTCCTCCCGAAGACCTGCAAGAGTAAGCATAACAAGGTCCTTATCTTTCATAGGCTCACCAATATTTGCTAGTGCAGTGGCGTATTCTTGTGCCCTGCTTAAATAATCAGCGGGTTTTTCGTCTCCCTTCATGGTTATTCGGAGAAGTTGACTCTTGAGTGTAAACTCATGAGATGAAGTAACCGGCGCGTAGGCACGTTCCAAGGAGAGCCAAACGTCCCGAGAAGTGCGACCTTGAATATGTTGAAACGATTCTTCAGAAACTGTAGAGGTGATGAGCATGCGTACATGCGCATCGTTCGCAACCCATGGGGCATAGCTCGGGTTGGCTGTTGTAGTTGTAGTTGTGCCTGTGGTAACCTGTTGTTGTGGGCAAGGAATAGTGCCATCAACATAACCAAACAGGTTATGAGAAAGCAGAAACAGTTCGACCATGGATCGCCAATATCCATAATTTGTAGGTTTTAGGGTAAAAGCAAATTTGTGAGAGTTGTGAGTAGTCTTTTCCTGATTTGTGAAGGTTGTAATAGCAGCCATGGGGATCAAAACAGGCTGAACAGACTGTAGAGATGTTTCAGGTTTGAGATTGGGACCGGAAGTTGCGTCGGCAGGAGGCTGATTAGCCAGGATAGGATGACGGCAGTAGGGTTAGGGTTAGAGGCTGATTAGCCGAAAAATTCTGGGGAGATTTGATTTGGCTCTGATACCAAATCAAATCAAGTAATTCTATTGAATGAATAATAGGGTTACAATGTGTTCTATATATATAGAGAATGTAATTACACTTTAATACCCTCTAATAATAAGTAATTATAAACTAATTATATAGTCTAATAGCAGGTAATAAACCAACGTATTTGGGTGCAGCAGAAACGAGATCAGCAGGGGCTGAAGAGGGTTCGTTTAGCAACCAAAGAAGACAGAATAATGGTGGTTCGTCGTGTTGGGGGTCGATAGCAGCGGGTGCAGATCGATTAGGGAAGTTTTTTGTGTAAAAAAAAAATCCAACAGAAAGTTGTGTGTTTCACCAGAAGGAGAGGTTAACCATGTTGCGGGAAAAACAGGCAGAAGAAATCAAGCGGGTGGCTATGATTTAGTTCGTTTAGCGGGTGATAGAAAACGATAAACAGGTGGTTTTGTTTTCTTGATCGGTAGAAGAAGGCTCTCACGGAAGTGTTGTGCGCAAAACGGGTTCCGTGTGGTGAAAAACAACAGTCGTTAGTGGTGGTGTTATACGGCTTTGGACGGGGCCAAGGTGGAGCCCAGAATGTCCGGGATAAGTCGAGTTGAGGGAAGACTTTGGACGTGGCCGAGGTAGAGGTCAGACAAAAGTCGAGATTATCCAGGAAGAACTTGGAGTAACGGTGCGGATGTGAGCAAATGGATCCAAATTGGGATTAAGGGGGTGAATGAAGGAGTAATCCTATTTGGAGTTAAATGGGTTTAAGATAATGCTAATGAGTCTAGATAAGTATTAGTATTTTATTTAATTAGGATATATTTATCTAGTTTGGTTTAATAATTAGTTAGGGGCTATTTGGTAGCCTCTTAATGAGGCTCTTAACCATTCAGTGCTGAATGATTCAACATTCAGCGCGTTTGTTTCAGCCTCTGAATGGAATGGTTAAGGCTGAATCATTAAGACTTGGGATGTTGCTGAACCATTAAGCACTGAATCATTAAGCACTGAACTAGGCTGAACCTTAATGAAACTCTCATACCAATATGGGACAAGAAAACTAACCATTAAGAGGTCCAACTTAATAATTCAGCACTTAACCATTCAGACCTCTTAACCATTCAGAGCTCTTAATGATTCAGCACTTAATCAACCAAACAGCCCCTTAATTTGGTGTTTGAGTTATACTAGGTTTGGGTTTTGCTTAGTATAAATAGATGGTTAGGGCTATTGTAATTAGTGTCCTCAATAATAAAAGTGTTGTTTGTGTTTCATTTGAGGCCTGATTTTCCAACATACTGGACCCTAAAACTCATATGGGTTGTCTAGGGTGGCATTAGGCCTTTAGTGGTATTCACGAAAAGAAAATAATTGACATGTTGGAAGAATCGTTAAATGGGTCCAAACAACTTCTTGCAAAGATAAATATATATATATTTTTTTTTGGTTTGTGTCGAAAAGTTGTGTTGGCCGTAACTTTTATCAAACAACTTAAAACAATGTTGTCAACTTCCTACTTCCTTCAAAACATCAAGATGATAAAATACGAAAAGCACTATAGGTACTTAAGTGAGAGTGTAAAGATATTTGAAGGAGTATGTGAGCCCCAGGGCCGGCTCAACGTTTGAGGAGGCCTAAAGCGATAACTAAAATAGAGGCCCTTTTGTGAAAATAAAAAAAAATTTACTTTCGACCCTATGAAAATTGTGATATAGATAAACATCCTAGGCTGATTAAAAAAAAAACTAAATGATAACTTATAAAAATGATACTTCTCTACCTTTTGTTTGAATTTCTGGTCTCTATTTTTATCCTCTCACCTATATGTGTATGCATAAAAGTTGTTAATACATGGGGGCCCTTAGAGACTTGAGGCCCAAAGCAATGGCTTTGTTTTACTTACACTTAAGCCGGCCTTGGTGAGCCCTCAAAATATGGGCATCATACATGAAAGAAACCCTTGATAAACTTATAAGATGAGCCATGAGCAAATAAAATATACTAACTAAATTATATACTATTAACATGCCCCCTAAAGTTGTAGCATAAATGTTAATCATAGTTAACTTGTTACAAGTAAAATGCATATGTGGTTTTAAAAGAGGTTTAGTAAAGAAATCCGTAATTCCGAACTACATCTTCATGTGAATCACTCAAATATATGGATGATCTATTTGAGTAACTACTAGTTGATTCCTGGATAAGATTACACTCGACCTCTGAGTGTTGCATAATCTCGTGAAATACTTTATTTTTGGCTGTATGTATAGCTAGTTAGCTAGCTCTACAATACCGTTGCATCAAGTTGTGATAGACAACCCAAAGTTTTATGAGAATGGGGCAAAGTCATATCATATCTATTGTGGCATCCACCATGCTATATACTCTAACACACTCAACATTCAACATAAAACTTTATATTGTATGTTGCTTCTAACTATTCCAGGACACTAGCATTCCTTCAACATACACAAAGTACATTGTGGTAGACTATCTTGAAATATGTGTCTTCTTCTGAATATGTATCTCATGATACTTACTCGTCTGTCTCCTTCCTTCATAAATAGACCCACACGATTGTAGCCCTCGTCGAAAACAAATTTCCCCGGTGTGATTTTAATATACCTCAATACTCGAAAAGGCACCATCCTAGAGTACGGCATGTTCATGTGAACCAATCCTAGATACCAAGAACAACAAAAATATATGGTTGTTTAATTGTCAAGTAGTTAAGCTTCACAGTCAATCGTATGTATCTATCAAATAAGTGACATCTTTATTAGCTATGATCGACCATCATATTAGGAAATAACGTGGATGTTAAAAGACTTAAATCGCCATACATAAGAAGTATTTAGTGATGTCACCAATAATACAAGAAACTATTTCAGTATTTTGTATCACTAATGTATTTTCATTTATCATTAACTAGTAGATGTGGTAAAACGAGTATGCTAGATAACATGTTAGTATAAGTACTTTTTTATCAAAACATTTTTGTCACATTTTTAAGATACCATTAGGTCGTAAACCGGACAATGAACCGAGTAAATATATGGTATTGCCTTAATTTAAAATAATAGATGTTTAAGCAACGTCCTCAAGGGACATGGTGCGGTGGTAAAGGACCTTCCCCCTATCCAATAAGTGGAGGGTAAAGATGGCTCAAATCCTACAATATGCAAAGTTTAGGAGTTTTAGGAGTAGCTTAGTTTGTTGTTCAAACAATTGGGTTTGTCGATTTGGACCGAGTTTTACACACTTAATTGTTACTACAATTTTAGTTTTCAAACAAACAAGTTAAAAAGTTCCACATTAAAATACTCTTTAGATGACTTTTTACCAATTCTACCCATTTAACAAGTGAAGAAAAAACATAAGTTAAATAGACTAATTTATCACTAATTAGGTGAAAATTATATTGTTTCATGCCAATTTTCACTTTTGAACAATCCACTAGGAAAATCATCTAATAACTTTATTGCACATTTTATATATTTATTTCATAATTACACAACAAGACACAAATGATATCATCATGTTCCGATTATTACTAACTCATATACAAAAACAATGAATAAATTTACACCCTATCTACCTTAGTACTTTGGAACTCACTCTATCAAGCCTGCATTGCTTGTAGCTCAAGTCATCACTCACACGGGTCCTGCACATTGCAGAAGAACACACAACTTAGTTTACTTTAACACCCATTTTCTTCTAAATCAAGAAAATAAATGAACTGACAACACAACAAATGCTTATTTACATGATGCATATATAACAAGCACAACCTGGGAGCACTAGGCCTTCGTGCAGTTCGACTTTCTCTCCCTTTATCAACACGCAATGCGGCCATTTCCTTTTCCATTGCAGATATTTCTCTCCTTGTTTTTTTGCTTTCTACTTCCATTGCTCTGTTCAGTGTCTCAACATTTCTTGCCAGTATCTGCAAATCTTAAATTAATTTGATAGGACCCGAACAAACATATATCGCTAAAACAAACAGAATGAAACTCGTATTCAACGGGCCAATATCATATATACCCTTTTGAAAGCTGAACATTTTGTATTTACCCCTTCATATCGTATAAAAATCATATTTGTCCTTCGAAAATACTAAAACTCTCATTTTTACCGCTTCATAATAAATAAAAAAAAATCAGTTACTAATAGATAAAATCAGTACTATCATTGCTTAGTTTAATAAATACTAATTAGATGCATATAAAAAGTAAAATAATGAAGAGTTGCATACAAACCTCAATTGTGCTGTCCTTTTCTTGGAGATTTTGATCTTTTTGATGACAAGCTTTTTGTAAATTCAAAACTTCCTTCTGTAACATATCATACAACATACCGGATACAAAATCCTCGAGTTTTGACTTTGACTTATCTTTCTCATCAGCATGATCATCTCCAGTTGGGAATAACTTACCCGAATCAACTAATTTGCTACAATCATATACTTTTGATGAAATACTCCCGTTTTTTAATAAATTTCTTGATGAATATCTACTAGATGATGATTTGGATAAATTGTCCACTCCTCCTATAGACTGGCGCTGAGAACGTGAACGTCCATTGCTCATCGCCCTTTCTGGTGTAGCACAAGAAACATTTTTCCCAGATGATGATTTAAATCTTTCCTCTAAAACTTTGAATCGCAAATGGTATTTTTCCTATTAACGTGAAAGAATGGTTATGATAGGAAGTTAGGATCAAAAATTTTGAAAAAAAAAAACAAATAAGAAAAGTGAAAGTATCATGAATTGTGAATGTGTATCCTCTTACTTTTAACTGTGCTTCTGCCTTTGCAGTTCGTTCGGCAACTGTTAGTTTTTGTTTTAGATGCTGCATTTCTCCCTATAAAAGTCCAAAATGTATAAGAAATTTTGTATTTACATTAGTGTTATTTCAAAAAAGATAAATGAACCAAATATCGCAGCATGTTTAGCAGAGGCAGTGATTTGAGTCATTTTTCTTAAAAACGGGTCAATATGGGTTTATCTCAAACGGGTCATTTCTTCTTCAAAAAGGAGCTACATGGGACAGGAAAAACGGGTTCAAAATCAGCCATACTCAATTTTTAATGCATACAGACCCCTAAATTGTTTTTGTTCAAAAAATTAAGATTATTATAGTCATAATATTATTTTTTGTGATCGTGCACCTGTTAAGCAGTGATGACAGTTTCGACCTATTTACTAACAAGTTAAATTCTAAAATAAAATAAGCTAAAAGGGGGAGATGTCAAATTAGGCAGAAATTGCCCAAAGTCAATTATTGTTTTAATATTTATTTTGTAATCATAATTAATAAAAAAAGAGCATAATAATTTGCAGGTCAACCAAACCAGGCCCGGCATGTTTGAAGCTTGGACTCGTACCACAAATGTCCCATATCAAGTTTAACCCAACCCAATTTGATGCATACTCAAAATGTCCGGCCCGTTTTTGACCCATTACCCAACATGCCTGACTCGCAACCACTAAAGTATGGTTTCATTAGCCATAAATAACCAAGGAACGCATGCCTGTAAAACTCTTCTTTCCTCCAGCCATTGTTTTACAGGCATTACTTTATTGTCGGCATCTTTCCAGTCATTTGCTATTACAACAGCAACACGATTTGCAGAAATTTTAGCACGAGCTAATTCACGGTCCAATATTTTCTTTTCTTCCTACAAAAAGTTTTTAACGTCAGCACCAACTTTAAAATTAAATTAGTTTCAATAAATTCAAACTTACATTTAACTCTTGCATTCTTCGCTCATAATCACGGACAATATTGGCAGCAGCCCCACCAGCCAAAATAGCTTCTTCGAGCTCACGAACCGTTTGAGTTAACTTTTCCACTTCTGAAACTTTTTGCCGGTTCATTTTATCCAAAATTCTGTTTTCTTCCTGCATTGAAAACTACATAAATTAACATGAAGGAAACTCGCACAATGCAGTGAATAATTCAGTGGTTATCCCTCTTCAGTTTCCATATAACCAGATCATGATTAAAATAGCATTGGACGGCCTAGATTAAATGGACATGATCATATAGGCATTCAAAAAGTTAATAGTCACTAAAACATATTTTAAAAAAGTTATAATTACCAAAATGAACCACCAGAGAAGCATACAGCTATTTTGTGACATTCACCCAAATATTATTGGATGGCCAAATATATCACAAATTTGTAGCATAATCTAACCTGACATATATCAACTTGTTTCATAAGCTCTTGGTTTTTGTTCTGAAGATCATCAACCATGGAAGCTTTCGCCATGGCTATGTTAATGGTTCTCTCTGCTTCTAACAGAGCAATTTCCTTAGATTTACTGAGACGATCAAGAGCTTTATTGTCATCTTGCAACTTAGATACCTGATAGACCAAATGTCATAGATAATCAGAAATCTATGTGACCACATTTGTATATTATGTATTTTTTTTTTTCTCTTCCATTTGGTCTAACTGCATTAAAAGGTAACCTTTTTGGTCTAACAATATTGATACAAGGTAACCAACTTTCTACAGTTTGGATTTAAAGTAATATGATCCGGTAACCGACAATTTTGATGGATGGGTAGGTGATTTGTGCACAACAAAAAGTGATCATTGCACAACAAATGATTTTTTTTTCATAGCCCCACATCAAAGGAAAAGACAAAATAAATAAAGAAAAAAAGTTCGTAGTGTAAGGATAAAACTGTCAAATGACAAATGTTAGCTGTGTGCGAATCGCCTCCCATCTTAATCGACATTTTTCTTTCTTCAGGTGGCGTTTAGTTGCCGTCTTCATGTGGCATCTAAAACTTGTAATACAAGGTGATTGATTACCTTAAATCAAAATTTGTGAAACTTTGATGGTTTATTTATGGCCTACATTAAGTTATTTATCCAAGATAACCAAAGTTGATTACCCTTGACTGAATAAATCATATACGAAAGGCGAAACTTTAGTCATGTCCTTACCTCCATTCTAACCAACTTGAGTTCTGCCTCCAGTGGAGCAATAATAGCCTCAATAGGAGGCATCTCATCGTCTTTCTGAGCCGCATGAACTCTTCGAAGAGTGGCTTCTGCAGCAAATTGCGCAGACAACGCTTGCTTTTTCTCATCGTTTATCTTCTTAATCTCTAAATTCTACATAATCATATAATAACTTAATCACTTATATAAAAACAACTTCATTTTTTTTTTCAAAAAAAAAAGTCGCCGCACCTTGCTTTCCAAAAGCGATTCAGTTTTCTTTAAATTCTCATCCACTTTCCTTAGCTCATCATTTAGCTACCAACATCATAACAATAACAGATTATTATGAGACAATACACATTACGTAACACGAAAAATATACGAAAAATTGCCAACAATGCAACATTAATTTTGTTAAATTTTATACATCTTTTATAAAATTATTAAAATCTGACTACCTCTTCTACCGCCTTCTCTTTAAGGTGTTGATGATACTTCAACGCCTTGATTTCGGTATAAGCATCGCCTAACTCCCTCTCTTTATCTAAAAACAAACAAGTTATATCAGTTTAACCAACTAAACTATAATCCATAATAATATAGAACATAATTCGAAGAATTATGATAAAACAGTAACTTAATAGTTATAATTAACCTCTCAATTGGTTTTCAAGGCGGTTGAGCTCAAAACGGACGGGGTCAGAGCCATGTAAGTGATTAATAATATCATCTATCTCAGTAGCTGTCCGGGAAATGGACTTTTTTCGGCCGTAGCGATACGAAGGGGACCTTCTTAAAGGTGATGAGTCTGAGGCTGCTGCAGCGTTGGTTAGTTGAAGTGTGGTCATTACTACTGTATTAGAGAAGAGAATGAGGTTGGTGAATATATATAGTATAGAGAGGGTTTGGTTTGGTTGTGTTTATAGAACAAAAGAAAAGGAAAGGAAAGAAAAGAAAAGGAAAGGAAAGGAAAGGAAAGGAAGGATGACCGTTTGCAGTTAAACCGACAAAAAAGAGGGAGTGTCAATGAGTGGTGCACTACTACTGTAGCAAGCTGGTAGGATTATTATTAGGGAAAATCACGAAAATAGCCGTTGACCAAAGGGTTTTTACCAAACTAGCCAGTGGAACCGTCTCTGTGAGACCGTTCCCCTTTCCCGAGGCACCTTAACCGATTCCCATGACCTTGGAGAAAAAGAGCCACTAACATGTGGCCACGTGTCCCAAAATCCTCTCTAGCTCTTGGAGGTGGCTCCCAGGTTCCGAGACCCTCCAAGACGCTTCCTTAAAGCTGCACATTCTCTCTCTTGTCCCTCTCTACTCTCTCTCCTCTCTCTTTCTCTCTCTCCTCTCTCTCTCTCTCTCCACACCACACCCTCTGTTTATGTAAATAAATTAAAACTTTGGCAAATCCATGCACACATGAATTGGACAAGGTAGACAAAATAAATTTACGTCATATTTCAACCAAAATAAATTTACGTCATAGTGAACTGACTGTGATTTCTTTTGTTAACAAACCAGCGAACTTCTCATTCATCAACAATCTGCCTTTACGTCATATTTCAACATTCAAAATAAATTTACATCATATTTCAACCAACATCAACGGCAACGTTCAAGTTCTTCTCCGACAACGACTATTCTGAAAGAAGTGGAAGAGTGTTTCACCGTCAACCTCAACCGGTTTAATCACAAACATCTCTGCCGCATCGTACCGGATTAATAACTCCGCTCCGTTGCAGCTGCTCCGATCGCAACCATAAACCATTTCATCCTCACCGTTAAACGCAACCACAATATGATAAACGCAAGCATAAACCATGTTAAACGCAACACCTCCGCTGATAAACGCAACCATAAACCATGTTAAACGCAACCATAAACGTGGTTGCGTTTAACATGGTTTATGGTTGCGTTTAACAGCGGAGGCGTCACCGGAGACGATGGTGACTGCGAGTTGCAGGTTTCCGATACGATGGTGTCTACGTATATACATGTACACACACGTATACACATATACAGTTTCTATACCTAATATCCAATAACCGATTCCAATGGAACAAACAACAACCACACATCTCTCTCCAATCACCAACGATTTTCTTCAACGATGCGCTCTGTACGTTCCAAACCGATCATGTTTGATGTTTCTGTATCAAAATCGATTGTAATTAATTTATTCAAACGTAATGAATTTGATTTTATTATGTTGCAGGAGATTAGAGACGACGGTTAGCGGATTAGTGGAAGAATTTGAAGGCGGTTGGAAGATGGAGGAGAATATTATAGGAAATTAGTGGAGAGAGAAAGGGAGGGTGGGAGAGGAGAGAGAAAGGGAGAGGAGAGAGAGGCGAGGGAGTTGTGTGTTCTGTTTCATTTCGAAAGAGAGAGGAGAGAGAGAGAGGGTAGAGAGGGACAAGAGAGAGAGGTGCAGAGAGAGGTGCAGCTTTATTTGACTTTTTTATTATTTTTTGAACATGTGTCGTGCTGTGGTTGGTTAAAACGGAAGACGTCTCGGAAATCGTCAGAACCCCTGGTAGCCACCTCCAAGACACAAGAGGTGGCTATTTTGGTAAAAGCCATTTGGTCAACGGCTATTTTCGTGATTTTCCCTTATTATTATTCTTATTATTATTATTTATTAATTTTTAATAGATGAAAATATAACTTAAAAAGCAAGCTAGCTAATTCGTTAAAAGTTTGGTGTTCATATGATCATTACACGCATCATACCAACTTGATAGGCTTGACTCCAGATATAATGAATGGCTAACTATTTAGAGAGAGTAATTAGTGGATTAGTCTACACTTAATACATGTTGTGTGTCATGTTGGCATGTTATTATTAAATGTTGGCATGCTATAACTAAAGGTTTGACAATTGACACTGACATGATATATGTTTATCTAATTGTGTCGCTTGTTAGAAACTAGCATAAAAATACTTAACGAAAGGGTTATATGATACAACATGTTTCACGAGATGAAATTGAAACAATTTAGTAACATGAATGACATGATACGACATACATAACATGAATATTGACATGTACGTATAACATGATATTAGAACGATTAGCATGACAAAAGAAAATCCATAAAATGCTTACCTAACAATTCATAAAATACTTATTGTCGGAAAAAATAAAGTATTATTGTATTATCATAAAAGCTAACAAGAGAATCCGAGAAGGTTGTGAAAAAAATAAACATGCCACGTATCATCCCCTCTTTCTTTCCGTAGAGGAGAGATAAAGAAAAAGAAAAGAATTATATACTTATACATTGTTTAAATCTATGTCGTATTGAGAAACGGTTCAAACAAGTTGTGTTAACTTATCTAAGACCATGTGTAGTGGGGGGCTCCATATATGGAGCCCCTCTTCCTGATTGGTCCATGTGGCTGCTGAGTCAGCATGGAGAGAGAAACTGAAAAAGGGGTGTAGTGGTGGGGCTTTATATATGGAGCCCCTGAATCTGATTGGTCCACGTGGATTTTATTTTTTTTATTCTTTTAACTCAAAATAAATAAAATAAAAGGTAAATAAATATAAAAAAATTACAAATAATATTAAAAAACACACAATTAATATTAAAAAAAGTTACAACTAAAATTAAAAAAAATTACAAATAATCATAAAAAACACACAACTAATATTAAAAAAAAAAAAATTACACACCTCCTAAATTACTTATTTAAACATTACATATTCCTAAATTACTTAATTAAACACATAATATAATCCTAAATTACTTATTAAAACCTAAACCTCCCACTACGGAGAGTAGTTGTCCCAGTCCTCGAGTGTGTAGTACTCGGGGGATATGGAACGTGAGCTGTCCCGTCCATCGGACCTCGCATCCGATGGGAAGTAGTAGTACTCACGAGGAGGGGTTGGCATGCTCTAGAGGCGCTCCTGCTCCTCAATTTCCCTGAGGGCTTCCAAGTCCTCAGGGGTTGGGTCCCCATATTCACGGGGTGGGGTGGTCTGGTGGTGGTGGGTGGGGGTGGTCTGGTGGTGGTGGGTGGTCCGGCAGCTCCTACTTGAAAACCGCCATTGTTATTCATTGTGTTTTAGGATGAGGAAAGGATGAGGAAGAGGGAAGGTGTGACTGATAAAGGATGAGGAGGGGGTATTTATAGGGTGAGAAATATGACCGTTTGGGGGGAAAACATTTGAATTTCAAAATTTGAAATTCAAACGTTTGGGGGGAAAATTTGAATTTCAAACGGTTTGAACAGTAACCGTTTAAAATTCAAATGTTTGAATATAATTTTTTTTATATAATTTATTTTTTTTATTAATTATAATAAATATTATTTTTTTATATAATTTATTTTTTTTATTATTATTTTATTAAATCTAAATAATTTTCTATTAAAATTATTATTATTATGTTTGTTATTATTGTTATTATTATAAAAAAAAAACTTTGACCGGACCAAGTGCCACGTGGCACGATGGGATTGGATGGATAAAAATCAACCCGGCGTTATGTATATAAAGCCCCCCCCCATTTTTGCCCTATAGCGCCCTGCAGTAACGGTGTGTGGGGCGCTATAGTTTAAAAAAACCCACAATAACGCCCCCACTACGCATGGTCTAAGACCATGTGTAGTGGGGGGCTTTATATATAAAGCCCCCCTTTCTGATTGGTCCACGTGGCAGCTGAGTCAGCATGGAGAGATAAAGTGAAAAAGGGGTGTAGTGGTAGTGGGGAAAGTTAGCGCCCCTGTTTAAAAAAAAAAAATCAACCTTTTGCTGAGGTGTCATCATGTGATTGGTTGGTTGATTTGTTGCACAGCGCTAAAAATATAACGCTGGAGCCCATTTTTACAAAATAACGCCCCCGTAGTGGTGTGGGGGGGCGCTATTTTTTTTGTTTTTGCCCTCAAACAACGCTCCAGTACGGGTGCTTAAAAAAGTTAAGAGTTCTATAATAATATTAACTAGGTGGTTTCCCGCGCGTTGCGGCGGGGATGGTGGTAATCGGATTTGTTTATGAAGAAAGCTAATCCACTTTGAAAGTTTGCAAAATGTTACCTTAAAAGACAACCTTTGTCCTTGTAACCGTTGGCTACACCGCCTTTATTCTGAGACCGACTCCCCATCATCGATGGTGGTGGTGATGATGGTTTTGTGTGATGTAGCGAAGGCTACAAGGGAGGCAAAGGTGAGCAAGACAAGTGTTAGTTTTGCCATTGTAGGTTGTTGTGTTGATTGGATGTGGTGGTGGTAGTTGGATATGTTATTAGAAGAAACATAAGGTGTACCTTATATTTATTTATATTCTAATATGTATGGTGACTTTGGGGTTTGCATGAAGATTCACACGTGGAGTAGTGTCAATAATAAGTATGTTTTTAGGAGTGTATAAGTGTGTGTGTATATATATATATATATCATGAAATGGCTCCACGTATATGATTCTTTAATTTATTTGATTCTTAAAAATAGTGCAAAGTATACCAATAAGTTGAGTCGGTGAAGAAATGTTAAACGTTGGTCAACGTAGCAGTCAACTTTGGATGGTAAAGAAGACAAAATAAGCTGACCGTAGTTTAGTTAAGTATAACCAAACCCTAGTTAGTTACTATTCATGGCTATTTTGTAACTATATATAAAGAAGACAAAAGAAGCTGACCGTAGTTTAGTTAAGTATAACCAAACCCTAGTTAGTTACTATATAAAGAAGACAAAAGAAGCTGACCGTAGTTTAGTTAGGTTTAACCAAACCCTAGTTAGTTACTATTCATGGCCATTTTGTAATATAAGTATAACCAAACCCTAGTTAGTTACTATATAAAGAAGACAAAAGAAGCTGACCGTAGTTTAGTTAGGTTTAACCAAACCCTAGTTAGTTACTATTCATGGCCATTTTGTAACTATATTATTATAATTTGTTTATGACCCATACCCTATCGTAAATCCAAACTTTCTTAACTTTATGTCATGTTATCAAAGTCATGCTATAGCCTGTATATCCGTGATATAATGAATAAGATGGCCCATCAAAACACAGTTGGAAAATATAAAATATATATGTCCACAGTATAAGCATGGAGAGTGCGATTGTTGTATCCACTCCATTTTTAGCATAATTGCTCTGGAAGATACCATCATTTGCTACCAAATAGCCACCAATCACCACCATCAACAGTCAAAATATATAAAAATAAAAGCCCTATAAAATGATACAAATTAAATCAATCCATACTCAAATCTAAAAGTCAAAATTGCAATCAACCTAGCAAGGTTTTAAAATCCAGACCAACCGGGACCTAAACGGGTTTTTTTTATATGTTTTTTTTCCAAGTTTAGCCTATTAATTTATAAAATATTTATGACACTATTAAGTTCTTACATCTGGTTTGACCGTTCGGACCAATGAGCCAGTAAGGAGACCAGGTTGACGTTTAGTCCGGTTTTGAAAACATTACTGAAGAGGCTATAGTTCTATCATTTTAGCGAGGTTTTATTTCGGTTGATTCAGACTAAAAAACAAGTTTAACCAGAAAGCAAACCAATTACCTAAATGATTGTTTTCTTCTGTTTAATTCTAAACTACTTGGATCGTGTAGAATTGTTCAATGAGTAAGATGAGACGAGCTGAGCTAACATTAACTCAGACTTGAGCTTGTAATATTCAATCTAAGTTGAAAGATAAGCTATTATTCAACTAGAGTCGATTCATAGCTAGGCGAGAATTTTGATTAATTGAGTTGGTTTTATATAAGTCTAATAAAGTAAGAAGTTAACAATGTTATAAGTTATACAATGACTCAAAATGACATTTGCTTTGAAAGATACTATTAAAAATTTTTAGGGGCCTGTAATAGTTTTAGTTATGCACACATTATCCCTATAAAAAAAAAATAATACTATTGAACCATTATATATTATACTGTTATACCGACAAAGCTACAAGTAACCATCATCACAAACGGGCCACCAAACAAACAACCATCAGCTAACTTTTTCTTTAGATTTTCATGTCTTAACGAATTATTATTATTGTTATTATTATAAAAAACTTCAACTGCTGGTAACATTTCGCCTTCTCAATTACCCTTTTTTCTTTTAGTTTTTATAACGGTAACAAACTCTATATCGACAGTTTTGGCTTTATTAGGTATTAATGGGTAAAGTTTGGTTATGCATCATGGGTCAAGGGGGTTGGAAACTCATTCATTAGCATACTCTAAATGGACTATTATTACGAGACTGACGGATTAAGTTAACCTTCTAAATTACATATTTTTATTCTAAACTTAAACAGTTAAACACGTCAGGTCGTGTCTTTTTTCCGTTTGGGTTAGGATATGCAACTCAAAAACGACATGTATTTGATGAATCAAACTATGCAATCGCAAGTCTTACTATATTTCACGTATCTCGGGTCAGAAACTGTTACCCCTGTATAAAACCGCCTTAATCCTTTTTAAAAAGGTTAGATTGATCTTATAACAAATAAGTCTTGTTGTAATACATAGTACATGAATTATTTATAATTCCGAAAAGATAGAAAAGGTGCTCAGCCTGATCAAGTTCGTTTTGACCACACTGTATAAGCATCAGTTTTGACATGTTATCCAACCAACCACTTGACCCGCCAATACATATCGACAACATGCACTTCAGATAACTTAAGTTATTGCATCATAGTAAAATTACACGTACAAAGTGTCAATAGTAAAGCTAATTCACATCAGTAGCAGCCCAACATAAAACTTATGAATAAGATGCAGAATTTACAAATAAATTAAAATTTTCATCATTGGCGCAAAAAAAAAATCATAGATTCATGATTTTCACTCAGCTGCATCGCATATTCGCATTAACCTTATTTTTTTGGCAACAATGAGAACCTACTGACCTATATGATTAGGTAAAACGAAGCTTGTGCTGGGTAGGTGGCATTAAGCAGGGTAGTAACTACGAGTCTACGACAACTACATCCAAATTTCCATAAACATTTATACAGTCGAACTCATGAGAAAGAGGGATGTTTCATAAACCATCATAACCAAATGGAAAAAGATACAATAAGGATAAAAACAGTAAGATGCAAACAGCCATAATCCAGTGAGGACCATCACTAGCCACCAAAAGAAAAAAAAAAGGTAACCTTCTTTCTTGAACTTGTGAGGATCCTATATATAAATAAATATATAAATAAATATATAAAAACCATGTGAGCTACATTCAATTTGATGGAAACAAAAGATAATGATAAACAAAAACAACCAACTCACACATGATCAAGAGCTGCTGATAGTAACAATACATTAGCATAAAACAAATTCTCTAAAACCTTCCTTTTCTCTACTATTTTAATTACATGTACAGGTGGATGACCTGATATCTTTAATTATGCGAACTTATAGGTGAATCTGAAATTATACCCCACACATTCATGAATGATTTTCAAGTTGGCAAGTCGAATAATATTATGAGAGTTACATAAATTCGATCCGACATTTATTACCTTTTGTGGTACTTTGATCCTTCTGGCACATTAAGTTAGCTCTAAGCCATAACATTTTGGATTTTTGTGAAGGTAAAAGAGATATTTTATCGAGATAGAGTTTTCTATATAACAAACATATTTCTGTCATTTAGTCCACTAGTCGGTTGAATATTCGAAGGAACTATGTCTTTATTTTGCGCTTAAGGCGGTTAGGGATTGCTTACTAGTTATTCCAAAGATCAACCTGCTTATTTAAAACAGATTATTTCGATAAAAGAAATTACCAAATAAGCAGTTAATAGTTTGGATGAACAACTCCAAACACCCTAATAAAAGCTTATTCATGTAACAAAAAGCAATAAGCAGATTAGCAGTTTTAATAAGAATCCAAACACCCTTTTGTTACATAAATGCAGGAAGCCGATCATTAGCCTTATATGATAGAAGACGGTATAGAACCTGACTTTCAACTCCATGTCATGCTAAACCCTTTGCTAGAGTAGCTTCACGCTCCTGACGCCTGCATTCTCTCTATAACAATACAACATTAGTTCCATAAATATATACAAATAAAGATAGAAACACATTATATTCTAAACAGCTTATGTGTAAACTTGAACCCATCCAAGGATGTAAAGATTGAAACAAGCTATCTCAAACTGCTTATAGAAGACAACATGTTTCACCGTAAACTAACAAGATAAGCACAAATATTTACCTTCATCCGAACACTCAAAGGTGCTTTAAAACAAAAAACGCAACACACACTACTAGAAAAATGGCTATTTGCTACAAAAGTTTTCCTACGGAAAAAATGCGTCACAAATTTTGACAAAGTTGCTACGCATTTGTGATGACAAAAAAACTCTAAATTTTTTAACAAATTTGCTACACAAATGAGACAAATACTTAAGAATTTTCATAGAAAATGGCGTAGGAAATGCGTTGAAAATTGCATAGTAAATGTGTAGTAAATAGTTTCCGACGAGGTTTTTTACAACATCAAGATTTCATTGTAAATGCATAACAAATTAACGAAATCTTGATTTGCTACGCATTTATAACGAAATCTTGATGTTGTAAAAAACCTTCGTCGGAAACCATTTACTACACATTTACTACGCATTTCCTACGAATATATGGTGTAGGAAATTTGTGACGCATTTCCTATGCAAATTCCTAAGTATTTGTCTCTATTGTGTAGCAAATTTGTTAAAAAAATAGAGTTTTTTTGTCGTCACAAATGCGTAGCAACTTTGTCAAAATTTGTGACGCATTTTTTTCCGTAGGAAAACTTTTGTAGCAAATGGCCAATTTTCTAGTAGTGACATATATAAGCCGTTTCAATAAGCAATCATAAACATCCCTGAAAACTGCTTAAGTGCTGATCACTTATTGAAACAAGCAACTTCAAACTACTCACTCAAAAGTCAAAACTGCTAATCCCACTAGTGAATAACCAGATAAACAAAGACGAAACAAGAAATATACCCTTCGTTCCCAATACGGGAGAAAGCAGACAAAGTCATAGACCGGCGAAATCGTTGACACTAAAACAACATTGAGCCCCGTAAACAGCAAAAGCGCAGCCATTGGACGTGTCTTGTGTGGCATCTTTCTTTTACGTTTAATGAATCTTTAAGCCTCTGTAAGTCACATTTCAACAAAATTGGATTGTTATTATTATTAATAATATAAACATATGTTGCTAATCCAGTATAAAGCTAGCTCCTTTATTAAGGAAAAATCATTTCAACAAAAACCCAATCAGCAGCATTCAAAGCCCAAATTGTTATCACAATCTTTAACCACAATAAAGAAGACAAACCCTAATCTTGAATGTTTGTTTGGCTATCTAATTAGGGGTGTTATTAAGAGATACTAGATATGTTCATCATAAACCCTACTATTATCAAAACCTTCGAGTTTAACAGATAAAAACTAAAGGAAAGCAGAGTCACTTACTGATTAAAGATGGGTCAATTAGGGTTTGTTCTCCACAATGGCTTATTGATAGCTTTTTCAAGAAGCTAATACCCCGAAATGTAATGAGTTACGAAAGAAACTGTAATCGAATTGAGGCCATGTTTCGCTTTCCTTATTTTGCCTCCTTATAACTTATCTCCTTAATCAAAAAGGAGATAAGGAGATAAGTTTGTTTGGGTAATGGGTTGAAAAGGAGGTTTTTGTGGGTTGAAAAGGAGAGAAGTTATAAGTAAGAATTTGTGACTTTTTGATTAAGGAGATAAGGAGGTAGAAGAAGGAGATAAGTAAATAAGGAGTTGGAGAGCCAAACATGCTCTGAGCTCCAAGATGTTAAAACGAAATCAAATAGCAGATTATTTTTGGCTCGGGTTTAGGTTTGAACTCTTTTAAGAGGGTGTTTGGGATTGAATTTGGAAAGGGATATTGGATTTTATTAATCCGAACTTTGACAAATTGGTCAATATTAATCCCAACTTTAAAAATTGCCTATGCCGGTCCCAACTTGTAAAATATTTTCCTTCACTGGTCCTTTACAAATGGTGGTCTTGATCGTCTGTTTTTCAACAGATTAAGCTTCGTTTTGTTGCTGGTCAACTAATCAAGATCACTATTAGTAAAGGACCAGTGAAGGAAAATATTTTACAAGTTGGGACCGGCATAGACAATTTTTAAAGTTGGGATTAATATTGGCCAATTTGTCAAAGTTCGGATTAATAAAATCCAATATCCCATTTGGAAATGCAAAAGTGCTTTTAGTCAAAAGTGCTTATTGGCTTATGACTTTTTGAAAAGGAGTTTTAAAAAAAGTGTTTGGATTAGCTTTTGGGATGGGAAACGTCAAAAAGTCAATAGATTGTTATTTTTTTAAGTGTTTCGCTTAACTTATTGTGAATATTGGTTGTATCGGTGATAAATTTGTAATTTTTTTCCAAAAGTCAAAAGCCAAAAGCTAGGATTTCTAACTTTTCAAAACAGTTTTTCCACCCTTAAAAAGCTAAAAGCCAAAAGTCAAAACAGAAAGTGCTTTTGGGTTACACAAACACCTTATTGACTTATTAGCTTTTTCAAAAAGCTAATAAGTCAATAAGTTGGTATGAAACTCAATCCCAAACACCCTCTAAGTTAGGTCATTCGAGCTTTTCTTAAGCCGATTTCAAGTAGCTAATAGCATTCACAACCAATCCACCAAATCTCCTCTATCAAATTACACTAAAAATCACTACTCAACCTCTAAATCTTCTCTTTCCTAATTAAAATAATAATACTTTTTCATACTTTTATCATTATATTTTCTCTCTCTCACTCACAACCACTTCCAAAAATATTAAAATACTTTTAGGGGTGAACAGTAACTTTTCATATTTAGGGGTAAAAGTGTTCCCACCAAATATTCTCTATATCCTCCACTCATAACCACTTACACTCACCCCATATAATTTGGTGGACACACTCACATAAATTTGGTTCCCGGGTTGTGAATGCTCTAAGAGTAGCAGCAACAACAACCATACCTAGTGAAATCCCACAAATAGTGAACTATTGGTAGGGTCTGGGGAGGGTGGGATGTAGACAGACCCTACCTCTATCCCTGAGAATAGAGAGGCTCCCTTCAAAGAGACCATCGGCTAAAAAATATATATAATAATTTAAACTACCAATATCAGAGATGGTGGAAAGAATACATGGTAAAAATGGAAAAGAAATACAACTAGAAATAACCAATAAAGTACAAGGAGATAATCACATGTAAAGACCTACAAAAAAATGTGTGTGTGAATATCTTATTTCCTATGACACAACTAAAAACTCAAAAGACCCTATCCTAACCATCTTTAACCTTAATCCTTAGTCTCCACAAGCTCCTATCCTGGACCATGTCCTCAGAGAGGTGTAACTCTTGTAGATCCTTCCTAATCCTCTCATCCCAAGTCAACTTGGGCCTACCCCTCCTCCCCTCCACAATGAGGTTTTCCACCACCTCAATCTCCCCTCCTTTATCTTATCTGATATAGCTGCTACTCCCAACCTTTCTCTAAGAACCTCATTTCTTATCCTTTCTAACCTTGTGTGCCCACACATCCACTTCAGCATCCTCATCTCTGCTACATCCATCTTATGTGCATGTGTTTTCTTGATGGCCCAACAATCCGTCCCATATAACATAGCAGGTCTAATTGCTGCCCTATAAAATTTCCCCTTTAATTTAACAGGAAACCTCCTATCACACAATACCCCATTGGCTGCTCTCCACTTACACCATCCAGCCTGGATGCGGTGTACTACATCACTATCGATCTCCCCATCCCTTTTGAAGAAACACCAATATAACAATATACTAAGAATATGAGTACGAGTAAGGACACAATTGTTATTGATAACTGATATTTATTACAAGACTCAAGACTAGTAATCGTTACAGCGCTTCGACTATAATCTATTCTTCTTAACTATGTGTAGCTCTCTCCCTCATTGTTCATTCTTTTCTTCGTCTGACCTAAGAGGGTATTTATAGGCCTTCTGAGGTCGCCTGTGATTGGATGGAAGAAGAATGACAGCTGGCTGTACGATTAGGCCGTTGTCATCCGCTGCGCTGTCGCTTCGCTATTGGTCCACGTGTCTTGTGTCTGTCCTTTCTCGTACTATTCTGTACCTCGTACCTGCAGGCGATCATGGAGCAGGGAATAAACGCCTCTGATTGGCTGGGTGTCCCTTTCCTTGTCGGTCATTAGTTGTCATGGTACGAGGTGTCCCGCGCGGATTTCTAGAAGTCCACGTAAGCCTGTTGTGCTGGCGTGTATAGAGATGTGGGCCCGTGCGGTTGCGCGGTCTCATATCTCTTCAAGTCCCCCAGTGTAGTGTTCTGTATGCGTTGCATGCAGGGCGCTGCACTAAAAGGAAAGAAAAGAAAAAGAAAACTGATGTATTTGCTTTTATTTGTTTTGTTTGTTAACGTTCAGGTGCGCGCTGCGCAGTTGTGTTGCAAGTGGGCCAGGTGCGCACGTCAGTAATTAATGCACACATCAGATGTGTCAGGGCGCTTGGGGGATGGGACAGGTTGGTAGCCGAAAAGTCTCTGACGGTTGTACTGTTGCAGAGAGGGGGTGGGGCCATCCTGTCGTTTCGCATGCTCCACTTTTTCTCTCTCCTGACGTGTCGTAATTTGATTGGAAGGTCGTGCCACATGACTGTAACCGTCCGTGGCACGTGACCTTCATATATAAGGCCTCCGTTCTCACTCTTCCCCTTCACACTTTCATTTCATCCTTAGAAAAAATTTTCTCTCAACTTCTTGCAAAAAATCAAGTTTGTTTTCAAAGAAGTTATCAGTTTTCTGTGATGGAGAACATCGTTCATATCCCAAAAAAGAAGCGTAGAGGCTCCAAAATGGGTGATGACGGTTCGAAAAAGGGGCCACCCCATGCCGGTGAGGTGACGGCGGTGTTGGCGAAGGGGGAGTTCAGGAAGTTTCGGAAAGAATATGCCTTTCCGTCTTTATATGGTGTTGAGGCTCCTGCCCCTGATAAAACCATACTGGAGCCTCCGGCGGGCAAGGTTGGATTATATGCCACTTACTTTAAGGACTGTAATTTTAGGGTTCCGATGACCCGGTTTCTCCGGACGTTTATCCAGACGGTTGGTGTGCATATCAACCAGATTCATCCGGGGTTGAAGTCACGTCTGATGTTCTTTGAGTTTTGCTGTCATTCTCAGAAGATTGAGCCCTTGGTTGACATGTTTTATGTTTTCTACTCTTTGTGCTTTGTTGAGAGTTGGTTGTCCTGCCGCCCGCGCACTGGGGTTTCTCCCTGTGCTAAGGCTGGTATGAAGAGCTTTCGAGACTGGAAGCCGAAATTCTTTTGGATCAATGCGGGTGTCATTCCCATAGAAATGGGCCGATTGAACCCTGATGAGGGAGTTGCCAAGGCGTTCCTGATAGAATACAAGGATCAGGATTGGTTCAAGACGCTCACTGCGCACCCAGTGGACTTATGTGAGATCCCTGAGACTGCTCTGGTGATGGCTGGGATGAGTATGAAGTACGACATCCAAGGCCGCAATCCTCATCTGACTGAGGATGGGAAAGGTATGTTCCCTTGGTTAATGTGTACGTTTGGAGTCTGTCTTTGACTATACTGAATCTGTTGTTTGTGTTGTTGTTTGCGCGCAGACGTTGAGTGTTTGTACAGTTTGCTGCTGGGAGGTGATAATATGGGCTTTGCGTTCAAAGAGCTTGCTGACAATGAGCTCTATGTCTTGGAGAGGGCTTGGGACACACTCGTCCGCCCAGAGTTAGACCCTGTGGCGCAGGAGGGTGCCACTGCGCAGCTGCTGATAACCGAAGCAGGTGAGTCTTCTGCCATTTTTGATAACCCTTCGCCTGTCAACATGTTCATGCGGACGGGTTATCCTTTTATTGTTATATCAAGTGATGAGTCCTCTGACTCCGGCGCATCTTCTTCTCCGCGTGTGTCGTCCGCAGACGGAAGCGAGAGGGCGTTGACGCCTACATTTATTGTGGACGACAGTGGTGAGGAGACGGAGGTTGATGATTTTATCCTCCGGAGGGTGCGACAGCCGCGGTCGGGGGTAACCCAAGGAGCTACTGGAGGTGAAGACTATGTTTTTATTTTGGACCATGAGGTCATTAGTAGGTATCTTCAAAATTACAACCCCATTGAACGAAGCTACGTTGAACTTTCAGATGCGTTCACGGAAGAAGGTTCTGCCTCGCTGAAGGATATGGCGGAGGGCGTCGTATTGCAGGCGCCGCTGACTGTGGAGACGGTGCTGACTGAGCCCGCCCCTCAACCGACTCCTCAAAAGAAGAAGCGCTCCAGGCGTAGTAAGTCTAAGAAGTCTTCTGCGGAGGGGGCTGGTGCTAGTGGTTCGTTGTCCCCTGTGGGGAAAAACTGAAGTTAGGCGATCTAGTCCACAACGCCGAAGACAGCCTGCTAGGTATGTGCTCCCTGTTGGCGTATTAGTATTTTTTGTTTGGACATGTTTTCTCCACTTGCTCATTTTGTTATCTTTGTGTTGTGCAGCCGACTTGATGGGTGATGGGGCGCCGGGCCATATCACTGAGGCGTCGCTTCATGAGGGGTTCTTGGTGAACCCGACTGAGACGGAGAAAACTCCCTCTCCTGATAGGCGGGTTATCACCCCGCCTGTTCAATCTCCTGCACCGAAGACTTCTCCTCCCCCGTCGCCGCCCCAGGATACCACTCACGTGTCCCCGGCGCGTCAAGCGACACCAACACGTGAGCCTCCTGTCCAACCCCCCAAGTTGACCTCAATGTGTCGGTCGGGTTGGAGTTAGAGACTCAGCATGTGTCGCCAACTGATATCAGCGAGGGTGACATGCAGGGTGTACAGATAATGGACGACGACTCGAATGAAAAGAGGCTGTTGCCGGAATCTGAAGCCGGTTTTTCTGGGGCCACTCTTAAAGGTGGGGAGTCCGGTGGTGAGGATATTTTTGTCCCTGCATGGGGGTTAACTACGGGCGCTCGCTTCGTAGACGTTAACAATTGCAGGGAGTTACTGGGGAATGTTGTCCCTCCTGCGGAGCGTGAGCATCAAGCCACGCGGCCCCGCCAGGAACTGTTGGAGGACAACATGATGAGTTTAGCTAATTTGTTGTCCACTTATGCTGAGATAGCCCGCCAGTGGGGCTTCCTGCCTCATGAGCGCGAAGAGTTTGACAGTAAATACAATGAGGTGTGCGCGGAGCGTGACAGGCTGGACCGCGAGCTAAAACGCGCGAAGTGGGATGCTGTCACATTCCGCGAGGGTCGCGATAAGCTGGAAAAGCACCTTTCTGAGCGGGAGCAGCAGTGGGCCTCTGCATGTGTGAAGACCAACAGGACGTTGGAGATCGCAGCGCAGAAGCAACAAGAGGCGGAGCAATTATATGCTGATGCATCGCGTAAAATTGTTGAATTGAATGAGAAGCTGGATCAGCGCCGCAATGCCTTGGTTAGTGCTCGTGAATTGCTCAGGGAGAAGGATGCTAAGATTGCAGAGGTGGAGGGCAAGTTGGCGGAATTAGAGGAGACTAATTTGAAGTTGGAGCAGCAGAATGCCGATCTTGAGGGTGAGGCATTGGATGTTCGTGACGAGGCGCGCTTGGCACATGAAGATCGCGAGTGGCTCATGACCTGTTGCGTCCCTGAGGTTTGTCTTTTGTTTCTGTCTTACAGCCTCCTTCGCTCTCCTTTTTTGAGTTGTTATTGACAAGTGTCTTTTTTGCTTTTTACAGGTTGCCTATCATGTAAAAAACTGTAATGAAGTGTGCCAGGCCGTGGCTGCAGTTAATGCTGCTGCGAAGCTGGTGGGGCGCAAAGCTGGATTTCTGGAGGGTTACCAGCACGCGAAGGATGGAAAGGCGCAAGAGCAGTTCCCACTTTACAATAAAGACTTGGATGCGCTGTTCGAGAAGAAGACCTCGGAGTATGATCGTTTGAACGTTGAGTTGGTCGATTTTGTTGTGAGTCATCGGGACCAACCAACTTGTCATACGTTGCGATCATCCTTTGAGAAGCAAGGTCTGACGCATACCAGGTGCAAGTACGCCATGAAAAAGACAGATGAAGATCCCAAAGGTGGTGGTGATGAGCCTGAGCCGAGTGAGAAGTTGGACCTGTCCGACTCTGAGAGTGATTATAGTGACGCGTCCGGTGAGGGTGCGGCGTCATAGATTAGTTGTATTTCTGTCTTCCTCGGGGTCTGTAATGATTTTAAAGACAACCTTTTGCAGTATGCCATATTAATGAAAATTTGACTTTTTGTTTTTGTTATGGAGTTTGTGGTTATCGGACTTTGTGTGTCTTATGCTTTTAGTTACTGTATAATGTTTATACCATGTGTAGGTGTTTATGCTGTGATTTAGTTGTACAACGCGTTTCATACTATCGTTTAGGCAAGTTGCAAATTGTCAGTGCAAATCTTAGTTTTTGAGACGTTGTATCTTAACCATACAACGTTTAGGGTGCGTGCTGTATGTTAGCCATACTGCGCGCGTTTAAGTAAATTGCAGGTTATCAGTGCAATTCTTAGATTTTGAGGCGTTGTATCTTAATCATACAACGTTTAGGGTGCGCGTTGTATCTTAACCATACAACGCGAGTTTAAGTAAATTGCAGGTTATCAGTGCAATTCTTAGATTTTGAGGCGTTGTATCTTAACCATACAACGTTTAGGGTGCGCGTTGTATCTTAACCATACAACGCGCGTTTAAGTAAATTGCAGGTTATCAGTGCAATTCTTAGATGTTGAGACGTTGTATCTTAACCATACAACGTTTAGGGTGCGCGTTGTATCTTAACCATACAGCGCGCGTTTAAGTAAATTGCAAGTTATCATTGCAGCTTTTAATTTCACGACATTGTATCTTAGCCATACAATGTTTAGGGTGCGCGCTGTATCTTAACCATACAGCGCGCGTTTAAGTAAATTGCAAGTTATCATTGCAGCTTTTAATTTTAGGACATTGTATCTTAGCCATACAACGTTTAGGGTGCGCGTTGTATCTTAACCATACAACGCGCTTCTTACCAAGTTGCAAATTAACATTGCAGTTTTTATTTTTAGGACATTTCTGCTTTTGCATGCCTTTGTTGCTTTGTGCGTGTGGTGAACGGATATCTAGTGGAATAAGCGTTTGGGACGGAAAAAAGCATTCATCTCATTAAATGGCTAAATAGCCTTCATTACAGATGCATATATCAATTACATGTAGCATTTTCTAAGCTGCGCTGCATTCCATGTGCGTGGGATAGGTTTGTCTTCAAGGGTTGCCAGCTTGTATGCTCCTTTTCCCAGCGCTTCTGTGACGCGGTATGGCCCTTCCCATGTGGGTGTGAGTTTCCCTTGCGGCAGAGCGCCACTGGCCTCATTGTTTTGGAAGACGAAGTCTCCCGTCTTGAAAGTGTTGAGCTTGACCTTGGTGTTGTAGTATTTTTCCAGCTGCTTTTTGTAGTTTGCTTCTTTTATCGCTGCCAGCGTGCGGCGTTCCTCAAGCAGGTCTAGATTGGTGCGCAGCTCTCTGTCGTTATCGGTGTGGTTCGCTGAAAGGACTCTTGCTGACGGGCATCCTATTTCGGATGGTATCACTGCCTCGGAGCCATAGGTTAGGCTGAACGGAGTCTCACCGGTGCTCGTTTTTGTCAGAGTTCGGTTGGCCCATAGCACGCTCGGTAGCTCCTCTGCCCAAGCCTTTCCTTTTGTTCCTAACCTTGCCTTGATTCCTTCAACGATACTTCTGTTCGCGCGTTCCACCTGCCCGTTGCCCTGTGGATGCGCGACTGATGTGAAGATTGGTTTGATGTGCAGGTCTGCATACCATTTTAGGAGCCCTTTGTCTGCGAATTGGGTTCCGTTATCTGTGACAATCTCCATTGGTAACCCGAAACGGCAGATAAGGAATTCCCAGATGAACTTCTTCACTTGACTTGTGTTGATTTCTGCAGTGGCTTGGCCTCTATCCACTTTGTGAAGTAGTCGATTGCGACGATCAGGTACTTTCTTTTGCCCGTGGTCATTGGGAATGGGCCCACGATATCGATGGCCCATTTCTGGAATGGCCAAGCGGATGTCACTGGGATGAGATCATTCTTGGGGCGCATGGTGTTTGGTGCATGGCGCTGGCAAGAGTCGCAGCGTCGTATGATTTTAAGCGCGTCAAGGTACATGCCATGCCAGTAGTAGCCTGCGTTCATGATTTTTGCAACTACCTTGCGCGGCCCCGCGTGTATCCCGCATATCCCCTCATGTATTTCTCTGACTAGGTAGTCTGCGTCTGTTCCGTCGACACATCTCAATAATGGCCCCAGATACGATTTTCGGTATAGCACTCCATCTTGCATGTGGTACTGGAGCGCCTTATGCTGTATCTTCTTGGCTTCAGCGCGTTGATCTGGGAGTGCGCCTGTGGTGAGATAGGAGATGATTGGGGTCATCCAGCTGTCAATGCCGGTTTGGATTACATGAACCTCTTTAGGTGGAACAGATGGCTCGGTTAGTACTTCGACGCGGACCTCTTTTGCTAAATGGCCGAAATTTGTGGATGCCATTTTGCTTAGAGCGTCTGCTGGCTTGTTTTGACTGCGGCTGATGTGGTCGACGGTACAGCTTGAGAATTTACTCATTAGCTCTTTTGCATGTTGGAGGTATGTTACCATGGATGGGTCTTTGGCGTCGTACTTCCCGGTGATCTGCCCTGCCACTAACATGGAGTCTACGTGTGCAAAGACGTGTTTGGCCCCTAGTTTTTGCGCGATGCGGAGCCCTGCGAGGAAAGCTTCATATTCGGCTTCATTGTTTGTCGTTTTGAATTCTAGCCGGATCGCGTAGGTGAATTCCGCCCCGTCAGGGTGGACGAGCCGGATTCCTGCGCCCGCGCCGCCATCATTGGAAGCTCCGTCTGTGTACAGGTTCCAGATTGCTTTGTCCTCGCATTGTGGCTGTGGACCTTGTTCTGCTCTGCATTCCTCTACCTTTTCTTGGGGTACTTCTGCTATAAAGTCTGCCAGGATCTGCCCCTTAATTGCTGGTCTAGATTTGTAGAAAATGGTATGTTCGCCCAACTCGATGGCCCATTTAGCTAGCCTTCCTGATAGCTCTGGTTTTGACAGTACGTTGTTCAGCTTGTAACCGCTCAGCACGTTTATCGGATGACCCTGGAAATATCGACGTAGCCTGCGCGAAGCATGCACTAGCGCTAGCACCAATTTTTCCATAGTGGTGTATCTTGTCTCCGCGTCGGTTAGGACTCTGCTGATATAGTAAATTGGAGTCTGAACCAGCTTGCGGTCGACCATCAGTACCGCGCTTACAGCTCGCTCTGTGGCGCAGAGATACATTGTTAGGGGCTCCCTTGGTAGTGGTGCGGTGAGGGTTGGGAGGTCCATTAGGCAGGCCTTCATGTCTTGAAATGCTTTTTCTGCTTCGCTGGTCCACTTGAATTGACTCTTTTTAAGGCAACTTTTCAATGTTTCAATGAACGGGATTGACTTGGTTGCGTGATTGGAGAGGAATCTATTGATGGCTACCAAGCGTCCATTCAGAGTCTGGACTTCCTTCAGTGTTGACGGGGATGGCATTTGTGCTATGGCTTGGATTTTCTCTGGGTTAGGCCGGAAACCGTCTTTGGTGACAATTACCCCTAGGAATTTTCCTTCCTCCATCCCGAAGGCACACTTGCTCGGGTTGAGTTTCATGTGGATTTGCTTCAGATGTTTGAAGGTTTCTTCAATGTCCTTCAACATTTGATCCTCTTCTTTGCTTTTGATGACTAGGTCATCCACATAAACTTCGAGGTTCCTGCCAATTTGCTGCGCAAATGCGCGATCCATCAATCGTTGATAGGTTGCGCTTGCATTCTTGAGTCCGAATGACATTTTGGTGTAGCAGAAGACGCCTTTGTCCGTTCGGAAAGCGGTTTTGTCTTCGTCCTCCGGCGCCATTTGGATCTGGTGATAGTCCTTGTAGGCGTCCAGGAAACATTTGAACCTGAATGGCGCTAGGGAGTCGATTTTTAGATCTATCTCCGGTAACGGGTAGCAATCTTTTGGACAAGCTTTGTGTAGATCTGTGTAGTCCACACACATTCTCCAGCTTCCGTTGCTTTTTTTGACCATGACTGGGTTTGCCACCCATGTTTGATATCTTGTTTCCCTCAGAATTCCATCTTTCAACAACTCACTGACTTGGTCGTTCATTGCTTTGGCCTTTTCGGCGCCCATACTCCTGCGCTTTTGCGCGATTGGCTCGACTGCACGGTATGTGTTGAGCTTGTGTTGGGCGAGTTCTCGCGGGACCCCAACCAAGTCTGACGGCTGCCACGCGAAAACATCTATGTTTCTTCTCAGGAGCTGTTTCAGGTGGTCTCGGACGTTTTCGGAGACAGCTGCCCCTAGTGTGACAGTCTGCTCTGGGAACTTAGGGTTGAGGACCCACTTCTCTGGTTCTGTGCGCGGAGTGGCCTTTAGCATTTTGGCAGGGTGTGGTTCCTCTGTCATGGCGCATTCTCTATTGGCCCATATGATTGCTACGCCTGTCGGAGTGGGAAACCCGATGGCCCCATGTATTGTTGAGGGGACCATGTTGTAAGCGTCCATTGCCTCGCGCCCCAAAATGATGTCATACGTGGATTTCGTGGGGATAACAAGGAAAGTGACGTCTTCCGTTCTTGAATGTGTCTTATCCCCCATTGTTAGTCGGAAAGAGATTTCTCCGAGTGGAGATATGACTTCATTTGAGAAACCCATGATTGGTGAGTTAACTGGGCGCAGGCGCTGCTTGTCTTCCTCGTCAAGGAGGTTAAATCATTGCTCATACATGATGTCAGAATTACTCCCAGTATCGACCAATGCGCGGGTGGTCCTGTAGTGGTCGAAAATGGATGTGATGACTAGTGCGCGGGTGGATGAGGGTCCACCTTTGACTGTTGGGAAGTGTACCTGCTGTTCCCGCCATTCTGCCACTTGGTCTGGCTTCCGCTTTGCTTGCTTTTGTCTATCGGAGTGTATCATCAAGCTGACGTTTTTTATTTTCTTTTGGGGTGGCCCCTCTTGCTGCTTGCGCTCGACATTTTTCAACAAATGCCCAAGTTTTCCTGACTTCAGGGCCTCCTCAATTGCTTGTCGTAGCTGGTAGCATTTGTCTGTGTCATGTCCTATATCTTGGTGATATGCGCAGAACTTCCCTGGATCCAGGTTGTCCCTTCGTTTGATTACCTTGGGTTCAGGGAACGTGACGTTTTCCATTGCCAGCACTTGCGCTGGAGTTTTTGTGAGCGGAGTCCAATTGTTTTGGCTTCTTCTTCCTGACCAGTGCTCATGTTGGGTGTTCCCCTTGTGGTCATGGACTTCGATGGGTTTGGTCTCTGTCTGGGCGCCTCCTTGGAGTCTGTTCCAGACAGATCCTCTTCCCCTTCTGTCCTGTCGACCATGCCTTAAGCGCGCGGCTTGTGCTTGGACGTCTGTGTATTGTGGTGCTTGCACTCGGTTCCAGATGGATAGTTCCCTTTATGTTTTTGCATAAGTCTTGGCTCCTTTCATGATCTCGTCCCATGTGTTGGGCATTCCAGTACATCCGACTAGGGTGCGAATGAGGGAATCACATCGTACCCCTTGTGTGAAGGTTGCTTTCATGAGTTCGAAACCAATGGGCCCGATTTGTAGTGCTTCTCGGTTGAACCGAGTGATGTAGTCTTCAATTGACTCGTTTTCGCGTCGCCTCACTTGTAAGATGTCAGTTGAGTCGCGCTCTATGCGTTTGTTCTGGCTGAAGTGATCCGAGAACTTATCGGTTAGTTCCTTGATGTTGTCTATTTTTCCGTTCGGCAGGCTGTCAAACCATACCCGCGCAGCACCCGTGAGTGTCTGCGCGAACATGTGACACCATGCTGGCAAACTCCATTGTGCGCATTTTCCTGCGACTTCAAAAGTTCGCAGGTGATCGTCTGGATCCCCCGTACCGTCAAATTTACCCAGGGTACTTGGGATTTTTGTCTTTGGGGGTAGGGGAGTCAGAGCAATGCGCGAAGTGAATTTTGATTTTTCCATGAACGATGGAGGATAATAAGGTTTGGTGAGGTCGTCGTCACCGGTCATAAAGTGCCCTCGTACAACGGTGTTATTCAAGGGCTGGCTTATGTCGCGGGTGAATCGACTCTGGGACTCATCTGAGTCTTCTCTCCATGTTGGGTCTGTGTCATGGTTACTTCCACCATTGTTCCTTGCAGTGCCGGACGGTCCTTCGCTGTAAGAAAGTGTGCGGGCGGTCTCTCTGAGTTGCTGCTCTTTCATTTTCTGTATGTAGATACGTTTCAGGGCTTCCTTTTGTTGAGCGTACCATACCTCCGGACTAACCATCGGCGCGACATTTTCAACTGGGGAAGCCTGATTTGTTTCTGTTAGAAACTGGAAAGAGGGGGTCTGTCTTGTCTCCGAGGATGGGGTGACAACCGGACCCGTATTTGTTGCATGTTGCTGAACTTCTGCGTTATTCCCAGACTGGCCGGTGCCTCCCCGGGCAGCGTCGGTGTATGAGTTAGCATTGGTGAAGCTCGGCAATGAAGGTATGAGAGACATAGTTATTGTGCTTGAAAAATAGAAGTTTTTAGTGTTCCTGGATGCTCAAATAGACGGATGGCGCCAATGAAGAAACACCAATATAACAATATACTAAGAATATGAGTACGAGTAAGGACACAATTCTTATTGATAACTGATATTTATTACAAGACTCAAGACTAGTAATCGTTACAGCGCTTCGACTATAATCTATTCTTCTTAACTATGTGTAGCTCTCTCCCTCATTGTTCATTCTTTTCTTCGTCTGACCTAAGAGGGTATTTATAGGCCTTCTGAGGTCGCCTGTGATTGGATGGAAGAAGAATGACAGCTGGCTGTACGATTGGGCCGTTGTCATCCGCTGCGCTGTCGCTTCGCTATTGGTCCACGTGTCTTGTGTCTGTCCTTTCTCGTACTATTCTGTACCTCGTACCTGCAGGCGATCATGGAGCAGGGAATAAACGCCTCTGATTGGCTGGGTGTCCCTTTCCTTGTCGGTCATTAGTTGTCATGGTACGAGGTGTCCCGCGCGGCTTTCTAGAAGTCCACGTAAGCCTGTTGTGCTGGCGTGTATGGAGATGTGGGCCCGTGCGGTTGCGCGGTCTCATATCTCTTCACCTTTGTACAAACAATCCTAAATACTTGAACTTTGTCACCTGCGGAACCACTTGACCTTCAATAGTAATTTGGGTGTCCTCATCATTCTCTATGCCACTGAAATCACAATACAAATACTCGGTCTTAGATCGACTAATCTTAAAACCTTTGCCCTCTAAAGCTACTCGCCAGTCTTCTAACTTCTCATTTAAGCTCTGTTTACTCTCTGCAACTAACACAGTATCATCCGCAAAAAGTAAACACCACGGAACCGTCTCTTGAATCACCTTTGGCAACTCATCTAGGACAATAGCAAAAAGGAAAGGGCTCAAAGCAGACCCTTGGTGGAGTCCTACCTCCACAGAAAAAAAATCAGTATCCCCTACCGGCGACCGAACGCTAGTCTCAATCCTAACATACATATCCCTTATTAAGTCTAAATACTTCAAGTAGCTAAGAGCGTGTTTAGAAAAATCAATAAGTTGTTTGGCTTTGTTACAAACACTTTATGTTTTGACTTTTTGATATGGGTGAAAAAGCTGTTTTGGAGCAGTCGGATTTTGACTTTTGACTTTTGGAATACAAATTCCAGATCTTCTGCCTATTCACCCTTCACATTCATTACAACACATCTGCACTTTTTAGTCCTTTTACATAAATAAGTTAAACCAAACACTTTTTAAAAACTAACTTATTGACTTTTCATACTACAAAAATAATACAAATATTTTTTTAAAAACTCATTTTAAAAGAATGAATAGAGGTGACAATTTAAACCCGTTTACAAGAGAATGGATTGATTCAGTTATACTTTGTCTTTAATGGATGAGATGGTTAAATGTTAATTTTTTAGCTAAAATAGAAATGAGTCAAATGAGTGAAACAATTGACAGTCATCCCCCGACTCCCAGTCGTATCCGAAATCGCTTACTTGATCATATCAATAAACGGAAAAAAAATGAGGTTAAGGAACACCACCTCACATTTTACAACACATAAAATGATGAACTTTGTTCTTTAGTGGATAAGCCACCTCACATTTTCATGATATTTTCGGGCTAAAAAATTGCAGCTAAATGTAGAGGTCGCCTACAGAACAATGTTTTCTATGGACTGGGGGGTTTACATTGGTCTCAACTACTCAACGCAAATTTCGTTATATTATAACAAATGCAACAATACTCAAATGTAAAAGCTCTGTGAAATCCCCACATTTAAACCTGGAGAATTTGGTCAAAATTCCACAGTTGAAATGGGCAGGTTACTTGGGCCTTTTTTTTTTTTTTTTTTTTTGAAAATTACACATGTAATTGATCATTGTGTTTTTTACTAATTTGGTCACAATAAGTATGTTACTTGGGCCATTTTGTTTGTCCATTTTGCTCATAAAGGCAAATTCTTCTTCCACACACAACCCCTCTAATGGCCAAAACTGAAAAGAAAACTTGCTTTTAAATAATGACAAGCACACTGACTAATAATGCAAACACTAATGTATACGTTGCTATCTAATGCACTATGCTCAAAGTTTTAGCGGGTCAAAATGGGCTCAGCCTGGTTGGGCCGACCCATACACCTTTGTTACATTTTTGCTGGACTTTATAAATAGCTAATGTGTTAAACTGTTAAAACACAGAACTATATAATTAAAAAATATTGGCTTAGCCAGGTTGGGACGACCCATACACTTTCGGCTTATTTCATTTTAGATTTTTTTTACATATACCCAATGGACCTACTATCATACAACTCGAATTTGACTGCAATTTTTATTTCTACACATTTATATAGTTATGAACTTCATTATTATCTTGTGTACACACTTACGGGCATGGATAATTTTGTTTTGTGGACTAAAGATTGTAGGGGTGTTTAACTGATCGAATAACAAATTTTCAAATTAACTGAATCGGATTTTTGAAACTTTTAATTTTTCTACTCGAATTCGTATTTGATTAAGGTTTGATCTATTTGTTTTGTATTTGAAACTCGAATTTGAATCAAATTCGATTTAATTCAAATTCACCATAAATAATAAATTGTTTTACTTTTAGTTCTAAAATTACCCTAAACTCATTATTTTTAACATATAAAATACTAATTTACATAAACAACATTATGACAAATACAGGAATAGCAAAAGCAAAATGGACTATAGAGTTTTGAGATGTATAAGGGCATTTTAGAGTTTTGTGATATGTAAGAGCATTTTAGAGTTTTGTGAAGGTAAATATGTAAAATATGTCTATGGCAAAAGCAGTAGTGACTATGGGCTTTTAGAGTTTGACACAAATTTAGAAGTTTTTTTTTTCATTTGTAGGGGTGACTGCGTAACTTATTGTCTGTCTGCCTGCTATTTTAATTTAATTTTCGTTTTTATGGAATGAAATTATACATGAGAAGTAAATTTAAAAAAATTCTATTTGAACCGAATTTAAAATCACAAATATGTGTTCGATTTATTGGACTCGAATTAAAACAAAATCGAGTTCGAATTCATGATAATCAAATCAAGCTTAGTTGAATTTTGAATTTTTCAATTTCAAATTGAATGCTTGACACCCCTAAAGGAGAAAACGATTTATTAGACCGGGTGCAGTGAGTGAATGAAATGGGCGTGAATTGCCAAAAAACGCCCATCAAGCCGGTATACACCGCCCCCCAGGGCATTATCTTCAAATTTTGGCTTTGGCGTGAATATGTTAACCCTCGAGTTGGGCGTGGAAATTTCCTATTGGTCCAAGGTGGCTTTGGAATGAAAATTTCACACTTGAGTACGGTTAGTATAAATGGATGCGTTGCAACAATCTTTAGGGCAGATGGGGCGGTCCGTGATGACCGTGACCATCACAAACACCGCTCCGCTTAAATTATCACGATCGCGATTCAAAAATCTTGTGATGCTCATCACGTTCAAGTGGACCATTGCCAATTTAAATTTAAAAAAAAAACTTTTTTTTAATAATCAAACACTCTATATAAACTTCATTTTTCAACCAAAATCAATACCACAATCAAATAATATCTCCAACAATTAAACAACTCCAAAAAATGCGAGGCCCTTCGTGTCCACTCGACTCATCTAGTTCTTCTGACTCGTCGGGTGAAACAATAGAATTTTTTTGCAAAGGTTTGCGAAGCCATGGAGCATCAAGATACGAGACGTTCAAAGAAAAAAATTATTGACCGTGATCGGTGGGGGGCAAGTGAAGTTTTGATGAACGATTACTTTGTAAAAAACCCAAAGTACAATGACGCGATGTTTAAAACTCGATTCCGTTTGTTGTTTCATTTTTATTTTATTTTATATTTTCTAGTATTTTTTTTATTTAATGTCTTTTTTTATTTTTGTTAAATGTAATGAGTTTATTTTATTTAAAAAAAAATTGAGTGTGATGGATAGGGGTGTTCAAAGTCGGATTATCCGATTTTCAGATATCCGAAAATATATCCGAAAATTGGATAATCCCAAATTTTGGATAGTCAATATTGAGATCCGGATCCGAATCATCCAACGGATACTCCGAAACTTAAAAAAAATCACTTCCTCTTATGCTAAAAGTCTAAAACCGAACCTGCTTAAAACAAACATTCAATATATATTAAATTTTTTACTATTTCGGATTCGAGAATGGCGTATTATGTTAGTTTAAGGTTATGGTTAATTTGGAATTGATTAAATATATAATATATATGTAAATAATATTATATATATATATATATATAATATATATAGATATTTTTCAATATTTTGGATTCGGATAATCCGATTATCCGAATTTTTTTAAAAATAGGATCCGAATCCAAAATTTTGGATTATCCGATGTTTGGATCTACAATTTCGGATAATACGGATATGGATTTTTGGATATTTCGGATTCGGGTTTTTTTTAACACCCTTACTGATGGGTATCATTCCACACCATGATTTTAGTGATGAATGTGATGAAAATGAGATGACATAATATTATTAAGTGTGATAGTGTGATAGAATCACTAAACACCCTATGTGCCCATTGCAGAAACATTAGCCGGTGAATCACCTGTGGTCCCACCTGGATCATTGGGTATGAGTAGTAAATGCATGGGTCAAGTGGGTTTGGTCATGGGCAAGTTGGGCTTACTTAAAAATTTCCTTTATAGGTAAATAAAATCTCTTTTCGGTACTCCTAAATTGGGGCAAATTTATGACATCATATTATTCATATTTACCGTTTCTAAACACTATATATCTAAACTCTTTACATCAAATAAAACAAACCCGGTTAAGGTTTGAATATTGGTGTTAAATCCATCCAAATTCTAAACTCTATGATGGATACATGTGAAGTTTATAGTATTTTTTGAGTGAATAGCCAAATTCGTTTATGAAGTTTGGGCAAATTTGTTAGATCTATTCAAAAGAGTTTTTTTTCCTCATCAGAACCACTAAGGTTTGAATATTGGTGCTAAATCCATCCAAATTCTAAACTCCATCCAAATAACTGGTTATTTTACATAACTGATTTACTTTTAGCTTTCAACATTAACAATTGTACATAAAAATATAGTTTTTAACAACATACAAAATAAGCAAATGGAGTGTGGTTGTGCGCCTGGTTTTTCACCCTATCAACTCAAACGGGCAACCATTTTTTTGCTATCCGTCTTCCTCGCCGTAGCCACACTCTTACCCCCCCCCCCCCCCTTAGAGTGCATTGAAATACAACCTTCACGAAATAAGTTTATTAGAAAATAATTTTTTAGTGATTTTTTAATTAATAATTTATAAAAATATGTTTTTAGTAACTTTGTAAATAATTAATTATAAATTAAGTTTTTTCTTAAGTTTTACAAAATAAATTATAAAATTCGTTTTTAGTAACTTTGTAAATAATTAATTATAAGTTAAGTTTTTTCGTAAGTTTTTAAATAAGAAATTATAAAATACGCTTTTAGTAACTTTGTTAATTACTTTTTAAATAATAAATTATAAAATATGTATTTATTAATTTCTTAAAAACAAGAGTGACTGAGATAGCCTTGGTGATCAAATGGTGGCTCACCACCGTAACCGTAGTCAGGTTGACGGGGATAGTATTGTGCATACGGGTCCTCCAAGGGTGTATTCAAGTCCAGTTGCATCGTATTGTCACGATAACGAATGCTAGACTGTCCCTCCTCGACATTATCTGGTTTAGACTCATCGTAAGAATCCTCGAAAATGAAGTTATAATACGACATCTTGTATATTGTGGATAAAATTTCTATATCGTGGGTAAGGATGTAAATGTTTAATGTAAAACGAAAATGAATGATATAATATCGAACGAATCGAATGAACTTATAATCACATTCTGATGGACTAAAACTCCTCACTTTGAAAGCGAGGTGGTTTGAGGGTGGTGAAAATAATTTTTGAAGGGTTTAATTATAACGGTCCATTTGTTAAATCTTCATAGAGGTCACATAGCCACATGCTCAATCCAAGCTATGTTGTACCTCATCTGATTGGTTTGTAGGGAATTGGCAGAGTCTTACTTTAACAAAAATAGTCTTACTATTGAGTCCTTAAATTATCTATCTGAATATTATAAGTGAAATAAACTATTCTAATAACTGTTAACTCAAACTGGAGTACTTTATTACTTATTATGTTTGTAGTAGCAAAAAAGTTTTCTTCTTTATTTTTATTAATTTGTAACTCATTAGTTTTATGTATAATAAAGTTTCTGATGATTATTTAAAGTTTTGAATGGGGATATCAATACATTTATACCAGCATTTATAGTTTTATACCTACCGAATGAATCACAACTTATTGCACACTATCTAGTTTGATATTCACCAGCTAACATCTGTACCTAACTATATAGTGCTCATATTTTGTGTATTGATGTATATATCATCAACTTGTAATTTGATAACCAACCGGTTCTGTTGTGGTTTCAACCTATAATCGATTGGCCAAAGAAAATAAGAAGGAATCCAGAAAGAATTTTAGAGAGAAAATTAGACAATCATATTGACAAAAGGTTAATAACACAATCCCACTAATAAATCGGAACTAAATACCATATAACTGCTACTAGTATTATTATTATGTAGAATTAATAGGAACAACCCACTAATCACATGATATATATAGTTCATAGTAACTTCATAGTTAGTTGCTTAGTCATCAAGATAATCATCCGATGAATCTACCTTATTGTTTATAGTTTATATATATTGACCTCATTGCTAGGTATTTTTTCCTATCGTTCAATAACAAAATTATGTCATACTCAAAGTATGCTGAAATGTTTTGTGCCTTAATTAGTATTGTAAGCTTAGTGATGTGAAACTTGTTAGTTGTTTATTACTACAAAGAAAATCGGACCGGGCAAAATTTGTTGTCGGGTAAAACAATGTCTAGCATTCCCCAGCCCAGCTCTGAAATGCAACATATAAATAACCTTTTGATGACGTGGGTAGCTTAAAGGAAAAACGAATAACTAATATTATGGAACAAACGCTTGAAAGGTTGGAGCCTACAAGGGTTCTACAACCGGTGGTGACACAAAGTCAAAAAATGACTTGTCACGTCGTCCCTTTCATCGAGTCAAACAAACAGGACTGATGGAGTAACATCAGTCCATGGACCGCAGGTCAATAGCACTCTCTTACCTTTTGTGGCATGTCCTTTTGTTGCAATCAGGATCAAGGTTTATGCTTTCCTCTTTGAGTGGATTCTTTCTCTATAAAAGAGAAACTCAGATCAGATCCACAACACACTCCATCTATCACTCACTTCTCACTCAAAGATTATTCCCTTGGTCCCTCACGTGTGGAGAATAACTCTCTTCACTCAGGTTCCAAGAACTTCCACTTCTGATCTCGAGTTTATCTCAGATCAGGAACACAAAGCATACATAATAAATAATCCAAGCCTTGAACCTCCTTCTACGTTTGCAACGTAGAAGGACACCACGACCTGCGTTTGGCAGATCGAATCCCTTGAACCCTTGAACCTCCCTTGTGACTCGGGACCATTGTTAGACAGATATTTGTTGTAGCAACAAGTTGGCGCCCACCGTGGGGCTGCGCCATTTTCTTTATCTGAAATCAGTTGTGTAGCTCCGACTCTCTCTATGTCTGACCCTGAGTCTACAGAGGAGGTCAACCAGATCTCCCCTGGCACAGATCAAACCTCTCCGGCCAGATCTGTGTCCTTTTCCACTCCTGGAGGGACTTCAACTGGGACCCAGTCCCCACCTGCTAACATAACGTCTGCAAACCTGCAAACTCCACCTCCTACTCGTTCTGGGGTAATGTCTCCTCTCCATGATCTCACACAAACTCCACCTCGTATAGATCTTACCCCTGAAGGAGTAGAGAGAAACTTCTTGCAGCTAAGGTCTCTTCTGAACCAGTACGTTATGAGGGAAAGAGATAAAGGAATCCGTCTCCGACTGGATTACGACGAAGAAGAGGAGATCTCACTCTCCCCTATACCTCCTCCTCCTCTCACTGCTACCTATGGGCGCAGACAGTCACCTGGAAGCAATAATGCTGGACCCAGCAGCACTTACACTGCTTCTCACCATGAAACAAGGTCCAGTCCTACTGCGTTCCCCTTGTTCACCACTCAAGCTGCCACTACTGGCATGCCTTTGGGACACGAGCTGACTCTGGACCAGCTCTTGCAATCACCAGTGTCCAGTGTCCCACCTCCTACTGCTACTTCCTGGGAGCAGGCTATGGCCTCACTTCCCATGGCCAGAAGCGCCTCTATGAGTCTCCCAGTGGCTACCAACACTGTAGTATCCGAAGGCATTCAAGGCTTCAACCTTATGCCCTACATGATATCTCAAATGATGGCTAACTTCCCTTGGCAGCAGCTCATTAGCCAAGCCATTGCTGAACAACAGGGAAACACTGGAAGGGTCACCAACAACAGGGTTGAACACACTGTCAACCAACCCTACAAGCCTAACAGCTTGTCTTGCTTCTCACCTGAGATTGCGGATTACGATTTTCCCAATAAGCTAAAGATGCCAGCCCATATAAGAACATACGACGGCACTGATGACCCAGAAGATCACCTCCAGATCTTCTCGGGAGCAGCCAGAATTGAAAAATGGGGTGACCCCGAATGTTGTTTAATGTTCATGCAAACCCTTGTTGGATCTGCACGAATCTGGTTCAACGGTCTAGCAACTGGAAGCATCCGAACCTTCGATGAACTCGGTAAAGGGTTTCTGGCCAACTTCTCACAACAAAGACGTTGTGTCAAGGATGCGACCGTTATCTTCCAGATCAAACAAAAAGATGATGAAAGCTTGAAAAACTTCATTGAAAGATACAAGAAAGAAGGCCTCACTTATGTTGGTGCTGATGAAAAAATGAAGGTTGCAGGGTTCATGAATGCTATCAACTCGAAGTATTTAACTAGGGAGTTCAACAAAAGTCTCCCTAGAACCCTTGAAGAGGCCTTAGAAAGAGCTGAAGCCCACATTCGAGGAGAAGAGGCTGTGGATATCAAGGAACAAAGGAAAAGAGGTTCCAGCTGGAGGAGCAACAGCCCTTCCCGGAAACGGGGCAATTATGGCACATATGACAAAAGGTCCAGAGGATCTGAGTCTCGAAGGTCTGAAAGCAGGAACCCTCCAAGCAGAGACAGGAACGTCAACTTCACAGCCCTCACCAAAACTCCTCAAGAAATTCTAGCTACCGAAGAAGTCAAGCACACCTTTAGACCTCCTCGTCCCTTACCAAGAAGCAAAAGAAACGAGAACTCAAGCCAATACTGTGAGTTTCACGAAGAGAAGGGACACCACACCAACGACTGCTTCCAACTCAAGAAAAGGATCGAAGAAGCTGTCAAGTCTGGAGAACTGGCCCACCTGGTCAAGGGTGTGAAAGAGAACATGGCAGATGGTAAGAAGAAAGACGTTGCCATGGTCTTCGTTGAGAATGAATCTGTAGAGGAAGGATTAAAAAAAAATACAGGATTATATGATCATACAAGTTGCTAAACCAGGTGCGGAAACCCTAGCTTAGAACAAACTGATGTAAACTCAACCAAAACACAATCAAGGTCATTTTAAATGCTTTTCATAGATTAACTTGTTCAAATAAACGTTTACAGACTGATTACAGTTAATCTAGAACTCAAACTTTCACTCTCAATCCTCTCAGGAACACACACACAAAACACACACTCTCAATGACTCGTTTTTGGCTCTTCACTCTCAAAAACTCACAAAACCTATTTATAGGCTCTGCACGTTCGCCCAGTTGGAATGGTCGAATGTGGAATACTTTCCACATTCGCCCCTTTGTGTTGGTCGAATGTGGAATCTTTCCACATTCGCCCACTTTGATTCTACATTCGCCCAGTCTGGTTCCACGTTCGCCCACTTTTTCTGTGTAATTTCCACGTTCGCCCACTTTTTCCACCTTCACCCCATCAGCATTCCACTTTCAACCCATCAGCACTTTTTAACACATGTTAACTTTGTAGATCCAATCACTAGTCGCAATACGTGCATCTACAAACTCCCCCTCGACTATTGATTGGATTGTCTTTGGGTTTAAGACTTTGTCGTTCTCTGATTATCTGAACCTTCGACATTCTATACTGGATCACTAGCTAGGGACATACATGAAAAGTGCACTAACAATCTCCCCCTTGGACCTAGCTAGTGATGTACCAGATCAAAAAGTTATCAATGTTTCAAGTCTTGATTGAAAACTTTCCATCTTCATGCACGTTTGTGTCGAAGTTCCTGTCTATCTCTCAGTAAGCTTTGAAATCTCAAACAGACTCAAGAAATCTTGGCTTTGTCATTTGCTGATCCAGAGATGAATATGGACGATAATCTTGATTTCTTCAATCTTCATCATTTCCTTAACCTTTTACTAACTTCTGTTGTTCTGGTGATCTTGATGTTCAGGTTGGGTCTTGTTCAATTACACTCTTTGTCGATGAGTCATGAGAAGTGCACCTGTTGTATTTGATTCTGCAGAAAAATTTACTAAAAACTGCAAAAACTACAACCGGCGTTAGACTCGACAAATATCTCGGAAGTACTCTTCACATTCCTTTTGACCCTCAATAGTTCTTCCCCTGAACTATAAAACATTTTCAATATATACCAGAAACTTGAAAATTTGCAGTCTTTTTCAACTTTTAAGCATCTGAGCCTTCACATTTTAGTATTCCAACATCGGTTATCAAAAATAAAATTGAAATAAAATTTTTTGATTTTTCAAAGTTTATGCTAAAACACACCAAAAATCTTTTTGAATTTCCAAATGTAATTGCATAAAAGTAAATTCAACATATTTTTGTGAATTTTCCGGTAAGAGGATCATATCAGTATTGAAACAGTCAGTCATAACTCTTTTTGATTAATTTTCTGTTTTTGTCATTGAGTATCCTACAACCATTACCAGTATGTTTGTCCACTTAAACTCAAAATCATCATTCATTGCTCAGCACTTTAGATACGTTATAGTAATATTAGTTTCTGAGTAATCTATGGTCCCCGCACTCGCGACACATTCCCGTATCAAGAATTGCGCAAAGATTCATCGTAACGCGTGATTATATTGAAGTTATCCGTTAGTTACAAGGTATAAGGCACAGTGGTGACAGGTCAGCAAATTAATGCTTCAAAGCGACTTGTGCACTCTACCAGGGTGAGGACTAATATCATACATGACTTTCATCATAGTATTGATACGATGCATTAGATAATCTTTGATTATCATCACACATGTTAAGTTCCTCATTCGGTAACTTATGGTTTTGTCATTAAAGATCTTTTAATAAGATACCCTAACTGAATCTAGGTCTGTAAACTAATACAGTAAAAGATCAGTTAGGCCATCCCCAGATAACTTTCAATATAACGACCCGAAACCTCTGATTTTGGCAATCTATCAAACGAAATTTCGGTACTAAGACCATATGCCAACGATACGTTGATCCACATGATTATCAGTTATTGATTTTAAGTTTATATCACCATGCTGAACTTTAAACTTTGATTTCAAGCCTACCAATATATAATTGTAGTGGCTACTCAATGTTTATCAATTCATTTTTGTTTTTAGAGTAGTCTGACAGTTCACTGACATACTATCATCTCCTCTTTTTCTCCAGGAAAACTCATTTTTGATTTTCTATTTTTTTTATTTTGACTTTTCTGAATTTTCTCCCCCTAAAAATCTCAAAATAAGCATATTTTTGGATTTTTAAACTTTTTGAAGAAAAACAAAATAACATGATATCCGATGCGGTTTACTCATTCAGTTTCAAAAACCATTTTCTTCTCAGATTACTAGACTCATTAAGATTTTTCAATTAGCAAACCATTTTGTCGTATCTGTTATTGAAATCCAACACCTGAGAGCAATTGCATGAGATTGCAACTTGTTCCGGCTTCACAGGTTGGAAACAGACTACAAACCCTCTCATCTTTGTTGAAATCATGTTTTCCTTCTTCGATAACCCTACTTTGACCTTCACCTCTCCAATAAATAGCTTGTATACAGATGCTCCACTATTAACTATCAAAGAACAGCTAATAGGTCTGTCTGGAACAATCTGCACACTTATTAAACAATTAGCATGAGAGAGGTACCCATCCCTTCACAATGATGGGTCGTCCAAGGTCGTCAATTCTTGGAACATCAATCCATTCTCCTTTTGAAAAATCAATTGGTTTTTCAATGGATTGATTTGAAGTGGAAATTGCTATTGATTTAGAAAGTGCTTTGGGTTTCCAAACACGTTCAGAGTTTATTTTGGATTTTGTTGAAATTGTTTTAATTTTTGACTTTTCAGATTTCTTATTTGAAACCTGCTTCTGAACGTTGTTTGGAATCTTCTCAGACTTAACTGATGAAGACCCAGGTTTAGAGTTATTCTTAGGCTTAGCCTTCGAACTCCCCCTTACCTCAGCAACCCGTCCACAATCTCCATTTTTCTTCAAGGCAATTTTGTTACGATTGTCATACACAACCTGTTTCCCCTTTTGCTTCTTGATTGGTTTTGGGGATACAGGCTTTCTGACATTGCCTGAATTTCTAGCAAATTTCACTTCGGTCTTTTTCTGTTTAACATACGGACAGTAAGCAATTAAATGCCCACACTCTCCGCAGTTATAACAAGACCTATATTCAACCAAATCATATGCATACCCGTCATCCCAATACCAATAGGGACAATGGGCAGCAATATGACCAACTTCACCACATTCAAAACAGTTTCTCCATTCAACATAACCATGAGAATACTGTGGTGAGTTGTTTCCCCAATAACCATCAAATCGAGAGTTATATGCATAATCATAATAGTCATATGATCTAGATGAAAAAGTTCTTGAATTCTTTTGATAAGAATTTTTCATCTGATCATTTCCTTTCGATTTGTTTGGTTTTGGTTCTTTTACTTTAGAACCCTTTTTATTTTCAACATTTTTGTTTTGATCCTCTTTATTCTCATGGTGATTAGGACTGAGTTCAAAATGAAGATGATCAAATTGATTTCTAAATTGATTTAACAAATCGATATTATCAACAAAAATACATTTAAGTAAAGATTGTTCGATATTCTCAATTAGAAAATCTTTGTTGAAAATCAATTTGTCATGTCCTTCCACCATGTAAGATCCTTCAACTCCTTCAGGAAAACTGAATATGGGTTTTTCTTCAGATTCAGATTCTGAAGTTGTTTCAACATTTTCAGTTTTCTGTTCAAACTTTGGTTTTACTTCAGAATCAGAATTAACAACGCAAGGTGTTGTAATTTCCAACTCTGATGTGGAAGTATTCTGTGAAACACTTTTATTCATTTTTAACATTTCTTTCTTTAAAGTTTCAATTTTATTTAACAAATCTTTTTCATTCTTTTCAAAAACTTTAATTTGATTTTTACAATTTTCTAGTTCAGTTGCTAGTTTCTGTTTGTCCTCATTAAGTGTCATCAATTCACATTTCAACTTGACACATTCAGAACAACTAGCACACTCAACACTAGATCTTACCTCATCATCTGATTTATTACCATTATCAGATTTTGCATCACCATTTGAAATATCACTCTGTTCTGAACTCGTATCAGAACTCAAATCACTCTTTGACAATTCACTGGAATCATCATGTCTCATTTGTTTGACTAAACACGCAACATGCCCTCCTGAGCTTGACGTACTAGCTGGAACTGGATTACCTCCAAAATATAAATTGGAATTCTGAGGAATCTGTGCTCTTCTAGCTTTCCTCTTCTCTTCCAATTCTTTGTTTTCCAGCTTCTCTATGAACTCTTGAATAGCCCAGTATTGATAAGCATCCTTCTCCTTAAGAACTTTCACATGCTGATCCCATTGTGGTGGTAATGCATCTGCAAACTTATCCACCTGTTTTGCCATAGGAATCTGTATACCATAGCTAGACAATTCAGACAACAAATGATTATATCTAGGAGTTAGTTCTTTCAAAGTTTCATTTCCAATATAAGAAAAATTCTTAAACTCCTTTCTCAGTTCTTCCATCCTTAGACCTCTAGTCTTCTCATCAGTTCGTGGCATGGTCCAGGTATTCATCATTTCCCACTTCATCATTTTTCCAACAAAAATATTTCAAAAATTTCTAAAATCAGGCTTTTTCGAAATTTTTAGGCCCTAAAATTAGATTCGCCCCTGGTAATCCTACGTTCGCCCAAAGATGTCTAGGTTCGCCCGTTTAGTTTCCAGGTTCGCCCGCACGATCTCCCGAATGTAGAAAGTATGACCCGAATGTATAATATTTATGTGAAAAACTCTAGGTTCGCCCGAAAAACTCTAGGTTCGCCCGAAAAACTACTCACCTTCGACCTAAAACACTCACATTCGCCCAACAACTCCAGGTTCGCCCATTTTAACCTTTTGAAAAACGGTTACACTTTGAAAAACGGTTATTTTGATCTCTGATTTTCAAAAGTTTGTGGATTTGAATGATCTTGATCAGGTTATGCTTCGGAGATGATTTGGAACAACTTTAATACTTGGAATTTTGAATTTTAACCACAAAATCACCTCTAATTCTTTCAAAAACACACAAAAACCATTTTTAGTTGAAAACAGATGTGAATTGATGAATATTATGTCCAAATCAGCTCTGAGTTTATCAATTTGTTATTGTATGATCCTCTACGCTCTGATACCACTTTGTAGAGGAAGAATTTTAAACAACAATACAGGATTATATGATCATACAAGTTGCTAAACCAGGTGCGGAAACCCTAGCTTAGAACAAACTGATGTAAACTCAACCAAAACACAATCAAGGTCATTTTAAATGCTTTTCATAGATTAACTTGTTCAAATAAACGTTTACAGACTGATTACAGTTAATCTAGAACTCAAACTTTCACTCTCAATCCTCTCAGGAACACACACACAAAACACACACTCTCAATGACTCGTTTTTGGCTCTTCTAGCTCAAAAACTCACAAAACCTATTTATAGGCTCTGCACGTTCGCCCAGTTGGAATGGTCGAATGTGGAATACTTTCCACATTCGCCCCTTTGTGTTGGTCGAATGTGGAATCTTTCCACATTCGCCCACTTTGATTCTACATTCGCCCAGTCTGGTTCCACGTTCGCCCACTTTTTCTGTGTAATTTCCACGTTCGCCCACTTTTTCCACCTTCACCCCATCAGCATTCCACTTTCAACCCATCAGCACTTTTTAACACATGTTAACTTTGTAGATCCAATCACTAGTCGCAATACGTGCATCTACAGAATCCCCAAGTAAAAGGCAAAGATTGGAAGACTGGGAACGACAAGGCATCTACTTCCCCTATACTAAGGGAGAAAAGCACTGTGATCCACTTGTGCTTGAAGCCTTCACAGGTTCCACCAAAACACAAAAGGCCTACATAGACACTGGAGCTGCAACTGAAATAATGTTCGCCAAGTATTTCAACCTTCTAAGCCTCGAAGAACGCTCCATGCTACGGCCTGCTGAAGCGGCCATAAAGGGTATCGCTGATATACCAATCAAGCCTTTGGGCGAACTAACACTTGATGTAACCTTTTCTGATGGTCAACTACGAAGGACTGAACCACTCACCTTTGTGGTTTTGGACCTGCCATCTAGTTATGACGTTATCATTGGAAGGCCAGGGGTAGTGGTCTTCGACATGACTGTCTCCATTAGCCGAAAGAGTGCTAAGTTCCCAACAAAAGATGGTGTTGGAACCCTCCAACCCTCCACTACAGTGCTGACCATCGACGAGGACCACAACAAACTTGGTCTCAGCATCAACCCCAGGTATCCTGACCAAAGGGTACGAGTCAACACAGCCCTTCCTAGTGACACTCTCACTAGGCTTGAAGGGTTATTAAAAGATAACATGGACGTCTTTGCCTGGTGCCCAAGTGACATGACAGGGATTCCACGAGACATTGCTGAACATGAATTAAAAATCCCTTCCAATGTCAAACCAGTTGTCCAAAAGAAAAGAAGTCTTGCCCCGGAACGAAGCAAAGCTGCATGCCAAGAGGTTGACAAGTTAGTTGAAGCAGGTATCCTTCGAGAGGTGAAATATCAATCATGGGTTGCGAACCCTGTGATGGTTAGAAAGCCTGATGATTCTTGGAGGATGTGTATCGACTTCAAAGACCTCAACAAAGCTTGCCCAAAGGATTGCTATCCTTTGCCTGAGGTTGATCTGAAAATAGACTCACTTACAGGCTTCCCCTTCAAGTGTTTTCTGGATGCCTACAAAGGCTATCACCAGATACAAATGAAGGAGGAAGACGAAGAAAAAACTGCTTTCCATACTGACAAGGGTATATTCTGTTATAGAAAAATGCCCTTTGGTTTAAAAAATGCAGGTGCAACCTATCAAAGGCTGGTCGACAAGGCTTTTTCCCTACAGATTGGCAAGAACATGGAAGCTTACGTTGATGATTTGGTCATCAAAAGCAAGACTGAAGACCAAATGCTTGCTGACATACAAGAGACCTTCAACAAACTCAGAGAAATCAACATGAAGCTAAACCCTGTCAAATGTTCCTTTGGTTTCGAAGAAGGAAAGTTTTTGGGTCACGTTGTAGGGAAGCAAAGCATAAAGGCCAATCCAAGCAAGGTTCGAGCCATCCTCAACATGAAGTCACCTCAAACTAAGAAAGAGGTTGAAAGCTTGAATGGTAAACTTGCTGCCTTGAAGCGGTTTGTCTCGAAGCTAGCTGAAAAATCACTACCATTCTTCAAGACCCTCAAAGGTTGCACCGATAAGAAAGACTTCAGGTGGACGGAAGAAGCAGAGGAAGCCTTCAACAGTATGAAACATCATCTGGCTTCCCTTCCTGCCATTGCAACACCCGAAGCAGGGGAAACGATCTCTGTCTATCTTTCAGTTACTGATGAAGCCTTCAGCGCTGTTCTCACCATAGAAAGAGACAAAGCTCAGGTACCCGTCTATTTCTTCAGTAAAACATTAAAGTTAGCAGAGGTCAAGTACCCTCCTTTGGAAAAATTGGCTTTAGCCTTAGTGCAAACAGCCAGAAGGCTTCGAAGGTACTTTCAAGCACATCCCATACAAGTGGTCACAGACCAACCAATTAAGAATGTGCTTGAAAGACCTGAAACCTCGGGACGACTAGCCAAATGGGCTGTTGAACTAGGTGGACACACAATCACCTACGTCCCTAGAAAAGCAATCAAAGCACAAGTACTTGCTGACTTCATTGCTGAAATTCCAAAGGTGGAACTGGCCGAGGTTAACATAACCATAGACGAACCTATCGACCCTGAAGCCTGGAAGCTGTACACTGATGGAGCTTCCAGTGTTGAAGGGTCAGGGGCTGGCCTCGTGTTAATCAACCCCGAAGGATTAGAATTCACCTATGCCCTTCGTTTGGAATTTCAGACAACAAATAACGAAGCAGAATATGAAGCCTTGATAGCAGGACTCAAGCTTGCAAAAAAGATGATGGTTCATAAGCTTCAAGTGTTCACTGACTCATTACTTGTTTCCAATCAGGTGAATGACAGTTACATTGCTAAAGAACCTAACCTGAAAAGATGATGGTTCATAAGCTTCAAGTGTTCACTGACTCATTACTTGTTTACAATCAGGTGAATGACAGTTACATTGCTAAAGAACCTAACATGAAAAAGTATAGAGAGAAGGCCAAAGAAATCATGAACACCTTCCAGTGTTGCAAGATCAAACAAGTCCCAAGGTCTCATAACAAGAAAGCTGATGCTCTTAGCAAGCTTGCTTCATTGAACTTTGCTCATCTTACAAAAAAGGTGCTGGTTGAAGTGATCAAACATCCTTCAATAGCTGAAATTGAGGTTCAGGATGTCATTACTGAAAGTGAACCAAGTTGGATGACTCCTTTTGAAAAGTTCCTACAAAGAGGTGAACTACCCCAAGATCCTGTTGAAGCTGAAAGAATTCGGATCAAGTCTAAGCAATACACAATTCAAGATGACATACTTTATAAAAAGGGTTACTTGGCTCCATTGCTTCGATGTGTTGGTCCTGAGCAAAGCAGGTACTTGATCAAAGAAGTTCATGAAGGAATATGCGGAGCTCATTGTGGTCCAAGATCAGTGGTGGCAAAACTCATGAACCTTGGTTACTTCTGGCCAACTATGCATCGTGATGCGTCTGAACAATTGAAGAAATGTGAAGCCTGCCAGATCCATGCACCAATCCCAAAGAGCCCCAAGCACGATTTGGTTCCAATCACTTCAGCATGGCCATTCCACAAGTGGGGAATGGATATTGTTGGACCCTTCCCACCTGCCAAAGGAGGGGTCAAGTTCTTGTTGGTTGCTGTTGATTACTTCACAAAATGGCCAGAAGTAAAACCATTAGGAAAGATATCCGGAAAGAAGATAATTGATTTCGTGTGGGAGAGCATCATTTGTCGGTACGGCCTACCCGGGGTGTTAGTCACAGACAACGGTAAACAGTTTGCAGAAAAACCGTTCAGTGCTTGGTGCAAAGAGTATCGGATCACACAAGTCTTCAGCTCTGTGGCATACCCTCAATCCAATGGGCAGGTTGAAAGGATGAACATAAGTGTGGTTGAAGGGATCAAGGCCAGGCTGGGTCGTCAAGGCGGAAATTGGTTGGAAGAACTGCCAAGTGTTCTTTGGGCAATCCGAACTACCGAAAAGACAAGTAACAAGAAGACACCCTACAGCCTCACCTTTGGATCTGAAGCAGTCATACCTGCTGAGATTGGGGTTACCACACCCAGAACACTTCATGTCGACATCCAGGCTAATGAGCACGAAACCTCACTCAACCTTGACCTGCTGGAAGAAGCAAGAGACTCGGCAGCAATAAGAGAAGCCAAATACAAGCAAAAAATGGAGTCTTATTACAATGCCAAGGTCAAGCATGAACGCTTCAAGCCAGGAGACCTGGTCCTCAGAAACAATGATGCAAGCAAGAAAGAAAATCAAGGAAAGCTAGGACCAAAATGGGAAGGCCCCTACACCATCCTTGAGTCTCACAAAGGAGGGTCTTACAAGCTTGCCGACATGGATGGCAAGAAACTCCCTCGTCACTGGAATGGTAAAAACCTTAAAAGGTTCTTTGTTTAAGATGTAAAACGAGTTGTTCTTCTAAAGAAAGCTATGTAATGCTACTACGTAATGAATGAAAGGATCCATGAATCCTCTTTTGAAAAATTTTGTCTTTCTATCCTATAATCAGGTTGAGTACCTAGCAATAAACTCCATGACAAGGGTCATGTAAGGGGTTGAGCTCCCAGGCCATTTCGCTCAATAGGTTCGAGGGTTGAACGGACCTATATAAGGGGTGAGTTCCTAAATCAATACGACTCCATGAGATAAACAAAAATAGTTTTATAAGTCTCATCGACAGGCTTGAACAGCCTACACCAATCGTTCCTTAAGTTTAAAAAACAAACTTACGAAAATAACAAACACTTATAAAAGTGTAAATAGGATAGCTGGTGACATGTTTGCCTAGACTACCTTAAGGATGAATGACTGCAGCGTTCAACCTTTGAAGGTGCTATCGGATAAACATTCCCAAACAATGACAAAGACAAACAAACACATCACAAAAACAAAATAAGAACGAACAACCATGAAACTTAAGCAAATAACCATAAAAACCTACCATTAACAGGCTTCATACAAAAGCCAAGCAAAGTCATAAATTGTTCAAAGGGTCTCAGCCCACAACCACCAACGAACCACTACGGGTTCAGAACAAAAGATAAAAGTGTTTAGGACACAACGAAAGTAGTTAATTGTTTTACAAACCATGCTAAGAAAGCTACGAATAAAGGGTTCAGGCGTCGTTACCAGAACCTGAAGGCTTGGAGGCTTCCTCCTCATTCCTAGCCTTGACCACCTTAGCTTTCTTCGCTTTCTTTCCCTTCTTGGGCAGCTTCTCAACCAAACCAGCCTCGGAGGCTTCAACACTAACATCCTTGGAAAGTGTATCAGTCATATCCAAGGTCTCCTCACTATCACCCGAATGAGCTCTCTTCTTGGAAACAGCCTGGAGCACCTTAGCAGAAACGGCTTCGTTCAATCCAGCAGGCTTTAACTCCTTCAGCTCCTGCAAAGGTTTCCCATAAAGGGAAGAAACTTGGGACACATAGGGATAGCTGGAGTGTTCCATTTTGAGCACAGTCTCCTTGAAAACATCCAAGGAGTTGGGTTGATAAAGAGGAGATTCTTCAAGGACTTCACCAGAACTGCAAGCTTTGAACCCTGCTACGAAACCGGCATGCTTACCATGGGTCAACAGCTTGGTATACACCTCTCCAAGGGCTGAATTGAACTCCGCAGAATGAAGGAGATAGGTAACAACTTGCTGAAAACCTTCTTCAATCAACCATTTGTTGTCACCTTGAGCAGCAGCAAGAGAGATCTCCAGTTCCTTCTTTTGACTCTCAAAAGCTTTTCTCTCTGACTCCAAGGCCAGTTGATCTGCTTCCACCTTCAATCTGGCAGCTTCATGCCTTGCCATCTCAGCCTCATGCCCCTTCTTCAACTCATCTATAAGGGCAATCAAGGTGACCTCCTTGTCAGCATATTCCTTAGCATCCTTTTTCATTTCAGCAATAGACTTCTTCATCTCTCTCTTCTTCTTAGCAAACTCACTGTACTCACCCATGACCTTCCTAAACCTGTTAATCCCCTCTGGTAGCATAGCAGCCAGATTACAGGTTCCCACCATCATCTTTGCTAGAAGAGCATCATCATCCAAACCCTCGAGACAAGCCTTAGCACCAGGAGTAGCAAAGTGTGCTAAGACTTCCTCACATACAGCAGAAGACTTGAAGCTGTCAGTTGTCTTCACATTCCACCCAGGCACATAAACACCCCCTTCATCAAAACTCCCAGACACATCCGGTTCACTCACCACCTTAACCTTTTTTCCCTTACTCTTCTTCACCACCACATCCACCACAGTATCATCCACCGTCTGATCCTTCTCATCCTCAGAATCCTCAATGTCATCACTAACAGTTACTGCCTCAGAAAGATCAGCAGACTTAGCAGCTTTCAGCAAACGTCTGCTTGACCTTCTTGTTGCAGCCTTCGAGGAACTAGCTTTAGCAAACCCCTTGACATTAGGAACGGCCACATAGTTGGTCCCATCATACCGACCCTTCTCATACTTGGTTAAAGCATCTTCACCATCTGCTGCTTCAGCATCAGTAAATGCAACACCAGAAGCATCATCAGCTTTAATGAAATCCAGAGCAGACATGACTGCAAAATAAACAAAGTATAAGAACCAAGCAAAAGGAAAACAATGAAACCAATAATGAGCAAAAACTCATACCCCGATCACCCTTCATTATAACAGGATCTCTACCAGGCTTGTCCCAGCGAGTGCTAACCCCAGATAATACTAGAAATGGTTCAGCGAAAGGACGAAGCCTTGAAGGACAGGCCCTAAGAGCAGTTAAAAAGCTATGATCAAGTTCAGATTCTGAGGGTTCTGCCTCGTTCAAAACAGCCTCAGGAGACCTCCAAACAGGCTTAAAAGGGAAAATCGAATCAGAAACCCAGAAAAACTTGGTCTTCCATTGACCAACAGTAGTGACATGAGAAGAAAGGAGATTGGTCTCTGCTGATGAACCCTCGAAGGTGAACCAGTCACCATTCTTAGCAAGACGAAAAAATCGCCTAAACATCAGCAAGGTAGGATCATAACCTAGGGCTCTGCACAGGCATTCAAAATGCAACACACGGCCAACGCCATGTGGATGGATTTGGCCAAGAGACACTCTATAATACTCAAGCACATTTAAGAGAAAAACAGAGAAGGGATGACGTAGGTTTGCAAACTCAAAGTGACGACAATACAAAGCCATAGAACCAGACGGACAATCAGAAACAGCAAGTTGCTTGGCTGGAGCAACAGGGTTAAAAGAAACATCTATGTCCCATTCGGAACAGAACGATTCAACCTCTTTCTGAGAAAGGGTTGAAAACGTAATGGCCATATCCTTCTTAGCACCCATTGCGCCTATGAAGGATGATCAATGCACTAGACAAGTAAAAAGAAAACTAACCTGGTTATCGTAAAAGGAGGAAACCCTAACGGTGGAAGAGAGGATTGTGAAGAAGAAAGTAAAAAGTAAGAAAGGATTAAATGAAAATGAAAAGTAAAAGGGGTTAAAAAGAAAAAACAAACGGTTATATTATTTAAATATAACTGTCATTATGACATGCAATAAAACAGCCCTGGACAGACTGCCACCTGTCACATCAGGGTCAAATCAAAGTTAAACAATGCAGATTAACCGCCCAAATCACAGCGAACCCTCGAACCCTTCAAGCAAGGAACGAATAACAAAAACAGTCAGAAGCTTTCAAGATAACTCATAAAAACCTTCTGACTTGGGGGGCTGATGACGTGGGTAGCTTAAAGGAAAAACGAATAACTAATATTATGGAACAAACGCTTGAAAGGTTGGAGCCTACAAGGGTTCTACAACCGGTGGTGACACAAAGTCAAAAAATGACTTGTCACGTCGTCCCTTTCATCGAGTCAAACAAACAGGACTGATGGAGTAACATCAGTCCATGGACCGCAGGTCAATAGCACTCTCTTACCTTTTGTGGCATGTCCTTTTGTTGCAATCAGGATCAAGGTTTATGCTTTCCTCTTTGAGTGGATTCTTTCTCTATAAAAGAGAAACTCAGATCAGATCCACAACACACTCCATCTATCACTCACTTCTCACTCAAAGATTATTCCCTTGGTCCCTCACGTGTGGAGAATAACTCTCTTCACTCAGGTTCCAAGAACTTCCACTTCTGATCTCGAGTTTATCTCAGATCAGGAACACAAAGCATACATAATAAATAATCCAAGCCTTGAACCTCCTTCTACGTTTGCAACGTAGAAGGACACCACGACCTGCGTTTGGCAGATCGAATCCCTTGAACCCTTGAACCTCCCTTGTGACTCAGGACCATTGTTAGACAGATATTTGTTGTAGCAACAGTGTCCAACCCTAAACAAATACAACCCGAAATTATAGTAAATTATTGGTCTGTGAGTAATGTTGATTGGTCCTGTTTCTGTTTGTGGTCTCATATACGTACAAGTAATAATGTGAAGGGACACTCAACCTTCTCATGTCCGGCCTACTTTTGTGTCATATAGCCTAGATTAATTGTTGCCGACTTTCCATACTCAAATTGTTTTGTTTTTTAAACAAATTATCATATCATTGTTGATGATAGATATTGAGAAACACTCTTTTGGTTTAGCTAAATGGGTTTGGGTCCATTTGGGTTTGTACTGGTCAAATTATCCATTTAGCTAAAGGGCTCATGTTTAGGTCGACCTAACGGGTTTGCGAATTGACCCATTCAGTAATTAAACTTTTTTTTTTTGTTAATTATGTTTTATATGTTTACTTAAACCTGGAGATGAGCTCAGTACCAGTATCGGAAATCGTTAAAATTGCGATTTGACCCATTTAGTAATTTACTTGTTATAACCCGGTTCTTGGTGATGTGAGTCCGAAAAGAACACATTTGTATAGTTTATTTTTGTATTTTTAATGTTTGTTGTGTGTAGCTTTGTCCGGAACTAGGTACTTAGCCGAGGATTGATGGATGACAAGTTATAAGTGCTAAATTGGCGAAGAAACGAGCAACCGAGGGCAAAGAATGAAGAGTGGATGTGTTTTGGAAAAATTAATGGATTTGAAATGGAGATATTTTTGTATTAAATGAAAAAGGGTTGAAATACGAAAACGTGGCCGCGAAAATAGAGGAAAACGGAGTTGAAACGAAAAAGTTATGAAGAAAACAAGTTTCCAGCCGTCTGGGCGGCCGTCTGCCGCGAATTGGGGCGTCAGGATTTGTCTGGCCGTCAGAGACGGCTGCTGCAGATTTTCACCAATTTTTTCTATAAAACAAAAGAAAAGAAACCCTAACTCGGGGAGAGCCGCCTTAGGGCGATTTGGGCGACCAAAATACACATTTTTGGGGGTTTTTCATCATCTCAATCCATCCCAATCCATTCCATATCAACATCAATCATTAAGATCTTTCATCCACTTCATCACCACTTTCACCATCATTCATCTTCAATCACTAAGAACACCCAACCTCCATTCCATACTTCTCATGGCTTATTCTCCTACCTTCTTCATCATCATCGAAGCTTCCAAAACCATGATTGGTTAAGTTCCCCTTCACTTCCGGGTGAAGGATTGTAAGTTTTAGGATTCATTATGTTGTTATTATGATTGTATTTTGTAAGAAACAAGTGTTGTTCTTAATGAATCATTGATATTGGGTTGAACTTTGTGTATGTTTATGTTGTGCTTGAGCCATGGGGATGAATTCCATCAATTAGCTTTTGATGTTGGGTTGGACCTTGTGTATGTTCTTGTATGCTTAAACCATAGAGATGAATCTTGTCAATTAAGTTTTGATTCAACATTATCCTTAGACTTGTGAGATAAACCTTATCACTTAAGTTGGGATATTGGATTAGACTCATTATATGACTAAAGGTTTTTGTATCTTGCAAATCTACTTGTGATCGTGACATCATTTGTATGAATTAATTGTTGTGCTTAATTGTCTTGGTATTGGGTTGGACTTATTGCATGTTTAGAGACCATTGTGTTTTTAAGCTCATAAGATGAATTCTATCATTTATGCTTTAACTCAACATATAGGATTTGGTGAACTAGATAATGAAGCATACTTAGGGCCTAGTAGCTATTTGTTGATGCCTAAGTCTTGATTCTCTGTCCTAGCGATTCATGCAAGTGAAATTGCAAATCTATCATAATAACCCTTGAATCCTAGTTGCTTGCATATTCTAACCCGGGAGTGAATGTTAGTTAAATTTTATTGTTGTTTTCATTACTAAGTAATTCCAACTTCTTCAAAACCAACAAAAAGATAAAAATAGCAAGCTTCATAATAAGCCAACTTCATAATTGTTTTGCTTACTTGTTTTGTAAATAGCTTAGACAAACAAACCGCTAGTGTGACGCTAACCACATGCTCCTTGGATTCGATACCCTACTTACCCTAGCTACCTAGGTTATTTAGGTTTTGCATGACCCGTGACGACCAAGGTCATCAAATGGCGTCGTTGTCGGGGAGCTAGTGGGCTTAGTGTTTAGTTTTTAGTTGATTATTGTGATTAACTGTTTAATTTTTGTCTTTGTTATTTCTTTTTGTTCGTTGTTACGCGTGGTTTGTTGAGTGTGCAGGTGACAGATAATGCATATGTACCTGACATTCGAGGAGAAGCTCACCACTTGTATACAATTCGGAGAATTAGAAATTAGCAAGACAGGATCATCATGAATTGGGTAGATGACGATCCATGTGAATGTTGTGGGAGCCAGGAGCATTTATTGCAAGATTGTTTAGTGTTCCACAAAAGAATTCAAGAATACAAGGAACGCGCCATCTACAATCATCTAAAGCCACCAACACGCAAAGCCCAAACAATCTTTCGAGGAGGTAACTACCGGCAACCACCCCTTCCACCAACTTTTATTAACCGAAATTGTGCCAACATTCCTCCATATCCACATCAAAACCAAAACCAAAAATACTCATCACAACATGGCCACTATTACAACCCACCTCAAAAGCTCAACAACAACCGATACCCTAATAGTCGAAATCTTAACCGAAACCAACCCGTATTGAGCTATAGCAATCCCATATTTGAGCGGGTAAACCAAAACCAAAATGGTCACTATGAAAACCAACCCGTATTGAGCTATAGCAATCCAATATTTGAGCGGGTAAACCAAAACCAAAATCCCAACCAACGACCCATGCTAAATCATGGTGATCAAAACCAAAACGGAAATTGGTGCAACAACATCAACTCGTGTGATGATAGTACTTGTCCTTGTTGTGGGAGCCCATATCATTTGTGGCGAGATTGTCCAGTGGCCCGTAAGAGAATTGAAGCATATAAAGAAAGACAAGATCGTATTATTTTTGGGCTAGAAAAACATGAAGGTTCACGTTTATCTTCTTCACATCATCAGCCACACAATTCAAACTCCCAAGGCTATTATCAGTTAAATAATAGGTATCAAGTGAGTTCATTTAGCCAAAGGACGCAACAATATCAAAACCATGAGGAATATGATGACTACTATCCTAATAGCCCTCAACAAGCATATGAAGAACCTCAAAACTCACGAGATTCCAAGTTTTATGCTATCATAAATATGATAAAAGAGACAAAGCAGCGAAATGAAGTGAGAGACAAAGCTCATGAAGCTTTGGTCATGCAGGTTCATCAACTAGCAGAGGAATTTGCCCAACTTAAGTGTGAGCAAAACGAGTTAGCCTATGGTATTATGGTAGATGTTGATATAGATGAAGATACTGCAAGTCTTTCTGAATGGTTAAACCCAACTGAAGACTTAGCATCTCATGAAGATTTGGTGGCTGAGGTGAAAGTTCCTCACGAATCTCATCCCATGTTGATTATTGCACCCAACAAAGTGGAGGATGAAGGTTCAAAGATGAAGAAGAGGAAGGTGAGCTGGGAGGACATTAGACAATTTATTGTAAAATGGCCCCGCAACAAGAATCATCCAATTCTCATGCCAATTGGGAATCGATTGTGGATTTGGCATTTAGACTACCAAGTGTATGTTGGAAACTCGGTAGGAAAATGTGGGATAAAACTTTCATGCATGAATTTAATGGATAAGCTGAAAGAGAAGGAACATGTAGAGGCATGGAAGGTAAACTATCGAGCTTATCTTGGAAACTCGGTAGGAAAATGTTCACTTCGACCCCCATGAGTAAGAGATACTTGTTAGTTTTTGTATATTTTTGTATTTTAATTTGTTTCTTTTTGTTGTTTGTGTGTTTTTTTATTATTATTTTATTTTGTGTGGTAGGTAAATAAACGTTGTGGGTGTGTTTCCTATATAACCCTCACGAGACCTCACTCGTCCTCATAACCGGGCTACCGGGAGGTTAAAAGGATCTATCTTAGTTAGTGTACATTTTGTCCACTGATCAAAATTAACTAAAAGATTACCTGGTAATGTTTTTCAACAAAAAGTAAAACCGACAACTTTTAATGTTTTTGTGAGAAGCTTGCTTCTACACACTTGCGAGTTGCAGGTTTATTTATGATGGAAATGGAACTATTTTGTTAAGAACACATGGAATTGAAGAATGAAGAAAAATCAGGTGCATCTATTTCCATCTCTTTAATTTTGATAGTTTACTTAGATTTAATAAGTGGATTGTAAACTGTATTTTGTTGATTGGGGTGAATTATTTGGTTTGGTCTTATCACATTCCCTTGCACACTTTGAAAACTTTTCCTACACATTGAGGACAATGTTGGACTCTAAATGTGGGGATGGGGGAGAAAAATTTAGCTCACACCCCAGGTACGTTCAATTTTAGTTAAGTGTATTGCGGACAATACATAATTTTTTCGGGGGGTGGAGTTCTTTTGTAATTGTATAATTTTAATAGTGTTATTTTAATTTGTTTTATTTTTTTTATTGTTTTTAATTAAAGTTAAAAAAATAAAAATAAAAAAACGAAATGAAAGAAATGGCGAAACGGGAAAGCTTTGATATTATTATTTAGCTTTGATCAAAAGAAAGAACAAAATATTAATGATTGAAAACCCCAGACGCCTAAACTCGCGGCAAACGGCCACTTTGTGCCTAAGCCAAAAGACCCACCGTCTCTGACGGTGGGCTCGCCGTCAGCGACGGCTCGGTTGTTCCAGACGTGTAAATCGGCGGCAGACGGCTCTTAGACGCCCAAAAATTCAAGCCCCACCGTCGGAGACGGTGGGCTAGCCGTCCCTGACGGCTCTGCAGCTCCAGACGCCAATACTGGCGGTAGACGGTCCTCCAGACGGTGAGGGCTGCTTCTTCTTTGTGTGTTAACATTAGTCCATAACCAAACACCCTCTAACTCCTATTAACTCTCACCCAAACACCCTCCAAACCACATAACTTAATCCACAACTCATCTAAACACTTCTAAATTTTTTACTTCTTGCAGAAAAGAATCGATTTCCATAAACCATTCATCTTCTTCACAACAATCCTCTTCAAGAACCCTAACTTCTCACAACCATAGATTGCTCAAAACTTAACCAAATCAAACGATTCTTGGGTCTATTTCGTGTAATTTTTTGAGAGGAACCTAAATCTTGGGTTTTTTTTACAAAAATCTGCACGCATTTCAAGATTTCGGGCCATCTTGGTCACGAAAATTTTGGGTTTTTTTTTCGTGTTTTGTTCGACTCTCTTGTTCAAACATCTAGGTTTATTCTCAACATCCATGGTATGGTTTATTTTATTCTCTTTCGTTTTGGTGTGTTTAATATGGTAGGTAGTTTATGCTTTTTAGTTTTATTTTGTGTTTTCTATTTTGTGGTATGTTGATGTTTGTATTGGAGCCCAGGTCAAACCCGACTAGTGATGTTGTGATGGCGAATAAATAAAGATGGAGCATGAGGATTGTGAAAGGCAAAACCCACTCAGGAAAAGTTAAAAACGTTTATGGAATGGGTTTACACAATGCTAGAGCGAAATATTAGAATTGAGAAGCATTGAGAGAAAGAAGACCAAGAAAAATACAATGAAGGTTCTTGCCGTCTTTGACAGCAAACATACTGTCTCTGACGCCATCGCCGTATCTGACGGCAGTCTTGCCGTCTCTGACGGTGCCATATGACAAGACTTGGTCAACATAGAATTTAATGCAAAATTTTAATTGCTTTGATGGGGGTTGACTAGAGATTTGATTGGAGAGTTGTTATAACCAGATTTGGGGGATCATTCCTAATTATCTTGATCATTACTACACAACACAAAATCATTCCAGCCATCCTACAATCATTCTATCATATCATCATCCTCTTGAAGATTTGAAGAATTCTATGATCATGCTTGGCTAAACATCTATTCATATCCGGGTGTAAACATTGATTCTAGGGTTCTAAACATTTGGGTATTTTCTATTTTATATTTGCTTTTGAATGTCAAACAATTGTGTTGAATTGTGATTAATCTTATGTTGAAGTCATTTTAGTTAATTGATCTTGTGCCAATTTCTAGTGTCATGAACATGGTTCCTTGCTTTAACACAAACCTAGGGTTGTATGTTCTAGAGTTATAAAGTATATTATCGTCCATCATAGATGTTGATGATTCTTGATACCTACACCTAATGAGACAACCAACCCGCGTACATCATTTGCAATAATTATAATTGACCCATTTGTTAGAGCTTTAGTAATCGTTTGTTGAAACCAGGGTGTGAATTCTTTATTTATTATTGTTAGAACTACAATCAATTACTTTGTCTTTCATTCATAATCAATTTTGAATCCATTGTGGTTCCCAATTTTAATAGAACAATTCTTGAATACAACACAAAACTGCAAACTTCATAAGTAACTTAGTTTTTCTTTAGCAACTAAAATCTATTTTTCTAACCACATGCTCCTTGGATTCGATACCCTACTTACCCTAGCTACCTAGGTTATTTAGGTTTTGCATGACCCGTGACGACCGGCTCATCACTTGGGTTTAACCTTTGATGAATCTTTAAAATTCCCAAAATGCCCTTATAGGCAAATATTTCTATCTAGCCATCATGGCGACGCTACTTGTTTAAATCCATTGTTTTTGACTCAATGACTTCTATGGAACCCTCTAAGACCTTACGGGCTTGGGTTTTCACCATTCTCAAGATTTCTCTAAATTTAGTCGATTCTAACCGCATTAGCGCATAGTCATGGTTATGGAAATAACTTACCTAATTGGTACCCTCGCTTCGTGTGGGTGATTTTAGTACACATACTACTTCGCCCGAAGGTGTTTATTTAATTACGGACATACCGGGTAGGTTTGACCCATTTCCGTACCTTGTGCTACCTCTCCATGATTCTTGGCATCAAGTGCCCATTCTCGAATGCATTTACTTGTATGCTTTCTAAATTGACAAACATTAATTTCTCCTAACCCAAATGGTAATACTTCACCATTTGAGAGTTTAACCTCGAGAATCTTAATGCTTGGAATACAAGCATCACGTGTTGGACTCAAATGATGATGATACCACCATTTGACCTGTTAAGACTCATAGTTCATAACACTATATTATCCAAGCTTTTATCTATGGATCAAGTGACAACAACACTTGACCCATTTATCAAAATGCCTAACTACTTCATTCAAATGATTCCATCTATTCATTGATATTAAAACATCATTTTCCACATATCCTTACTAATTGACCCGTTCGATGAATTTCACCATTCAGGCACAACTCATTATTTCATTTAATATCATGAATCTTATTTTCTTATGAGTTCACATAAATCGACCCACTTAATGGATTTCACCCTTTGGGGTTTACCTTTATCCCACACTTAAGATTAAAACCAATGTATACAACACTTAAGCCATGTTTATAGTCTAATAGTGTAAGTAAAACTTACCTTGCATCAGTTCTCATATCCGTGCACTTTTGTCTTGTTTTTGCTTGACCCGTTTAGCTTGTTGATCCATTCCTTCCAATCTTGCACCTAGTTTGACAAGATCAACCATCACTATACTCATAATATTGATCAAGTTAGTCATCATGCTCAATAACTAACACATCTCATGAGTTTATTCATACCATTATGCCACATTCTAATCTCGGGTCAGTTTGACTTCTAAAAGTCAACTACCCTTACCATGATCATGTGCACTATCGATTTCTCAATTATCATTAGGCTACATTTTCACATATGGTGTGATTCATCTTTTAAACATGCATTTCATGTTTAAATGCAAGAGTTCTATGCTCACCCAACTATTTATAACTCAGTTTTGCAAACTAGTTTAGTGAGGCATTTTCTCAAACACTTTGTGGGCATCATTTAACAATTTAGTATCTAGCAATGTAGGGTCAATATTAACATAATCTTTCAACCCATATAAGATCATCGGGCATTTTCATCCCAAATATGAGTCCTACACATTTTATGCATCCCATACACAAGAATCCTTTATATAAGCTAGACTATTGAGATTATGGCAAAAACCCATTTTTCATCATTTGATCCAAGAATCATCAATCATCATAATAGTTGAGATTAAACACATATATAACATTTTCAAGCATGATTTTGGTCCCCCCTACTCAAGGGTAACATTCAATTATCTAAATAACACAATCACCCTTTTACCTAGATTTCTCTTCAAGCTTAAACATGAGGATTTCATCAATACACACTTTTTATCGCATATTATAGTCCCTATGATGTCTACTAACATATAGAAACCTTTAGATAACAGGAAATCACGTTTTTATAACAACCCTAGAATCATCTTCTTCCATAATCCATGGATTTTGATGAATTAAAAGAGTTATAGAGTTACCTTAGGATGTTTAGGACACTTATTGAGCAAGAATTTCATCATGCATTAGCAAGAACCTTCGATTTTTGTAGGATTTGGGGCTGAATTGGATGAAGCTCGCTTGTGTGTTTTTTGAGTGTGTAAGTGATGATCAGGAGTGTGTGTTATCATACACTCTTTCACTTTTAACCCTCTTCATTTTAAGTTTGATCAATTGTTATGTTTAGACCCTCTAGATTATTGAATAAGCATTTAGTCTTTACTAATGAAGCTAGAATTTGCAAGGTTCCCACATGTGTTTGTAATTAACGAGACTTGATTATGTCTCGTTTTATTATCCATAAAACGTTCCTTTTTAATAACAGGCTCAATATTATATATATTGATCCCGCCTATTAGCGTAATTAAACAAAACGAGTTTGCGGGGTGTTACAGGTTCGTGGAAGTCGAATGAAGGTTTGGATGGGTCGTTCTCGGTGGCTTTTGTTAAAAAGTGGTTGATGAATGAGGTGAATATTTGTGACTCGCAACCGTTTTGGAATATTTTCATGTTGAGAGCTCTTTTGGATCGTATTCTGACCAAGATGGCTCTTAGAAGGCGGAATATTGATGTGTGGGATAGGTTGTATGTGTTCTGTGGCAATCAGGATGAGATAGCGAAACATCTTCTATTGGCTTGTAGGATTACGACGGGTGTTTGGCAGGGGATTGTAGCTTGGTGTGGCCTCCCTCCAGTTGTATTGTTTGATGTCAATGATGTTGTGGAAGTTGTATGACCCATCATTTAATTACTAAGATTTACCAAGATAAACTAAAAAATTTAGGTTCAACTTCATTAAAAACATTGATTTTACACAAAGTACCACTAAAGGTAAGTTTTTGACCAACATGTTCATGAACAAAATGTTTTTGATTAACTAGCAATGTTAACTAATGAATCGTGAACCCAGGAACATAATTGTGGAAGTGTTGTGGATAGTATGCGTTTGATCTTCAAAGGAGCGAGCTGTATCATCTTCCTTTATCGCCTATTAGCCGCACCTAAAGTCAACCACACAATGTGACTCGTTTAGATTTAGCAAACATATGTAAAAGTTGGGATAAACGTGTGTTAAAATGATGTTTAAAACGATGGCAAGCCACGGGAAATAAGCCGACGTAGCCTACGGTTCCCAGGCCGTAGGCTACGCCTGGGTAGTTTTTGAGGAGCAGGGGGCGCCGTAGCCTACGGTTGCCCAACCGTAGGCCACGGTTGGGACCTTCGGGTCCTATTCGAGTATCTAGGTCGTTGCCTACGGTCTAAAACCGTAGGTTACGGTCGTTTGCAGCTGTTGGGACTTGGTTTTCCCCTTCTTTAAGACTAAAACTCCCCCTTTTCAACCCCTATAACATAACACCTTCAAGGGCATTATACCAAAGGCAAAACTCCTTATTTTAACATACACGTTTGCATCTAAAACATGAATCAGGAACTTACTAGCATGTCATTATGACCTAATAACACACAGGGGCCTTATTTGACCCGTTAAGCCCTCATCGAGCTAGGATCATGATCGAGTGGGACCTCCCACATCATTCGGACTTCCCCTAGATTAACCAAGGACGAAATTTGCTGTAATACAAGCTATTATCAAACTAGAAACTATGAATGAGGATTCGATTACCCAGTTTCTTGCATATACGATTACCTTGGTGTTGATTAACTTAAACATATGAACACTAATTATTCCCAAACTTATGTCAAATAATATGACTTCTCGATCAATTCTTGATTCGAGATTCATACCCATTCCTTCAAGCCTTTCTACCGTTGCGGCCATGCCTCATGTGCGCGATCACATGTGTTACTTACGGGGTCATCGTTAGCCCGGTCCGCATAGCTTGTAAATCACACTTATTGGAAATCGTTATGTTGCTTGGGAATCATGAGGTCAATTAAACTACTAAGACATGCTCAAGGATAATAATGTTGTACAATGACATATGGGATTGAGTGTAGGACGACTTACCCGTCATATGACCCATTTGGCCATTATGATGCTAATCTTATCCTTCAACTAAGGTTATACAAGGACAAGGTACAAGTCTAGTTCGATATCATCATAGTTATGAATCAAGAATCTAACATAAAACATCTAATGAATATATCAAGATTTAAGTCATCGGATGACTTACCTTCCTTGCTTTCTAATATTGTCACATCCATACCGTCCCGGCTTCCTGAATCGTCAAGCTTAGCACCTATTAATTGATCAATGCACATAGGTGTTTAATTGCTCGTTTCTCGCATATCTTAAGTATATGATCCCACATATGTTTAAATTAAGCATAAATTGCAAGTATACAAGTCCTAATCAGTCAGGCAAGTTTCTAAGTGAATACATTTTCTTTCAAGCATTTCATCGAGCACCTTATGTGCACAATTTTACAATTAGTTTTCTAAGCCTTCTAGATTACATGGATTTTACCATATGCTTAGTTGATCATCCACACAAGTATAATTTGGTCCCTAGCACCTTTATGTTGCTTTCACAATAACTATTTATGCAAGATTATGCAATCACCTCATGGTGTTTATGTCTAGTCTATAAACCCATTACATCCATACTTCAAAAATTAACATAACATCTCATAGCTTCAAATTAATCATCTATGTGGTGTTTATAAGCATATTTAAGGTTCCTAATCACAAGGAGATCCTCTAACATCATCAGATTTGTGTTTTGACAAGAACCCTAAGTCACCATCTTCCACATACATGGGTTTTTGGCAAAATAAAAGAGTTCCAAGGTTACCTTATGATGAGTAGAACACTAAATGATCAAGAATTCCCACATGCATTGATAAAAGCTCTTGATTTTAGCAGGGTTTGGGGTTGTTTTGGTTTGAGTTCTTATGTGTGTGTTTTGGGTGGTGAGATGAACGACCAGAAGTGTGTGTCAACACACTATTTTCATTTTAACCCTTTTATTATTACTTTGTCTAAATGGCACATTCAGCCCCTCTTTTGGGTGGTGAGATGAACGACCAGAAGTGTGTGTCAACACACTCTTTTCATTTTAACCCTTTTATTATTACTTTGTCTAAATGGCACATTCAGCCCCTCATATTTCCATGCTAGTTGTGTAAGAATCCTGTTTTAAGTTTGTAGATAACGGAACTACCAAAATTCTTTAACGGTTTAGCTTAAGCGTTTTGTTTAGTTTATTCGCTAAGCCCTAGATTTCGAGCGTTTTAATAATAAGTGTATATACAGATTTTGGGGTGTTACAGAAATTCACAAATTCTTTAACGGCTCCAATGTCAAAAAAAGATTATGCAAGATATTGCTATCTTAATTGTTTAATAAATGTCGTGTAGGATTTGTGACCAACTATTCAGGTAAAACAATAACAATAAAACATTCATATGTTATATATAGGGGTGTCAATAGTGCAGTCGAGTTGATGAATGGTGGGTAACCGGGTTGCGACTTGACGGGCTGGTTGCAAGTTGATATGTCTATCCTGAACCATATTATTGTTCGTGTCAAATATTTCAACCCTAACTCACACACACATAAATTTTGGTCAAACTGAGCACAACACGTTTAACCTATATTTTTAAATGAGTCAAACATATTGGTGAGGTATAAGCGGGTTCTTGTGGTGTAAGCGGGCTATTGATAATGTGTTTAATGATGAGTGTGATAAGTAAATAACATGGTATGCAAAACTTAACAATATTAAAACTAACCATGTAAAGTGGAAACAAAAAAATAAACAAAAATACAAAATTTTTTTTGTACATACTTAAACAAGTTAACGGGTCAACCTGAACCCAATTGTTTTTAATACAGGTCAAGCCAAACCTGACCCATATTTTTATGTCAGGTTTGGGTGTGGGGATGGGTTTCAAAGGGAGGACTACCCTCCACATCAGCTGCCACATCATTCAGGAGGGTAGTCCTCCACAAGTGGACTAGCCAAAGGTGTGGGAGTGGTCTACCTTCGCTAGTCCTCCCCTCATTTATTTATATATATATATATATATATATATTCAAATTCAAAGAAAAAATAAATATAAAATTAAAATAAATACTAAAATTAATAAAATAAACTTACAATAAAAAACAAACACTTAACAAAAATTAAAATAATACAGGATTGCCTAAATTTTTAAAAATCTAGCTACATTTTTTCTTAATTTGTTCCTGCACCTTTTCCAAAACTCGACGACGGTCTTCGGGAAAATTGGTTACGTCGGTTGTCATTATTCTAAATCCCTCGATCGCTTCTTCTATCAACTTGAGCTTTTTGGTCTTCACCGTAGCTTTTCGACTTGTGTTCGGTTGAAAGCTTCCATTTAGGCCGTTAAACCGTCGAGCTTGGAACCAGTCCTGCTCCCTGATGTGGCTTGTTTTTTTGCAGCCGCTTGCCTTTGAGCTTTTCCCCTGACGACCAATTTTAGTAACAAAAAATATATATTAGCAAAAAAATTGTAATTAATATGTAAAAAATAAAAAAAAATTACTAACCTAGGGGGCGTTGCTCCTCCTAAATCGGGGGCTCATCAAACTCCGCCTCCTCATTGATATCGATGCGACAATGACCGGTCGAGCCTCCTGCGCTATAACTTCCTTGCTCGCAAGTTTTACTACATTTGGCGCGTAGAACATCGTTTGTGACCGTCGCCCACTTTGAATTGTTTTCAAAATATTCCACATCTGCAAAGCCTTATTATGCTTTCCTCTATACTTATGCATTGCGTCATTGAAAATATTTTCTTCATTATATTCACTAGGCGGGTTCGATTTTATTTGGCTATAATAACCATTAAATTCATTGCAAACTTTGTTCATTTTTCGCCATTTCAAGCTTATAGAACTATGTCTCGATACAACGGTTGTTGCATGATCATGTGGAATTTCTCAAGCACCTCCTTCCAAAAACTTTCGCCGGATTGGTAGGTGCCTACATTTTATCAAAATATATTATATTTGTAACAAAAATATATACTAGTAAAAAAAATAGTAACAAATAAATTTTTTTTTACCAATAATGAGACATTTTGACGTATCAAGCTACGCCTTCACCAATGCCTCCTCTTCGACTTCGGTCCACCGCTTCGCTTTTCCTTGCGTTTTCTTACCTTTACCTTTTCTTTTGGGTGGCGTAACTTGCGTTTCCGGAACGGTTTCTTGAGCATCAACATCCTCGTCGAGCGGGTGAGATGTGCCTACCGGTGGTGATGAGGGAGGTGGTTGTGTTTGCTGCGTTAGTTGAAAAGGAGTGGGAAACGAATGTTGCGAAACTTGTTGCATTTGCATATATTGTTACATATGCATTTGCAGTGTACTTACTTGAGAAAGTTTTCAGGCTTTGTTGGTAACTAGACAAAGCTCTAAACCGTGGCACTTGTTGCGAGAGAGGCGGATCTTGTATCGGGGTGTAGCATCCGGCCGTAAACGGCGCTGTATTCGGGTTGAATGGGTCCATGACTTTTTTAGAGTAGAGAATTTTTCTTATAAAAATTTGAGAGATTTGGTCTAACGGTCAAATTTGACCATATCTGCCCTGTCTCAAACGTCCTATTTTGGAGGAAATGGACGCACCGGCCCGTGGGGGCAGTTTGCGACGGTCAGGTCAGGCCAAAACGCACCGGGTACGTTCCACACACCGGTTAGCCTTATGATTGTTCACGAACCATCACCAAAATGGTCCATACTCCATAGGTCACGAAACTTCCGTTGGGAATCAAAATGCAAACCGGGCCACCTTGCCTCACGACAAATGGTCCACGCGTAATTTATTGCATATTGCGATTTTAACCAATAGTGACAGTTCCATTATTACATATCAACCTTGTCCTTAGCTAAGGTCATCAATAATCTTTTCATTTCTATATACTATTCTTTATTACAGAAAATAGATCCAACCAAATATGTTCCTTGCCTTTTTTTTAAGGCTTAGTTCAGAGAAAATCCTTATACAACCCTAACCTAGCAGTCTTAAGTTTGAATCCCTACCCACACACTGGTGTCCTCCTTGCCTAAGCTCAAACCGTCATGAGGAAATTTTTTTTGTAGTGTGCATGGATCGAACCTGTGACCTACCCCCATGATAGAAACCCTTGAGAAAAAACGGCTGAAACTCTTGCAGAAAGATATTTAATAATGTTTTATTGGTTGTTTTTTTTAAAAGAGGACAATATTATTCAACTCAAACAAAACCAAATAGGAGTGACTACAAAAGTTTTTCTAACCAAAGATTAGAAGACCAAAAGAGAGAGAGAGAAAAAACACACATACATCTCTCACACCTTTCGAGTACAAAGATACTAACTTTCGACCAAAATCCTACCAAAACCATTAGCCAACTTCGCTTTGTGCTTGATCTATAAGAAGGTAATCACTTTATTATCTACATCTGTTTACCCCGAACACACTTTAAGCAACCACAAAGATTTCACCATTTTAATGGTTGTAAATTATCATTTATGTAATAGTGTTAGAGAATTTATGTTCGTTGAGTACTTCAAAGAAACCCCAAAGTTTTATAATTATTTATCATAAGTACCCGATGTTGATTTTGCTCCATGAGTTTCTTCACTTATGTATTTATTGAGGACGGCCTATTTTTAGATATATATAAGATGAATAATAATGAAAGAAAAATAAATCAAGTTACATGTACAACTATATTTTTTTTAAAGGCAAACTATATTTTAATTAGGGTAAACTGTTAAAATTGTCCCTGTAATTTGGTAAAAAAAATGCTACTTACGTACAAACTTTTGGTTTTTGTCATAATCGTCCTATGGTTTCAATTATTTGTCGCTCTAGTCCCTGGCACTAACGTCATCCAATTAGTCTCAGTTAAGTCAGGGGTAATTTTGTCCATTCACGTTTTAAAGTTTTAATTGCCGAAATCGCCCCCCTCTAAAATTAAAATTTTAAAAATTAAGAGAAACATAAATAATATTTAAAAATTTACGTGAGTTCCACCCCCCTAACCCACTCATTTCATCTTCTCCACTCTAACCCACTCACCACCCATCTCCACCTTTCACCACCACCACCCATGTCCACCAACATCCACAGCTAACCCTCGCCTCTTTCTACTCTCACTTTTCTCCTTTCTTCCACTATTTTCCCCTCCTTCATTTTCCTCTCCACTTCCATGTTGCTTCGAGCCTGCTGCTGTACTGAAAACTCTTGAGTTCTTGTTATCTATTTTAAAGATGGCGAATAAGCACCGTGTTACAGTTGCTCATAAACGAGTAAATTTGCCCAAGTAACCTTGGAAACGATCTAAATTGTTGTTTGTGTATAAATTTAATATCTCATTTACATGATCAGAGGCAAAATGCATAGAATTTGGCAGTTGATATTTAAACATGTGTTGTTGTACCGGAAAACCGCATTAGAAGACCTGCTTGTTTTAAACGAATCAAGGGCCAGTTTTGGATGCTTTTCATGGCGGTTTTGATAAACTTGTTATCGAAAGTATGCAATCTTTTTTAAATGGTTTCAACATTCTGAAATCTATGTTAATAAGATACTCGAACATTGTGTTGTGATTATGTGGGTTCAGTATATTGATGGTTCTGTGTAAGACCCCAAAATCTGTTAGTAACTTGCCTTACGTCTATTAGTTGGGTAACCTTGGGAATAGGGATTAATACGGGTAAAAACCGAACTTTAGAAAAATAAAATATAAAGGAAACATTCAAGATAAAAATGGTAGATTCCATAAGGTTACCCAATCTAATATTATGGCTGATAATAAACTTGGACAACAATTGAGGGACTAAAAGGGGTATTATGTGGAAGTGTATGTATGTTAATGGAGTTTTTATGAAATCCACCATACTAGGTATTTAATAAAGTAATGTGTGTTCATATGTGATTTCTATGAATGATTATGATAAATGGGGATGAATCTTAGATGTCTTAAATGGGGATTCTTGGGATGTAACAAGAACGCCTATCAAGTGTTCGATAAAATGCCCAAGAGAACCCAACGCCATTAAAAGGGCATCAACGTGATGGGTTCGTGGGTAATATTAAGATTAAATTGTTAATCGTTGTATGATGATTTCATAGCTGAATGAAAATGTTAGTATTTACCATGTGCTTGAGAAGCGATGTTTGTATGACCCATAAGAAAACATGGGAAATAAGCACATGTATTGCAAACGTCATATATGAGGGATCGTGTGCAATAAAGATCATAATGGTACTAATAATTGGGTAAATCATAACTATTAGGAAAGGATCTGGAAACATCCTCAAGTCACAGCGGAAAGGAATCACAAAAGAAGGAACAAGTGTAAGGTAAGTCACTTTCGGACTTAAGCATAATCTTGTTATTACACAGTAATGTTGAGGCTTGATGTTAATCCACGTAACGGATATGCTATTGGGATTCATTGTAGCGTAAATGAGGTAAGTAAAGCTAGTTTTAAAGCTCGTAAATCGCCTAACGTACTTGGGAATGACAAGGGAAGCAATTGGGCCAAAGAAAGGCATCATTTACAGCTGCTCCCAACCGTAACCTACGGTTGCAGGCCATAGGTTACGACCAAAAGGCCCTAAAAGGATCAGTAGGTGCTGACCATAGCCTACGGCTGGTCGGCCGTAGGCTACGACCAACCTTCTTCGAACAGCATTCACAACCGTAGCTTATGGTTGTTGAGCCGTAACCTACGGCGGGGGTTTTCCCCTCCTAATTGTTATATCTTTCCTTGATTTTTAACATGTCTTAAGCGCCCCTAACGTGTATTAATCTCGTGTTGATTCTTAGGTGATGTTCTTGACCCCAGGGAGATGATCGAATGCTATTTTTGGAGAACTGAACGCCATCTCGCAAATCGCTTCCGCATAACTCTTGAATTATAAATGAATTTGGCGATCTTTTTGGTTATCAAACTTGAACATGTTATTTAAAAATTGGTTATTTTGATGTGTAACCGCCTTGGGGATTAAACGAAAACTTATGAAACACTTTGAATCTTTTGACAAGTTGATTTGGAAATTTTAAATCTTCCTATTTGTAAATTAATTCGCCAATTTTTAGTCTAAATATTAGTGTAAGATTCGTTTATTTGGAATGGGTCTTACATTTTGTTGTAAGACCCGTATGATTTAAACGACTGATAACTATTTTGATTATAAATAAACATTCCATTAAACCATATCTATGGTTAAAATCACATTTGCATCTGGATTCATAGAAAACGTGGTTTCATACTTACTACAAAGACCACATCATAGTTTCTAAGTTCTTTGTTTTACAAAATACTAAAGTCTTAGCCCAAACGTGTTTACAAAAGAGTTTAAGCGGAAGCGTCTTGGTTTGAGCGGCGTTCGGTTCCATTTATGCAAACATGATCATCATTCATCATCCGAAGTGTACCTGCATCACGTATTAACCAATAGAGGACCCGAATGAGTCTTGATATCTATAACATTAACCGTGCAACAACAACAACAAACAATTAGGGAAAACCCCCGCCGTAAGCTATAGCAATAAGGCCGTAGCTTACGACCCTTGATTTTTACTAGCCAAGCTTCTCCGTAAGCTATGGTCTCATGACTGTAGCTTACGGTCTACATCTTCTGCCCATTTTGGGCTCGGGAGCCGTAGCTTACAGCTTGTAGCCGTAGGCTACGACTAATAGCTGTTGTAAGGCCTCCTTTCAACCCCACATACCCAACTAATGTTTCCCATAAATCCCTGCACTTACTTGAGTTAATATGCAGCCTAAACGGGTCTATTTCAGGCCTTGAATTACTCGCCTAAAGGTCTCATTAGGTGTCTTCATAGCGCATAATCTCCCATTTGTTTGCTACACTTGGTATTGAACATTGCTTCACATGTAATGAAACCGTCTATCCCTCAATACATCAAGTGTTCCATGTAACCGCATTGAGGGCTTTGGCGACTTTCACAAACTTGGTTTATATAAAGTTACATCAACACGTATATGGACGGAATAACCATAACTAGCATATACCTAGGTTTCGCATACATAGTCATAGTTATGACGTACCTTAGGCGTGATCTTTCCCCTGAGAGCTCTTCTCACCTTGATTTGAAGATGACTCGTGTTCCTTGCCTTGAGGTTAAGATAGCCTAGATGGTAGTTTTTTCTCAATTACATGTAAAATCCCCTTGATTTTTAGCTTGATTCAGTATGCGTGTGAAATTTTAGGTGTTTGGTGTATGTGTCTATGTTTTATCGATCACCCGGAGGAAGAGAAGTCTCCTCCCTTGTTTGATAAAATAAAACCCTAGTTTGGCAGATTTTCACTTTCAGTCCCTCTATTATGTTCAAGCTAATAATATGGGCATTATCTAGATTAATGAGTTTAAGGATTACGATACCATAAATTATCATATATTACTAGGACTAGAATTCGGGGCGTTACATCTGTAAAGTTGTTGGGGGCTCGAATCAAAGGTATATAGTCATAATAAGAAAGAAATTATCAAAAGAAAGGATTCCAGTAAGTTTGACCAAAGGCACTGGGAGCAGGTTAGATTAAAGAAAAAAGAATTGCATTGGAATTGGTTCGTAATCATATATGTACTGAATTGAGACTTGTTCGTCAAGACAAGTACGGGTGGGTACTTCATGCTGAATGTCGGTGGGCATGGGTGGCGGTGATGAAAGATGAATTGGTTAGAGTGGAGAAGATAAAATGGGTAAGATAGGGGTAAGACCCACTTAAATTCTACAAAGTTCACTCAAACTGTTTTTCCTTCGGTTAAATTCAATCAACTTTCCTAAGGTGGTTCAATCATGTGTATTTTTTATTATTTTTTTCATATTTCTATTTCAATTAAATGAGTCAAATGAAACATATGAATCGTATATAGTAATAAGTAACTTTTTCTTTTACGATTAAGTTGAACTAATAAGTAATATTGAAGAAAATTAATCACTAAATAAATTAATTACTAAGTTAATTTCGTAGTTGTTAAATTGGAAGAAAACGAAAAAAAATCACAAATAATGGTAACCAAAATTTATACATGTTTCATTTGTCTCATTATTTTTTTAACTATTTATAAAAAGTACATATGATTGAAACACCTAATGAAATGGCGTGATCTTACACATAGGACTTACAATATTTTTCGGTTTACCTAATGAAATGGCGTGTCACCTTTTGAGTCTTGACTCTTGAGGATAATTAATATTTGATCAAAATTTAGTTGATGAATTGATGTGCATATATATTAGAGGAAGTGATTCATGGTCAAAGCATCAAACCCTATTTAGTTTGTATTGTTGATGGAAATATATACGGTTTAACAGTCAAGTATCATATATGCGATTGTCGATGATCGATTCACTTTAATTAGCATACTTTAAATGCATGATCTTCTTCACTAATCCCATTATCGTTATTTAAAAAACCTTATAATTAGTACAAGATATATAATGACAATTTGAAAAGCCGCCACACACGAATAGAAAAGTGTGGACAAGAGATGCCCAACCACACACCAAGCAGATATACATATTAATTATATAAAATTGTCTTTGCTAGCTAAGTCATCTTGGATATTATGGTTTTCTTATAAAATCTGTACGGACACATGCTATCGCCCAGGGCGGACCTAGTATGGGACTAGATGCCGCATACGTTGCTGCTCAACTTCGCGCGCGTAGTGGAAAATTAGTGGAAAATTTGTTTTTTTTACGAAATTCGGAAAACGTTGCTACTAAAATGAAAAAAATAAAAAACGTTACTACTGAAAAACATTTCTATATCCGCCACTGAGTATCGCCCATATTTGTTTTAAAAAACTTCAGTGGTGGTATATACAAAAGTATTTTTTTTTTCCTTAATTGCATATGTATGTTAAATCCAAAGCTATATTAACTTTGCATCTCCAGTTCTCCACACATAACTAATTATTATGTGTATAATTCAGTTAAAATTGTTGTCAAATATTCATATTTTCAAATGAAATATCAGTCAGTCATAATCAAAATCCAAAACAGAAACCCTAAATTAGAATCATGATAACTTTACAACTAAAAGAGATAGAGATTCGAACATGAAAAGAGGATAATCAGTGAACTGAATATGTATACAACTAGTATCGAATATCAAGGCCCGACCCGGCCTGACAATCATTGGAGCAAGTACTAAACTAACCACCAAAACGATGTCGGCTAACCTCCATATATAATGTATATGTAACTTAAATTCATGACCATATTAAACTATATAGTATATACGTTAAGAAATATCCTTCAAAAAGACTTGAATTACGACACAAATTATATATCTTCAACCTACCTTAGAGATGAAAAACGTTACCATACTTTTTTTATATATTTATTTCAAACTATTTTATTAAATTTTACATGAATTTAACCATAATTAAGGGCTGCTTTAATTAATTTATTTGTGCCCTAGCAATGAAGACCCGAATTCAGAAGGTAACAGTGGGGAAAAACCATCAAACATTTGTGGGGTGATGATAAAATCATTTGTCACAGCTTCATCTTCTCGACATGTACCAGATTCATAACAAAGATCTGATCTAGTACGATGCCACGTCTTTTGTTGATGATGCACATGACCACCAGTGCCATTACCTGCTGCTGCTGCTTCTTCTTCTTCATCTTCTTCTGCTGTGTCGTAGTCGTCTTCTTGATCTTGGACAACTCCAGGGAGTTCATGCGATGGGGGGAAGGCCGCGTATCTGCCGGTAAGTTGTTGTACCACCGCTCGGAATTCAGATGGGGAGGCCTTGATTTTCATAGGGTTGGATATGTAAACAACTTTAACTGGTGCTTTCTTGCTGGATTTTTGTGGTCTTTTTTCGTGCTTTTGAGACGGTTGCTTCTCCATTTCAGTTCAAGATTTGAAAACTAAATGAGAAAAAGATAGAAATTGGCAGGTTACATGTGATGATGGTTGGTAGAAAGAAGGGAAATATGTGAAGGAGAGAGTTGTAGCTCCAATCATCCGACCTATATATATACAGTTACTAGCTTAGTACCCGTGCGATGCACGGGATTCCCTACATTATTATTCATAACGAATATATTATTATACAAAGGAAGTAAGTTACGATGAATGTTGATTATTGACATTATCAGATTAACGAATTTTTTTCGATTAAATTAATATTCTATAAGTTGACATGATTTCTATCTATTTTACTAATGAGTGTTAATATAACTCTTAACAACTTATACCGAGGAGAGTGACACAAAGTGATTTGTATAAACTGGTTACTTTTGCGATTCAATTAACCTTTTTGAGACCTTTATCAATATATCCAACATAGTATTAACATGCAATACCAAAACAAACAATCAAGTACCATGAAAAAATAAAACCAAACATAATGTCATAGTTGCATTGGTAAGTTCACATAGTAGCCAGTATTAAAAAAAGATTACTATAAAAAACATGGAAGAAGACAATACGACGTAATTATCAAACATTAAAAATTTGTCTTTTGCCTTGCGCTTCTTAATTTCTCGTTTCTTCAATTTGGAAACTGAAGTTAGAAGAAGCACACCTTCAGTCTTGATGTACCTAAATGTGACAATATTACCATTTTCTATTCCATTTGCCTTCAACCATTCACCCCAATTTTGAATAGCAAACCTAATTTCTTCTTTTGACTTTTCCATACGAAGCGACATTAAAACTTAAACACCGTCAAGATTCCTTACAGTCATGTGACTACCTTGTTCAGGTTCCGCTATCTTAACAACTCTCCTTGGCAGACGCTAAGTAATGTAAACATATAATGATTTATAATGAAATCTAAACTAACATATAAGTAAATAAACTTTTTGAATAAATTAGTAAGGATGTTAATATAAAGAGGAACAAAAAAAATACCCACAATGCGATTCCGAGCAATAATGGTGAAGTCATGATATTCTTTAGCATTTAATGTAGCTATCATTACGTTGTATGAAACAAAATATAATAAAAGAGAAATAATAACTAATGAATAATGTGAATGGTTGGATGAAGAACAACATGACGATCCAATTTCACCATAATTGTTTCTGCTTAAAGAGTGTCCTACTTGACAATACAAAAGAGCCTGATTGTTACAACAACATAACAGAGTAATCAACCTTAAAATGAAGGATTAAAATAGTGAGAATGCATGTCCAAATTATAAAATAATAATTAAACCCGAACACTCATAGCAGGAACTTTTTCTTAAAATGTTGTTAAAAAATTTGGAACCAAAATAAAACTAAATAATAAAAGTAATTGGAAGTAGACACTAACATAGATGATAATGAAATTAGACGCAAATACTAAAATAGAACACCAGTCAGAAATAAACAATAGCCTAACCAATTTTATATAGTATTCCCAGACAGATAGAATTAATAAAAAACCTAAATACATGCTATCTAGTTGCTACTTTCCTTTTTTCCCAAATCAATCCATAACTCCCTCAACTTTGGTAAATATGCACCGTATTTAATTAATAGTTTAATACAATTCAGTAACGAAGCTGGTTTAAAGCAACCGAACCTGTGAATGAAAGAAAGGTAGAAGGACGGACACCAAATTGATGAGATCCAATCCTGGTTCCAACCAAAAACCCTGATTTTATTTCTGATATCAAACAAATCAAAGAAAAATAAATCTAACAAATTGAATTGCATAGTGTGTGATTAAATTAAGAATGGACACAGGTTGAACAACAAAAATCTAAGAGTATGGACACAATCACATATCCCTAATTAAGAATTAAGATAAAAAAAACCCCTAATTTTAAAAAATTCCAAAATAACAAAACAAATAAAAAATAATAATAACATTTAAAAGGAAAATTATAATACCCTATTCCGTTTGATCTGAAGTAGAAAAAGACAGCCAACGATTGAAGGAGAAAACGACGGCTCCTGAAATTGGGAATGAAGGAAGTAAGGAACCCTAATTATAATACCATAATGTGGATTCAGATTCAGTAGAAAACAACGTCTGATAAATGTAGAACAAAATGACGGTACCTGAATATGTTGATGAAGGAAATGAGGAACCCTAAATTGTTTTTAGAACCGATATTGGATTACATAACATAACAGATAAAACGACGAACAATATATTATAGAAGATCTGGTTTGAGATGAAGGATAAAAGGATCGCTGATAATTGAAGGAGAAAATGATGATTGAAGAATGAAAGGTAAACCCTAGATTTATTTTGTTCGTGATGAAGGAAAGAGAAGATAGGAAACATTTTAGGTGAATAAATAACAAAAACCCCTATTTTAAATAGGACCATCCATAACCCATTAGGAGTATCCATAACCCATTTTCTTGACCCATTAAAATGAGCGGGAAAAAGTAAAATGAAGCCCTCAGAAGGTGCCAAGTGTCCCTCATCTACTTTTATTTATATATAATAGTAGATACACACACTAGAGAGCTACACATGCACGATGCAACGGAGAATACAAACACTGGTAATCGTGTAATATGTTATTTTTTTAAAATTAAAGAACATTGGTGAAATATCATTAAAGAGAATAAAATGATTGTTTTAATCATTTATTTTCTAAATATTTACATATGAAAAAATTATATTTATTTAAAAATCATGGAGTAATTGATTCAACAGTCAATTATACGTTTTAAAGGAATGCGGTATATATTTTAAAAGTTGTATTACTTAAAAAAGTGCGCACTTGACGTGGCAGAGAACTCAACACATTGACATAGACACGAGTATAGCGCTTGAACAATTAATTGGTGGAAGTATTAAGATTTTAAAAAATATAGAGTAAAACAATTATCAATGTAAAATAAAACCCCTTTTGAGAATTTAGTTTAACATGAAATTTATTGTTTACATAATCTATATATATATAATAAAAGAAAGCAATTTTAATGACATGGCACTTAAAGAGGTATTCTCCTCTTTGAGTGTGCCATGTGTCATCCCATGTGGCATTAGATATTTTAGAAAAAAATATTTTAAAAATAAAATTGGATTTTTCTCACTTATGTTTCCTCCCATAATTTTTAAACGTTAATATCTTTTATATATGAGATTTTTAAAAAAAAAAATTACACCAAATTAACGAGCGTTTTATTATCTTTCTAACGACTACCATAGTGCTATAAAAAAAACGGAGAAAAAAAACGACTATTTTTTGTGGGGTTTTGTTCATACAGGAAAAAAAACACAAAGTGTTCAGGTTGGATTTTTCTCACTTATGTTTCCTCCCATAATTTTTAAACGTTAATATCTTTAATATACGAGATTTTTTAAAGAAAAAAATTACACCAAATTAACGAGCGTTTTATTATCTTTCCAACGAGTACCATAGTGCTATATAAAAAACGGAGGAAAAAAACGACTATTTTCGTGGGGTTTTGTTCATACAGGAAAAAAAAACACAAAGTGTTCAGGTTATTCATTAATCATATATAGGCAAGTCATTAATTATGTTCAAATTAGTAAATATGAATTCTATTTTCAACATGTGTTAACATTGGAGTTATACGTTGTTTTAGTTTAGATATTAATTAAAGTTATACATTGTTTAAGGTTAAGCGTTAACATTAGAGATACGACCAAAGCCATTTTAATGACATGGCACTTAAAGAGTCATTATCCTCCTTGAATGTGTCATGTGTCATCCCATGTGGCATTGAGATATTTTAGGAAAAAAAAATTAAAAATAAAATTGAATTTTTCTCTCTTATGTTTCCTCCCATAAATTTTTAAACATTAATATGTTTTATATACGAGATTTTTTAAAGAAAAACAAATTACACCAAATTAACAAGCGTTTTATTATCTTTCCAACGAGTACCATAGTGCTATATAAAAAACGAAGAAAAAAACGACTATTTTTTGTGGGGTTTTGTTCATACAGGAAAAAAAACACAAAGTGTTAAGGTAAATCATTAATCATACATAGGCAAGTCACTAATTATGTTCAAATTAGTAAATATGAATTCTATTTTCAACATGCGTTAACATTGGAGTAATACATTGTTTTAGTTTAGATATTAATATTAGAGTTATACAATGTTTAAGGTTAGGCGTTAACGTTGGAAATACATTTTTAATTGTTTTAGGTTAGGTGCTACCCGAAGCTTTATTGCATATAACTGTAAAGCGAATCATTTTATTTCATATGTAAAATTAATATGTTATATTAGATTTCTCAACCCGAGACGTTTCCGGGTTATAATCTAGTTAGATTTCTAAAAAAATTCTTATTAATTGTAAGACTAATCTAATTACATAACATAATATTAGTTAGAGAATTTTGATGAATAGTACTCATGCCAATTACTAGGTGCCACGTGGCACTGAGCTATTGGTCTATTTGGCGTTGAGTTTTTGTTTTTTTTTTTTTGTTTTTTAACGGCAAAGCTTTTGTTTTTTTCCCCTTTTTTAACGCTTTAGGCTTTTGTTTTTTTATTTCATTTTTGTCGTTTTTAATGGCTTAGAATTTATTTCAATTTTGATAGTCCAAGTTGTTTTGAGTTTCGACGTCGCTGTAACGCGCGGCTAATCAAAACACTAGTTGTAATAGCTACAAAATTGAAGTTGAAGTCTAACTAATTTATGGTACTTATAATCAATATTATTCAATTATTGACATGTGTATGTAAAAGATACTTAAGGTGGTCAAGTTTAGAAAAGACAATTTTGCTAACTTAAACTCTTAAATTAATGAAAAAGAATAGTACATCATTGTTAAATGTATTATAATAATATAGTGTTTCTATGCGTGTGTGTTTATGTTTTTATGTGTGTGTCTATGGGCAGATCTTGTACGTTACGACGGTAATGTTAAATACGTTGAACCATAAACACATGTTAACTCTTAAAATTATATTGAAACGTAAAACATAAAAAAATAACTAAATTGAAATGGTAAAGAACATAAATCAAGCGGGTTAGAATTAATAGTGATAATAAAAAAACAAAATTAATAATAGTTAAATAGATCTTTAATGTGTATGGTTTATTAAAATTTATAGTAGAGTCTATTAAAATTCAAACTAAACTATAAGGATCTATTATAACTTTACTAAAACTATAAATAAAAGAAAAGTAAAATTCTTAATACTCAAACAGAAAGAAAAATGAAAACTCACTAATGTTTAAGAGAAGAAAAATGAAATAATGAGATGTAGTACAAACCACATAGCAACTGATACAACCATATAAAGCACCATCAAGTTGAAAAGCAGATTTGTCAGTAAAACTCAATTTGATAATTAATGCTTTGTTTATAATAAAATATTAAAATATCCAAGGTTGACGTAAAAACAAAGTTAAGGAAAATTTTTTAATCAGTTTTGATGTAAAATGTAAACCCTAACCGATAATGAAAGCATCATGATGACACGTGGATGATTGTTTAATAGCACATAGTATTAAAATTTAAATTCCATTATTTAAATGTTTTGAAAATATAATTCCTTACAACGATATGAAAAATACGTAATGTTCAAAACCAAACAATAAGCAAATATAAGTAAAATAAATTTAAACTAGACTTCAACTTCTAACGTCCAAAAGCACGAACTTCAAGATACGTTGTTCCCCGTAACATGTTAAGTTTGGAAATGGATGGGGTCAACTAAAAGTAGTTGGTGAGGATATTAGAAATTTTGGCATAAATAAAATTTAATTTAATAAATATACGTAGTAATTCATAAGTTAAAGGTAAATCTAAAGCATTTATGTGTAAACAAACAAAGCAAACTAAAAGATAGTGTGAAAGCCTACTAATAATGTGACATAATCAACAAATGGTTATGCCTAAATGATAGTATGACTTACCTCAAAATAGCTAAGCTTGGTAATAGTGTGACATAATACAACTAGTTATGCCTAAACAATCTACCTAGTAAGTTTAAGACATAAAATACAAAGATAACACTAAGACATGTATATCAATTTACATTCAATTACATCAATTTACACAATTACTCTATATTTATCAATACCCAAGCTTAGAGAAACACATCTAAAGGAGATTTAACTACAATCCCTTAACCTTGTAGTGCTTTGATGGCGAGAATCACACTCACGTACAAAAATTTTTAGCTTTTGATTTCATGGATTAATGCTTGATTGCACTTTTAGGGTTGGGTTGCTTGTGGTTTGTTGGGGGTGGTCAACACATCTGATGATGAAGTCACCCCCACCTCATTTTCCCCTTTTGATTCTTTGTTTTGACAATTTACAAGCTTGGTCCCTCAATTTTAATCAACTAAACAACTTAATTAACCTCAAGACCTAACCTAGTTAAGTTAGCATATATATATATATATATATTCCCTACTAAATCCTATAACTTTATTAACGGGTTTAATTTTTTAAATTACTGATTCCTCGTTTTACCGTATATACACATCAAAACACATGTTGTGAAGATTTTTAGGGTGTTACATGGATACAATGTTAGACCTTAAGCATCTGGATTTCCTACAAGATTTCTCAGGTCCGTTAGAGCAGTAAAAGTCCTTGTCATGATTTTCCAAAGTATAATAGGTTGTCGGGGGGTTCATTAAAAATTTTACTCCAAATTTAACTCTAATTACACCTTTTGTACACCATGCTACACCAAACCTTATAAACTAGTATTGCTCCTCATATAGCTAAAAATGAAAGCACCTAACTAAGAGCTAGTTCATAAAACTGGATATGAATCCTAATAAACCTAATAGTCAACTCATGAGGTCATCCAGATCCAAAAGGCCTACTAATTTTGATGATTATGTATCCTACCTGACTAAGACTAAAGTGGACGTCTAAAAAGTTTACTGATCATACATCTTCTAATTAAGCCATTAACATCAATCAATCTTAAACAAAATAAAACTATTATTAGCAAACTTGACTCCACTCATTAGAATAACGTTTAGGATTTTGATGAATTACCCAAAAAGGAATTCATAACTAAATTGAAACGGGTCAGATCAGGTTGACCCATAATAATTTTGTCACACAACATTAGTTTTTCATAGATAACTTAGTTTCTCAAATGTGGTCACAAATATTATATATTCAAATACAATCCAAACTTTTTAAAAAAGGTTCAATGCAACGAATCAAATGCATTAAAGGTACTCTTTTGGACACTTTTGACCCATTTCCTTTTAAGCATTTATAGCATAACTCAACTCAACCGGTTAACAACCCGAAGTAATCAAGTAATTAGTAAGACATTATGACATTCATATAGCTAAAAATGAAAGCACCTAACTAAGAGCTAGTTCATAAAATTGAATATGTTTCCTAATAAACCCAATAGTTAACTCATGAGGTCATCCAGGTCCAAAAGGCCTACTAATATTGATGATTATGTATCCTACCTGACTAAGGGGCTGTTTGGTAAGCCTCTTAATGAGGCTCTGAATCATTCAGTGTTGAATGTTTCAGCATTCAGCGCGTTTGTTTCAGCTTCTGAATGGAATGGTTGAGGCTGAACCATTAAGATTTGGGATCTTGCGAACCATTAAGTACTGAACTACGTTGAACCTTAATGGGACTCTCCTACCAATGTGGGACAAGAAAATTAACCATTAAGAGGTCCAACTTAATGATTCAACACTTAACCATTCAGACCTCTTAATGATTCAGCACTTAATCAATCAAACAGAACCTAAGACTAAAGTGGACGTCTGAAAAGTTTACTGATCATACATCTTCTAATTGAGCCATTAGCATCAATCTTAAGAAAAAAATAAAACTATTATTAGCATACTTGACTTCATAAATTAGAATAACGTTTAGGATTTGGATGAATTACCCAAAAGGAATTCATAACTAAATTGAATCAAATGGAAATGTTAATACGCAAAAAGCACGATTGGCTGCTAAATATTATACTCAAGAGGAAATAAATTATCAACGAACCTTATTGCTTGTCTTACAAAAGGTTTATTTGAGGATCATTACCATTCTACTAGATTATAATAATTTAAAGCTACATCGGACATTAAAACAACTCTCCCTAACATTGATCTACATGTTCATAAAACAACCTGGAATTTCTAAACTGAAGGTCAAGAACACTTAGTTTGTAAGTCTATGAAATCCATGAATGGGTTTATACATGTGAAGAAATCATAATGTAATTCTTTTCATCAAGAACCAAGTAGATTAACTCACCTGCTTCAAGATGATTAAGAACAACTAATGCAAACTTGTCCTTTATATAGATGACAATCTTTTGCGTGATAGGTATCAAAATCCATCGAGATAGACCCAACGGGACATAAATTTCGTCCCATAAACTTTACTCTAGGCCAGTCCTTACACATGCAACATGCAATATTGCTTTCCTTGCAACAAAGGATAAATCAGATTATTTCTTGTGCTTCATTAATTAGAAGCTTTATGTAAGGTTAAGCCTATACTCATTTAGATATTTCTCATGTTGTTGAACACTAGACTTATCCAAATTATTGTGAAGCATCTAATAAAATATTACACTATCTCCAACAAACGAGAGTCTATAATTTAAAGAATAAGTGAAAATTCAAAATGGTTACTACTCTTATTCAAACTTTTTTGTATTCTAAGGAAACAAAATGTCAACTTCTGGGTATATCCTTATGTCAGCAGTCACACCTATCTCACGGAGGAGTCATAATGAAGTGTTAACAGCAACCTAAGTTACAATGACAATTATCTTGGTCATTACAACAAAATTATGACTAAATGTTGTTGACAAAATTATCAGTCGACTCATAATTTAGTAACTCCACATAAACATCATATTTGAGATTAATTGGGACCAGTCAGCTACCCTTGTTTCTCAAACAATAATAGTTTGAGTGAGGCTGCATTAAATTTAGATATGAATTATTAATTGTTCGCTTATGAACAAATGGTGGAAACTAAATCGTTGTATCAAATATATTCACGATATGCTTATAGATCCAGTAACTAAGGTTATAGCACCTATAACTCCATAAGTCTCTCTAATGGCCTATAATTGAGATGTGCTTTAATAACGACCACTTATAACTACATATCGTACTATGAATGATTGATTATTAATTTTCACCACTTATTTGAATTTGTCTATGTCTGAAGACGTTCATGCATGCCTAAAGACATATAGGCACTAATCATAAAAATCAACGTTAATATTAACATCATTTTCCGCGATCTAACAATTCTATCGCCGAGCCAAGCCCAGTCACTGCTTGACCACGGTCATGTCGCCACCCTTTTGTGGGACAATGGTCCTCCACTGCACCCCTTGCAGAATTATGGGATCACTGATATTGAAGAATATGGATGACATCTATATATTTGAAAAATCAAGCCGCTTGTGGATTTTCAGCAGAATTTTGAACCTACAAATCAAGATTTGAGATTTAGACTAGTTTTATTGTTATTGTTTTCTATGCTGATGTTATTGTTTTCCAGACTGAGCATCTGATTGTCTCCCGCTTTGACTGTGGGGGAGTATTGGGATATAGTATTTAGCGTTTTAATATCAAGCCCATGAGCCCAAATTATCTTAATGTATTGTAACTTATGTACAATGGGAGGCAATCAATCAGTTTTACCATCTTAAAGTTAAGGGCTAATTTTGTCATTTTTATCGTAAAGTTTACTTAAGTTTCAAATTTGGGGCTGTGGTATGGAATGGGGGTCCTAAATCGATTATAGGTTCAACGACTATATTTTTCTGCCATAATTCTAGTTTAAAACTAAAAAGAGTATTAAACCCTTATAAGGCTTACCTAATACTCATGATAAATGATTACTCAGTCAAATTGATCATTGAACTTAGTAACCCCTTTGTCTAATTGGTAATTATTTGATGGATGTAATTATGCTTAGTGCTCTAATTAGGGTTTCAATTTGGGAGTATAAATATAACATAAGAGAGCATAATGAGGTTGTCCTAACCCCATGTAACAAATTCAATCCCCCCATGTCTCTCTTAAATTCATGAGACTCAATCTCTCACCTAAATTTCATCCTAACAATAAACCCTAAACGGAAACCCGATTATCCCCAATAACGATGCCCTCTTCATGTCTTCCAAGACTGTTGTATCGGCGATTACTAGCTTGTCATCAGGTACACGCCTACACGGTTATATATTTTTTTTTTTTTTTTGCATTAGATATTACAGAATCGGTCAACACAGGGCTCATGGCCTAATCTATAATGGCTAGTGAAGGCACATTGCAGAAATTTATTTATTTTTCAATACATCTATCAAAACTACTTTGATTAGTTTTGGCAGAGCCGGCCCAAGGGGTGGGCGAGCCGCACTCCCGGCCGAGGCTCGTTTTTCCCGGGGGCCTATCAAATTCCATACGTAACCAAGATTAGCGATGACTTTTCTTGATACTTTTACCCTTAAACCATCTCATAGTTCGGAGAAAAATAGAAGTGAGAAGGTAACATGTGTAGAATTTGGTTTGTTTGTTAAGTATTTTTTATGATATACATTCAAAATTACAATTAAAAAACCCTCAAAACATATATTGATTTTAATAAAATATAGTTTATAGTTAGCAAGTTAAAATCTAAGGGTCATAGTACATCAACATAAAAGAAACGTAACTAATATATGTTTGTGTATGTAATAAATACATTGTGACCATCGATCATAAAAAGCTTGGTCCACCACTCTATGTGTATTAGTGTATTGCTATAACGCTAATGTTCGTTAAAAAAAGTTTAGTTTATATCATTCATTAGAGCCTAGGGGCCCTTTTTTCGGCTCGTACAAGGCACTTGAATCCTTAGGACCGGCTCTGAGTTTCGGATCTAATTTAGGCAGCCATTCACTTTCTGAGCATTGTAAAGTCAAAAGACTTTTTGAGAAAGACTTGGGATTCATGTTAAATGTACCATCAAATTGTAGATAAGGTTTTGTCGTGAGTCAGTTATATGAATGGTGCTTGTGATTACACATGGTGAATTAATGTGATGATGCTTTCTTGAACCAAGAATTTGTTTCTACATCTGTCATATCTTTTATCTAATTATGTGGAGCAAAAATGTCGATGAAATACTATTAATTAGCGTGACAATATGTAGGACAAAGCAAAAAAAAAAAAATTATAAGACCATAAAATTTATCTGCCTTATGACTAACACAACAGAAAAGCATCAATCGGAAAGACCCTAAATCCATCATTTAAAACTATGAAATTGATTTCCTTCAAACTTTTAACACTTTTGGCGGCGGTGCGGGCGGCCGTGGTGTGAGGAGGGGAGGGGAGACTAGTGACGGTGTGCAAGGTGAAGTTTGAATCAGTGAAGTTTTTGCATATTATCATTTAAATGAATTTTTAGTTAAAAGCTTGATGGTAAAATGGTGTGTTTTCACTTTTCAACTAATTAAATCTTGCAAAAGACAGGTGTGATGATTTTAGCGGTTAAAAAAAAGTAGTGGCTCTTTTTTTGTTTTTTGTTTTTATTTTGTTGATAGTTGAAACTAGTGTGTAAACCCGCGGGGCGAACTCGCTGTAATGAATCTGTCACCGAACACTGACGGTAACATACGACAGAGGCGGCGACCGGTTTCTATGTCATCGTCACGGGAACTAACACCTGGTGGCGTTCCCGCCATAGCTCCGCCGACCTACTCACCGCCCCACCAACCGTTGCCACCACCGGAGGAAAAACACCGCTTGGCGGCGGTTTCTAGATAGGAAAGGAGGAGCTTGATTATGATGGTGGTTTGCATGGTGGGGAAAAAGAGAAACAGGGTGCAGAGGACTTTTAAAGGGAGCGAAATTACTAAAATAGCCTTGGAAATAAACGAATATTACGAAACAACCATTCTTTAGTTGGTTCAGCGATTGCATGACACGTGACGGCTACTGTTCCCTAACATGTTAGTAACTAGTATATAGAGCATAGTTGTTAAAAGACATCGCTTCTTGCGCCTAGGCCCATTTTTTAAGCGAGACAATGCATTTGCGCTTTGAGTCGAGAAAATTGCGTTTCAATTCTCTAGGTGATGGTTTAGGCGCAGATTTCAGTTAGATTCCCAAATTCCGGAGAGTTTCCAGACAAATTCGTTAAATTATGGCTAAACTCCAGCCAGATTTCTACTTTTATCTAAGGAAATCCTCTTCTATACACTAATATATCAATATATTAAAACTTTTGATACTAACTAGATGAAAAATAGTATTATTTTAATATATTATTTGTTCGCTTTTTTATCTCAGGTCCTCGCCTTTTTTTCGCGTCACGTCTAGACCCCAAGCGAGACTTATGCGCCTTGAGTGTGTCTAACGCCTTTGATAATTATTACATAGAGTAATATATCTTTTTAGATTCTTAAATATATATTAACTATTGGCATCCTTGACTGTTAGCATGACATAAGCATATTTAATGAGGATGACATCATAAATTTTCTAAAATTTATTTATTTTTAACCTGTCCCGGAGCCACGGAATTGAAATCAACGTCGCATCCGTTATTGTCATTTTGTATGAAAGATCTAAAAATAAAATTCCTTTTTCTTTTTATTGTAACCTTTTCCGAAAAAAAAATGGGTTCATGTTTTTTGTTTCTATTTGACTATACAATAAGTTTTATAGCATGAAACCAATTTATAAATTATAAAATAGGTAAATGTTTTCTTACAAAATAAAGCTGGTAACCAATTTATAAACTACATTTTGAAATAAAAATGGGGTGGTTCGGGTCAAATAAAAGAACAAACCACGATAAAATATTATGGTACGTAATTTCTAGTTTTACATTTAATAACTTTTATCATACAGATGAAGAGCACTTGAAGATTTTATAGTTTTATATGCATTTTTTTAATACGATAAAAGTTAAGGACCACAACACCGAAAAGAAAATTGAATCCTTTTCCTTTTTTTAAGCATGTTCATCCTCTGCAATAAAGTCTCCAAATGGGAAAGAAGTTGGTTAAATGTGGGATTTGAACCTGGGTTTTTGGCATCTTCAATTCTTCACTGTTTGCCTTCAATCATTGAACTAACGAAACATTATGTATGAAACACTCAAAGTAAATCTAATATAAAAATTTGCGGGTTGAAAAACTGCACTTAGTGGGGTTAAAAAACTGCAGCATTGAAAAACTACATTTATATGTGTCAAAAGTTTGCAGCGTTTGTTGCAAAATTCTGCACTTTGATGGGTTTAAAAAAAACTGTACTTTTAGAGGTCAACTTCTGCACTTTTATGTTAAAAAACTGCACTTTTATGGGTTAAAATTCTGCATTATGTTTTGGTTCGTTTAATACGTTTTAAAATTCTGTATTATATTAAAAAAAACTGCACTTTTATGGGTAAAAAACTGCACTTTATGGGTCAAAAGTTTGCAGCGTTTGTTGCAAAATTCTGCACTTTGATTGGTTTAAAAAAACTGCACTTTTAGAGGTTAACTTCTACACTTTTATTTAAGAGACCCTGTATTCTCACATGGCCAGCTTTATGTCGTATTGTCAAGAGTTAAAAGCAGGGCAGGCGTGAAGTTACTTATACTTGATGCTGATGGGAAGGTCAAGACTAAAACAAAAAAATGTGGTGTATAAAGAAATATTTAGTGATATTTGAATAGAATATGTATTGGTTTCTTTTAAATCTTAATAAAATATTTCTGCTACATTTTTTTATATGTTTTACCCCTCAAAATAATTGTACGTCGGTGAACCGCGTGTAACGCGGGCAAAGATCTAGTAATTATAATATGGATGGATATGGATTATTTAGAGGGTGTTTGGGATTGAGTTTGGAAATGAAAAGTGTTTTTGGTTATAAGTGTTTATTGGCTTATGACTTTTTGAAAATGAGTTTTAAAAAAAAGTGTTTGACTTAACTTTTTGGATGAGAAACGTCAAAAAGTCAATAGATTTTTTTAAGTGTTTCGCTTAACTTATTGTGAATATTGGTTGTATGTGTGGTATATTTGTAATTTTTATCCAAAAGTCAAAAGCCAAAAGCTAGGATTTCTAACTTCTCAAAAACAGTTTTTCCACCCTTAAAAGCCAAAAGTCAAAACAGAAAGTGCTTTTGGGTTACACATACAGCTTATTGACTTATTGGCTTCTTGAAAAAGCCAATAAGTCAATAAGTTGTTTTGAAACTCAATCCCAAACACCCTCTTAGTTAGGAAGTTGAGTCATACTCTAATTGTGCCCTATATTTTTTTTTTTTTTTTGAACGGCCAACGGTACACACCCATAACGAAGCCCCGCACCCTTCAGGTCCGGTCCCCGGGCCCCCCCTAAGGTCCAGCCCCTCATTTCAGAATAACCCTACTATGAGTGGGATTCGAACCTGAGACCTCCCAGGGCAGGAACCCCACAAAGTGGGTAAACCTTCCCACCTCCATTGCAACCACTAGGCTACAACTTCATTGGCAATTGTGCCCTATATAACTTGATTAAAATTGTGATTAAGGTTAAGAGAAGAATAAACACTTTCCGAACTCTTTTCTTCTACTTTTCTATTCAGTTTGATTATTGATTAAGCTTGAGTACTTGTGGGGTTGTGAAAACACCATACCCCTGCCTACGCGGATGTCAAACTAGCGGCGTGAGGAAAATGTATACCATGTGATGTAAGAATGACTATCCATAGATCTGGTAGTGTAAAGTTATTCAATGTAGATATTTTTTTTTTAATAGCAATTTTCTACACCTAAATGTCATCTAATCTTAAACTTGCAAAGATGTGAATTCTTATCACTTTTGTGGGGGTCAAGCACTACCACTACTAGACCACTAGGTCATGGCTTAATGGGTTACTATCATAGATAGTTGATCCTTGTTTTCTTCATTGCTATTGAATCAATTGAGAAATTAGGGGAAATAAAAACTTAAGTTTAGGGTTTTTATTTATCATAACTACTTAATTTTAGGTGTTTTATTTCTAAGCATAGATTTGTGACAACACCATATTTACTTTTCCGTAATATAATGCTCAAAAACCAAAGAAGCATGACAATCAACCCGAAGGTGCTACATTTACCAGAGGTTAAGGAGTAAATGTGTTCAATGAAAACATACAAATTCAAGCAGCGAATTCATATAGACTGCCACACCATTATAGTCATCGTTTCATGGGACCAATTTTAATAGGGGTATCAATCAATTTCATGGGCTCGTGGCCATATTAATGTGAACCTCAAGCTTTGAGTTGCAACATAAATGTAACTTATTTTCTTGGAGCCGTTTGTGAATAATTGTGATGATATTATAATGAATTTGGAAAAGGAGTGAGAGTTTGAAGGATGGTGATGACTCTTGTGTCCATTACATCAAGAGCAATTTTAAGATACAAAAGTACTCTCCAACGCTTATTTCAAGAAAAGTTTATTTCAAGAGAAGTATTAAAAACAAGTAATATATAAAATCTATATTTTATACTTTTTTATTAACTCATATTATATTTTTCAACCCCGGGACTTTCCCGGGGTAATCAGCTAATATATATATATATATATATATATATATATATTTCAAAAGGTTAAATCCTACATAGTATACTAGCTTTAATCCCGGGAGTGTCCCGGGGTTGAAATATCTAATATAACATAATAAAATATCTAATATGACAACATAATTAATGATTTGCCAATAGATGATTAATGAATAATAATAATATTATTATTATTATTATTTTAAACAAATTTCTGTCATAAGTTATCATATTCAGATATAAAAAAAAGAATCTCTGCCTATAAAGTTATGTTTATCGTTTGTGATTTATTAGTAGAGTAAAATATATTTGAAAACAAAACCCCACAAAAATAGTTATTTTTTTCTCCGTTTTTTAACTATGGTACTCGTTGGAAAGATAATAAAACGCTCGTTAATTTGGTATAATTTTTTTCTTTAAAAAATCTCGTATATAAAAGATATTAACGTTTAAAAGTTATGGGAGGAAACATTAGAGAGAAAATTTAATTTTGTTTTTAAATTCTTATCTTTTCCTAAAATAATTATAATATATGTAGATTTATTTAAAAAAAAACTCAAAAATTAAAAAATCCTACATGATGCCATGTGTCACATGCAATGAGGGGTTGATGCCTCCATTGAATGCCACATCATCAACGTTCAATTCTTTTATTAATAGTTATAGATAGATATATATTTCAAAGGGCTAAATCCTACATGACACTAATATAGACATTCTCCTCATTAAGAGTGCTATGTAGGATGCCATGTGGCATTGAGATATTTTAGAAAAAAAAAATTTAAAAACAAAATTAGATTTATTTCTCTCATGTTTTCTCCCATAATTTTTAAACGTTAATATCTTTTATATACGAAATTTTTTAAAGAAAAAAATTACACCAAATTAACAAGCGTTTTATTATCTTTCCAACGAGTACCATAGTGCTATATAAAAAACGGAGAAAAAACGACCAAATTAACGAGCGTTTTATTATTTTTCCAACGGGTACCATAGTGCTATATAAAAAACAGAGAAAAAAACAACTATTTTTTATTTTTTTTGTGAATTTTGTTCATACAGGAAAAAAACACAAAGTGTTCAGGTTATTCATTAATCATGTATAGGCAAGTTATTAATTATGTTCAAACAGTAAATATGAATTCTATTTACAACAGGTGTTAGCATTGTAGTTGTACATTGTTTTAGGTTAGGTTTTAATATTAGAGTTATACATTGTTTAAGGTTAGACGTTAACATTGGAGATAAATTGTTAATTGTTTTAGGTTAGGTGCTACTCGAAGCTTTTCTGCATGTAACTGTAAAACGCATCAGTCTATTTTGTATGTAAAATTGATATGTCATATTAGATTTCTCAACCCCGAGACGTTCTCAGGATATAAATCTAGTAGAAAATATATTAGAGAAATAGAAAGAAGTGGTTACATTTTTTTATTATAGATATCATCTTTCAATGATTGCATAGTGTATCATTACACAAAAATGATTGATGTTTGATGGGCCTTTTATTATGCTAATTTTAATAACTTGTCCATTGGATTTATTTCCCCAACTATTTAAATTGATGAGAAATTACATTAAATCGATGAGAAATGTTCTTATAGCTATTTATTAAGTTTAATGGATCTTTATAAGAACATCCTTGTAGTTGTAGGCCGCGAGCGAACAGCCGCGAGTCATTGACTTCACTCTTAAGTAACCTCATCGCATGTGCTCACTTGACTCCATGGTGGCTAGGGATGAGCACCGGCGCGACCTGTGCTCACTTTCTCCCGTTAACGCACACGAGCACCATCGCATGTGCTTGCGTCGGGGCTCTTCGCGTGTGCTCATGCCAGGGCTGTTGTGGCTGGAGGTGAGCACCGGATTGAAACCTTGCTCGCACCAGGGCTCGCTCGCGGATCACAACGGACAGTCTAAGGCCTCCAAATTAGAAAAGAAGTGTTGTAGAAGAAAACGAAGTGTTTTTCCCCATTATCATCATTGTGTGTTGAGTGTTTGGAAAGCCAGGACGAGAAGTTCTTCTCTAACAAATAACGCAACATTGAATATATTATAGTAGAGATCAAGTCGGTAAGTTTTTTTATGGCTTAAATATAGGCCTAAGTTAGAGATCAAGTTGGTGTAAGTATTCGTTATATATGTTTGTGATGTGATTTGTTTTCTTTGTGGGTTGTGGTTGTTATGGTCCTTGTTGTTTTGGTAGGTCAACTTTGCCAGTGTAAGTTACAGTTCAAAAAAAGTTCTTTTCATGTGAACGAACACTGAACTTATACATTATACAACTTTATAATGACCCAATAACATCATTATATAAAGTGGAGTGTTTTTTTTAAGAGAGTGCTCCTAAAACTTGGTTACTATTTTATGAAATATTTTATTAGTATCGATATTTTACTAAATAATACGCAATGCGTTACAGAGTTCCTGTGTTCCGTTATTTTTAAGTTTGTAGTTGTATTTGGTATAACAAACCGAATACACATTTGGATGACCTTAATAAAAAATTTAAAAAAAAACACACATACACACTATCATCATAAGAAAAGAGAAAACAAAAACAAAAGGATAGTCTAGATTTCCAACTGTTAAATAGTCTTAAAACTCATAAAATTCACCCAAACAGTTAAATCAGTTCCAACTGCTGCAATGTATACCTTCTTGACATCTAAAGCAAGAAACTTGTAGTAATTAAAAACAAAGGAAAACATCAAAATCATTTTTTTCTTTTTCACTTACTGCACCTATATAGGACCTAGATAGTGTTCTTGTCACCATCACAAGCATCCAATTGGTTATTTGTAGCCTTCATGGTTCGAACCATACCATCATCATTCCATTTGTTGAACCCATTTTCTAGAGCCTCCCGCATCCATGAGTGCCTGCAACACTGAACCGCTTCGGGAATTGTCACCCAACTTCTGACCCGGCGGCTCTGTTCTGGCCATGACTCCAATTCTTCTTTCACAAGTAATGCAAACATTGATGCCCGACACCTGCCTTCTGGGCTAAATTCGTCTTGTAGTGTTTTGCTTTTAAAATGGTAATGACCCAGAAAATGCTGGAACAAAATAATCCAATACTGGATTAGAAACAACTTAAAGTGCAATTGACCATAAATACAACATACAAGTAGTTAAAAATAAGCAATTGTCGAAGAATAAAAAGATACACATGGACTTCTTGGACTTCAAAAGTTAGCAAAAGTGCAAAGGGTCCCTTTTATCAAGTTTAAGACTTAGCAGCGGGTTCAATACAGAACCATAGATAATGCAAGAACTGCGAGAACCAAAATATTCATGTATTTGTGTATTTACTAACATAAGCATTATAACACATCATGTTAGGAGAATGTGCTTGAATGATGTATGCATATGTGCACATAAACTTATGTGTATTCTTCATATACTATAAGCATCTACACACTACACATGTAGATTCACTATAATTCTCTAATCTACACTACACATATTTATGAAGCTTGTTACAAGAAAGAGAAAAAAGGGAGTAGGGATATTACATAATTAGAGAGAGAAAGCATTCAATCTTTTATAACTATGCCTTTTTCTTTTCATTTTTTACTGGTTAAAAAATGGTTCAGATTAGTTCTTGCAGTTCTCTCCTTTTTGTGGTTATTGAGCCCTCCCCTTAAAGACTTAATCATGCAAAAAAAAAAAAAAAACTTTTTGTCAAATGTTTAAAAAGTTAAAAGGATGTACACATGCAAAAGAGGGTTTCTGTTAGAAGTCTAGAGGCTTATATGAGGAGGTTTTATGAAAGCCAATAGAAAAACACTTGCAGGCTTTCACTGAAAATGACCTTTAGACCCTAACTATTTTCATGACTAAGGGGCTGTTTGTTAATGTCTTAATGGGGTCTGAATGAATAACACATCTGACTCGGTCAGACAATCGTGTTTGGTTGGGGCGGGTCTGAACGGAAAATGGATCTGACCATGCACTTATTCAATCAGACTTGAGCCCAAGTCTGACTGATTCAGAGCTCCGTCCACCTTCGATTCCTGTTTCGTAACATCACCTTTGATTCCTGTTTCCGACCGAACACATGAAAAAAACAGGGCAGGCTTCACCGTCACCGCCATAGAACTCCTCATCCTCCGATTAGTGGTTCCGTCGTACGCCGCCGCCATAGAACTCCCCGCCTCCGATTAGTTCTTCTCCCTCTCTCTAGATGTTGTCTGGCGTAGGTGTGTTTTTGTAGAATGGAGAAGGTTGACGGTTTTTGGGGGGTTTTTAATATGAGGTGATTGTGTTTGTAGAATGATGATGAAGATGGTGTCTCACGTGTGTGTTTGTATATGAGGGATGTGTGTTTTTTATCTGTTTGTAGAATGGGGTTTTTTATATGAGGTGTGTATGGTTTGTGTAGGAAATCATTGAATGGTTTTTAAGAAACACAAGTTTCAATGGTTTTTAAGACACACAAGTATTAACGATACAGATGTCCAACCAAACATCACTTAATGATTCAGCACTTAATCATTCAGAACCTCTTAATCATTCAGACCTCTTACTGGGTCAGCACTTACCCATTCAGAAGTTGCCAAACGGCCCCTAAATCCTGACTTTTTTTCAAAATTATATAAAACTTTGTGAGTGTTTTCTATTCAGGTTTATGTCCCCGATGCTTATTTCTCCTGTCCAAGAATCAGGGACAAAACAGTGCATCTTAAACAGAGGACTTAATAAATCATGAACATAGTTTATGGACTAAACTGTATTTTCAGGGAAAGTACGTAGGGTGTTTGCATAAATACCCGCTAAATATAGAAGATATATGGTAAATAATGAGACAAAACAGCATATAATATGTAGGCATGAAATTCTGTAATAACACCCAACACATTATCATCTTCAAGCAAATTCAGCATCAAACTTTGCTCAAAGGAAACATCCTAATAGCTTTAAGGGCCTAAGGGAGTGTTTTTATTTGTGTTTTGGAAATCATTATTTGACTACTAGGTTTACAATGTTTGGATGAACGAATTCTGTTTTCAATGAATTCAAATAGGGCAAAATGCATTTAGATAGTTAAAAACGCTAGACGCACTCAAGGCGCAAAGGGTGAGCCTAGACGCAAGGAGCTTAAAAAGCAAGGGCTTATTTAGGCAAAGGGCATGGTACAAACAACCCATTTCTAGAGGTTTAGACATGTTTCCGGCTGGTTCTGAATGTTTCAGACCGGTTTTAGCTGCTCCAACTGAAATTTTCAGATCCGGCCTGAAACCCGCTAGAGCGCATTGGTTGCCGCATGGCAGTTTAGCTTTGACTGCTATGAATTGCATGGTATGAAAAAATGCAATTTTTTTCTGATTTTGGCAATCAACTCTAAATTAGGAGCAAAATAGAAACAACACAACATTTTATTGCCGATTTTAACAACCAAGTTAAACTTTATTAACCGTTGTATTAAGGAACCACCTGTTCAACCAATAGTAGGTCATTTTTGGTTTTTTTTTTCCATAAATTGCTCATGTGATATCCTATTTGTCATTAGAGTGAGCTTTTAATGTGACATTTAGTAAGTATTTTTTTAAAAGTATTTTTTTTACGCGGATTGTTTTTTTTTTTCCAAACGTGCAAACATATTTTTCACATGAACAAATTCTGCATATGTGGCATTTGATGCGTCTGGGTTGGCATCAACCATAACTACTGCCACATCAGCAATTTGTAAGCTGGTTTCTATTTTGCTCATAATGTAAAGTTAGTAGCTAAAATCCGGGAAAAATGTGAAGTTCATTTCAGTTTCGGCCAGTCTGCCCAAATCAAATGTAAGTCATATGAGCTTGCTGAAAACAATACCATGAAAGGGTAGGCCAAAAGTTACCTATTTAGTATTTACCCATGCTTTTAACCTAATTTAAGAGACTTTTACTCTATTTCACTCCCCTTTTTTCACAAAATGTTCTCTAAGCACTCAAAGATTTGATTATTTGAGGATCATAGCTTTAGGCATTAGATGCACATCCAAACACTATGGTCCTCATTATTCACCATCACAAAATCACTTTCAAAACGTGCATCCAAACACATGATAAGAAGCTACTTCCATAGTTCCGCATTGTTGAGTGCATTAACAAAGCCTATGTATCAATGCTTTGTGACAACTTCATCAATTATGAATTATGATGTCAGCAAGCATATCATTGCATATGTTTAGTGATGTTACAACTTAGTGACTTACATAACTACAGTCTTCAAATTATATTTATTGATGATTAATATCTCAGCAGTATTTCAAAAGACTCCCTTTTCCTTTATGAAGAAGGTGTGTATGTTTATTGATGCTACACAGCTAGCATATAAACAGGCCAACTTGGGTAATGTACTAATGTTTTTCACCTATCTAGTCAAATGGGTTAAGCTAAAGAATTTCACTAAAAGGGAAACGGGGTCAAGGCTCAAGCAAGTTGATACTTGAAGGTTCTCTAAAGAGAATTCAAATAAGCCTTCTAAATAACTTTAACATGGTTTTTGTAGTCATTTTAATACTTTATCCATTTATAAAATTCCATTAACGATAATACACACACACTTAATCAGGTTAGCAAATACAAAAACTCCCACGGAAAAAGAAGAAAAAGTTAAAGAACAACAATATAAAGATTGCAATGATTCCAATGAATAAACTCCTAAATATTAAAGGCTTAATGGTTCACATCCAACTATCTTACCACTTCCATAGTTGCTCAACCACTAAATGAACGGCTGAGAGTCTGAGACTAAGTGACTTCATTGGCCAAGATTAAGTGCCTCAAAATATAGGAATACAAGTTCGCAAATCGCAAATAATATAGTTTTTGAGGTGGCAGTAGATGAATGATGGTGATAGGTTGGTAGCCAGTGGCGGAAAATGGGTAGGTTGGGCTAGTTGGATAGCAATTCAAAACCGCCTCATGTTGAACAAGATTTTTTTGTATGGGAGAACTCTAATTATACACCAAACATCATCTAATAAAAAAAACGTCTAAAAGTTGCCATATAAGACTGTCTCAATATACTGCATTTTGATGCAGCAATAAGTTGTTTAAATGGTGTCTGGGATTGCTCGCCCAAACTGCTCACGTAGTTATTTATGAGTAATATAAGTAGTTTTAAATTAACAGTTTGAAGTTGCTTGTTTCAAAAAGCAACTAGATAAGAAGTTTTAATAACCAACCCCAAACACCTAATACCATGCCCGATACATGACATCATGGCAAAATCAAGAATGCACATGTACAGAGTATAGACAACACAGTAAAATCACTTTTCTATCAAGATAACAACACAAATTTAAAAGTTTAACTCACCATTAAGTCCCCTCGAACTCCAGCCTCTTCCCATGCTTCACGCACAGCTGCCTCCTCAACAGTTTCATCATTTTCCCATCCACCCTAATACATAAAAATCACTAATAACTACACAATAAAGTATAAAACACTAAAGATTACGTTTAGTGTTACTTATTCAAAAAGTGCGCCTACTTATGCCATTTTAATACAGACAATAAGCTCCTTTGAGGGTGTTTGGTATTGTTATACACACCGCGTAGCAGGCTGTTTGCGAGTACGCAGGCTGTTTGCGAGTAAACTACATTAGTTTGCTTATTCCAAACTCCATATTTCAACAACCAATAAAAGACAAGCAACTTTAAAGGGCAATCACAAACGACGCCAATAACAACATAATGTCACAGTCACATATATACTCAACATTCACATAGCTATACCTTTGGGAACAAAAGACCAGGGCCACTTGTAGAGTTGATCATCAGTACCTCCACAATCTTATCAGATTTGTTACCATTACTATCTTCGGTATACCGAAACCTATAGGGAATGCACCTGCAAATAAGACACAGACAAACATATATACAACAATCAGATGATATTACCTAAATAAAAACAAACAAGCCCTAATTTCAATAGAAACCCTAATAGGGGAAAACAGAATGTGGGTATTTATAATTTTATAAAGAAATAGAATTAACATAAGATTGGATGAGAGAATAATAATAATAATAATAATAATAATAATAATAATAATAAAATACCCGGCGATGAGACGGCAACCGGACTCATAACGCTGATGATGACGACCAGTGCGGGCCACCAATTCAGACATTTCACTATCAAAGATTCATAAACCTAACAATAATAATTTAAATAATAATAATAATAATACCCTTTTATCATATCTTAATAATTAAATCGGTGCCTGCTGTAATACCCACTTCAAGAATCAGAAAAAGATTGCTTTTTTAAACCCCTTTTATTCCGGATGAATCCAGACCCGGTTTTTTAGTAGAAAAAAGATTTGGATTCCAATTGCTTTACAATGCCACTAATCCTGTTTCAATTTCTTGATAATTGCTTGAAGAATAAGGAAAGAGAAAGGGGTATTGAAGAAACGAGATAGAGAGAAAGAGGGATCGGAGATTTATGTGTGTTTGGATCGAATGAAAGGGTCAAGTTGGGTTTGGGGCAATACAAAAGGGTCGGTGGCTTATTTGCAGCTTTTCATACCTCAAAACTCTCAATTTTCGATATTCTATGAGTGAGGGTGTTTGAGATCGACTTTTTTTTTAAATGAGCTTTAAAAAAATTGTTTGAATTAGCTTTTAGGATAAGAAACGTCAAAAAGTTAATAGATTATTTTTTTTAAGTGTTTCGTTTAACTTATTATGAATATTGGTTGTATGGGTGGTAGATTTGTAAATTTTTTTCAAAAGCCAGAATTTCTAACTTCTTAAAATCAGTTTTTCTACCCTTAAAAGCCAAAAGTTAAAACAGAAAGTGCTTTTGGGTTACACAAACAGCTTATTGACTTATTGGCTTCTTGGACAAGCCAATAAATCAATAAGTTGTTTTGAAACTCAATCACAAATACCCCCTATGTCGCGGTTAGGGTTGTTCAAAACGCTCGGCGATCGTCGATCGCTCGCCGCTCGTTCGGAATTTGCTCGAAAATTGCCCGTTCGATTATCCGCTCGACTGTAAACGAGCCGATCGGCTCGGTTCGGTTTGTAAATGAGCCAAGCACGAGCAAAGGTCCGCTCGGCTCGGTTCGGCTCGATATATTTTTTTATTAATTTATTATATATATAATTAGATATATACGCACATTAATTACAATTATATTTATTGTTTTATACATGTCACTTTATCGGGTTTGGATCGATATATGCATATATACAATTATATATATAGTTATCGGCACAGTCAACCTAATGATAACTTAACACTAAGTTTAATTGTAAAACCCTAAGTCGTGAAAAAACATGCTTGACTTCCTATCCGCATTAGTTGTCCACCATCAATTATCTCCCGCTCTCAACCTACGCCACAACAAGACAATCGTTCTTTGTAGTATGCTCATCACCTCACTGGCCTCAACTAGAGCCTCATTCTCGAACGGTCGAACCGCAGTCATCACTAGGCAGCGAGAATATTAAAGGAAACATCACAGATTTATGGTTATCCGAAAACACTCGTCGCTCGTTCGATTTTCGCTCGAAAAAATGTGCGCTCGAACAATGCTCGCTCGGTTTCCGGATCGATTCTAAATGAGCCGATCGGCTCGGTTCGGTTTGTAAATGAGCCAAGCACGAGCAAAGGTCCGCTCGGTTCGGCTCGGCTCGTGAACAGCCCTAGTCGCGGTGGGGTTGACAATTTACAACGTTATACTTGTTTTTCGTTCGTTTATCAGTTGTTTTGGTTTTTGTTAAGTTTTGAATTACTTAAAAGAACTAGTAATAACATATCGCATGTTTTGTTTTGGGTTATATTAAGGTTGTAAGACATATTTTTGAGTCGTACTATTCATAAGGTCAGACAACAACCGACAAAACTTAGTATCATTGGACCTATACACCTCGTATTGGTCAATACTAGTCGTATAGATTCCTCTCATATATGCCTCGAATTGATCTATACTGAGCATGTGTTAAAAAATTATCTTGTAGTATAGGTGTATTGTAGGTCTCGTATATGCATGTGGGTGTAGTGTAAGTATAGCATATAGGTATCGTCTAGTCTAATATAATATAGTACTGGTGGGAAACCTGCGCGTTGCTGCGGGACGATTAAGATAAATATATATTTTTTTAACAATACACAAGCGTAGCCGTGTTAGCCCACCAGGTTGTCGGAAAAGTGTAAAAACATATTGTTTTCCTTCAATTGTCTTTGAATGCAAAACAATGTATATGCAATAACGAAAAAGGTTTTATTAGGCTTACTTGTGTGATACTAAAATTACAAAATAAACCTCAATATATTTGATTTCAGTGTGTCATTTATGAGAAAACTTTGTTACAATCAACTGCGATAGATACCTGTGCATCTTGCTTAGCCTTGAGGACAGGGTTATCAACATCTGCTTCTGTGTCACCAACACACTCATCAATCTTATGCAAAGAAAAACATATTCTTGTAAAGATAAGGAGTTAATTTTTAATATAAACCTAAAATTTGGTTATGCAGTTTACCTTCATAGATTCCATTTCTTGACGCATATCAGAGTTTCTCTCTAGCACTTCGCTTCCTGAAACCTGATAGTTGTTGGTGGTGAAATTAAAGGATTACGATTGATATGATATTGATATTGATGAATGGGTGTTATAAACTTTTTGCATGTCCCAAGCTATATACAGTTTGTAACCTGAAGAAACAAATAAGCTTACCTCCAATAAAGGACGATAAGACTATAATTCCACATAAACAATCCTCCACTGGTAGCGTCACGGCACTAGAGTCCCTGCAAGTAAGATAAGACTTTGGGTAGGGAGACGACTACGTGTGTAGTTGTTTGTAACAAAAACTGGGGTGTATGGGGATACTATCTGTAATAGCTTTTAGGGTTAGCAAAAAGTGTCCCTTCTATTAGGGATGTTATCCTATATAGAGTTAGATATACGTCACCATCACCCAAAACCTTAATCATGATGGGCCAAGGCCCAATTAGGGTTGTCTCCACTACCCTAGGCTATATTAGTGAAGTAGTTAAGGAGGGCGATAATTAAGGAAATAATGGAACGGATACCGCTTTTACCGTCATGCGCGCGAGCTAGCCCGTGATTGTTCTAAAGTGGATGACATTCTGTTGTTTGCGCCTTTAGCCGGGCGATGATTGCGCAGTATCCCTGCTCTGCGTAAGTTTGGACTAAGGTTGGGCTTAACCAAGTAGTGGTTCATTACCCAATCCCATCAAGTCCCCCCAGTCCAGTGTGTCTGTTATGTCTGAATTTATGATGACAGAGTAGGGATGCTGGTAGGGGTGTTCAGAATTCGATTCGGATTCGAAAAATTCGAAATTCGACTTAGTTCGATTCGATTACCAAGAATTCGATTCGATTATTAAGAATTCGAATTCGATTCAATTCGAATTCGAGTCCAGTAAATCGAATACGAATACGAATCGAATACGAATTTATGATTTTAAATTCGATTCGATTCGAAATTCGAATAAAAGCAGTACATGTATATTTTTTAAATATATATACACACATACACATCATTATATACACAAATATACACATTGAAAATAAGAACTTTTAAATTTCGGTCAAAATTTAAGAATCCATAGTCTCTACAACTTTCATCATAACCATATTTTACATATTTACCCTATACATCATAAAACTTTAACAAACTATACTCTCCACTATTTTTACTATTCCCGTTTTTGAAATATTGTTGTTTATCCATTTTGTAGATTTGTATTTTATATGTTAAAAATATTGAGTTTATATGAGTTTTAAAACTAAAAGTAAAACAATTTATTATTTATTGTAATTTTGAACTAAATCGAATTTATTCGAATTCGATTCGAATTCGAGTTTCTTATTCGAATCAAATACGAATTGAATAAATTGAAATTTAAGCGAATACGAATCGAATACGAATTCATGTAAAAATATTAAAAATTCGAGAAATTCGATTCGAATAATTCGAAAATTCGTTATTCGATTCGTTGAACACCCCTAGATGCTGGACACGAATAGGTGACACTTGAATGACAGCTCATCCTCCTTGTTGCGGAACAGGGTATAGTTGGATATTAGATCATCCTCTGGGTCCATGATGTATCTGCACTTATGGTGGTGAAATGGAGACTTTGATGCGGAAGGAGTAATGCGGGAACAATTACGCGGAACGAGAGGGTGTTTGTAGTTGTAAATGCGCAATGCGGAGAACGGGATTAGTCAGTTTACGTCAATCTTCCGCAACGCATATGACACGTCAATAGTGAATGCTTGCCAGTTGTCAATCCCCTAGCGAAGTTGAAAGGGTGGAGACGTGCTGTCAGCATAGATGGGACGTGCACAGTGACGGTTAACGTCCCATCAGACGCGTTTCCCGATGCTTGTCAGGCGCGTGATTGAGTACTCGCGCATGCGCCATCTTCTCAGTTGCCGTGAGACACGTGGCATGTATTTACTGGTTGAGTGGTCGAAAAGTCACACACCACCACGTAGACTGACGTCAGCAACATTAATTGCACACCCTATATATGCATTTCAAAATCCAAATTTTCCCACTTCTTCCATACATTCTCCCCCCTTCTGTCTAACGATTCATTTAATTTTCCAAATTTTCTTCATCCTTCGTCCGTTATGGCCCAAGAATATTCAGTTACATCAGAGCAACCAAAGGAAGAAACTTCTACAAAGGGAATTGACACCACTACGATCAAGTGGGATGCTGGGTCGTTCTCTACATTCCTCGATCAAGTGGATGGCGGTTGAAATTCACTGTCGATGGATGTGCCACCCATGATGTTTGATCGCTGGTAGTGGACGGACAACTTTTTTCAAATATTGGAGGTCAATGTTGATGGTGGCCGGTGCGACGATGGTTGACCACTTTAGAGAAGATGAAAATTAGTAGATGACTTTTCAAGAGCATTTAATACAGTCACTCACTGATTTATATTTGACTGTTTGTTAAATTCCAATCCAATGTACAATTCCTAAGCAACTTCCTATTCCAATCTCAAATCATTCCGCAAACCAAACTCCCGAAAAGGGTTTGGGATCAAGCTCCGTTCGAAAGTAAAACCTAAAAGCTCCGGTTAGGCTTGGCTAGAGGTAATTTAAGAACAATTTAAATAAGCTATAAGCTCGGCTTGAGAGCTTAAACAAGCAACAGCTCGGCTTACCAATAACACAAAATTTGATTGGGTTCGCTTAGACTCGTTACGACTCAGCTTGTACGTAATTCATATAGATCTAATCTCAATCAAGTAGCTCTTGAGCCGCAACGCATCGTTTGGCGGCGTAAAAGAAAGCCCAGAAGAATTGGATTGGGCTGATGCGTTGACGTTGAATCTAACCCTATGTGCATAGAAATAGCGCGTTAAGATAAGAGAGCCATCGGTCTGTTTGTATCTGTTGTGTGCGTTGAAAAGTTTCTTCTTCTTGAACCTTCTCTGGATATAGGAGGAGGAGAGAGAAGAAGATTCTTTGTTTCTATCTTTAATTATCATATTATTATTATTATTATTATTATTAGGTTAGATTAGATTTGATTAAGTTTTGTTTTAATTAAGAAAAGATAGAAGGAAAGATGGAACAGCAGCAGAATTCAGCTATGGTTATGGGCGTAGATCCTTTCTTGGTTGAGGCTCTTCAGAACCCTCGTCATCGTCTCACTAGTTAGTTATCTTTTCTTTTCTTTTTTATCATTATTAGATTGGTTTGGTTATTTGGAGTTTTATTATGTCCTCAATTTTTTTTATTATTTATATCTGTTTGATGGTTAGGGTTATCATAGTTACTGTTTCATAAACTCTAGATCTTATTAATGCTGGTTGAATTCCTTAACCTTAATTGTGCAAATTAATAACAAATTCAGCTGCTGTATTAAATTCAAACTACTATTAAACTCAACATTACTTTAGGAATGCTTTTACCATATAACCTATCTACTTAAAAGCGTACCAGGTGTGCGTCTAGGCGCCTTAGATGCAAGGCAAGCGCTTTGGTCCAGGCGCAAAAAAAGGGCTTGGACGTGCCTGCACCAGCCTAAACAGGCCTGAACCAGCTTTATGGTTTTTTCTGTTGGTGTATTTCTTAGCCACTAAACATCGTTCGTGCAAAATTTCGTTACATGGCGCAATGTAGGATAAAAGAAACTATATTGTATTTATTTTACATTTGTATTACACTATTAAATTGTTAATGTTATATACATATAATGTATTTTTTAACAGCAATTTTTTTTATCCCAAGTTTGCTATTTTTGCGCTAGGCAAAATGCACTCCTTTTTGCGCCTTGCTCCTTTAACTACCTAGCATCAAACTACCATTAAGGGGGTGTTTGGGATTGCTTATTTAAACTGCGTATCTGTTTATTGCCTTTTGCAATAAGGCACTTCAAGCTGCTTATTCATAAAGCTTGTATCCTTATTTTGACTGTTTATGACTTTGCCTCATTGTGAGCTTATAACTTATGTAAATTTTGGATGCATTTTCCGCATATTAGTAGAGCAGTTAAATTATGATATCTAACACTCTTTATGATCTGTTTTTACTACCCTTATATCAATTCACAAGGACAGCTAAGAATTTTATAGCAAACCGATCTTTTTGGATAAATTACAAAATGTAGTATAGACTGTTTAACAATGGCTGTTGTGTTTTATCTATTATGCACTTACGCAATATCAAAACGTTGACATGAAGAAGACTTTTTAATGGTGGATTTAAGAGATATACATTTACCATTTAAGTATACATTGAAAGAATAAATAGGTTAGTTATTCGTATTTTGTGAGAAGTTTAAAAAGCAGGGAATATAGTAAGGGCTCGTAGAAGGCTACAATATGATTTAACACTAAATGAATCAAAGTCTCTGACTTGACTTTGTACCATTTGATAAGCATTCTAAATAGACAGCCTGAACTGCAAAAGGACCATTTTACCCTTTTGTCGAGTTTAAATTGTATGATTTAGTGCGTACACCACCTCACATATCCAGCCTTTTAAATTGTTCTAATATTCAATTTGCAATTTCTTTATTTTTTTCTTCTTCAGTTCTTCGAATGGAACTTGATATTCAGAAATTCATCCAAAACACTGAACAAGAACTATTTGAGTTTCAGCATTTCCCGACATCTTATCTTCGCCTTGCGGCTCATCGTGTTGCACAACACTACGGTCTTCAAACCATGGTTTTTGATAACTTGTCAAATGGTCAAGGGACACGAATTTTGGCCAAACGGTTGACCGAAACCAAACACCCTGTGATCTGCTTGTCAGATGTGCCATGTAAAACCTCAGAAAACGAGAAACATGAGCATATCAAGGTTGTTTTAAAACCAAGGCCAAAATTGTCGTCAGATGGAACAAATGTGGGAATGAAATCTGATTCAGTAAGAACTGTTGAAGAAAGGAAAGAAGATTATGATCGGGCCAGAGCTCGTATATTTAGTCCTCAAACAGAGGGTGCACCATTAAGGACTAGTTCAGATGGGAAGAGTTTGGGTGATTTTAATGGTGATGAAAATGAAGGGCTTAAAAATTCCACTATGGATGGAAATGCTTCTTGTGTAGCCATTCTTAGGGATAGGGAAAAGGATTTAACTGATCCTGATTATGATCGGAGCTATGAACGGTACGTTTTTTACTTTTATAACATTAAAGTTAACTTCTCGTTTTTATATTGTAATCTAGAGGGGGAAAATGGACTGTTTTTATTTCTGTTAATACGGTTTAGGATTTTGAAGTCCTTGAATGCGCTTGGAGAAACTTTAGCTCATTAAACTTTTTAACTTGTTGCCTTTGACACTTTTGAGCATTTGACTTATTTAAAGATGCCAAATAAGGAAAGTCATTAGGAATTAGGACGGGTTACATGTCAAAACATATATATTTTGGTAACAATTTAGAACATATTGTATTTTTTGCCACAGGTTTAACGAAGCACTTTTTGTTTATTTTTTAATAATCATCTGTGTGGTGAATATGATCACAAAAATATAATTACATTAATAAACTTGTATATTCAGTTGAATGCCTCACTATACGTTTTGGACAACTTTCGACCAATTTGACGTGTTTTTTGGTTCTTTTTAGAACTTTACTTATTTACAACTACATGGGTCAAAGTTGCCATCTCTAATAAATGGCAATACAAATGACTATAACTTCGTGTTTTTTTCTTTTTTTAAAAGTTGAGCTTCTGGTTTCATAATTGTTAAATTAACAATGCAGGTATGTGAGGAGCCTGCCAATGAGTCAAGGCTTTAACTCGTCTTTGACTTCACCAAAGTTCCAACCACCATGTGTTCAATATGATCCTGTAATACAACATCCGGGTCAACCCCTGATTGGTCAGAGTCAGTCAAGTGTTTGCTATAGGACTTTGGGTCTGAATCCTTATCCTGTTGTCGGTGCAATGAATCACACATCAAGAGACCCTGTCTATATGCAATGGCCATCTCATTCCATGATGTATGCACATGCACATGAGCAGTTCAGGCATGCTGTCTTTCAGGTATGGTATCATACCTGAGTTGCTATTGTTGGTACTACCTAACTCTGACAATCATACGGTTAATTGGTAAAAAAAAAAACATTACATTTGGGTTCATTTAGGTCTACTTTGATTACAGATCAATTTGGACCACCTGATTAAATTGGTCACCAATAAAACCCTTGCTAATTTGAAATGTGCAAGCAACACCCACTAACATAATGTGTTGCCACCATCACTGCTGCGCCACCAACGCCACTGCAATTACCGTTGATACGATCACTACCGTCACCCCCAACACCATGACCACTGCCTTCTCTAACACCACTACAGTCATTGGTCATTTCCACCTTCACTAATGACACCTCGTGGCTGCCTCCTATGCTAGGATTGCTCTACTTTCGCTACCAATATGCTCATCGCCACTAGCTGTGTTAAAAATATAGCAGTGAACCATTTTAGTTCGAACCGGCTTATCTCGAGCTAACTTAAGACTTTTTTAAAACAGCCTCTTTTAACCATTTGTACTTAAACCTGTTCTGACCCAGGTACATTTATACTCGAACCTGTTCTGACCTATAAACTTATTTTGACAAGAAATAAAAACTATTCGTGATAATGATCTTTAAACATGAAGGGGTTTATGTGCTTACGATTTGTAACTGATTATTACGACTGAAGTTGGAAATATATAGTTTCTAATGTTTATTTAACGACTATTTGATTTTGAACTGATGTATAGCAGGCACCGTTTTGTCAGCAGCAGCCTCTGAGCTTTGATTACTCTCAACACCGTTAAGCTTTCATTGGATTTACAAGACCAACTACATTGAATTGGAACAACATAGCTTTGTTTTGTACTAGGAAGTTATCTTGTCACTTATGAGTTATGACCATTTGTCAAAAACTTTTGTTTGATTCAACTTGTAACACACTATTGTATGGTATGGTATCATTGTTTGTACTTTATGGTGTCCGAACACCACCCCGTTTCTATAATCCTTAAGAAGCAATCTAACAATTGATAATGACTTCAAAATATTTCTTAATAACTAAAATTTCTGGATCGCACACGGTATGAAAACTATAAACTGGTCATCGATTAAGTAGAATAGCGTTAACTAGGATGTTCGATATAGAGCTTATTTTAAGTAGAATTATGCTAGAATGGTGCACTTTATTTCTTTGGATATGATACATGTGATTATATTTCAAGCACAAGATAATGAATTTAGAGATAATGGATCATAAACTAGAACAATGTTCATCTCCAGAAACGATCCATCAATATAACAAGTCTTGAAGTTGATCAGAAGCCAATAATTTACAACAAACTCAAACTGATCTCTACACATATAAACTAAAAATTGGAAAGAAGTAAAAATTTATGACTATGGATACATGCTCGGTTTTTTAGTAATCACAGACATAATTCCATTAATCCGTTTTGTTGTTAGTCCTCAAGCTCGAGCCCGGTTTATCTGCATTTGTCTTCACCATCATCCCTGTCATCAATAAGCAATGCCAAACACACTAAATTTCAAAACTAAGAAGGTTTAGGGGCTGTTTGGTAGCCTCCTCTGATGCTCAGAATGGTCATTAAAAGGCTACCAAACAGCGCCTTACTTGGTTAAAAAATATGATTTAATTGGGATCCAACTGCTATAAATGGTTAGATTAAAAAAAAAACATATAAAATCAACACTAAATAGTACCAAATTCACAAACTCAATCACAAAATCTTATAAAGTTTTCTAAATTTCACAAAATTTAAAGAAAAGGGGAATAAAAAGTTACCCAAAATCAGTCATCTCCTGTTGGAAACAAAGTTAGAACCTTTCTACCATTTGCTGATTCAAGATCATCCACATAAGATGATGCCACAGAATTATGAACACCTGCCCCTACCCTATGAATCCCTTGCTGCTGGCTTTGTCTACTTAATAAAGGGTGCTCAAACTGCCCGTTTCGCGCAGACCCAAAAGGTCCAATTTGCCCATACCGCGGCTGCAAATGTCCAGCCACTGCAGCCATCTGCTGCTGATGCTGCAGTGCAGCCACAGGAACATACGGCAAAAAATGCTCCGAATTCGGTCTACCCTGATGGAGAAAATGAGCCGGGACGGGAGAACTTGCGAACAAATGATCCGTCGCAGGATCCCCACCCGACCCGGCTCCACTCCCGGACGAAAGACCCTGCATACGTTTCAAATAAAGCCTATACTTCTGAAGATGACTCGCGACGTTTTCGCGAGTCAACCCGTCTACACTCATGAGCTGCATTATAGTTTTAGGTACAGCATTTTTTATCCCTAAGTGGGCCACCGCATCCACAAACCTCTTGTGGAGCTGCGGGGTCCACACTAGGCGCGGGCGCTTAAGCGTCCGCGCTGGCTCGTCCCCACCCGCCCCAAGTTCAGGGGAATCAAATTCCCCTGAACTTGAAATCGGGGGCGGGTGGTTAAGAGAAGGTGGGGTGTGGGTATTTGAAGTTGTAATATCAAAAGCTAATGCTAGATCAGGGGTGATTAAGGTTTGAGATAAGGGCATAAGGTCTTCAGGTGATGGTAACTCATCTTCCCATTTAGAGAACCAACTGGACTCATCTTCTTTCATGTTGTTAGTGATAATAATTGAGGGTCAAAACATAAACCCAAATGAGTGGATGTTCATGAAATCAGTTGTTGTTGTTGTTGCAGATGTTGGATCAGAGGATCTAAATCTAGAAAGATTCGATATTTTTTAGAGAGAGAGAGAATAAGAAGAGGATGATGGGTGGTGTGTGTGTTCGAGGTGGATCTTGTTTTTATTTTTGTTTTTGTTAATTTTTATGTTTTATTAATATTACTGTTTATGATGCGGCTGTGCTGTTTCCTTTTTTTTTTCTTTCTTGTCTTTTTCCGTCAACTTATTATTCTTCAATGTTATTTTCCATACTTGTCATTTCATATGAAATATTATAATTATCTTTATGACTTTTATTTAGATTTATATTCCGTTAAGTACCTTTTTAAAACATTTATATGCTAAGTACACATTTATGCTAAGTGCCTTTTTAACTACTTTTGATTTAGAGTTGTTCCATTTAAGCATTTTTCTAAAAGATTTATGCTAATCCAATTGATTAGGTTTTTGCATATTTAGATTGATTTATTTATTTTTCTTTAGTATGTTTTAGTGTAACTTTTTATAATAGATAATGTTTATATTTCTTTCTATTTTGAACGAGGGTGTATTCAAGCTACGTAACATGTCTCCTCATATTGTTAGTTTGACGCTTGAGGATGGCGTCAAATCATTCCAGAAAAAACTTGATTGTTTGTAAAACCTTCTGACTTGTTTTCTAGGAGAAAGTCAATGACAACAAGATTTGAACTCAGATCTCCCCTTAGAGAGAGACACGAAATGCCACTGAACCGGATGATGTTTATCTAAAGACATATGATATGGTTCTTTTGTATGGAAGATGAATATCACTCGAGTTTCTTTTCTGCCTTATCCAACTATTCACATGGAGGATGATTGTTTGGATTGCAAGATTTGTCTATGTTAATCATGTATAAGCTACAGTAAAATTCAAGGGGTGATTAAGAAGATAACATCCCCTAACATTATTATTCTTTTAAATTGTTTAGTAGAGACGCATAAAGTTTAGAGAATCTTTCACATGGGTTTTGTTAGATCTAGGCCTTTACTTTATTAAACAAGTTTATGATTGTCCTAAACTTAGTTCATATAGCCCTTTAGTAGGGGAAATGCTTACACTATTTAATCCAACATCAATTAGTGGATGCCCCCACAAATCCCTGATCTTTACCCATAAAAAAACTATATATAATATTTAAATTTATTGTTGAAACTTAGAAGTTAAATCACATTAATATTGAAATATTTGCTAATATATTATGAATTCAGATCACTTTAAAGTTTAAACCCAATTGACTAGATATATTTTTTTTCTTTACGTTGATACGAATTGTTTCCCATTTACAATGCGAGTATAAATAAATACAATATTACGTTCACCTCAATATTCAATCTTTTTAGTTTTTACTTCTTTTATCCAACGACTGATTAACTTCACCCAAAACAATTAAATTCAAAATCATATTCACTTATACTAAACAATCATAAGGGTGGACGCGGAGTGTTCTCGGTAACCTTTGGATAGTGTTACCCGATTGGGTACACTGCCACCACCAAATCGGGAAAGTGAAATCACTAACTAGTTACCCACTGAAAGAGGCGAGAGTGTGACTTTGGTATTCTATTTTTATTTAAAAAAAAAATAAAGAAAAAACATTGCAGGGTAGTTTTAAGGAATTTTGCGGTGATTAAGGTGCTTTAACGTAGTTAAGGTAAAAGTGAGGTGGTAATCCATAATTGATCGAATCTAAGGTGGCCTCATTAAGCACCCCTCCCACATATGATACGACTTCAAGTTGGCCACAAGTATGTGAAATGTTGCTAACAACTCCACATATGATTACTACCCTGTTCGATTACAAATCTTAAACGTTCGACTTTCACTTATAATGCATCATGTTTATCCTCCTTATGCACGTATCTTTATCATTCGTTTCTGCAAGAGCAGTTTACGCGACTTGATTTCACGATCTCAAGATCACATGGAAGCAACCTTGCTGTTGCTCCAAGATTCACCCCTAAAAGTAAAACTATAAATAAACTATATACTACTATATAGCTTAGATAGAAATGGGCAAACATGCCAAATGTCTTCTAAAGTATAACTTCAACGCATAAAACCTCTTGAATCATCTTATGAAAAAAATAAATTTTTACTTAACTAAATAGTAAGACTTTGTAATCGTACTTCACACAACCCATTTTCTAAAGTTATTGCTTATTAGACCATGTGTAATGGTATGTGAAATGAGCGTGAAAGGGCATTTTCACGCCCCATTTCACTTTGCTACACTGCCCCCTTGGGCGTGAAATGAGCAATTTGACTTTGGGCTTGAAATATTTCATGGGGTGAAATTACCTACTTTTTGATGGGCCAATCAAGTGAATACAAGTGGATGGGAGGGGGGGGTGTTGAATTCCGCCTACCATTACGTTTGGTCTGTTGGAAGATAATCTTTGAATATCATATTTATCATAAGTATTATTATGTTTAATAAATAAGTGTGACAATGTATAGTTTATTTAGTCACACATGGGTCATTAGATAGCAGTTATGATCAGTTAGAATGCACCGGTTATTATGGCAGTTATTAGGCAGTTAAAGGTCAATGGTTGTGTTGGCTAATCCTCACACCTTTTAGTTTGTATTTATAGGACAGTTTCATATCAGAATTGATTATCGATTTCTGTCAACAAACTCTCAAACTCTCTCTTTTATTTTTGAACATTATTATCACTTCTGTTTATTGTTTTATAACCGCCAAACATCAGTTTCTATCATGGCATCAGAGCCAAAAGATTTGAAGACCTGTGAAGAAAGAAACAACCGAATGATTACAAGGCCAAAGGGTGCAGTCTCACACCCGAATATCAAGGCGTTTCTCAAAGGCGTGAAGGCAAGGAGAAAGCATATGATCGTGTTGATCATCAGTGGAAGTTTGGCCAGAAAGGTAATCAATATCTCTCTCCTTTCATGGATTCTTCAAGGGATTATTTACTGCAAAAGGAAAGAGAACATCAATTGTATGGCGGTTATACTTATAAAAGTAATGGAAATAAGGAGATCGATTGGAAGTATCCGAAAGGTATGTGTTGTTCGTTTTGCAACCAACCATTCCATTATAGAAAAGATTGTCCATAAAGGATTGGAAAGATAGAATTTATGATAAAGGGTACGGATGGAAAAACATGGAATGATATTTGGTACGCAAGCCGTAATAGACAACAACATGCAACCGGGTATAAGCATTTGTTCAAAAACTTGGAACAAATATTTGGTATAGAAGGGAAGTGTAGAGATTTACAGTGAAGGCCGAATACACACAATAAGGAACGTGTATTATATCCCAACACTTAGAAGAAATGTGTTGAGTGTGGATAAGTTAGTCTCCGAAGGCTCCAAGATTAGATATGATGGTGGTGTTTGTTTCATCACAAAGGATTACAAGAAACCTTCTTCTATACCACAGAATATACATTGTTGGAATTGCAATGATTTTCACGCACCGTATTCGTGTCCGAGTATTGAGGAATATGAAGGAGAACAAAGCAGGAAACATAAAGGAAAAGACAAAGTGGGAGATTTCTCAGATCGGACAAGGATTATGAAAGATGGGCAGTGAAAGAGCATCACAAGTAATTCAACATCAACAAAGATAGGAGTGCACCGGGTTCAAGTCAAGAGAAGGGATCGAAAGTGTATCCAAAGAACTCGAACATAGAAGATTGCACAACTTTTATGGACATGATCCATATTGCAACACCAATTGACAGGCACCGATTAAAGTCAAGGCAGAATTCGAAAGGATTTTATCATGGTTTCTAAAAGAATTTCTGGAAATAAATTCTACCATGCCTATTCCACCAAGAGACCACATGGGAAGGAAAATAGATCTACTTGATTTATACATGACCGTAAGAGGTTTGGTGGATTTGATGCTTTCAATAAATACGACTTATGGGTTCAAGTTGCAATTAGAATGGGCCACGGATATGGATTACCAAGGAAAATGAAGACAGATGGTATTGTGGAGGAGATTTGGGTCACATATAATCAGTATTTGGAAATACTCAATTGGTACCATCAAAAGTTTAAAGGGAGAGAACTAAAGATTGAAAGCAATGAAGAGAACAAAGATTTCAAGATGGGCTATAAGGAATGGCAAGATTGTGACCTCCCTCCGAAGAAGAGATCCAAGACTTCAAGTAGCAGCAAAGAATAAGCAGGAAGGATCAGGCTATGATGATTCAAAGATTAGGGGAGTGATTGTTGGAAGATAATCTTTGAATATCATATTTATCATAAGTATTATTATGTTTAATAAATAAATGTGACAATGTATAGTTTATTTAGTCACACATGGGTCATTAGATAGCAGTTATGATCAGTTAGAATGCACCGGTTATTATGGTAGTTATTAGGCAGTTAAAGGTCAATGGTTGTGTTGGTTAATCCTCACACCGTTTAGTTTGTATTTATAGGATAGTTTCATATCAGAATTGATTATCGATTTCTGTCAACAAACTCTCTCTCTTATTTCTGCACATTATTATCACTTCTGTTTATTGTTTTATAACCGCCAAACATCAGTTTCTATCATGGTCTTAGTGGAGAAGTCTTTCGGGTCAACCCAACCCAACATTTTTTTTGACAAGTATAGTAGTTGTCCAATTTGCTCTCGTCCCTCCAACCCACCCATATGGCCATATCCAACCGGGTGTTTAATCTCAAATAGTGTGAAATGACAAAGATAGTATTCTCATCAAACAAATGAATATCATGTGATGTCTTATCTTTACTACATACATCAAAATTTGTGTTCACATCAAACAAGTGAATGTGTTCCGTGGTCTAACACCACCAAAATAACATGACCATGCTCAGATATATTCGAAGATCGAGAAAATGAACCGTTCTTTATCTGTAAATGCTCATTATTAATATGCTCTAATACTTTTCTGCACCAACAACCATAAACAAACAAATTGGGATGTCAATTGGCTGGATATCGGTAATCCCAATCCAATAGCAACATTCAACAAGAACGGTGAGTTCCTATGGGCTTTGCAATCAAGGGCTACTTTTTTTTTAAATGTTATTCCTAATGAACCGAAGTTTATGTTCTATACTTTCCAATGTTGTCCCAAATGAATCAGTTAGTTCTACTTTCTTCTCTTAGCTTTGCTTCCTCATCTATTGTTTAGATATATTATAGGACATGCTCGTATGTTACAAAATGTTAATGATGGCAGCACTATAGTTGGCAAGAACATGAAATTAACGTCACTTAATTGCATGGGAGCATTTCACCAACACAAAGATGAATGGTACAAAAAAGGCAGAGTGCAACTTTGCAATGCCAGTGTAGAAGTAGGGAGCACCAGAAACATTCCATCAGAAAAAAAATGCTTTATGTGGATTACTATCATTCTATCAATGATAATTAGAAGATGCAAAGTCAAATGATGAGGTGCAACATAGTTGTTATATATATAACTTGAGCAACTAATTGTCAAGTTTTTAAACTAGATTCTAGGCTTATTTATGTTCCTTGTCATCGTATTGACAAAGATCTTGCAAATGTTTTGTACGAGGCTTGTGTGATTGGAACTTAGATAGAAAAGTACTAACCACTTAGGTTATAGCCTAGTGGTAGAGAGAAATTCCTCTCTTTGGTGAGGTTGGGAGTTCAAATCTTAGGGTGTGCAAAAAAAGGGTGTAAAAGGTGTAATGAAAGGGGTGTAAGAAATTAGCCGTTAAAAAAAATAGATAGAAAAGTACCACAAATAACGTTCATAATTGCACAATAGATGATTTTTAGATTCACCTGTTATTGGACAAACTATGCAAAGCGATCTTGACTTTGGGAAACGTTAATCTAGATGTGGTGTTGTGCCCACATTCTAAATTTAATTGTCCAAGGTAGGTTGTCTATTAGTATCATTCTTAGTGTTAGTTTTTGAACAACTACAAAACTATAAAAAGTTTGAACTTTGAAGATGCAACTAGTCATTTGGTCATTCCATCAAAAAGAAGTTGTCCCTTAGTTGCAAAACTCGTTGAAATTCAACATACTCGCGTTTCTTTTATTTAAAAAGTTGTTTTCACGTATCCTAAGCAAAAAAGATGCTCAATATAATAGTTTGCCTCAAAAGGAGTTGCTTCTTATTTTTTTTTTTGAACGGCCAACAAATTGGAATCACTCATGGAACACTGGAGTATATCGTGCCACCAGTGTTGCCACGCGATCATATTCCACCACCAAATCACCAATTCAGGAGGAAACTCATAATTATGAGAAAACCCCCTTTGTGAGATTCGAACCCAGGACCTTATAGCCCCTAAGTCTTATCTCACCACCAAGATACCACTAGGCTATAATGCCTTGGGTAGGAGTTGCTTCTTATATTTGTTAGAAGTTAAAGGTATTTTATGAAGTGACCAGATTGGTTTCTAGAACTTTATATCCACAACAAATATAATTTTCAAATCCATATAAGAAATAGGAATTTCCATAGACAGTAAGGAGAATGTGATTAAGAAGATGACCAAATAGATACTTTTGAAGTATGATGGATATTAGTCAATGATTCAGGATTTATGAGGGCATGTGCTTAGAGATATCATGTGATGCAAAATAATGTGTATTATGCAAAATAACGTGTACTAAATTTACTGCATATATTCATGTTCAATAAATTAAGTTAACTATTACCTTGAAAAGACAGTTTGTGCACCAAACTTGATTTTGATAGACTAGGTTAGTGGAAAACAAATGGTTAGAAGTATCCAATAACCCAAAGGATAGCTCGAGATATATTAGCAATCCCTATAACACTTGTTGCCTTAGAGTCATCTTTTAACACAAGTGGTAGACTGATAAGTCCTCATCGCAGCTGCCTTCACTATGTTTGGAAGCGTTAATGTAAGCTCAAAGTTGGTTACGTTTATAACATGTTTTATTTGAATGTATCAACTGTGTTGTATTTAACTTGTTCACAAGAGGCTAAATCATATTATCAAGCAATTATATATAGTATTAAATAACAAGTGCTTTATGCATGGTTGGGTTGTACAATAAGCTTTAATGGTTTATTGAGCATTGTGATATTGTACGTTTTGCTTTAAGGTTTGTACCCTTAGCTTGACACACAATCCACATATATACATCTCTGTCACCTTTTAGCAAACCCTTATCTTTCCCAAAATCCTCTTTCATATCTTCAGACTGATACCAACCACCGTCACAAGCCGTAATCTTAATCGTCAACGTCGCCGCCCTAACCTAACCCTACCGCTACCCCAACGCGAGCCACCAATTGCAGTCCCGTTACCTCTACACCAACAACCAACAGCCACGGTGATGCAGAACAGATCGATTTATGTAACGCTTAAAACACAACGTCAGTGATCATGCGTTGGTTTTCTATGCCACGTATACCATGAACTTTTCTATTTGGCACACATCTGTCTCACCCGCATATTTTCCCCTTTCTTCTAACCTTACCATTAAGGTCTGCACTTCTCTGTTACTTTATATTTGGTTGTTTTTCACTAATACACGGTTTTGATTGTATATCCATTTGGTGTTACTAAGGGTTTAAGTTAAATGGTAAAATTTGAAAATGAATATTGTTGTACAACATTGATTTTAGAATTATTGGGAATGAGATGGATCTGTATTGGTGTTCATCGTCAAGGCGTTTGTTTGTGCTAATTTTTTTTAGTTTGGACATTATTGATCCGACAAATGATTCGATCAAGTTGAAGTTATGGAAATTGAAATTTTGAATGTTCATTTTTGTATGTTAAATTGTTATATTATATTGTTGTAGACTTGAATGCCTCTAAAACATTATTGAACAATTTGTAACTGTATATGACTACTAATGATACGTGAATTTTTTTGATTTGTTCTGGAAAACATCCTTTTTTTGGGAAAACTAATGAAGAAACCAATGTTTGAGTCTTCCAAGTTCCAGTTTACCCTAATGTCGAGAGAAAGAGACAGAGAAAAGAGAAGAGGTAGAGAGAGACAGGGGTTATGCTAAATTCGTGTCGCTTAACTTTCGTTATCACTGTGATGCGCGGCGAGCCGCTATGTATAAATTCGAGTCAGTTAAGTTACGACGCCGCTGCAACGCGCGGCGGGTCAACATTCTAGTTTAGTATAATTCCAAGTTTCGATCTTGCTTTGTTTTTGTTATTTTAGTGACAATTCTTCAAAGGTGGACTATGTTTAACTATTTATAATTCTAATAAACAGGTGACATAATGAAACACAAAGGTGATACGTGATGAATTGATAATGTTGAACCAAAATATTGTGAGGATTGATAATATTGTTTATATTCTGTATATTATGAACTTGTGTTATAGGATTTGTATCATCTTTATAGAAATATACATATTTTAGACATTTTATGGTGACAATATATATGTGATATTTATCATATCATATTTTGAATTTGATGTTCTTGAGACTCAACGAATATTTTGTAAGCACCAAATGTCATAAGCAGGTATAACCGATACCCAACCAGATATGAATAAGGACATTGTCATCCTAGTTATAAATGATTGTTTCAAACCTTATAAGAGGTGAAAACTGAGCAATAATGAAGTAATTCCTGTTTCTATAACCATTTTTCCATTGAACACACTATCTTGATAATTTTATATATTATTAGTGAATGAATAAGCGGCACAGCTTGTTGCTCACTTACCCATTATCCAGATGTAATTTGGTTTTTATTACAGGTTAAACTTTCATAAGTAACTAAAATGATGTAACCTTCATATGTGTAAACATTAAACAAGGTCATAGAATAAGTTAGACTTACGGATAGAATGGGTTCACCATCTTCATCATTGAATTGGAAAAACCCTTTGATATTATATGGCAGAAAATATCAATATATGGCTGGTTTTGGGCCTTCAGCCTTTCTGCTTTTTAGCATATCCATGATTGGACGTATGTGGGCTTATATGGGCCTATCAGGGAGGAAAAGAGTGGTTTTGTAACACAAAATGTCCAGCTTCATCATGGCCTCTATAGGCAAACGTATATACAATCAATGTCCAGCTTCACACCCCCCAGAATATGATGTCACAGGATGTATACCAGTATTTAGGAATCATACACCCCCTATTTAGGATTCATACACCCTGGCCCACATCACACACCAATAGGAGGCTGTCACATATCCCAAAATGTGATGTCACACCCTCAGAATATGATGTCACAAGGTGTATGAAACCCAGAACCTGAATCGGTATTTAAAATCTTTATAATATTGACAAGAATAACAATTCCATTAACATCAATGACTGCCGTTGATGTTTCACCAACAGATCACGTACCCATCGTCTCTTGCCGATGGATTACATATAACATCTTTCATTCATATATTTTTTGAAAAACGAATAAAAAAATGTTATGTTAATGTAAACAACATAGTGAGTGGTACGGTGAATATTTGTTTTTCTTAATAGAATCAAAATTTGTTTTTTGCTTATGGCATGTAAAAAATAACGCTCCATTTGAGCTTGGAATTCTTGGAATTAGGTGGAGCCAATCAAATAGTGGGGAGAGGCATGAATTCACGCTACACTACGGTTGGCCTAAGCAGCGGGGATGATCCTTGGAAGGCCGTGGTTCTGACTAATGGATAGTAATATAGAAACATTAATACAATGATTAGTGATTTATTGATGATGGCATACCGTCGAAGCCCAAAATGGCAGATGAGCGTAATGATTAGAAATATTAATAAATGATTAGAGATTTTTGTTACAAACATGGAATATATGAAAAACACTAATATTATTCAATGTCCCAACCCAGAACGTTCAAACCCTAACAATAAACTCTCAAATACAAACTCACCTCTCACAACCACTCTAAACAACAAATACTTCACAAAGACTACAATACAAGATCTACACAGTTGTATCCCTACCCCTACCGAGTCGTGCTCTCATTTCATACCATAAAAAACATGTGAACCAATTAAGTTTACCCAAATAACGCGGCAAGCTAACATACTACTAAATACTCTTATGTCTATATCTTGTAAAATTTAAACTTTCCATCTCTTAAATAGTAGAGAGACACTTTACCATTAAAACATGTCCTTTTGAGACAAATGTGGACATAATTTCCAACCAATTAAGTTGGATCGGGTCAGGTCTACTTGGAGTGAAGTTGGTTGGTATAATTACTGGTTGGGCCGAATTAAATTATTAATTAACAAGTGGGTTGATTAATTTTTGGACCAGTTTAATGTAACTTAGCCAATAAGTAGGTTCATCTCTTAGTAATGAACTATATACTTATGTTCAAATAGGCATGTGCGAAGGATAACGAGGCCAGGGGTGCCCCATCCCCACCATTTTTTGGCTTAGTGGTAGAATTTTGCGATTTCTTAGGTAATTTTTATATGAATTGAGTCCGGCCACCACAGATAGAAAAAAAAATTAGGGTCTCGTGATTTTTACCCCCCACCACTATTTGTTTCAAGCTTCTATCACTGCAAATAGGTTAGTTTGTCTACAAGTTAAGCTAGTTATAAATAGATTATTCGAGTTATGAATTCATCAAGTATTTGTAATCGGATTTGAGTTATTTCCTTCTCAAAATACATAAGGATTATTCATAAATCTTCGTTATTCTTATGTTGATCAATTCTTTAAACATAATACATAAACATAAATAAGTTAATTGAATATGTACCTTATTAGCCAGTAACCACTGAGAGGGAATACTTCATGATCTTGAGGATGATCGGGTTCTCGTTTAGGGTGTACAGTTAGGATGACTTAAGGAGATCAGGGATCTCAATTTTAGAGAGGAGAGGAGGAAGAGTTATGGTTAAGATTATTGGTGTTTCATTAGTCCTTAAGCTCTCCTAATAATCTCTATATATACACCCAAGGGGAAACCCTATTTAATGGTTCATTAAGGGTAATTACGTCCATCACATAAAGACCAGTTAAACCAATAGGGGTATTTAGGTCATTGATCATTTATTAGATAAATGATTATAAGGGCCACATAATAGAATATATAAATGTATTCTTACATTCTCCCACTTGGCCGAGTAATCATTTATTATGAGCATTAGATAAGCCTGATCAGGAGTTAACACTCATTTTAGTTTTAAACCCAAAAATGTAGTAGAGAAATACAGTCGTTGAGTCAGTTATTCAACTCAGGACCCCCATTAATCATACTACACCCCAAATTTAAAACTTAACATTAGGATCATGACAAGTAAGCCCTTAACGTTAATTTGTATAATTAGTGTCTATACGTCCTTAGGCATGCATGAACGTATTTAGAGACAAACAAATATCAAACGAATGAGGAATAATTAATCATTAGTCATTCATAGTGCAATATGCAGTTGTACACGGTCATTAGTAAAACCCGTCTCTATTATAGGCCCTTAGAGAGACTTATGGGTGATAGACCTTTAGTTATTGGATCCATAAGCATATCATGAATGAATTCGATACAAAGAATTAGTTTCCTCTACTTGTTCATAAAATAAGTGAACAATCAATTTCGTATCGAATTTCTAATGCAGCTCCGCTCGAACTGTTACTGTTCGAGAAAACAGGGTAGCTGACTTTATCACAGTAAGTCTTCAATATAGAATTTAGATGGAGTTATTAAATTATGAGTCTACTGATAAAATTCCAACAACATTTAGTGACTGTTGCGTTGTGATAAGCAACATATTATGTCATAATTCCTTAGGTTGTTGTTAACAGTTCATTATGACTCCTCCATGAGATAAGTTTTGTCAGCGAAATAAGGATATATCCCGAAGTTGACATATTGTTTTCTTTGAATACAACAAAGTTGGAATAAGAGTATTCAACAATTTTAAGTTCTCACTTCTTCTTTAAATTATAGTCTCTCGTTTCTTAGAGATATTGTAATACTTTATTAGATGCTTCACAATAATCTAGACGAGTCTAGTGTTCAGCAACATGAGAAATATCCAAACGAGTATAGACTTTAAACTTATATAAGGCTTCTAATTAATGAAGCATAAGGTAATAATCTCATTTATCCTATTAGCCTCTAAAGGAGAGCAATGTTGTATGTTACATGTGTAAGGACCCGCTTAGAGACGAAACTAATGTCTCGTTGAGTCTATCTCAGTGAATTTTGATTCCTATAACATAAGAGGTATCTCCGAGATTCATTATGTCAAAGTATGTGCGAACAATGATTTGACTAACGTAACATATACTTGTCAAAAGAATGTCATCTATATAAGGACAAGTTTACATTAGTTGCTCCCACTCATCTAGAGGTAGGTGTATTAATCCACTTGGTACTTGATGAAAATAATTTCATTATAATTTCATCATGTTTAATTTCTTGCATCAACCAATACATGGATTTCATTGACTTACAAATAAGTGTTCTTGACCTTCAATTTAGAACTTTCAGGTTATTTTATGAACATGCAGGTCAATGTTAGGGAAAGTTGTCTAATGTCCATCTAATGTAGCTCTTAAATTATTATAAGCTACTAGAACGGTAATGATCCTCAAAGAAACCTTTTGCAAGACAAGTAAGAAGGTTCTTTGGTAATTTATTCCCTCTTGAGTATAACCCTCAGCAATCAATCATACTTTTAGTGTGATAACGTTTCCATTCAGATTCAGTTTTACTTATGAACACCCTTAGGTAATTCAACCAAATCCAAACGTTATTCTAATTCATGGAGTCAAGCTTGCCAATAATAGCTTTGTCCCATTTAGAAGATTTAATTGATGCCGATGATATAATTAGAAGAGGTAGGATCGATAAACTTTCCAAACATCCATTTCAGCTTTAGTCAGGTAAGGTACTTAATCATCAAAGTTAGTAGGTCTTTTAGACGTAGATGACCTCCTGAGTTAACTATTGGGTTTATTAGGATACATATGCAATTTTATGAATTAGCTCTTGGTTAGGTGCTTTCATTCTCAGGTAAATAAGGAGCAATATTAGTTTCTAAGTGTATAAGAGTTGGTGCAGTATGGTGTACAAGAGGTGTAATCGGAGTTAAATTCGGAGTAGAATTTAATGAGTCTCTCCCCCCGTCTCTTGTACCTTTGGCAAGTCATGATAAGGACTTTTACTGCTCCCACTAAACTTAGAAATCAATAGGAACTTAGCATGCATAGGGTCTAAGATTGGAAGACCAATAGATTATAATACAGAAACAACTCAATGATGTTTATGTTAGTTTCTCTTATTGAGGATTACTTTAGTTTTGGTAAGAAATCTAAGTTCTTCCCATAGTTAGGCATCAATGAAACTTTATTAGGAGTATCATTATATTTTAAGGAGACAAGTTGTGATGGAGTAGTGTCATATACAAGAGGTGTAAGTTGAGATAAGATCAAAGTTGTCACTTCCCCCCACCTCTTGCAACTTTTGTAAGTTATAATTAGGACACTTAATACTCCCACTGATCTTTTAGGTCTCTAGGAACTCCATATGATAAGTTTTAGCGATGCATGTGAATGGGAATATTTCATATATTTTACACTTGATTTCCTTATTGTCCAGATTTCATAAGAAATTTTAAGGACATATTTAGAAGGAAACCCTTTAAGTATATATGAATTGATTTCTTTAAGACTTAGGTCCGTATGAAACATATTAGATACAAGTTGATATTTTTCTAAGCTCCACTAATGTCAGTTAATTATAACATGTGATGGAAACCCATTTATTCCTTCTGCCATTTTAAAGTTCAGGGCATTTAACACATGCTTTAAAGTTACTAAGAATGAGATTTAATAACAAATCATCCTTCATTAACCTATTCATGATTTCTCATGAAAACAATTTTGGTCTCAATGGATGAAGTGCATAGGTCTCATTATCCTTTGTTAAATTTTCATTTTCATGATAACAAAGTTGTGAAAATGTGTGTATCATCTTGTTCTATTTTGTAAGGTTTTTGTTCAGATAATGAGAACAAATAATATGAAAGTTTAAGTTAATAGTGACTTTGTTTTGGTCATAAAACTCATAACTGTCAAAGTGTGGCTTTAGTATTGATACTAAAATTCCGAGTAATCTCTAGAATATCGTAAGGTATCATAAAGCCTAATACAAAGATCAGTTATTAATGGTTCTTTCAACCTTAACATTTAAATTCGCCACTTACTCTCATCTTAAGTATTTGTTGAAATCTGGTAAGGAAACGAATAGAACTAGACTCAACAATCATGTGTTAATTGGAATATTTATATTTGTGGAGTCAAATATCATTGATTTTCTACTACTTAACTTAGCCAGCTGTTTCCTTGGCTTATGAATTGTCTCACTGCTTATGCCTAGTTTAATGGCATAGTTTTGCAGTGAGACATTCGCTTGGAGAAGTTAGAGCTGGAAGCAGTACTTGTATTTTGTTTCCGGACTTTAAAATTATCCTCTCTATTGTAAGTTATCTTCCATCTTTAAGTTTTTAGTGATAGTAAGGTGAATAACATCTAATTTTTCAGTTTTAGACGTTTCTTTTCCTGTACATATGTTGCTATCAACACACTCATTTTCCTTTGGTACTTTTGAGTGTTATAGTTGATTCATAAGGCATCCAATCATACTAATGGAAAAGTTATTTTATAACGCACTGAAAATATTTATCGATTCCATGAATAAGCCCTTAGTTTAATAGGCCATGTTATTCATTATTATGATGTATTCACGAATGTCACCTAACCTTATTATTTGAGTTAGATTTATTGCATGCTTCTTTAAGAGTTCTTTTGATTCTTCCATAGAAATAAAGTTAGTCTTAGGAATTTCATAATCTTTAATGGCTCCCCTGATAGCAATCATTAATTTGAGTTCTTGATTACCATAAGTGACATTATATTTGACTTATCCCACATCTTAATAAAAATAAATTTTATTTTGTTAGAAATTTAGCAGGAGTGTCATGTCTTAAGGGATAATCAAGACTCAATAAGAGCAAATCATAGTAAGTTTTGGAATAAGAGTGGATTAGTTAGTTTGAGATATGACCTTTTAGAAGAACTTTAGAGTGATTTATGTTATGGGATATTCAAGTAAGGCAGACACAAATTTGGATCATTATATTAATGAAGGATCATTAATATGTGAGGATCATTGTTTTGATGAAGATGTGATAACATCTATTATAAACACCAAAATATAATAGATTAATTAGAAGGTCTGCTTAAAATAATAGCACATCACCTTTGGGCAGAAGTGAAATCATTTAAGCATGGAGTGCAATTAAGTGTAGCACATCACCTTTGGGCAGAAGTGGGACACTTAATTTATTAGGCACAATTTAGTTTTGCAGGGTACGAATGTAACACATCATCTTTGGACAGAAGTGAGACATTCATGTTAATTAGGCAAAACTAATTTGGTATGCTTAGTTAGACTTAGATAACTATATTAAGGTAGCACATCACCTTTGGGCAGAAGTGGGACCTTTTAAGTGTTATCAAAAGTGAAGCAAAACATTTATTGATTTAGGTTTTGAAAACATATTAGTTAAGGTTTTACAAAACGAATAAACTTATTAATAGCAAACCCCGAGAAAATTTTAGATTACCAGTTCTTGGGAAAGTAGGTTTAGTTCCCGGGAAAAGAAGTTCTCGAGAAAAATAGTTAGTTCTCGCAAACAAGGAAGTTCTCGAGAAAATGGTTAGTTCTCGAACTTGTCATAGTTCTTGGTAACAATTGAGTTCTCGGTAGAGATTAGGTTCTCGGAAAAGCAATTAGTTCCCGGAAACAACAAGGAGGTTTTCGAGAAAATAATTAGTTCTCGGCCTTGTTCCTAGTTCTCGGAAAATTTACTAGTTCTCGGGTGGCCTTAGGTTCTCGGAAAATTAGTTAGGTTCTCGGTTAACATGTTAGTTCTCGAATTCCTGAGAGTTCTCGTATTCAGTAATGGTTTTCGGAATCAGTAATGGTTCTCGAATTTAGTAAGAGTTTTCGGATTTAGGTTTAGGTTCTCGAATTTTAGGTTTTCGAAAACAGAAAACCGAGAACTGTTGGTTCTAGAACTTGAATCCGAAAACCTGTATGAGAACAATCTTTTGAAAAAGTTAATCCGAGAACAATTGAATGCGAGAACCTTAATCTCATTAGTGCTACAATTTAGGGATTTTAGAAAATCCGTTTCAATTAATTTTGGGATTTCAGTATATCTCCAAAAGATTTCAAAAATTATGATAACCTTTTAATTTAAAACTTGGAGATTAAGTTACTCCCAAAATTTTCGGAAACGGATTTTAATCCTAGGTATAACCAACTTATACTAATTTTCATCAAAATTAGGATGAAAATCATGAAGAGTTCTAAGAACATTCAGGAACCGTTCTTGACTTAATTATAAGATTTATTATTAAAGTTTCGATTAATAAATCAAAATATTTTGATAAATCAAAATATTTTAATAAATCAAAGTTTTAGAAACTTTCTGTGACAAGTAATTCGATTTGTCGTCATTAATTATAAGATGAAAACATTATTTCTTGATTCACAGTGGCAAAATCAACATGAACACAATTATTTTTTTATTATTATTATTTTTTTGAAACTCACGAAAAAATTTGCACATTACTGTTCAGTCCAATTTTTCGTAAGGGTGTTTTAGGAATCAAAAAATTGCGATATCAATATGAAAACAATTAATTGATTCTCTTTGATTTCAAAATAGTGTTCAGTCCATTTTTTCGTGAAATCAATATTAGCCATGAATCATTATATGATTTATTATTTACGATTTAATTATGCAAATCGAATTAGAATTGATGTAATCAACATATGCGCTGATACCACATGTTGATCAATTCTTTAAACATAATACATAAACATAAATAAGTTAATTGAATATGTACCTTATTAGCCAGTAACCACTGAGAGGGAATACTTCATGATCTTGAGGATGATCGGGTTCTCGTTTAGGGTGTACAGTTAGGATGGCTTAAGGAGATCAGGGATCTCAATTTTAGAGAGGAGAGGAGGAAGAGTTAGGGTTAAGATTATTGGTGTTTCATTAGTCCTTAAGCTCTCCTAATAATCTCTATATATACACCCAAGGGGAAACCCTATTTAATGGTTCATTAAGGGTAATTACGTCTATCACATAAAGACCAGTTAAACCAATAGAGGTATTTAGGTCATTGATCATTTATTAGATAAATGATTATAATGACCACATCTATATATATATATAAAACAAAGGTGTTTTGCTGACGTGGCGTTCAATGGTAGTCTCAACCTCTTTTTTAATATGCCACGTGGCATAATGAGGTGAAGATTTTGTTATTTTTGAATTTTTTTCGTTTTTATTATTAAAAAAAAAACTCATCCCATTTAAAACCCTTTTCCCAAGTCTCAAACCCTAGAATCTCAATCTCTCAAATCTCAATCTCTCTTCACTCCCTCTCGATACTGCCGCTGCTTCAGTTTCTTTCAAGGAATGGTTCACCACTAATGATGAATATGTATCCTTACTATGTGTTTATGCAGAACAAAGGGGTCGTCCCTCTTGAGATTCACCAGTTATGATGGCACACCTTCTCAACTCCTCCTTTACCACCACCACCACCCGTAACAACAAACCCCACCAAATCAAAGCCAAGATCCGCGATTCAATCCTCCTTCTAAAGGTAAATAAATTCATCCGCTTTATTATTATTATTATTATTATTATTATTATTTGTCATTGTAATTAGATTGAATATGTATAGGGAAGAGATCCTTAATATGTATCCCTTTGTTGAAGCTTTAAAAAAGATAAATAAATAAAACATTAATGTACAGGGTGTCGTGATGTTGTTGCCGGAGAAGACGACCGTAGCCAGAGAAGGGGAAAGGGTTGTTGGTTGTCGTGATTTTGTTGCCGGACGAATGAAATCATATTCTTTATTTCACCCTACCAATGCACAGCCACTTGAAAAGACCAGTTGGAGACAATTAATGACAAGTTTATAGTAAAAGCAAAATGATTTCCTCCATATAACGTGATTAGAAAAACAAGGTTATATTTTTCTTTTTCAATTTGGCGAGAAGATATGAATCCTAGAAGATATCTTTATAACTATCTTTTTTGGATGATTTTCTTTATAATTTAATACAGTAAGCAAAAGGGTTTCACCGTCACTTATTTAGTGAAGAAGCAAAAGGTGGAGGTGAAAAGCTGGACGGGTCAGGCAAAAATGGATGATCGATGGTTCATCTTTCAGTGTGCTGAAATGGGGCAGGTTGGCTTGGGTTGTGTCGACCCACTTAACAATTTTTGGTTAAATTCAGAAACTACTTGCAGCGAAATGGGCATTTGTATTTCTTGAGATTTGAAGGGATAAAACCCCTGTTTTTATCTATTGATTCACCGTTTTGGAGCCTTTTGTACAAGGATCTATCAGAAAACCAAATAGTTTAATCTTAACAATTTCAAGTGATTCTAAGTTGGAGGTAACTGCCATTGTTATTGTTATTATTATTATTATTATTATTATTATTATTATTATTATTATTATTATTATTATTATTATTATTATTATTATTATTATGACTCAGTCTTCGTACAGAGGTCGATCGGTTGGGGATTACGTGGTAGGGATCAGGTTCGTTTTCTGTGCTGTGGCATTCGAGGCATAAGGTTCATGGTTAGATCGAAGGTATGATATTATTACTGTTATTCACCTTATTTCATGCTTAAAGATTTAGTTTTTGTTTTTTTAGTGATTGTTATTGAGGTTAACACCCTTCTCCTTTATATATATATATATATTAATAGATAATAGATAATAGATTATTGTTCTTTTTTATTTTTTGTAGAGAGGTGAGTTTTGTTAGGTTGAGTTAAGTTTAATTTATATCAGTTTAGTTTAATTTGTTAAGAGAATTGATACATGTATTGAAAGATTGTTTACATCTATTACTCATAGGTCTGTTTCAATGTCAGTTGAGTTGTATAGTATAATAGATTTATGTTTCATTAGGTACTTAAAGCTGAGTTGAGTTACATGTTTCATTAGTTACTTTAAGTTGAGTTTACTTACATTCAGTTAAGCTTAATTTATGTCACTTAAGTTTACTCTTAACAGATTTGATAGAGGTATTGGTGGTTATGTAAGTTCCATTATATCAGTTTAGTTTAATTTGTTAAGAGAATTGATACATGTATTGGAAGATTGTTTACATCTATTACTCATAGGTCTGTTTCAATATCAGTTGAGTTGTATAGTATAATAGATTTATGTTTCATTAGGTACTTAAAGCTGAGTTGAGTTACATGTTTCATTAGTTACTTTAAGTTGAGTTTACTTACATTCAGTTAAGCTTAATTTATGTCACTTAAGTTTACTCTTAACAGATTTGATAGAGGTATTGGTGGTTATGTAAGTTCCATTATATCAGTTTAGTTTAATTTGTTAAGAGAATTGATACATGTATTAAGTGGAATGGTGTGTGATCTGTGATGAGAGTTTAGGATTTTTCCTATCAACCCCGGGACCTTCCCGGGGTAATCAGCTAGTAATAGAATATATAAATATATTCTTACATCTTATTGATCGGAATTAAAAAAACACCCTCATGATTATGATATACGTAGACACACATAGGAAAATATTATACAAACTCCCTCGTGTATCAATAAGTGATCCTTTGAAGCAAACGGTCAAGGTTGGAACTAGGATGGCATGCTTGTTGTAGCCACCTCCAGCCCCCCTACGTACTACTTTAATTAGCTTTCAATATTGACCCACCACGTTATGTGTTATCTATGGGCTTCAGCTTTTGGCCAGCTTTTTCACCTTTACAATCATGCATCTTAAAGCCAGTTACGACGGTCTCAGATTCCTTTAAAAAAATGGGCACATTTTTTGTTTAATTAAACTCATGGTGACACGTATCAACTAAGAGTTTCTTTTTCTACAGAAGAAGTTGATTCACAAAATTTCTAAGCTTGTATTCATGATTTTTGTATTGTCTAGACAAATCATTAATCATGTTAGAAACAAGGAATTTTATTTTCATCAAAAGCATAATAGGTTAAAATCACTACTTTTCAAAAAATAAAAAAGTTATACCTTCAAGAGCATCACCTTAATCACGTCTTGCAATGATTGTTTCTAACTCTGCTCCTCATCCAAACATACATCTTCTTTTGAATATACATTTTCATTCTTATTCACATAATTAAAATTTTTGTTTTCTTATATTATAATACATTAATTAATTTCTATATTACATTATAATATATATCTTATTACTTCATATTAAATTTATCAATTCCGTAAAACTTCCGGGATATAATCTAGTCAATCGTATAAACGAAAAAGAAAAGTCAAATCCTATTAGGCACATGGACCTTTTTAATTACTCAAGCAACCAATATCACAACTAAACAAAACATGTAGTGGGGAAACTAGTCTTTATCTTGATTATGTATGTATATGTATAATTGGCATTTTTTACCTGTAAATATGGGTTAATCGGGTTAGCCTGTGTAACCCTTTTTTTGAACCTAATTACCGAACTGAATGGTACCTTCAAATTTCATGTTCCATCTTAATCAAGTTGGGTTGTTCGGGTTTCATCTTAATCAGGTTTTGTCACACCCTCAAATTCCACTACGAGGTTTATATCGCGAGTCGCGTGACACACCAGGATCCCCATAGCCATAAGTCATATGAACGACTCTAAGTGCCCAAACCATTTTGTTCGTTTTCAAAAATATAATTTAACGTTTAATCAAAAAGTTTAAATAGTTGCATTAGCGTAAACCAAACATAACCAGTTTAAATCCATGCGAAAAACAACGAACCCAAAACCAAAATAAAAGTAAAGTAATCAAAATAAAATTTATGTTTAACATCTCATGACACGAATGATGCATGCCCTAGTGTACTCCAAACCTAGCGCCCTGCAAAAGCATGCTAGCGTGTGTCAACATAAAGTGTGTGAGTTCACAAAGTAAAGTAGACACAAGTTTAAGTTCAAAAAACCAATCACTAGTTCATCGTATGCCAAGGGTAGCTAACCCATTCATGGTAACTAAACAAATGTGGTATCGAATTGCTAAAAACATTACACTCACAATGTGAGCAGTTGTGTCTCCCATCATTGCATACCAACAATGATAAAGTCTAAGGTCAAAAGTTCACGCCCCGCTCCTAGCATGGTGTGAGGTTTGTTAAACCCCGCTTGCCAAAAATCTGGCAATTCATTCGATATTAGTGAAGGACTTCCGTGATAGTGTTCCATTTAGTTTACCAAGGAAAAAAGTTGTGAAACTAGTAAAACCCGATTCACACAAGGAATCAATGTATCCCAAAACCCGGGATAAAGTAGTAGTCCCAAACCTAGACTAAAAAGTTAAGTAATTCTAAACCAGGAATTAAGTTATCTCAAAACCCGAGACGCATGCTTTTGAGAAAAGAGTAGTGAAACTCACCTCAGAGTGTGTGCTAAGTAAAACAACAAAAACCGCAGATGTGGAAGACAACCCGTCTACCAATAACCTAGCGAGCATAGAATTATGATTGTTTGAATACGGTTACATGTTTTGTTTATCCTAACTCATTGTACTCTACAATGACCTAGATGACACCTTATGAAAGTGGGCTTAACACAAGTAGCCATGTACGACCCATTAAACCGTTTGTGATTAATTCATAGTGTAACATGTTAAGACTTTTCAACATAACAAGTTCATATTGCACATGTCATACTATTAACCTATCATGTCAAATACATCACATAACATATATATCATATACGCAAGTTCACATATGCATTTTCACAACTTATAACTCAAGAACATTCAAATCACATAATCAATGTTTCTCAAACCTGCGTTTTCTGGACAGATTTTAGGTTACCAAAACCAATTTTTATAAAGATCATACAGGAACTCCCCGTAAGTTTAGTTGTCACTCCACTATTTTTGTTTCGATTTTATGAAAAATCATTTATTACAGCTCTGTCATAAAAACGAGCTGTTGACAGCAGTTTACAAAAAAAATCATTAAAAATCATAGATTCATCCAAATGAGATGAATCCACTCAGAAAAGCTTAAAATCTCACGTATGTAGCTATGACTAAATTTCATGGTAAACGGACTTGTAAAACTCAAGTTATGGCCTTTTAAAGTTGACTCAATTTTTACATCCGAAAATCATGTTTGACATCTATTATTATAAAATTACAAATAAATATCAAAACACGTAAATTTCATGTAAGCATCACATGCAATCATGTTTGTATCAATATTTTACACATTCGGAACCCTAATTATGATAACATCAATCGATTCTCATATACGAAAACATCCAATAATCCATATATCTATATATATATATATATATATATATGCGGTTTTATGATGCAAGAGTACTAGGGTTTTTTTAAAAAAAACTTTTCAAAACACCAAGAACCACTATAAAACTCATATAAATCATACCTTCCTATGCAAGAAATCCCAAGGTTTGAAGGTTTCACCGCTCACAACTTGGATTCATACAAGGAAGCTTGATAGTTGATTAAAATTGAGAAAGATAGTATTTGGGGGGGGGGGGGGGTGTTCCCCATAAATTTTTTTTGTAGAAATAATAAGCTAGGGTTTGGTATGTTAGGCCTTGGGACAAAACTACGGGCTTTTGTGAGACCTTTTCTTGTTAAACGAACCCATTAATAGGACTTAGTCTTGGGAATGGGCCAAATAATATTATTTCCACTAAATTACATAAAAGCTATAGTTTTAATAATCCGGTAGCATATTAATTACATACCGATCACAATTACACATATGACCATGTATATTTGACATATCACCAACGCTAGGGGTACATGACTCGTCTGTGCGTTTTGATAATAACCTTCCTTATTATACTGTAACGTACGTTATTATGATATAACATATGTTGTTACCCTACAACATATAGAAAGACCTACTTAACTAACCCTAGTCAAGTGTTATATGCAAGTTAACTAGAGTTCAGTTAAAGTATTAGCCTGAAGTTGCGGGGTATCACAAGTTTAGGTTAATTCAGGTCATGTTAGGGTGAAAAACGACATCCATAGTTAGACTAGGATTAAAACTTCTTCCGTGAGTCTATTCAACAAACTAAAGGATTAGGACTTAAGTTTTATTCAATGCCAAGCCCATGATTCCAACTTTATTTGTCGTCTTTTGATTGTTAGGGTTTATCCATCATCATTATAGTTAATTTTGTAAGGTTAGCTTTCACAGACCTTGTGTTGTAAGCTAACAAATCCAATATATGTATTTTTTTTAACAACCAAACGAAACTTTATTCATCACCAACAACGATACACTTACAATCATGTCTGCCCAATTAGCTAGTGATTACCTGAACAGAACCTCATAATCACCAATTAATCCGGTGCTAACTTATTTATTACATCTTTTCCTTTACTTCCAAACATAATCAACTCTAACCGAAATCCAAACCCGATAATTCATACCATTTTGCTCAGTCAACGCCTGGGTTTTAGATCTGTTCATTATCCACCAATAAGTTTCTTCTTTTATTTCTTCAATCGCCATAGTCGTGCTTATGCTCCTGCTTTTAAATATTTTATCGTTCCTTCTAAGCCAAACCTTCCAAATCGTCATAAGAAAAACAACGTATATGACCTCAATCTTCCGCTTCCCACAACCTAGCGATTGACAGTACTCAAGTAGTTGTGAGGTTGACAGCCCTCATAAAATTTGGTTACTAACTCTAAATATTAACCGAGTTTTATAATTGTTCCATATATATCATTTAAACTATGAAAAGTTTCACAAGACTCGAACAATTATAAAACTCGGTTAATATTTAGAGTTAGTAACCAAATTTTATGTTTATTCTATTTACTTCACTTAATCTTAAAAACATAACACTTACAAAAGGTTGTACAACATTAAAATCATATTGAAACTTGAGTAGTTTTTGTGATTAAAAAATATTGGTGATTTTAATAGAGGGTTACTGTTAGACCACCCGTAGTGAGGGTGGGTTTTGGGCGTGATTCCCCCCATCCACGCCACTACCCCCCCCCCCCCCCCCCCGGTTGAGTGACCCAATCACATTGCTTTTGGGCGTGAATTATTTCCTACCAGTACAGGTGGTCTTAGATGAAATATTCGCGAAATAAAATATTCTCCAATGCTGATGTTGGTAATTAGCCTAATTATATTAAATCTGTACATTACTTTTAATATCATATAACTTAGTGGCATAGATTTTTATCCTAAATATCGAACACTCCAGTGTGTACACGAATCAATGATCTAATCTAGCATTACAATATATACATATGTATATGTCCTTCCTTAGTCAACTTAATCATATAACATCTAATATTATATGCTAATTTTCTTCCTTTGTGACTGTCTATGTGAACGAACACCACAAAGTTATGGAGAAAGAATCACATGCAAATTGGCTTATGCAATCATTAGAACCAATAAATGTGTTTTGCTACCTACCGTTTGCTCCACCAACCATTAATAAATATTAACTTCACATCCGAAATTGTTAATCGGACATTATACCATGATAACCCCACCATTTTAGCTTTACTCCATCGGAGGCTTTAATTGGTAATAATTGGTTCTAAAAGAATGATCCTTTCTGTAACTACAATAAACTTTAAGGACCAATGGACCATAGAGAACATAAAATCCTTAACGGGTAAATGAAAGCACACTTAGACCATGGGTTGTGGAGTTGGGGAGCTAAGGCGGAAGCCTCCACCAACGGGACCCCCTCCCCCTCGTTGGTAAAACCAGGGAATTCTCTTTGTTCTCTCTTTCTCTCTGCGATGTTATTTGACTACTGGAGGCAACACTTTACTGATTCGTTTTTTATTTTTAATTAAATAACATATTTAGAAGTATAGTTAATAACTTATTTTTCATTTAAAAAATAAAAATAAATAAATTGTTCCCGTGGCAAAACAGTATTGTTATCTTAGCCCAACGATTAGTTTTTGAAATATTAAATATTTACCCTATAAATACCTCAATTTCTATACAAAAAAGTCCATAATCATCTCATAAATTTTACCCTATAAGACCTCATAATCATCACGAAAATGAACCGTAGGAATTAAGAGGAAAAGATCGCGTTAGTAATGTCGTACAAAGACGTCCAAAACCGCCGTAATCATCAACACCAAAACCATCGTTGTTCAGGGCAAATTCCTTTTGGAACATGTTAACGGAATTCAACCAACTTGCATGTGAAAACGACTGCACCACTTATTCGCTCTCACGAAAGTTGACGGATCTCAATAACAAGTGTCACCGATGGAACACTCTATTTGCAACCACCATTTGCGGAGCACGCTAATCTTGTCGAGGATATGACAATTAAGCCGACACAAGTCGATTTTGCGGCTAGGTACCACAGCAGTTTCGACCATGTTTCGGCATGGCCATTCTTGCGTTAGGTAAATAATTATGTTTTGCACTTTCATTATGTTTTTCCTAGTTCAATTGTGTGTTTATGTATTTAAATATTTGTGTTTTCTTTAATACTAATGTTTAATTTGTAGTTTAATCTTTATTTTGTTGTTTTTTCAAACCGTTAACATTGGGGGGTGGAAATAAAACTCAAATTCAATTAATAAACGGTTTCCAAACTATGGTCAAAGATCCGTGTAAGCCACTTCACTGACTCAGTTGTCACACTCCGTCAAGACGGAAACACGAGATGTAACTTCAAAAGGTTTTCAAGCACACAAGTCATGCAAGCATCAATTTCATTATAGGAGATATATTAAAAGACGACAGTGTTTAACAAAAACAAACAAATCATTGTCTTAAAAACCATAGTTAAAATGACATGTCTAAAATCATTTACGCCCCACTTATGGTGTGCGCATATAATCTATATATGTGTGGCCCTCGGGGGGGCAAAAGTAAAGTTGCACTAGTTTTAACGTTATTATACTAATTTCGTGACAATAACGTTAAAAACGACGGACGGTTAATCATGCATCATGTGGTGGTGTTGATGCCCAAAAGGACAAAGGGGTACATGCACAGTTCGGGTTTGTCCCGATTGCTAAGTGTTCTGTGCCTTATGTCCAAGGCTTGATACCAAACCACATCGAGTCGAGGGTCTCACTAGAAGCAGCCTCTCTATTCTTAGGAGTAGAGGTAAGGCTGTCTACATCTTACCCTCCTCAGACCCTACCTTAGCTTTGCTATAGGTGGGATTAACTGAGTATGATGATGATGATATTCAAATCATCATCATCATCATCATACTCAGTTAATCCCACCAATAGCAAAGGCTAAGGTAGGGTCTGAGGAAGGTAAGATGTATACAACCTTACCTCTACCATGTGGGAATAGAGAGGCTGCTTCCGATGAGACCCCCGGCTCGATAGTGGTTTTGTATCAAGCCTTGGACATAAGACACATAACACTTAGCAACCGGGACAAACCCGATTGGTGCATGTACCCCCTTGTCTTTTGGCTATCAACGTCACCACCTGATGCATGATTAACCGTCTGTCATTTTTAACGTTATTTTCACGAAATTAGTAAAATAACGTTAAAATTAGTGCAACTTTACTTTTGCCCCCCGAATACCACACATATATACATTATATGTGCACAGCCGTAAGCGGGGCTTGGATGATGATATTCAAATGAAAATAATAAAATATGCAACTACACAAAATTAAAAAACCCTATATAAACAGTGCAAATGGAAAAGACGCATCCTTCCTTAAGGGAAGGCTTGGGTTCAATTCTCTTTGCCTGCATTTGGGGGAAGACCCTGTGATGGATAGTTTCTACTGAGGCATGGTTCGATCCGGAAGGCAACCCGGTTTTACCTAGTTATTACCCCAGCGAGTTTCTTGTGTGAGGGCAGTATGGTTTCCGGGCGAAGGTCAATTTGCGCGGCGGCCGGGGCCCAATAGAACATCGTGTTCGCGGGCGAAGCTGACGGGTAACGTCTTTGACGAAACCCGGTGACCTATTCGGTCAGTACATAGAAAGTCACCCTTCAAAAAATAAAAAGTTAAATAAAGTAATAAGAATTTTGTCCTTTTCCGACTTGGCGTGTTTGTTGGTATGGTTCATGACTTAAGGGTCTCTATAATTTTCAACCGTGACCTAACAGAGACTTCATGCAAACCAAGTCATGTGATTCTTTCCAGATTGCACCAAACTATTTCTTTTAGAATATCATTACTTTCTTTTATTTATTTATTTATTTAATTTTCACATTTTATTAAGTTTTAAAGTTATTTTAATCGACAAAAGTTTTATTAATTATATTTGTATATATTCTATTAACTAATAACATCCCTAACTCAAATTAAACCAATGTTGTTACAAAAATCCTTCTGAGTTGGCTTAGATCTCTACAACTGTGCAAGAGGCCGAGAGGGTGAAAAGTTCGTGGTTCACAATGGTCTTCTTGCTGGTGATATTGTGTCATCTCTTATCTTCCAGAGCTAGAACTAAAGTTAAAAGTTGTAATAGTAGGAACTGTTCGCGCATTCGACTAAATAAAAGAATTGTTACTCACATTACAGTACAAGAAATAAAAGAAAGCAGTAAATTACAATGCAAGTTATAACTGAAATAAACAAAATACAAGAAAGGAGTAGAAGCAAATGGGTACATTGTGGTTGTGGTTCGTATTTGACGCAGGGCCCTTAAAACAAATTCCGAGTCTCTCACAAGAACTCGTTTTTTCTCCTATTGTACAACAGCCAAAGCAGTTAGAACTGCTGGGATTGGTATAAGCACCCAAAAAGTACCTTGAAACAAGCATGAAGAAGATCATAAATCTACTTTAAATTGTTTTTGCAAATAATAGCGTGTTTCTGGTGTTTTTCAGTGTGTTTCCCAGCCAAGGCTCTCATTGGCTTTATAATAGAAATTGAGTGGAAACAGTCTAGAGAATTAAAAAACGAAAAATAAATTGCGTTGAACGTCTTTAAATGCTCTTTATTTTGTTTTTGAATTCTCATTTGTAATTGTTTGACCAGTCTGATATAACTCACAGACTTGAAACTGATATGCAGCTGCAGACTAAAAGCTTATGTGAATAAGCACGTGCATGTAAGGAACTACCGCACCTACGAACCCGCAGATTCGTGTGATCCACACGCCACGTCATCTGCATGTTCCATATGCAACACACTACGAAGTCTCGCTATATGGAATCTATGTCGTATGCCACGCAAGCGCCACCCATGCATTGGCGATCACTCGCGCCTTGTCGGAAGCCACCAAGCAGACCAGGACACCACCTGGTCATGCACCATCCAAGTCGCGTGTCACCCGTCATGCCATGTCATCCGCCATCGCATGACTCGTCACCTGGCCCTTGCAGCCTCTATACCGAGCCATGCACATGCAGTAAAAAAATACAAAAGCGACTATCAAACGGCTCGCGGAGTTGTGAGTGTGTGAAGTGCACCATCAAAGTGCAACATTGCGCACATCACCCACACCACATGCGTGTTCAAGTGTGAGTTTTAGCACCCTTCGCGAGAGCTCCCACTTAAATGCCACGTCAAGCCCACTTTCCCATTCTACTATTTTCCAGCTTTGTATGTTTCAAAACACCTTTGAACAACGATATCTAATTCATCTTAGCTCCCTTTTGGACGCGATTTGAGTTGTTGTGAAGCTCTCACAACATAGAATACAAACCCACAAATAAACATATAAATTAACCTTAGTTTCAATTTTATATTGTTGTCGTTTTCATGTATTTGTGAAAATTACATTTTTACCAAATTTCTAGTAGTAAGTAGTAACAATTCGTTAGAAGGTTCATGTGACGTGTAATTGTTTCATTGGTTAAAAAATGTTAATTACACGCATCCTCCCTCGTACCCGTTAGCCAACACCCGTACCACCCCATCGGAATGGTGTTTGGCACATGTAGGTGCAGAGGTGGCACGGGGCGCCACCAAGTAGAGGTAGTAAATGGATCGGGGAGGTATCTGACCGTGCCCAAAATAAGTGAATTGTCTAGTGTCTACGACTACCGTTTAAAGTCAAGGTCCAGAGTTTTTTATTTAATTAACTTTTTTTGTTCGTTTTTTTAAGGTACTAATTTACCGGACACAACCCGTGTTACCGGATAAATCGCTTACTTGGAAAATAGAGACAAGGTGTGGTGATGTTTTGAGTGGTGCTGACAAAAAGGGGTGGGGTGACTTCTTATTATCCGGTAAAAGGACAAAAATATTTATTGACATTAACTATTTAACTATATAATATATTTAAAACAAAAATAAAATGAGAATACATACGAGCACAAGTTGTTTTCACGTCATCATTAGGTTTTAATTTCATACAAAATTGTAAAGAAAAAACTATATCACAATTTTTATTTTTTTTTTTTTTGTGATGATTTTAGTACATAGACGTATAAGTGTATTCCATGACTATAAAATTATGATAAATTACAAAAAAAAAAAAAAAAAAAAGAGAGTAAATTGATCATTTTCTTGAAAGAGTATGTTATGATATGATAAAAGGGAAACGGAATTTAATAATCTCAACTTTGGGGGGTTGGAAATCAACAGTCTTAACTTGAAAGTTGTAAGACAGCAGTCCCAACTTGTCAACTTTTTTATTTTGTTGGTCCCAGACTAACCTCAGTTAGTTTTCTCTGTTAAGTGTCACGTTGGCATCACACGTGGCAGTCCTACGTGGCATAAAGTGTGGATCTGTCAAAAAATTAGGGTTCTTCGTAACTGGTGGTGGTGGCAGGTGGTTGGTGGTGGTGGTGGTTGGTGGTGGTGTAGGTGGGGTGGGGTGGTGTGGGGCCCACGTTTTTAAAGATTTTTTTAAATAATTGATAGATTTTTTTAATTGAAAAAACAAGTGGGGCTCACGTTTTTTGCCAGCTGGACATACTGTGCCGCGTAGGACTGCCACGTGTGATTCCACGTGGCACTCATCACACGTAGGCCTGTAAACGAACCGAACGATCATGAACACATAATCGAACACATTTTTGTGTTTGTGTTCGTTCATTAAAAAATTTGTCGTGTTCATGTTCGTTCGTTTAAACCTAAACGAATAGTTCATGAACATAAACGAACACAAATGATCAATATAAGCGAACACAAATTAACATAAACGAACATTAATGAACAAAAACAAGTTAATAATGATTCATCACAATTCAACCACGTCTAATACATCACAATGCAACCAAAACCAAATTTAAATTAGAAGTTTGAATGCATTCAAAATATCCATCATGTATCTACCAAAAAAAGGAAGGTGGGGCTATGAAGTGTGGAGAGCGGCTGATATGTTTAGAATGTTAGGCTTAGGGTTAAGTTTTTAAAACATATCAAATATATTGTATATAATATAATATGAATTAAGGTTACTTAACAAAAGGGAACTAAATAATAAAAATAAAGTAAAGTTTAATTAAACGAACAAAAATGAATGAACATAAACGAACATAAATAAACATAAATGAACGAACATAAACGAACGTTCATGAACATAAATGAACGAACAAACGTGTGTTCATGTTCGTTCATTTAATTAAACGGACATAAACGAACTTCCCGCCGAACAGTTCACGAACAGTTCATGAATATTCGGTTTGTTTACAGGCTTAATCACACGTGGCACTTAACAGAAAAACTTAACTGGGGTTAGTTTGGGACCATTAAAATAAAAACATTGACAAGTTGGGACCGTTATATTACAACTTTCAAGTTGGTACTGCTCCCTTCTAACCTCCCAAAGTTGGGATTATTAAATTCCATTTCCCCTATGATAAAAGTATGCTCTCTGTAAATTTAATATCTTATTTAGTGATACACCAAATAGGTTTGATGGATTTAGAGATCTTTTGCACAAAAGATTTACAAGCTCAACAAAATGATTTAGAAGTTCCGCTCCACCAATAACATACATAAGCTAAGACTTGATTTTCTTTTATTAGTGGTGAAAAGATAAGTTAGAATAAACCTGCAACAATTTAGTTTTATTGTTTTAAACATGCATTCTTTCTTAAAACTCGTATGCCTTTTGTTATTTGTTTAGTGAATATTCATTGAAAGGAGGAATATTGATGTACATCTCATATACTTGGGCTAATTTGACTGGCTCCTAAAAAAGAAGCAATATCACGCCCAAATGTGGCATTAGTTTTTTCATGCCAAAAGCCAAAACCCACCCAAAACGCCCACAGGGGTGGTGGTGACAAGCATTGTGGGGCTTGAATTGCCTCTTCCACGCCCAATCAACTGGCCATTGCAGTTGGTCTTAGTGTGGCTTCCTTACACCCACTAACTCTAGTCATAAACCTATACCTTTTGTTTTAGCGGGACTATAAACCTCGTCCTCATGAGAAGAGATACATTTACAACATTTGGGTATCAATAGACTACAAGCCGTTTGATAACAGTATTGTTTATCTAACAAAAAAAATACATTATTAAATCTACCAAGTTTCATAAATTATGAAATTTATAACATTTATTGCTTTTTGTTCTTCTACATCCCAAATAAAGGGTCACTCTCAGACATTTATACCCTTTTGTTCTCTCCACCTCAATTAAGAAGTCACTTTCCGGCCCCTACTGTCGACTTATAACTTAAAGTGGTAGAGTGCTTGCTTTTAGTAATTGTGTAGCTTTTATTTATAAAATGTTGAGGGTTTTATATTTATTATGCAAAAGTATTATAAGATAAAGAGACAAAAAAGGTACAATGGTCCAAGGAAGAAACTAGAGACTTTTAACTCAAAAAACCAATATAACATCCCACCCCTCGTAATAACATCCAATATTCTATGTTTTACTGATAAAGAACTCACATACTTATTTTTGTTTTCCCGCGTAAAGACTTTTTCATGAGATCACCCACACTGTGAGAGTATGATTGTTCCACCTAAATACACTTTACTATAATATTCCCTCATCCACAGCCAATATGCTCAAAACATGTTCACTTAAATCTTAATACACATTGATAGTATTTAAGGTCGATCACTTATAATTTCGATATTTCTCAAGTACATGTCTCATATAAGATTTGTCTGTGGATTTTATTATACTAGTGTGAATGCCCGCACGTTGCAGCGGGTGCATCTGTTTTGTCGCCTTCTAGTTGTTGGGGTTTGTGGCACGTGTGTGGGGTTTGTGGGTGAATTCTAAACATAATCACATTCCAAAAAGAATATATATAAAATAAACGGGCGTTTACACTTTACACACCTAGATCCAGCGTATAAACTGTTGACCGAACAGTGAAATTGCCAAATCTGTACCATTATCTCGAAGTCTCAAAACCATATAGACTGTCGGCTTACCATGAATAGATTATAGTAGGTGAAAGCATGTCACATCGAAATAAGCCAATACCTTAATTCACTTAAATGAATATAGCTAGCAAGCCTAGTGGTATGAAATGATTAAATTTATGTCAAGAGAAACAATAAAGGAAAAAAAAAACCATCTTACAAGTACATTAGGTAGAATAAAATTTCATGGACATCTTTTTAGGTAAACACCACTCTTCTTCGATATCATTGGCAAACCCTTCCAATAGAACATTCACCAATCAATACATTTGATCCAAAATTCTTGTTTTCTAATAAAGCAAAAGTGCGGGCACTTCAATTATTAGTACTTCATTTTGCCTATCAAAATTTTCTATCGGTTTTACTTTGTTCTTTTGGTGTCCTACATTACATGTAGAAAAAAAAAACATTATAATTATTCGAATGTTCAAACCATGAGAGTCATTAATTGCTATATCTTAAAACAGTATTTATATATTGATCATGATATATGTAGATGTATAATTTTTACAAAGTGGGCAATCTTAGGAATGACAAAGATGTTCCAAAATAGTGTTCTCCCACTACATTTCTTATTTCTTTTTATAGTGAAAGTTGCAACAACGGCATGTAAGTGGTAAGGTCATGGTCGTGTCAGTGGCAATGTGTGACACCCGGCAAATTCAGGTTGACAATATTGTCTAGGTCAAAGTCTACCTTAGCGAGTCACGCGTATATTATACTTAACTGGGTTAGTTGAGTCGTGTTATGGTTCGGGAACTGTTATTTTAGTCTAGAGGATCATTAGATGTCAGTCTAGAGGATCATTAGATGTCAGTCTAGAGGATCATTAGATGTCAGTCCTTAACCAAGTGTACAAGGGGTGATGATTCGTAGAATCGTCAAAGCATAGGGAACATACAAGTCTCGAGTCCCGGGAATTGGTGAACGAGTGTGAATGTGTTTGTTTGCAAGTATTATGTGTTTACAATCATTATGTGACTTGTCGGTATGTGAAAATGTGTTAACATATGTTAAAACGGGGTTTAACGCGCCAAATACACGGAACCAACTCCTACAGGCGATTAGGGAAGCCTAATCGCCTATAGGAGGGCGATTAGCATCATATGGTAGGCGACTGGGCTTGGCTATAGGCGATTGGGGGGCTAATCGCCTATAGTGAAGGCGATTAGCAGCCCTAATCGCCTGTAAAAGCTGCATAATCGCCTGAAACGTACCTGGCGACTAGAAACGACTATAAATACAACACTTGACCTCCTAAACTTCACTATAACAACCCTAGCCGTCCCACAACTCGTCCCAACACACAAACAACCTCTGGAACACGATTTTGGATCAAACTACACGTTTTCAAGCCTATTACACAATCTATCATAAACCTAAGGTGTGGTTTTCATTCATGCAACCTTTATTAACGATATTATTGAATCCCTAATGGTCCAGACCTGTTTATAAACGTTTGTGTCTTCTGAAATTCGTTAATAATCGTTGTTAATTGGATTCTAACTATTATGCATGTTGTATGTGTTAATTATAATTAAAAGATAGGTTTGTTGTGATTCAAAAAGGATTGTTAACATAATATTAAGGTATTTACAGATTGATGATGATAGCATGTTGATGAAATCTGAGTAATTGTTCATTAGGGTTACGGTTACGCATGTTAATGTGATGTTTCATGCTACGTGTATTATTATGGGGAAACATGGTTGCATTCAGGGCTGGTAGAACGATGTTAAACTAGGGATTTTGATTGAAACATGTTTGATATTGTTGTTTGATTGATATTTGATGTTTCCACACGTTCTGGAGTTGATTTGGAGGGTTAAACGCGCGAAAAAAACCGGAACAGACGTGCTGAAGGCGATTAGGGACCCTAATCGCCTATGCTATAGGCGATTAGGAGCCCAATCGCCTGTTAAGGCAGCCTAATCGCCTATAGCATAGGTGATTGGGAGCCTAATTGCCTTCGTTGCATGCGATTACGATCCTAATTGCTAGTTAAGTCCTGAATTGCATGTCTTACGACCTAATCGCCTAATAAACTCCTGAAATGCATACCACATGACCCTAATCGCCTATAGTAAGGGCGATTAGCCCTCATAATCGCCTGTTGACCCACGTAATCACTAGTTGACTTTTCCTAATCGCCTGTACTGCTGCTGTAAGTGCATTTTAGCATTCCGAGACCCGATTTGACACCTAGGAACATGCTAGGAACCCCGTATCATACCTAATAACTTGGTAACATGTGCTTGGACTTATTTATGTGTTAATTGAACTATGTGCTAGAACTTGTTGGACTTTAACGTATGTTAAGTGTGATTGCATGATTGTATGTTTGAGGGTGCAAGTATAACACGGGGAGTCTCGGGTCACCAATGGGATGTCGAGTCTTGTACATTTGATTAGTTTAACAGTCAACGTGTTTTCAAACGAACTTGGTTATGGTCTGGACATTTAGGGACTAACTAACCTACGGGTTATTAGTCTAAGTACTTGTAACTGTCATATGTTAGGTTGCCGCTTTACGGGGCTAGCATAGCTTGCTGATTTTATTCATTAATCGATGTAATGCAACCTAAGGTGAGTTCACGGCCCCACTTTTAACTGGTTTCACTTTTTGGGGGAGAAAACATGTGTTAAACTTATGTTTTGGTAACAACTGTCATACTATGGGTTTCTATGGTTTACTATACGATCTTTGGAAGTCCCGGGGGAAACCATGAATGTGCGGGTTAGCACAACGGGGAAATGTGAATAGATCTATTGGGAGTAACCAACCCCACTCGTCGGCTTGGAGGGCCGGGCGGGTGCATATTGTCTCAAACAGGAACAGGTTTACTATTCGGGCACAACATCTGGTTTGCGAGTTAGTAATGGTTTTCCAATCGTAGTAGTGACAAAACATACGCTTGGCTAGCGTACTTTGGTTTACAATTTATATAGTATGGACAGGTTGAACTTGGTACTTTATTTTACAAACCTGTGAACTCACCAGCATTTTTGTGCTGACGTAACTCTTACATGTTTTCTCAGGTCGCTAAGGTAGCACTACGGGACTAGGGCGCACGCGTCTGCACGGCGTCTAGTTAGGGTTGCATGGTTTTCAAACACTGAATAATTGGATTACTTTTGGTTATGTTTTGAGAATAAGCTTCCGCTGTTATTTGGGAATTTTAAACTATGTTTTTGAAATTGCATTTGTTCATTTAGACTTGTTTATGGTGATCGTTGACTTGGATCCTGGTTTGTCATGCGCCTCGCGGTAAAACTCCGCAAGTGGATTTTGAGGGTGTGACACAATGGGTAGGTGGTGGTGATGGGTGGCAATCACACAAATCTAGTAATTTAAACTGTTATTCACACAAACTCCACTAATTTAAATTTGTAAATTTAAGTGAAACCAACCAACACATAATGCAAATTAGGGATGTTATATAATGCATAGATCAATGCTTCATTGCTTTCGAACATAAGTAATGTAACAAACAGCTTTATTACAACTTGAACTAAATGAATATATAAAAGAAATTGTTAGCACAAAGAGGCACCATTTTACCAAATATTCATGTTATTATATTTTTAATCACTTTCATAAAAAAATAACATAGTGAAGGTGAAGAGCATTGTGGGGTTTCAACGATTACAACATTCAATTGGGTGTTTATTGTGTTTATGAATGTGTTACATCTTCATGTGGATACAAAGAGTGCATAAGAGATATATACAATTAGTATTAAAGGTTGTACATGAGTGCATAAAAGGAAGAAAATGACAAAAGAAAAATTAGAGATTTGTAAAGGATTCTTGGTATACCATCTTAACTTTGGACAATTTGGACACATTTGCCCATGCTTTCTCCTTTATAATGTGGTATAGACATAGATAGTTAGACACTCACTTTAGATGTTGTAAATAGTTTTATTGAAACTCATTTTAGTAAGTTTTTAAAAAAGAAAGATGATACATATATATATATATATAGATAGATAGAGGATCTTGTAGGAAAATTGATTTGTGTAGGAAGTGTGAGAAGGATTAAGAATTGACATGTAGCCATCATGTTTTTTATTTTGGAATGATGTTTTGGGTTGTTTTGACTTGAAAAACACTTAACACAACAATATACAAAAATCTAAAACACAATCCAATGTACTTTAGTCATTAAATTTAAATTACAGATAAAACACCCTAATAATTACTTAAAACACTCTGCTTAAATGTTCTTGACATAGTGTTTTAATTTTTAAGCTTAAAATATAATGTTTTTGGTTATTAATTGTTATGTTCGATGTTTTTCTAAGCATAACAATCCAAAACATCATGAATACGTCCAAAAAAATGATGCATACATATCAATTTTTAATCTTTCTCACACTTCTCGCACAAACTAATTTTCCTACAAGAACCCTACCCTATATATATATATATATTAGACTAAATTACAATTTTTGCCCTTTATAAAAGCCATCATTATGGATCAAGTCCTTTAAAACTTTTAGTTTCACTCGTTATCTTTTATTTGAAAAGTTATCTCGTTTCTTGTCCTTTTAACTAACTGAAGTTAAATAATTCTGTTAAGTCAATGTCATTATTGTCTTTTTACCTATAAAGGACTATTCTTGTAAATGGTAAAGTTTTATTCTTTTTTTATTCTTTTTATCAAATTTTTATAGGTTTTTTAAAACTTAATTAATTAATTAATCAACTTGTTATATATATATTTAAAACTTTATATATATTATTTTAAATGTATTTATTTTCCTTTTTAGAATTATATATATTTAGTTTATTTATGTTATTTTTAGAGTTGGATGTGCTTAATCTTTTTACTATCTCGTTTATTGATTTTTTTTGAATCATCGTTTAATAAACTATACATTTTGTTAAATTTTCCTTTATTTTGTAAAATCACACGTATAGTTTACATTTGCAAGTGTTGTTTATTTTTTGCTTCAGTTATGTCGTTTAACTTTACTTATTGTATATGTGTAACAAAACTATGAATATGATGAATGTTAAAATTGAGATATAAGGGTTAAACGGGTCGTATTCGCGGGTTTGACGGGTCCAACCCAACTCAAACCCAAAAATATTACACGGGCCTGAACTTGAAGATTCTATCAGACATATGAACCCGAAATCGACTAAAAAATTCATGGGTTGACTAAAAAATGACTCGTTTGACCTGGATTTGGTTTATTTTGTTATTTTTTCGCATATGATTATTTTAAAAATAAAATTTAACAAAACAATTACAAATATGAAAAAGTAAATTTATATTGTTAAATTTTATATTATTTTCTTTTTAAGTTATAACTACTACATAAAATACCAACAAAAATTAAAATATGATATAATAGGTTAAACGGTCAACCCACCATCCCGTTTGGGTTAATCCCCTATTCCCTTTTATTATCATACAAATATTATATGTTTTTATAAGGTATTTTTATATATTAGAGATTTACTATTAGCATATTTAAAATTTTATAAAATAAAATAAGTTGATTAATTAATTAAATAAAATGTTTAAAACCGTGTATTTTTTTTTAAATCTGTTGCCATTTGAAGTTTCTCTAAACCATTTGTTGTTGTAAACATCTTTTACAAACAAATTTATACTATTTAAATTGAAAAATAATCTTACCCTAATATGATTGTTTTAGATCTCAGTTTTAATAATGACCATATTTATAAATAAAAAAAAAACATTACATATATTCAACAAAGTTTAATATACGAAATACCAAATAAACTAGGTATATCCAACTTTAAAAATAAATATAAATAAAGTAAATATATCAAACTCTAAAAAAATTAATTAATCTAATATATTTTAATACAAATAAATTATATATATAGGTATAATAAATATATTTTAATAATTTAATTAATAAAGTTTTTAAAAACTCTACAAAACAAAACCGGTAAAGAATAAATGAAAAAAAAATAAGTAAAATAAAAATAAACTTTACATTTACAAGAATAGTCCTTCATGGGTAAGAAGACAATAATGCCCTTGACTTAACAATATTATTTAACCCCAGTTGGTTAAAAGGACAAGAAACGAGATAACTTTTCAAATAAAGGATAATGAGTGAAAGTAAAAATTTTAAAGGACTTGATCCATAATTATAGATTCAACAAATGACGAAAATTGTAATTTGGTCTATATATTACTACTAGGGTTAGGATCAAATACACAAGACACTTTTCTAGGAATCGTGAGAAGGATTGTGATCCATTGATCATATATTTGAAGGGTTGAGATTAGTTTGCTTAAAAAAAATAAATAATAAATTAGAGGAAGGGCATAAAAGAAAAACCACATTTGTTGACTTTCTCTCTCCACATGCAATGCACATGTCAATTCCCCCGTCATTTTAAAACGTCTATAACTTTTTCATACAATATTTTTTTTTCAAAAAAATTTCACCATATTAACGAGCGTTTTTTATCTTTAATATGAGTACCACATTGCTACATTAAAATTGAAAAAAAAATCATGTTAAATGGGTTTTCTTCTTCGTTGTGTCTTCTGCTCGTTCATTGTGTTATAGTATGCACGCGTGCTTTATAAATATGTTATTTATGTTTTTTTAGTCTACACATGGTTTAACTTTGTCCATTGTGTTTTTAGTATGTTTTTCATTGTGTTTTACGCAAATGAGTTTTGTATTTAGGTGTAGATTATGTTTTATTATGTTGTTCATTGTGTTTAAGTCTATTATTCATTGTGTTTTAGTCTTCTGTTCATTGTGTCTTTAGTATGTCGTCCATTGTGTTTTATTAGACTGTTCATTGTGTTTTACACCTTATTGTTCATTGCATATTTAATTGGCACTCATTGTGTTTTACGTTATCTCCATTGTGTCTTACGCAACTGGGTTTTCAACTTTTTTTTTCAAAAGTATTCATTGTGTTTTAGTCTTCTATTCATTGTGTTCTTATTATGTTATCCATTGTGTTTTACACAACTAGGTTTTTGACTTTTTTAAAAAGTATTCATTGTGTCTTTAGTATGTCATCAATTGTGTCTTACGCAACTGGGTTTTCAAATTTTTTTTTTCAAAAGTATTCATTGTGTTTTAGTATTATATTCATTGTGTCTTTAGTATGTCGTCCATTGTGTTTTATTAGATTGTTGATTATGTTTTATTTAATTGGTGCTCATTGTGTTTTACTCTCCATTGTGTCTTACGCAAGTGATTTTTTGACTTTTTTTTTTTCGAAAGTATAACAATATGGTACTCATATTAAAAATAAAAAAACGCTTAATTTTATGGTATAATTTTTTTTTTTAAAAACGATGACGTATAAAAAAGTTACGGACATTTAAAAATGAAGGTGAAACACATGTCATTTTCTAATGGTTTCTTACCATTCTCATTTTTTTAGCCTTTGTATAACAACTCAACCCATTACTACACTATTTTTACTTTGGGTAAAAAGTTTAGGATATGGTGGACCAAGTGTGTGTTTTATTCATGTTGCTTTTATAAAGCATATGATAATAATAATATTTATTCACAGACATCTTCTTCCTCTTTAGGATTCTTCTTCTTCCCAGACAACCATCACTCCTTCAAATCATTCCTTTCTCTCTCTACTCTCTCTCTCTACAACTACCATGTGAAACAACACTTTTACCAACACCAACATTGTTCTTCACTGTAAGTACACACCTTTCCTCTTCTTCTTTCCTATTTAGGGCTTCTATGCATGTAATGCTTCAAACCCTTTCATCATTATCTTCTTTTTATTAACAAATTAACTTCATTTTCTTCTCTGATCGTGTGTTTGGCTGGAAAATTGTGCTTATAGTTGGTGTAGTTGTTGTAATGCAGTTGAAATAGTGCTTTGATTAAGACAACATGATAATAATAATAAAAAATGCATTTAAATTAAGTCCTCTTGTAACCTTAGCTTTCAATTTCTCATGTTTCATGTTCATGGGTATTTGTTTATTTATATTCTTAATACCTTTTGCATATTATTATTATTATTATTATAATACCATTTTGTATGTTTTTACTAATTTCTTACTTATTTTGTATGTTTCTTGTTCATCTTTTTATGTTATTATTTATTATTGAAGCTAATTGATCCCTTGCTTTTATTCTTTGCCTTGAGGGTTCTGTGATTTAAACAAGTTTGTTATAATATTAAAGGGTTCAAGTAGATCTGTTATCCTGCTACAGCTTTGGTACTTTATTGTCAAGAAAGAAATCAAATTTTGACTTTTTATAAATCAAAGTATGCAGCTTTGAGGTTTTAAACTTTTAATGCTTTATTTTCATGTTTCTGTTTTGTGAACAATTTTTTTTTCTATAACTAACTGATAGTGTCATTTTCTGGCTTGAATTTGCTCAATTGTTTATGAATTGTTAATGAGAAAGAGACCTATTTGACTCTCAAAAGTCAAAAGTGAAATCATGGGATTCTTTTTTGGAAGATATTTATTATTACTTGCAAAATCTGGGATTAGTCCTGTTGATTTGAGCTTAACAAATTAATCCATAACAGAGGATTGAAATTTTTTATGTATTGGTTTTACAATCGGCTTTACTCGTAGAAATACTTGGTTAACAGAATCTTTTATGCTATGAATTATATTCACATTTACTAAACATATTAGTTTTAGTTTGTAGAAATTATAATTGGAAGAATGACAAAAGTTAGGCCGGAAGTTTTCAATGAGATGGAAATGCAAGCTGTTTTGTCAGTATCAGCAGATGTGAGTTTCAAATCAAATAAATTCCCTAAATATAAATTAGGGCCCGACAACCAGATTCTTGATGAAGCAACCGTGGAGAATAAGGGACCACCATTAAAAGACATTGTGGCACAAGAAACCGAACAATTATCCGACCAACACAAACGTCTCTCGGTCCGTGACTTGGCCAGTAAATTTGACAAGAATTTGTCTGCTGCAGCTAAGCTGTCTAATGAGGTATAGCTGAAGTTATTTTGTTCAAAAATAAAATCGTGCTTTTGCGAATAAAATAAATCGGTTACTTGTAACAATATATTTCACCGGATAAAGGAAAAAGAACAGTATGCGTTGACATGATTCATTGGTTTCATATTCATTTATTCAGTGAAATAAACTTATAAAATTTATAAGGACATACATAAAGTTAATCAAAATAATATTGTCATTGTATTTCTTAACATAGATTGCCTTATGTTTACTATATGTAGGCTAAACTCAGAGAGGTTGCTTCCTTAGAGGGTCATGTGCTTTTGAAGAAGCTTAGAGATGCTTTGGAACATTTAAGAGGGCGATTAGCTGGTCTCAATAAGGAAGATGTTGAAAAAGCTATCTCTATGGTATATCCTTATCATCATCATCATCAGCAGCAGCATTATTATTGTTACTGTTGCAAAAGCATGCTAGTCTCTTGTTACTTGATAAATATGAATTTGTTTTGCTTTATGGTGGATACTTTATTATAGGTGGAAGGATTGGCAGTAAAGTTAACTCAAAACGAAGGGGAGTTGATACAAGAGAAATTTGAAGTGAAGAAACTTGCAAACTTTCTCAAACAGGTGATTAATTTTGATTACTTTCATCAACATAATTTAATTCTTTTCATTGGATAATGTACGAAAAGGTCACCTGCATATTCAATTCTTTTCACTTACGCCACTTAATTGTGTATCTGCAGGCTTCTGAAGATGCGAAAAAGCTGGTAAACCAAGAAAGATCTTTTGCTTGTGCAGAAATTGAAAGTGCAAAAGCAGTAGTGAGAAGAATCGGCGAGGCTCTAGAGGAGCAAGAAAGAACATTGCTAACATCAGGAATACAGGTAACATAAACTTATTTCAAATATTAATTTCACACATTGTTACGGGTAGAGACGTAGAGTATTCTTAATATGTTATTTTTTTTTCCTATAAAGAAGTTGACTTTTAACCGACTTCTCATTAGGAAATGGAAGAGATGGTGGAGGAAATCCAGCAGGCTAGAAGAATCAGGTTATTGCATGACCCCTGCAAGGTATTTTTAAACTTTTATGCCTTTTTAGTTTATTCATAGTTTAATACCATATAAATCAATATACTTACTCATTTTAAATGCGAAGTCCCTCAACCAAGTTATTTGCACTGTTAGCACACATACGTGGGTGTCATATAGGCATGTATTGCTGATGTGGATGCTACGTAGAAATAGAAATGAACAACCCCTTTTTCACTATTTCAGCAACCAACATGCAATATTTTATGGACTTCAGAAACCGTCATTTTATCCGATTTCACTTTTTAAAATAACAATTGAAGTAACATTAGATGCCGCGTGGCAGATACATGTACACTAAAATGACAAAATAACCGTTACCAGTTTTTGAAAAATAACCAAAAATTTGACGTAAATTGGTTACTCTAAAGTTTGTTTTTGTTTCGTGCAATTTGCCTTCTATTTTTTTTTTTCAATGATTGAACATTGTATTCTTGGATCCAAATCCTCGGTCAATATGTGACCATCTCAAATCTAGATTTTGTACATTAATAAATTGCCATTATTTTAATTTAGGATTACAATTTCATTTTATTAGCACTAACCTATTTATGTATGCCTTTGTCTTCTAGGTGATGGATATGGAACATGAGCTTCGGGCCTTGAGGCTACAAATCCAAGAGAAGTCTGCATTCTCAGTAAAACTTCAGCAAGAGGTACATCATATATAAAACAATAAATTGAAAACACATTATTAAATGTTATTATTCCTTCCATCCAGAAATTGCAACACTTGACTTCATACGCAGTTTAATTATTAATAACAAAGATATTGTTTTAACGTCAGTACTGCACCTTTATAAGAGCAAAATAACGATAAGTAATAAGTTGTGAACCAAAAGCAACAATTACTTACAAATCAAAGTTTGTTTGCTTTTGTTACATCCGCAACTACTTAAATCATAATCTGAATGCAGTTAATGCTGAAGAAATTGGCTGAGGACAACAACTTAAGTTTACATGCTCTAGAAGGTTCTGGATGTTTGGGGTCAATTTTACGACTTCAACCGCGTTCGGAAGAAGCAATGGAGCTCTCAAAATGTTCAATTCAGTGGTACCGTTTATCATCAGAATGTAGCAGAAGGGAGCTTATTTCAGGTGCTTATTAATTTATTATTACTTAATCTGCATGCAACTAATTTATTTGCAAATATTTTGTTATTTTAATCTCATTTTATCTTGTATTTGCAAAGAATGCGTGTGGCTATCTTGACCCATTTACTTATAAATTGGGGTCATGCCTATATGTTATTCAAATATCATTTTTTTTAATTACTGAAATAATATTTTTTAATAGGCTTAGATACTCTGTATTTATAATTTGTCAAAAAGAATTTGGTGAAATACCCGTTTTGACTGGTCTCCCATGACCCAACCTGCTTGAAAACACGTCCATTTAGTCACATGTTGTCAAGAAGATCTAGGATGTGCATATTTATTTTCTAACATTATTTGGCTAAATTTATGTTCAACAGGTGCCAACAAATCAGTTTATGCTCCTGAGCCCTTTGATGTTGGACGGATTTTGCAAGTTGATATTATATCACGTGGCCAAAAATCTACTGTTACGACAGCTTGTCCTATACAACCTGGTTTGTTCTTTTTTTTTTTGTAATTTAGATGTTTATATTATTTTGATAATTAAGTAGATTTGTGGTAGTAATATATATTTTTTTGTAACAGCTGTTGGATTGGAGAGTTATGTGGAGACGCTTTCTAGAAAAGGAAATTCGGAATTCAGTGTATGTTAATATGGAATTTACTAAGACCAATTTTGTATTCTACGCATAATTTGGTAAAAAGATGTTTGATTAATAGTCAAATTTCAAAATGCCATTTGACAATATGGGAATCTTTTGACAATACGTGATTAGGTAATTTAACATGAATATTTCATCAAAAATCCCAAAAAAAATAATTTTTTCTTGTTTCTTGAGTTGACCCAGCATGAAATTAGATTAAAGTTTTTTGCATTGATTTTTTCAGGTGGTGATTTCTCAAATGAATGGGCGAAATTATTCGTCACATTCTGCTCATATATTACGTGTTGGAAAAATGAGAATGAAGCTTTCAAAAGGATGGATTACAAAGGCTAGAGACGCGTATTCATCTACATCAATGCAGGTAATACTTCTTTTGCTTGCTTTTCTTTGTGTAATATTGGCATATAAAAAATAGTCTTATTTCATCTTTTACCTCCTTTTTCCTTATTTCTTTCATGGGTCCTATCTCAATGCTCTTAATTTCTTCCAAGTTAATTAATAATTTCAATGAGTTCTTACAACACTTTTTTGACCAAATTTCAGCTATGCGGTTTTAGAGGTGGCGGGAATGTAGCAGCTAAATCATTGTTTTGGCAATCAAGAAAAGGACAATCTTTTGTATTAGTGTTTGAATCAGAACGAGAAAGAAATGCAGCCATTGTTCTAGCCCGAAGATACGCTCTTGATTGCAATGTATGTTGTTTCTTCCTTTATTAATCTCTAATTATACAAAAATAAAGAAAATAATAATAAAAATAATGATTATTTTAGTAACCATCTACTTTTTCTAATAAAAAGATATCAAGGGGTTTTATTCATAATAAAAACATTTTTCCTCCCATTTAACCTGTTTCCTTTTACGCTTTTTTAAAAACCCGTTTGTTGGTTTAGAACTTCATAAATCGTTTATTTACAATCACAGGTGGTGCTGGCTGGACCAGATGATCAAGCATCACTTTATCTTCTCTGACTTCACTAATGCATAACCATGTTTCCAAAGTGAGATTGATTATTTCATTTTTTTTACTTGTAATTTTGTGTGTGTGTGTGTTTTTTTTTATTTTTTTGTGTGTTTAAGTGGGTTTTTATTTTTCTACTAATTTGATCATTTGTGCATCCTTTAGAGGCATAGTTTTGGTTTGCCTGTACATTGGTTGTAACAATTCTTATATATTTGCATTTTTAATATAAGGATGAGGTCTTGATTGAAGCTTTATCTTGGGAAAATTATGTACATCTTATTTATATTTATTTAAAGTGAATATAATGAAGTTATTTAGAGTACATATACTATGGATAAGTAATATTAATATATTATCGATAGATATATTTAAGAATGAAAATATATGAAGATCCATAAGGAGTTTGAGAGTGAGGGTAGCACGCGGATGGATAGTATTAGTATGATGATTGGTTAGGGGCGTTGGAGAGGAGACTGATCCGTGGGTTGAGGGCCATCGCCTCCACGAATGAGAAGCAACAATCACCCTTATCTTCTATCACTGTTACATCAGGCTCTCAAAGTTCAGCTGGATATATCCAAGGATCACTAAACTGTGCAATCGTTGATTTGATGTTCAAAATTTGAGATTCATAGTGATTTTTCATTGGGCTGCCATTTTAGTGACTGCTGCTAATTATGGTACTTGCTGTTCTATTCTGTTTACCTTAAAAGTTCATAGGGCTGTCATTCATTCAGATTGTAAGTTGCTGTTGTTGGTCACTTGACAAGAAGATTATTGGCCTAGTTCACATGTTTGTTCCGGTTTTGGGCTGCATATCGCTTCAAGTAGATCAGACAGAATTCCATCTCTAGTAATCGGATCTCAGTTCCTTGGGTTTAAGTTGTGGCACAATATTGGGCTGGCTATCCAGGTTTAGGGGCAGTAATTGAGCCGATGGCATGGCCTTTAATTTTTGGTTCTATCCAGCTAGTTCTTAAACTTGGGAGGTGTCTTGCTATCTTCCTTTAGCCAGGCTTCCTCTTATTGTGATCAAGAGGAAGCGCTAAGGTACCTTAAGTAAATCTTACACAACACTCAGTAGTTATCAAGCGTTGACATAAGACACACAACACTCAGAAACCCGATTAGTGCATGTATGCCCCTTGTCTTTTTTGGCTATCAACGCCACCACCATCAAGCAAGCTTATGATAGAGATTCGCAATAGCTTTTATGCAGATGTCTTTGGTGTCCAAAAATATACATTATAGCTTTTATGCTTTTTGATAGATAACATTGAACTCCAACAAAATTATCTCCTTAACATGTCAGAATTTCTAGTTTCAGGAATTATATGGTTAAAGAAATGACATAAAATGTTAAAGAGTATTAAAGAGTAAAGAATATGATATATCAAAGAATGAGATTTGATCTTAGACATTTATCCAGAAACCAACAAAAACAAATAACCAAACATTCAGTTTGATAACAAGACATCTCTCCTAGTACAAATTACAAACTACTACCAAGTACTCAAGGCTGCCGTCAACAGATCTTTGGCCGGCGGGTAAAGCGCCACCGCACCTTTCGAAACATTCGAATACTTCCTGTAAATCACTTTTCTCTTTTCGTCGGTCACAGCCATCGAATGACATACCGCCATCCTTTTCGCACACTCCATCACTTCCGTCTCTGTGAACCCCGTGTGCATTTCAAGCGTCTCGTGCCACACGTGACTCATGTTCATAGTCGCACGTGCTGCATACACCGCGGCTGCTGCCACCATCGACGGACAAAACCTTATAACAACCTCATAATTCATAATCCCCAATTCAGCATAGAAGTAAACCATATTCTCCATCTGTACCTAAACAAACAAACAAACATATATTCCATCAATATTAGAAACACTTGGTGTTCTGTCTGTTAAACATTTTTAATTTCATAAACCAAACATAATAATAAAAAGAAAAAACACTCACGGTGGTCTCGGGTGGGGCGGCTGCGGCTTTGATGAACCTGACAAGGAACACATACGGCGTAGGAACAGTTAAGTTCCACTCCAAGCGACCGAGAATCCGCTTCTCCATCACCAAAACATGTCGATGCTCGTAAGCCCGATCCGAGATTTGAACCAGATCATTGACTTCAGGAGCCCAAATTTCTTCATATTTTGAAGCAATAAGCATTGCACTCATTCCTACACATTGTAGTTCTCTTCTAGCAACGGTTTCAGCCGCTAAGAACCGGTCCACAATGTTAATTGTTAAGTACAATGTTTCGTTCGTCAGCTCGAATTTGTTGTGCACCTCGATCAGCCAATCGACTAGAATAGCCCTCATTTTGTCGTTGATTTCGGGTTGCGAATGTATATAGTCATGGACTCTAGTCTCATTCTGCAACAAGCCCATTATAACCTTTTAGTCGTGTCATCATAACTTATATTTTATTATATATAAAAATCCAACAAATTCGTAGATGTTTTACCTCTACAAGTTTGTAGAATTGGTAGATGTCTTCGACATACTCGACGGCTGCAAGTTCATTATCGACATCTCCAGCGTCGATATCAATAACATTTTTCGCTTTCGCCTTATAGTTCAAACCACACGCGGCCTTGCTCCGGGCAGTGAGTGTGGAGGTAAGCGAAGACTGCGGTTTTTTATTTCGCTTAGACAACGATGATTCGGGTTTCTGTCTTTCTTCTGTGTCGGGACTTATTTCGATCACGGTTGCATTGTCTGGCACCGGTTGTGGTTTCGGCTTAACCGCAGCCTTCTTCTTGGCCACCGCTCGGTTATTATCGACATCCATCGTCAATGGTTTCTATAAAACAGAATCAGAATCAGCAAATGTGTTGGATAAGATATGATACCAGATCAAAATTTGAAATTAATTTAAAAAATAATTAATTAATTAATTGACCTTTTTCTTTTCGGCTGCATCTTTTTGTGCATTGGCTAGTAATTGTGCACAGAAGCTTCTTGTAACGGGTCGGGTTATAGCCGGAAGTTGTTTGCCGTCAAGTGGGCGGAGAGTAACCATGTTGCCGATATCACCCAACGCACGGCGGCTCTTGTTTTGTACGGCGGCCGGAACCGCCGCCGCTGCCTTTTGTTTCATAACCCCAATTGCTTGATCACCTTTATTATTAAACGCAAAATTAAGAATTTAATTTGGGGGTTTCGATTGGAAATCATTAAAGATAATAATAATAAAGAAACAAAACCCGTTAATTTAATATATAAAGAAGATGGATTGATATTTGATACCTCTGTTTTGTTCTTGAAGAAGATGATGACGAGAACCCATCTTGATAGAAGATTAAATTCAAACAAAGAACACAGAATATGTTTTACTCTCTCTCTCTCTCTATCTTCTCTCTCTACTTAACACAGACACAGAATGGATCGATTGATCGAAAGCGATGAAAGTGATAGGATATGGTGGCCCTTTTTGAAGAGGATGAATTGCATAGGCTGCCTCCCAACGGTCATATAGCCGTTAGGATGATAAAAAATATTCTGTAATTAATTTTTTATTATAACGAATGTCACAAACACACCCCTACTGTTTCATGTTATGACATATACTGCAATGGTTTTTTCCACTTCCCATGTTTAGTCCCTAACTTTATTGCATATTTTACAACTATTTATTTAATTCTATTTAATAATCACGTCATCTATACAGTGACGGATCTAGTGTATCATTAGTGGTAGCTCGCGTTACCCTTAAACTTTCTTGATGAAATATATTTTTACTACATTTTTTTTCTTTTTCGCTTTATGTATCAGCGATGAAATAAATTTTTTGAACAAAATTTGTATTTAGGAGAGGAAGCTGTTGTAATTAAAGAAAACAATTTGCTTGGTAATAATGTTGCCTTGAATCAGGTAAGAACTTAACCACAAAGAATTATAATAGTATACTGAACCTTCATGTATCAATATCAAAGATGTAGCCTCTACAGGAGTTAATTCAAAGGCTATGTTGTAATATTTGACCCCTTTCACTACCAATATTGTTTGCTTTGTCCCTGATGGGTTGTCCATCCAGAAACCCATGGATTTATGTTTGGTTGCCATGGTGAAGACTTCCCAGGAGGTCACCCACCCCGATACTACTTTCATCAATTAACTGTGGAGTTTTTATGTGCTTCACAGCCTAAAACGCGTTGATGATTTAAGAGGCAAGACATGTTTTATGAACCAAGAATCTCTCGTATCCACAGTCGATGTTTAATTTGCCTAGGACTTGATGAGTGTGAATCAGTTTAAATGAACTAATTTAGGGGGGCAATCCGCCAATCACAGGAAAAAACATGTGACATCCACAGCCTTGTTCAACCAATCACTATTTTCCACATTGAGTCTCTTTTTTGTTCTTTTTGTCTATTTCATTGTATATATATTATTTTAATAGAGTAGTAGGTAGTGCAACTTATGAAACCATTACACCAGAATGAGAAATAAAAGTGAGAGCTCATTACTAAGTGACGGTGATACGAAAACTAGTACATACATGAAAGTACTAGAACATATGATAAGTGAAGAGACCGGTTAAATAAACGGCCCATCTTGATGTGGCAAATAAAAAATTTGAAAGAGCTCAAGCCAACTAGTTCAACTGTTCAAGGATCATCCCAGACCCAGTTCTTTCATTCAGCTCAACAAGACATGAAAATAGTTGTATTTCCATTTATAGTTTACAAATATCCTTTGTGTTGCTTTCAAGTATAAACATGTGTAATCACTAGTTTTAATGTCATTTTGGATGGAGGTGAATTTCATATTGAAAGTGATGTTGAATAATGTTTTGTATACCGATTGTACACATCTATATAACACTTATCTATAACTTATAATAAAAGAATTGAACTTTGATGATGTGGCATTCAATGGAGGCCTCAACCCCTCTTTGAATGTGCCACGTGGCATCATGTATGATTTTTTTAATTTTTGAGTTTTTTTAATAAATCTATGTATATTATAATTATTTTATGAAAAGATAAGAATTTAAAAACAAAATTAAAATTTCTCTCTAATGTTTCCTTCCATGACTTTTAAACGTCAATATCTTTTATATACGAGATTATTTAAAGAAAAAAAGTACACCAAATTAACGAGCGTTTTATTATCTTTCCAACGAGTACCATAGTGCTATATAAAACACGGAGAAAAAAACAACTATTTTTGTAGGGTTTTGTTTTCAAATATATTTTACTCACTAATAAATCATAAACGATAAACATAACTTCATAGGCAAAGATTCTTTTTTATATATTTGAATATGATAACTTATGGCAGAAATTTGTTTAAAATAAATAATAATAATAATAATAATAATAATATTCATTAATCATGTATTAGCAGATCATTAATTATGTTGTCATATTAGATATTTTATTATGTTATATTAGATATTTCAACCCCGGGACACTCCCGGGATAAAAGCTAGTAAGTTTATAAACAATATCAAGATGTGTGCGAGTAAAACACTAAGAGCCCTCCCCACCATTAATAAACCACCACTCGCGACAACCATACCTTCTCCCATCACCACTCTGCCAACAGCAGCATCCACCACTGTCCATGCGCTGGCGTTTACATCTTTTTAATGGATACCAACCATTTGCGGTTGCTTTCAACTTCCAAGTAAAACTACAAGTGGATTTCTCATTTGACGTTAAGAGTATAGTATGTTAACAATACCCTATTTTGGTCTTTTAAATAGATCATCATTCATTGAAATAACAAAAACGAGTAGTAACCTTATTAATAGTTAACAAAGAAACCACCATACCATGTCAATGCACAACACAAACAAGAAAAGAGAACATGCTCATAATAGTCTCAAACAAACCTTAAAAACATCATCTCAACACTAGGTTGTGAGCTCCATGATAGCCGATACTATGTCCCCATCTGCAGCCTTGAGAGCTTTGACTGCCTTTGGCCTGGACACCCCAGCTTGAGTCATAACCAGCTCAATGTCCTTGGGCTCCACCCCGGTCTCGTCAACGTCTTCATCATCCTGAGCTGTGGCTGAGGTCTCAGGAGCAGACTCGGTTACAGTGTTACTAATGTTAGGTGCTTTAAATTGCTCTGCTGCCTGACTCTGTAGTTGCGAGCTTAAATCTTCTATTTTGGCCTCACCAAATATAATATAAGTATCTGAAGCGGGACTCTTAAATACATCAGGCTTTGAAATCACAAACAGGATCTGCAAGAGTAATCATGTTTATATGTGAGCAAAAGATCAGTAACGAGCAAAGAGAAGTGGTGTTTTCAACCAATAACATATTAACGAAATAACTAACGAAATAAAGCAACTTTTGTATTTAACAAACTAATTATTTACAAACATATATAACATATTATGCAACTAATCTTTTTGACCGATCCAAGCAAAAATGACCCATTTTGACCCAAACCTTATTTTAAACTATTACGATTTATCTCTAGACTCTAATATTCATAAAACCTCTGAAATCATTTTATTCAGAAAAAAAAACATATCATTGAAATAATACAAACTGTTTACATCTACATTAGCAGGGTTGTATGGCTTAAAAATGCAACCAAGCTTACCTATTAACCAATTTATGCAACCAAATAGATTTGCTTTTACAAATTTATGCATTCAAGTTGTTACCGATTTATGCAAAAAAGAATGACTGGGACACAGTTCGTAACAGTTTAAACTTGGAAGTTAAAACCCAATAAAAAAATTAAAAGATTCCTTTTAATCAGCAAAAAAGATCACCCAGTAAATTTTGACCCATTGCCCGGCCCTCCCATTTTGCTAATGTTTTTTTTGCCCATAAAGAACTTACATTTTTGCTCTTTTTGACGGTAACACGGCTAACACCAGGAATAGGCTTCATCCCAAGCTTTAGCATAGCCTTTCGACTCTTCTTTTCACTTCTACTTTGCTTAGACCTTCCACTTGCATCTCCATGTCCTGCTTTTACACAAAATTAATGAGCTAGATATGAGGGTATGTCAACAATTCCTGGCATAAGACAAGTGGGTTGGGGACTTGGGGCTAAACAGGCCTTGGTGATAAGTGGGTGACACAGCTAAACTGTTATTTAAGTTCGGCTGTGAGCAGCCTGTTGTCAACCTGCCAAAAATGGGTTACATTTTCCGAGTTATGTTTCAACTTTTAGTCACAATTATGTAAACAGGTCATGTTCGGGTTAGGTTATACAAACCTGCCGACTAGCAAAGAAGTACCACGCCAGTAAATTTGATTAAAGATGCTTATTCTCTCAATAATAATCCAAACTAAAAAAATTACATACAAATAAAGTGTGAGCGACTTTTGAATTTTGATCTGTATAACCTGTCCAACCCATTCAATCTTTTTATTTTCAAAGGAATTGTTTTATTTGACCTATTTGGTACACAACAGATGGCTTAAAACAGGAAGATTGTGGACACGGTTGAAATCAATTCTCACCTTCCACATCATCATCATCCTTGTCATCGTCTTCGTCATCTTCATCATCGTCGTCATCTTCAACCAGTGGTTCCTCATGCTGCAAGAAGTTATCATTCAAACATCTATCAAATTCAATCATTTCATGTTCGTTTGGTAAATGAAAAAAAAAAAAACAGTACGATTTTAAATCCTAAGATGGTCTAATAACCATTAACCGCATATAGTAAAAGTCAAAAAACTAACAAATTTAGAATCTCAAATATCAAACATACAAAACTCTAATGAAAAACATCACCTCCATAAGTGATGAATCCAAGATATTCTGTGTTCCAAGACTCTAGCAAATAACTTATTTCAAGTCCTAATTTTTTTATCAGATATATGTACTACTTGTCTATACGGGTGTAAATGAGGCGTAGTGGCTCGAAAGCTACTCGGGGTCGGATCGGTAAAAAGCTCGAATGAGCCGAGCCTGAGTTCAAGCCTAAACTATGACTCGTTTAGTTATTGGGCCCGAGCTTGAGCTTTGCATACAAAACTCATTTAGGCTTGCGAGCCTAAACGAGCCCAGACAAATGTTATATTACTTTTTTTATGTATGCGATTTTCTCCATTTGAAGATGTTCAGTTTTAACTAATAATATTGGTAAGTCGAACTTGAGCCGAGCTTTTGCTCGTTTAAGCTATCGAAGCGAGCTTTTAGCTTGTTTAAAATTGTTTTCAAATTACATCGAGCCAAGCTGAGCTCCAGCTCTTAGGTTTTACTTGCGAGTTGAGCTCGAGCGCAAAATAGTATGCTCGAAACCGAGCCAAGCTCGAGCCTAGTCAGGCCCGACCTCGGCTCGTTTACACCCCTACTTGTCTACTTAACAGATCAAGTGACATATATACTAAAAAAAATTCAGCGATACCCATAGGCCAAAAACACACTTAACAGAATGACTAACTTTTTGAAACTATAATCAACAAGACACAAATTGAACAAAATAAAGAATAAGAAAGATTAATAATTAAGCAGGGAAGCAGATCAGACTTTGTTAGCAATATTTAGCATACACAGGTTACATAAACAGGGAGATTCCAGTAAACAGTTTTGCATGATCAGCTAACTATAACCAACACAATAATCAGTGAAGACAAATTGAGTAACAGAAAAGATAGCAATTGAAAGTGAACTACTAATATATACCCGGATCAAGATCCGAAGTAAAAGAACAAGGTTAAAAAAAAGGGTTCTTACATCAATCTTTTGTTGCTCAAGATGAGCGGCAAGGAGTTCTTCTTGAGTTTGAGCAGTCATGTTAGCACCACAGATTTACAGAGAGAGAGACACGCTAAACAAAAGCAGAAAAACGGTGGCTAAAATAAAGAGAGAAACCCTAAAAAGGTTGAGGAGGAGATATAGTACACAATGACGGTGGGAAGTGTACCCTTTTGCACACTCTCTCAATTCTCTTTGCCCCATTTTAGGCCCAATCTAAGTTTATGGGTTTGCTACAATCTTAGTCCTTTAATATTCTCTCCCTTGCTTGTTTTGGTCCACCGGTTTTTTCGACTCATGGGTCGGGTACTTGGGTATAGCTACGCTCATATCAATACCCAGTCCAAAACTAGTTAGGTACTCATTGAACATGAGATTAGGAGAGAGAGGTGTATCGGTTTTTTAAGGAGAAGTTTGTGGGAGAGATTAAAGTTCGGCCGCTTTTACGGGTGCATGTTATTAAGACGTTAGATCCTGTGGAAGCGGAAGGGCTTGTAACTCCGTTCCTAGAAAAAGAAATTAAAGAAGCGGTTTGGGATTGTGGTAGTGACAAGGCGCCGAGACCGGATGGTTTTAATTTTCGATTTATAAAAAAAATTTGGTCTTTGTTTTTAGGTGATTTTGTGGACATTTTTAAAGATTTTGCGGAGACGAGTGCTATTAGCAGGGGAGTGGGATCTTCGTTTATGACGTTGGTGCCAAAAGTCAAGGACTCGGTGGATTTGGGAGAGTATCGGCCAATCAATCCGATTAGTGTCGTTAGCAAAGTTATATCTAAAGTGCTCGCTAACCGGTTAAGAAAGGTGATTGATGGTCTAATTTCCAAAATGCAATCGGCTTTTATAGTAGGGAGGTACATTCTAGATGGTCCGCTTATTATTAGTGAACTTCTCTTTTGGGCTAGAAGATGTGGGAAGGAGTTATTTATGTTCAAGATTGATTTCGCTAAAGCATATGATAATGTTAATTGAGAGTTTTTGGTTTCGATCATGAGAAAGATGAGATTTCTCGAGGTGTGGTGTATGTGGATAAAGGGCGTTCTATCTTCGGCCAGGTCGTCAGTTCTTGTGAATGGTTCTCCTACCTATGAATTATCCTGTGAGAAGAGCATGAGACAAGGTGATCCTATTTCGCCTTTTTTATTTATTATCGTTATGGAGGCTCTTGCAGGTATGATGAGAAAGGCGTGTGAGGTGGGATCTTTTAGTGGTGTTCGGCTCCCGAATAGTAGCTTGGTTCTGTCCCATTTGCTCTATGCGGATGACGCCATGATTATGGGAGAGTGGTCGGATAGTAATTTTGATACCTTGCGTCGTCTTCTTAGAGTGTTTCATTTGTGTTCGGGGCTCCGAATAAATATTCATAAATCTACCCTGTTCGGAGTAAGGAAAGGGACGGATGAGATTAGTGAGATGGCGTGATTCCTGGGTTGTTGTTCGGGTGTTACTCCGTTTAATTATCTTGGTATTAGTGTGGGCGCTAATATGGGTAGGATCAATAACTGGGAACCGGTGATCAAGGTTTTCAAGAATATGTTGTCTAATTGGAAGTCCAAGGTGCTTTCCATAGGTGGTCGGGTAGTTTTGATAAAATCAGTTTTGGAAAGTTTACCGTCTTATTATTTTGCTTTGTATAAGGCGCCGGTTGCGGTTATTATGCGGCTAGAATCCTTGATAAAACGTTTCCTGTGGGGAGGAGACCCAGATAATAGAAAGGTTCATTGGGTGGCGTGGGACAAAGTTACGACTCCAAAGAAACAAGGTGGGTTGGGTCTTAGTCGTCTTGGTGATAGTAATAATGCGTTCCTGTTAAAGTGGCTTTGGAGATATCGGGTAAAAGGTGATTCGATGTGGAGACGAGTTATCAATGCTATACATGGTTCGGTGCGTCAGTGGGAGATGTATCCGAGTAAAGCTTCTATTTCTAGTACGTGGTCTAGGTTGGTTAAGAGTTGTGTAAAAATTAAAGTGGGTGATTCTATTGGGATTCATATGATACGGGAGTAGTTGGCAGTGGTTCGGATATCAAGTTCTGGTTGGATCCTTGGGTGACTAATGCTCCTCTAAAGGTAATGTTTCCTAACTTGTTCCGGCTTGAACGTAATAAGTGGTGTAGCGTTGCTGCTAAACTTGGGGGGTTTAATGGGAATGGTCCGGTTATGTGGAGTTGGAAAGTATACCCATCTACGGCCCAGCAAGTTACCGAATTGATAGACTGCCATCGTTTGTTGACGAGTCAGTCCATAGTGGACAGAAATGATATGTGATAAGGGCCCAATCGAATTCTCGATTCATGAGGCTAAACAATGGATGGTTAATGACCGAGTGCGGGGACAGACTGTTGGTATTGATTTTCAGTGGTGTAAGTGGGTTCCGTTAAAGTGTAATGTGTTTATGTGGAGGCTCATGTTAGACAGAATTCCGACCAAAGTGGCGTTGCGTAGAAGAAATATTGTTCATGGATAGAGTGTTTGTGACTTTTGCAGTGAAGAGGATGAGAGTGTGGATCATGTCTTTACTGTATGTGGTCTGGCGACAGGTATGTGGCAGGGTATAGCTAATTGGGTCCATTTACCTCCTATTTTTCTTTTCTCTATTACGGTCATAGTTGAAGTGGTTAATTGCTCGGGTTGGTCGAAGAGAAGAAAAGAGATTTTATATGGGATTTTCATGGTGGCCTGTTGGCGGATTTGGAAAGCTAGGAATGAGAGGATTTTTGGTCAGAAAAACAGGAGCGTTGTGGAGTTAGTGGCGGATGTAAAATCCTTGAGTTATCTTTGGTTTTGTAGTAGGGGAAAAATTGATGGGGTGGATTGGAAGGGTTGGAAGTCTTTCTCTTTTGATGTAATGTAATGTTTGGCTTGTGAGGGTTTCTGTCTTGGGAATCCCCTGGTCTTGGTTTTTTAATGAAATTCGCCTTTAAAAAAAGGTATTCATCGAACATCACATCAGGATTACCCGTTAGTGTTTTATATTTTCAAATGTATTTTTTTTCTTTCTCAAAGTATTGATGGTAACTTAATATTGGGCAGTTACATTAGTCTACCAAATTTAAACAATTTATACAACTAACATATATATGTGTTTGATTGTTTTACGTTTTACATTAAATTTTGTTCTAAAATGAGTCGAGTTAAAAACTCCCTACAATTTGCTATTTTTCATTTACACTTAGATATACCATCACGATTGGTTTTCTATTTACATTTCGATTTTGAAAACCGGGCCGCCATCAGAGCCACGTATTATATATCATCACGATCTATTTATTTTTATATACGTTACGAACCCACCATGAATATTCCTTTATGCAATAATGTTTTATGTTTCTATCTAAAATTGGCGAGTTAACACCCTGCAACGTGTATGGGTGGTTTCATATTCTTTGTTCAAAGTAGTCTAATCGTTCTAAGATACCCCCATTAACGACAAATATTTAAAAGACATTTAGTAGACTTCCCTATACTCAAATGTTTAACAAATAAATGGTAGCTTACGAAAGGTTCACACTTTTCTTCCGATCAAGAATTCCCGATTTTCTAGGCTAAATACATCAAAGTCTGAATTATGTAGGATTTGAGCCTCCAACCTATTAGGGGGGACGGGGCACTACCCGTGAGTTTTTTCAACTTCACTGATTTTAACCAATCCTACACTTCCACGTCACTTCACTGATTTCCTTCATTGAAACATTTTTTTGGAGGCAATGCTTCACTGATTATTTACCAACAATCAATTAGAGAGAGATAGAGGCAAAGAGGAGAGAGAAAGAGAAAAATCACGGGTACCAGCCCGTTAACTAGAACCAGAATTTGGCTCACGGGACCACTACGAGCATGGGTGACAGCGATATTACCGTGTTAGTAGTAAAGTACCCGTAACCAGTTCTGGTAACACCCCGTCCCGCTTAGTTGTGGAGCACACCACTTAACCATAAGAATGTTCTCTAAACACATTTTTTTATAACCAAAAGATAAAATAAAAAGGTAATTTACTTTCGTAGCAAATAACCTAACGATCTTCTAAAGTTTGTTCTAGTATGATGCCATATTCGGTTGGTGAACCGGGTTACCAGGCCTTCTTACCGTTGTTATAAAGCAACCCCCTTTCAAGCAACACGAGAATCAGTTCTCACAATTGAATTATTATTGTTATTTCTAAAAAAAAATATATATCTGAATCACAGTGGAATCAGAAACCATGAATCGTAAAACAACTTCGTTTGTTGCATCGTCTGTCATAATCACAGCCCTCTTGCTCTTCGCTTTCTGTGAATTGGGATTTTGCAGAGTCGAAAGGAGTCTCTTGAACATGGGCGCTATTCGTGATGTTCCTGATCCTACCCAAAACGACGTCGAATTGGAATCCCTCGCTCGTTTCGCTGTCGATGAACACAACAAAAAGGAGGTAATGTTTCACTTTCTTCATTTTTTTAATTATTAATCGAGTTATTTTTTTATTTCATAACTGTCAAATTACATTAAAATAAGTAAACGGGCAACAAGTTGCGCCGTCACACCTTTCTTCATTTGTATTTTTTTTGCTAAATATGTACAACTTGATCTTCAATTTGTGACTTTCTTTAACCTCTAATGACCATCGAATATATATTGAGTTAAAAGGACCATTACAATAAAGCGGCATTAAATGGGCAACAAGTTGCGTTACAACCCATTTTGATTAACGAAGCCGTTCCTACGAAAAACAAAGTTTTAGGTCTTTGAGGTCGAATAATTATTATTACCATGCATGACGAGTTGAGCCCATTTTAGAAAATCCATAGCCTCGGTGGTTAGGGAACCAAAAGTATCAAAAGCAAAAGAGATAAACACGTGTTGATTCTCTAGACAAGCTTTCTCGTGATTTAATTGTTATAATTATATTCGGGTGCAGAACTCTCTGCTGAAGTTTGGTAGATTGATGAAGACGCGAGAGCAGGTGGTTGCGGGTAAAATGTATTATTTTACTTTGGAGGCAAATGATGCAGGCAAGACTAAAGTATACGAGGCTAAAGTTTGGGTTAAACCTTGGATGAACTTCAAGCAGTTGGAAGAATTTAAGGTTTCAGATAAACAATACGCGTAGAAGTTTGTGATCAGGAAGGTATGCGTGTACTTTAATTATCTTGTAAACAATAAACGGCTAGTTGACGCAAATAAGATTGAGTTTGCCTAGGGCTTTATGATGTATGCAGTTCGGATTTGGGTTTATGTAAATTGTGAATGCGATATGATATAACCTGGTTCAGTTGATCTTGATTTCTTCTTGTTCCTACATGTGTCGTAGAGTTGTAATCTGTCTGTATAGTTCAGAATGGGTTGGGTCGAACTGCAAACACTTTCTTTTTTACAGTTTACATTCGGTGAGTTTTATAACGACTAATATAAATTGATACTTATGTTTGATATAAAGTATTTTATGATGTTCTACGCATTTTGGAGACACTTTGGGTGAGCTAAGCTTTGACCAGGTTGATGTGTTCCATTATTTGCTAGTTTTTTAAAGTCAACCAGTTTCTGTATGTGGACAAAGAGTGGTTTGATGCTTTGATCAATTAGAAGCTAGTTTTCTTAATATGCTTCACAAAAGGATTATTGTCTTTAAAAAATGGTGAAAGATTAAAAGTATTTTGTTTTTAATGAAGTTTGAAAGAAAAAAAAAAAAAAAAAAAAAAAAATTAAAAGTAATGTGAATTTGGGAAATGCAAATGATTAAAAAGTAAAAAGATAAATAAATTAAAAAAAAAGCCAGAAGAGTTGAAACACCCATTACACATGAAGAGAAAGACTTGAAAGATAGTGCACAAGTGAAGAAAGGATGAAGGAAGACTAGAAACATTGCCCATATTCCAAATAAAGAGGATGACTTGAAAAATAGTCCAAAGGAAGATGTTGACTTGAAGCATAATCAACATAAAGAAAAACATAATTTTGGCAAAATGGTCAGAAAACAAAAGTCTAGATTTTAGCAAACCCACCAACCTAAACTCGACATAAATTAGTAGCCCTGGTCTGGTTTTGGTTGCTTACTTGCGGTTGCATGACACTATTACAAATTGGTTAGAAAACAAAAGTCTAGATGTACTTTCTTAATTTTCCTGACTGTGAGTGTGCATCAAGAAGCCATGTTGCGCTATCAAATTAGTTGTGGCTCGATCTCTTTTTGTATTATATGATTTTTTGTGATAAGGTCATAAGGTGAGGTGCCACAACCAATCGTATGCATAAACTGATTTCCTCCCAACAGAAGGTCGTATGTAACAACTTTTATTACATATATAAATGCCGCACCCATTGTTCTGAAAAAAAAGACAAGAGGCCGTTTCTTACCATCAACGATGGAGACTCAAGAGACAACGTGTCTAAACATGCCATCTAAAATGGCAGTGGAATTTAACATTACAAATATACGAAAATAATGCTTTGGAAGCATCCAATATATATGAAATTCTTAGCATGAATTAATTCTAAGACCGTTTACTGTTGGTGGAAATGACTTGAAGCCATTGACTCTGGGGATTTTGTAGGCATTTAGACCAATTATCTCCAATGCGAATGCATTTTTTTTTACTAAAGATACTGGAAGAACTATTATGATCAAAATCCAGTCAGAGATCCACCCCATTATCATCCTTACTTGTGATTTGAAACGTAGAATTTGGTATTGATTCCCATGTGCTTTGTTTGGCATACGTAGCAAAATGTTGTTTGCCTCATCGGAAGCACATCCCCAGCCACCTCGATATACAGTTGGGTGCTTGATTGTTGGATTGGAGTCCAATCACCACCCACCATGAGAGCCAAAATCTCTAAGACAAAATGATTCTAAGCAAGTATTTACCTCCACACTGAACCATTTGAAATCAAAAGCTCTTATACCGAACTCGAAACTAATCATCTTCATTGACTTGCAAAAACCAAAATACTTATGATGTTTAAAAGCTAAAATATAATGCTACATTTTATATAATAACAAAACACGTCCGTTCTTAACAAGAGTATCTATGGCATTTCTGTAATTAAATAGTTTTTTTATGGTTTGTCTCATAACAGCCACCTATGATTGCTACATCTCTCCTCTTTCGTTTTCTTTCTCATTCAGTCATTCTTTCAAAACCAACACACACCTATGTTACCATCACCATCTCATAATATTATCAGCGTCGCTGCCTCCACCACCGCACTACTGTATTTAAGGTAAACCCTGTTTCTTTGATAATATTATGAGATGGTGATGGTAACGATTGTTGAGGCGACTGGTAACGATGATGATTGGTGATGGGTTACTCGTGAATAGGAAACGGTCCATGATGGTGGTGTTGGTTGAGTAACGGTGGTTATCCATGGGGTTTTCTGATTGGTTTTGACTGTGGTTGGAAATAGTAACAGTGGTGTTACAAGCGAGGTAGATGATAGTAGTCACGGTGATGGTGGTGATTTGGTCTCAAGCAATGGTAAGTGGTCATGGATGGTTGTTAGCATGACAGCGATGAGGTGGGTTTGGTCTCCATTTCTAAAGGAGGATTTAGGTGACGGCGATGACTCAAGTGACTGTTTTTCTTAAGTATTGTTATGATGATAATGGGTTAGAGTTATAATGGTGAACATTAACGAGGACTGTAAGTGTGACGGTGAGGGTGATGATTGGAAGTTGGTTCATCAGATGCTGATTGCAGAAACAAGCAGAGTCGCTGGTCAAGGATGGGGCAACAAGGCAGTCAACTATGGTCAACTGGACAGCCAACCAAAGTCAACCGAGCCAACAATTGGTTAACAGGAAGCGTGACCCGAATGTGAGGTATAAACGAACCTAATTAATCAATAGTTAAATGTAATATAAAACTTTATTTATATCACGTGTGGGACTTGACGAGCATTTTAAACAAACCAAACATACAAGTATATACATGTATATAAGGTAGTACTGAATACTGATAATAAGTTTGGATGCTTGGGAGCATAAGTCTCGGACAGGATAGATTCGACACTTTATGTGTGCCTGGAACATGTACACCCATTTGGTTGGTAATAATAAAATAAATGCCTTTGGTGTGTTCAATATGTTATTGAATTGCTATATAGCTGCTAAGGTCAGTCATTATCAATTTATGATCAAGTATAATATTCAACTTAGGTGGTTCACATGGAAATGAATGGTTGGGCGGCTGAAAATGATGATCTATATAGAAAAAAAGGGTGTATTGGTTCATATGCATTTTTCAAAATCTTTTGCACGTACCTTTTCATAGTTGTTGCAGAATAGAATAGTCAATTTGGTTGGGTTGTAGGTGATATCGATGTGTAATATATATTATTTGGTTCACTTGAATTAAATCCTCCTATATGTATTTGCTGCTTATTTCACAATTTAGTTGACGTGTGTTTCTTGATGAAAGAAAAGCTGCAAATGGATCTGCAAAAGTATAACATAGTTCTTTCATTTTTCTCGGACTTCTTTCAATGAGAGGCATAATCTTCACTTATTATTGTCTACCTCAGTCTTGTAGGAATACCCTGGACAAAGTAAAAGAACCTAATGGTGCTCTACAATCTACATTGTGTAGTAGGAAGAGCGGAATTCAGCTACCTCTCACATGTAAACGAGATGGTTGGCTCGCTAAAATATATGGCTTGCTTTCCAGGTAAGTTGGATGTTGAATATTTGAGAGAAAGGTAACAAAATATGACCTTTGCTCCACATTTTGTATTATACTACACTCAAAAGATGGTATTAATACATTAAGTGTCAACTATTCTCGATTTAGTAGAAAAAAATATATTTACACATTGTACAATATTTTTGGTTTTCAACATGTGAAGTCTCCCGCCGTAACGCGCGGGGTGATTTGCTAGTTCAGAATAAAGGATAAACACAAATTAAGAATTCAAACAAAAGAAAAGAATATTAAAAGAAATTTGAAATTCAAACTTATTGATAAACCTTGGATCATAAACCTAAACGCGACTAACACAAACTGTTTTACTACGGTTGAATTCTTTTTTAATCTTGGATCAGTTTCCAAATAGTAGCAAATACTTCGGTTTGCGGTTTATAATCTTATATCGAAAACAAGACGCATTGGGCCCAATAAGTTAGAGGTTAATTGAAATGGGCCCAAACACTTTGGATTATTATTTAAGGATTGATTTGATCTGCTTTAGAAAACAAGACGCATTTAGCAATAGCATGCAGCGTCACAATACTTTCCGTAACCTTGTTCGTATCTCCCAGCACTGTCTCAGGTTCACACCTCGAAGCTCCGTTCCAGTACCCCTTTTGCCCGATCGCTCTTTCCATTCTTCACGCAGGTAACTGATTCCTATTTATTTCTGGACTATATCTATGTCTTACCTAATATTTTACTATCTTCCTATCTTCATTATATGATTGTTACGTGTTAGTTTGTATGAGGGTTCATTTGTAATAAATATACAAGTAGAGGGCTTTTAATTGTAACACCAACTAGCTAACTAACTATTCCATGTTAGTTAGTTGACATTGTTACGCTGCGGTTGGAATAAAGCCCCTGGGGCTTTAAAGCGTCACATCAACGCCATGTACACAGACTGATAAAATAAATAAAGAAAAAAAAAGATTTGATTGGTTAACATGCACATGGCCCCCGCTTTTTACCCTTTCACACGCGCTACCACAATGGCTGAGCAATTCACTGGCGAAAAAGTTTTTGAGATCAATATGCAAAAGTTGAAAATTGCACTATTCTTTTCCTTTGCTAACAGTTTGTTGTTATCGAGCGGAATTCATGATATTTCTGAACAAGAACTCATCAAAATCAAGGTCGAGTTAGAGTGCCAAGACAGCCTCGCACGATTCGCTGTCGATGAGCACAACAAAAAGGCGGTACCACCATTTCTTCATTTCTATAATTCACCATCTAATTTTGCTAATTCTGTACATTTTGAGATTGGTTAGTAGTCAAATGATATGGATTATTACATATAAATGAATTGATTATTATTATTATTATTGTTCTCGACGTATGCATGCAGAAGTCTCTTCTCAAGTTTGTTAGATTGGTAAAGACTAAAGAGCAGCGGGTTGCTGGTATGTTGTACCATTTTACTCTGGAGGCAAAGGATGCAGCTGGTAAGACTAAAGTATACAAAGCTAAAGTTTGGGTGCAAAGGTGGATCAACTTCAAGCAGTTGCAAGAATTCAAGATTTACGATGATAAAGATAGTTTGTGATCAGTTACGTATGCCTGCCTGTTCTGTAATCATCTGATAAACGCCTAGTTAATGCAAATAGAGATTGACTTTGCCTAGTTTTGCTAGGGCTATAAATGCAATTAGTATTTGGGTTTATGTAAATAATGAATGCAGTAGTATGATATAACCTGCTTCAGTTGATCTTTATTTGTTCTTGTTCCTTCATTAATGAATGCAATATTTGTCTTAGAGTTGTAATTATTCTCTTTTACGGTTTCCATGTAGAGGTGTGATTGAAATTTTCGCCTACAAATTACACTAAAAAAGCATATATTCTTCATTATCACCTTTCCATATTTCCCCACAATCTCTTTGCGTATATTCTTCACCAAATATTTAATTTCTTTCCAAGCGTATCATCCCCCTAACACAGTTTGATGAGATCGGGCAGACTTGATCAGTTGAGAGGGCGGACTTCATGATGTTGAGGAACCATGCGGTGAATACAGGGCTGAGTTGGAGAGCCTCGCTGTTGAAGAATACAATAGAAAGGAGGTGACCTTTCGTTGAGGTTAATTTACAAGTAACTAAATTAATTATTCTCGTACGCAGACCTCTCTTCTCAAGTTTGGTAGATTGGTAAAGACTCAAACACAGGTAGTTAATGTACCATTTCACTCTAGAGGCAAATGATGCAGCAGGCAAGACTAAAGTATACAAAGCTTTAGTTTGGGTGCAACCTGGGAGGGACTTCAAGCGGTTGCATTATTTTAACCTGCAGCCCGTAATCCTGTTCACATCTTGCAGCACTCTCTCAGGTGATTCAATTTGGGTTGGTTCTCAAATGGCTCGACGTGGAGGTGACATAATGAATTCAATTTGGCATTTCCATGTGAGTTAAATTGGTTTTGTTTATGTATAATGAGTATGCCATTTATTTGCGTATCTGTATGTTCATTTCGATCTAAACCTTACTATTAGTTGTTCTAATGCTAGTTTTCTTTGTCCTCTTTTTAGTTGAGTTATGAATATCAAATGACACTTGTCATTCAAAACAAATTGTAAATTGGTCGACATGGATAACTTTAATACATTATTTACCACTCGAACTAAGTAGTTGGTACTTCAGCGGAAGTCAAACCTTTCTTCATTTGGTTACAATATTGCATCATATATTAGTTAGTTCTAAAACCGTTAACTATTTGTGGAAATAAATTGAAACCACTGACTCTGGGGATTTTGTAGGCATGTAGACCAGTTATCTCCTGCACAAATGCATCTTTTACTCAAGATATTAGAAGAACTATTGGGATCAAAATCCAGGCAAAGATCCACGCCATTGTCAACCTTGCTCGCGATTTGAAACATAGAATTTGGTATTGATTTCCATGTGCTTTGTGTGGCGTGGCAATCCGTTGTCAGCCTCACTGGAAGCCCATCCCCGACCACCTCAATACACAACGCGCTGCTTGATAGCTTGATTGGAGTCTGATCACCACCATGATTCCATCCGGTTAACTGCTGGCAGTCATCGGCTAGTATTCGGCTCTTATTGTCAGACCGTATGCAGAGTCCGGTTAATGGGTGGTACATGAACGTATAGTTACTTGATGTCACTTGTGGAACTACATGAAAAAACAAAGTTCAATATGAGTAAAAGTTTATCTGGTTATTTGGGTGTTAAAATAACTTATTTAAAATGTCACAAGAAGTTGTATTAGAAATATAAAGTAATTAAAATTGAACTTTTAAATAATGAAAGGTAACTAAAAATACAAAAATACAACTAGGGCCGTTCAACTAGCTCGAAAATTGTTTTAAAATAGCTTGTCAATAAAAGAGCAAAGCCACATTGGCTCGTTTGAGTATTAAGCCGAATTGAGATCGCTTGTTTCGCTCGCTCACGTTAAGGACTTCATTTAAAAAGTTCAACTTCAAAAATAAATGAGTTGATGTGGTCTTTATGCGAGCAAAGTTCAAGCTCAAACTTCAAATCGTTAAGAGTTTTTGATCTGACTCGTATATTTTCGTACCCGACGTGCTCACTAAATAGCACTAATTAAAACGTACCTTGTAGTGTTTGGTGGAGAAGATGTAATTTCCCATTAAAACCAGGGTTTCTAATACTGGTCCAATTGGTATCAAGCAATCCATATGGTTCATCCATATTTTGGGCCCCTTTTCTAAGGTAATAGCTTCCTGGCAATGCCCATAAAGCCCAATCCAAGTCCATTTCAGCCAAATAAGCTATGTAACAAGTAAGAAAATTGTTGTCGGCCCTGTTCGTACCCATTATATTTACACCGAACTCAGTTATAAACAACGGGGCCGAATGTGGCCCGGTTGTTAAAAACCCGGCCTTTATATTTATATCACTAGTAAGATCGTTACACATTTGGTTAAGTGGCATGCGTAGCCATTTGTCTCTTCCACCCGAGAATGAGTATCTATGTGCTTCGTATACAAGTTTGTTTGGTAATGCATCTTCAAGTTCCAAAGGCTTGGTTTTTAGCGCGCTCAGGTCTAGAGCATAGTTTAAACCCGAGATTAGGACCAACACATCAGGGTTAACTCTGTGGATTTCCATTGCACCGTTACGAACCCAACGGTACCATTCATTCATGTTTTGGCGGGGCCCACGTAGCTCGTTTCGTAAACTCATAGCCACTACCTACAAATATAAAAGTTTAATTGTTGCATCACAATACTTTAAAGGTTATAAACACACAAATATTCAAAATTTACCATGTGAGTATTCCTATAACGTTCTCCAACGATAGACAATCCATTTAACCATTCCATCGGGTCAAAATATTTATCACCAAAAAACCCATTTCCATCATCATTGGAGCAACACCACATTGGTTCACTAACATGGTTATCAAGCACCACCATCATCCCTAACGAGGCGATTGCATCTATAATGGCCGAAAATGCATCAACCACCGTTAGATCCAAAACTTGAGGATTATTCTTCTTGATACCCGTGATTGCATTCATAAGATTTAACTCACGAAACGTTTGCACAACGGTTTGGTTGTTATAACGAGTGAACATACGCGTAGCCCAAGTGAGGCGAACACAATTGAACCCCAATAAACTAATGTGTCTTGCGATATGACTCATTGGCCTCTTGTCTAGCCCCTCGGCTAACATGGGTTGTAGGTGAGCGGGCCAGTTTACACACTTCAACTTGACTCGCTCACTAGTCAACTGGTCAACCACCCATCTTGACTTTGTTGATAGAGGGAGGGAATGAGAAAAGTTAGCAAATAAAAAAAGAACTAAAGTAGACATAATAATAACTTTCATGTTTCTTTCCATTGTTGAGTTGTGAAGTAATGACACGAAAACTTTAGGTTATATATGATAAATTCGGATATATAGCTACTAGTGTACATTCATCACTCATGCATGCATGGTGTGCAACTAAGAAAAGTATTTAAACAGAATAACAATTTTTTTTCTATGTAAAAGGATAACTTAATCCTCTAACTCAACTTATCTGTCACTTGTATATTATGATATTGAGCATGTCCTTATTTTTTTCATTAAATATTATTTATTAAAATAGATGTATTTTTAAAGTATTTGAATATTAAGCAATATTAAACATTAAAAAACTTATATTGCAATCCACATTGTAATATTTATTTTCCTATGCCCAAAATATATAATAAATAAAATTATTAATGAAACCTTGTGACTTTTGATTTAACTATAAGAACATTTTTTTTGGAAACTAAACTAAAGTCTAGTTTAAAAAATTAGATATATTGTTAAAAAAAGAATACATTAATTCTAGCTTGTTGAGGCTCATTGAAGATGCATGTCACCAAATCCGTAAAAAGGGAATTTATTCCTTAGAAAAAGGAGGGCCAATACATGTGTGTAATCGGGTTTCTTTAACCTAGCTAAAAGATAGGTATCACGATTCCGGTGTTTTGATCTTCTTCGTGAATACGTGGCAACGGTTTTCCTGACAAAAAAGCTTTGAAAAGAGTAAGTGATCGTCTGGGTTGCGTGTATGGGGCTTCGTGTGATGCCCCTCTAATGGTTGCAAAATGTAAAACATCCCCATACACTTGTGTCCATCCAGCAACCTGCCCAAAATTATACTCATTTAAACGAGTCAAACATATTAATATATAAATTTAATTTAGCCGAAAATGGTAAAAGGTTAAATCGGTCTAATGGGTTACATACTTAATTAAAAAGTTGGCTAAACCATGTATACATGTAACTTAGTTACATGTTAGAAAACAAAACAAAACAAAGCCAATGGTGTTGGTGTTACTGTTGGTTGACAAGTACATAAAATTATCTGTTTAGACCCGACTCACCTCCCATCCGATTTGCCATTACAAACAGCAAACAAATTATTTGTAGAATTAGTCAAGACTAACCTGTTTGTGAGTGAACCAAGCCCCATACGGCAGAGTTGTGGCCAACCCTAACTGTTTAGCCAAGCCATTGACCAGCAACCGAGTATTGGTTAAAGGGATGACTGAATCTTGATCACCACTGGAGATTGAGTTATATAAAAAGATTTAACTTTTAGCACAATTGCTTCTAAATGTCACACAAAATGGTGTCTTTTGATAAAAAGGGCGACTCACCTGTAAATAAAAACCCGAATGCCAGACTTGATAACGGAGGCCAATACAGGAGTCATTGGTTGTTCCATATCCGCCAACTGATACTGTAAAATGCTGTACTTATGACATAAGAAACTTAAGTTTATCAAACTTAGATTAATAGATTTGAATATGAACTTGAGTTAGTGTAGTACCTACCTACTACATGGGGTCCATTCGTTGACATTCACAAGGCGAGCCTTAAGAGCAGCTTGAACGTCCTTTCGGTTCAAGTATTTAGCTGTTTCCTCTTCCACACAAACATCTACTTTTACCTCTGGATTTGGCTGTCATGTGAAAACAATCATTAGGGACAAAAGTTATTATGACCCATATCCTTAGAGACTTAGAGGTGGCAAAATGAGCAGGTTGGGATATAACGGCTCAAAACAGGTAGCTTAGCCTGGGTCTGGCTGGCTAAAACAAACCAATGATGGGCAAAAAAACCATATCATATGACGAAAATAAAGGTATTTTTTAAAAGGACAATTAATTTAAAGGGGTGGCGGCGCAGCTTGTTGCCCGTCTGTCCGCTATTTTGATGTAATGTTCGTTGTTATGGAATGAATGGATTATATGTCCAATAAAAAAAATTAACCTATAACATGCTTACGTCACGCCTCATAAAAGAAAACTTTTGTCCATTGAAAGTTTTCATGGATATTATGATCATCTAACATGTATTTAACCAAAGTTGGTACAGTAAACCATTGTTCTTTTTATATAAAATGATTTGTGAGATTGTATGATCATCTAACAGTTGACCCGTTTGACTCATTGAGTCGTTTCCTTAAACCTAGTATTTTTCACGTTACGCATTTGACCTGTCATACATAAAACATAACCAAAATGGACACATTCATAAACAACGACTAGGAATTTGGTTACTCACATTTCGATCAAGAACCTGTGATTGTGAGAAAACAGTTGACAAACATACGTCGAGAGTGATGTCATACGAGTTAATAAATGCACTAATTTCTTTTGAAGCTTGAACTGCAACATCAGCGCACTTTGGGGTAATAGCTTCAAAATTGTCTTGTCTTCTTATAGTCGAGTAGTTGCATACTTTATTAAACATGTCATAAGTATCATCTGATATTACACCATGAGACCAGAGGTACTCCCCCCTTGCATTAAAATCATTATCAAACTCCAACAGTGGATTGCCTATCTACACACATACACAACAAATGCTTAGTTTGATAATACGCATTTCAAAAGGCAAGAAGGTCAACTAATTAAGATACTCACTGCGATTCCCTTTAAATTGATTCCGGATTTTGATTTAAGTATGAGAGTTGCTAGTTGAGGAATATAGTGTCCTGTAGAAAATTATGACATTAGCATGTTGTAATTGTTATATACTTCCTAATGAGTCGATCTGGGAAGCAATGTCTCAACGGGTCAAACGGGTTGGAGAACAATCACAGTGTACTTTTCATACATAATAAAAAAAATTTTATTTAATAATCTCTATAATGATTGTAATAGTTTAGCGTCTGCACGTCAACCCAACTTAATCATCTATTATCATATTCAACACATTTAGTTGTTTATAACTTTATTCGCACAAAACTACTTCTTAAGGAACAAGGTTTTTGCCATTGCTTATAAGCATACATAAAGAATAAGCTTACCGAAAACATCTTAATTATTTCACCTATAAGATATAACATACAATATTGAATCCAACATGGTGAGACAAACACATTTCAGACAACTAAATTTACCCTAAAATAAAAGCATATAAGCATAGCTTTCAACCAAACACTCAACAAGTGGTTACATATCGCTAAGGAAACGTTATAATCAATACCTCCATAACTTTCACCCGTGATATAAAAGTCTCTATTCTTGTACTCGGGAAATTTCTCAAACCATTTCTGAAGAAACACAAAATTGTCTCTAGCTGAAATGAGAAACAATCATCATACACTTGTTAATTTCAACCATGAACAACGAACGATAAGAAGAAATTAATTAACCTGTAAGGTCATCGTTGGCTGACGTGTAAGAAGACATATCAAGAGAATAAGAGAATCCCACTCCTATGGGTGTTTCCAAATACAACATATTTGCCACTGTGATTTAAGGCAAGAATGTGAGTCTTTGTATAATTATGCCTCAATAAATAAGCTGTAGCTAGCATGCACCAATGAATAAAATAAAAGCATGTATACCTTTATTCCAACTGTAATCATTTTTTATTAAAACATCACCCTTTGGTTTAAAAGGCCCATGCTCAACAAAAGCTCCTTCTCCAACAGATGAACAACCAGGCCCTGCAAATCAAATCATGCAAGTTTTCACGTACAAATCAAATAAAACAATGATCTGAGTGAATAATAATAATAAGAAGAAGAATATTACGTACCTCCATTGAACCAAAGCACAAGGGGTTTGGATGATGAGTCAGATTCAGCTTCCACAAAATAATAAAAGAGAAATCTTTGTTGGGCGTCATCGACAGGGATATAACCGGAGAATTGCTTGAAATTCACGGGTGGTTGGCCGGGTAAATTCTGTATCTCATCAGAATGTATGCAATGGACGACATTGAAACAACATGCATATATTAATATTATTCCAAATGCAAAAAGAATCCATGGGTCAAATGACATGATCAAGAAACAGAGAGTTTGAGAATGACGAATTACAAATGTTATATAAGTAGTGCATGTATCAATATGATTGAAATACGTAATATATATGATTGAAACATGGTATATAATTAATTACATACGTGTCTCAAGTGTAATTTTGTTATAGTCTAATTTTTCTATTTCTTTTTCAGGAGTGGATTCGAATGTCCCTTGGTGACAATTGAAACTGTGTTCTCCCATAATATTGTTTCGGTTGCCAACTGGGGTTCTTTTACACCTCTACACGGATTAGGGGTGCAAATGAGCGAACTGAGCCAAGCCTAAGCTCGAGCTCGTTTAATTTATGAAAGCTCGAGCTCGGCTCGGCTAGTAGGTAATTTTCCAAGCTTGATAAGCGAAGTTCGGGTTCGGCCTTGTTTACTAAGGGAATTTGGTTTAAGGGCCGGGCTAGTTAAATCTCGGCTCGTTTTAGAGATTTTTCAAGCCTAGCTCAAATACCCCCTATCTACACCACTCTATCTTGCTCCTAAAAAGCATGTGGTAATCATAACTAGAGGTGTGAAAAAAAAAACTGAAGATTCAAAAGATGGTCGAACCTATAAAAAAGCTTAGAACAGGACGAGCCGAATGGATCTTGATAGCTAGAAACTCTTGATTAGACTTGCACACGGTAAAGAAACGTTAGGCTCGTCACATAGGAGGATGGCGGGCCTCTTTGTGAACATCCTCCGGCGTGAGGATAAGTATTTGTTTAGAGAGATAAAGTAGAGAGGAAAAGTGTAGTTCGGAGTCTATCCATTGTACTTTGAGAGAGGTATTTATAGCGGTCAGCAAAGTTGTACTTTGCTTCGGACCATTTGTACTTTCCTTCAGAAGTGTTTGATTTTCGCAGGTTATGTGTACTTACTCCTGTCGTTATGGTCATTGCTCGTTCCTCTTAAGACTTCGGTATAAAGCCTAGCCGAAGCTTGGCTTGAGCCGCGGTATAAATCCTTATACCTCTTCAAAAACCAAGTACGAATCCGTACTCGACTAGAATACCTGGAGCCAGGTTTATCATAATTTGTATTCTATGGTTGAAATCGAGGTGTTTTGGTTTAACTCAGTACCCGAAAGCTTGGTTTAAAAAAGCGCGAGGCGTTCCGAGGCGTTTTGGTCCCAAAATCCGAGGCGTGAGGTTTAAAGCGCAAGGCGAGAGCTTCACGTATGTGAGGCGCTTAATATTAAAAAAATATAAAAAAAATTATTTATTGTCAATATGACATTTTCTACTTGTAATCAATCATAAACACAAGAAAAATGTTATAAAACATACTTAAACACGTCAAAAACATAGTCAAAACACACATAAAACTTAAAGAAAATATTAAAAGTAGTCTAAAAAACAAAACATGTCACATTATAATATTTATTGGGGCCAACAGTGGATTAGGCCCATATTGGACTTATATTGGGCCTAGCATACTATTAATTGGGCACTAAAAATAGACGTTCCTTTTATTTTGTAGAGGAGGAAACTCTTTTAGACAAGTCATTAATCATGTTCAAACTAAAAAATTTATTTTCATCAAGAGCATAATAGGTTAAAACTACTATTTTCCAAAAAAAAAAAGTCACACCTTCAAGACCACCGGCTCAATCACGCCCTGCAATGGTTGTTTCTAGCTCTGCTCCTCATCTAAACATACATCTTCTTTTTAATAAACATTTTCATTCTTATTCACATAATTAAAATTGTTGTTTTCTCATATTAATGTACATTAATTTCTATGTTACATCATAACACATATTTTTATCACTTCATATTAGATTTATCTATCCTGGAAAGCTTTCGGGATATAATCTAGTTGAAACTTATATTAGTTTTATTATCTGGTAGAATAGATATTATTATTACCTAAGACTAAACTGGTAATTTGATCTGCCTATTATTTATACACACAAGAAAACATATGTACAAGCTACATCTACACACATGTTTGTGTCAAAAGAATATTGTAGAAAGATTAAAAAAAAAAGGAAGGAAGAAGCTAGGACCCATCCACGCAACCTAACACCATCCAACCAATTTGACTACGACCTCGATTAAATCGTTTTTCATGGTTTATCATACATAGTAGGAATGGTCCTACATAGTTTATATGTTACGGTGAATGATACGTGAGTCTAGTCACACTTTATAACAATAAACGGGATGTCATGAAAAATCTGTACTTTGATAAAAGAAATAAATGTCATAATAAACGCGATTAAATAGGTGTAGTATTCAGTTGGTAAGAAATATATTTGAAGATCGTCAAGAAATACACATCTGTTCTAGGACTAGTGGAGTTCTTATATCTTTGTTTTATAGTTGAACTGAAAGCAATTCTGTAATGGTGTTGTAATGGGCTGGATGTCGTGATATAGTTGTGTATTAAACTCATATGAAAGTTAGCTAGACTTGTCGTTTTAATAGCTTAAAATCAAATCTTAATTCAGGTGAATCAAATCAAAGGAATTAGACGCAGCAATGTATTGGTTACTTAACACGCTGGGGTTTATACTGTGTCTATATTAAATAAAAGACACTTGACCACTGTTTTCATATTTTATTATTTTCTTATATTAAATAAAAGACACTTGAACAGTGTTTTCATATTTTATTATTTTCTTATTTAAATGTTATCTTATTATTGTATTATTAGAGAGATGAATGGCTGTAAAATTTAGGATATGTTTTGTAGAATATTAAAATATTTAGACTAGCGGCATATTCTTCGTTATTATTGGCTCACGTAATTGAAGATTATTGGCCCACGTAATTGGCCAATCTATTTGAAGAAAATTGCTAACGTAATTTAAGATTATTGGCCCACGTAATTGACGAAAATTGCTAGATAGCTGTACGACACTTATTATCGCTAATAATGTTATTTTTAATGTCCATCAAACCTGTAACGACACGAGCGTCCCGCAGCAAAGCGCAGGTAAGTAAAACACTAGTTAAAACAAATGGAGAGCCAATAATAGTTAGAATATTTAAAAATCCTATATTTAGCAACTTTACATTGTGAGTGTAAAGCTACTGTAGAGCTACAGTACTCACATCCAAAACATTTTTGAAATGCGTGTAAGTTGTACGTACAACACATTGAAGCATCGCTATATCTGCCTCTTTCTTCTCTCCTCTTTCGTTACCAGCACACACCCACCTCTTTCTGTCTCTCTCTCTCACTCACACGTACACACACATCTATAACAACATACTGCCTCTTATCACAACCAAATAGACAGAAAGATGTTTCGTCAGTGTCACTCCGCCGCTTGAACGCTTCATTACTCCATCGTCGTTGCACCATCATCGCCATTACCACCAACGATTCTTACCGATGATGACTGAGGTTGAGGGGCTACAGTGACGGTGGTGCTATTGATGTTAGTGACATCGACGATTCATACGAGACAATCGGATCTGGGTTTGTTTATATATATATATCAAATACCAACACTACTTTGCGTCAGGGGACTTTTGATTGTCTCACATACTGCCACAATAGTTTTGCTTTATACACCTTTGGCTTCATAGATTTTATTCCTTGAAGCAAGTTCCACAGAGAGAAAGAGAGAGTGGCTAGACAGAGGAAGGGAAATAGGTGGTGGTCACGGCGGATCAGCGGCGGGGCCGCATATGACATCGCAGAAGGTGAAACCCTATAGAGATCTGTCGGCTGTGGCCATGCCTCCGGCAGTTGCGGCTGCCGGATACGACGATGTTTTCAAAGTAGAACAATCGGCAATGAAGGTTCAGCAGCACGGTCGAAGACCTTGACTTTCCGACGAATTCGGCTACGGTTTCGAGTAGATTCCGGTAACCCGATTCAGATTCTCATACTATCTCCATTGTTTGTGTCATTGCTTCTTTTCTTTTTGTAGTGACTTGAAATGAGCCATTTTTTAGCTTTGATAGAACAGATTAGGAATTGCTTATTAAAATGCTAATGTATTTTGAACAACACACAATGAATCAGATAGTGTTTGGGTTTCATTATTCTGCTTTAAGAGTAGTCGTTGGCCAGAAAGACATACCACCATGAAAGGAGTTGACCAACCTCAAATAAGTAGATAATAGCTTCTGTTTGTCTTTTGTATAAAAAAGGCTATTTGGGATAGTGCTTAACTTGCTCATTGTCATTGCACTTGAAGACCTATGTGTCCCCTTTGTCTTAAGCTTCCTTCCCTGTTTTGCTGGAGTGTAACTTAGATCCTCAGCCCAAGATTACCTTAGTGTAAATAAATATCATACGTAAAATTTAAAAATTATGTTTGTGAAGATTTTCTTTTTGATCAAGATTATATGAATTTTTGGATATAGTTCGTGTGTCCAGCACCCTACTATCTAAAGAAAATATAGCATTTGAAAGTCAAGTAACTTATTCGGTTTATCTTTTCCCTATTCTATAGTTTGCCCATACGTTAACATGCTGCTGAAACCTTAAATTTATGAAGAGAACATTAGTGGAAACATTCCCTCATAATTGGCCAAGTTGATTAGCTTCTAAGGTTGTATGATACTATTTACTAGGTGATAATGGTTTTGCTTGAACTTGGCAACTACAATATCTAAAGGCGCCCATCAATTTTTTTTATCGGCGTAGTTCACCCGGGTAAATCGCTTGCAAACGAACCTATCCACCCCGGTTCGACCCCCGTGCATATAGACTTTTCAACCCCTCAACCCATCATTTAGTTACCATTTACAAGACTGTCGTTATAAATGGATGCATTTAATATTTTCATATACTTTTGATTTCTTTTTATTTTTAGTGTATCTGTATTCTAGATTACATTTAATGACATATGGTTCTTAAATCCGGTTTAACCAGCACCGGACGGAATACAATGCCCGCCGCGGAGCGCGGGTCATCCCTCTAGTTTTTTAATATTAACTAAAAGTTACAATTTCACCCCTTATACTTAAATTATATACACTTTTAATATATTTAGTTTTTATCTAATTTGATTTTATAAGATAATTCACGTTCGTTATCTTTTTAAAAAGTCAATTTCGAATATGTGATTAATATTTTTTTCCAATGCTCCGATATAAATTTTGTCAAAAGCAGAGTTCTATTCAAAACAATAACCACACGAACTCAACCAATACCATTTTTTACATGCCGAAAATAAGGGTCAAGAGTCACAAGAAACTGCCAAGTATCCTAAAGATTGTCATTTCTTATATAGAGTACAACAACAAAACAACACCAACATCATCAACAACAACAACAACGATAACATCAACAACGACAACGACAACAACAGCAACAACAACTGCGCCACAACAATAACAACTTTTGTATATACCGTCGCCACATGATTTTTTTATCATCACATTCGCCATTTTCATATTTTTATCTACGTTCCGAACCTACGGTGTAGCGCGAGTGGTAACTCGCTAGGTTAATAAGAGTCATTGTTTAACTCCAACATCTACCTACTCCATGATGTTTTAATCCATATAGTAATGTCTCATCATGTATTTGCCATTCGTCTAATAATACATGTGTTGTATTTTTTGGCAATTCATGCATTTTAGACTTTTAATCCTTTTTACATGAATGTTCACAAATATAGACCACCGCCAACAACAACAACAGAAGCAACAACATCAACAGTAGAAACAACAACAAGAATAACAGCACCAGCAACAACATTCGAATATACTGTTGCGACACTGTTTTTTTTGTCACATTTACGTTCCAAACCTGTGGCGTAACGCGAGTGGTAACTCACTAGTTTTTGTTTAACTCTGACATCCACCTACTACATGATGTGTTAATCCATACACGGTTTAGGCCATTTTTTAGCTTACATTTTTTTAAACTAGTCACAATCTTCTTCAAGTTGTATGTAAAATGGTGCATAATTCAATATCAAACTGTTGAAAAAACTAAAATTGTGGTAAGGCTAGGTGGCAGCGCCCCCTGCTACCTCAGCACAATACCCCCCCCCCCCCCCGACCATTTCTTGAGCGTCATTAAGGGGGGGTGCTATTCTTCAGTTCGCCACCCAATAACGGGCGCCAAACAACTTGAATTGTGGGACCCTTTGTTTTCTACCGTTGGCAACATTCAAAAATCAAAAAAAAAAAAAAACACAACTCACCCTCTAATCTTTAACTTTTCAACTTTTTTCTATTAAATTTTCAAATGGCAAGACGTTGAACCGAGGAAGAAGATATCATTTTGGCTACGGGTTTGGTGGAAACCGCTGAGCGAGCGCGACCTGAAGGTTCATTCGCGTTTTGAACGTTGTTTTTACATAATTCTGTCAACATGTGGAAGAAACCCACCGAAATGTTAATCAAATAAGATGCGGGAAAAACCTACCAAAATGTTAATCAAATAACATTAAGGATTAGGGACATCCATGTAGTGTCTGGAAGCTTTGAGGCCCTGTTAAACCACACGATGAACCGTGAGGCGGTACTAACAAAGGATGAAGCGATTGATGCGGCCCATCAAAAGTACTAAGTCCGTCACGACCAGCCATTTAATCCTGTTTCGCCAATGATGTTGTAGCCTAGTGGTTGCAATGGAGGTGGGAAGGTTTACCCACTTTGTGGGGTTCCTGCCATGGGAGGTCACAGGTTCGAATCCCACTCATAGTAGGGTTATTCTGAAATGAGGGGCTGAACCTTAGGGGGGCCCGGGGACCAGACCTGAAGGATGCGAGGTTTCGTTATGGGTGTGTACCGTCGACCGTTCAAAAAAAAATTTTAATCCCGTTTCAGAGCGGTGAATTTTGAGGAACAATGCCTTGTAGAATATCAATTTTTATGTAGTTTTTATTTTAATTTTGTCTTTATTATTTTATAGTTTTCATTTTAGTTATGTCATTGTATTTTAATTATGTCCTTCCTATTTTAATAATGTTTTCTAAAATTTACTTATGTACTTGTTATTTGAATTCATAATGTTTAGGTGATAAAAAAATTAAATTAAATGAAAACACATAATTAAGTAATGAATTGGGGCTTTATTCAATTGCATAGATGTTAAAAACAAAGGGACAATGGAGCATCCCAAACTTACGTGACACAGACATGATACTAAAGTGGTGCAATAGAGAGCCATTGGGGCTTCATTCCATACTACCCAGCTTAATCTACGTGACCCACCTCACTCTGACATTTTGCCTCACGCGGGTGAAAATCTCCACCTAACCTGCCCCACGCCACATACGAGTTGATGTTGATGACGTGGAGGAGCTTCACATCTCCTTCCACACCCACACACTATTTAGCCTTGACAGGGGAATGATTTACTATACATTTTTTCAATGATTATTATTTTAACTAATTAGTTAGTCAAACGCACTTTATCTTACATCTACGTATATCAAAATTTATCCTGCTTTTTATCTTGTACATATGAAATTATCTTTCAACATATGTTTGTTTTAATAATGGATAGACAAAATTGCAATTTTTGTCCTTTATAAAAGCCAAAACTATAGATTGGGTCTTTTGAAACTTTTAGTTTCAGCTTTTTCTTTATATGAAAGTTGCCACACATTTTGTTCTTTACACTTAACCTTGTTAATAAATCCAGTTAAGCTACCCCACGTGCAATGCACGTGAGGGTAAATTAGTCATTTTATCTCAAAGGACAATTCTTGTGATTTAGTTATATAAAAATCATATATTTATAAAAATATTCTTTTTTTCTTTATGTATATATAATTATATAAATTCACACACACACACATACTTTCCCTCTCACCTACTCTTGTTCTCTCTCCCTCTCTTGTTCTTGTCTAAGACCACCACTACCACAATGGTTTCGGCACATAATTATATTCCATTTACGTTATCTATTGTATTTCTCTTCTTTGAAAACAGCCACAAAAAACACTAAATCCTCTGATTTGCAAAAGAGGGAGGGTCAGAATTAGGTGGTAGAGGGTTGAAAGTGGTAGCAGATGAGTGTGTGTTGCAAGTTGAGGTTTGTGGCGATGAAGTGATGGCTGACATAAGTAGATGTACAGTGACAGTGAAATAAGGGGGTGGCTATATGAAGTAGCGACAAAGGTAGTTAGGGTTCGAGGAGGATGAGGGATGTGATAGAGGTGGTTGTCGTCGAGGTTTATTGATGGTGGTTAGGGTTCGGTGACGACAGAGGATGGTGGTAAGGGAAATGTAGCAGAGGACGGTCGGTTGTGTTATGGGGCAACATAAGTGTCGAAGGTGGGCGACAAATCAATGGTGGTGATGTGAGGTTGTGTGAATAGTGAGATGTAGGGGTGGCAGGTGCTGAGACGGTGGTTAAAGGTGAATGAGGGTTTCGTATATGTGAATGGTTTGTGTGGTTGCAGAGGATGGTGGTGATGCTAGAGGTGTGTGGTGCTGTGGTGGTGGCTTAGTTGGTGGGTGATGGATGAGTGGAGAGAGAGAGAGAGAGAGATAGAGATAGATAAATAGATAGATAGATATAGAGGGGAGGAATTTGTGTGTCTGTGTGTATAAAAAAAAGACAAAAAATATTTTTATATAATAAAATTATAAGAATGGTCCTTTAGAGGTTAAAAGACAAGTTTACCCTCATGTGCCTTGCACATGACCTAATTTAACTAGGATTTTCTTACCCAGTTAGTGAAAATGACAAAAGGCGTGACAACTTTTCATATAAAGGACAAAGACTGAAACAAAAAGTTTTAAAGGACCCAATCCATAGTTTTGAATTTTATAAATGACAAAAATTATAATTTTGTCTAATGGATAATTTAAAAGTAATGTATTACTTTAATTTATTTTGCTAATTTAGGGAATACATTAAATTAATCAAATATGAAATACCTAAATTTACCCCGATACCTTTAAGGGTGGATGGGGTGGTAATAACCCTATCACACTCCTCACGTTATCACACCAAATCAGATTGTGCCATCTCATTTCATCACATTCCATCACTAAACACATGTGACGGTGTTCACATTTCATCACAAAACTTTAAAGAAAAAAAAACTAAAAACATTACATTTAAAAAAACATAAAAACATTAAATTAAAAAAAATAAAAAAAATTACATTAAATAAAATAAAAAACATTACATTAAATTAAAAAAATAACACACTACTAGAAATAAAATAAAAAGTACTAAAAAAATAACACACTACTACAAATAAAATAAAAACTACTAAAAAATACAAACATTAGTAAAAACCTAATAAAATTTTGGGCGTAACATTCGCCACGCCGAAACATGTTGAAAATCAACCTCGACTTTAGCCGCATAGTCGATTTGAGCAAAGCCAACGTGCACATATTATGTTTTGTTGGGGTTATTATTCACCACTTTCTTAAGAAAATTTTCGAAGGTTTGACACTTCGATTGGAGGTCCGCGTGCTTGTGGGAGATTGAAGCACACGAATGTTGTGTTGTCCCGACAAGTTGACCAAACTCGGCTAAAACTCTTTTCCAGTTTGGAGCGTTGCTCCGGCACGAACACGACCACGACCTCAACCGCTGCTAGTTGATGCGTCATTGCTGTGTATGGTGTCCTACGCGATCACTAACGCAATTTCCTCCTCTTGCGTCCAAGCAACCATTGTGAATGTGAACGATGAGGATGATGAGTTGAATTTTGTGATTTTTTGTGTATAGGAGAAGAATTTGTGTGAGTGTGGGTATGAATGGGTAAATATGTATATATATAGGTAGGCAAAAATTTATTATTATTATTATTTTTAATGGGAAATGACCGTTGCCAACGGCTAGCCAGCTACAGTGCCCGCGATGCGTGTCACGAAATTTCCAAATCGCGGTCGTGATCAAATGGTAGGGGCGGTGGTCGTGATGATCACGGGCGTCACGGGGTGGCCATCACGGATTTTAAATTTACCCCATCCACCCTAAGATAACATTTTACTTTAATTTGCTAACTTAGGGGATACATTTAATTAATCAAATATTTAAATTTACCCCGATACCCTTACGATAACATTAAACAAAAATACTATTAAAATAAAGCAATGTTATTTAAGTTTTTTCGCTTAAAATGCCTAACCGCCAGATTTGGGTCCGTTTTGGCGGTTCAAAGGATTTTGACGGCTTTTGAACATTTTTACTTTTTGATATAACCGCGTGTTGGAAGTGTATAAAAAAAAAAGAAAATCAAATATAAATATAAATAAAATAATAACAAATCTTATCTCACTCACAATATGGTACCTTTTTTAATTTTTAATTATTATTTTAATAGAGAAAAGAAGCATTATTGTGGGCGGTCAGATAAAAAAAAAACAAAAAATGAAATAAAACTACATATGATTTGGAGTGTTGTTGCCGATTGCTACGAACGAATGAAAAAGTGAACTGAAAGTGAAATCTGTTTATTAGTGGATTCCTCTTTTCACACTCTGCCTTGCGTACACCTGCCCTTCTATTCCATCCACCCACTTGATGATTCAAACAACAACTATTCAATTCGTCTCCACATTCTAACCACAACAATACAATATCATCATCTCATCCATCTTCTTTTTCTACAACCATTTTCATCTCCTTTTCTTTCCTTTACTTGTTTTTCTTCTTTATTTCAATTTATCCCCATTTTTTTTTGTGAATTTGTGGGTATGATCGAAATCGGTTAAAGTTCATATTTTGATATCTGGGTTGCATCTAGAATTTGGTGGTTTTTGTTTTGTTGATATGGCGGGTGTCAAATCTGGTGTACGGATGGATTACTGGAGGGAGTATTTTCGGAGTGCAAATGCGGATATTTTTGAAATTATTGAAGGAGCGATTATGTTGGCTGCTTCTGATTGTCCTAAACAGTTTAAAGTTAGGAGGGATAATATTGCTCAGATTTTGTTTTCTTGTAGATTCATTAAGTGTTCTGGTTGTGATAAAGAGGAATTAGCCTTGCCTGTTGATGATAATGATGATGGTCATCATCATCATCATCATGGGGATGGTGTAGTTAAAGATAGCAGTAAAGTGATTAGTTGTTCTAGAAATAATGATATTGATGATGATGAAATGGATTATGATGATAATCATGACGTGGAGCTTAATGAAACTAAGCTTCAAGTTAGCAATTATAGTTATGATGCTGCAGAAGCTCTGACCGATGAAATCGAACAAGAATCGGAGACTTTTGGTGAGGTTATGAGGATTAAAGAGATTGTTGACAACAGCCCTGATGAGGTTTTTCTCTATTACTTTGACTGTATTCATCATATCATGATTAACTGTTTGTATAATGTTTAATCATAATTCTTGTTGTTGCTAGTCTGCATCAGTTTTATGTAATTCATTAAGGAAGCTACAGTTGATGTCAATATCAGTAGAAACACTCAAGGTTTGTATTTAGTTTTAACTATCCTTAATCACAATTTGAGACTTGTTAAAACTATGATTAGTTTTATCTCATAGTTTATGCAATCATATTTCAGGCAACCGAAATTGGAAAATCTGTTATAGTTCTTCGGAAGCATGCATCAAAGGACGTTCGTCAGATCGCTAGATCACTAATCGAGTATGAATCTCTTGGTGTAATTAGCTTGATATGTGTTTAACCGTTGTTAATCTGTTATAACTTATAGTTACCAAAAGTGTAATTTTTATTTGGTACATTTGTGATGTAGAGTGTGGAAAGATATGGTAGACGAGTGGGTGAACGCTACTACAAAGATAACCGGTAATTAAATTAAATGAAACTATTTTTTAATTTTAATTATGTTTGTTGTATATTCTTGTGATTGTTAATGGAACTGTGATATTATTGCAGTTTCTGAAAATACACCCGAGTCGATGAATCCGTCTGTTGTTGATGAAGAAGAAGGATTACCTTCACCTCCTTTAGATGATTTAGCGTTTTTGAACCCACATTCAATGTCTTTGGAATTATCTGAGGTATGCAAAACTCGCGGTGTTTTTCAATTATGTTTCTGTTTTATAGTTTTTATAGCATTTGTTGACGGGTCTTTTTGGTTTTTTATGTATCTATTGTGGCTATCAGAAGTTCTTCGACGGCATGGATGATTATGGAAGTGAGTTGAATTCGCGTATTTAAATAACTTGTTAATTTATTATACGTTCGCTATTCAGTTTTTAATTGAATTCCTGTTTTGGATGTTGCTTTTTAGATCCTCAAAAAAATGAGAACCGTAATAACAGAAAGCCGCCAGTTGAGAAGCAAAACGTAACCAAGTGGAAACCACATAAACCATTAAACAGGCCATCCGTGGTCCCAAAACCAACTGTGGTTAAACCATGTAAACCACCAGTTGTTGACTCGACACCGGGGAGACGTACAAAACCGAATATGGACCAGAAGCTGCCAAATCCGGAAAACAGGACTTTTGCTAAGAGGCCTGTGACTCCTCAACAGCGTGTAAGTTACCGTATTGTGTTAAACTGATTCAGATAATTGTTTGATCAGTGTTCTTAATGGATAAGTTGCATAACATAAACTGATAATTTTGGGTAACATTTTTGCTAACCTATTTCCTTTTTTTGATAACTTAAACAGAAGCCGATGTCCTTTGGTGGAGAAACCGATCAAGACAAGCTTGAAGCCACAAAGAGGAAGCTTCAAGAACGTTATCAGCAGGCGGAAAAAGGTTCGTATTAATGATCTTTTATTGGTTTCAAATAGAATTGACAATATGATCATCATATAACGGGTCAAAACAGGCGCTCGGGTGGAAACATACCAAATACAGCTCAAAATGCTCCGTTTCTGAACCAACGATTTAAGAGATTATGTCCACTTAAAAATATACTATGTTTTTTGATAAATCTGTTCATTAATTAATGTTTTATGTTTGTGTAACAGCAAAGAGACAACGAACGATACAAGTTATGGAGTTGCATGACCTCCCGAAGCAAGACGCTCAAAAACACCAACACTCAAGACCTGGAAACAACCATCACAGACACCGGACCAATGGGCGGTTTTAGTTATCGTATCCGTTAATCAATGATGGCTATATTGAGACCGAAAGGCCAATTTTGGGGGATTTGACTACATTCCCAACTAAGATTTGGGGTTGTGTATTAGTTTAGTTCAATTGGGAGGTGTCAAAGTTGACTTTGCTGTATAAAAATACCCTTTACAACCACCCCTTTATTGACTTCTAATTTGGAAGATTGGGGCACCCCCACCCTATCCTACCCTACACCCAACACATATAATAGAGAGACATTCTTGAAAAGTTCAAGCACACATAATAAGCGTTTTAGTACTCGGTACAACATGTTGTAGGCAGCTAGTATCCCGCTAGTCTTGATGAAATAAAATTTTGTTGATCGTTCTAAAAGAAAAGTACTAACATGTTCTTTTTCTTTATATATAAATTTATACTGCACTAGTATCATTTAAAATGATCCTTTGGGTCGTGTTTGAACTAGGGATGAGCTCGGGACGGTATCGGTACCGAAACGATACTGATCCCGACAATACCGATACCGAAAAGTCTAAAAAACCAATACCGATACCGAACACATATGGTACGGTATCGGTACGGTACCGGTATTTTACCTTAAAATACCGATACCATACTGATCTCGTACCGATACCGATAATACCGGAACCGAAAATCCATAAATATGGGTACCGATATTGATCCCGAAATCCCTCGGTTTGGTATCGGTTCGGGACGGGACGGGACGGGATCAGTATTCGGCCTTGTATGCTCATCCCTAGTTTGAACCTTGTTTGATATTTTGTAACGGTTTGTGCCCCTGTTGACGGGCAGGACGAGATGAGACGAGACGGGTAAAAACTAACAAGGTCGATAATAATCAATGGTGACAAAAGTATCTAGATCAGTGTTAAAATGTGGGAATGTAACGGGAATGAGTAAGTATATTTATACATATTGGCTTAGGATACTTATTGCATCATGTTGCTAATAAAATATTTTAATGCGTTTAGGATAAAGTAATAACAATATGGAGACAAGATATTAAAGGTGGATTAGAACAAGATATAGTGACTAGTGAGTGCTTTCATAGTAATAATCATAATAATTAGAAGTAGTGGGTATTGCTATTATGGATTACTTTATTTGACATTTAGGATAGGATTGGATGTTCTAAAACTGGATTGGAAATTAAAATATCTCAAGGGAAATTAAAGTAGAAAGAATTAGAATCTATTATAACTTTTTTTTATGATATTTATACACTTGGTTAATAAGTAATCATGTTTGGCTGGTAAAATTTCTTAAGAAACATAGAATATGGTAGTAGTAATGAAGACGATGGTGATGGAAGTGCTCGTATCATTAGGAGCGACGTCAACTAGACATGGACAAAAAAATCGGTTTCTCCACCCGACCCGAAAAAAAAACCGAAAAACCGGTTAGACAAAAACCGGTCCCAACCCGACCCAACCCATCGATTTCGGATAGGTTTTGGTTTCTGGATCCTATACCGGGTGGAAAACCGGTTTGAATTAAAACCGGTTTGAAAACCGGGTTATAACAAAAAACCGGTTTGAAAACCGGTCCAACTAAAACCCGAAAAAAAACGGTTTAAAAACCGGTTCCAAAACCGGTTATTACCGTTAGAAAACGGTCTAATGACCGTTGCAGCCAATATCTAGCCGTTTTTTTTTTGTTTTTTTTTTTTTTTTTGGTATTTTTGACCCACAATCATACTATAAATATCCCTTAATGTTTAGGATCAATCACACCATCAAAAACACTCTCTAATCTTGCATTCTTCATCTACTTTCTCACAAATCACTCTCTACTTTCTAAGAAAAATGGCATCTTCACAACCACCAACTCCTAAAAGCCAAACCGGTTCGCACGAAGTTGGTGCTTCTTCATCCCAAGCCACGGTTGTTAAGGTGGTTCCCACGAAAAGAAACCCACTTGTTTGGAAACACTTTGATTTATGTGTTATGACTTTTGGTCCAAACAAGGCGAGATGCAAATATTGTTCGGCTTTGCTTAAACATGATGCTAACTCGACCTTGAGAGACCACGTGGAAAAACCATATTGTAAAATTTTGAAAGAACAAAAAAATTCTCAAGGTGGAGCCTCGATCACACAAGAAGGCGACTTGTTTGTGTACAACTTGAAAGTGGTTTGCGAAAAAATGGGGAATTTTGTCATACAAAAAACGTTGCCTTTCAATCATTTTGACAACTCACGTTTGACGAGGCTTATTCAACGAACACTTCAACCAAGATACACACATGTAAGTCGTGCTACTCTTAGACGTGATTGTTTAAAAAGATGGAAACAAGCAAAAGATGAATTAATTAGTTATTTTGAAAATTTAGAAACCGGTGTTAACTTAACAAGTGATGTTTGGTCCGCACCACACGGTTCACCCGACTCTTATATTTGTGTAACGGCCCATTGGATTGAACCGTCTTCTTGGCAAATGATGAAACGAACTATTGCGTTTCGATTGTTTGATTACCCTCACACCGGTACAAATATTTTTAATATGATTGACAAAGTTATTCGAACGTTTAAGTTAGAAAACAAGATTTTATCAATATCTTTTGATAACGCGTCGAATAATACCGCGGCAATCACACAATTAAAATTAAAATACCAACCTATTTGTGAAGGGATATTTTTTCATAGTCGTTGTGTCGCACACATAATCAATTTGGCCGTTCAAGATGGTCTAAAACTTATTGAAACACAAAGAGAAGGTTTTCGAAGAATGTTACGCGATATATATCGCAACAACACAAGGCATGCTAACTATATAAAATTTTGCAAAAGTGTGAATGCCATTTGTTTGGGTCCGAATTGGGATTGTCCAACAAGATGGAGTTCCACTTGTAACATGTTCGAAAAACATGTTTTGCAAAAAGGTAGTTTAAATGCATTTCATGAAATTTTGGTTAGTTGGGGAAAATCGGCACCATACCACCATTTGAATTGGAATGTTATTGAAGTTGTTTCGGAAATGCTACAAGTTTTCAAAGCTTCAACCACCGCTTTGTCGGGAGTTTATTATCCCACAAGTTGTATAATACTTCACAAGTTATATAACATGACTAGAAAATTAGGGGAAATGGAATGTAGAGGTAGTCCATACAAAGAAATGGCGGCAACTATGAAGGAAAAATTTAGAAAATATTTTTCGGAACTACCGCCGGTTTTTACTTGTGCGTCCGCTTTAAACCCATGTTACAATATAGGGGGGGGGGGTAGAAAATATAATTGAAAATATTTGTGACGAGTTGGGGTTGAACACGGTAAAAGAACCACTTTTTTCACAAGGTATGATAGCAAGATTTAATAAACATCTCACGGATATGTATGATGTTTATTTTGAACGTTATGGTCAAATGTCGTCCATTCAAACGCAATTGAGACAAGCTTCTTAAAATGTAAACGATTCGGACATGTATTTATACAATTCTTTGTTGGACACATCTAATAAACGTGCACGAGGTAACACTCCTGGTAGCGAACTTGGGAGGTATGGTGCCGAAAACTATTTACAAGGTTTGACTCCCGATGAATTTAAAAATTTTGATGTGTTGGCTTGGTGGAAAAGTAAGGAAAATCAATTTCCGGTCTTAGCCGCCATGGCCCGAGATTTACTAACCGTCCAAGCTTCCACGGTAGCTTCGGAATCCGCTTTCTCTATTAGTGGCAGGGTCATTTCGATACGTAGGACGCGACTAACTCCACCTTCGGTAGAGATGACAATTTGCTTGAAGGATGATTTGGATGCGGCGGAGAGGGTGCAAAACATACGCTCACTTGAGGGAGAACTTGAATATGAAGGCGAAGTGTACGAGGACGAGGTGAACGCGGACTTAACCGAACCAATGTCCGAATATGAAGCCGAAATGGATGAATGGATAAGAAGCAAATCCGGTTCGGGTGAAGATTAGACTATGTTTGAAGACTTATTTCCTTTTAAGACTATGTTTTTTAAGATTATGTTTTCTATTATGCTTGATGTTTAGATGTTTTGATGTTTTTTATCTTCGGATTCCTTTATGTTTTGATGTTTTTTATCGTGTTTTTTAATTAATGAAATCGTATTTTTAAGTTACAATGTGTTTATAAGAATTTGTAGTGTTTAAATTGTTCAAAAAAAAAAAAAAATTCTGCACAGAAGCTGCAAAACAGCAGCAAATCTGGAAAAAAACCGGTTTTTTTTCCGGTTTTTACCGGTTTTTTCAAAAAATCGGTTTCCAACCCGGGTCCAATCGGTTTGAATAGTTGGTACATGTGGGATCTAAAAACCGGACCGGTTTCCAAACCGGTTTGTGAAAAAAACCAATTTTTTTGAACACTTAAAACCCGAATCGGTTTTCAAACCGGACCGGTTTGTAAAAAAAAAAAACCGGTTTGTACATCTCTAACGTCAAATGTGTCAACAATGAGTCGCTGGTGATGAATGTTATCCCTTAAATTCATATCTCATTTAACACGGAAGTTATCCATTAAATTTCTATTATATTTCCAATTTTTTTGCTAGCAAAGCGGAAAATCATAGCATTCAAATTCTTATTTCCTTTAATTACAATGTAACAAAAACTTACTAGAGTTTTAAAACAAGGATGAAATTAAGACCAAATTAAATAGGGGGGTTAAATACTATTTTTAGCTTCATTTCAACAATTCTATATCTATTTAACGATAATTTGATAGGCAACAAGCAATAAAAGTATAAAGTAACAACGTTAGATACTTGTATTTGTAATTTTATAGTAATTTTGATTGATCGGAATATCAACGGGACCCTATAAACCTTTGTAGTTCCATTTAATTGTTTTTTAAATAGTTAAACATTTTGAGGTCTTGGTTTTGTTCTTTCTCGTCAGTGGTATTGGTATTTGTGGTAGGTGGGTCGGAAAGAGAAAATGTTGCATGATTAGTCACCATAAAATTTGGTTAATAGAATAATCACAATCCTACTTTCCTATAAATTTTAGGGTAAACGGTCAAAAACGTCCGTGTGGTTTGGTCAAAAATGTCACTTGCGTATAAACTTTTGGTTTTTTGTCAAAATCGTCCTATGGTTTCAATTATTTGTCACTCTTGTCCCTAGTACTAACGTCTTCTAGTTAGTCCCAGTTAAATCATGGGTAATTTTGTCAATTCAAATTTTAAAATGCGAATAGACAAAAGTACTCCTGACTTAACTGGGACTTAGGGGCTGTTTGGTAGCCTCTTAACCATTCAGTTCTGAATCATTGAGCATTCAGACTGTTTGTTTCAGCATCTGAATGGAATGGTTAAGTGCTGAACCATTAAGCTAAAAAGAGGTGCTGAATGATTAAGCTCTTAACCATTCAGAGCCCCTTAACCATTCAGATCTTCTTAATGATTCAACACTTAATCAACCAAACAGCCCCTAACTGGATGATGTTAGTGCGAGGGACGAGAGTGGCAAATAATTGAAACCATAGGGCGAGTTTGACAGAAAACCAAAAGTTTGTACGCAAGTAACATTTTTGGCCAAACCATGGGGACGATTTTTGCAGTTTACCTTAAAGTTTAATGTTATGGAATTATCCAAACTTATTATAAATTTTGATTCTTGTTTAATTGATACATACATAATTTTTTTTACTTGTATAAACTAGTTATCTACCTATCAATTTGGTGCTTTTTCATATAACTTATTGACTTATTCAAAAAGTCAATAAGTTGTTTTCAAACTCAATCCCAAACATCCTCTGAATGTTGCCCCAAAAAGAGATTGAACCCACAACCTTCAAGTTAAAATGTTTGAGTTATCAAGGTTAGTACCACCACATCACAAGAGTGAAACTATAATTTTCAATTAATCGGTTTACCAATGGATGATTTTATTCTATAATTTTAATTGAATTTATTATGTCACAACAAGCAACAAATGTAGATATTATGTGAGTTGATATAGGTTTTTTTTTTAATTTACTATAGTCTTATGCCATTATCTTCAAGTTTATTAATCTAACTAAATTTTAAATTATTTTCATTGTTATTGTGGTTTTTATATGACCGCTATTCTAACTTCAATACGATCATATGAATGATAAGAACCACCTTATGTGATAAGAACCCTGTCCTCATACGATCGTATATTGAAATCCAACGAAAAATATAACTACACATTACATAAACAACCCTACAACCATTTCACTAACCACCATGGTTGCGTCCGTCGCCATTTCAACCCACAAATTAAATAATAGAACACTTTTATATGTTTCAACCTTGATCCCAACACAAATCCCACCCAGGGGCGGATGCAGTATATACTCAAGGGTACGTCTGTTATCTCTCGATTATCCTGGCGAAATGAAAAAATTAGTTTTTAAGTAATTTTTATAAAGGTTACCCCTTGTTTCATTTTCTAGATCCACTAGGATTAATTTATTACTGTTTAGCAATAAACCAATTTCGTAGTAATGAATGTATTTAAGAATGAGTTAAACCTCTATACAATCGGTCAATTACTAAGAAAGTTTTTAAAATACTGTGAATAATTCAACCATCAAAAGTCAAAATGGAGAAACTATACGGTGGATAAAAAATACATATGATCAAAAGTCAAAATCTACAAACCGTAACCATCTAAAATAGAATTGATCAAAAAAAGTTTGGATGTTGACGATGGATAATTTAAAAAAATATCCCCACTATATGCATTGCGAAACATTTATCTTAAGATCTTTGAATTTAAAAATAAAACACGTGTAAGGGCCGATTTAGTATTTTCTTCGCTTTAACCTAATTTTTGGTAGTTTACTTTATACGTATAATCTTGTTTGGCAAATGATATTATTTTAGGCGAACGACAACGTTTTGAACTATGCTGAGATAAAATGTTTGGTCAACTTGTGAATGGCGTGTGGGATCGTCCACGCGGCTTTTGATATATCTTGCTTTCAAAGGTCAAACTATCTAAGTCAAACATTATTTTTTCGTCTTTATTGTTCTAACTAACATACGAGAGACTTCCAGCTAGATAAAGTTGTATATCATTAGTTTTTGTCACAGCCAGTTATTCATTATAAAAGTTTCTAAACTTGAACAAACGTTATGATTGTTTCAATCAATTAGAAAAAGAGATAACTACAAAAGTGGTCCTTGTGGTTGGGCCCAAGTCACACCTATGGGGTCTATGTTTCAAAAGTTACAAGTTTTTAGTTTGTGACTTCAATTTTGCAACATGTTTGAGCTACAACTACAAGACTAACGTATCGAAGGGAGATTTTGGTCATTTTACGTGAGTTTATCATAAAAATTAAGGAAAGTTAGTATTAGACTCCAAACACGTTTTAAAACTGAAACCACATGCTCCAAACTTGCAACTTTGAAAATTTAGACCCTAAATGTGTGACTTGGACTAAATCACGTGGACAATTTATATAAATAACTCGGAAAAAAAAAGTTAATATCACTTTCTAACATGTTTTTGGCATATTCATTAGTTAACACTATAAAGCTAATGTCAAATGATTGATCAAAGTTTTTACATAAACAAAAACACAAAATAAATAAACCCTAGACATTGCCCCCAATTGAATCGCCTTCTTCTCTATTGTTCACATACACTCCTCCAATTTTAAAAAGCATCAAAACAACTCCATGCCATTAACCTTTATCCTCCCTCGAGTAGCATTACCATCATCGACAACTTACAAATTTTAATTGTTCAATCAACATCAACACCTTACCTAATACGGTATTGTCATTACTCAATCAATGCCCCTATCCTTCGCTAGCAAAGATAGCGGCCTCTCTCCATACCTATGGTTGTTACATCAGTGCCTTCTATAATGAGCTTCCTAGTTCGATATCATAAGTTGATGACAATAATATTGGTTGTTACGTCAATATTCAATACCCTCTAGTTCGGTATCATAACTTGGTGCAATGGTTAGTTAGTTCACTTTTCTTTAGCATTCTATCCAAAGTACGATAAAGAATTAAACACTAATTATGTTTTTTAGGCATGTAAAACGGCAGGGGTTTATTCTTTCAAATCCAAAATTTGAATTTGTTTGTTTATGTTCTTTCTAAATATAATCAAATATCTAATTCTAGTTATTAATTATTTTATTTATACACTAGCTTTTACCCCGGGAGCGTCCCGGGGTTGAAAAATTCAATATGACATATTAATTTTACATACGAAATAGACTTATGCGCTTTACAGTTACATTCAGGAAAGTTTCAGGTAGCGCCTAACCTAAAACAATTAACAATGTATCTCCAATGTTAACGCCTAACCTTAAACAATGTATAACTCTAATATTATAGAATTCATATTTACTGGTTTGAACATAATTAATGACTTGCCTATACATGATTAATGAAAACCTGAACACTTTGTGTTTTTTTAATGTATGAACAAAACCCCACAAAAAATAGTCGTTTTTTTTCTCCGTTTTTTATATAGCACCATGATGCTCGTTGGAAAGATAATAAAACGCTCGTTAATTTGGTGTAATTTTTTTCTTTAAAAACTCTCGTTTATAAAAGATATTAACGTTTAAAAATTATGGGATGAAACATGAGAGAAAAAAAATCCAATTTTGTTTTTTATTGGTAAAGTAAATCTTTTATTTTAAATTTTAAGATATGCATATCTTTTATAGTGTTTTAATTAATTTAATAATAATAATAATAAAATAAAAAAATAAACACTCTTACCTCAACGTGCCACGTGACACATTTAAAGAGGGGTTGAGGCCTCTATTGAATGCCACATCATCATAAGTCAATTCTTTTATTAATAGTTATTATTATTATTATTATTATTATTATTATTATTATTATTATTATTATTATTATTATAGATTATAGATATAGATACTAATTATATTAATTTTCTTTTAGTTATACACTCTTCTTTTATTATTGCAATTACTTTTAACAATTTATCAAGATTGTTACAAGTTGTTATAAAAAATATAATGATTTTATAAACGTTCAAAATTTTAAATTAGTTAATAGATATCCAGGTATCGAATATTAGCGATACCGATATAAATACATAGGTCCGCCACAGACAAAAGATGTATACACGTACTATCTTATATGATTAAAACCTGATACTTCATACGTTTAGTCGAGTAAGTGATAAAAAAAAAAAACTCGGAAGGGTGAATACTTTCGAGAAATTCTTCCTTTAGTCTAAAATCATTTGATCAAACGTTGTTGAGCACTTGAGCACATGATCATTTAGAAGAGTATATAAACTAATTAGTCCAAATATATATATTAACTTAACTTTAAACGTTCTTTTATTATTTTAAAGGTGAGAGGTGACCCATATCTGAGAAGAAGATATTTGAAGATTTTATATTGTATCTATAATCTATAATCTATAAATTATAATAAAAGAATTGAGTTTTTATGAGGTGGCATTCTATGGAGGCTTCAATCCTTCATTGAATGTGTCATGTGGCACTTTGAGGTGATAGTATTAAATTTATTATTTTAATAATCTGTTTTTAATCTATATAAAAATTAAATTGAGTTATTTTAGGAAAAAAGAATTTAAAAGCAAATTTAAATTTTTCTCTCTTATGTTTCCTCCCATAATTTTTAAACGTTAATATCTTTTATGTACGAGATTTTTTAAAGAAAAAGATTAAACCAAATTAACGAACGTTTTATTATCTTTCCAACGAGTACCATAGTGCTATATAAAAAACGGAGAAAAAAACGACTATTTTTTGTGAGGTTTCGTTCATACAGGAAAAAAAACACAAAGTGTTCAGGTTAATCATAAATCATGTTTTTCTTTTAAACCAGATTCCTATCTACGATGTTCAGCCAAATCGTCATGTTATCATTGGAATTTTACTCTTCTAAAGATAGATAGGTATACTTCATCAAGAGAAACTAGGAGAAAGAATCACGCAACACTGCAACACATGGTGTCACCTTATAGCAAGGTTATTTTTTATTTATTTAGTTACAAGAGTAATAATTATTACTATTAGTATTAGTATTATTAGAATGATTATATTTTTCAACCCCGGGACGCTCCCGGGATAAAAGCTAGTGTCATAATATTATGTAATCTCTCCTTTGAGAGATATCACATAAGATGTGATGTGGCAACTCTAAACTAATTAAAAAAAGGAATAAATATGGTTTAACCTAATCTATTAAATACTTAATCTACTAAATGTAAATATTAAACATTTATTATTTTCTCTCTCATGTTTTCTCCCATAACTTTAAACGTTAATATCTTTTATATACGAGATTTTTTAAAAAAAAATTACACCAAATTAATGAACGTTTTATTATCTTTCCAACGAGTATCATAGTGCAATATAAAAAACGGAGAAAAAAAACGACTATTTTTTGTAACCCTACAGGTATTGTGTCAGGTTTGGGATTAGTTTAAAAAAAATTGTGGGTTTGGGTTGGGCCTGGGATTAGGTGATACCCGACCCAATTACCTGAAACCACATACCCAAATACCCGAACTATATACTCGATCATATACCCATGAATTTTTTAACGCATCACATAACCCTTAGACGAATGCGTTTGATATTTCAATATATAACTTTTTTTCCTTATTTCATGTTAGTTCTTTTTAGAATGATTGATTACAAACTTCCGAATTCATTTGACATTATATAATATTTTGTAATGGCACTAGATTCATATCCCGGCGCAGAGATTCGTTTTTTTTTTATATTTGAATATGATAACTTATGGCAGAGATTTGTTTAAAATAAATAATAATAATAATAATAATAATAATAATAATAATAAAAATAATATTCATTAATCATATATTGTCAGGTCATTAATTATGTTGTCATATTAGATATTTTATGTCATATTAGGTATTTCAACCCGGGACGCTCCCGGGATAAAAACTAGTTTAATATAATAATTTAAATTTATTATATTCGAAAAAGTGACAAAATGTGGTTTGGTGGGTTAACGGTAGTTAATGCTTCCTTACCAGAAACTTGCTGCATTAAACTTCCGTTGCCCAGCAAGTCTATCTTTTCACCTTTCAAAAAAAAAAAAAAAAGCAAGTCTATCTTTTAGAAATTAAAATATTTTTGTTTCAAAGAAGATGCCACATGTTTTCATTGTACGGGTATGTATGGTAAGGACCTAGTCGGGTATGTAAGGCAAGGACCTACTAGTACTAGTGTTTAAGAAAAAACTCTTACTAACTACAAGTTTTAATGATACAAATACCCATTTTAACATAAAAAAAACATGCATACAAGCTTTTAGTTAATGCCCATTTTGGTCATTTTATATATTTTATTAAAAGTTTCAACTATTCTGCCAAACATCAAAATATATTTAATAAGCTACAGCCACCAGCTACAAACTTCCAGCCACCAGCTAGTGTTGACAAAGATACCCCTACACTACCAAAGATCATAGTTTCAGTCGATGTATTTGGTCACATCATCTTTCTTTTTCTTTTCTTTTCTCAAACGAAAGTGAATGAAATAAATGAGTATTAATTATTAGAAATTTGACAATACAAACAAAATTTCATATGGATACAAACCATATACCGAAAAACGTGTGTGGATGTAGATATAAATTCGTAACGTAGTTATTCAATCTTTTTGTAGTCGATTTTTGGTGTCTTTTTCGAAAAATTTAAAAACATTTGAAATTATCGTATTCGTTTTTGTTTTTAAACTAGTAAAGATATTCGTGCAACGCAACAGGATTTTGATCGGTATTGATTAGATCGGTACGACATCAACACTCGGTATAGGTACCGAAAGAAATATGTCTGAAATGAATTGACACACATATATATATTACACTAATTGAAAACCAATGAAAAACTTACATCGAATAGTATTATTATATGGCGGGTAAGCTTTTCGAAAGTAAAAAGCTTATTTAAGAGTAAACTGCCATTTTCGTCCCTGAGGTTTGGCACTTTTTGCCAGTTTCATCCAAAAGTTTATTTTTTCTCAACTGGATCCAAAGGTTTTCAAATAGCTGCTCGTTTCATCCAACTCGTTAACGCCGTTAGTTAAAGTCAGTTAAATAAGGGCAATTTTGTCTTTTCGTCTTTTAAGTGAAGGGCATTTATGTCAATTCGTATGTTTTTAATCCCACCCTTATTTAAAACACCCCAATCACACAATCAACCCCAAATCATCTTCTTCATTCCAAAACCCTAATAAATCAAAACCCAAAATTGAAAAATGGTGTTGTGTTCTTTAACATAATCAGAACCAGATAACCAATTGAAACAAAACAAACTGCCGAAAATAGTGGTTGGATTTGCTTTTGCAATCTGAAGCTATAACAATTCACACAACCAACTGTTGGAAAATTCTGAGCATTTAAGGATCTACATAGCCATTAGCCAATATCCGTAACCACTAACCATCATGAAAATACATTACATCATGTGAACCTCTATTTCGATACTTTAATATATAGAACGACAAATTTCAATCCATGATAATTTGACCCGAACCAAACCGACACTTCTTTGAATCCTGCCCGTGTAACGTCTGTAACCTGACAACTAAACTGACCCATTTTCCCAGGCATATAAACCATATAACCAACTGTTAACAAATCCTAAGCATTTGAAGATTCATAACTAATCACACAATCAAGAAACAAAAAGCATAAACCAATCAAGAACTATTAACCTTACCTGTTCAATAAGCCGATGAACGGGGCTACCATTAGAGGTAAGATTAAGCGTTTGTTTAAAACTATTATGAAACAACCAAAGCAAATCATAAGTAAACTTATGAGGCATCTCATAAACATAAACCCTAACAAGAGACCCAACAAACAAACCCTTTCCATCATAAAGCCTATAACTTTCTGTCCTCCAAACAAGATCATCCAACTTCCTCACTTGCTCCTGATCACCAACCATTAAATCATTGAATCTTGACGAGACCCAGAAGCTCTGTTGGCTTTCAAGAACAGTTCGAGTGAATCAACGAATGAGTAATGGATATTAGGGTTTAGATTTGGTTGGGTTAGGTTGGGTATAGGGGTGGGGTTGGTTGGGGAGAAGGTGTAGTAAAGGAGAAAGAGGCAGGTGAGGGAGATGATGAGCAGGAGTAATGGAGATTTGGTTATTATTGTTTTAGGGTTCATTGAAGATGATGAGTAGTGAGTATTTGTAAGGTTGGGACTAAAAACATACCTATTGACATAAATGCCCTTCACTTAAAAGACGAAATGACAAAATTGCCCTTATTTAACTGACTTTAACTAACGGCGTTAACGAGTTGGATGAAACGAGCAGCTATTTGAAAACCTTTGGATCCAGTTGAGAAAAAATAAACTTTTGGATGAAACTGGCAAAAAGTGCCAAACCTCAGGGACGAAAATGGCAGTTTACTCCTTATTTAATGCTTTGTTATGGTTTGATCCCATTAAAAAAATACAGTCATGCATGTGATTAGAATGCAAATTTCTTTACACTTGTCAAAATACATCATATCAAAACATAAAAAGATTTTATTTAAGAATCCAAACCAAGTTAAATGTTTACACCCTGAATCAATAAAAGAAAATACAAAGAACAAAATCTCTCAAACCTTACTGCAACTCTCTACAACTAACAACTAGTTTGTAACTGGAAAGACTCAATATCTGATTCGAGATGAATCAGATTATTAACCTCACAAACCCTAGCTTTACAGAGAGAATACAAAGGAAATAAAAGAATGAACGACTAAACTCGTAATCAGGAGAGAGGAGCTGAATATATAGTGATGATCCTTGGTTCGGGTAGAAACACACCCGAACCTCTCCTGATCGTTGGATGATCTCAAACAAACACACTTTCCTCAAATCCTGGCCATCCATTGCATTCGACACGGATTGCCACGTAGGCTCGTAATTTAACAACGAACTGGGCTGAGCCCAACTGCTACTCCTGCTGGACTTTAAACTCTTTTGGACCCATACTTCTTTTCCTTGTTTGCATTATCAACACATTTTGGCCCGGCCCAACCTACAATAACTTATGCAAAATATTAAAACATTTGTAATATTTATTTACAAATTAATAAAAATCTTTATATCTGAATATTTAAGTTTGGAACAAGTATATAATTTTAACACCCCCCCTCAAACTAAATGTTCAAATACCTTGAAAATTTTTACCAAATCATACTCCAAATGGGTCAAACATCCCAAGTGAATCACAAATCTGAATATGTTGCCCAACACCAAGTCCTTTGGTCATAATATCAGCAATCTGTTTTTCAGAACTGATCTTAACAGTTTTGATACTTCCTTTAGAGACCAGGTCTCTTAGGAAATATATATCTATCTCAAAATGTTTTGTTTTATCAAAAAACACAGGGTTAGCTGCAATAGACATGGCAACACTATTGTCACAAAATAATGTCACTGGCAAATCTATTTTGACTTGTAACTCAGTCAAAAGATTTATAAGCCAAAGTATTTCACAGGCTGTAGAGCACATAGCCCTATATTCAGCTTCAGCTGAAGACCTAGCAATTGTAGACTGCCTTTTGCTTTTCCAGGAAATAAGATTTTTTCCTAAAAATATGCAAAAGCCAGTCACTGACTTTCTAGTATCAATGCATTTGGCCCAGTCAGAATCTGAATAGGCCAAAAGATCAAATGATGAACTCTTTCTAAACCATATTCCATTTCCAGGAGCCCTTTTCAAATACCTAAGCAATCTCATTGCAATTCTAAGATGACCCTCAGTAGGTTTATGCATGTACTGACTTAAATAATGTACTGCATATGAAATATCAGGCCTAGTATGAGCCAGATATATCAATTTCCTTACTAATTGTTGGTATCCAGTAACATTGACCAACAATTCAGGATGATCAGAACAGATTGCAGTTAAGGTATGATTGGGCTCTAAGGGATTACTGACTGGTTTGCATGCAATCATGCCATACTCAGTCAATAAATCTAGACAGTATTTCCTTTGAGATAAGCAAAGGCTATCACCTTGTGATAAAACCTCTATTCCTAGAAAATACCTGAGTTCACCTAGATCTTTGATAAGAAAATTTTCTTTCAAACATTTCTTAACACTATCTAACTCATTGATACTATTTCCAATTAAAACTATGTCATCAACATAGACAAGTAAAACAGTAATGACATCACCAGACACTTTAATAAACAATGATTGATCACACTTACTTTGAACAAATCCAGATCCACATAAAACACTCACAAGTTTCTCATTCCACATCCTAGGGGCTTGTTTAAGTCCATATAATGACTTATTCAGTTTACAGACTTTAGATTCATTTTCAGAAAAATAACCTTCAGGCAAAGACATGTAAACATCTTCATTTAATTCACCATACAAGAAAGCATTGTTCACATCCAGTTGAAATAACTTCCAACTGTTTTGAACAGCAACAGACATAACACATTTAACTGTAGTAAATTTCACAAGAGGAGAGAATGTCTCATCAAAATCTATTCCCTGTTTTTGACTATACCCTTTGGCTACAAGTCTAGCTTTGAACCTATCAATTTCTCCACTAGACTTGTATTTGATCTTGTAGATCCATTTACAACCTACAAGACTTCTGCCTTTGGGTAAGTCCACTAAAGTCCAAGTGTTATTTCTATTTAATGCCTCTATTTCATCATTCATGACAATAATCTAATTAGGATCCTTAGAATCCTCACTAAATGTTCTAGGTTCTAAACTTTTGTTCAACATACTAGCAAACACTCTGTGTTCACATGACAAATTAGAATAATTTACAACCTTTTCAACACCAAACTTGACCTTTCCTTCTACTATAAAGTCATCAAGTCTTCTTGGAAGAACTGTACTCCTAGAACTTCTTCTAATGGTCTGATTAATTTGGTCACTACCCTCAGGTTCACTTATGTTATCAACACTAGGTGTCACATGCCCAGCCCTGTCATCACTTCTACTTGCATCATTAACTTGTGAACTATTTGGTTCACCCAAGTCTTGATGCCTAGAAGGAGACTGCTGAGACCCATGTGTCTCTACCTCTTCCTTACCTATTACCCCTCCCTCGTCATTGGGCAGTTTAGGTTGATTTGATGTCTCACTTTCATATAAATCAAAAAAATTTAATGAGTCTATATTTTGAAAATTTGTATCACAGAATTTATCATAAACAATTTTATCTTTGAAGGGAAAAATGGTTTCATAAAATTTAACATCTCTTGAATAAGAGATGGTTCTAGTTTCTAAGCTATAAACTTTATAACCCTTTTTTTCATTAGAATATCCTATAAAAACACATTTTTTTGCCTTTTCATTCAATTTATCAGACTCATTAAGTATTGTTGCAAAACACAAACATCCAAACAACTTAAGGTGACCTAGGAAGGGTTTAAAACCATAGATAAGTTCATAGGGTGTTCTTCCACTAAGCACAGATGATGGTGTCCTATTAATCAGATAAGAAGCAGTTAACACACATTCACTCCAAAATCTAACAGGTAGATTACTTTGAAACAACAAAGACCTAGTTACATTTAATAAATGTCTATGTTTCCTCTTAACTATGCCATTCTGCTGTGGGGTATAAGCACATGTAGTTTGATGTATAATTCCTAATGATTTACAATAACTAATCATTTGATTATTAAAAAACTCTAGACCATTATCACTTCTAATCATTTTAACAACTTTAGAAAACTGTGTTTTCAAAATGTTAACAAAATCTTGAACATGACTAAAAACTTCATTTTTATGCTTCATTAAACATACCCACACAGCTCTAGAATAGTCATCCACAATTGTGAGAAAATACCTAAACCCCTCCTTACTAGCAACCCTATAAGGCCCCCAAACATCTAAGTGAATTAATTCACCTAGACTAGAGCTCTTATGATCACTTAAGGGAAAGGGTTCCCTATGCTGCTTAACCTTGTGACAGACATCACAAGGTAAGTCATCATTTTTATTTACTTTAACCCCTATAACATCCTCTAATTTTTGTAACACTATATCTGAAGGATGTCCTAATCTTCCATGCCATAACTCATAATCTTTACTAGTAAGACCTACCTTATTACACAGAAAAGATCCACCACAGAAGTACAATCCTTCTAACTGGTTACCAGTCACCAGGACTCTCTTTGTTGACAAGTCCTGAATGTAACAGTTATTCTCATCAAAACCAACATACAAATGATTATCCTTAACTAACTTGTGCACAGAAATCAGATTAACACAATAGTCAGGAACAACAAACACATCATGTAATGTGACTTTGTCATTTAATTTTAAGGACCCTATTTTAGTGACCAATGCATTAGTTCCATTTGGGTGTTTGACTTGTATATTCAGATCAGACACATCAATATAATCAGTTAAGTTATGTTCACTAGTGACCATATGTTGGTTAGCCCCTGAGTCTACAAACAAAATATAGGTTTAGCACATACATTAGCACAAAAGGGAGAAAACAAACTACATGACACATTATGACTTTGAGGAGGATCAATTGACTTATCTGAAATTAAACTTAACAGTTTAGTCAGTTGATCACTAGTCAAAGAAGTTATAGGAACATCAGTTTTATCAGAACACACATTATTCACAACCACCCTTTTCCCTTGAACTCCCCTAGGTTTAGCCCAAGGAGGATATCCAATTAACTCAAAACATTTGTCAATTGAATGTCCTACCTTGTCACAATGTGTACACTTAAGAGCAGGATTATAATTTTTAGTTACTCTTTTTGTGAAATCAACTGTTTGGTTTGCTTTAGACACAAAACCTATAGTTTGTCCCTTTTTAGTGACATTGCTAGAGTTTCTATGGCATTCTTCCCTAGAAACTATAGCAAATGCCTCTTTGACAGTAGGTAAGGTATCTCTTATTAACAAACTTGTCCTCACACTTTGGTACACACTGTCCAAACCCATAAGGAACTGCATGAGCTTAATCATACTACTAAAATTATTAAATTCCCTAGCAGCATTACATGTACAAGTAGGTAATTGTAATATCTGATCTAACTGTTTCCACATAATGTTCAACTTAAGATAGTATTCAGACACAGACAAACCATTTTGATTAAACTGATTAATTTTCTGATACAAATAAAAAACCACAGAACCATCTACTTTATCATATGTTTCCTTTAACTCATTCAAACATCACAAGCAAGTTTAGAAAACACATGACCCATGTATAAATCTTCACTAATAGAATTCAAGATCCATGTTAAAACAATTGAGTTACACCTATCCCATTGTCTAGCAAGTATAGGATCTGTTTCAGATTTTATGCATGTTTTATCTATAAATCCCCATTTGTTTTTAACTTGAAGTGCAAGAGTTAAGCTATTTGCCCAAACATTATAGTTTTCTGATCCTTTTAATTTTATTGAAGTAATAGTGAGATTACTAGAATCAGAAGCATGCAAGTAAAGTGGATTACTAACATCACGCTTGCTAATCAATGTTTCATTTGAACCAGGGTCACCACCACCACCTCCTAAGAGTTGAGGACCAGAGTTTGGTCCTCCATCTTGTGGTGGCTGTTGATCACCCATGTTTCAAATCTCAGTAAACAAACAAGTAGTAACAATCAAGAGACAATAATACTCACTAACAACTAAACCACAGAATCACAAACAACAGAACTCACACAACACAAAACAAACAATCAAAGACACAGACGACACACAACAGGCGAAGCCTCGCTGGTGATCCAGATAGCCGGTTCCTCAAGGGTACTGATGTGTGAAATGTGTAGTAAATAAATCAGTCAAGTTTTAAAATTGGAAAAACCTACCAAACCACACACTAACGGCAAGTGTACCGGTTGCAGTGTAGCAGAGCAAGTAAGTCCGAGTATCGAACCGTGGACACAATATGGCGACTCTCGGTACTAAACCTCTGTCGACTCCTAGCCTAATAATTTGGTATTCGGAAAATTATTTTTAAACTAAATAAATAAAGAAAGCAATTAAATTTACTAAGACAAACTGGAACAGGAAGCAGGACAGACAACTCGAAAACTAGAGAGAAACTCAGATAATATGGAAAAACAACTACCTAGGTCTAGAATCCTACCCGCAACTCACAACGCTCGGAAATGGATAATGGAATGGCTACCGGGTTCCTAAAATTACGCCTGAGTCAAGAAAAGCCTAAAGAATGCTAGATCACCTCCCGGTCTCACTAACATCTCTTGGAAAATCCTAAGGGACGTGTAAATCACCGGTTACTAGTTCGGATCACCTCCCGGTCTCACCTCACTAGGGAATGCTAAGGTACTCAAAAGACTCGCTCACCTCCCGGTCTCGCTAATCTCAACACACCCGAAAGTGTGAAGGAGTTATCTAAGATTGTTGACAAAAACTCGAATTTGCTAGGGAAGCTAAGGTAAATAAGTAAGGATCTCCTCCCGGTCTCACCTATACCCAAAACCTAAGAGCTAGACAAACCGACACTCTATCTCCTCCCGGTCTCAAGAGTGGCAAAACACTAATTTCAAAGGCTTACAAGGTTGCTAATAGGGTTATCTAAGACAAGAAACCTCTAGATTAAACCACTAACACGAAGTCTATGGAGTATCACGTAAAACTCTAAATCTTGAAACTACTAAAGTAACAAAATAGAGAAAAACGCAAAGCAACAATCAAGCAAACCGATTACTAAAAGCATTCAAACGCATTTTTATCAACAACACATAAATATTTTACCAAAACATTAAGCCAAAAAAAATATATTATCCAAAACCGAACGTCACAAGTCACGAAATAATCATCAATTACGACCTAGGTAGCGTAAATGTTTAGCCAATAATATTCATGACAAAACAAGAAAACATACTCTTGGTACCAAAGTAACACATAGTCATAAAGTTTATAACACAAAGTAGTAAACGAAAATAACCAGTATTGTGTAACCTCAATCCCTAGCCTTTCTGCTCTTCACTTCTCCTCTCCACTTTTTTTCTAGAGCTGCTGTGATCGTGCCTTCTGTCCTTGGCGGCTCTTGAGATTTACTACTTTTTGATAATATCCGCCGCTTCTTGTTAATCGATAATAATGTGTTCCTATATAATATTGCCGTAACCTAAACTTCCAATAAAAAATGGGCCTTTGACTTCTTTTGTTTTTATGGCTCGTGAATGTGAGCCACATTCCTTTATCACCTTTCTTTTTTTAGTTATTATTATTATTATTATTATTATTATTATTATTATTATTATTAACTCTAAGCTCGCTCTCCCGGTGCTCGCATCTCGGGTGTTCTTGGCTCGACCAAAATTCTTTGTTTACGCTTCAACGTCCATGAACACCTGCCCTTAAGTGTTGGTGTCTCAATTAAAATTCCTTCATTTTGAGCTCATTTTCTCCAAACACCTATAAAATAATAAAATACATAAATACATAATAAAAACGACACAAAACGAATAAAAAGATGACCAAATAATATACAAAATACATAGGAAAAGAGATGTGTTTTACAACACATCAGGTACCGACCCAGGTCCTCACGAGGGAGCCTCTAGACCTAAAACACAACCCTAAAAAAAAGCTAAACAGGAACTCAAGTCCTGGCAATCGACTCCCTATACAAACACCTCTATCAAACAAGAATGTAAACAGTATGGAACGATCTCACCAAGAAAATACCCAAGTTAGGGTTTCCAAACTCGTAGTGTCAACCTTCAAGGGTTGATCACCAGAGAGCACAGAGGATAACAATCCTCAATCAATCAAGATCCAAGCTATTCACAGCTCCACCAGATCCAGTACCAGTCGTCACAGCGGAAATCAAACCCAGAATATCAACAAAAACCAAGAACAACTTGATCAATCAGTATCAGGACTCGACCTAACCTAGAGCTCTGATACCATGTCAAAATACATGATATCAAAACATAAAAAGATTTTATTCAAGAACCCAAACCAAATCAAATGTTTACACCCTGAATCAATAAAAGAAAATACAAAGAACAAAATCTCTCAAACCTTACTGCAACTCTCTACAACTAACAACTAGTTTGTAACTGGAAAGACTCAATATCTGATTCGAGATGAATCAGATTATTAACCTCACAAACCCTAGCTTTACAGAGAGAATACAAAGGAAATAAAAGAATGAACGACTAAACTCGGAATCAGGAGAGAGGAGCTGAATATATAGTGATGATCCTTGGTTCGGGTAGAAACACACCCGAACCTCTCCTGATCGTTGGATGATCTCAAACAAACACACTTTCCTCAAATCCTGGCCATCCATCGCATTCGACACGGATTGCCAACAACGAACTGGGCTGAGCCCAACTGCTACTCCTGCTGGACTTTAAACTCTTTTGGACCCATACTTCTTTTCCTTGTGCAAGCCCATTATCAACACATTTTGGACCAGCCCAACCTACAATAACTTATGCAACATATTAAAACATTTGTAATATTTATTTACAAATTAATAAAATCTTTATATCTGAATATTTAAGTTTGGAACAAGTATATAATTTTAACAACACTTTTGCACTTGTCTGTGATGAGTAAAATCAGCTTGCAAATTCAATAACTCAAAAGTTAGCATGAAAGAAAAAAAAATATGATGGATGCCACATTCCATCAACCTATTGGTGGCACCGCCCACACTGACCAATCCAACACAATAACTGTACATTTCCTTTGAAATTGTAGTATATAATATTATATATATAGGGAATGGATATAAAGAAAACCCTCCTTATTAACTCTGGAAACTCTGACTTCCCAATATTTTTTTTTGAAAAAAATAGGGCAAGTAATATACATGATTTTAAGCATTTTGGGCCAAAAAAATTAAAAAAGCGCCGAGTATTTTTTTTTTTTAAAATAAAATAAAATTTTGACTAACACATGTTAAGCGCTAATAACAGGTGTTAACAATGTGTTAACTATATGTAAACAGTAGACGTTTTTTATTTTTTTAAAAAAAACCGTTCGGCACTTTTTCGATTTTTTTGGCTCAAAATGCTTAAAAAAATGTATATTACATACCCTATTTTTTTCAAAAAAAAAATGTTGGGAAGTCAGAGTTTCCAGAGTTTACCAAATAAGGAGGGTTTCCTCCATATACTTTACCTATATATATATAGGGGACGGTTATTCTACAAAGTAATGAAAACGTGCGAAGTGTGCGAAGTCACGTAACATACAAAATTACGTAACATAGACAGAATCACTACTAGTTCATAACTAAAATCACGTAATATATAGGTCATTACGTAATTACGTACCATAAGACAGAATCATTCAAAACTTTACATAAAATTTTTTTCATACCCTTAAAAAACATAACATACAAAATTACGTAACATAGACAGAATCACTACTAGTTCATACCTAAAATTACGTAACATAAACAGAATCACTAGTAGTTCATAACTAAAAAAAATCACATATACAAAATTACGTAACTTTTGGTAATGGACTATATGTTACGTGATTTTAGTTATGGAACTAGTAGGTATTCTGTCCATGTTACGTAATTTTGTATGTTACGTGACTTCGCACACTTCGCACGTTTTCATTACTTTGTATTTGAACCTGTCCCTATATATATATATATATATATAATAATGTGTTGATTACGATACGAAGTTGAGCAACTATGATGAAGCTTAATAGACATCTTCAATATGTGTTCGTTTTTACCCATATTCTATAATAAGAACGCCAACAAGTACAAAACCATGTGAGGGTGTTGGCTCTGATAAGTGAAATTTGTTATAAAAAAAAATAAAGACCTTTTTAAAAGATCTCTTTTATCATTTCCAACAATCTAGAAAGCGTAAGTTTTCTTGTTGAAGGTAATCCTTTTTATAGAAAAAAAAATAAAGACCTTTTTTTCATGCATGTTGACTTCAATCCTACATGCTTACCTTTTCTTTCTTCTAAAACATTTGAACTTCTTGAAAATGAGACCTTTGATAGCAAAATCGAAGCTTAAAATTATTTTTCTCGCTTGGAGAATATGTAAGCCCTAAGACTACCTCCAATGCATCTAAGGGAGGCCCTTACAAGCCCGCCATTGTGAAACTTTGTCCTTTATGTGCCCTTAGCCTCCAAGCCCTTTCACAAGGGCTTTGTTTTTATTGGTTTTTGCAAATGTGGTGGGCTCCAAGTAATAGAGAAAAAGTTTCATTTAAATATTGTGTGTAGTTAATAGGTGATGAGGTGGAAATTATGAAGAGTAAGGATATTTATAGGGTCGGAGATGAAATAAGAGTTTTTAATGATTTGTAAGAATCTGATGTGACAGCTAAGGAACGTAGGTAGTGTTTGGGATAGTCTAAATACAAAATGGTTTTTCAAATGTTGACCAAAGAGTTGAGTTTTAGTGAGACTTTGACCTTTGAATCTTTGACATATTTCACAATTTTGTCATCTATGACTTGGTGAAGGAAGTCGGAATAAATTACTTGCAGAAAATTTTCCAAACCAAAAAAGTGAAAAGGAGAAAAAGGTTACAAAAAATAAAATAAAAATATCTTATCGGCTCCTTCAAATGAGATTCAATCTTGACTTTAATTTTGTTGACCTATTTAACAACTTTGACTATGGCTTAGGTTTATATATTTAAAATTGTACTCAATGCCCAATTGGTATATTAATATACAGCCATACTCATTCATTCACCCTCCATAAACACGACCTAATGGGATGAATCTCACATTTAATAAATTTTTTTAAAGAGTAGTGTTTCAGTGGTTAAGATGTCCTTTGAGAGTACCACTGCTCAGGATCGAATCCCTTCTCACACGGGTTTCTCCTTTCAAAACCAATGGTTATTTTTTCGGTAAAGCAAGGATTCAAACCTGAGACCCCCGGGCAGGAACCCCACTAATGTGGGTAAACCTTTCCACCTCTATTGCAACCATTAGACTACAACATCATTGGCATTTAATAATTATTTAGAAACAGACTTATATATATATATATGTCAATTATAAAATGAAAACCCGCTTGAGTTGAGAAAACCTTCGAAAACCCATGTAAAAAAAACAATTTTTTTCTTTGAAAAAAATAACAAATGTAAAATACATGTTTGTAAGCGTTTTGGGACAAAAAAATTAAAAAAGCGCCGATAGGATTTTTTTTAAAAAAATAAACAAAGTTGCTAAAAACATAGGTAAATAGCTGAAAACATATGTTTTTTTAGCAACTTTGTTTATTTTTTTTTAAAAAATCCCATCCGCTCTTTTGTTATTTTTTTTTGCCCAAAATGCTTAAAAACATGTATTTTACATTGGTTATTTTTTTCAAAAAAAAAAATAATGGTTTTTTGCATGGGTTTTCAAAGGTTTTCTCAACTCAAGTGGGTTTCCAAAATATCCTTTCCCTATATATATATTTAGACTTCAATAGCATGTAAATTATGAAAATCACTTGTATTCATCTAACTTTCATGGTCAAGAAAGCATTTATTGAAGGGTTATGGGCCAGCCCATTATACAAAATTTGGTTTTCTTTTTCCTGCTTTTCAAATTCAGGGTAGAGCAAGAGAAAAACCTAAGTATTTTTTTAACATTTTTTTAATTCTTTTCATCAAGCCTAATGTTGTTGTATTTAATTTCCTTATCTGATTTCTCAAAAACAATTACAAGTAATATGTAAACTAGCCATTTGGACAATTCAACTATTCTAAAGCCACTAATAACAGCACATGATAGCCCATTGCCCCACTTAGAAGACTTAGTTGAAGAGTAATTCTTCTCAACAGGCTTTCTACTTGGGCTCCACTCAATCCAAGAACCGCATGGGTTTCTTACTTTCTTACCCTAACTTATTCGGTCCAATATTGTTGGACTTTATCATTATATAGTTATATTTCCTCTGATAAAATAACGGTTACACTGTTTTTATTTAACTAGTGGGAATGCCCGCGCGTTGCGGCGGGTTTTCCGACTGGCAACAGAGTCAATTATGATGCCCATTACAAACCACAACCCATTCATGGTTTTTAACATTTTATTCCATTTAGTGAAAATAGTCGTAGAAGTTTACATTCCGTTAGAAACCCGCACAATGTTATGGCGATTACAATTATAACATGGCACGTGTAAATAATCATGCCCTTCTTGTTTGTAACAACTATCATATTTGATAGCCAATGGTTTTTTAACTGATATCGTACCATGTGATCAAAGCAAAAACCAAACACAGAGTCTTTTGGGCCGTCATTGTGTTAACGAGCTACTACTTTTATCTTCTTCTTATCGTTAGGTTGGACCATATAGGATTCAAGAAATTTTGTTGCTCATTTTTTTTCTTTTGTTTAAAATCGATTTATGGATTATTAGATCATCATATTTATAAAGGAACATATATAATCGCAATCCTATCTACCAAAAGAAATGACTTTACAAAGAACGTAAATTGTGCCATGTGCCATAAAAAAATAAAACACAAACCTGCATAATTATACGTTTAAGCTCTTAAGCAAATGATACAACAAAACAAGGCCAAATTTTGAGTTGGATCAAATGGTGCAAATTACATCATGGTACCCCATCGTTATTTACCGGCCTACGGACCATATGGACTGTCGATTAAAACTCTTGGCAAACTGTCCAAAAAATTAATCAACTTATATAAAAACCCGCATCTAAGTTTCAAAATTCATAGGGTGGTGAAACTGACTTTTTGGCTTTCATTTATTTCTTAGTAAGAATTTGGGTTTTATTTATGATTACTAAAACAGTGTTTAAGAAACTAATAACCTGGAAGTGTACGTCAATAGTTATATTATGAATGTGTTCTTCATTATCTAATCTGAAGTTAATAACCCATGAATTAGTTTTAGTATTTGATAAATTCTTGTCACCATCGTCATCCCAACTTTGATCCAGGATCTGGTTGTTCACGGATTTGACATAAAAAACAAGCTGCTTGGACATCGATGCAACGATTAACCAAGATATACCAACGGAGAATTTTCCTAGTAAATAATTTAAATATTCGGCGTGAATTGCAACCTTCAGAAAGGTTCCGGTGATAATGCTTATCTTTACATGGCTTCCCACCAAGCTTTTGAAGAACACATATCTAATCAAGACGTAATGTTTGACATCTTTATGAATTGCTTTCTTGATCAAGACAGCTGGACCTTGCTTCATGTAGATGTTGACATGGAATTCACACACACATTTATTGTCTTTGTGAGGTTTTCTCTCTACTTAGTTTATTTTAGCATCTAGCCAGACCTGTACAAGTATAATTAACATCTGTAATAAGCATGAAGAGAATATTATGGATTTAGTTTGATGACAAAGAAACTTACGGGTTCTGGATTCTCGTCATTTGAATCTTCATCTGGCGGTTGATAATCAGAATGCACACAAAACATCAATGCTAGGTCTTAGAAAGCACGTACAATTAGCCAAATTTGCCTTTTCTTGACCTTATTATAAAGTCTGACGTGGAAATTGTTTCTTCAGTTGTCTCTTCTTTATTTTGATAAACACGCTAACAACTCCATTTCTGATACGTAAGCATTCCACACGCAACCATGAACTACGCCATAATGCTTCAAAAGCAATTCAACATGTCATAATAGACATTCAAACAAATGTAATATGTTGATAATAACAAACATCAAAATTAAGAATCCGATCATATAAAAGGTCAAGCTTTAATGGCATTGTGTTCCATGACCAAAAGGAAGCTTTCAAAAAAACTTACGCATAGGATCAAAATGGTGTCGGATTTGGTGTATATTAGCATATTTCCTCTTCATGATTCCTTTTCTTGCCGAAGCGAAATGCTGTCAGTTTATCTACCTAGAATACATTATTAGATCAACATCAGAAGTCTATAGTGATTAGATATACAAATGCTGGCAGTTTTCCTACAAAGACATGGTGACTAAATATAGCCTGTAATATGGGAGTTGGATGGACGTAATTGAGTGTAATGATGGGAGTTGTAAGGATGAAACTGAACTTCGCCTTCATAGTACCCCATTAATATTGTTTCAATAATGACTTGATGGTGATGATTATGAGTTTCTTAATGCATTGATAAGGCATGGTACAAGCATCTTAATGCATTGGCAAGACATGGTACAAGCATCTTAATGCATTGACAAGTACAAGCATCTTAATGCATTGACAAGGGTAATTTAGGGAAGATTTATATGACATTTGAGGGTTAAAGCATATGGATTTTCAAATGCCATCTTAAGTTTACCAAGTTGGACATGTTTGCCCATTGCTCACTCTTTATAATGTAATATAGATTGGAACATTATTGGATATTTTTATTAGATATTTTTTGGTGCTAATCAATTTCTTAACAAAATACCTATTTTGCCATTTAGAATGATTAAAAAAAATAAATAAAAATGTTGTACCTAATTAGATAATTATTATAATTATTATACTTAACCATTTCATCTCTCATCTTAACTTTGGTCTTTATAATTACATGTACAACCATCTTAATGCATTGACTTATTTGGGTTACATGGTACAAGCATCTTAATGCATTATGGTACAAACATCTTAATGCATTCAAGGGTAATTTGGAGAAGATTTATATGACATTTGAGGGTTAAAGCACATGGCTTTTCAAATGCCACCTTAAATTTGCCAATTTGGACACATTTAGCCATCTCTCCCTCTTTATAATGTAGTAGAGATAACCCTTTTATTTTAGAGCAGAATCTAACATAGTAAGGGTGCATTTAGTTTGTGGAATAAAATGTAATTTACATGTGTTTGGTTGCCAAATGAATTGAAATCTATCGATCTCGGTCAGCAGATTGTGTGGACCAGTTCGGGCTTGAATATTATTTCTACAGGAGCTGCTAAGTGGCAGCTACAAAATTATTTGTTGGTATAATATTAATATTAAATGCACCAAAATGGACATGGTGACAATATTTTATCAAGCCAATATTTTGAGTCTTAGGTAGGCCTGTAAACGAACCGAACATTCATGAACTGTTCGTGAACTGTTCGGCGGGAAGTTCGTTTATGTTCGTTTATTTAAATAAATGAACGAACACGAACACAATTTTTTGTTCGTTTAGTTAAACGAACGAACATGAACACACGTTGTATTCGTTCATTTATGTTCATGAACGTTCATTTATGTCCGTTCATTTATGTTCGTTTATTTGTGTTCGTTTATGTTCATTTAATTAAACTTAACTTTATTTTTATTATTTATTTCCTTTTTTTAAGTAACCTTAATTCATATGTTATAAAAACTTAAACCTAACCCTAACATTCTAAACATATCACTTGTCAGCCGCTCTCCACACTTCACAGCCCCACACTTCACAGCTTGCTATCCACCCTAACCATAACGTTCATTTATGTTCATGAATCATTATTAACTTGTTTTTGTTTGTGTTCGTTTATGTTCATTTGTGTTAGTTTATATTGATCATTTGTGTTCGTTTATGTTCATGAACTGTTCGTTTAAGTTTAAATGAACAAACATAAACGAACACGAACACGACAAATTTCTTAATGAACGAACACGAAGACAAAAATGTGTTCGATTATGTGTTCGTGTTCGTGTTCGGTTAAAGTTAAATGAACAAACACGAACACGCCTGTGTTCGTGTTCGTTCGGTTCGTTTACAACCCTAGTCTTAGGGGGGAGTTTGAATAAGAAAATAAAAGACTGGTAACACAAGACACGGAATGCATCATATACCCAATAAGGAGCTGCTAAGTGATTGCGTAATACAATAACTTTCTCGTGGCCCAATCAAGAGCTCGAAATTCATGTGTTCGCTACTGCAGACCCGAAATGGCCCACCTGATCGACCAGCCGAGATCGGTAGATACCAATTCATCTGCCAACAGAAGGTATTAAGAATGGAATTGAGTTCTAATTCGAACAAACTCCAATTTCTATGCAAATTCCAGTTCCAGTTCCAAATTCAATTCCATGAAACGACACTACCTTCCAGGTTTGATGCAACATACATGTATTTAAGAATAAAACCAAAATGATACAATCTTTGAGGATTAATACGTTAAGCGTTTGGTTCTGCAAACATATTCGAAAACGAAAATTCAGACAAACACAAAGGGAGAAAAGATCTATTATCATTAATCAGCATCCATTTCTTCCAATGCTGCTTTAGCTGCAGCTTTCGCTTCCTCCAAAAGTGCTTCCGGAACCTAAATACAACAAGAAAATCATGGTTGGATAAACAAAGTGTCATTCGGGGGTCAATAATCAGTTACACAGTACATGGCACACGCATTATCGAGAAGTATGATAAAATTACCCAAACGTATCAATATCTTCTAACAATGTCTGCTTTTATCAATTTACATATTAATTTACTTGATACAGGCAAAACTGTAAATAATGATTTTAGGAGGAGAAACGAAATAGGTAAATTTCCAATCTGGTCACTAAATACACGTTCAGTCACTATTTTTTCATACTTGTTTGCTCACTAAAAGTCACGTTCTGGTTACCACGTGCAATAAAGTTCAGGGGATATTTTGTGAATGTCTAAAACTTAATTAGTTTCAACTTTCAACTCTAACAGGTTCAATTGAATACTTTTTTTTATCTTTTTACGCCAGCAGGGTGAGACAGGAGGGGGCATAATACTTGAACTTGGTTTAATGCATAATGATTAAAAAATGATGGTAGTAAACTAGAAAATATTGGTTACCTTCTGGTGCTGACGGTTTGATTCGTCACAAACCCAGCTCATCTCCAACTCAAAGGTTTTGTCCTTTGCCTCGTCATGTACTCCATAGATTCTATTTTTACCAACATCAGAAAGTAAAACAAAAACATTAAAACTTTTAACTGATGCATATATGGATAAGTAGAGACCACAAACTACAATGCTCAACTTCCTTTGTTATTATTATTAATTAAAATTTAAAAACACCTTAATTAAAGAACTCCCTATTTATAGAAGAGAATAAAAGGTATTGCTACAATTGTTTCTGGTAAAAATCTAGATATCAACTGAAAAGTAAAACATAAATCATAGGGTAATGTAGAGACAACAACAACAACAAACCCAGTAAATCCCACCATAGGAGTAGGGTTTGGGGAGGGTGAGATGTAGGCAAACCTTACCCTTATCCTTGCGGATAAAGAGGCTGCTTCCAGAGAGACCCTCGGCTCGACAACACACAATCGACAAGCAAATAACACTAAAAAACTAAAGAGCTACTGAATTTAAAGAGACATTGAAAGAATCCCGTAGTAAAACAGAGGTACATATGGCATCAAAAACAACATAAACCATAAACACCCAAAAATAAGTCACCCTTACAAGCATCCTACCAATGTAATAGAAAGTCTAAGCTCCAAGAACCACGCTAAGATACAACCAAACCCTCCCTAATAATCCTTAACCTTAATCTTGTGCCTCCATGAACCCCTATCCTCGACCATGTCCTCAGAGAGGTGCATCTCTACTAAATCATGCCTAATCTGCTCATCCCAAGTTAATTTGGGTCTTCCTCTACACCTCTTTCCCTCTACACTGAGGGTTTCCACTACTCTAACTCGGGCCGTCATTTGCCTCCTCTTCACATGCCCATACCACCTTAACCTTCCCTCCTTAATCTTGTTTGATATACAAGCTACCCCTAACCTATCCCTAATAACCTCATTTCTTATTCGGTCTATCCTAGTGTGCCCGCACATCCACCTTAGTGCGGGCACACTAGGATAGACCGAATAATATATTCTCATCAATATATAATTCCCCACTAAGATTATGATAGTTTCCAGCTAGAACGATTCAAGTTCCTTGTAGAAGCACCATTTCTTGAATAGTAAAGCTAACAACAAAACATGTTTTCCGGCTCTTGAATGAGTAAAGAAATATGACAATAAAACACAGTAAAAGGATCGAGCCAAATGAGTGTGTGACCTTAGAGCATTTCATAAGTTCATTCTGCATAAGATGACTACAACGGTGTAAATTTGACTTGGAAGATAATAATACTAGATAATGTTTATCGATAAAACTAGATCCCTTTTGAATCATTGCTATCCAAAAATACATACTAGGAAAGTGATGACAACACAAAACAAATAGCAAACTAGTATAAAGAAGCAAAAAAGAGAAATACACAAGGAGTTGGGCTGCAACAGAGGCTAGTGTGTGGATTTGCTTCGACATGCATCAGTTCTATTAGGTACTCCAATAATAAATGTTTTTATTATTCTATCTGTGTGAAAGTATTTGATATTTCAAAGTAAGGAAAGAGAACTCACATTTTTGCCACCTCAATAACACCTTCCCGGCAGGTCAACTCAGAAAGTTTCAACTTTTCAATCTCACTGCAGTTGAATGATTACACCCCATATCAGTAAAAAAAATCACCATTAAGACACATAAATTAAGATAATAATGTAACACACTAATTATAGCCATAATGTAACATAAGTGGAGTCTATGTTTTATAATTCAACAAGATAATAAACATAATTTCTTTGATAAAAATAATCCTATAAATTAAGACTTTTTGATCTTTACAATAACTTGCCATCACAACAATAATAATACATTATAGATTATACTTGAAAGGAAAGAAACATGGTAAACAAATCTAGATGCAAGCACTAGTATAACATTTCACTTGAGTTTTTGGTCAACAAATCTAGAAGCAAACACTCATATAACATTTAGTTTGAGTTTTATCATGTTACAGAACACAGGAAACTGAATGTTTTTACTTAGAACAAAAATAGATAACTAAATAAATAAACACATAGTCATAAATACTGAGTTTACTTACGTTTTGGCAGCCTGTCTGCCCTTCCCAATTGCAGCACCAAAATATCTCTACAAGAAAAGGCAACAAACATTAAAATGAACACATCCACTATATAACTAGAGACTTTTTTTTTATTCTCAAAACAAAAACATATAATAATTGATCCAAACTGCATGAAACATAGTAGAGTTTTTGTCGTAACATCGCATTTTCTATATTACTTCATTTTAGTACATTTTTTTTTGTACCATTTAGTCTTTAAAGTTTGTAAAACTGTTCCACTCAATAGTTCTACATCAGTTTCATTGCTGACTTGGAAGTGTCCATGTACTATTAAGAGAACTGCCAACACATCTTTGTGGACATCAAAGTCAATAAATAAACCAGTTCAGCATGTTACCAGGTAACAAATGACTAAATTGGCATCGTCTTACAAGTTTGAATGACTAAAATGGCACCAAGAAAGGTAATAGGCTAAAATGAAACACTAGAAAAGGTAACTTGCTAATTTATAAAATATTACTAGTATTCATGGTCCGGACTACCAAAGAAACGGTAACTCACATAGGAAACACCAGAAGGTTCAACCATATATAATTGTGGGCCATCACGATCATAACCTCCAAGAATCACACCGGAACCAAAAGGTCTGCAGCATACATACTAATCTTAGCATAATATAATTACAATAAAGATGTAGATGGTGTTAAAAATTTGAAAGTGATAAGACAGAACCTGAGCCACCAATAAAGTGTGCATAAGTGGACATAACTAGCAACGCGGTCAGCAAGTTCTTTAATTGGAATAGGTTCACCATAAGTACTGCAGAATTAGTAATGCTATTTGTCAGCATAAAATTATAATAAATATAGACATAAAACATAAAATTTCTTGATGTATATACATCAGTCACAGGTGTTTGAAGGCATAACTTTTAGATGTTTCCAACAAGATAAACTAATATAATTCTATTAGATATTAAAGATAGCTGTCCTTGTAAATTATAACCCAAAATACTTTTTATCTAAATAAATGTGAGTTTACTTCTAGAGGTTAGCAAGCCCAAGAATGAACTCAAATCTAAACATTTAAGATCGAAAAATAGAGTATGGCATGTGTGCTATTCGTATAGAATTAGAAACCAACTTTAACGATCACTTCGTTTGTTTGTACAAAATCTAGCGACTGTTAATTTAGGATAGCAAGCCCCAGAAAAACGATTACATCATTTCTTGCATATGTCCCATCATTTGATCCTTTTCGTTTTCTGCAATAGACAATCATATAACCAATAGAAATTTGTGCACCCGTGATTCACAACCATGGCTTTACAGAGACAAACTAGATATGAAACTATGCGTAAACGAACAATCTCCTTCAAATAAGAAAACCTACTGATTCCTGAAAGTGACAGCTAGGGCTATAAACACCAATCAAGTTATAAGCTCAAACCACTCTTACAAAAATACGTAATCCTATACTGTCACATATACTCATACCATCATTCTAAAGCTACCCAAAAGGCAAAACTCAACTCACGGCATCTTCAACACCTAAAACTATCATCGAAAGATAGTAACAGAAAAGAATGAATGAAAGTAAGAAAAAACGTAAAGTGAGAGAACCTTTCGTAATTGTGAGCTTCAGATTTAGCTCTTGCAACAATCTGTCTGCCATCAGCAGCTAATCCTGCTACACCCTGTATCATCAACATCATCATGTAATGTAATGTAGCAACAATTTAAAACCATATATTCATCAGATAGTAAGTGAAGAATAAGTTTCAATATTTTTAGTTAGTGAATGAAACCATAAAAACAGTAGAGTAGAGTACAGAGGTTGCAAATAAGCAAAAGATAATTAAGAATTACCATGCCAGAATGACGGTGAACAGAGTGGATTCTACGATTGGATCCAGGCAACATCATCTTGGAGGCAATCAGCTTCTCTACACCCTATTATTATAAATCATATATCAATGAGGGAATAAGATTTAAAAATTGGAAGTTAATAAATGTAAATTGAGAGAGAGGGGAAAAGAAGTACAATAACGATGCCATCTTTGCATTTGATGCCGACGACGGTGCCGCTGTTGTCGACGGCTTTAGCGGCGTACTCGATCTGGAAAACCCTACCGTCGGGAGAGAAGGTCGTCACTGACAGATCGTAACCTGTTCCTATGCTACTCATCTTCCTTCCTTCTTGATTTCTCTTTTTTTACACTGTAGTGTTAACAAAGGGGGATAACAGAAAGAGTTTATAATAAAAAGCGGACTGGTTTCTTTGTCTTTCCTCTCAAGAAAACAATTGAGCAACATACCAGAAACTACACCCTTAACAAATCCTTATTTACATTTGCACCCTTCTTATTATATAAGTATTCAACTTAAATCATCAAAAATAGACATTTGCTCTCGTTTTCTATTCTCAAAATAGAGATTGACTTTTACAAAGTAAAAAATAAATGTGTATAGCAACAACCAATTAGAAATGTCATATAAGCTACGCCTTGAAACCATAATTTAGTCGGTAAAAAACCGCAAAAATGCAATAATGTCCACAATATTAGTAGAAATGGAAGTTAGTGTTACAAACCAAAGTTTTGAATGAAGACCATATATAGCTGGTTTTTTTTTTTTTAACGGAGAAGAAAACTTATATTCCACCAACAAACTAGCAAGGAGCTAGAGGTACACCAAAAAAACGAAAAACACGAAACATACATTACCAAGCCTAAACACCTAAGCAAATCACCATAGACCCCCAAAACTATGCTAACCGATCAATTATCTCGACTGGAAGCATCACCTTAAACCTTGACACTCTAACATCTTTTCTCACCCGACGGCTTCTCCCTTGGATCTTGCCATTCTCTTTTTCAACCACATCAATTGTCTCATCCCAAAGAACACCAGGGTTGGACATGTTATAAATTTCACTGGTCAAGCCAAGTGACAAATCCAAAGGATCAATTTTAGGTCGAGCCTTCTTCCGAGACTTAGGCGCAAAGGACAAGCTAAACGGAAGTGGAGATCCGGCCGGAGTAGAAACCACTTGATGTTAAATTTAAAACTTCTAGACACCAAATATGTGACTAGCGTCAAATCATAAAGGATATTAGACTTTTTGTTATGGAGTAACGCCCCCTCCACGTGACAAGTGAATGGGTTTTATACACTGCCCCAAGGGGCGTGAAACCTCCTGAAAATACTTCGGGTGTTGGCCCAATAACCAGGGGCGGATTTAGGCTATTCCAATGGGTTCCCGGGAACCCAGTCTGTTTCGAAATTATAGTGTTAATATATATCAAAAACTGAAAGGAATCCATAAGAAAAAACACTCAGGAACCCATTCATATCGTGCTAACTGATCTGGTGGTTGAAACACTCTAAAGCATTCCATAGGTCTCTGGTTCAAATCTTGAGCCGCGCCCTTTTTGTAATTTTTAGTTTTTTTTTTTTGTATACAAAATCTAGGTTTTTTAAACCTAAACCCATCTCCTCCAAACAAATAAACAACCTAAAACTCTCTCCATGGGCTCTCACCGGAAACCTATTCTGGTGGAGATTTTGGTAAGAATAACAAAGTTTTACGTTACAAATCTGCCCGACAACTGTAGTGGGGCTGATTTGGCTAAAGAGGTTAGGAATTTTGGGGAGATTTTTGACATTTACGTCGCGAGAAAAAGAGATAAGATTGGAAGAAGATTTGCTTTTGTTTCTTTGTTGGATGTTAAAGATCGTCGGTCGATGGAAAAGGTCTTATCCTCCATTCGGTTGGGGGTTTATAAACTCAAAGTTAACGTTGCGAGATTTGTTTTGGAGGATAGAGAGGTAAACGACTGGTTTCCTCCCAAGAAGGAGAAGCCGTTCAAACAGCCAAAAGCGAAAGATAGGAACAGAGAGCAGTCTTATCAGAATACGGGACAGTTCAATGGTATGTCTTTTAAAGATGCGTTCTCAGGAGTGTCTAAAGGGAAGATCATTGATATAGAAGACTCGGTATGTGCTTTTGAGGATTTACATGGAAGGTCTGTGGTGATGCAAGTTTGTTCACTGGACATTTTACAGAATGTGAAGTTCCTGCTGAAAGAGATGAAGTTGGGAGAGGGAGAGATTCGATGTCTGGGTGGGTTCCGGATATTGCTTACGTTCAGAACTAAGGAACATGCTTCGATGGCAATGGGCGAGTTGATTGGACGACCGGAGTTATTCAGTTCAGTGGCGTTATGGGAGGGACAAGCGTTAACTTTTGAAAGAGTTGCATGGCTCAAGGTGGTTGGAATCCCATTGAGTCTGGTGGATGAAAAAGTTTTTGAAAGTATAGGATCCTTCTTCGGCTCAGTGGTGAAAAAACCACCGGTTGATAGAGTGGAGATTGATTCTTCATTCCATTATATCGGTGTTATGGTGGGACATGAAGCCAGGATTAAAGAGGAATTGTTTCTGAGATGGCGCGGTAAAACCCTCAAGATTTGGGTTGAAGAAGACGATAAGGATTGGATATCCGAGTATGTCGACGACGTTGATGATACTCAAAAAGATGATCCGGTGGAAGAAGCCGCGTTGTCTCCGACGAGGGTCCAAAATATGGAAACAGAGAAGAATAAGGAATGTTTTAATGATACCATAAATTCTCCAAGAATTTTGGAAACTGCAGTTTTGGGCGAGAACTTGGAAAGAGATCACGTGGAGACTATTAATTGTAATTTGGAAAGTATTGGGGGCCCAGGTAAAATTCTCAAAAGAAAGAAAAATAAGAAGTTGGAGGTTGAGTTGGGCCAGAACTCTGGTGGACAGTTATCCAGCAACGACCGGCCCTATAAGGAGCCCAGAAACACAGGTTTGACCCAGGAAGACCCATTTAATTTAAACCCATTATTGGGTTTAGATAGAAATGTTCAAAAGAATAGAGGGGTGGAGAATGTCCCAGTATCAAATTCCTTCGAAGCTTTATTAGCAGATCAAGAGACTCCTTTCAAACCTATGGATCATGTTAATAAGGATGATGGCAGAGAACTGGGTAATCCTACCAGTACAGAAGGGGTGGATTTGGAAACTGAGAAGGCGGAGACGGTTCTTTTTGGTAGCCGGCTAGGTGTGAATTTACAAGGTTTCGAAAATTTGGTAGCAGGTTCCATCGGAGATACAGGGTTACAAGCAGGTAAGTCATGAACTTCTTGTCTTTAAATGTTAGAGGTTTAGGGGCTGTTGGGAAAGTCCCTTGGGTTAGAGGTTTGGTGTCTAATTTTAAAGTCGATTTTTTGGGTATTCAAGAATCGCTTCTTTCCGATTCTGTGGGGTTTGATATTGCTTCGATTTGGGTTAATGGGAATTTTGAGTTTGATATTGTGGCATCTAGAGGTAGATCTGGTGGTCTTATTAGTATTTGGAATCCTAGAAAGTTTAAAAAAATTAAAACTTTATTGGATGACGGATTTATTATTACGACTGGGAATCTGGTTGAAGATGGGACGGTAATGAATGTCGTGAATGTTTATGCGTCTCAAAAAGAGGGAGAAAAGAGAAGTATGTGGGAGCGGCTCTTGGGTTTTATGAATAGTATGACAGGGATGTGGATTCTCATAGGAGATTTTAACTCTGTTAGATGGGAATGCGAGAGAAAAAATTCTAAGTTTAACAGTAGGGCTGCTCGGGATTTTAATAGTTTTATTGAAGAATCTTGTTTACATGAATTTAAGATGCAGGGTGGTAGATTTACTTTCTTGACAGGGGTTGGTAAAACAGCGAAGATGAGTAAGATTGACCGAATGTTGGTTTGTCATGATTTTTTTAGTAGGTGGCATGGTGCATGCCTTCGTGTATTGCCCAAAGATTTATCTGATCACTCTCATTTACTACTAACGATTACAGATTCAAAGTATGGTGCTAGACCTTTCAGGTGGTTTAATTCATGGCTGGATAGGGAAGATTGCGACATGGTTGTTCGGGACGCTTTGGCTACCATTAGACCTGATGGTACGGCTGAAGTGGTACTGATGAAAAAGTTTAATGCAGTCAAGTTGGCTCTCAAAGGGTGGTCGAAAACGGTATATAGAAAGGAAGAGGCGGAATTGATAAGTCTCAAAAATGATATCGCTCGGCTGGAATCGATTATGGAAACCCGTGATCTCGAAGAAGAAGAGGTGTGGATTTGGGAAGAAAGCAAGAAAGAAGTGGATAGACTGTTACATTTGAAGAATAAGGATCTTAAACAGAAAGCGAGAGTTAAATGGAGTTCGCTTGGGGATGAAAATTCTGCATATTTTCATCGTTGTATAAAGGGGAGGAAGGCGGCAAATGATATTCATGGGGTTTTGGTTAACGGGGAGTGGGTTAGCAAACCTCCCTTGGTTAAAAGAGAGGTGCTTCGTTTCTATAGAGAGCTTTTTAGCGAGAAAACCCCTACTAGACCTGAATATATGTGCTACGACTTTAATCAAGTTCCAGCCGAAAAGAAAGAGGGACTGATTGCTCGGTTTTCTAAGGAAGAAATTAAGTCAGCGGTGTTTGATTGCGGGTCTGATAAGGCGCCTGGGCCAGATGGGTTTAATTTTCATTTTATTAAACACTTCAGGTCTTTTCTGGAAGAGGATTTTATGCGGTTGTTTGATGAGTTCTATGATACAGGTGCTATTGGCAAAGAGTGTAGTCTTTCATTTATCACTCTTATTGCGAAAAACAATAATCCTTTGGGTTTGAAGGACTGTCGTCCTATTAATTTGGTCGGGTTATTTCTAAGGTGATTGCTCATAGAATCAAATCGGTTATGGGGGATGTTATTTCTGATTCGCAGTCTGCTTTTCTTAAGGAGAGGTACATTCTAGACGGTCCTTTGGTTCTTAATGAATTAATCGGGTGGTTAAAGAAGGTAGATAAAAAGGCGTTTTTATTGAAGATTGATTTCCAAAAAGCTTATGACAATGTCAGTTGGGGTTTTCTTGAGTCAATTATGGCTCAGATGGGTTTTCTCGATAAATGGTGCATGTGGATTAGAGGCATAGTGCAATGTGCCAAGTCGGCGGTGCTTGTTAACGGGGCGCCTACGTTTGAATTCAATTGTCAAAAAGGGCTCAGGCAAGGCGACCCATTATCTCCTTTTCTCTTTTTGCTTGTTATGGAGGCGTTAGCCAAGATGATTTCTAGAGCTTGTAGTTTGGGGGATATTAAGGGAATCAAGCTTCCGGGGGATGGGCCGACTTTGTCACACATGTTTTATGCAGACGACGCTCTATTATTGGGAAAGTGGTCCTCGAGTAATATTATTATGTTCAATTGACTGTTACGTATATTCCATCTGGTTTCGGGATTGAATATTAATGTGCAAAAATCGCATATATTCGGTTTGGGGGCTGATCCGTCGGAGGTCAATAATATGGCAGCGATCTTGGGTTGTAAAGTTGGTGTTCTTCCTTTCAAGTATTTGGGTATTAAAATAGGGGCGAATATGAATCGTTCGACTCATTGGGAGGCTGTTTTAGACACTGTGCAGAATAGATTACAACTGTGGAAGGCCAAGCTTCTATCTATAGGGGGGCGTCTTACCTTGATCAAATCGGTTTTATCTAGCCTTCCGGTGTACTATCTTTCCTTATTTAAAGCCCCAAAAGAGGTGACCGATTCGATTGAAAGGAAGATGAAAAACTTCTTGTGGCTAGGAGGTAAGGATTCCAAAGGCATTCACTGGGTTTCGTGGGACGTGGTCACTAGTCCCAAGAAATGTGGTGGATTGGGGATTTCTAAACTGTCAGAAGTTAATTTGGCCTTGCTTGTTAAATGGGCATGGAGGTACAAGACTAATCGCTTCGGATTATGGCGTTTGGTGGTCTCTAGTATTCATGGGGGTCGGGGTAAGTGGCCGTTTTTACCTGTTAAAAATTCTATGCCGGGGGTGTGGAAGGCCATCGTTAATTTAATGGAGAAGTCTCGTATTAATGGTCAGAATGTCAAAAGTCTTATTTCTTGTGAGCTCGGAAACGGGGATAATATAAGTTTTTGGAAAGATTGTTGGTACGGTGATACGCCGCTTTGTATTAAATGGCCGATTCTGTTTTCCCAAGATAAAGATAAGGATTGTGTGGTCAGTAATCGGGTCCGGTATAATGGTAACCAGAACTGTCTTTCCGATGGTTGGGCTACGGGAGGTAATACGGTTGCTGGTATTTCCGAGATTCAAGATGCGCTATACATGTTGTCGGTGATTCATCTCAAAGATTGCAGGGACCGTTGGGTTTGGGACAAGAACACCGGGAAACAGTTTTCGGTGGCAGAAGTCAAAGCCTCCATCAGAAAAAATTTGTATAGTTTGCCTGCCCAGAAGTTCTTTTGGGTGAAATGGGTGCCGAGCAAGATAAACATCATGGGATGGCGAACCCAGAAGGGCCGCATTCCAACCCGTGTGGAGCTGATCAAAAGGAAGGTTGGATTACCGAGTCCTCTTTGTCCGATGTGTAACAGCGAAGATGAAGAAATTAGCCATTTATTGTTCTCCTGTCCCTTCGCATATGAAGTATGGGTGAAAATCTGGGCGTGGACTAAGGAGGGGTGGGCAGCCTTTTGTTCTATAGACGACATCTTTCAGTGGCCAAATCAAATGGGCAGTTCCAAGATGGGTACAAATATTGTGCGTGGTATTTTCTTGATCACGTTATGGGCTATATGGAAAGAGCGAAACAAGGTGGTCTTTCAAAATGTGGAGCCGAGGATCTTGGAAGTGGTGGCATTGATCAAGTCTATCTCTTTTATCTCCTTAAAGTATAGGTTGAAATGTAATAGGATTGGTTGGAACGGTTGGAGTAAATTCCCTCTGTATGGTCTTGAGGCTCTCTTTCGTTGATTGAGTTTTCTTTAAAAAAAAATATAAACAAATAAACAAACCCAAACGCCTCCTCTCCAAACCCAACACTTTTCAAATCACAAATCAAGTTTTATGTGCAGAGAATTTCCGGTCAGTCATTGCCACCACCAAGGAGATCATCACCACCTCTTAATAGTCGTTCGTTGCCGCTCAATCGGCCGTCACTACAACCCAATCGACTACCACGGTCTGCCACCCGCGATTGTAAGTAATTATAAATTTGTGCATTTAATTAGCAATTTTGAGATTTGATATTTTGTGTTTATGGCAGAAGTGAAAATTGTAATAACCTGAAGAAATCAAGTATGTAATGCCTTCAATTTCCTTAGAAATATACAAGTATGTAATGCCTTCAAATTCCTCGTAAATATACAATACTATATGCCGTTGATCGCATCCTTTAATGGTTCCGTACCTATATATCTTCTTGATCGTTTACACCAAGTGTTTAGATGTGCTTTAGGGTTAGTTGGAATAACACACATGGCCAATACGACCCGTTACGACTTACCATCCCCGGTTAGGATCCGATGCCTCTTTAAGTAAAATATCATCATCTTGACTTATTGAGTATAACTATATTGGTTGCATAGGTTAGTCAATGACACTTAACAATCAATTTAGTTCTACATATATAGTCAGCTTGTTTATTGAATAAAGGATTGTGAAGTTTATGTGTTTACGTTGATATCTCTTGAGTTCCTTCACTAACTACTTTGATGTAATAGCCGGGACTAGCACAGGTGGTTTTGTGACGACTATGCTAACTACTCCGGATCGTGTGAACCGACCCGAACCCCTAAACCGGCCTGAACCCTTAAACCGACCCGAAACCCCTACCGACCCGAATTTTTTTTTTTATGTTTGGTCATATGAAGTTTGAGCATCTAAAAAAGGGAACCCATTGAAAAAATTTCCTGGATCCGCCACTGCCAATAACCCTGCAAAAATCATGACCCCCCACTTAAGCCACCCACAATCAAATTTGGTCGAACCATTTGACCTGTGATGAATCATTAACCTATCTGAACCGGACCAAAGAAAAAGAATTGTTGATAAACCTCTAACTTATTGGATCGAGACCGATGATCGTTCAGTTCTTCCCTCTTTGCTGTTACAAAATCTATGTATCAAATTACTTTTGCAATCGAAAGGATAATCCAAGTTGTTGGATAATGAACATGTCCGATTAAGGTAAATTCTTTTGCATATTTGTACTCACATGTTTACACTTGTGATTATGGGGGCTGAACTGAATAAAATATTAATAACGCAATGCATGCCACCTGCTCGATGAAATGCCTGATCAACTGTCATTTGTATTTCCAATATATACCGAAATTAGAGTTTACCTAAGTGAGCATGAACTTGTAGGGTCCAGTTAAAGGAACTAACTGTATCTCAAATTTATATATTTTCATACATGGATGGATGACTCAAGGTCATGTTGCTTGATATTTGGTACTTGTTACATTGTTGGCAGTAGGTGTCATTAACTTCTGGACAGATCACGTTTGATGATGCCTATGTAGTTTCACAGGTTAGTCATTAGGATTTGTCCTTACATGCCGACTACATGAGCTTCCGCGATGTACAGTTAGTAACCTATCATAATATCATGTTAACAACCCTATAACAACAATCCTGTCTTAAGTAACAATAACTTTATAACATTGTTGAGCTCAAGGCATTTAAAACTTAAAAGACCAAGAAGCTTGCAAATTCAGAAGTGTCTTGGATGTGTTATATTAAGACCAAAAGAATGCTTAATTAATCGAGGCGGAAGCATAGTCTAAATTAACAAGAACAAAGGGAATGTTCTAAATTCCTAAGTCCTATTAGTCATTTGTAATTGGGCTGTACATATGCTGTACTATCAATTTTTGGTATGTGTAAAATAGTGTGTACTTACCTATGTGATGACTTCATCATTTTGAACCAAGATTAGTATCATCAAACTATTCTCAGTCACTCAGTGTTCCTTTTAATTAATGTTGATTCAGGTATTAGTACAAATTTGTCTTCTTTGTTCCTTCATCTGTGGATTTTTTGCTTCATTTGTGATCTTCTGTCTTCTGCTTGATTGTACACCTTAAAGTGGAAAACAAATCAAGTGATAAACCACAGTTGACGTACTGCTTGAGAACACGATCAAAATTTGTATTGCACTGCACAACCATACTATTCCTGAACCACACCTATTTCGGAAGGATCTCCCATTAGAGACATGACAAGGGTTTTACAGCGATTCATATTCAAAAACCAGTTAACAAATCATCAAGTTCGCTTCCAGTTTGGGCCTTTTAACTCCTCCACGCAACGCCGATGGAAGAAACCAGCTGTTACTGCACAAACCCGCTTGGAAGATCGAACCAGGGACCTGAAGCTCGATAACCTCATGACCAAGCTCCACAAACTCAAATTAATCCTAAGCCTCCATGATCTCATGTCCAATCGCCGCAGAGGACCCTTTGTTTCTGTACAAATCATGTCTCGTTGGAGCAACATTGTTGGTCTCAATGTACCAATTGGCGGGTTCCTCAGAAAATACCGCCATGTGTTTGACGTATTCCCTCACCCAGTTCAACGAAACGTTTGCTGTAAATTAACTTCCAAGATGACCCTCTTGCTTCAAGAAGAGAGTAATGTGATAAAAGATATGGAATTAGATAATGTGAAAAGAATAAAGAAGCTTTTAATGATGTCTGTTACTGGTACTCTTCATATCCATGCTTTGAGGCTAATCAAAAGGGAGTTGGGTTTACCGGATGATTTCCGCGAATCGATTCTTGCAAAGTATAGTGATTTTGAACTAGTTGATTTAGAGATAGTAAGATTGGTTGATAAAGATGATCTTGATGAAAATTTGAAGGTAGCTGAAGTCGAAAAATGGAGGGAAAAAGAGTATAAGGAAAAATGGTTGAGTGAGTTTGAGACAAAATACGCGTTTCCTATCAATTTCCCTACAGGATTTATAATTAAAGCTGGGTTCAAAGGTAAATTAAAAGACTGGCAGAGGCTTCCTTATATCAAACCTTATGAAAAAGAAGACGGATTTCGGGCGTCAACTCGTGGCGGGATAGAACGGTTTGAAAAACGAGCGGTTGGGATTCTTCATGAGCTTTTAAGCTTAACGGTTGAAAAGATGGTTGAAATTGAAAGATTGGTACATTTTAAGAAAGATTTTGGTATTCCGGTTAATTTTCGTGAGCTCATCTTAAAGCATCCTGGAATCTTTTACATATCTACAAAAGGCTGTACACAAGTGGTGTTTCTTAGAGAAGCATACTGTAAAGATTTTCTTGTTTCTCCAAATCCTGTTTATGTTGTTAGGAGAAAAATGTTGGATCTTATATTGTTGGGATCCAGGAATACTAGAGAATTGAGAAGTCCAAGGGAAGTCAAGGAGAATGTTGGTGGTGATGATCACAATCGAGATGGGGTCATAGAGGATGATTTTGTAGTCTCCATTTTAGAAAATATGGATGATAATGATAACAGGAACAGTGAGAATCGAGAGGATGACTATGTCTTTCTAGATGATGAAGATGATGATCATGATGATAATGATGGTTGCAAAACATGATCCTGAGAGTAGTCTTGCGTTCACAAGATCTTGATGCTGCAAAGCATGACATCGAAAGAAAAAGAACGAGCTAGGCTTTTTTTTTTAATTCATAGAAGTTTTTTTCTTTTTTATTGTAATATTTTTGTTACAATAAATTGCATGTTGTTTAATGGTCTCTATTATGTTAGTTTCTATTTTGTACAGTCCTGTTCTAAAAATTACAAGGGAAAAATGTATGCAAAAATTTATCGCCAAATTCATATCAATACTAGATTTGAAAATGATCTATGGACCTTGACTTGCAGAGGTAATAGACTTAGGTGCTGTTTGTTTTTGAAGAGGTAAAAGGTCTGCAGTCTGCGGACCACATCTGCAGACATCTGCAGGAGAAGAGGTGGACCAAAGGTCTGCAGTCTGCAAGAAGAAGACTGTTTGTTTGCTAACGTCTGCAGCGTAACCTAAAACCATAATCCACCATAACCGTAACCAACCATAACCGTAACCAACCACAACCTACCGTAACCATAACCCACCAAAACCATAACAACCACAATCCATCATACATACAAATCATAGAAACCTTACAAATCTTAAAATACATCACTAAACAAATAAAGATATTATCATATCATTCCACTAGTTCTACAAATTAACATTAACATATTATTAAAACCCACTGAGAAAGAAATAAAATTAACATTAACATAGTATTAAAAACTCACTGAGAAAGAAATAAAATTAACTAACAGACCCTCGTCTCTATCCTTAGATTCAATCGCCATAGTTTTCCAATCACGCATACAATGTTGTTGACGCTATTGATCTGACGACGAAGGGTGGGGTGTAAACGTTGCTGTTTCTTTGTCGAGTAATGGGTTGGGTTTGGGTGTAAACGATGTTGTTGGCGGTGGTGAGAAGGAGGGAGGGAGGGAGGAGGTTGGCGGCGACGGAGAGGGAGAGAGGGATGAGGAGGTTGGCTGCGGTGGCGAGGAGGGAGGGAAGGAGGAGGAAGCTGGCGGCGGGGAGAGAGGGAGGAGGAGAAGGGATGAGGGAGAGAGGTGAGGAGATCTGGAAAAAAAAATGAAGAAGGGGAATGAAGAAGAGGTCAGAAGAGGTAGAACATTGTCTGCCTGGAGAAGAGGACGGGCAGAGCTTTTTCTTGGGTATGTCTTCCAAAAAACAAACAATCTGCAGACCTCAAATGTCTGCCCGCGTCTGCGCGGCGCAGACAAAAGAGGTCAGAAGTACTTCTGGCCAAAAAACAAACACCACCTTATAGACTAATAGTATGCAGTACTTGAAAGGGTAATATACACTTTGTAAACATGATGCCAAACAGACCTACACCACCAATACCATTCTTGCAGTTTTCAGAAGAAACTATAAATGAGGTTGCAACTAAAATCTGTGACCTAACAAACACGTTGCAGTCTGTTTCCCATGATATTACATTTGGTGAAGACTCAAAACTGTTTGCTATAGCAATTGCATATTTGTTTCTAGTTTCAGTTATTGGAGGCCTAACTGATTTTTGTACATTGTGCTCATCGACATCTTGTATATAAAGATGGCAATATCTTATATCGGTAGTGATGTACATACGGTCGAACAAATCCACTTTGATCCGATCTGTGTGAACCGCCCCATAACCCGGAAATAAACCCATGCAGATTTACCCATCCCCATGTGGCCATGTGAAGAATGGGTCACCTTGCACCAACTGCCCACGTCTCCCACTAATGTTTTTATGCATTTTATTTCTTTTAGTTTATGCTATTTTAATATATTTTGTGTTTTAACTTTATGAGTAGTGGTGTAGGTAGTTTTAGTGGTAGTTATTTTGTAATCCCTATATATGTACGAGTCATATGAATGAAATAATCAGTGAGTTTTGAGTATGTTATTTCTTTGGTTAATTTTCTCAAATGGATTTTTGAGTTGATTAATTATTTCCATGCTAATTCAAGAGTGGCATCTTGGATGGTGTTCTTGGAACCTAGATTAGAGTCAAGTGGTGTATCTGTATCTTGATTCTCGTTTAGTTTGCCCTAATCGTTTCTTGTGTGGTGTTTCTGTATCACAAGAGACCGTTAGATCTATCCGTTTTATTTGAATTTTCAAATTCCTATCCGTTATCGTCTTTCATTTGCTATCAGGTAGGTTAGGTGGGTTGGGTAACATGGATGGATTTTATGTGCGGGTCAAAAAAGGTTGGGTAAGTCTGACCCGTCAAATCAATTATTATTGTCCCTTTTGTAAACAGTTGACGTATAAAATACGAGTACGAAGATCTCTAATAATATAAATTCCTGTATATAAAGTGATCTAAGAAATTATATCTTGTAAGCATTTGAACACATGATAGGTGGCTTTTGACCAATTTAACATGTCTCGGTTTTGGCTGATCTTTATATTCAACCTCTGAAAACAAAACAAAACACAATATCGACCCATAGTGTATAAATGGGCTGAAATTTCCACCTATTAACAAGTCAAGTAGATAAAACAAATTATACTGATAACGAAACCGGCCATTAATAGACTATAAATTCAATGTTATCGTTTCAATGTTGGTATTTAACTAGTTGATTATAAAAAAAAGATTAAATTAGAATAAACAGCAATCGGTAAATTTGCCTGAGTGTTAAAAAACTGTTTGGTGAGGTTGAATGACTGTCATTACATTCTAGAAAGTTTGAAAAGTGAATAATTTTGAGTGTTAAATTAGTCTAGGAAATAGATCTTAATCCAATTTATATGATTTTTTCAATTAAACTTAAACACTAATTTGTTTAAAAGTACAAAACTATGTCATGTTAATTACTGCAGTTAATTTAGATAGCAAATAGCAGCTTTGTGTCGTCCCACATTGGAGCAAGATGCAAAAGAGAGGCTGTATATATAAGGCAGAAAAGGACCAACAAGCACGACCTTACTTGAACAGGATCTGTTCTATAGGCTCGTACCTCTGTATTCTTGATTTCTAAGAAGACAGAAACCCATGTCTGGTTGATGAATCAGGACCGTGCAACTAGAGCGTGATTAACAGAGTACCATGGTCTTGATCATGGCTCCGTAGAGGATCGTTGCAAGCCCATCTAATGGGTAGTGGCATGGTTGCGCGGTTGTCTGACAGACAAATTATTCATTTTTTTCTTTTGTGTCTGCTGATGGGTGAAATTTGCTTACAAATTGGTTTAAAATCAAGATTCCGAGGGGTGGGTTACAGGGTTTGTTTTCTTCATTCCAGATTTTTATTCGAGTTATATGGGAAATTTGACCGACCTAGAGATGCATACCACATGTTTGATGAAATGCTTGAAGACTATGATTATAGCTCCTAGTTTTATAGCCTAAAACTTAATTGCAAATTGATATGATCTTGAATTAATCCACAAACCATTCCTACCGCCTAATCGAATCTTTTATATCCAAAGCCAATCGAATCATAATACGTAAACAAAACGTTGATTACAAGCTCGATTCTGACTAGTAATCAAACAACCCATGTTAACCTCTATAGAATCATAGTATTTTTTCTTTCAATTTTTGATCTAGATCATGCTATCAATCTATATGATGTTGATCCAAGTTTCATATACTTGCATAATTAACAACTATGTTGAAACATTTGGATTAAATAAGAATGTTATTCTTGTTTGTATTAAATTAAGCAAGCAGTCACTAATGAAATTATGCTTTTGTTAAATGAATAATACTTTATTCTAAAGTTTAGTATGATAACACGCACGTTGTAAATAATTTTAACATTTTCTCACGTTTTTTTTTTCTGAAAAAATAGAAAGACACGTTGGAAACGTGTTAATTAAGTGATGAATATTCATTGATTCGTTCTCCCACAACCTCCTCCTCCACCTTCATCGGAAACTGCTTCTGCAGATTTTTTTTTTAATTTGATCGGTAATTTATTTAATTCGCATAATATATATTCCTAATTATATCATCCAGATGCTGCTATATATAACCTGAAATGTCTGTTATCTGAATCATTAAGGTCGCTTTTTCCGATTTCTTTTCTTTGTATTTGAATGTTTAATTAATATATAACCAATATGATATGATATGATATATTGTAACCAATAATCATTAGTTTAACGGTCAGCCCTCGTTTGTTCTGTTCATAATAATAATAATAATTAGTTGTTACGTATTTCAAATTCATTGCATGCATCTTTTGGGCTACATTGATATTACAATATACACAATGAATGATTTTCATTAGCTTTAAACTTCAGATGAAACTTGTTATATATAATTTCATTTTTAGGCCATAATTATTGTAATTCAACTTATTAAACATATCGATCTTTGTTTTCATTGCATGTAGCATGGTTATTAGTTGAGACGACTTGCTGTTGACTCTTTCTTAATGTGATCACCAAGTGTAACTAATCAATGTACGTAGCTACACAGCCAACATGCTTTGAGCCTTTGATCCTGCCTGTTGTTTTATATAATTGTAAAGCAAAGGTGTTTCTTTCTAACATAAGTGTATGCAATATGTGAGAATTTGTGTTCAGAGGACTTCCCATATGTGTGTTGTTGATGATCTTTTTGTTGGGTTAGAAATAATCAACAAATCTTAATTAATTTAGTCTAATAAGGAGTCAATTGTAAAAAAGAAAGCAGTTATGAGGGTTGCCTGATGGTGAACTAACTGTAAGGTCTTAAGTTCAACTGTTCCTATGCATCTAAATGTTGAATTTACCAAATAAATATGAATCGCCTTTTGCTAAGCAAGTGAAAGCAGCAATGGATGTGTATTGGTATGAGTTTTGTCAGTTTAAACTTATAAAAATCTTTATTGAGAATTTTGTCATCTGATTCACGTACTATCTCCTCTTTTGCTTTTGATTTTGTTTGTTGTCATATGCTTCTCTCACCATCATTCACATTTGTTCAGTTGATGACTTTAATGCACAAACTATACTAATACTATCTTCATTTGTGGAACGAGGTTGTGGTAATATGAATCATATTGCTGGCAAGGTCTTGGTTGCTTATCCATAAAGGCATAAACATCATGTTATAACGTTTTATACTATTAATGATTTGAACTTACGCGTAATGTTTGCATTTCTTTTCTTGTTGTTGACTACGAGACGTGTTGCCATAGCTTATCTTTTTACCACTTGGTTGGGAAAAAGATGTGTACATTCAGCATTTAGTATTGGAGATAATATCTCCTCCTTATTCAATTGACCAAGACCAACATCATTGACCAAGATTTGTGCCTCAAGACTAGCACCTCCTTGATTTGTGCCTATATACTAGCTCCATGTTTTATGCCCCAATATTTGCTATTTGCCTATTTTATATATTTTCATTCTTGTATTTAAAGAGGATGTTATCTTCTCTTTTCATACAACCCAAACATTAATAACAAATACATCTTTCATATTCTATCTCTCCACTTCTTGTATCCAATAATCCACTTGCCGGTTTGAGAGTCGTTTAGAAACCGAGCGGCCTCCGGCCACAAGGCCAAACCAAATCCTAACCCAACCAAAACACCAAAACGCTTCCGCTTAGATTTCTATATTTAGTTTTTAATTTCTTGACTGATAGCATGCACCTGTGATATATTGATGGGAAAAAGAAGTGTTATTTTAATATACTGCAGCTTGTGTACTCTTTGCTAGTGTAAAGAAAAATGGACAAGACATCGAAGGCTTCATCAGAGAAAGAGGTAAGATCCTAGATTTGTGTATATGTTATATCCCTTGAAATCCTACTCCTTTTCTTAACAGCAAAAATCCTACTATTTCGTGGTTGTGGTGTATCACAAGTTATAACCACTGCTTTTATTACAATTTGATTGCTTAGGAGGAAGTCATCAAAAGGAAGTATGGAGGTATTGTGCCAAAAAAGCCCCCACTCATTTCTGAAGTAAGATTCTTAAATCCATTCGTGTGCCACTTTTAGACCGGGCTTTTTCGTAACTTTAGGTATTGTGTTGTTCTCATGTGACACACTGAGTAGGATCATGAACGGGCTTATTTTGATTCCGCTGATTGGGCTCTGGAAAAGGTACATCTCCTCTGCTGGCTTCGCCATGAGAGTTTGCTGACTGCTATTTTTCTTTTTTAAACTTTTACTATAATATATTAGTTGACATAAAATATAATGTTACTGTCGACAGCAAGGTGTAGAGAAGCCCAAAGGACCTCCCGAGGCACTGCGACCTAAACTACAGGTAAACAAATCTTGCTTCCTTGTTATTGCTAGTTGTTTGGTGTTCATTGAATTATTATATTTCTCGGTCCGCTTCCATATTTTTGTATATTCCTGTGTATAGTTGCTTTATTTTCTCATAATGTTGGTACTTTAACCTGATTAATTTTTTTTTTTTGGGGGGGGGGGGGGGGGGGGGTCAACGCGGATACTTTTGTACTGTTTGTCATTTTGTCTAGTTTTTTTTAACTAATCATTATTTCAAAACAATATGATTAAACAGTACGTTTGACGACTCGTTCACTTATTTTGTTAAGCTAATTTTTGTTTTACACGCTTGAGATAAGGTGCAACCCGAATAGACCCATTCATTAGGAAACGGGTTGACATCGTCACGTGTTATGAGCTTTACTTCCTGCTTGTCTATCTATATGAGGAGTTTAATGGATCCCTTTGAAATTTGATTGTAGATCAATTACCTGTATAAATTGTGTATATGATCTTTAAGATTGTTGAGTAGTTATTAAGTTACTAAATGAGTTTTTTGATGGTGACATTTTGTTTTTTTGTCTTGCCCTATTACCATCCAGCCAACTCAGCAGCAAACACGATACAGGAAATCACTTTGTGCACCAACTGATGGAAAAGGTATGCATGTCAAAGTTGTTCAACATGTTGCTTTGAAACAGATTCCTATAAAAGTTAGACTTCCACGTCTGCTAAATAAACTATTTTGACTTTTTAATCGAACTTTTATATGAAAAGCGTTGCAGTTTTCAGTTTTACATGGACAAGGGAAATGATAACTTGTATTTTCATAGAAATGTGGTTTAATATGCATTAGAGATGACAAGATGGGTGACTATTGTGGGTATCTTTTAGTCAGTGGTCGGGCAGGTTGACTTAAAATGCTTTTTTCTATGATTTACGAATAACTGTTATTGATAGAATCATAGTTAATGCATTAATTATGACGATTAGCTATATTATTACAATTATAGTATATTTATTAAATAGAAGCGATGTAGCAAGTTGTATGTATTACTGATACACTTTTGTAATTCGACACATTTTACATGTTTCCTTGTTAGCCATTTCTCTTTGGTATTAACTATCACATTATGATAGATGGGTATTTTTTGGTGTTTAAATAGATGGAAATAATGCCCGGGCAGCAGAGGAAAGCCGTGAATGATCTCATGCAGCTTGTTAACCGTCTGTTTTTGTTTTATGAAACAACCCCTGCATTGCAAACATATTATGATACAAGTATGCAATTTGCATTCTTTTCCTCCTTTTCTTTCAAGTGATTTTGTTTCTGTTTGTATTCAACTACAATCCATGTTTAAACTAGCTTTCTATTTGGATGAACTGATCTGATGCTTTCGATATGGGTTGAATCACTAATCTGCATTTATAGAAACTTAATTCACATTTCAATGAATTTAGTCATATATTGACTTGAAGTACATGACCAAAATGAATCATTATTCAAGTTCAACAAACTTTATAATCGAACAAAATTATGTACAAATTTCAAGCCAGGTACGACATTAGCTTATCAATTTCATCTGGGCTTCCTATGAAAATTGGAGTCCGCTGATGAACCTGTGGACAAAAGGGGAAGAAACATGGTTATTGTACATTTTGACTTTTTGGTCAAACTTGTTATTGGTATCAGTTTTGTTATAAATTCAATCTGTTAACAATTGCATAACAAAAAGATTGTTACACATTACACATTGTCAAGATGAAGAATACTTTGCTTGACTGCATTAAATTGGCACCCATTTTTAAACTGTATATTAGTTCGATTGACCAAAAAAAGTCAAAGTTTAGCTTTAAAATTGATAACAAGTCTACCTGTTTAGGTTCAATATCAAGAATCCTTTGAACACCATCTATAGCTTTCCCTCCAGCTTGTTCTACCAAGTAACTCATTGGTGCACATTCATACAATAACCTCAAATTCCCATTTTTCGCCTTAGCATTGTCAGGGTTCCCATAGATGCCACCATAAAGCAACATTCTGTGTATTTCACCAACAAGACACCCGATGTACCGCCCAGAGTATGGTTTTCCAGCAGGCCCACCAGGTTTCCTTAAGTGATCAAGGTAATTCTGCAACTTAGGATCAAAAAGGTCGTAATTGCCTTCGTTAAAAGAGTAAATTCTTCCTGATTTCGGTATCTTGATGTCCTCGTGTGTTAGAACAAATTCACCATAGGCTGGATCAAGTGTGAATCCATGAACTCCATTCCCAATTGATATAGTGAACACCACAGAGCTTGAATATAAACAGTATCCTGCTGCTAACAAGTTGCTACCGGGCTGGCATACGCTCACGATACACTTCTCTTTAGCCTCGTCTAACTGCTCCATCGAACCAACCATCCATCGTACATAACAATCACAATCAAATAATTAATAATCAGCTAAACTAAAACAAACTATCTATCTGAATGTATCATTGTTTTTTAACAGTTTAAGAAGAATCCACATACAGTGTCTTCATCATAATCAACAAGGCATTGTTCATCAGGCGCGTAAATCCCAAATATAGAACCCGTGGTCAAGGCAATGTCGATATTAGCAGATCCATCAATCGGGTCAAACACGACAATATAGTTACCCGACTCGGTTTCTTCCACGGCTACAGGCACGTCCTCTTCCTCAGACGCTATGATCCCAGTTCTGCCAGTTGACCTCAAGCAGTTGCAGAACAACTGCTCAAAATAATGAAAATACAGTATAATGAATTAAACATGTCCAATATTGTATCATAATTTAAAAAGTAATCGAAGAACATACAAGATACAACGTACCTCATTGGAGATAACATCAAGTTTCTTCTGGTCTTCACCCTGGATGTTCATGGTACCTTGAGCTCCAGTAATATTAATAATGCTAGACCTTTGTAACAAGGATGCAATTTGCTTGCAAGCCAGTGAAATGCTTGATAGAACTATGGTGAGTTCGGCATCGATGTGACCGGCTTGTTCTTGCTTTAACAACCATGTGGTTAAGATTTCCATCTCATATCTGTTCTTTTTCTTGACTGGGGTGGTGGAGGCAGGGGTGGCACCGGTAACGGCTTGACAGGAGAAGGGTATTCCGGTGATGATGGATGGTGGAGGTTCATGGCGGAAGGGGCGGAGATGGGAGGAGGAGGAGAGGTGGGGTATGGAGTTGGATGTGGTGGAGAACACGGTGGTCGCTGGACAAAATGGAAATGCGTCCGACATAGGAGTGTGTGTGTTGTTTTTTTTTTATCGGAATATGTTATCTTTGTTTTTGAGTGGGAAATGAGTGAATATGATTGGTGTGAAGAATGCAAGGTTCTCATTGGTGGATATGGTAACAAAGGAATATCCTTGTTTTTTTTTTAACGGCAAATTTCTTTTATTCATCCCCATAATATACATTACATTGTAAAAGCAAGTTACTAACACAATGTAACACACCCGAACAATACCCGGTAGACACCAAAACAAAAAATCTTTCTACCCCATGTCATCAAAAATGACCAGTTTCACCCACTCCCCACAGCGTACAATCTCCCTATGAATCAGGCACATCACATTCATCTTCCCACGTTTTCTCCCCCGTTCCTAGTGTTGTTATATATCCCACCATTCTCCGCAGATGCTTGGTCTTGGAGGCCTGGGTTTCTAATACGCCTAGACCATTTTTTACGAATAGTCTCATCTCTTTGGCCCTCTTCTTCCGTTGATCCAAGTAGATAATTTTGGCCATTAATAGCTTCATTAATCATCTGCTCCATCTTCTCTCTTGACCCAAAACAAAAAATTGGACCAGTTTTTTGATGACTAATATGGGTCTCAACGGCAGCGCTCATTCCACTCGATGACTGCTCCCCACATCCCCCAAGAAGCGCGTTGAATCCCTTATGAGGTTGTTCCCCTGGCGCCTCATCCGGTTGCAGCTGGACGTCAAGAGACCGTACACTTTCAACCCCAGGTTCCACCGGCTGATTATCTATGGAGTTAATATCCTTAGTTTTTGATCCCGGGGAAATATCACCATAGCAAACTCTAGTAGGTGGGGCTTGAGTGGATCCCAAAGAAGGCGGACTCCTTAAGCTTCTACTCCTTTTACCCATTGAAGGTGGGATTGGAGTACCACCATCAGAATAGTCAACCGGAACTCCACTATTATCATTATTATTATTATTATTAATATTACTATAATCATTATTAAAGTAAATGATATTATCAATATGAGGATCACCCTTGAAACTGTTGACATTCGGCGCATTATTCAAGTCCAACAGGGGACCCACCTCATGCAAAACCCCATGCAAAACACCATCCATATTCTGTGGTTGAACATGGATCACATTAGAATCTGGGTTTACCAAGGGAGTTATCGATTCACCTTCCTTAGCAACCTGTGCCAGAGCTGTCGTTTCGCCTTCCGTATCCGCCTGATCCGGTGGAGACGCCGGAATTTCTCCATCTTCTAAACCAATCTCCATCTCCACATTAAAAACATTTTCAATACTTCTATCAACCCCACCATGGAGGACCCAACCACAATCGTTAGAACGTAGGGACTCTTGGCCTTCCCCCGATTGATCCACCCCATGCGCCGCCTGTTGAGCATTCTGTTGGTCCAGCAGGAAGTTCTCTTGAGACGTTTCCTCTTCTATGGCGTCACCGGCCACCGTCTCATGGCCTTCCCCAGATTGATCCACCCCATGCGCCGCCTGTTGAGCAGTCATTTGGTCCAGCAGGATGTCCTCCTGAGACGTTTCCTCTTCTACGGCATCACCGGCCACCGGCACCGGAGAGATGACCGGATCCGGTATCACCCCTACACAATCCAGCTCCCATACATTAAGTTCCTCCATCACCCAAACTTTAAAAGCTCTATTTTTCCAATTCAAGTTCACAGCTTCATTGATCAAAACCCCTTCACCGACAAGAACCCCCACCCGATCCATCGACAAATCCCTGTCAGAAGCACACAGTGTGGATGGGTGAATAATCTTACCAAACAGGCCAGCCACCATGTCCAGGACTTCAGGAGAGGCAATATGGAGAGGAACACCTTGGATTTTCAACCAAGCAACCCGTTCGTACGGAAACACTTGACCCATCCAGACATCCAGGGAAGAGAACCACGAGGACCACACATCCCTGTTGAGAAGGAAATCCAAAGCCTTCTGCTTGTCACTGAAGCGAATCAGAATAGACAGACCCCCCACGTACAACAGCTCAACATTTAAGACCCCAATATCCATCAACAACCGATCCAACCGGATAAGGGTTTGGAGATCCACCAGCCTACCAATCAAGGCCAGTTCATGCAGCTCACTGAACGCAAAGACGTTGGCCGGCACCACCACTGACTTCGGTTTAGCATCGTTGGAACAACCGCTGGAGTTTCCGACATAAGAGCCATCAAGAGTCTCTCTAAATGATTTTACCCCACGTTGACCCATAGGGATTTCCGATGAGTGAGCAGCAAAGGAGGCCGGCTTCACAGGCTCTTTACCTTTATCACCATCAGATATCCCACCCTTCTTCAGATCTTCAACCCCATACTCCTTACCCACATTCTCAACAGCAAATCTAGCCAAGTTTACATGAAGTTTAAACTTCCCCATCTTAATCCCGTTCAACCTGAGAACCAACTCTCTGACATCCCTGACTCCTCGAAACGATGTAAACCCGAACCTGTTACCGAACTTATCCCTTTTCTTGGCGATGTACGACCCGACCACCTCACCAAAAGCCCCGAAAAAGCTCGTAACCTCCCCCGGAGTGCACCCATCCGGAAGATTGGCAATGAAGAACTTGGAAATATCGAGCTCGGGGGCACCCTTGTTGTCTCTTGCTTGTCTTCTTCGATTCTGAACCGGTTGCCATTCTTCGTCTTCTAGTTTACCTCTATCGCCCATGGGGGAGAGAGGACATCGGCGTTGAAGCCTCGTTTACTTATTGTTAGGTTTACGGTCTTGAGACATAAAAAATCGGATGTTTGAACGTATAACCTATTTGGGTGGATACCTATCACATTATTATTATTATTATTATTATTATTATTATTATTATTATTAATATTACTATAATCATTATTAAAGTAAATGATATTATCAATATGAGGATCACCCTTGAAACTGTTGACATTCGACGCATTATTCAAGTCCAACAGGGGACCCACCTCATGCAAAACCCCATGCAAAACACCATCCATATTCTGTGGTTGAACATGGATCACATTAGAATCTGGGTTTACCAAGGGAGTTGTCGATTCACCTTCCTTAGCAACCTGTGCCAGAGCTGTCGTTTCGCCTTCCGTATTCGCCTGATCCGGTGGAGACGCCGGAATTTCTCCATCTTCTAAACCAATCTCCATCTCCACATTAAAAACATTTTCAATACTTCTATCAACCCCACCATGGAGGACCCAATGTAATCGAATTTTTTGCATTTATAAAAGAAGCATACACCCTCTGTTTCTACTTAGGATTTATACACCTTTGGTTACATCACACATTAATAAGAGGCTGTCACATATCACATAATGTGATGTCACACTCTTAGAATGTGACGTCACGGGTTGTATAAAACTCAGAACCCTTATGAAAAGACATGAGAAAAAAAGTGAGATGGGTAGTTTGCCATACCATTATAGGGATGATAACGGGTTGGGTATGGGTCGGGTTTGGTTAATACTGCACCCATATCCGGTTATAAATCTCATACCATACTCGTCTCATTATCCATTGGGTATTTGTCAGGTATTACCCGTCGGATATAGAACTTACCCGCGGGTATCGGGTATACCCGTTGGTAACTGCATGTATTTATATATTTTTACTTTCTTTTATAGTATTATGTTTTAAAAATCTAGAATATATGAAATTGTAATAAGAAACATATATATCATCATCACCATAATAATCTTCGAAACATTTAATATGTAAATATATATTATAGTATGAATTTTGAAAAATATTTTTATATTTCATAGCATATAAATAATAATGTTATTATGAAAAGTTTATTTTTCAAATAATAAATTTATTAGAATAAAAATTACTAAAAATAGTTAAGAACGGATATATATATATATATATATATAACTTAAAAGTCTTTCGGTATATGTTTCGGGTAGACGGTATTTAGTTTCATTGGTAATCGGGTCGAGTATCACCTAATACCATACCCGCGGAATACTTTTTTTTCCAATACCAAACCCGTCCCATACCCGTCAGGCCCGGGTTTTTTTGCCATCCCTACATACCAATTAGCGAACTTCATCAAACTTCTGATCTCCTGACATCAAGCTCGCTAATTGAATCAGCGAACTTGATGAAGTTCGCGTATTGGTTATACAACCTTCCAAACCTCGTTGATCCAAACCACAACCTTCCCAAAATTCGCTTATCTAAGAACTTTTATATTCATTGAAGATGTTACTTATTTAATATTTATTCGATTGAACCTCTAATTTTAGCGGAATAAGATATTCATTCTCATTAGGTTGAGTAACTGCCAAAATCGCCCTTGTAATTTGATGAAAAATATCACTTGCATACAAACTTTTGTTTTTTTTGTCATAATGGTAAATGGTTTCAATTATTTGTCATTTTCGTCCCTGGGACTAACTCCATCCAATTAGTTCCAGTTCAGTCAGGGGGTAATTTCGTCCATTCATGTTTTAAAGTTTTAATTGCCGAAATCTTCCCTCCTCCATAATTAAAAATTTAAAAATTAAAAGAAATATAAATAATATTTAAAAATTTAAGTGGGTCCCAGCACCCACCCCACCCATTTCATCTTCTTCACTCTAACCCACCCACCACCCATATCCACCTTTCACCACCACCACCACACCCACCATCCATCAATCCATTGTAACCATAACCACGGTCAAACTACAAACAACCATCATTGCAACCGATCACCGTTAACCACCTGTCTTACCACCATAATCTTCATTCATCATCACTATCGGCCACCATTGATCTTATCTCCAAAACCCATCTCTGTTCCCCAGTTCTCAGTTCCAAACCATTACTATCAGCTTCAACACCATCAGAACCCCACCTAGTCCATCACTATCGAAACTCCTCATATCTCTTGTTCCCTTAGTTGTCAGAGAGGCTACCACCATCACCATCACCATCTTCGATAACCACCATCACCTCTGTCATCTTCCTCCATGACTACCACTATCGTAGTTGTTACACCACCACCACCTTTGTCACTCGAATGAGCCAGATATCATCTCATCATTCCGGTAAACATCCCACAGTTCAGCCATTGATTCCCTCATCATCACCAGAATCTTCAGCAGTCACCTGTTATCATAATCTTCACCTCTGTAACTTACTTGCATCTTGCCATTGCTCGTGTTATTATATCATTACCGTGGTTTATAACTGAAGCAAATATCATAAAACTATCAAGTATGTTGGTGATTATTGACACTATTAAATGGGAAGCATATACAAACATATAATCGTGACCTATTAGGTGGCTGTGGTGGTTGGTGGATGTAGGCGGAGATGGGTGGTGGTAAAAGGTGGAGATGGGTGGTAGGTGGGTAAGAGTGGATAAGATGAAATGGGCGGGGGGCAGTGGTGAGACCCACTTAAATTTTTAAAAAATTAATTTGGAGGAGGGACGATTTCGACAAACTTAAAATTGTGAATGGACGAAATTACCCATGACTTAACTGGCACTAACTGGATGGAGTTAATTCAAGGGACGAGAATGACAACTAATTGAAACCAGTGTACGATTATGACAAAAAAACTAAAAGTTTGTACGCAAGTATCATTTTTCACCAAACCACAAAGACAATGTTGGAGTTACTCCATTAGATTCAACTAAATAAAACCATTATACGATTATCACAAAAAAAAACCAAAAGTTTATACGCAGGTATTTTTCACCCGATCACATGAACGATTTTAGAGTTTACTTCATTAGGTTCAAATAAAGTTTAGGGGCGTAACCAAAAATATAGAGAGAATTACTATTTGCGTCCCTGTGTTTTAGTCGTTTTAACTACTTGAATCCAAAAGTGAAAACTTTAACTACTTGCGTCCCTAAGTTGAAAACAACTAACTACTTGAGTCCATTTGACAGACGCCGTCCACCAGATCTGTTAACTCCCCCCACGTGCAGTTCACGTGAGGGGTATTTATGTCCTTTCATCCTGTATTTATTATCAGTATTTATAATCCACCTGCCTTCATTTGTTCTCCATTTTAAAACCCTAATTGAAGAAATCGAAGATGAACAATTGCAGATGTGGGTTACCAACAACAGTTCGAACATCATGGACTGCACTAAATCCAGGTCGAAGGTTCCACTGCTGTCCAAGTTGTGGGTTTGTCAGGTGGTGCGACCCTCCAATGTGTGCTAGGGCTACTGAAATCATACATGGGTTACTTCGAACGATTAACACTCATGAACAATTGGCAATGAGAAGGGACAATCAGCTGAAAAGATTGAGGCTTCTGCTATGTCTTAGTTGGATTTTCTTTGTGTTTTATTTAATTCTTAAATGAAATGGTTGTGTTAGTGTGGCAGTATGTAGTGGTTGGTTGGTGTATGTGTAAGATATTGACCAAATTTTGTAACCCCTAACATTGTAATGGTCAATTATGAAGTAATGTAACTGTTTTTTGTGAATGATATTTGTATGCTTTTGTATGTGTTTATGATGAAATTGTTGAATCCATAAAGTTTGTGTCAATAAGATTCACAGAATCTAAATGGGTCAAAAATTGGCAATGGCCAACACAGTTTGTGTAAATACATGCACACAATCTAAATGGGACAATAATGGGCACAATCTGATCAAAAATCTAAATGGGTCAAAATTAGTAATAAACTGTACAATTAAACCTGATCAAAACATGCACACAATCTACTTGAATGGGTCAAAAATACATGCACACAATCTAAATGGGTCAAAAAATGGTAATAACCTGTACAGTTAAAGCTGTTCAAAACATCAAAAGTAAACCTGATCAAAACTTAACAACCTGATCAAAAATCCTCATCAAAACATTAAACTTAAACCTGATCAAAACTTAAGAACCTGATCAAAACATCCTAAAACAAACATAATTAAAGCAACATCAAACTTAAACCAACATACAAATTAAACTAACATCCAACCAAGTTTAAAACATCCAACCAAAACATCATTACATGTCTGAAAACATCAAAAGTTAAACCAACCAACCAAAAGACATTAAGATTGTTTATTACATAATAACTTAAACCTACAACCACCAACTAGTTATCTTGGCTAACTTGAGGTGCTTTCTGTGATGACTTTTTGACAGGTTCCTTCCTTTTCCTCTTTGCACCAGCCTTTCCACCCTTTCCAGCTTTGGAAGTCTCACCACCCTGCCCTTTACAACTCCTTGAGTTGTGTCCCAAGTTCTTGCATTTGCTACAAGTTTTGGTTCCCCCTTTCCTTGTCAGCTTCCCTCTTTTCACAAGCTTGCTTTCTTCTATCTCCACCTGTGATTTCTTCCTAGCCTTCTTAGGCCTCCCCACTTGAACATGATGCTTCGGAGGGGTGACGGTTGTTGGACATTCAGAAGGGCTCCAAAAGTCTCTGCCATTGATTGGTTCAATTGTGTGCATGTATACCTTTCTCCAGGTATCTAGCCAGTAGACTTCATCAACCCATGACTCCACAACACCAGTTTGAAACCCATTTTGTGCCATATTCCAGATTGCAGCCACAGCATGTTGACATGGCATACTTGTTAACTGCCATTTCCTGCAAGTGCATGTCCTCTCAAAAACATTAACAGCACACTGGTCCATGAAAGGACCACTTACCTGGAACTTACCCTTCCCAGCCATCATGACACTGTATTGTGAGGCCTTTTGTTTGATTTCATTGAATGTTGTTGTAGCATAGGGGGTCAAAGGACCATTGGATTTTGCTATCAGTTTATGGACTATCACAATTCTTTTCATCAGATACTCTCTGATGTACTCAAGACATGTGATAATTGGTTTGTCCCTCCCTCCAACAAGCTGCCTATTGAAGCTTTCACATATATTGGTTAGCAACAAATCTATTTTTGCTTGCCCTGTATGAACAACTATAAATGTTAAGTATGAACAACCAAAATCAGTTAAGTATGAACAACCAAAACTAGTGTCTACATACCAGTAAAATGTGATCTTGCCCATGTTTTAGGAGGTATCTTCACTAACCAGTCATACAGTGTGGAATCCACCCTCCTAATAGCTTGCATTTTTATGTTGAATTGTGGTATTGTAGTGGCACAGGCAGCTTCCCATAACATCTCTTTATACAGACTGTCTCTCCATTTTGGCTTCATGTTTTCATGTATGTGCCTTAAACAATACCTATGCTCAGCATTGGGAAACATCCTAGCCATTGCAGGTACTAACCCCTAAACAAAATCAATGACAATCACACAGAATGAATGAATAGAATGAATGACAATTAAATAACATGAATGACATGTAAAATATATTATACCTTTTGCCTGTCTGAGATAAATGTAAAGTTACTTTCTGGACCAAGATCTAGATCATCCCCAAGATTCATCAAGAACCAACTCCATGATTCCTTTGTCTCTGCCTCCACTATTGAGTATGCCACAGGATAAATGCTATTGTTTCCATCAACCCCTACAGCTGTCAAAACTTGTCCAGGAAATGGACCTTTCATAAAACATCCATCTAATCCCAAAATACCCCTGCCCATAATCTTGAAACCTTCCTTTAATGCACCCAAACATATATAGATTCTTCTGAATTGTCTAGTGGGACTTGAAGGGTTAAACTCCCTTTCAACATCAATCTTTATAGTTGTACCAGGGTTGGACCTAATTAACTCTTCACAATATTCCCTTAACATTGTATATTGTGCTTTGAAATCACCTTCTAACTTGTGCAGAGCCATAACCTTTGCCCTGAATGTTTTTTGTAAACCTAGTTGAACTTGATTCTTTTTTTGTAATTGATCTTGAAGGGCTGCCAATGGAATGGTGGGGTTCCCCTCTATGATTTGTTCAACATCTCTTGCAACACTGCTCACTGTGTAGAGTCTCACCTCCCTGGTTTGAAGACAGTTGTGAATGTCTTTGTATTTCTTAACTTTCCAAGTATCTGAGGTTGTAGGTCTAGATACATGTAAGACCCAATCACAATCTGGTTTTGGGAATCTAATCTTTTTAGGTTTATCAGGGGTATTGGTGTTATCAGTGGTATTGATGGGGTTGGTGTTAGGGTTGGTGTCATTTACTTTCTTGACTTTATTAGACCTTGAAGATTCCCCAACTTTTTGACTGGGTCCACATGGTTGGCTAGAATTACTAGTTTGCCCTTGCATGCCTTGTAAATCTGGATTTATGCCATGACAAACTACACGAAATCCAACCTTATCATTCCTCCTGATAACCAATTGTCTTCTTGTTTCTAAAGCATGCCTTTTAACTATGTTACTGATCTCTTCTTTTGTGCTAAAACATTGTCCAACAGTAAATGGTTGCTTAACCCCCTTTTGCCTCTTCTTCTTCTTTATAAGTTTCTTCATACCTTTCTTCAGTGGAGGGTCATTTTCCTCATCAATTGGACTGTCAAAATCATCTAAATCAAGTCCAATGCCATTCTCTTCTAGCTCATCCTCATCATCTTGCTCCTCTTCTTCAAGATCTACATTATGTTCAGGCTCAACACTAGCTTTAAAAGCTTCCATGTCTACTTCAAACTCTTGTATGACATTGTCTTTATCAACCATAAATTCATCATCATCAATATTGTTATGCTTCTTATGCTTATGTTGAGACTGGTTATCATTGGACTCATCAAAGTCATCTTCATCTTCAGACTCATGAGTGATCTTGTAGTCTGAATCTTGAGAATCATCATCCTCACTTCTTGAATCCTCTTCCTCATTCTCACTATCATTTTGATAACCAGAATCATCCCTAAAATCAACATCATTTTCTTCATTAAAACCATCAGTAAAGCCTGCATCATGTATTTCACTATCATTACCACCTACTACATCATCTACTTCAGGTTGTCCAACTCTATCAGGTTGTATGACATTGTCAGGTTGCTCAACTCTATCAGGTTCTATGACATTGTCAGGTTGCTCAACTCTACCAGCTTGTTCAACTATATCATTAACAACATCAGCATCAAACCACTCAAGTGCAAGTCTTCTTCTCATGGAACATTTTGTAGGTGTTTTTCTAGGCTTCCTACTAGCTACAGATGGCCCAACATCATCTTCAATCTCCTCAATAACTACATGTGAAGTACTTTTTGGTGGTGAAACAAAGTATGTGTCAACCTTTGTAACCCAATGCTCAACATAAACCTCAATGAGTTTTATCCTGCTCACATATTGACACATGTCTAAGACATCATGATCAGTCCCTAGAGCTCTAAGACCTTCACCTAGACTTTTATCAGGAATCTTATAATGATAGTAAGCAACTTGATCAGCAGGATAATGTAACATCTTAAACATGCTGTTGAACTCAATTACTGAGAACTCGTCAGCATCAATCCTATCAAAGTAGCACATTTTACCACCAACATACCTTCTAACAGGCTTTTCCTCAAACTCACCTCCGTGGAACATTTGAATGCTGAACATTGTAGGTTCACCAACTAAATCCAACAAAAAAAATGTAAAATTTAGCTTAAAATCATAAACTTAGGTCAAAAATGTAAAATGTATACACTTACCATATTCTTCGTATGGATCGAAATGCACAGCTGAACCACGTATAGACCATTGGGTTATATCTATCATCTTGTTTGCTGATCGTTCCAACTTTGAAGATTATGATAATGGGGGGAGATTATTATTTAGATTTAGGGCTCAAAGTGTTTGTTTGGGGATTATAAATACTGATAATAATAATAATGAGGGAAGCTTGTTTTAATACAGGATGAAAGGACATAAATACCCCTCACGTGAACTGCACGTGGGGGGAGTTAACAGATCTGGTGGACGGCGTCTGTCAAATGGACTCAAGTAGTTAGTTGTTTTCAACTTAGGGACGCAAGTAGTTAAAGTTTTCACTTTTGGATTCAAGTAGTTAAAACGACTAAAACACAGGGACGCAAATAGTAATTCTCTCGAAAATATAAAAGAAGTTAACGAATTCCATAAAAAAGTTTGTTTGAAAGTTGAAAGAATAGGCTTTTTTGGGGAAGCATTTCGTCTCGTATGAGAGGTGTGTTGAATTTTGGGTTTGGATTATTGTTTGTTGTTGTTCTAGGTTTTTACTGATTGATAGTCGCAAATTTATCCATGTACACACTATGATCTTCACACGAATTTCTCGCTGTATCTCTCGATCCTCTCACTCTACCTTTCGACGACCAGTAATCTCTCTCTCTCTCACACGCACTTGTTGTATATATTTTAATTTTATTATTTTTATCCGATCCGATATTCATAGTATAGTAATAATAATCATGGTGTTGTTGCAGAATGTAAGAGGAGGACTAGTTTCAACAGGAAATGCTTACATCCCACGCTTCGATGACGGAGCAGTAGGACTCGTGAGGAGCTATTTGACATCACTTGCTACAGCAAAGGGGAATATTATTATTATTAATCCCAAAACTTGTGGTTCTGACGTTGATTACTTTGCAAAACAGTTAGGGTTACGAAGGCTCTTTTGCAACGAAGCACCAAAGAAGCCAAGTAAGGGAACATGAAACACTTCTTTTAGATAGTCAACTGTTACTACTTACTGTTATCGCTATCCATAGAGAATAAGGTTTATTTATATAATCATCTTTCAGTTTAACATGGGAAATAGGTTTTGTTTTTTGGATTATACTTATCATTCTTAAATTAAGAAAGACAAGGAATGTTTGAAATTGACACAAAAAATCTAAAACATCAAAACACCTTGACGCGCAGCTTTTCTTAGCGCCTCAGCTCTACGAGTTGCACCTACAAAATAATACCATAAGGCGCCACCTCACACTCGTTTTCTGCTCGTGTCGCCTTGGCCGTTTTTCTAAAGTATGCTGCAGACTATACTGAAAATTGAAGTCTAGAATTGCTGTGATTAACTGTTTTATTGTTGTTCTTTTTGTTCTGATTGTGATCATTTAATATTGGAAATGTAATTGTGTAGACTATGAAAACTATCATCCGAAGGAAAAGAAAGAGGTGCCAAAAGGGGAAGGTCAGAAATCGGGCTCTAAAGGTATGCCATACATCTCAGCTTTATGGTCTCCCCTCTTTAAATCTCAATATAACATTATCCATGATCTTGGTTATTAGTGTGTAGGTTCTTTTAGTGTATGATAATTTGCCCTAGTGCTTCATTTGTGTTTTCCTTGATTGCTAATGTATATATACCTTTCAATAATCATGTGTCTTTAGGGGACTCTGGTAAAAATAACGAGGAAGAGACCTTTACGAAGAATTATCAAAGTCTAATCTCACCTTTGATGTTTTTTGCTTTTGTTCTGTCTACAATATTTTTGACTCCTCAGGAACAACATCAGGTATTGGTTTTTGCTACTTTTCATCACAAATACAAATATCAGAAAAAGTTAACAAGTTGGGTATAAATTCTGTTTTTGGTAGACACCATCTTTTTTCTAAGATAAAAACCATTAAACATTCCAAAATAGTGCTGAGATTCGATATTGGTACCTGCTGTTATGGTTAAAAAGTACTTTAAAATCAAGTTTCCTGATACTTTGAGGCTTTTATTTGGCCTAAAATAAGTCGTTACCCAAAACAAAAACAAGTCCAAAGTTGGTTACCTTTATATTCAGTTTAGCTCGATTTACAGTTTATGATCCTTGCTGTTTGCGGACCATTTATGTGAATAAAATTGTTGGATCTTGTTTCAGATTAGTTTTCAGGAGTTCAAAAATGAGCTTCTTGAACCTGGTTTAGTGGACCACATTGTTGTCGCCAATAAGTCCGTTGCTAAAGTGTATGTAAAGACTTCCCATGCCCACACAATTCAAACCAGTGATGACATTAATCAGGGCCCAAACAATGGCAGCAGGTCAAGAGGACATTCAGGCCATTATAAATATTATTTTAATATAGGAAGTGTGGAGACATTTGAGGAAAAGCTGGAGGAAGCTCAAGAGGCATTGGGAATAGATCCACATAATTATATACCTGTCACATACTCTTCTGAAACAAATTGGGTCCAAGAGCTAGTGAGGTTCACTCCAACATTATTGCTTTTAGGAACTTTATATTTTATGGGCCGAAGAATGCAGATGAATGTTGGCCAAGGTGGAAAGGGGGGCCGTAGCATATTTAACATTGGCAAAGCACAAGTGACAAAATTAGATAAAAATTCCAAAAACAAGGCAAGTTTTCTTTTTGGTTACCTGTGTTCATTGAGAGTTTATTGTCTATCAATATTAATGAAAAATGGTTAGCAGGTTTCAGTAAAAACTTTTGAAAATATGAACCTTCATTTGCAATGGTTATGTGGGTTTTTTTAATTGTAACTTTTGAACGTACTAGGGCTTGTATGTAAATGTTTAAAAAGTTCTAGGTTTTACAAACATCTTATAAAGCATATTATGGTTTCTATCAGAAATTTTGAATGCCTGATGGTTTTACCGAAATTTCTGTGAATTCGATGGCTTGGTTTAAAAAAGTTTGAGGCTCTCCAAAGCGTTTTGGTTCCAAAAGCCGAGGCGCGAGCTTCACGTATGTGAGGCGCCCAAGTTAAAAAATAAATTTAGAAATATTTATACATGTCAATACAGCATATTCTACGTGATTAATCAATCATAAACACAAAACATAATTATAAAACACACTTAACACTTAAAAACATAATTGAACATACATTGAAGTCGAAACACACTTTAAAATCATTAAAAAGAAACCCGTGATTTTCACTGCTAACCCAAATAAACCCTGATTTTTGACCTAATATTGACTGAAGCGGCGCCTCAGGCACCTTAGCGCCTCATGCCTCAAGTGCGCCTCACAACGCCTCATGTATTTAGCGGCATAGCGCCTCAGACATAAAAAAACGTTTTTTTTTTCCAACGCCTTGAGCGCCTCACGCTTGAGGCACGCTTTTTTAAACCAAGAAAAGAGGATTAAAGAGGTGACCAACTTTAGCCAAATTGCTATATTAATTACAAACAAACAAACCAACCATGCCCAGTAAAATCCCACAAATAGCGAAATAGTTAGGATATGGGAGGGTGGGATGTAGGCAAACTATACCTCTATCCCTGGAATAGAGAGGTTGCTTCCAGCTAGACCCATGGAACATTTCTTTTTTAATTAACTTAAATCCCTTTGAAATAAACCATCGAACCATAAAAAAAAAAGTCAGCCTGATCTTTTCTGAAAGTTTTGAGGATTTTGTGAAAATTTGAGAATTTTTATTCGAATTTTTGGAGCTTTGAGGGTTTTTTTTGTTGATTATTTGAAAGTTTGAGGGTTTTTTTCTCTTGCAATGGAAGTTTGGTTGCTAGAAACAGAAATTTTACCATAGCTGATTACCTTTTTATTTGATTAACTCTTTTCATTGTTACCTGGTATAATTTAAACATTTTGAAAATTTGCATGTTTTATAAATTTGATGATCAGGTATACTTTAAAGATGTAGCTGGTTGTGATGAAGCAAAGCAAGAAATCATGGAATTTGTGCATTTCTTAAAAAATCCTAAAAAATATGAGGAGTTAGGTGCCAAAATTCCGAAAGGGGCTCTTCTTGTGGGCCCACCAGGGACTGGAAAAACACTTCTTGCTAAAGCAACTGCTGGAGAATCTGACGTACCATTTTTATCAATATCAGGTTCTGATTTTATGGAAATGTTTGTTGGGGTAGGACCTGCAAGGGTCCGAAGTTTATTTCAAGAAGCAAGACAATGTGCACCTAGTATAATATTTATTGATGAAATTGATGCAATTGGGCGAGCCCGGGGTCGTGGTGGTTTTGCTGGTGGGAATGATGAGCGGGAAAGTACACTAAATCAGTTATTAGTTGAAATGGATGGTTTTGCAACTACTTCTGGCGTTGTAGTACTCGCGGGTACAAATCGACCAGATATCTTAGACAAAGCTTTATTGAGGCCTGGTCGTTTTGATCGTCAAATTTCAATTGATAAACCAGATATCAAAGGCCGTGAACAAATATTTAAAATATACTTAAAAAAGTTGAAGCTTGATAAAGAGCCTTCACATTATTCTCAGAGGCTTGCTGGACTGACGCCTGGATTCGCGGGAGCTGATATTGCTAATGTTTGTAATGAGGCAGCATTAGTTGCTGCCAGGCGCGAGAGTGCTGTGATTACAATGGAACATTTTGAAGCTGCTATTGATAGGGTTATTGGTGGTTTGGAGAAGAAAAACAGGGTATTTAAAATATTAATGATCTTTCCATGCATTTGTTCTTTTAGTTTGCAGTTATTGACTTTGTTTTTGAATGACCGACAACCCCCTATACTTCTAAGACATAACGAGGAAGTCCTTTTTTTGAAGTTTGGGGGTTGCGAAAAAGGCCCCCTTTTGTTAATTTTAAAAAGTGTAGGCATACGATCACACATATGTATGTATATATACTTACACATGCGTATGTACATACACACACGCAGTCACATATGTTCATATACACATATACACATACATATTTTCATGGTTGTATACATATGTTCATGTACATCTACAACACATACATGTACTGCTACATGTACATATGCATATGTACATATATACATATGCACACAAATACAAATGTACACTGTATTATATGCACACACACATACGCATGTACACTGTATTTACCCATTCAAAAGGCTCAAATTATCATTTACTCATTCCATGGTAAATTATATATACAACTAGCTACTTATAACCTTTGTTTCGCTGACAAAGATGGTGTTCTGAGATGGCTCATTGTTTATACAATTTTTTTTTTGTAACTTGTAAGCTGCTGGATTATATTTATTAACTATGGAATAAGTAAAATATGATAATTTTAGTGTTTTGAAAGGGTAAATACTATATTATGTGATACTATTTGCAGTATCTTTGATACACAGATTCTCATTATCAAGTTATAGAAATGTTGAGCAATAGTTTTAGTTTGATAAGCAATATAATTGACAGGTGATAAGTAAACTCGAAAGGAGGACTGTTGCGTATCATGAATCGGGTCATGCAGTTGTTGGCTGGTTTTTGGAACATGCAGAACCGTTGCTAAAAGTGACAATTGTACCACGAGGTACTGCTGCTCTTGGGTTTGCACAATATGTCCCGAATGAGAACTTATTGATGACCAAAGAACAACTTTTTGATTTGACTTGCATGACACTTGGTGGTCGAGCGGCTGAGCAGGTGAATTCATCAACGCTATACCCTTTAGTATCTTTTATTTTTTGTTTTCATTTGAGGTGACTATTTCCTCCAGCTTACCTATGAATGGTCTAATTTGTGTTATGTTATATCTTTAATGGGTCAGTTGGGTCAAAAGTTGCAGAAAGTGTATCATTAAGGCATAAAACCACCCAAAATTTTTCTCTTCTAAAACATTTTTAGTTTTTAAGCGGGATTTTGTTATCAGAATTGTTACACTATTTACTATAAAAAAAAGCTAGAATGACAAAAAGGGTTTTAGATCAACCTGATTAGCCCCTATCAAAACACCACACTTTTACTCCACAAATAGGTCCTCCGTCTTTTTTTAGTAATTAAGTCCCAAAACCTATAAAAACCCAACAGGTTCTTTCTTGGATGATTAGGGCCCTAAACTTTATCCGAAGGACATTTTCTTCGAGTTTTTATAAGTTTAAGAGCATTGACTATGCAAAAAAACTAAAGAATTCATCCAGCAGAAGTCTAGGTTATTTTTTACACATTACTCCAGGGACTTCATTTTCACCTGATTAAATCCTTTCTTATAAAAAACTAAACAGAGGTCCTTCCGACTAATCTATCATCAATTATGTCATTATTTTATTTTTATTTTTTTTCTTATTTTATTCTTGCAATGATTAAGTCCCTAAACTTATAAAAACAGTATTTCTTTTATTAGGTTTTGATTGGAAAAATCTCAACGGGAGCTCAAAACGATTTGGAGAAAGTGACACAAATGACATATGCACAAGTCGCAGTTTATGGTTTTAGTGAAAAAGTGGGCCTTTTATCTTTTCCCAAGAATGACGGCGCCTTTGAGGTGACAAAACCCTACAGCAGTAAAACTGCTGCAATAATTGACGGTGAAGTGCGGGAGTGGGTCGCAAAAGCATATAAACGTACATTAGAATTAATAGAAGAACATAAAGAGCATGTAACGCAACTTGCAGAGCAGTTACTTGAGAAAGAAGTCTTACATCAAGAAGACTTGGTCAACATACTTGGCAAGCGCCCTTTTCAGTACAGCGAACCGACAAATTATGATAGGTTTAAGGAAGGGTTTGCACAGAATGATGATGAAAAATGATGATTTCCCAACATCTTTTAACTACCTACTACTAACTTGAGATATGTGGAAGAAAGTCGTACTTGAGGTGATTTGTTTATTGCTAAATGTTGAGATTATGGAATTTATGTTGCAATACGAGTCCTGTAAGAGAATGCTGACTTTGCTTCTAAGTCTGTTTATATAGACCTTTCTACTTAAGTTGATTGTTCAAGTTATCTCCAACAAGTCAAATAGGTAAAATGGGTCAAGTACTATAAAAGGATGTCCAAGTATGAAAACAAATTATATAAAACAAGCTGTACATATAGATTAGAATACACTGAACTTTAGAAACTGATTAAGAATGACATGACAATCCTAGTACACAAAACACATTGCACTTTTTTTTGAACGACAATCTTATAGACAATACATTGCACATGATCTAGGTTTGACAACAGACTCTTGAATCTTAAGTTGATATAAAAGAGTGGTTTTCAAATACTAAAAGCGGATTGGGGGGCATTATGTATATGATTACAAAGTTTGGTGCTAGTAGATGTAACCCTTGGTGTAACCCAAGAGATTTTGGCATCAAAGATAAAAAACGGTTTGTTTTCGTCTAAATTTAAGTTTTTAGTAATGCTGCGCTAAAAAAATTTACATTATTACAACTATCATCAAATGTTAAAATAAAGTGTTGGGACCGTTGTATCAACCTGTTGTGATGCAAGCCCTGGTTCAAGTATAAGCTGAAACTATGCTATAAGGAGCATTCATTCATAGAAGCATATATCTCTTACAGCATCCACAAGACAAAAAAAAAAAATCAATAGATAAAAAAGAATGACGTACATTGATCGATTGCAATTTATGGTTGGGAAAACTAGTTGGGAAAGAAATTTAAAAAATGGTGCCTGCTGAAGCTCGTATTTTGGATGTGTAGAGGAGGATTTCCGAACCCCAAATGGCAAAGATTAATAATCAACTATTTTTCTTGCTTGTTGCAGTTAGAAACATTTCCTGTGGACGATGGATGGCCCAGATTCATCATATTCAGCCTTGGCGATCCACATCTGCATTAAGTCATATCCAACCTCAGTAGATGTATATACGAATATACAATCGTTTTCTTGCATCTTATAATAATGTCATTCTCAAGTCTCAAAGCATAATGGGTCATGTTCTTGGGTTGGTGGGTTGAACCCATCACCCTTTGTGATTTAACAAGAAATGTAACTATAAATCTGATGCACATTTCTCTATAAGTTTTGAAACTAGTTATAAAAACGGTTTAAATGTGTCAACCTGTTTAGCTAAACGTGTTCAAGAGTTTGACTGAACTTGTTTAAATTAAACCCAAATCTATAAATTTTGTGTTAGAAATTAATTCAGATGCCTGCCTAATTGAGTAACCACACAAGCCTCTAAGAACTAAGAACACATGTATGGCTGGCTGGCCAGTGCGTTCAATGTGTAAGAATTAGTCATAAGTGGCCATTCTTAATCGGTCGAATTTGACATAGAGTTTAAATGTATCAATTTCAATGTTGGTTATGTTAATGGGTCGAAGTGTATTTTTAATGCACTAGACTCCCTATGTCTTACTAATAAGTATGCTAGCTTTAATCCAACCCAACCCATTAGCCGGCCGCTATCTTATTTCCCACCTTATAAAGAAAAAAGAGAGAGGAGTGACCTGTTGAAAGGTGCTGAGAGATGCCAAAATGGAGCCACCGATCCACACACTATACTTCCTTTCGGGTGGAGCAACAACCTTAATCTTCATGCTGCTGGGAGCTAAAGCAGTTATTTCTTTGCTCATTCTATCAGCAATACCTGGAAACATTGTAGTACCACCACTAAGCACAATGTTCCCATACAAATCCTTCCTAATATCCACGTCGCACTTCATTATCGAATTATAAGTAGTCTCATGAATCCCTGCAGATTCCATCCCTATCATAGACGGTTGGAAAAGCACTTCGGGGCACCTGAACCGCTCTGCCCCAATAGTAATCACCTGCCCATCTGGCAGCTCAAAGCTCTTCTCAACCGAGGAGCTAGTCTTTGAAGTTTCTAGTTCCTGCTCAAAGTCAAGTGCGATATAAGCCAGTTTCTCTTTCATATCTCTCACAATTTCTCGCTCAGCTGATGTGGTGAAGGAATAGCCTCGTTCAGTCAGAATCTTCATGAGGGAATCAGTCAAGTCACGCCCTGCTAGGTCCAATCGGAGTATGGCGTGTGGGAGTGCGTATCCTTCGTATATAGGAACTGTATGGCTCACACCATCACCAGAGTCCAGAACAATACCTGAAAAATGAGGCAAATTAATAGCATATGCAACATATATAATTGCTTCATAATTAATATGTGTTTCTATAGGTAGAAGGTTACCAGTTGTACGGCCACTGGCATATAAGGAAAGAACAGCTTGAATGGCAACATACATAGCAGGAGAATTAAAAGTTTCAAACATGATTTGGGTCATCTTCTCCCTGTTAGCTTTTGGATTGAGAGGAGCTTCTGTAAGGAGAACCGGATGTTCTTCTGGCGCCACACGCAGTTCATTGTAAAACGTGTGATGCCATATTTTTTCCATGTCGTCCCAGTTGTTGACAATACCATGTTCAATCGGGTATTTTAAGGTTAAAATACCACGTTTGGATTGTGCCTCGTCACCAACGTATGCATCCTTTTGTCCCATCCCGACCATGACTCCCGTGTGACGTGGACGCCCAACAATGCTAGGAAATACTGCTCTTGGGGCATCATCTCCAGCAAATCCAGCCTTAATTAATAATTACAACATCATCATCCATTAATTAACATATATAATGAATTTATAACCATTCAATTATATAAATTGATAATTTATATAGTGTTTTACATATGTTTTGATAATTGCATGGCTCCATTATATATATATGGCAACTTAACGTAACAATTTACAGTATTATTTACCATAACGTTAATTAATTAAAAGGGGAATAATGAAGTAATTATATTATATTATATTATACCTTGACCATTCCAGTACCATTATCACAAACAAGAGGCTGAATATCTTCTCCATCGGCCATGTTTAATTAGGAGGACCTTACAACAAATCACAATTAATTAATTAATTAAATTACGTACGTACAAAGAAATGATATTGATATGTGATTATAGGAGGTTAGATGCATGAAAAGGAAGAAATAATATAGATATACCTGGTAAAAAAATAATAAAATAGGAAGGAATATGGAGATTGGAATAGAATAGAAAAGAGTAAAAGAAACAAGGTCAGGGAGGTGATGGAATGCGGGGTTAAATTATGAAAAATGTTGGTAGAAATGGATGGTGTCACGTTCAATCAGGACCTCCTGTGAACCCCATTTCACTTCCTTTCTTTTTTGTCCTTTTCAAACGCTATTTATTTAACAAAAAACGTTCATATATCAACAACAAAATGTTCATAAAGTTATTAAATTGACCTATTGTTGTTATGAAAACAACATGATCAATAGCCAAGACAGTTACAACTAGTATCTTTAACTTCTTCTAGAAACAGTTTTTCATAGGAAAAGCATTAGAAAATTACATATAATACACTTGTTCATTGTTGGAGATTATGGCCAAAACCAACAAGTTACAAGTTTATAATATGTTAATAAGTGCAAATGAAGTAGAGGGGCTGATTGGTCATTTCGCTAAAGATCAATATGTGAGAGGATTATAAAGTTTAGACTCAATATTCACAGCTAGTGAAACATCAAGGACCAAAGTTGCACATCTGAAACTTAGTTCGTTAAGTTTGAGTTCAGGTTGTTATATAGCTTGATGATCCGGATATTAGGGCTAATTAATTCTCTTTGCTTTCTCAATCATTTTCGTTCATTCTTGTTTCTTTCTTTTCATTTGGTCTGTGACACCCGGCAAATTCAGGTTGACAACATTGTCTAGGTCAAAGTCTACCTTAGCGAGTCACGCGTATATTATACTTAACTGGGTCAGTTGAGTCGTGTTATGGTTCGGGAACTGTTATAATTAATTATCGGGCCTAAAATAAAACCGAGACGTTTTACGTTTATACGGGTTCGTTACGCGGTTCAAGTCACCTACTAACAACCCTAGGTATATAACATCTCATTCTTCTTCTTCTTCTTCTTCTCATTTTCACCCAACACACACACACAAACCCTAACCTCTCTCTCTCTCTCTAAAACCCCAAATCCGCCACTCTCTCTCTCTAGAACTCCCCCCCCTCTCTCTCTCTCTCGCAGCTCCCTCTCTCCTCTCTTTTCAGTTACAGCCGGCCACCACCAAACATGGTGGTGGCGGCACACGGTTTTCAGACCCAAAAGGGCGGAGGCGGCAGAGTGGTGGTAGATGGGGATGGTTTTTAACAGGTTTGATGGTGATTAGCGGAGGTGGTGCTTGGTTGGGGACCCGATTAGTTGTTGTTGTTGGTGGTTGAGCCGATGATGGTGGTGGCTAGAAAGGAGGCGGCAGCGGTGGTCTGATGGTGGTGTTTGGTTGTGCTTTTGGGTTCGGTTCAGGTGCATGTGGCTGTGGATGGTCCGCTCGGGTCTGCATGTGGCCGATTTGGGCCTGTGGTGGTTGAATGGCGGTGCACGGTGGTGGTTCAGGCCGGACAAACCAGATCGGGTCTGGTTCTGGTCTGAACTGGTTCGTTAGATGGTGGTTTGGCCAGGTTCAGGAAGTGTCCGGGTTGGGTTTAGTTGTTCGGGTCAGGTTTGGTTGATGTTGAGGGATCTTGGTCTGCATGTTGCTTGATGATGATGATAATGATGTTCGGGTTTCAGTCGCGGTTGCGGTCGGTTCGGTCAGATCTGGTCAACGTGCAGTCTTCGGCTCGGTGTAAAGCTTAGTATACTTAAATCCGTATTCGTTATTAGTATAAATGTTGTATATTTATAAATATTATGTATTTGTAAATATTATGTATTTATGAATATTATATATTTATAAATATATTGATTCAAACGAAATAGTTTCGACTCGTGAACGGACCGAATAATAATAAACGGTAACTATATAAACGAACGATTTGGTAAACGATTAACTTGACGTGACTTATGGTTTCGAACCCGGACTAAATATAATTGGACTATATTGTCGGACTATATTATATATACATATATTGGTATATATATATATATATATATATTTATAGGATCAAGTATAGATAGATGTCGAAACGTATAGTCTCGTGAATCGGAGTCTTGGATAAAAGGATTTGCTAACTTGTGTTTGAAAGATGGTTTTGGGGAAAATTGTAGACAACGGGTGTTGTCTGGTTGGTACAAAAACAGAGGAAACTCTGCCCGAATTTTTATAAAATCAAAGAGTAACGAACTGCTATTTCTATAAATAAGTTTCCCTAAGTGTTTTGGATACATTTTGGTATACATACGCCTAGCTAGCGTACTTTGGTATACATTTTGCATAGTATTGACAGGGTGAACATAGTAACACTTTTGGAACTTGGTAATGTTTGATAACATTTTGCAAAACTTATGAACTCACCAACTTTATGTTGACTTTTTAAGTATGTCTTTCAGGTTTAAACTATGGTAACGACACGGTTGGAGTAGGTGGCAGTTGGGACCGGGGATCCTAGAGGGTTAGAATTGGCGTTCAGGGAACCAGAGTCTTAGATGCATCTTTCCGCTGCGTTGGCAAAGGCACCAAACGTCACAACCGACCAGGGGAAAAGTCGGGGTGTGACAGTTTGGTATCAGAGCCAGGTTTTAGCGAATTAGGTGTCTGGGTAGATATCTAGGCTTTAACCTGAGGTTGTTTCAAGATAGGGACCAAAATTTCTAAGACGTAATATTTAGCATGAACGCCTAGGAACTGAAATTCCAACCGTTGCCAAGAGTGTTACATGACTATTAGTGTATTTAATTACACTAGCTCAACGTACGTTTCTTTGTCGAAAGGAACATTTGTTTTCTTATGTGAATTGGAAGTCAGAATTTTCTATAATGGTATATAGAAAGGGTAATAGCACGTGATGGCTAGGTGTACTTCACGGGTGACTGGTGAGTCATCGCGTTAGATATCAGAGTGGTTATTCACATAGAGTAGCTGAGTCATCGTTTCTTAGTATGAGAAACAATTTACTTGTTTATATACTGTGTGTATTTATGTAAAGTATATATAGTACGAATCGCCAATGGTTGTCGACTCAATCTTGGACGTATTGGGAACGCACACATGTGTCACGTTAGTTGGACGAGTTGGCAAATGGATTGTTGCAGCATTTGCGGTCTCGCATCCCTGGTTCGGAGTATGCTATGTCGTCAAGGTCAACTTGGGGCAGAAACGTCTTGATGAGACACCTCATTTTGCCAATGATGTTGCGAAGCTGGAATGCAGTCGGGAGAAGCACTCGGAAAGGTGGCGCAAACGACAAACATTATATTATGTGATATATACGTGCTATTATGTAAATGTGACGATTGCTTGTGATACAACTCATGATGGAGGTTAATAGGATGATCTTGTGAGGTAAATTTTCGATAACGTAGACGTCACGCTATCGCAAATTTACAGGCACTTGGTAGTTCTAAGAATTTCTATCGTGAGGGTATCTATATTGTTATGTGTTGTTGTAAATATTTATATTTATATATATAAATAATGGATAAGTGTTGATCATTCTTTTGTTGTTGCGGACGTGATTGCCAATTCTCCCTTGTTCGTGTCATTTGTGACTTCGCTTTTCTTGAACCAGTTTAAGATCTTGATGATCTTGTTCCTTGAGCTTCTAAGGTTCCTGTTTTAGAACCTAGTTATATCTTTTGGGTATGATTCACTTCTCTCTTCTTTTGTGTTTGTGGCCTTCAACATTCAATCGTAAAGGAATCTAGTTTTTGTTGATTCCTTATTCTTTTCACAGAACTAGACACGTCTTTTGTACACACGTGTCAACTATTGTATGCTTGGATTCTTTAAACTTGTGAAGGTCCATTGTAGGGCTTCACATCGAACAACCGTTTCATTTATGATTTGTTTATCATTACGTTGCTCGTAATGCTTGTTTTCTAGTCTTGATATGTCAGGCCGTTGTGGGCAATGAATCTTTTGATACTTCGTCGATGAGTTTCTTTAGAGTCGACACTTCAGTTAAATCGAATTGTTGGAATTTGATACAGCACCTTGTGGTGAACATTCATTCGACTAGTGATAGTGGATGGTTTTATTTGGCTTGCCTCATTTTCATCAGTTTGTTTGTTATTGTCTTAAATCGAGACACGCCTTGCGGTGTGTAATGAAAGGTTGGCGTACTAGTTGCTTCGTTTTGATGTTGTTGTAGGCATGGATTGGTTGTCTTTGTATCGCGCTGAGATTGTTTGCTACGACAAGGTTATTCAGATTCCTCTCCCTGATGGAGAATTTCTTTCTGTGTACGGTATCAAGAGCGGTGCTCCGCTAAGTCTCATCTCCAGCATGAAAGCCCTTAAGTATCTTCGGAAGGGTTATTCGGCCGTTTTGGCACTCCTATCTGTTTCCTCTACTAACGAGAAGAAGATCGACGATATCCCTGTTGTACGCGAGTTTCCTGATGTTTTTCCCGATGATTTATCTGGTCTTCCTCCCCATCGTCAGGTTGAGTTCAGTATTGATCTTGTACCGGGCGCTGCTCCTATTGCTCGGGCCCCCTACCGTCTTGCACCTCCCGAAATGCAGGAATTGTCTAGTCAGTTGCAGGAACTCTTGGACAAGGGTTTCATCAGACCAAGTTCTTCCCCTTGGGGAGCCCCGATTCTGTTCGTCAAGAAGAAGGATGGAAGTTTTCGATTGTGTGTGGATTACAGAGAGTTGAACAAGGTAACCATCAAGAACCGTTATCCTCTTCCCCGTATTGATGATCTATTCGATCAACTCCAGGGTTCTAGCTACTACTCTAAGATTGATTTAAGGTCCGGTTATCACCAGTTACGCGTAAGGGAAGCTGACGTTGCAAAGACTGCCTTTCGGACACGTTATGGCCATTTTGAGTTCTTGGTCATGCCTTTCGGTCTCACTAACGCACCGTCGGTTTTCATGGATTTGATGAACCGCGTTTGCAAACCGTATCTTGACAAGTTCGTCATCGTGTTTATTGATGACATCCTGATTTACTCCAAGAACAAGGCCGAACACGAGGAACACCTGCGTTTGGTTTTGGAACTTTTGCGACGGGAACAACTTTACGCTAAGTTCTCAAAGTGTGACTTTTGGTTACGCGAAGTTCAATTCCTAGGACATGTGGTTAATGAATTAGAAATTCATGTCGATCCAGCTAAGATCGAAGCGATCAAGGACTGGGAAGCACCAAAGACGCCAACTGAGTTGCGGCAATTCCTAGGCCTTGCGGGCTATTATCGTCGTTTCATTAAGGGGTTTTCGAAGATCGCTCAACCCCTCACCACTCTTACTCAGAAGGATAGAAAATTCGACTGGGGTGAACCACAAGAGTCAGCATTCCAAGAACTGAAGTCTAAACTTTGTTCTGCTCCTATTCTGTCATTGCCTGAAGGCACTGACGATTTCGTTGTTTACTGTGATGCTTCTATTCGTGGTCTCGGTTGCGTGTTGATGCAACGCGAGAAAGTAATTGCATATGCTTCTCGTCAACTCAAGGTGCACGAGAGGAACTACACCACCCATGACTTGGAGTTGGGTGCAGTGGTATTCGCGTTGAAAATTTGGAGACATTACTTGTACGGTACCAAATGCACCATCTACACCGATCACAAGAGTCTCCAGCATATTTTCGACCAACAACACCTGAACATACGACAGCGTCGCTGGGTTGAACTCCTGAATGACTATGATTGCGCCATTAAGTACCATCCTGGCAAGGCGAATGTGGTGGCAGACGCCTTGAGCAGGAAGGAATCAACAAACCCTCGTCGCGTTCGGGCGTTGCAGCTCACCATTCATTCCTCTCTACCTGAACAACTCCGTTCTGCTCAGTTAGAAGCTTTGAAGGAGGAAAACCTTAAAGCTGAGACTATGCACGGTGCCGACAAGCACCTCGAGCGAAGGCCTGATGGCATGCACTACTTCGCAGAACGCATATGGGTTCCTTTATTCGGGGGACTTCGGGAGCTTGTCTTAGATGAGGCTCACAAATCCCGGTATTCCATTCATCCTGGTTCGGATAAGATGTACCAAGATTTAAAGGTGCTCTACTGGTGGCCAAACATGAGGTCGGATATAGCCTCATACGTGAGCAAATGCTTGACCTGTGCTAAGGTCAAGGTGGAATACCAGAAACCGTCGGGTCTCTTGCAACAACCTGAAATTCCAGAGTGGAAATGGGAACGGATTACAATAGACTTTGTCACGAAACTACCTAAGACACCGAGCGGGTGTGATAAGATATGGGTGATTGTTGATCGGTTGACGAAATCAGCCCATTTTCTCGCCATTAAGGAGACCGACACCAGGGATCGTTTGGCTCGTCTTTATATGAAGGAAGTTGTTTCTAAGCACGGGGTGCCGGTTTCTTTTATTTCGGATCGTGACTCCCACTTTACTTCTCACTTCTGGAAGTCTTTGCACAAGGCTTTGGGTACCCAGCTAGACATGAGTAGTCTAGGGGTGTTCATCGAATCGAATATCGAATTTTCGAATTATTCGAATCGAATTTTTCGAATAATTTTTTTTGTTTACTAAATTCGAATTCGATTCGAATTCGATTAAAAATTGTTTAATTCGATCCGAATTCGTATTCGAATAAAAATCCCAATTCGAATTCGATTCGAATTCGTATTAGATATTCGAATACGAAGCGAATTCGAATCGAATTCGAATAAATTCGTTTTATCATATACTTTTTTAACATGTTCAAAACAAACTAACCATAAAACAATAACCTGCAATTCTACAAAGTAACCACACATCACAATGCTACAATAATAAAGAGTTCCAAACAAAGTAGTTCAAAACAAAGTGAAAATAGAAATTAGAAATATTCAAAATGCAAAATCGGGATCATCCGCTTCAATCCGAACAGCAAGCATGCAACAGCAACAACCACAAAACAATAACCCACAATTCCGCAAATAAAATGAAATGCATTATATTCCAAATAAAATGAACATATAAAATGAACAGCAAAATAAAATGAACATATGCAAAATAAAATGCACAGGAACATACCAAAGATGTAATTCATACTAAAGTCGCCCATTTAATGGTTTAATTTATAAATCCTCCACAAATCAATTAATTAGAATGGCTGAATAATTATTGTAAATTAGTAACACTCGTAACACATATATCAAAAAATGTATGAACACAGAACACATACACTTTTAAAACGAAAACATCAAACATATATTAATTTCATACTCAAAAATCAAAATATCATAAATCATACCTAGATTGGGCTACAGAAAAAAGAATAAGAATAGGTTATGCTTTGATGGTGGAGTAGCGGCTGCAGATGCAGGTGGTCCGGCTGCAGAATGGTTGACGGCCTGGTGGAGTGGTGGGTTGGGGAATGGTAGCGGCTGCAGAGATGCTGATGTATAATGTTTAGGTTAGAGTTTGATGTTGTTGAAGATGTATAAAGTTTAGGTTTAGGTTAAATTTAAGTTAGGTTGGGCTTTAACTAGATTGGGCTTAGGAAATGGACCATTTTAGGTTGGGCTAAAACTTATATATGTATAAAAATATAATATATATATATATATATATATAAATAATAAATAAATATATATTATTCTTATTCGAATTTCGAATCGAATCGAATTTAAAATCATAAATTCGTATTCGATTCGTATTCGATTTACCGGACTCGAATTGAATCGAATTCGAATTCAAATTCTTGATAATCGAATCGAATTCTTGATAATCGAATCGAATTATTTCGAATTTCAAAATTTTCGAATTCGAATCGAATTCTGAACACCCCTAATGAGTACAACTTATCACCCACAGACTGACAGTCAGAGTGAACGCACGATTCAAACCTTAGAAGACATGCTTCGGGCATGTGTGATCGATTTTGGCAAAAGTTGGGAAGCTCACCTACCGTTAGTAGAATTCTCTTACAACAACAGTTACCACACGAGCATCAAGGCTGCTCCGTTCGAAGCACTGTACGGGCGAAAATGCCGGTCCCCTCTTTGTTGGGCTGAGGTGGGTGAGAGTCAACTCACTGGGCCTGAGCTAGTGTACGAAACTTCGAAAAAGATCGTACAGATTCGTAACCGGTTGGCAGCGGCACGGGATCGGCAAAAGAGTTATGCCGATCAGCGTCGCAAGCCATTAGAATTTCAAGTTGATGACAAAGTACTTCTGAAAGTTTCACCGTGGAAGGGCGTCATACGCTTTGGGAAGCGTGGCAAACTTAACCCTCGGTATGTCGGACCATTTACGATCCTGGAACGGATTGGACCGGTGGCATATCGACTTGATTTACCGACGGAGCTCGGCAACGTACATAACGTCTTCCATGTGTCTAACTTAAAGAAGTGTCTGGCTGACGAGTCTCTTATTGTTCCACTAGAAGAGATCAAGGTTGATGATCGTCTTCGGATTGTGGAGGAACCTGTTGAGATTCTTGATTACAAGATTCGTAGCCTACGTCATAGAAAAATTCGCATTGTTAAGGTTCGCTGGAACTCGAACCGGGGACCAGAGTACACTTGGGAACGGGAGGATCAGATGAAGTCTAAGTATCCACATCTTTTTCCTAAGGAAGCATTCGAATCGAGATATGTTACCACTGCAGCTGAATGAATCTCGGGGCGAGATTCCTTTTTAACGTGGGGATGATGTGACAACTCGGGTAAATCTCTCTCTTGGTTTCTATCTTTTGTTAGTTTCTTTTGTTACTCCTTTTGGTACTTGTGCAATTTTCGGGACGAAAATTCTTTTAACGTGGGGATGATGTGACACCCGGCAAATTCAGGTTGACAACATTGTCTAGGTCAAAGTCTACCTTAGCGAGTCACGCGTATATTATACTTAACTGGGTCAGTTGAGTCGTGTTATGGTTCGGGAACTGTTATAATTAATTATCGGGCCTAAAATAAAACCGAGACGTTTTACGTTTATACGGGTTCGTTACGCGGTTCAAGTCACCTACCAACAACCCTAGGTATATAACATCTCATTCTTCTTCTTCTTCTCATTTTCACCCAACACACACACACAAACCCTAACCTCTCTCTCTCTAAAACCCCAAATCTGCCACTCTCTCTCTCTAGAACTCCCCCCCCCCCTCTCTCTCTCTCGCAGCTCCCTCTCTCCTCTCTTTTCAGTTACAGCCGGCCACCACCAAACATGGTGGTGGCGGCGCACGGTTTTCAGACCCAAAAGGGGCGGAGGCGGCGGAGTGGTGGTAGATGGGGATGGTTTTTAACAGGTTTGATGGTGATTAGCGGAGGTGGTGCTTGGTTGGGGACCCGATTAGTTGTTGTTGTTGGTGGTTGAGCCGATGATGGTGGTGGCTAGAAAGGAGGCGGCAGCGGTGGTCTGATGGTGGTGTTTGGTTGTGCTTTTGGGTTCGGTTCAGGTGCATGTGGCTGTGGATGGTCCGCTCGGGTCTGCATGTGGCCGATTTGGGCCTGTGGTTGTTGAATGGCGGTGCAAGGTGGTGGTTCGGGCCGGACAGACCAGATCGGGTCTGGTTCTGGTCTGAACTGGTTCGTTAGATGGTGGTTTGGCCAGGTTCAGGAAGTGTCCGGGTTGGGTTTAGTTGTTCGGGTCAGGTTTGGTTGATGTTGAGGGATCTTGGTCTGCATGTTGCTTGATGATGATGATGATAATGATGTTCGGGTTTCAGTCGCGGTTGCGGTCGGTTCGGTCAGATCTGGTCAACGTGCAGTCTTCGGCTCGGTGTAAAGCTTGGTATACTTAAATCCGTATTCGTTATTAGTATAAATGTTGGATATTTATAAATATTATGTATTTGTAAATATTATGTATTTATGAATATTATATATTTATAAATATATTGATTCAAACGAAATAGTTTCGACTCGTGAACGGACCGAATAATAATAAACGGTAACTATATAAACGAACGATTTGGTAAACGATTAACTTGACGTGACTTATGGTTTCGAACCCGGACTAAATATAATTGGACTATATTGTCGGACTATATTATATATACATAAATTGGTATATATATATATATATATATATATATATATATATATATATATTTATAGGATCAAGTATAGATAGATGTCGAAACGTATAGTCTCGTGAATCGGAGTCTTGGATAAAAGGATTTGCTAACTTGTGTTTGAAAGATGGTTTTGGGGAGAATTGTAGACAACGGGTGTTGTCTGGTTAGTACAAAAACAGAGGAAACTCTGCCCGAATTTTTATAAAATCAAAGAGTAACGAACTGCTATTTCTATAAATAAGTTTCCCTAAGTGTTTTGGACAAGTACATTTTATACAAATTGAAATACTTTTAAAGACGAGCTATTTGTAGCAATAAAGATGGTTTTCAAACAATATTTGAGATAAAGTAACAATTGTTATTAATCGGTTTTAATAACTAAACGTGTATTTCTTTAAAGTACATTTTTCCTAAGGGTAATTATATTGGACACACATTTATGCGGATTACGAGACGAGGTAGGATTCAGGACAATTATACGTTTCAGGGTGTTAGTCCAAGTGTGGAACTTGGGTACTAGGTTGTATGTAACACGAGAATTAAGATAAGTCATGATCGGTTCGTCGGGTTGAAACGTATTGAGACTCCTGTTGGTACACACGAGTCTAGACAGTCGGATAGACTATATTTTGAGCGGTTAATAAGCTAGGCTTATGTGTGATAGACTGTTAAGGTGTCCTTTGTTGGTAACTAGGGCACGAGGAAGTCGGTCGAGGTTTCAGGCTTTGTTTGCTAGCTTAGCATGGACATTAAGGTGAGTTCATAACCCCACTCTTTACTGTTTTTGTAAATGTTTTCGGGGGGGAAGACATGCTTCTGTTATGAAAAACTGAGGAACTTAAAGCGAAACAAAGTTTTGGAAAATGAAACGGGTTGCGTGAGTTCACGGCCCCACTTTTAACTGGTTTCACTTTTTGGGGGAGAAAACATGTGTTAAACTTATGTTTTGGTAACAACTGTCATACTATGGGTTTCTATGGTTTACTATACGATCTTTGGAAGTCCCGGGGGAAACCATGAATGTGCGGGTTAGCACAACGGGGAAATGTGAATAGATCTATTGGGAGTGACCAACCCCACTCGTCGGCTTGGAGGGCCAGGCGAGTGCATATTGTCTCAAACAGGAACAGGTTTACTATTCGGGCACAACATCTGGTTTGCGAGTTAGTAATGGTTTTCCAATCGTAGTAGTAACAAAACATACGCCTAGCTAGCGTACTTTGGTATACATTTTGCATAGTATTGACAGGGTGAACATAGTAACACTTTTGGAACTTGGTAATGTTTGATAACATTTTGCAAAACTTATGAACTCACCAACTTTATGTTGACTTTTTAAGTATGTCTTTCAGGTTTAAACTATGGTAACGGCACGGTTGGAGTAGGTGGCAGTTGGGACCGGGGATCCTAGAGGGTTAGAATTGGCGTTCAGGGAACCAGAGTCTTAGATGCATCTTTCCGCTGCGTTGGCAAAGGCACCAAACGTCACAACCGACCAGGGGAAAAGTCGGGGTGTGACATGGTCTCACTTAATAAAAGCCCTAAGCATTTGAGTCGAATTGTTATTGTTATCATGTTCTTTGATTCTAATCTTGATACTCTGTTTTGTATGTCTTTGTTGCTGATTGATTTGTGAGTTTCCGTGTTATTTTCTCAACAAGTGGTATCAGAAGAATGTTGTCCATTAAATATGATTTAGAAAAGTTTGATGGGAAGAAGGATTTTGGGCTGTGGAGAGTTAAGATGACAACCTTGTTGGTGCATCAAGGGGTTGTAGATGCATTGCTGGGTGAAGCCAACTTACCAGCAACTCTGACAGATAAAGAAAAGAAGGATATGTTGGAAAAGGCACATAGTGTGGTAATTCTGAGTTTGGGAGATAAAGTTCTAAGAGAAGCGTCTAAAGAAACATCTGTTAGTGTGTGGACGAAGTTAGACTCATTGTATATGACCACGTCACTGGCAAATTGATTATACCTTAAGAAAAGATTGTACACTTATCAAGTGAGTCGTGGAAAGTCCCTAGAAGATCACATTGATAAATTCAATAAGTTGGTGATTGATCTTGAGATCATTGAAGTGGTTCTTGATGATGAAGACCAGCCTTGAATTTAAAAGAATTGAAGAAAAGAAATGATCCTAAAGAAGAAGGCGGATAAGGATTGATAGTAAGGGGAAGACCTATTCAGAGAAATTTTAAACAGAAAAATCAATCAAGATCTAAGTCAAAGTTCAAGAGAAGGTGTTTTGTTTGTAATTCTGAAAAATACTTTAAGAAAGATTGCCCTGGGTGGAAAAAGAAAAAGGGAGAAAGAGGAAATTATAAGGCTCATGATCATAAATTAGGAGATGAATCTCCTGATGGATATGACAGTTCTGATGTTTTGATAATGACAAGTAAAGAGGGAAAAAGATCATTGGTGGTGACAACAAAAGATGGAACAATCTTTGCAGAATGGGTCATGGACTGAGGATGCTCTTTTCATATGTGTCAACACAAGAAGTTTTTCAAGAACATGGTGATGAAGGATCTTGGTAGTGTGCAAATGGGAGATGACAGACCATGCCAGATTCTTGAAAAAGGCTCTAGTTCTAAAGTTAAAAGATGGTTCAGAGTTTCAATTAAAAAATGTAATATACATTCCTGGTTTAAGAAGAAACTTAATTTCTTTGGGGACTTTTGAAAGTGCTGGTTATACTGTGAGTCTTAAGAATGGTAAAGCAAATATCATTAATGGGTCAAGGGTTGTTTTGTCTGGGACAAAAAGAAGTAACAACATTTATGTGTTGGATGGTCGAGTAATGGAATGTGCAGTTTATGTGGTAGAAGGGCAAAATGGTAATTCTGCAGTGTTGTGGCACAACGGAATGGGTCACATTAGAAACCAAGGGTTGGCTAATTTGAAGAAACAAGTAATTCCAGATTTAAGAATATGTGACTTAGATAAATGTGAGCATTGCATTATTGGAAAGTCACATAGGGTAAAGTTTGGGAAAGGGATACATAGTGGGTATTTTGGACTAGTTCATGCTGATTTATGGGGACCAGCCGGAACACAATCTTTAGGTGGAGTTAGATACTTCTTGAGTATAGTTGATGATTACTCAAGAAGGGTGTGGGTGCACATTTTGAAAAGTAAGGATGAGGCTTATGAAAAGTTTAAAGACTAGGTGAATTTGGTAGAAAACTAGACTGAAAAGAAGGTGAAAAAGTTGATAACTGATAATGGCTTGGAGTTTTGTAGCAGTTCAAAAGAAGGTAAAACGTTTTTTGACTAAAGATTGATTCCCATATATAACCGTGCAGCTACACATAAGATCAGTGAAAGTTAGAACCGGGGAAGGCGTAAAACAAAAACACGAATTTCTAACACTAAGTGACTCAAGCGACGTAATACGTAGATGAAATCGAATTTATACTAACACATATTAGAAGGCCAAGAGGATAAAAAAGAATAAAAAACCCTACGGGACTGACCACCAAACATCGAGCTAAGTAACAACCAAACAAAAAAAAAAAAAAAACTAAAGGATTAAATTTGACTGCCAAACACCGTGCTAAGTAGCAACCGAACGACAACCAAATTCGGGAAAAAGCGTAAACAAAAACTAAACTCATTTAACTTTTGTCGCAAATTAAAAGAAAAAAGTTTTGTTACAAAAATAGCAAAGCCTAAAGTTTACTATGAAAAAACCCATAAAAGAAAAAAAAGATTACTGTTCCTTACCATGTTATGTTAAGAACTTTTTTTTTGAACGGCCAACTAAGAATCGCACGGGGAACTCCGTACGCAGCATCCATTGGCGAAAGGTAGCTCCATCAGGCGGCCAAACCCGCACGGACGGAGCCCCGCCCCCACCCGTCTCCTGTTTTAGGGAAAACCCGGCCTGCATACCCGCCCGAAGGCACGACGGCAGCGAACCAGTAAAACCTGGAGGGATCAGGAGTCGAACCCATGACCATAAGGATCAAGTGTCTCTCCATCAATTCTTGGTACCACTCCACCATAAGGTGTATGGTATAATTATATATGGAGAGGTGGGAAATACATATAATTAACTGAAACTAGTAAGACTCTTTTGATGAGTAAGTCTTTTGTAAACTATGATGATGTATGTTTTAAGCACGTAGTTTCAGAAAATCAGTGTAAGGATCACAACGAAGGTGGGTAGGAGGAGACTTGACTAAGTGGAAGTGTTTGTTAATAAAAAGTAAAAAACCATGGGACTTGTTGGATCCTTTTTGTTTAGACGTTTCTATGAATGTCGAATGGAGTACTTGACTAAGTCTTAAATTTGTTGCCTTGTGATTAATTTGAGAATATTGATGTTAATGAAAATTCTTAATTAGCGTTGCGTAAATGCTTGATACAAATAATTTTTACTTTAGCAATAGCAAACATAAACACTAGTTTATAATAAGTACTTCAAAATACAAGTATTTTTGTAATTTTCTCATGTTTTAATCTTTACAGGTATGTTTGTGATCAGAATTAAAAGAATCGACTAATTTCATCATAACTGAACCTTAATTTTGTTCTATCTATAAACAAGTAATGATTCATCTTGTGTACTGTTGGAAATATGTGAATGGATGGATTTTATTGAAATTATAATTTGATAAATTATAATTATTAATAAGACCTTAATGTGGTGAATTAAAGACTAAAACTCTTGAGTTTTATGTCTTTGATGAGAGGTCTTTATTTCTTTTAATTAGAGATTTATGTCACTTAATTAGAGTCTTTATGTCTCAAATTAAGTCTCTAATTAAGAAGACTTTTATACATCCATGTTCTTATATAATGGAAGACTTTGTGCTTCATTTGGAGATGTAGATGTAGAAAAGAGATACATACACACACATATACGTAGAGAACAAAACTCAATCGAAGTCCGGTTATCTTTCAGGCAAGTGGGATAGTCCGCAGTGCACCGCGCCGCACTGTTGAACCGGTGTACCCTGGGAACAGACGACGAATCTGTTTAAGGGAATTGTGTCAAACACAAGCCCGGTTCCTTTTCAAAATTCTATGATTTTGTTTTCTCTTTTCATTTTATTGTAGCAAGTACAAAGACTTTGAATCACGAGAGCTTCATGTACAAGAGGCGTTGAGGCGATCACAATGTAAGTTTTCTAACAAACTTAAACAGATTAGGTGAACAAACTTTCGTGTTCCTCCTAAGGAATTTGGGTTCGCGAAAGTTTGTACATGTTTTCTTTGGTACATCGAATTAGATTACATTCATGATGAGAATGCAATCTTTAATCCGAAAGATTGTTTCTACAAAACGAATTTTTGATTTAATTTTCGGATTCATGGGTTTTGAGTTATATTTAGATAAACCGGACTATGAAACATTTCTAATATGTGTTTAAACATTTTTTTTTTTGAATTTCTAATGATAGTATTAGAAAAGACATATTAGTTGAAAACCTATGTAAACTTGGTTGATCATGTTTTCTTTCTAGTAAGCGTATTAGAAAGATAATTTCAAAGTATTTGAAATGTATACATTTTCTAATAAGAGTATTGGAAAATAAAGGGTTTCAAAATATAAGGTTTTGAAACATTTATTTCTAACAAGCGTGTTAGAATCGACGACGTTGAAAGAATAACGTGTCATGAAACATTTCTAATAAGAGTATTGGTAATAAAGGGTTTCAAAATATAAGGTTTGAAACATGTATTTCTAACAAGCGTGTTAGAATCGACGACGTTGAAAGAATAACGTGTCATGAAACATTTCTAATAAAGCGTATTAGAAATTATTATTTAGAAAACAGTAAGTTTAATTTGTAAACTTATATATTGATTTCTCTAACGGGCGTGTTAGAGATTGATGATTTTGTAAAGACAAAATAAGATGTTTATATTTTCTAACAAGTGTGTTAGAAAAGATTATTGTACAAAATAGACAAACGTGTTGGAAATTTTATTTTGGAAATTTTGTGAAAATAAAAAAAAAAGTTATAAACTTATTTTGTTTTATTGAAGGTTTTAGTAAGAATACTAATTAAAAGTCCAAAGTTGAAACTTAAAAATAATAAGAATATCATTAAGATGGGTCAAATATTCTTAAAGGTTTTAATGGGGTGTTTCAACTCATGGGTTTATGGAGAATTGGGTGTTTCAACCTTTTCCAACATTAAACCAGTTTGGTTAAATTTGACGGTTTCTAACGAGTGAGTTTGAAACGGGTATATTTTGGAAAATCCAAAGTTAATACCATTTATGTAAATGGTTTAATTTTCTAACGAGGGTGTTAGAAACGGTTTATTTTATATAAACCAACAAGGTCTAAAACGATTGTCATAATCGTGTATTTCTAACAGGCAGGTTAGAAACGGTTGAGAATATAAACCAATGACCTTTAAAATGATTTTGGTAATCATTTATTTCTAACGGGTGTGTTAGAAAAAGGTTTAGTTGATATAACCAAAATCTATATGATGAAACGTGTAATCGTTTGCATTCTAACAAGTATGTTAGAAATTGTTAAATTTTAAACCGTATATGTTTATATGGTACACGTATAGTTTCTAATGAATAAATTAGAAATGGTTAGTCATGAAAACCATATACTCTAACAAGTGAGTTAGGAATGGTTTAAATAATAAAACTATATTAGAGTTTATGGTTTTGATGTGTAATCAAAACATAAATATGTATAGTTTATGAAAAATACATGTGAAAGCAGAAATGTTTTGTGTGAATAAAACATGTGTTTAGCAAATTGTATATGGTTTGATACTTGTATGAGAAGTATGATGACTTGAACCATATAATAGTCTAGAGAGACTATTTAGTGTAAAACAACTTATATTGTTTTGGACATATTTACTTGTTCGACTACTTGTGAGTAGTTAAGTATAAACAACTTTGTTGTTTTGAACAGTGTATTGAGGGAGTACCTCGAAACATGCCACGAGACGATATAATTGCTATTATTTCGTCGAACGATAAAGTGTTGAAGAGAATAACACTTTGAGATTTGATTTTTATATATCCTTATATGAATCCGTTTAAATATATATGTTATATGTATTTTGGATTATATTGAAATTATAATTTGGTAAATTATAATTTGGTAAATTATAATTATTAATTGGAATCTTAATGAAGAGTAAACTCTTGAGTAGAGTTTTATGTTTCTAATTAAAGTTTTTATGACACTTAATTAGAGCTTTTTATGTCAATTTATTAGAGCCTTTATGTATAAAATTAAGTCTCTAATTAAGTGACTAAGAAGAAAAACTCTTCATCCATCCCCATTGAGATAATCATGATCAACGTGGCAAGTGTATTGAGGTTAAATACACGAAAACGAGATATGTCGTCAAATGTTGAGAGCATCAACATAGAATTGAACAAATGTATTTTCGATGACTATAACATATGATAGGAATATATGTTATTATTCATAAGTCGTTGATAAATTTTGCGAGATTTATTATAAAAGACTTACAATAGTGATGGACGTGTAGAGTTTCTACAAACCATCAATGTTGGTTGAACTATATGAAGGATTCGTGATATATTTTGGGAGAGTCACCCAATAAATAAGTTCAACAAATATATACATATCACTTAGGGATATGTGAATGTCATGTCATGTCGTTGAGTGTCAATCTAATTGACTTGTTGATGATGAATATGTTCATCAAAGTGACTTATATTAAGACTTGTGTTTAAGTCCTAAAGAGTCAATGGTGAAGCCTTGGAAATTAAAGGCAAACGAGTCTTGATCCTAATGGATGGAATTAATTATGGTTTTGAAGCATTCTTTAAACCAATGTTTTGGAATGGTAAACAAAATCTCATTTTGTGTCTAAACTAAGAAGTGAATGTTAGGAAGAGATAATGAGTTATCTCTTAAGGCTGTGAAGAATCAGAATGAGGCATTTTCTGTTCACATGCTAAGTATTCGTAGTCTAAAGCATGCTAGACTAATACTTGTTAATTTAGATGCTCCACGGAGAATAAATTAACATTGAACATTCAAACATATGTGACAGCATAAGAATGTATTTTGTAAAAGCAAATATATAATTCATTAAAAAGGATGACTCGAAATGACCGAATAAATAGTTCATTGATTATGAAACTATTTAGCTGAATATGAGGAGAACTCATATAGCTTAGAAAACGGTTCGTGTGAAAAATATGGGTTGAGTAATATAATGGATGACCTCAATAACACAAAGATATAAGATAGTCGCTATCTTATCACGGGTGTCTAATGTCATCATGAGTGGTATTACTCAAACTTAATCAAAGTGCAAGCAATGTGGGGGAAGAGCCACTTAAGAAACAATCCGTAGGGATGTAAAAATGGTACTTGAGAAGTTTTCAAGGTACATATGAAAGGAATAAACTTTCATCACCCCATTTGGTAGTTATCCAATAACACTTAAGTGTGGAGGTGACTTGCAATTGAAAATAGAAGGTTTGATATGAACGGATGTGATTTTGGGAAGCACAAATCACACGAACCTAGAATAGACTTGTTATAAGTCAGTCCTATTATGTGGACAAAATTCTTGAGAAGTTCAATGGAAATGACTCTAGTGTGGCTAGAACTTTCATTGACACGAGTCAATGTCTAGCTAAGAATCGAGGTGGGTCTGTTAACCAATTAGAGTACTCAAGAATTATTGGCAGTCTGATGTATCTGATGAGTTGTATCAGACCAGACTTAGCAAACAAGCTAAGTAGATACACGAGCAACCTAAGTTTAATTCATTGGAATTACGTGACACAGGTGCTTTGGTAATTAGGATACATACGAAACTACGGGCTGTAATATAAAAGATATCCAGCAGTTGTTGAAGGTTACTATGATGCGAATTGGATATCTGACACGAATGATTCCAAGGCAACGAGTGGATATTTGTTCACACTTGGAGGTGCCGCGATAACATGGAAACCATCTAAGCAAATGGTTATTGCTAGATCCATGATGGAATCAAAATTCATCGCTTTGGATAAAGAGGATGAATAGGCAGAATGGCTACGTCAATTTGTTAAGGATATACCTAGGTGGCCGAAGCCGGCATTGGCCCAATGAATACGCTGTGATAGTCAATCGGTAATTGGCAGAGCTCATATCACAATGTGTATCATTAAGAATAGGTATATAAGACGTAGGCATGATCGGTACGACAACTAATCTCTATAAGAGTTATCACTATTGACTATGTGAAGTCAAAGGATAACATCGCGGATCCGCTAACAAAAGGCTTAAGCAGAGAGTTAGTTTAGAAGTCGTCAATGGGAATGGGACTAAAGCCCATGAAAGGCTAAGTTTATGCGAAGGAAAACCTAACTCAGCTGACTGGAGATCCCAAGATCTGAGTTCAATAGGACAACCTAATTGTATGAACTGGCGAAGGTCACTGTGGGGAAGAGTTGTTGGAAATCCCACATTTTGAAAAAAGGGAGCTTACTATAAATTAAATAAGCTTCCTAGTCCATTCCTAAAAAGTGACAAGGTTGAGGTTAAGCTTATGGCTTTTAATGATTTGACTGAGGTAACCAATCCCAGTAGATCACCTATGTGAGAGAGAAGTGGGGTCGCTTCGAAGGGTATTGTTGGGGCACAATACTTAAGAGCTCTCGCAGAACCAGGCACGTGTCCATGACCATAACGGACACAACTATGAGGACTTGACGTTGTCAGGGAGAGTCTTGTGTGAAGCGTATTGTCGTCCACACAAACGGCAGACGAGTTCAAAGACATCGCGTTCTACTCAGAGCTAGTGGGCTAAGTGCGTTTCATAAGCGAAGGTTCAAAGGGTCACACCTACCTATCGTATGCAAAACTCAACTGTTGAAATTTAATCGGAATGAGGTTGTTTCTGAATATGACTCCCTTTCATGTGGGGGTTTGTTGAAACTTTTGTGTGTTTTGATAAATCTCCATTCATGTGGGGGATTGTTGGAAATATGTGAATGGATGGATTTTATTGAAATTATAATTTGATAAATTATAATTATTAATAAGACCTTAATGTGGTGAATTAAAGACTAAAACTCTTGAGTTTTATGTCTTTGATGAGAGGTCTTTATTTCTTTTAATTAGAGATTTATGTCACTTAATTAGAGTCTTTATGTCTCAAATTAAGTCTCTAATTAAGAAGACTTTTATACATCCATGTTCTTATATAATGGAAGACTTTGTGCTTCATTTGGAGATGTAGATGTAGAAAAGAGATACATACACACACATATACGTAGAGAACAAAACTCAATCGAAGTCCGGTTATCTTTCAGGCAAGTGGGATAGTCCGCAGTGCACCGCGCCGCACTGTTGAACCGGTGTACCCTGGGAACAGACGACGAATCTGTTTAAGGGAATTGTGTCAAACACAAGCCCGGTTCCTTTTCAAAATTCTATGATTTTGTTTTCTCTTTTCATTTTATTGTAGCAAGTACAAAGACTTTGAATCACGAGAGCTTCATGTACAAGAGGCGTTGAGGCGATCACAATGTAAGTTTTCTAACATGTACGTACACGTTCAAAAAATAAAACATCCTCCTCTTTCCACACTACATCACATATTGGTATTTGACGACATTAAGGGATGGAACAACTAATGGATCGAGTCCGTGATAGGCGAAGAGGCCGTATTATACTGTATTTGCGAAAAATAAGCACTTGTTGAAGCATCACCAAGTCGACCAGAGTACTCTTCTCTTATATCCAACACACCTTCGAAATCTTCCGGCAAAGGTTCTATTCTCTTAAGAAACTTCAAAACTTGAGACATGGTAGGCCTCACCGCGGGCACACTATGCGAACACAACAACCCAATCTTAAAAACCAACCTCATTCCCTCAACATCCACCTCGTTTTTAAGTTTCGGGTCTACTGCTTTCAATAACTCATCCTTAAACCAACAATCCAACACCCACTCCACCAAAATAACCGCCTCTTGGTGCCCTTGGTGCTCCACCGGCCTACGCCCACACACCACCTCCAAACAGAACGCCCCAAAAGCAAAAACATCTGTCGCAGTCGTTGCTTTCCCTTTTCTAGCTAGTTCAGGTGCAATGTACCCTAAAGTTCCTGCCAAATGTGTAGTTTTCGCTTCGTTCCCATTCTTGCTAAACCGAGCAAGTCCAAAATCGCCCAATTTTGCATTGAATTCGGCGTCTAGCAACACATTGCTTGCTTTAATGTCTCGATGGATTATGACTTCAACCCATTCTTCATGCAAATATGCCAATGCTTCCGCTACATCCGTAATAATTTTAACCCTCTGCTTCCATGTTAAAATCAAATCCGATTTCGATTCAAACAACAAGCTATCCAAGCTCAAATTGGGCATATAATCATAAACCAAAAACAACTCCCCTTTTCGTCGACAATACCCAAGAAGCCTAACCAAATTCGGGTGGCGTAGCCTCCCAATTGTAGCAATCTCCGCCACAAATTCCTTCATACCGCGACCGGATTCATGCCAAACCTTTTTCACCGCGACCGGAGTACCTAACTCCGGTAACGTCCCTTTATAAACCTGTCCAAAACCCCCTTTCCCTAATAATCTACTCTCTTTAAACCCATGTGTTGCCTTGTACAAATCTTTGTAGCAAAACCTGTGAGGTCCATACTCTACCTCCCATACTTCAAGAACTTCAACAAATTTACACTTTCTTCTTCTATACAAAACAATTCCAAATATTAAAACCAAAGAAACAACCAGTAACCCACTTAAAGACAACCCAATTGCTAAACTCATCTCATGTTTCTTATTTCTTTTATTTTTCTTGACAGGTAAAGATGGAATCTTGGAAACATCGAAATCTTGAGCTTCACCGTTCATCTGAAAGCTCCAAGCAACAACATAAAACCGCTGACGAAGAACCCCAGTTGCAGAAGTGAACCCTACAAACATTTCATCTAACAGATACTGGGATAAATCTTTTGGTATAGAAGCAAGTGGTTTTTTTGGTTTTTTAACATGTAATGGAGCGAGTGTGACGTTTAACTGGTTGTTAACACCATCGTATTCAACCCAAGCTCGAATTAGCTGTGAGCTAGCAAGAGTTATGTTTTTAAAAACAACCCGTTCTGGGTCCTCATCGTCGTAATAGCCGGCTGTTGTAGCGTAAACGGATACAACGCTATTGATATCAAGACCCACGTGGTTGCTGTCGATGTCGGAGAGTTCGAGGTTTTTGAAAGTGTCGAGTTCGAGTGCGACAACATGATTGGAGGCGTTTCCGTCGTTGGTGCGGTTAAAGAGGCCTAAATGTTCAGCAGAGGAAGCGTCGATGACAGCTTTGGAAGGAGCGATGGCAAAGGTCATACCGTGGAAAGTGTAGAGTGGGTTATCGGGTATGATACCGAAGACGAAGGAGGTGGAGAAGGAGAAGGTGAGGTTAGAGGTGGAGTTTTTGAAGAGGAAGGGGTTGGAATAGAAGGTGTGGCCGACGCCGGACATGATAGGGGAGTGGTTGGTGTGGAGGATTAGTCCGTTGGGTTGGATTTCTCGTACGCCGTCGAGTTCAGAGTCGTTGAAGATGAAGGAGAAACCTGAAGTGGTGGTGTCGTCTGCGGAAACAATGGTGAGGAGGAGAAAGAGAAGTGGAAGAAGATGGAGATGGAGATGGATCGGAATCATAGTTGAAAGTATGAGACTGGAATTGGTTATTGAATATATGGTAAAAAACAAAAGTGTGTTGAGATTAATGATTGATGAATTGATTATGTAGATTGTAGAGGAATCATTGGGGGATCGAAAACAGTAAACTCATCCGGTTTGACCAGTCTATGTTAGCCAATCCCAACTGGATTGTTTCCTCAAATCAATACGGAGTATATCTTTTTCTTTGATTTCTTTTAATTTTATTTTTGAAGATCCAAAAACTTACCCCGCGGACCGAGCCACTTTGAACAAAAAATGACTCATGACATGCCTATAACTGACGTGTGTGTGGGGGGGGGGGGGGGGGGGGGGGGGGGTTGAGGCGTTTTTGGGACATTTTCACACCAAATTCCTTTGTCACTAGGGGTGTTCTTAGTATATAGTAATTAGCAAATGAACATATATTAATTTAGACTTATATTTTGTCATAATAAAGCTTTTGAGTGGCGGCTTTACGTAAGTCTTACTTTCTGTTACAAAAAGGCTTGAAAGTATCATTATTCACGTGTTTGAAGTTTCAATAAAATGTATCTCTTTTGAAAGAAGTTATCATCTTCACCAAGCTATCAAGATTGGTTATTGACTGACTATTAGGGTAAAGCATTTTACCTAATTTTGAAGAGGATGGCATCTTTTTATCTTAAAAAGTCAAGCTCTTGATTTCGACCGGACTTATTTATTATTATTTATTTACTATTTAATTTTTATGTATGTAATTATATTTTACATATAATCATTATGGTCGTGGAAAACCTTGTCCACACGAGTGGAAGCGACAACCCAAGCTAATACTGAGCCGAAACCAGCCCGAATACATGCTTACGGTGGATATTTTGTATATGATTTGAGTTATGGCAAGGTCTAAAATTGGATTACCACTCACGAAACTAAACCTCTGGATATATAATATCGCATGGACTTCTAACACAGGCATCATCGCTTATAAGTTTTCAACAATTCTGAGTAATATGGGTCTTCAAGTTTTCAGCGAAATTGATTTTATTTATAAGTATATTTTATAAAATACTTTTTTTATTAAGAAAACAGAACATAGTTTTGTAAACTTATACAACAAATCGTGATTTTAATATTTGAGTTATTCGATCAAAAAGGGCGTGTTAAGGAGTCAAATAATGTGAACTTACGTAGTCAAAGATCATAAACTAAATGAAACAAAATATAACGATTACAATATTTTTTTCTCGTCTAGAATCCACAACTAAATAAATGTCTTTACTCTTTAGTCTTTACCAATATGTTGGGCCTTGGGGACCTGTCATAGTCTGGACTGGGCTTGTAGTGGAATCGGACGATCCAGTCCAGTTACATATTCACACTTTCGGTTCTCTAAATTTTATTGAAACAAGTAATTCACATGAAGGTCATCTTAGGAACAATTTTGTCTGGCTTTTTAAGTAGAGTGTTTATGGTTAGAACTTATAAAAATAATGAACATATATGGTACAATTAACTTTTATGCATAAATTTAATTTCATTAAGTACTTAAAAACATATGGTTGAGTTTAGTAATTATATTATCGAAATATAGAGAACTCTTTAATAGAAAACCGCTTTTCATTAAAAACCATGAAAACCGTATAAATGATTATTGTTTTTGTTGTAACACATAAGATGGCCATGTAATTGTATAATAACTATCTTCTTACTTTCAGTATATTTGAGTAATGATTGGGCTTGATTGGGCTCGAGCTCGGCTTGTCATGCTTTTTATGAAGCTCGAGCTTGAGCTCGGCTCGGTTCAAGCCTAATACTTTGAGCTCAAGCTCGGCTCGAATTTAAAACCCAAGAGCTCAAGCTCGGCTCGGCTCCGCTTGAAATAATTTTAGAACAATTTTAAAAGAGCTAAAAGCTTGGCTCGGGCTCTATTCGATAGCTTAAGCAAGGGAAAACTCAGCTAGAGCTCGGCTCTCCAATGTTAAATAGTATGTATACTATAAATAAAATAATAATAATAATATAAAATTTGTTTGGGCCCGTTTAGGCTCGCGAGTCTAGACGGTTTTGTATGAAAAGCTCGAGCTCAATAACTAAACGAGTCATTTTTCAAGCTCGAGCTTGGACTCGAGTTCGTTAAGGTTTGGCTCGTTCGAGCTTATTAGCGATCCGATCACGAGTAGTTCTCGAGCTATTGCGCATTATTGATACGCACAAATGCTTATGTTATTCTCTTCTTACTTCCAGTAAATCTGAGTAACCACACGTTCATGAACAAATGATATGTTAAAGGTTGTAGTAGATATATATGTAAATATATAATCATTCATAGGATTGGAAACGTATGATCAATGCTTTCATACAGAGTATGGGTGAGACATCAAGTCTAACCAATTCTGGGTTCCTTAACAACATTTTGTGATGAGTCAACAAATAACCGAACTCGAGTTGACTGAAAATCCATAGTAACAAAACTGTCATGAGGAATGACATGAACCGTAGCAGTTGGCATCTCTTCCTTTACCTTTTTCTCCGCATCTTCGGCTTTCATCCCCATCAGTTCTGGCCAGTTTGTTTTCCTACCTGCAATTTGCGTGTTCACAATAATATACGCATGCATTCCGTGTATAAATAAATAAATATATAACTTAAAGAGGAAAACATAGTAAATCAAGTTACTTGGGAGAGTTTGTTGCGGTTCGACAACGGGTGTATCTGCCTCTGCCATGACAATCACTTGTTGAACACTTTCGTGCAGTAACGGACTTCTATATATAGGCTTCTGGCTGGCTATAAGTAATGCTTACTTATATTAGATGACAACCTCCAACAAGTTTTTTTTTTTTCATAAAAATGTCCTTCATCTAAATTTGATAGTATATTAATAATATAATATTATTAATATTTTTAAACTTGTCTAAACTTTGACGAGGTAATGTTCTAAATATGCGAATATAGTTATGTACGTGCATATTCAATTGTTTTGGTGATATAACAATAAATCTCTCTTTTTAAACAATATCTATATTTTTGTTTACTGGGTAGGGATCCTAAGAGAACCAACCCCTATTTGAGAACTGAGAGAACCATTCTGGGCCACACATTTCATATAAAGGCAAAAAATTTTTTTTTTTTTTTGCTTTAATCGCACATTTTTATGCAAGGAAAATTTTTTTTTTTTTTTTTTTGAATTTTTTTTTCATTTATACATATGTGTATATGTCAATTATACATATGTGTATATAGCAATTATACATATGTGTATATAGCATTTTTCAGCTATACATATGTGTATATTTCAGTTATACACATGTGTATACTGAAAAAAAATACAAAAAAATAAAAAAATTTTTTTTCTTACATATAAAGCAGCGATTTTTGCAAAAAAAAATTTTTTTTTTTTTTTTTTTTTGCCTTAGAGAAATGTGTGGCCCAGAATGGTTCTCTCAATTCTCAATTTGGGGAAAGGTTCTCATTTGAACCAAATCCTTTGTTTACTTAATAATAATTACATTTCCTTCTTATGTTAAACTAAATAAATAGGGAAAATCATGAAAATAGCTGTTTGATCCTACATTTTATGAAAATCACCCCCTCACGTTTGGAGAGACTGGTCAGTGGTCACTAAGTCGGAAAGTTCAAAAAAAAACTAAGTCGGAGCAATTTTTTCTATATCGGAGATGTATTTACCATAAATTATGATCAATAATGGTAAGATACGGACAAAATAAAACCTGATAAAGTTGGTCGGCCAATTATTAAACTATATAACTACAATAAAATACGGAAAAAATTGGCAAGATATCAGTCGGCCGATGAATAACATGTTCAAACGGATATGGACAAAAGAAGAGGAAAAGAAGGACAAACTCACGAATAAACGTTTAAACAATATATTATATGACCAAGAGATAAAATTAATAAATTAGTTATATTGTATTTTAGTAACTTTTTTCTTGTATACTTCGACCAGAAAAATATACAAACAAAAACAAACAGTATTGATTTTGTTGGCAAAATATAGAGTTGACAAAATATCATAGAATCATTACAAAATTTCATGTTTTTTTTGTTCATTTTTTTTACACATGGACAACAAAGCGTTATACACCGAAAGAAGGTAATCCCTTGATCTTTCTCATTGATTTGAACAATATAAATAATACAAGTTTATCTCCTAACTATGATAAGTGATAAATACAAATCAATTACAAATTTAAACATTCTAGATATACATTATCTATTACACCCCCGCAGTCGAAGCGGAAGGAAGCCGGATGCTGAGACTGGATCTGAAGTCTTCAAATAAAACTCGTGGGAGACCCTTCGTAAATATGTCAGCAATCTGGTAACGAGAAGGAACATGGAGTATGCGAACGTTACCACGTTGAACTTGTTCTCTGACAAAGTGAATGTCCAACTCTATATGCTTGGTGCGCTGATGCTGCACTGGATTACCTGATAAATAAATGACACTTACATTGTCGCAGTACATCATAGTGGCACGGGTGACAGGAACAGATAATTCGAGTAATAAATTTCGGAGCCAACAGATCTCCGTAACAACATTTGCAACACCTCGATATTCAGCTTCAGCACTTGAGCGGGAAACTGTTGGTTGACGTTTAGACGACCAAGATATCAAATTATCACCAAAATAAATGCAATAGCCACTAGTGGATCGTCTGGCGTCCGTCTAGGCCAGCAAAGTGGGCGCCGACGAGGGCCCTAAAATAAACCAAGCGAGGTCGTGCCCCGAATATACCGAATTATCCGTTTCAGCGCATTCCAATGGTCCTGATGTGGGGCATGCATGTGCATGCATACCTGCTGGACGGCATAGGTAATATCGGGGCTGGTGAAAGTAAGGTACTGAAGAGCCCCTGCTAAACTGCGATACATAGTGGGGTTATGAAATAGCTCGCCAGGGGTAGAGCCCAGTTTGGAGTTAGTGTCAACTGGGGTAATGACGGGGTTGCAAGATTGCATACCGGCTCGAGCAATAATATCCGATGCATAGGATTGTTGAGAAAGAAACATGGTGTTTCCATGTCGAGAAACAGAGATGCCCAAAAAATAACTGAGAGGGCCTAGATCCTTCATGGCAAATTCGGTGCCAAGGCTTGCCAGAAGACGCTGACGAAGAGCGTCAGAAGAAGTAACCAAGAGAATGTCATCAACATATAACAGTAAATATACCGTGTCCCCGGCCTGATGGAGGGTGAATAAAGAGGCGTCACATCGACTGTTATGAAACCCCAATAGAAGCACAAAATCAGTAAACCGTTGGTACCACGCACGAGGAGCTTGTTTGAGCCCATAGAGGGATTTGCGAAGCAGACAAACATGATTGGGAAATTGTCTGTTCCGAAATCCCATCGGTTGATGCATGTAAACTGTCTCGTTGAGGTTCCCGTGCAAAAAAGCGTTGGTAACATCTAATTGGTTTACCGCCCAACCCTTAGAAAGTGCGAGTGAGAGAACCGTGCGAATGGTAGCCGGTTTAACAACCGGACTAAAAGTCTCACCGCAATTAATGCCAACCTGCTGAGAGCGCCCATCACATACCAACCAGGCTTTGTATCTTTCCAATGTCCCGTCGGACCTGCATTTATGCTTAAACAACCACATAGACCGGATAATATTCATAGATGGATCATGAGGAACTAACTTCCATGTGCCATTTCTATTAATGCGTTATACTCGGTAGTCATGGCGGAGTGCCATTCCGGTGTGGCCAAGGCGTCGGTGGGGTTTTTGGGAATGGGTAGGACGGTGGGAGTGGTAGTGGTGTGTAGATTGAATGGTTGCTTGGGTTTAAAAATTCCACTCATGGACCGAGTGTGGCACCGGGTGGGGTGTGGTACAGTGGGTTGGGCTGAGGAGGATGGTGCGGGTGGCGGTGTGAGGTTGGGCTGTGGGATGGACGTTTTTGGGCCGGGAGATATGGTGTTGGTTGGGCCGGGTGATGTGGGGTTAGGCGACATGGTACTAGGGCCGGTTGGGTCAATTGGATGTGTGGGAGGGATTGGGCCAGTGGGGTTTGTAAAGGGATGTGGGATAGCGGTCTCTGTGTGTGACGGGTTGGAATTTGTGGGTTGGCTGGACATATGGGTGGGTTGGTTTGGGGCTATATGAGGACAAAGATGGTGTGGGTAGGAAGGTGAGGGGCCGATGGCTTGGGCAAACGGGAATGTGGTTTCCTCGAAAGCGACGTGACGGGAAATGAAAATTTGTTTTGAGGATAGCTCTAGGCATCGGTAGCCTCGGTGGGTATGGGGATACCCGAGGAACACACATGGGTGTGAACGGTTATCAAGTTTGTGGATAGTTGTAGATTGCGATAGAGGGTAGCAAAGGCATCCGAAGACGCGTAGATGATCATAAGTGGGTGTGGACTTGTAGAGTAGTTCGGTTGGGGTCTTGTTTTTGGTGGTTTTTGAGGGTAGGATATTGAGTAGGTAAGTGGCGGTTTCAAGTGCGAAGTGCCAAAGGTGTGTGGGTAAGGAGGCATGGGCCATCAATGTGCGAAACATATTATTAATGGTTCTAATTTTTCGCTCGGCTTTGCCATTTTGGGAGGAGGTGTACGGGCATGATAGTCGGTAAAGGATACCGTTGGTGGTGAAAAATGTTTGAAAGGACGTGTTAACGTACTCGCGTCCGTTGTCACATTGAAAGGTTTTAATGGTGGTGTTAAATTGGGTTTTGATAGTTGTGGCAAATTGGGTAAAGGCTTGAAAGACTTGGGATTTTTGTGTGAGAGGGTAGGTCCATAAAAAATTAGTAAAATCAGCAAGAAAAAGTACGTAATATTTATAGCCTGAGCTACTAATTATTGGTGAAGTCCACACGTCACTATGTATGATATCAAAAGGTTGTAAAGTAGAATTATGCGAATCAAAGAAAGGTAAACGTATACTTTTACCAAAAATGCAAGACTGGCATACATTATTAGAAATAAAATGAAAGTCTAAAACATGAGCAGTTTTTAATTTATTCAAAGAAGCCCGTCCTGGGTGGCCAAGACGGTGATGCCAGACTTGAGAAGATATAGCAGCAAGAGTAGTGGGTTGGTTGGTGGATGGCCCGAGCACCAAGGGGTAGAGGTCACCGCTGCCGTTGCACCGCAGGAGTGGTGCCTTGGTCTTGTAGTCCTTCACAAGAAAGCCAAAAGGGTCAAATTCAACGGAAACAGAATTATCCGTGGTAAAACGACGGACAGAGATTAAGTTTTTGACAAGTCTAGGTTAGTACAAAACATTTTTAAGGATAAAGGGTGGGAAAGGTTTTGGTAGGTATTTTGTGCCTTGACCAATTACCGGAATAGAGTCACCATTACCTACAATAATATTACGAGAAACCCAAGAATTAGAAAAGGTATGAAAGTCATCTGACTCGTGAGACATTGTAGAGGATGCGCCAGTGTCCATGTACTGTGTAGGATCCGGTTGTTGCAGGCTTATGGTGTAGAGGGCTTGTTCTATATCTTTTGGACAATAGGCTGTGTGGGCTTGTTGAGGCTTTGGGCCGAGAATACCGGGCTGGTTGTTTGGGTATTGTGTGGGCCGTGAGGTGGTGGGATAGGGACAAGGGGGTTGGGTCCGGTTTTAGGCTTGTGGTGAATAATATTGGGCTGGGAATTGGTTCGAGTTTTGCGTGGGCCACTGTTATCCCCAAGTAAAAAATGGAGATGGAGGCCAAGTGAATTGTGGTGGGTACCGAGGACGTCCAAATCCGGAACGACCGCCACGGCCGCCACGACGGTTGGAACGACCCCCGGGACGGTTCGGGTCAGGGTTGTAGGGTCGGTCAGTTTGACGGGTGGGTTCGGTGGGTGGGTTACGGGTGGTGGTGGCGGACAAAGCTGAGGAAGCCGATTTAGACGCGTGAAGAGCGCATTCAGCCTTGTCCGTTTCAGCCTGGATTAACTTGGAACGAGCATTGTAAAAGGTAGGGAGGGGATGTTGGTTTTGTAGGATGGTAGAAATATCTTCATACCTGAAGCCCGCGAGTAGTTGTAGAACAAGCCGATCATTGTCCGCAGGGGCGTCCACATTAGCCAGCTGATCTGCGAGAACCTTCAATGCTTGACAGTAAGCGGACATCGAAGGAAACCCATCAAACCGGGTGTTCGAAAACTTCTGCATGAGATAAATAGCACGGGCACTTTTATTGTTGTGAAACAAATCTTCAATGGCTACCCATGCTTCATGTGCGTTGGAGGTGTGGTTAATGATGGTATGAAGCAGATAGTTGGAGATCGTACTGTACATCCATTGTAGAACAATGGCGTCAATACGGTCCCAATCGTCTGCGGTGGAATAGGCTTCGGCCTGGTCAGAATCAGATGGAGGAGGGCGAGGCTTAAGGTGATCATCGACCATAAAAGCCTTTACAGTGTATTCGGAAGAGAGTAGCCCATGTGGAATATTGGGAGGACTCGATTTCAAGGGTGATAGGTACGAAGTTTTTGATGTTGGATACGGTGGTGGCAGGGTGGAGTTTTGATTCAACAGTGATTGCGGGTATGATGGTGGAAGAGGCGGCAGGGGAAGAAGACATGATGGTTGTGATGTAGTGGGATCGGAGATAAAGAAAGAAGAAGGCAGGAAACCGGTCGTCCAAGGAAGAAGAACGACGGCGGCAGGGATGTGGGGATTAGGGTAGAATCCTGGTCAATGATACCATTAAAGAAGGTAATCCCCTTGATCTTTCTCATAGATTTGAACAATATAAATAATACAAGTTTATCTCCTAACTATGGTAAGTGATAAATACAAATCAATTACAAATTTAAACATTCTAGATATACATTATCTATTATACACTACTCTTAAAATCATATATTGATCGATTATATTGTCCGTTTGGGATGATTAAAGCGTGTTCTTTATTAAAAAAATGTTATAAAAGACTTTACTAAAATTAGTGCTTAATTAGTTGTTTTATGAGATGTGCGCTCTTACGAAATTATAAAAATGCACTAATTTGCTTCTTTTGATAACTAATACAAGAAATAATTAACCATGACCATTAACATACAAAAGAATTGGTAGTTTCGGGCATAACATGATTATGGTATTGCATTCGCAAATTACATAAGCCCAAATTAACCATCTAAAGCTTATACACACAACTTCCATCATCACTCCTAGCCGTTGGATCAAAGTTTTCAGCGGAAGGATCAGTGCAACCTTCACGAACAGGAACCTTAACTTGTTGAGCAGCTTTGCCTGCATCCATAACATCAATCAGTAGCTTCAAACTTACAAACTCAAATGAAAACTTTCCATGAATGCATGCCTTGATCAAAGAAACCCTAACCATAAAAGGCTCCATTTTTAATGGCGTCTTCGTTAGCATCTCCAAGTGCGGCTTCATTTAAGTATTTGTCTGCTAATTGGACTCTTTTCACGTTTTCTTGTTCCTTAACAAGCATATTTCCATACTCGAGAAGCTTTTCAAGAGTCATCTTTGGTTGTTCAAAAGTAGGAGGTGCTTCCCTTGAGTTCACAAGTCGTTTTCCAATATTTTCTATCCCTATGCCCGAAATCCATTTCCTAACTTCATCGTCATACACTCTAGCTCTCAAAGCGCCAAAGAAATCTGCACAAACACACATTGATGTTCACTTGTAGAAGTTAAATAAGAAAGCAGTTTACAACAACAACAAACTAATCTCTTGATGAAGTAGCTAAATAACCAAGCCTGTCTAGAGGCCCAATTTCAATTTAAGCCCGTGTATGTAAAAGTGTAAATTGAGTTGTTTTGGGCTCTATGTTAATAATATGATATGTCAAACAGAAAAGAACATAAAACTAGCTCCACACAAAACATTTCAAATCGTTTAAAGAAAACCTATCACATGTTAACAAACATCTATATTATCTTAATTAAGAGACATATAATGTATATATGTGTGGTTTTCTAAGGCAAAAGTAAATTGTACTAATTTTAATGTTATTTGACTAATTTCATGAAAATCACGTTAATAATGACGGGCGTTTAATCATGCATCATGTGGTGGTGTTGATAGCCAAAAGACAAGGGCGTACATGCACCAATCGGGTTTCCGATTGCTAAGTGTTATGTGCCTTATGTCAAAAGCTTGATACAAAACCATTATCGAGCCGGGTGTCTCACCGGAAACAACCTCTCTATTTTTACGGGGTAGAGGTAAGACTGTCTACATTTTATCCTACTCAGATCTTGTTTTAACTTTTGCTATTGGTGGATTTAACTGAGTATGATAATGAACAATGTAGTAATAAATAATTCTTTCTAACAGTTTTATAATAATTTAATTCAAAATTATGGTTTTCGAAAAGTAATATTTTTTCCCTATAACCGTAAAAAACGAATCACCAAAATGTAGAAACTGGCCAATTTGGCTGAACCAACCAACCTGGCCAGTTTGATTTGTCTTTTTCCAAAATATTGATTAACAGTTTAGCCTAAAGTTTTTGTCAAAACCGGCGACATGAGATCATGAGCACCTCTATCTTTACCCGTGGTTTACAAAATACATGTTTAGCTTACCTATGGATTGTCCGGGGAAGGTGTCTACAAGCTTGACAACATCCTCCTTAGGAACATTATCAGTTCGGAAAATACCCATGCAAACACCAATTCGATCTTCACAAGTAGGGGCCCAATAAAACTTTTCCATGCGCCCATCTCGAATAAGAGGGGCATATAATGTTGAAAAGTCATTACCAGTGACAATAATCGGGACTCTAGGGTTTTCTTGCTTGTTGTACATGCCCGGAAGCTGAACATTAGTAGGGTTATCGGCTATGTTCATTAGTGTGGCATTCACCATCTGGTTGTTAACGGTGTATTGTGTAGTTCCACCCATTCGGCCCGCACCCGCATCAAGATCATTGATGAACAATACACACATTTTCCCTTTACTGATCATGTCTGCCGCCTCACGGTATCTTTGCCTAATTAACTTTGCAGGTTCTCCAGCATTCCCACTTTCTAATTCACCCGCACTCATCATAATTGGGCTGGTTCACATGTATGAAATAAGTTTATATTAGTCTAAAGATGATGACATAGCTAGATAATAACTTCGACTCATTTACTTATGGACCAATTATATTTAAACCCAACATGTCTAAAGTTAGGGCTGGCAAATCGTGTCCTAACAGGTTAACAGGTCTCTGACGCGCGCGAACAAATCAAGTTCTAAACATGAACACGACTCGTTTAACTCATTTATATCTCATGTTTATAACACAGTTTTATGTTTTATGTATCAAAAAAGGGAAATGAAAGATTTTTGCCTCTTAATTCTAAGTATTAAAAAAAGTCAAAAAATCAAATAGTGTACTTTTCAGTCAAACAGGTCTTATCGTGTTTTAACAGGTTACCCATTGCCAGCCCTATCTAAAGTAATTCATAGAAAAATTAGATCATTTTATTTTATTTAAAATAAACTAAAATATATATTGTAACTTTTCAACCATAGAGTAAATGGTTATTTATATTGAACTAGCAAAATCAGCCGCGCTACGCGCGGCAATTCGGTTTTCAACAGTTGGTTATGGGCTGGATTTGTGGCCGGTTTGTGGCAAGTTTCCGAGCGGTTGGCTTGCTTCTTTCTGGGCGGTTGGCTTTACTTTTCTAGGCGGGTTGCTGTCATTTTTCTGGGGGTTGCTGGCATTTTTCTGGGGGTTGCTGGCATTTTTCTGGGCGGTATGCTTCAATTTTTCTGGGCCGTATTTGGCAATAGGTTGGCAGGTGGCTTTGCAATTTTGTAAATTTACGTGGTCAATATTGGAAGTCAAAAAAGCAACTGTTCCACCGACGGTTGTTTTGGCAGGTGACTTTGCAATTTTGTAAAGGTTGGGTGGTCAATATTGAAAGTCAAAAAAGCAACTGTTCCACCGACGGTTGTTGTTTAATATATATAGTAATGAGTTTATTTTTTTTATTTTTATTTTTACTAAGGTAAGAAGTGTTTTCTCATTAATCCAAACCTGTTCTACACAATCATACCTACCCTTTTGGCCATATCGATCTAGTATTAAAAATTAATATTAATATTAATATTACACAATACAGGATATCAAAGTTCTCATAAGGATGGAAATTAACGTACTTGATACCCATTTTGGCGAATACAAGCTCACACTGGAATGACTTTCCTTGACCTTTGCCTCCCCAAATGCCTAAAATCAATGGAACCTGCACTTGAAATAATTGTACATGTACTTTAATTTGTTTGAACCAAAATTTCATCCTTTTTAATGGGAATTACTATTTTCTCTAGCTAGAGGTGGCAATTTTGACTCGTTATATATTTTGTTTATGAATATCTTGATTTCTAAATGAGTATATATATGATCTCTACTTGTTTGGTCCCGAATGTTGGTTACTAATAGCACAAATCACTGCAGCCCTCACTGCAGTCCCTTGATCACAGCCACAACAGTCAAGACCATGATCTCAGCTCCTTAATCTCAGCTCCATGATCCTAGCCTTTTGACTTGCTTTGTAATTATAATGTAATAATATTGTATCCATATTTAGAACCATTCCACTACTCCAAATTCTGCCCCCGCATCCTCCCCTGCTCACTCCACTCCATTACATTCAGACCAACCTTCACCACCTTCGGCCCACACACCTTTATCCCAACCCTTCACTCAATCTACTTCTCCTCCACAAAGCCCCCTACCTACAACTCATACTGCACCGACACCACCCACACCCGTTAACCCCATTCTCACCTACTCTAGACGAGCCAAACAACCGTCTCAACCACCTCTCAACCCACACCCACCCACATCCGTCAATCCTGATCCGGTCCCTCCTCCTCCAGACCACCCACCTACAGTCACGCGCTCCATGCGAACGCGTTCCATGGACGGCATTTCTAAACCCCGTCAGTTATTCGACCTTCACACAACCACCATAGCTCCCATACCCAAAAACCCTCAAACTGCTCTGTCCACACCAGAATGGTACAATGCCATGCATGATGAGTTTAGTGCACTAATTAAAAACAAGACCTGGGAACTCGTTCCTCGGAAACCAGACATGAATATTATTAGATGCATGTGGTTGTTCAAACATAAATTTAAATCGGACGGCAGCTTAGAAAGGTATAAAGCGAGATTGGTCTGTGATGGCCGAAAACAACAGGTGGGCATCGATTGTGGTGAAACGTTTAGCCCGGTGGTTAAACCAGCAACCATACGTACAGTTCTTTCTCTGGCTCTCTCACAGTCATGGTCGATCCATCAATTGGACGTCACCAATGCATTCCTCCATGGGCACCTAGACGAAACCGTCTACATGCATCAACCTATGGGGTTCAGACATCGTGATTATCCAGATCATGTTTGTCTGCTAAAGAAGTCCCTCTATGGACTTAAGCAGGCCCCTCGTGCCTGGTACCAGCGTTTCACTGACTTTATTCTTTTGCAGGGTTTCTCTCAGAGCAAGTCTGACAACTCGTTGTTTATTTATCGACATGGCAAAGATGTTGCTTACTTATTGATTTATGTTGATGATATTATTTTGACAACTTCCTCAGACAGTCTTCGAAAACACTTAATGACTATCCTTGCTGGAGAATTTGCAATGAAAGATCTCGGTCCTCTCACTTACTTTCTTGGCATTCAGGTGACTCGAACCGGTGATAACATGTTTCTCTCGCAACAATCTTATGCCAAAGACATCATTCAACGAGCAGGTATGGACCACTGCAAACCTGCTGCCACTCCTGTTGATACTCAATCTAAGCTTAGCAGCACTTCTGGGTCTCCATTTGAGGATCCCACCATCTACCGAAGTCTTGCAGGCGCCTTACAATATCTGACGTTCACTCGCCCAGACATCTCCTATGCCGTTCAACAAATCTGCATGCACATGCATTCTCCGACGACCGATCATTGGAATGCACTTAAGCGAATTATTCGCTATATTCAGGGCACGTCAGATTTTGGACTTCATCTTGGACCAACTAAGTCAATGTCATTAATTGCTTACACCGATGCGGACTGGGCCGGCTGCCCTGATACACGCCGCTCCACTTCAGGATATTGTGTCTATTTGGGCGACAACTTAATTTCTTGGTCCTCAAAGCGTCAGTCCACTGTCTCCCGCTCCAGTGCCGAAGCTGAATATCGCGGTGTTGCCAACGTCGTCGCTGAAATATGTTGGCTTCGCAACCTCCTCTTGGAACTCCATCAGCCTCTCTCTCGGGCTACTCTAGTCTACTGTGACAACGTCAGTGCCATATATCTATCCGGCAATCCCGTTCAGCACCAACGAACCAAACACATTGAACTCGACATTCTATTTGTGCGCGAGCAAGTTCAACGTGGCAATGTTCGTGTTCTTCATGTTCCCACTCGTCATCAGATTGCGGATATCTTCACCAAGGGCCTTCCAAAATTACTGTTTGATGATTTCAGATCCAGTCTCAGCATTCGGCCTCCTCCCGCTTCGACTGCGGGGGTATAATAGCACAAATCACTGCAGCCCTCACTGCAGTCCCTTGATCACAGCCACAACAGTCAAGACCATGATCTCAGCTCCTTAATCTCAGCTCCATGATCCTAGCCTTTTGACTTGCTTTGTAATTATAATGTAATAATATTGTATCCATATTTAGAACCATTCTTTGTACTATATATAGTTATCTAAAGATCAATGGAAAGGCATCTTGAATCAAACACTTACAGTTACCTTGATATTTGGTAATGTCATGAAGTTCTTGGTGATATGAACAACAAGCTTGTCCATGAAAGCTGGAGCAATGTAGAATCCATCCATGTTATTATCCAAGTTATATCTGCAATTAACACATTGGAAATGTGTAATAACAAAAACGATATTGCACTAGCTTTTAAGTGTTAGGAAGTAATAAAAACATAAGTACTTACTGTCGGAGGCCAGCACTTATGTACTCATAGGAGCTCAAGACAGCGTAATGGGTGCCGCTATCCATGGGGGCTTGGAAAAGGGTATCAACCATTCCTTTTCCACGTGTAATGTCTTGTTGATCATCGGATTCATCAAACGCAAGTCCTCTCCATCGATCCTTGTTGGTCTGCTTCTCTTCATCAACTTCGGCTGCAACAACCTTTATAAGTTTCCCACTTAAAACCGCCTTTGTTTTCTTTGGTTTAGAACAAAGTTTCTTTATATCTCCACCAAAGAAACCTGATGTTAGAGGCAGTGTTCTTCCCCCATACCCATTCAAGTGTAACTGCAATAAAGATATAGTATATCATTTAGGTAATTACCCATTTATACAACTCATTATTCATTATAACTTAATCATAAAGTATCAAGATTTTTTTAGAATTAGTTATTACTAATAGTTTGATAAAAATTAAATTATATGCTAAATAAAAATTAAAAAAAAAATACACTAAATTTTTTTAAATCAACTACCTAATAATATTAGTCATTTTAGTACATTCACCTATTAATAATAAGAATCATTTTTAACACAAAAGGTGAAATAAATATCCAGCCTTCAGAATTGTCTTACAGTAGAAGTGGATAATATTGTTTTACCGTTTAAACAAGGGTCATATTAGTTTGACACCCCCACTTTGTCTCTCTATCTATAAATATATACGGTATATACATATAGAGAGGTAGAGCAAGAAGAGTGTCAAAGTAGACATCAAGGGTGTCAAAATAGACCCACCCTTAAATAGTAAAAGAACATGTTATTACAAGAGATACACCGGACACGTACTACTGCCACATATGAAAAAAAAATAGCAGTGGTGATTACCGGTGTTTGTATTACAGGTCCAGCGGTGGTAGCCATTGACAGAAAGATTAAATAAGCAAGGAAAAAAAGATATGGTTTACATAAAATTATGATCATTACTATAGGATCGTAGTATCCTGATCCGGTTTGGTCATATGTTGCTTGAGCAACGTAAGAAGTGCTATAAAGTGTCATACGCAATAGTTCAATTTAGTACATTAAATATCTCTGTAAAAGGGATCTATAGACTATAGTTGTTATCCTGTTTAAACTTTAAACTATGTCATATTATTAATATTACTAGTGTTTTTACCCGCAACGCTTTGTGACGGCGCTCTACGCAACATGATAAATTATAGACTATGATCAGCCCGATATATTTTCGAACTAAATTTACGTTGTAGAGTAATCCGAATTCATACCGTTGAATGAAAATGTATTACATTTGACCCAACTTGTTTCCAAACAAAATTTAAATTGAAACGCAGACCAAAGAAAACGTACACAATATAAACATGTGCGATGGCTTGAGATAAAGTATATAATACAATCGACCTGACCCGACCTGACATGTTATTGAGCTAAACTTACATCGAAACATATAATAACCCAAGTTTATATTGTCCAATGAAAATGTATTACATTTAACGCAATTTGCTCATATACTAACGAAATATACGTCAGAACGTAGTCCAACTCAAAATGTACATAAATAGAAAATATTTTATAATTGACTCGAGCATTTTCAAACAAAAATTACCTTAAAGCATATAAGAATTCAAATTTATATCGATAAGTACATAAAAATAAAAACGTAAGTAATTAGTTTTCGACTAAACTAAAAAATGTAGAAACTTGAAGAGGTCAAAGTGACATTTAAAAAGTTAGTTATTTTTGACATTATATCAAAGTTTTTATTGAGCCTGACTAGTTATTATAAAATATGTATGATATACATTAAAACTAGGGTTTTTGTTAACCCGCCGCAAAGCGGTGGGGCGTGTTTATTGTGCAGAAGTGTTTAGTAGCACTGTGGGCAACGATTTTCCTGCATTCTTTCGCGTAATTGTGGACGGTTTCGTGGACATAAAAATAATATTAAGTGACTGTTATTGTCGCGTGGGTTTCAAAAAAATATTCGCGGCTAAAAGCTAAAAGTTTGGTGGTCAAAGTTTGAAATCCTAAAAGCTAAAAGTTTGGTGGTCAAATTGGAAGAAAAGAAAATACACAAGTTAGTAAGAAAGTTAAGGTTGGTGGTCAAATTGGAAGAAAATAAAGTACATAAGTTAGTAAGAAGGGAAAATCACGAAAATAGCCATTGACCAAAGTGGCTTTACCAAAATAGCCACCTCCTAGCTCTTGGGAGGTGGCTCACAGGTTCCGAGACCTCTCCAAGAGGCTTCCATAAGAAACCAATAAGGAAATGATACATGTTTAAAATATAATAAAAAAATAATCACACTTCAACCCCCATTTTTAAAACGGCCATAACTTTTTTATAAGACATTATTTTTTTTTTAAAAAATTACACTATAAAAACAAGCTTTTCATCCTCTTTCATTTCCATACCATATTGCTATACTTTTAAAAAAAAAATTTTTTTTGCTGGGTTGATAGTACTTGCGTCTAAATGTAAACACTTAATATTATTACCTGCGTTTAAACATGTCTGAACCAGAACAAGTCTAGTATTAATACCTCATGTACTTTTAAAAAAAAAATTTGCTGGGTTGATAGTACTTGCGTCTAAATATTTAAACACTTGCGTTTAAACATATCTAAACCAGAAGAAAGCCTAATTGTTATTGTTATGATAAGTAGACTGGTTCATCGAAAGGGATGTAGATCTGAGGGTTATTGAAATACTGGCCGGTTACTAACTGTACAAAGGAGATTCTCTTTCTTGGAGAACTGGAAGAAATTCTTGACGCAACACAACCTGCAGAGTTCAAACTTTGCATGGTTCCTCTTTTTCTATAGGTTGTACGCTGCATTAATAGCCAAAATTTCCAAGTATGTTATCACCCAAACCAACTATTAATGCATGTGGCTTTGATTTTAGTTACAGTGGTAGGTTTGGTTCATGATCTCGGTCAGTACTACATGTTGCGTGTTTTTGTGTTACCCTTGAAACCGTTGGATAAAATGAAAATAATACAATGTGCATGATTGATAACCTCCAAAATGCTAGAAATTAGCCATGTCAGATTGATAAAACCAGTCTACTTATCACAACAATAACAATTAGGCTTGTTTCTGGTTCAGATATGTTTAAACGCAAGTGTTTAAACATTTAGACGCAAGTACTATCAACCCGACAATTTTTTTTAAAGTACAGATATTAATACCAGACTTGTTCTGGTTCAGACATGTTTAAAACGCAAGTAATAATATCAAGTGTTTACATTTAGACGCAAGTATTATCAACCCAGCAAAATTTTTTTTTTTTAAAAAGTATGGCAATATGGTATGGAAATGAAAGAGGATGAAAAGCTTGTTTTTATGGTGTAATGTTTTTAAAAAAATAATGTCGTATAAAAAAGTTATGGCCGTTTTAAAAATGGGTGTGGAAGTGTGATTATTTTTTTATTATATTTTAAACATGTGTCACTTCCTTATTGGTTTCTTATGGGAAGCCTCTTGGAGAGGTTTCGGAACCTGTGAGCCACCTCCCAAGAGCTAGGAGGTGGCTATTTTGGTAAAACCACTTTGGTCAATGACTATTTTTGTGATTTTCTCTAGTAAGAAAGATAGTGGCTAAAGTTGGGTAGTCAAAGTTTGAAATCCTAAAAGCTAAAAGTTTGGTATCCTAAAAGCTAAAAGTTTGATGGTCAAAGTTTGGTGGTCAAATTAGAAGAAAATAAAGTTAAGCAAAAAGTTAATGGCCAAAGTTTTAAATCTTAAAAGATAAAAGTTTGGTGGTCAAATTGAAAGAAAATAAAGTTAAACTAAAAATTATTGGCAGAAAATAAAATTAACATAAAAATTAGTGCCAATATATATAGTAAAAGAAGGACACGTGTCCTTCAATTAATATATAGAGAATTAAAATTGTTATATATAACATTTCCCATGCATTTTTTTGTAAAAACCCTTAACTTTTGCACTAATTATGGAAAAGCCATTCCCTGGCTAAACGATGATGCCGTTGCCCTTATATTTTGTGATAATTACAATAATGCCAATGCAAATTTATTATTAAAAACGTCGCCAGTCTTCTTCTTTAAATCTTTGTGAATGAGTGCTATGGTTTTGTGTTTTCTCCCTTTTACATCTAATACATGGTTGGAGATACGGAGCTTAGGGTGACTTCCTCCGTTGAGCGGCGTGGCCGACCACGGCTGGAGACGGCGGTGCAGGTTTTCCCGTTCATAGTCATTCCCTTTTTCAGACGATGGTGCGTTGTGATGGCGATGGTTGCGACGCTGTCGGCAGGTGGTCAGGCTCTTAGCTAACATAATAAACTGATGGTCAACGTTTTCTTTTATCGATTGTTTTCAGACGGTTTATGCGTTTTGCTCACGGCAACGCCAACCGGCGTACCGACGGAACAATACGACTCTCTACGTTGTGTTATCCGATTAGCAGACCCTCGCCTTATGGTTGGTGATTGTATGTTTCTACGCCGCGCATAGCGCGACGCACGTAATATACTAGTTAACAATAAATTTAAAATGTCTATTTAGCTAGAATCTTCCGATATTAATGCATTCATTACAAAAACGATAAGACAATATGACATGAGCCAAAATTTTGATAAAATTATATTAATAAAAATTATGAAGATACCCTATTTATATTTATACTTTAAGGAAATTGTCGTACACAAACCGTGAATTAATCCAAACGAATATGACGTAAAAATACAACATAGGTGAATAAATCAATTCAAACCGTAGTCTTCAACAAGTGTTTGAATTGCGTCTTCTTGTACGATCTCTGCATAGTTTTCAATAAAACCTTGAACCACGTCTTTTAACAAGGTCTTCTTGTAGTTTATGTGGCTGTAGTAAAGAACAAACTAATATTGATGGTTGTGGTTGAGGCATATATTTTACACACTTTCTTTAAACAGATTTCACGCCTCTAGTTTAACAACGCATTTATCTCCTTGTGCACAACAGTCAAAACAGTTTGTACTGCTGGAGATGGCTCACACGCCCAAGACCTGTTACACCTGATAAGAACTTGTGAAACAAATAAAAATGTAAAGATGAATATAGTAGAAAGTACTCCAGTCTATTTAATACACCAACATATGAGTTTTCACCTGTTCATCTCTTCTCTAAGAATTCTTCTATGAATATATATATATATATATATTTTTGCAATTTTTATATATATCAAATAATTCATAAAGCCTACACATTTTATGAGAGGAATAGAAAGAGTCTAAATTAATTATAGCCATAAAACTCTACTTATGCAACAGAAAGAATTATAGTCAAAAGTATCTTTAATAATTTTACGGGTATTTTCTTTGGTTGGGTTAAGGGAAACAGGGTTTGTAGTTGGGCAAACGTCTAGAAAGGCGGAATCGAAGAAAGTAGATAAGCATGCTAAAGCTTGTGCAGAGAACCGACATGTCTTTATCCCCTTGGTCTTTGATATCTTTGACTCCCTAGCGCCAGAAGCTATTCGTTTCTTGAACAGGGTCCAACAGGTCGTCCACAGCAATAGTTCATCCACATGGGGCAAGGATTTGTATTTGGTAGGCTAGGGTTCGCAATTCAGAAAGGGGTGACGGCGCAGCTTGTTGCCCGTTTACCATCTATTTTGATGTAACTTTCGTATTTTGTTTTAATGATAAAGATGAATTTTGAAGAATATAATCATTTATTTGTTACAAAAAAAATAATTCCTATTCATCACATTATTAAATTTCCATTATTTTATAACGTATCTTATTTTTGACAACCAACTTCTACGAGACTGGGGTCTTGCATGGGGATAAAATGTTGAATTAATTATACCGACACCGGTCGAATGACAACAAAATAGAGATTTCTAGCAACTACTTGATTTTGCGGTGCTTGTTTACTCGCGTCAGCGTGGACCCGGTTAAGACAACATAGTCTGACCATTGTAGAGTGGCTAGGGGACTCCCCTTATGGGGGGTTGCGATGATCTCTGCCGCAACATAGAAAATTCGCCTTCCAAAAAAAAAAAAACATAAACTCGTATATATTATTACATCTTACAACATTTGTATGCATGAATGAGGTAAATTCGGTTTATATATTATTTAAAACGAGCAAACAACCCATGCATTGAAGTAAATACTTTAAAAAAACAAGAATAAGGTTAAGAGCTGTCTTCATTAATATTTTTTAGTAAACGTGGTAACTTAGTTTTGATTCATAGTAACACTAGAAGTTGATTATATATAGCCGCAACTAGTTGGTAATTTTCAGTCCTGGCCTACTAATCAAACATAAAACATATATTCAATTTTGTGAAATAATTTATAAATTTTCTAATTGTCCTGTTTACAACTAATTAAACTAATTTCATTTCACTAATTTAACTTTAATAAATAAAATGGGAATTCAGGAAGCTTCAGATATGATGTGATATGGATATAGACCTCTACCTTTGTCCAAAATAGCTTTCTTCGTTTGCCATATTTCATGTTTGTCCCACCTCATCCATATCCGCTTCTACTATATTCTAGTTTGATTTAATACGACGTCGTTGATAGTGGGTAACCGATAAAACTGAGTAATTAATATAGGAAGTATAAAATGAAAACCCATTTGAATTGAGAAAACCTTTGAAACCCCATTTAAAAAAACATTATTTTTTTTTAAAAAAATAATCAATGTAAAATACATGTTTTTAAGCGTTTTGGGAGAAAAAATAAAAAAAAAACGCTGACGGGATTTTTTTTTTTAAAAATAAACAAAGTTGCTGAAAAATATGTTTACAATAGCTAAATAGCTGAAAACATATGTTTTCGGCGCAACTTTGTTTATTTTTTTAAAAAAAATCCCATCAACGCTTTTTTTTATATTTTTTTTTGCCCAAAATGCTTAAAAATATGTATTTTACTGATTTTTCATAATGTTAACCTTTTTTTACTGATTTTCTGAAAGAAATTAAGGTTTTAATCATTTTTTATATGTATTAACAATTTAAGATTTTAGATGGTTAAAAAATTTTAATTAACCAATATATATTTAAGTTCTTAAATATTATGCCTAAGCAATTCCCTTCAGAATGATTGTTCTAGCAACTTGTGGATTGTAGTTTCAAGTATACATGTCATGAGCACTTTATCAATCTTAATTTCAGTTTTTCTAGCTTTACCTTAGTTTCTTGAACTTGAATTTGTATACATAATTTAAATCCACATACACAAATAATGATTTATCAAGTAAGCTACATATTTGCGCATTATATTTTCAAAACAAGCTAATAAATGAACTTGGCTTAGATATATAATAGTAATAAAGACCCCTTTGGTTCAACTTTTCTCCAAAATTTTGTTTTTATTTTAAACTTTGCTTTAGTGGTGCTTTTAAGATTTCTACTCTTGTACATATAGAATTTAACAAAATTGTCATGGTATCTGGTATCTCATAGCAATGCACATTTTTATTTTATTCGTTTTTGATGTATTATTATTATTCTCATACCTTACATGATTGTTATATGGATGCTTATGGGTTGAGATGATGGTAGTTTTAACACGAGATATTTTGAAAAATTACTGATCGTTTTTAATATATAAGTTTTGCTTTTAATTTATTTATGATATTGTGAGGTTCTAAAATGAGTCATAGCATTAAAGTGGGGGAAAATTACAAAAGTATGTTTTTGAGTTAATGAGATATCTGCCGGCTAAGCCGACGATTTTGCTCACAAAATTGCCTTTCCTAGTTTGGTAATTTTGGTAACTAGTACGGCTTGTTCTAAAAATTAAATTGTTTACGAAACATTACTTGTGAATATATAATGAAGAGGTTAATTAATAGTGGAATTAGTGACACATGGCACATGTTAGTTTTACTGACGGCCGGTCATTGGGCGGTGAATCCCGCGTGAGTAATAGAAGCATGCTTCTAATAAAACTTTGAATATATAGTAATTAATTAAATAATTCTTAAATCATCTTTAAGAGTAATGTTCTTATGATGTCATTGCATCATGCTAGATCCCTAGTTACATCACAAGACGCCACACCATGTGAAGAAACACCAATATAACAGTATACTAAGATAGTAGCACAAGTAAAGACAGGATTCTTATTTACGATTTAATGACTATTACAAGACTCAAATAGCTACTGTTACAGCGCTTCGACTATAATCTAATTCTCGTAACTATGGTTCTCTCTTTCTCTGATTGTTCATCCTTTTCTTCGTCTGACCTCATAGGGTATTTATAGGCCACCTGAGGTCTTCTGTGATTGGTCGAGGAGGGAATGACAGCTGGCTGTACGATTAGGCCGTTGTCATTCGTTGCGCTGTTCCTTCGCTATTGGTCCACGTGTCTTTGTCTGTCCTTTCTTGTACTATTCTGTACCTCGTACCTGCAGGCGATCGTGGAGCAGGAAATGGACGTCTCTTATTGGCTGGACGTCCCTTTCTTGTCGGTTATTAGCTGTCATGCTACGAGGTACCCCGCGCCGCTTTCTAGAAGCCCACGTAGGCCTGCTGTGCTGGCATATGTTGAGATGTGGGCCCGTGCGCTTGCGCGGTCTCATATCTCTTCAAGTCCCCCCAGTGTAGTGTGCTGTATGCGTTGCATGCAGGGCGCTGCACTAAAAGGAAAGAAAAGAGAAAAAGAAAATTCGTGTGTTTGTTATTACTTATTTTATTCGTTTAAGTTTGACTGCGCGCTGCGCAGTGATATTCCAAGTGGAATTGCTGCGCACGTCAGTAATTAATGCACACATCAGATGTGTCAGGGCGCGAGGCGGATGGGACAGGTTGGTAGCCGAAAAGTCTCTGACGGTTGTACTATTGCAGAGAGTGGTGGGTCCAACCTGTCGTTTCGCGTGCTCCCTGCCCTTCTCTCTCCTGACGTGGCATTTTCTTATTGGTTGGTCGCGCAACACGATTTGTAACCGTCCTGAAGGCACGTGACCTGCATATAAAAGGTTGTTCTTTCTTCCTTCCATTCTTACACTTTCATTTCGAACTTAGCCAAAAAGAAAATTCTTTCTCTCTGCCTCTTTCAAGAGTTGAATTTCTTTTCTTAAAAACCTTCAAACTTTCGTTATGGAGAACGTTGTTCAGGTCCCAAAAAAGAAACGTGGTGGGTCTAAGAGGAAGGATGACGGTTCTAAGAAGGGACCGCCACACGCCGGCGAAGTTACGGCGGTGTGGGCGAAAGGGGAATTTCGAAAGTTTAGGAAGGAATATGGGTTTCCTTCTAGCTATGGTGTTGAGGCTCCTGCCCCAGATAAAACCATTCTTGAGCCTTCAGTGGGCAAGGTTGGGCTTTACGCCACGTACTTTAGAGATTGCAACTTTAGGGTTCCGGTAACCCGTTTCTTAAAGACGTTTATTCAGACCGTTGGGGTACATGTTAACCAGATTCACCCTGGTTTGATGTCACGACTGATGTTCTTCGAGTTCTGCTGCCACTCCCAGAAGATTGAGCCCTTGGTTGACATGTTCTATGTCTTTTATTCTCTCTGCTTTGTGGAGAGTTGGCTATCTTGCCGTCCCCGCACAGGGGTGGCTCCTTGTGCCAAGGCAGGGGTGAAGAGCTTTCGCGACTGGAAGCCCAAGTTTTTCTGGATTAATGAGGGTGTTATTCCCCTGGTTATGGGTCGCCTGAACCCGGATGATGGTGTGCCAAAGGCGGTGCTGATTGATTACAAAGAACAGGACTGGTTCCAAACCCTTACGGCGCATCCAGTGGACCTGTGTGAGATTCCGGAGACGGCGCTGGTGATGGCAGGGATGAGCCTGAAGTATGATATTCAGGGGCGCAACCCTCACTTAACTGAAGATGGGAAAGGTATGTCTTCCTGTCTGTATTGCGCAGCGTGTTAATTTTGCCTTTTTACTAAACCTCGTTTTTTCTCTTTATCAGATGTAGCGAGTCTGTATAGTTTATTGTTGGGTGGTGATAACATGGGTTTCACCTTCAGAGAGCTCGCGGAGGATGAGCTGTATATATTGGAGAAGGCGTGGGACACGCTTGTTCGTCCCCAATTGGAGGTTGTGGCGCAGGAGGGTGTCAGTGTGCCCTTACAGATAACTGAGACAGGTGAGCCTTTTTCTCAATTTGATAACCCCTCTCCGGTGAACATGTTCATGCGGACGGGTTATCCTTTTATTGTTATTTCAAGTGATGAGTCGTCTGACTCTGGCGCGTCCTCTTCTCCGCATTTGTCGTCCGCAGGCGGAAGCGAGAGGGAAGTGCTACCAACTTTCAATGTGGACGACAGTGGAGAGGAGACGGAGGTTGAAGAATTTGTACTCCGTCGAGTGAGGCAGCCAAGGACTGGGGTGGCGCAGGGTGGTAGTCGAGGTGAAGGTTTCGCCTTCATTTTAGACCATGAGGTCGTTAGCAGGTATCTTCAAAATTACAACCCTATTGAACGAAGCTACGTTGAACTTTCAGATGCGTTCACAGATGAGGGAGCGGCTGCGTTGAAGGACATTGCGGAGGGGGTGATTGTTCAGGCTCCGCTAACTGTAGAGACGGAGATGGATCAGTCTGCGCCTCAACGGACCCCGCAGAAGAAGAAGCGTTCGAGGCGAAGCAAGTCTCATAAGTCTTCCACTGAGGGGGCGCATGATATTGGCTCTTTATCCCCTGCTGAAAAGAGACAGAAGTTGGGTGATTTGGTGCATAGCGCCGAGGACAGCTTGTTAGGTATGTTCCTTGGTGTCATGTCGTGTACGCGATGCATTTGTCTTTATTCTTCCCTTTTTGACTTGTTGTTTGTTTTTTGTGTTGTTTGCAGCTGACTTGATGGGTGAAGGTGCGCCCAGTCATGTGACTGAGGCTGCTGTTCATGAGGGTTTTGTGGTGAACCCGACTGAGGTGCAGGGGGTGCCCTCGCCAGATAGGCGGGTTGCTACTCCTCCTGTTCAGCCACTTTCGTCCAGGACTCCGCCGCCGTCTCCTATTCGTGATGTGGTTCAACCTTCTCCTCTGCGTCAGACGGCGCAGCTGGATGACCCCCTTGTCCATACTGCTCCAGTGATCACTGAGGCAGCTGTGGGTTTGGAGGGGGAGACCCATCGCGTGTCTCCGCCGGACATTAGTGAGGGCGATACAAGGGGCTTGCAAATTATGGACGATGACTCCAACGAGAAGCGTCCAGTCCCTGAATCCGAGGCTGGCTTTTCAGGGGCCAGCCTTAAGAGCGCGGATGTAAACCCTGATGAAATTTACATCCCTTCCTGGCAATTGACTACCAGCGCCAGGTTTGTGGATGTAAATAGCTGCCGGGAGCTGCTAGGTAATCTTGTGCCTCCCGCCGAGCGCGAGCACCAGGCCAATCGTCCTCATCAGGATCTTCTTGAGGACAACATGATGAGCCTGGCGAATCTGATCTCTACTTCCGCTGAGATTGCCCGGCAGTGGGGTTTCCTGGCCCATGAGCGCCAGGAATATGACACTAAGTTTAGTGAGGTATGCGCAGAGCGTGATAGGTTGGCGCAGGAGTTGAAGCGCGCTAAGTGGGACGCCGTGACTTATCGCGAGGAACGGGATAAGCTTGACAAGCACTTGTCTGAGCGAGAGCAGCAGTGGACAGCTGCCTGTGCTAAAACCAACCGGACTCTGGAGGTTGCAGCGCAGAAGCAGCAGGAGGCTGAGCGCTTGTGGGGTGAGGCGTCGCGTAAGATCCTTGATCTTAATGAAAAGTTGGATCAGCGTCGTGATGCCTTGCTTGAGGCTCGCGAGATGCTGAGGCAGAAGGATGCCAAGATTTCAGAGTTGGACACCAAGGTGGCAGGCTTAGAGGAGGCCAACCTGAAACTTGAGCAGCAGAACGCTGACCTTGAGGGGGAAGCGTTAGATGTTCGTGACGAGGCGCGCTTGGCGCATGAAGACCGGGAATGGCTTATGACTTGTTGTGTCCCGGAGGTTCGTCTTTTGCTCTTATTCTTTATTTTCCTGTTGTTTTCCTTTTTTATGATGCTTAACAGGCTCTTGTGTTCATTTTATAGGTCGCTTATCACGTGAAGAACTGTGATGAGGCGCGCCAGGCGGTTGCTGCTGTGAACGCTGCTGCCAAGTTGGTGGGGCGCAAGGCTGGGTTCCTCGAGGGGTTCCAGCATGCGAAAGATGGGAAGGCTTTGGAGCAGTTCCCTTTATATAACAAGGACTTGGACGCCTTGTTCGAGAAGAAAACGACGGAGTATGACAAGCTGAACATTGAGTTGGTGGACTTTGTTGTGAGCCACCGGGACCAACCAACGTGTCATACTCTGCGGTCGTCTTTTGAGAAGCAGGGCCTGACACACACGAGGCGCAAGTATGCTATGAAGAAGACAGATGCTGGTCCTCATGCGGAGGGCGACGCGCCAGGTCCAAGTGAAAGGTTGGACCTGTCTGGCTCAGAAGATGACTTTAGTGATGCTTCGGAGGGGGGCGGGGCGCCATAGGCCAAATGTGTATTTTGCTTTTCCATAGTTTTGTAATGACTTAATGGACAACATGTTTGTGGCTTTTTGATGTTAATGAAAATTTTGGTTTCATTTATTGTTTTGCTGTGTCATTTGTATGCCTTGTGTTTTTTCTGCTGTCGTGCAATGTTAGTTGCAGGCTGACCAGCTGACGCTGTGGTTCGGCTATGTTGCGCCTTAGGTATGCAACATGTTTAGGTGGCGCGCGATATCTTATCCATATGGCGCGCCTGTTTTGGAATTTGCAAGTTATCTTGCAATTTTTTAGTTTTAGACATTGTATCTTAGCCATACAATGTTTAAGTGGCGCGCGATATCTTAGCCATATGGCGCGCCAGTTTTGGAAGTTGCAAGTTATCTTGCAATTTTTTAGTTTTAGACATTGTATCTTAGCCATACAATGTTTAAGTGGCGCGCGATATCTTAGCCATATGGCGCGCCAGTTTTGGAAGTTGCAAGTTATCTTGCAATTTTTTAGTTTTAGACATTGTATCTTAGCCATACAATGTTTAAGTGGCGCGCGATATCTTAGCCATATGGCGCGCCGGTTTTGGAAGTTGCAAGTTATCTTGCAATTTTTATTTTTAGACATTGTATCTTAGCCATACAATGTTTAAGTGGCGCGCGATATCTTAGCCATATGGCGCGCCTGTTTTAGAATTTGCAAGTTATCTTGCAATTTTTATTTTTAGACATTGTATCTTAGCCATACAATGTTTAAGTGGCGCGCGATATCTTAGCCATATGGCGCGCCTGTTTTAGAATTTGCAAGTTAATATATGTAACGATATGATGGGTAATGGAATAGAGGTTTGGGTTAGGGAAAGAAAAACGATCGTCATATTAAATGGCTAAACAGCCTTCATTACAATGCGCGCGGTGATTACATATAACATTTTCTTAGTTGTGCTGCATTCCACGTGCGTGGAATCAGCTTGTCTTCTAGTGTTGATAGTTTATATGCTCCTTTCCCTAACACTTCGGTGATGCGGTATGGACCCTCCCAGGTGGGAGTGAGCTTGCCTGCTGGAAGCACTCCGCTGGCTTCGTTGTTTCGGAGGACAAAGTCGCCGACTTTGAAGGTGTTCAGTTTGACCTTGGCGTTGTAGTACTTTTCCAACTTCTTTTTGTAGTTAGCCTCCTTTATCGCTGCCAAGTCTCGACGCTCCTCCAGTAAATCCAAGTTGGTGCGCAGCTCTTTTTCGTTGTCGGTATGGCGTGCGGACAGGACTCTTGCAGAGGGGCAGCCTATTTCGGCCGGGATGACTGCTTCGGAGCCATAGGTGAGGCTGAACGGGGTTTCGCCGGTGCTCGTTTTTGTTAACGTTCGATTAGCCCATAGCACGCTCGGTAACTCCTCCGCCCAGGCTTTTCCCTTCGTCCCTAGGCGCGCTTTGATGCCTTCGACGATGCTCCTGTTGGCGCGCTCAACCTGGCCGTTACCCTGTGGGTGGGCGACTGATGTAAAGATGGGCTTGATGTGCAGCTCTGCGTACCACTTTAGGAGTCCCCGGTCCGCGAATTGTGTTCCATTGTCTGTGACAATTTCCATGGGTAGGCCGAAACGGCAAATGAGGAACTCCCAAATGAATTTCTTTACCTGGCTTGCGTTGATCTCTGCTAACGGTTTGGCTTCTATCCATTTCGTGAAGTAGTCGATTGCAACGATCAAGTATCGTCGCTTGCCTGTTGTCATGGGGAATGGTCCTACCAGGTCGATGGCCCATTTTTGAAATGGCCATGCGGATGTTACTGGTATTAAGTCATTTTTGGGGCGCATGGTGTTCGGCGCGTGGCGTTGGCAAGAATCGCATCGTCGAATGGTTTCTAGCGCGTCCAGATGCATGCCAGGCCAGTAGTAGCCGGCGTTCATGATCTTTGCCACCACCATGCGCGGCCCCGCATGTATACCACATATCCCCTCATGGATTTCCCTGATAAGGTAGTCTGCGTCTGTCCCATCGACACACTTCAGCAATGGCCCCAAGTAAGATTTTCGATACAACACTCCGTCTTGCATTTGGTACTGTAGCGCTTTGTGTTGTATTTTTCTTGCCTCTGCGCGCTGACTTGGCAGTGTGCCTGTAGTGAGGTAAGAGATGATGGGGGTCATCCAGCTGTCAATACCTACTTGAATTACATGGACCTCTTTAGGTGGTACTGAAGGCTCGGCTAGCACTTCCACGCGGACCTCTTTTGCTAAATGGCCAAAGTTTGTGGATGCCATTTTGCTTAGAGCGTCAGCTGGTTTATTTTGACTGCGACTGATGTGGTCGATGGTGCAGCTTGAGAAAGTAGCCATTAATTCCTTCGCGTAGCGGAGGTATGTTGCCATGGATGGGTCTTTGGCATCGTACTTCCCGGCGATTTGTCCTGCTACCAACATGGAGTCTACATGCGCGAAGACGTGCTTGGCGCCCAGCTTTTGCGCGATGCGCAGGCCTGCAAGGAAAGCTTCGTACTCAGCCTCATTGTTCGTTGCTTTGAATTCTAGGCGGATTGCGTAGGTGAACTCGGCTCCGTCAGGGTGGACGAGCCTGACCCCCGCTCCTGCGCCATCTTCGTTTGAGGCTCCGTCTGTGTATAAGTTCCAAATAGCCTTGTCTTCACATTGTTGCTGTGGTCCTTGCTCAGCCTTGCACTCTTCTATTTTTTCTTGTGGTACCTCGGCGATGAAATCCGCCAGGACTTGTCCCTTGATTGCTGGTCTGGACTTGTAGAAGATGGTATGTTCGCCTAACTCGATTGCCCACTTTGCCAATCTCCCGGACAGTTCTGGTTTGGAGAGTACATTGTTCAGCTTGTAATCGCTGAGCACATTGATTGGGTGTCCTTGGAAGTATCGGCGCAATCTGCGCGATGCATGCACTAGGGCTAGTACCAATTTCTCCATCGTCGTGTACCTGGTCTCTGCGTCTGTCAGGACTCTGCTGATGTAGTAAATTGGGGTTTGGACCAGTTTGCGATCCACCATGAGCACTGCGCTTACCGCTTTTTCTGTGGCGCATAAGTACATCGTTAAAGGCTCTCGTGGTAGGGGCGCAGTGAGCGTTGGGAGATCCATTAGGCAGGCTTTCATGTCTTGAAAAGCCTTCTCTGCTTCGCTGGTCCATTTGAATTGGTTCTTTTTCAGGCAACTCTTTAGTGTTTCAATGAACGGGATGGATTTGGTCGCGTGGTTGGAGAGGAACCTGTTGATGGCGACCAAGCGTCCGTTCAGGGTTTGGACATCCTTCAGCGTTGATGGAGACGGCATTTGTGCTATGGCTTGAATTTTTTATGGGTTTGGTCGAAAACCGTCTTTGGTGACGATTACCCCCAGAAACTTTCCTTCCTCCATTCCGAATGCGCACTTGCTTGGGTTGAGTTTCATGTGGATCTCTTTCAAGTGCTTGAAGGTCTCTTCAATGTCTTTCAACATCTGGTCCTCTTCTTTGCTTTTGATGACTAGGTCATCTACATAGACTTCGAGGTTTTTACCAATTTGTAGTGCGAACGCGCGGTCCATCAGCCGTTGATAGGTGGCTCCTGCATTCTTTAGCCCAAATGGCATCTTTGTGTAGCAGAAGACGCCTTTGTCTGTTCGAAAAGCAGTTTTGTCCTCGTCCTCTGGCGCCATTTGGATTTGGTGGTAGCCTTTGTAGGCGTCCAAAAAGCATTTGAATCTGAATGGCGCGAGGGAGTCGATTTTCAAGTCTATTTCCGGCAAAGGGTAGCAATCCTTTGGGCAAGCTTTATTGAGATCCGTGTAATCCACACACATCCTCCAGCTTCCATTGCTTTTCTTGACCATGACTGGGTTTGCGACCCAGGTCTGGTATCTGGTTTCGCGCAGGATCCCTGCCTTCAGTAGCTCATTGACTTGCTCGTTCATTGCTTTGGCTTTTTCGGCGCCCATGCTCCTGCGCTTTTGTGCGATCGGCTCAACCGAACGGTATGTATTAAGCTTGTGTTGGGCAAGCTCTCGCGGGACCCCCACCATGTCTGATGGTTGCCACGCAAAAACGTCCAAGTTCTTTCGCAGGAGCTGCTTTAGGCGCTCCCGTGTGTTCTCTGAGATGGCGGCCCCCAGTGTTACCGTCTGTTCTGGGAACTTGGGGTTGAGGATCCACTTTTCCGGCTCAGTGCGCGGGGTGGCCTTTAGCATTTTGGCAGGGTGTGGCTCTTCTGTCATGACGCACTCTCTGTTGGCCCATACGACTGCTACCCCTGTTGGTGTTGGGAAACCAATGGCTCCATGTATCGTTGACGGTACCATGTTGTAGGCAGCCATGGCTTCTCGCCCTAAAATGATGTCATAGGTAGACTTCGTTGGCACAACGAGGAAGGTGACATCCTCCGTTCTTGAATGCGCTTTGTCCCCCATCGTTAGACGGAAAGAAATTTCCCCCAGAGGTGATATGACTTCATTTGAGAAACCCATGATAGGGGAGTTGACTGGGCGCAGGCGCTGCTTGTCTTCCTCGTCTAGGAGGTTAAAGCATTGCTCGTACATTATGTCAGAGTTGCTCCCTGTATCGACCAGCGCGCGCGTGGTACGATAATGATCGAAAATGGCCGTGATAACCAGTGCTCGGGTGGATGAAGGTCCGCCCTTGACTGTTGGGAAACGTACTTGTTGTTCTTTCCATTCTGCCACTTGGTCAGGTTTTCTTTTTGCTTGCTTTCTTTTATCAGAGTGGATCATCAGGCTAACATTTTTGATCTTCTTTTGTGGTGGCCCTTCTTGCTGCTTGCGCTCGACATTTCTTAGCAAGTGCCCCAGTTTTCCTGATTTTAGGGCCTCTTCGATTGCTTGCTTCAGCTGATAGCATTTGTCTGTGTCGTGCCCGATGTCTTGGTGATAGGCGCAGAACTTTCCTGGATCTAAGTTATCTCGTCTTTTGATCACCTTAGGTTCTGGGAAAGCTACGTTTTCCGTTGCTAACACCTGCGCTGGGGTTTTCGTGAGTGGGGTCCAATTGTTGTGACTCCTTCTTCCTGACCTGTGGTCATTATGTGTGTTTCCCTTGTGGTCTTGGACCTCCGTGGGTTTGGTATCTGTTTGGACGCCTCCTTGGAGTCGGTTCCAAACAGAGCCTCTTCCCCTTCTGTCCTGTCGACCGTGCCTGGTGCGCGCAGCTTGTGCTTGTACGTCCGTGTATTGAGGTGCTTGTACTCGGTTCCAGACAGACAGTTCTCTTTCTGTTTTTGCATATGTTTTAGCCCCCTTCATGATTTCATCCCATGTGTTGGGCATTCCAGTGCAGCCTGCTAGTGTGCGGATGAGGGAGTCACATCGTACTCCCTGAGTGAAAGCTGCTTTCATAAGCTCGAAACCGATGGGCCCGATCTGCAGAGCTTCCCTATTGAAGCGGGTGATGTAATCTTCGATTGACTCATTGTCCCGTCGCCTGACTTGCAGGATGTCAGTTGAGTCGCGCTCAATTCGTTTGTTTTGACTGAAGTGGTCCGCAAACTTGTCTGTCAATTCTTTGATGTTATCTATTTTCCCATTTGGTAGGCTGTCAAACCATACTCGCGCAGCGCCCGTGAGCGTCTGCGCGAACATGTGACACCATGCTGGCAAGCTCCACTGTGCACATTTTCCTGCAACCTCGAATGTCCTCAGGTGGTCGTCTGGGTCTCCTGTTCCATCAAACTTGCCCAGCGTACTCGGGATTTTTTTTTTGGGTGGCAGGGGTGCCAGCGCAATGCGCGGGGTGAACTTTGACTTTTCCATGAACGATGGAGGATAATATGGTTTGGTTAGGTCGTCATCACCGGTCATAAAGTGCCCTCGCGCAGCGGTGTTGCTTAAGGGCTGGCTTATGTCACGCGTGAAGCGACTTTGAGACTCGTCTGAGTCTTCTCTCCATGTGGGGTCAGTTTCATGGTTGCTTCCGCCATTGTTCCTTGCTGCGTTGGACGGTCCCTCGCTGTAGGAAAGCGTGCGGGCAGCCTCTCTGAGTTGTTGGTCCCTTAGTTTTTGGAGGTATACACGTTTCAGGGCTTCCTTTTGCTGAGTATACCATACCTCCGGACTAACCATCGGCGCGGTATTCTCAGCTGGGGAAACCTGATTCGTTTCAGTGATGAACTGGAAGGAAGGGGTCTGCCTTGTCCCTGAGGACGGGGTGACGGCTGGACCTGTGTTTGTTGTCTGTTGCTGAATATCTGCTGTGTTCCCCGACTGGCCGGTGCCTCCCTGGGCAACGTCGGTGTCGGAGACAGCATTTGTGAAGTTTGGTAACGGTGGTACGAGAGACATAGTTACTGTTTTTGAGAAATAGAAGTTTTTAACGTTCTTGTATGCTCAAATAGACGGATGGCGCCAATGAAGAAACACCAATATAACAGTATACTAAGATAGTAGCACAAGTAAAGACAGGATTCTTATTTACGATTTAATGACTATTACAAGACTCAAATAGCTACTGTTACAGCGCTTCGACTATAATCTAATTCTCGTAACTATGGTTCTCTCTTTCTCTGATTGTTCATCCTTTTCTTCGTCTGACCTCATAGGGTATTTATAGGCCACCTGAGGTCTTCTGTGATTGGTCGAGGAGGGAATGACAGCTGGCTGTACGATTAGGCCGTTGTCATTCGTTGCGCTGTTCCTTCGCTATTGGTCCACGTGTCTTTGTCTGTCCTTTCTTGTACTATTCTGTACCTCGTACCTGCAGGCGATCGTGGAGCAGGAAATGGACGTCTCTTATTGGCTGGACGTCCCTTTCTTGTCGGTTATTAGCTGTCATGCTACGAGGTACCCCGCGCCGCTTTCTAGAAGCCCACGTAGGCCTGCTGTGCTGGCATATGTTGAGATGTGGGCCCGTGCGCTTGCGCGGTCTCATATCTCTTCACCATGCATGTTCGAGACATGAGAAGGCAATCGGTAAATGGTTGATCGGGTCACTAACGTCCCTTCCAAATATAGAACTTAATGACGACTTCATAATAAAAGGTGAAGAAGTAAATACCTCTATATGACCTTCTCTAGATAGGAAAGAGTAATGATCCGGCTATTGATGACCCGGATGATTAAACCTAAGTGCCTGCAAAACAGAACACCGTTAGGACTCGTCACAGGAAGGGGGGGGGGGGTTTCCTGTGACCACCCTCCGGCGTGGGAATAAGTATGGGTAGCGGTAGAGAATAAGACGAGAGTTATTAGTGAATGAATCAATCGCTTACCTCCTATCCCTATTTATAGTTTTGCCATCCTTCTCGTTACCGCCTCTTCGGGCTCGTCTCCATGAACTGATTCCCCGGTCTTTATGGAGATAAGCATTATCTCCCATTCGAAGCTTCTTTCCCCAAACCTCGGGTATGAGGTTAAGTCTATCAACTTACTGATTAAAACTCAGCGAGTTGCTCGAGAGGCCCGAGTCTGCTAATGGGCCGACCCAAGTTAGTTGCTTTAGGCCTTTATGTGGTATGGGCTAATCCATTTGGTTTGGGCCTACCTCGTCATGTCCCCCAGAGTCTAGTGATAAGCAGACTTGGTTATTACTAGGCTTTAAAAAGAGAGTAAAGAAGGAAAAAGTTATATGTCAACTAGTGGGTATAACTAATCCAAATAAAAATCTTTATAAGGAGTAGTGCCGCATGGTTGAGGCACGTGATGTGACGTCATCCCGAGTTTTCGCTTCAGCCGTTTTACCAGTCTGAGCAACTCAAGGGTGTGACTGTTGGCGGTTCAATTCAAAATTCAAACCGTCTACTTCAAACGCCTATAAATTAGCCAGTGGCCAGGAGAGTTGAGGCAATTATTCATATCAACTGATTAACCCCAAGTAACCTCCCCAATGGCCCCCAAAGCTAGCACATCACGAACCACCATGAGTGTTGCCCAGATACATACGAGTTGGTCGGTAACGGCACTAAAACCCTTCCTTGCTGAATGGCGCATTTTGCCTGAGTGGCGTCCTACCTGTCCAGAACCCAATGATGTTGCTTTTCCTCTTAAGCCTGGGAAATTACGTTGTATGCTGAGTTCTTCAAGTTCTGTCACTTTCGATTACCAGTGACTCAGTTTATGGTTGACCTGTTGTCGTATTATAAGGTCAATATCTCCCAACTCCATCCGTTAGGATTGATTAAGGTGAAGCATTTTGAGTTATGTGCCCGGGGTCTGGGTATGTCCCCCCAGCTGGAGATTTTCCGGGTATTGTACGTGCTTGTTTATAAAGGTGAGTACTTTACCTTCGATCGCCGTCCAGGCGCTCCTTCCTGCATCGAGAACTTCCCTTCCAATGTACAGGACAAGAATTGGAGACGAAAATTCTTTTTCATCGATGAACGTGTATTGCCCGTCGTTGCTCCGGTACAAACCCCGAAAGGCAAAACAAAGTTTGCTGATGAATGCCCTGCCGCTGCTGTTTTTGAGAAGCATCCCCTGTACCTGGCCTTGGTGAACCATCCCACTCCCTGTACTCACATACCAGAGCGGGCTCTCGTGGCCGTTGGCATGAGCCACGTTTGGGTGGATGATACTGTATATCCCGAGTACCGCCGCACAGATCAAGGTATGCGTCCTTAAATCATTATATATATCATGGTGTAGTTGTTGAGCTAAAATACTTGTTTTTTTATGCAAACGAGTGGCATTACTTTGATGCCATAGACCCGAAGGCGATTCCCCATTTGCAAGAGCATGATCGTCTCCTTGGTGAAGACGAGGCCGATGTTCTCAGCCAGACAATTAATCATTTTGTGCTTCCTGCCCCGTTGTCTCAACCGTCTCCGGATCGCCCGGGCGATTCTATTCCCGGGAACACTGAGGTTGGTGCCGTCGAGACGTCGGCTTCGTCGCCATTAGATCCGGATCCGCTCAACGTTGCTGCACCTGTCAACACCACTACTGATCAGCAAAAGAAAAAGTCCCGGAAGAGGAAAGCCGATACTCCTGACGTTGGGTCGTTTTTGGAGAAACGGCGCGAGCTACTGGCACTTAAGGAAATAACACTTGGTAAGGGTCGTAGACCTTAACTCATGTTTTTGTCCCTTTTCGAGATTCATAATTAATGTTGTGTTATACGCAGGTGCCTGTTTACTGGACGATAGTGCTTCGGCACATCAGAGTATGACTCAAGATTCTTCTTCTGCCGCTGGGCTGGAACAGAGCGTGAGTGCTCCTATGCCAGGATCATCTGCTGCTCTCCATCTGTTAACGACTCCGTTACCCGATCCTGCTTCACCTGCCCTAACAACGCCCCGGCTGATTGTATTTGAGGAACCGCAGGACACCATATCTGTCGGCGTTACATTTTCACCCAGTACCACAGCTATACCACCACCGCTGAGTACAGCAGTTGCTTTGCTTGATGTTTCTTCAACTCCGGTCGTTGCATCCACAATATCTTCTGTGAAGCCGTGATTTTATTCTGGGAGCTCTAGCGGTGCCCCTTTTGGTGATGCGCCCCGGGGAAGCTTCACCGAGTTGTTGTACGATGTGCAGCATCATCCCGTGGGGTTCCCTGGTGGCATGCGGTCCGGGACTGTGCCACTAGGCGCGGAGCTGATGGGACCTCAAGAGATTCCCCACAATGTCTATGCCCCGGGCATTAGCTGGCACCCGTCCCTTCCGGACACTAAGTATGTTCCCTGGTGGAAGATTGCTCAATCCACCCGGCTGATTAGCCCGGACATTATCAGACATTGGGCGGACCATGCCTTCCGCCCAACAAAGAGGTATTACTTACAAGGGTTAGACAATGCCCAGCTTGCTGAGAATGCTCTCGGGGCCAGTGTGAACGCTAGCGCTTCCTTTTATGAAGTATTGCGCCGTTGGCGTTCTGACTTGGGCGATCTGTTCGACACTCGTGTCTCGCACAACAAGCTGTCAACTGAAGCAGAAGCTTTGCTGAAATCTTTGGGCGATTGCCAAAAACAACTTGCTGATTTATCAACTGTTCGAGACACGTATGAGCGGGACAAAAGCCGGATGATTAATACCCATAATGAAGAGAAGCTTGATCTCTTGCGCGTCCGGGATAAACAGGTCCGGCGCGTGCTGCAATTAGAAGAGTGTGTGAAGCTTCTTGAAAAGGAACTACAAACAGAGAAGGAGAACACGTCCAAGGCTAGGGCCGACCTAGATAGATACCAACAGCTTGCTCAGGACATTGAAGGTTACGAGTCCCGTGCTCGGAGGGCAGAGGAGGAGAGGGACGCCATGGTGCAGCAGCTCAATGAATATAAACGTGATGTTGAGACTGCTAGCAACAATGCTGCAGGCCTGTCGAAGCAATTAGCGACTAGTCAGGCCCGGGTAGCCGATCTGGAGACTGAACGTGACTGGCTTATATCAAAGGGACTCCCGGCTACTTGGCGTTATGTCCGGGGAGTGGCTCAGTACCAGCAGCGACTTAATGATTTCTACCGGACCGCTGTGGAGTCCGGGTACCAGGATGGGCTGATGCACGGTCAACGTATTGGGTCTCTTGGCAAAAAACTATCGGATGCTACTGATCACGAGAAGAAGGTTGAACAACGAAGCTCTGAGGCCCTTGAAGCTTTGAGCAGCGACTCCCTGGACGCCATTACTCAGCTACAAAGCAAGGTTGGTGATGAGGGCATGTCTGTTATCCGGACGACTCTTGAACCATTGGTTGTAGGCTCATCCTCCTGCTCCTCGGATAGTGAATGATTATAGCCTTCTGTTTGTAATGTTCCCGTTGTTTTTTATTTCCCTGATGTATTCGGAAACTATTGAACTTTCTTTGTAACTTTTCAACTTAAATTTATGTGACTTCCAATTATTTGCCTAGTGTAATGATACATGCCCAGGCTCGAGTAATAGGTCATAATGAGGTGTCGTTTCGGTAATTAATTTTTGTAATCATGTTAGTGACATCGGCACTGCAGCTTAACCGTCACATCTACGTGTCAGGCGGCTGTGTCAGTGCATTGATTGCAGGTTGTTTAAAATCCCAATGACCACCTCTTCTATTTTCTTTATAAGGGGACCTTCATATCATGCATTCGTGCACCTTTTCACCTTCTCACCTCGTCCTCATGCCACGTAAATACGTTTCACTCAAGAGTTATTTAAAGGACCTTGACGCGCTTGAAGGATTAAGGTAAATGCAGCGTCAATCTCGCGAAATCGACATGCTGCATGGAGCTATGCATCCGTTGGAGGATTCCCACCTAAAGTTGGCTGGAGCTAACTCATCGGGGCAATATCGATTGGTCTACCGACGTGGTTTTAGGGACGTCCCTTCAACCTGGCTTGGAAGTGCCAAGCTTGTTGAGGAAAGGGTTATCAACTCTTCTTCCGATCCCAGTATTACTGTAGCTCCCCTGGAGGCAAAGGAGCACAAGGCAGGGTCGTCCAATGTAGCTGCTACCAACCGCTTTGGGCTAGTATACAAGCGTGGTTCTAGACGCCATTCATCTCCTTGGGTAACTTCGTCTGACGATGAAAAGTCAGTGGCCCTTGAGGCTATTGACGTCGGGCCTGCTTATGGTGAGACGGCCATTAAGGAAGCTGAAGTGCTGCCCTGTGTTTTTCAGTCTGGGGAGATACCTTATGAAGAGCTTTGGATACTCCCTCCTGTCTACAACCCTGAAGGTGAACTGCTACACACCCCTGCAGAGGTGTTCGCCATGTTGGAGGGTTGCCATAATTAGTGTTGATGGTATATGTAATAGCCGTATGTGGCAGGTAGTATAGCGCTATGTATATGTGGTAGGAAGTTGTATTTTGAAGGCGTTGGATTTTTGTCCTGCCCCTACCTATATTTTGTAAGTTTGCTCGTAGGAGCAAGTTATTTTAATAGAATGTACGTGTAAGTATTGCAAATGCCATTGTAGGCGTCTTATTATTGATAACCAAATGAAAAACTTGTTCTCCCGGGGTATCATGGTTTCCAGCCGGGGGAACTTACAAAAGAAACTACTAACCCAAAAGGTTTACAAAATATTATTATATGTAACATTTCTTAAGTTGGGCAGCATTCCAGCTCCTGGGGACCTGGGTGCCATCTAACTGTTCTAAGCGGTATGCCCCTTTGCCTAAGTCTTCAACGACCTTGTAAGGCCCCTCCCAGTTGGGACCCAACTTTCCTTGTGGTTGTTGTCTACTGGCTTCATTATCTCTCATGACCAGGTCACCTTTTTTGAACGAACAGCTTCGCACTCTTTTGTTGTAGTATTTCTCCAACAGTCGCTTGTACCTGGCCTCCTTTATGTAGGCTTCATCACGCCGTGCTTCCAGCGATTCGAGATTCTGGCGCAGCAACTGATCATTGTTAGCTCCCTGATCGCTTTGCCGGGTGGAGGGTATCACCATTTCGGCCGGGATCATTGCTTCTGAGCCATAAGTTAGACAGAACGACGTCTCTCCATTACTGGTCTTTGGCATTGTTCGGTGGGCCCAGAGGACGTGCGGTAATTGGTCAATCCAAGACTTTCCCTCTTGGTCTAGTCGCCTCTTGATTCCGTCCAGGATGCTTCTGTTGGCTCTTTCGACCTGACCGTTGCCCTAGGGGTGAGCAACGGAGGTGAATACTTGCTGTATGTTCATGCGTTTGCACCACTCCTGCAAGTGTTTGTCAATGAACTGTGTGCCGTTGTCGCTGACAAGGTACAGGGAGACCCCAAAACGGCAGACTATGTGTTCCCACAAAAATTTCTTGATGTTGCAAGCCTCTATCTTTGCCAGCGGCTTTGCTTCAATCCATTTCGTGAAGTAGTCAATAGCTACCACTAGATACTTCAGTTTTCCCGGAGCCAAGGGAAAAGGCCCCACCAGGTCTATGCCCCACTTCTGGAACGGCCATGCTGCCGTTACTGGAATCAGGTTGTTTTTCGGACGCAGCGTCTGGGGGGCATACTTCTGGCAACTGATAGATTTCTTGAGTTCTTCTACGGCCATATTGTGCATCCCGGGCCAATAATATCCTGCATTGGTTATTTTTGCCACCACTGCCCGAGGTCCCGCGTGTATGCCGCATATACCTGCATGGATATCCTTGATCAGATACTGTGCTTCTGCGGGAGATACGCATCGTAGAGCGGGGCCCAAGTAAGACTTCCTGTAGAGGACCCCGGCCTGAACCTCATACTGTAGAGACTTGGTGCGGATTTTCATTGCCTCTGCCTTATCATCTGGGAGGCTCCCGTCTGTGAGGTACCTTTGGGTAGGAGTTATCCATGAGATTTCCACCGTGTGAACGGAGTGGATTGCTGACACCTGTGTAGATGGGTGTTTTAGGGTTTCGATGTGGACATCTTTATCCGTACCGGAAGACGCTAGCTTGCTGAGGGCATCTGCTATGTCATTCTTGTGTCTCCGGACGTGATGCAGTGTGACCTTCTTAAACTTTGCCATGAGCTCCTTTGTCTTATCAAGATACTTAACCATGGATTCATCCCTTGCCTCAAACGATTCGTTAACTTGGTTATTCACCAGCAACGAGTCCACGTGAGCATCCACCTGTGTGGCACCCATGGCTAAAGCCATTCGTAACCCTGCTAGCAATGCTTCGTATTCGGACTGATTGTTGGAACACTCGAAGTCAAAGCGTAGGGCATAAAGGAACCTTGTACCACCCGGGCTTACCAATAGTAACCCGGCCCCAGCGCCTTTGCTGTTGGAAGAACCATCGGTATATAATTGCCAAGGAGCGGACCCTTCCTCCAACTTATCCTCCACTGACTGGGTAACCTGCTGATATCCTCTCCATCCGGGATCTCGGTCATGAAATCTGCCAGCACCTGTCCTTTTACTACTGTCCTTTTCTTAAAAGCTATATCGAGCGCCCCTAATTCAATTGCCCATTTTGCTAGCCTTCCGGATACTTCCGGCCTATTCAGTACCTGTCCCAGCTGGAAATTCGTCAAGACTTCCACCTCATGGGTATCGGGTTTCTGCATCAGATAGCGTCCGGCTGATATAATAAATCGGAGTCTGACATCGATCTCTTTCGACCAGTAGGACCGAACTGACTGCTCGGTGGCCGGCCGCCAAATACATCTTCAGAACCTCACCCGGGCGTGGAGCTGTGAGCATGGGTAAGTTTCCGACAAACGTCTTCATCTCTTCAAATGCCTTATCTGCCTCAGCGGTCCACTTGAACTTATTTTTATTTAGGCAGTCTTTGAGTGTGGAGATGAACGGTAATGACCGCTCTGCATGCCTGGCTAAAAACCTGTTGATGGCTGCCAATCTTCAGTTGAGCGTCTGAGCTTCCTTCAACGTATTGGGAGCGGTCATGTTTCGTATGGCCGCTACTTTCTCCGGGTTGACCCTGAATCCGTCTTTCGACACGATAACCCCCAGGAACTTCCCTTCTTCCACTCCGAACGAGCATTTCCCAGGGTTCAGCTTTATGTTATACTCCCGGAGGGTGTTGAACGTTTCTTCAATGTCTTCCAGCATTGTGTCTTCTGTTCGACTTTTTATCACTAAGTCGTCTACATAAACTTCCAAATTCTTTCCAATCTGCTGTTCAAACGCTTGATCCATCAGCCTCTGGTACGTTGCCCCAGCGTTTTTCAAACCGAACGGCATTTTAGTATAACAGTAGATGCCGGCGTCCGTATGGAAAGCTGTCTTGTCTTCGTCCTCCTTAGCCATCTGAATCTGGTGGTATCCCTTGTACGCATCCAGAAAGCATTTAAATTGGAACGGTGCAAGGGAGTTGACCTTGAGATCTATCTCCGGGAGCGGGTAGGCATCTTTAGGGCATGCCTTGTTCAGGTCTTTGTAATCAACACACATCATCCACATCCCGTCGTGTTTCCGTACCATGACTGGATTAGCAACCCATGTATGGTATTTGGTTTTTCTCAGGATACCCGCTTCTTCGAGCTTCTTGACTTCCTGCACCACCGCAACTCTCCTGTCCGGAGCCATACTTCTTCTTTTTTGTGTGATCGGCTTGACATTTGGATAAGTAGAAAGCTTGTGCTCTGCCTTGGATCGGGCAATCCTGGTCATATCGGCGTGTGAGAAAGCAAATACATCCACGTTTCGTTTTAGCAGCTACTTCAACTTCTCCTGTGTCGTCGGTGTAAGTGCATTCCCAATTGTGACAGTTTGATCGGGGTATTTTGCACTCAGAACCCATCTCTCTGGTCCCCGAATCCTGCTGGTGCTTGACGGCAGGTCTTGCTGACGGACATAGCACACACTCTTTCCCCGGAAACGGTGGCGACGCCGTGGGGAGTTGGGAACATAATAAACCCTCTGGCAGTGGATACTAACGCATCAATTCGACCCAGCGTGTACCGGCCGATAATCACGTTGTACTGGGAGGTTGCCGGTATCACCAGGAAAGTGACCAGAATGGTGCGCTCTTTATAGCCGTCTCCCATGGTTACTGGGAACGTTAACTGGCCTAACGGCTCTACACTCTCTCATGTGAACCCCTTTACCGGACCGTGTGCAGGTGCCAGCATTTTCTGATCCTCGATCGTCATTCTTCTAAAGCAGGGTTCGTAAATGATATCCTCCGAGCTGCCCGTATCCGCCATAATCCTTTTCATACTATAATCCCCCACAGCAGCTGATATTACCAGTGCCTCCATGCTCAACACTTTGTAATAAGGGGGTACAGTCATTACTGTTTCCATCCATGGCTCAATCCTCTCAAAACGTCTTTTCGTGCCGTGCCTTGTCTCCGGTCGCACTGTATTAATCTCCCTGGGCTTCTTCCCGGCTGCCTTGTCATCCCAGGTTGAGGGACCTGGCTTGACATCTTTGACCAGGTGGGCTAATTTGCCTGTCCTGACAAAGTATTCTATCTGCCTTTTTAACTGAAAGCAGTCGTTTGTATCATGGCCGTTCCCCTTGTGATAGTCGCAGAACTTAGACTTATCCTTCGATGGTGAATCTTTAACTGGCCGAGGGGTGTTTAACCTCAGGTTTTCTGTTTCTAGAATCTGGGACGGGGTCTTTGTAAGTTCCGGGTAATCCAGGTTTTGAGGCAGCTTCCCCCCTGCTGGAGTACGAATCCCGGGATTTATCAGACCTTCGTGCATGGTCCCGACGGTCCTCTCGGCGGTCATCCCTAGAGTAGGGTTGACCTGTCAGCCCTGACCGTCCCTTGTTCCTGGAACTTCGAGAATCTTGATTGTCCATTGTCTTGGCGGCCTCCAGCTTCTTTCGTACCGCATGATTCATAGCGATCGACTTCTCCTGCTTCACATATGCCTTGGCTATAGTCATCATTTCATTCATGGTTTGCAGGTATCCGTGAGGACCATGGAGTTTTCTCAACAGCCCGTCGTCATTCACTCCCATTGTAAATGCGGTGCAGGCCAGCTCTTCGGTGAGGCTTGGGATCTGTAGCCGTTCCTTGTTGAAACGGATTATGAAACTCTCCATAGATTCGTTATCTCTTTGGCGGATATGCATGACCTCATCTCTGTACTTGGTGTGCCTTCGTTGTTGACTGAATTGCTGTGAGAAGCCCTTCACGATTTCGTCCCAGTTTGCAATGGACCCGGGTGGCAAGCTATCCCACCATACTCTTGCCGCGCCCACCAAGGTTTGGACAAACATGTGACACCACGCGGGTAGCGGCCAATCCTTGGATGTCCCAACGGATTCAAAAATGCTCAGGTGATCGTCTGGATCCCCTGTCCCGTCATACTTACCCACTGTTGAGGGGAGTTTCAAATTAGGAGGCAGTGGCGCATTGGCTATCCTGGCTGCAAACTTGGAATAGGTTGCCATTGCGGGCGGTCGATAAGGTCTGGTGAGATCTTCGTCATTGCTTCGATTCTCGTTATCCCGCGGCACAGTCGAGTCCCGCCGCTGCTCCTGAGGGGCACTGACTGATGTACCCGGACCTCCAGGAGTGGTCTCGTAAGTGAGACGTGTGCGTACATCATTTAGTCTCCCGTTTGCAAACGATGAAGGTGTCTCGGCATGAGGGGCCCATCCCGGGTAAGACGGCTGCATGGGCTGATACATATATGGATATGGGTATGAGTATGCGCCCCCAGTGGACGGCGTGCACATGTACCCGTACGGTGACATCGGGTAGTATGGCATAAAAGATTGGTTCCCCGGTGTGACTGGAGTGTATGGGGGCATGTTTGGTTGTATAAGGGTGGCTTGTGGCGATGAGGTTATAGCAGCTGAGAGAGCAGCTGAAAAGAGGGGTAAGCTGGCTGCTGCAGTGAACCAGGAGGCGGACGGCGTAGGGGCCGATACTCGCGCGGCTGAGAAAGTTGTGCTAGCAATCGGCCGGGTGTAAGTAGATGACGGAGCCAATCCTCCCGTGAAAGAGAACTGCCCCGGAAAATTCCTAGACATTGCCGATGTCCGCGTATGCGCTTGCCGGGCATCTGATGCTCCTGAAGGAAAGCCCGGGGCATGCCCATTGCCTTCTTCTTCCGAGTCTGAAGCAGTTTCGCCGTCCACCCGTTCGGTTGTAGGGCGTTGACTCTGGTCATTTTCTGCCGGACTGGCGTTCACTATGGCATTTTGATTTGAAACCATCTTGATTCTCCGGACTATCAGGCCGGTATCTTACTCCTTGCTTAGCCGGTCCCACGGATGGCGCCAATGAAGAAGTAAATACCTCTATATGACCTTCTCTAGATAGGAAAGAGTAATGATCCGGCTATTGATGACCCGGATGATTAAACCTAAGTGCCTGCAAAACAGAACACCGTTAGGACTCGTCACAGGAAGGGGGGGGTTTCCTGTGACCACCCTCCGGCGTGAGAATAAGTATGGGTAGCGGTAGAGAATATGATGAGAGTTATTAGTGAATGTGTGAATGAATCAATCGCTTACCTCCTATCCCTATTTATAGTTTTGCCATCCTTCTCGTTACCGCCTCTTCGGGCTCGTCTCCAGGAACTGATTCCCCGGTCTTTATGGAGATAAGCATTATCTCCCATTCGAAGCTTCTTTCCCCAAACCTCGGGTATGAGGTTAAGTCTATCAACTTACTGATTAAAACTCAGCGAGTTGGGCTCGAGAGGCCCGAGTCTGCTAATGGGCCGACCCAAGTTAGTTGCTTTAGGCCTTTATGTGGTATGGGCTAATCCATTTAGTTTGGGCCTACCTCGTCAAAAGGGCATTTTGTCTAACGGTAACATAACATGTAAAATGATGTTACTTTTTATGATATTGAGGATTTGATTCGTATAACGATGGACAGTAATGTAGATTAGTGTTAAGATTGGATTGCTGTTAAACAATACCAATTTAGTGTGTGTAGGATTGAGAATTCGTCTTCATTTTGAAACTGTGATCTTATATTATTGGTTTTTTTAATGATCGATAAATACTTTTGTGTTATCGAAAGCTTTAATAATATTAAAATAAAATACCTGCTACGGAAAACATTTTAAAATTATGAAACGAAAGGATTTTAGATAAAACTATGACCGCAAACGAACCAAATGTTTGACGAACAATTTGTGAATCGTTTGGCGGGAAGTTCGTTTGTGATCGTTCGTTTAAAAATGAACGAACACAAACAAGAAATTCCGTTCGTTTAGCTAAACAAACGAACATGAACAGAGGTCGCGTTCATTCATTATGTTCGTGAACATTCGGTAACGTGTTCGTTTATGTTTGATAGTTCATTAGGTTCTTTAACTTTTATTCTAATTTTTGTACTTCAAAATTCCTAATAATCTATTATTTAATAAATATTAGGCATGTATTACATATTACTATTATTCACTTTTGTATGCGTCTATATTCATGAACATTCATTTGCGTTTACTTCTGCTCAATTTTGTCTGGCACCTAAAATTAACAGACAAAGACAAACGAACACGAACACATTCATTTCCTTAACAAACAAACACAAACAGAAAATCTTGTTCGATAAGTGTTAGTGAATAGTTCTAAACACATTGTTTTCTTATCAAACGAACACGAACAAGACCTTATTCGTGATCGTTTGATTCGTTTGTAGCCGTAGATAAAACCGTGTTTTGAAATATTGTAAAGATAGTATTTTAAAATCCTAGGTGTGTTACTTTTCTACAATTCTACTTAACCTAAATTAGTATTTTTTTTCTATATATAAGACCATCTATAATGATTAATGTTTCTTAAGTGGCATTTTCGTCACATTAGCATCATAACACTTGTTCAAAAAATGTGTAATGGTTAATACCGTTAATGCTCTTTCAATAATTATTTTTCATATTTTTTTCTCCTCTTTTGACATTGAGTTAATTGCAGTGTTCGTCCCTATGGTTTGCCCTAACTAACATGTTCAGCATGAGTATAATACTCTGAGTCCATTACTTTTGTCGGGCTAACACTTTACATCCCTCTTCTTAATGGTCGTCCATGTTGCTGTTAGTTTGCCCCATATGAACATCACGTGGGGGTATTTTGGTTATTTTGTCTCTTTTTATAACATCTGAAAAGAAAAAAAACGTTTATAAACTTCTGATTTCCCCTCTCTTTCCCTTCATTCCTCTCTAACCCTAAAGTCTGATTTCCACTAAAAAGCCTAAATTGTTTGCAATGTGGGCATCGTTATGGATGATTCGAGAACCATACATTGTTCATTTCGAGACGTTCGAAGTTTACTAAAAACCCTAATTCTTTTAGCATGTGATTTCCTGCTTGTTTGAAGTTGTTTTTAAATTATGGGTTTTTATTTATTTGTAGCCAAGGATGATACATTGTTTACAGTTAAGATGATTCATGGTGGTGAGCTTATCAATAGTCCAAGATAAGGTATGTTAAAGGCAGGTGTTGCTATATAGATTCTTGTTGCACTGAAAATTTTGGAATAGATGTGTTAGTTGAGATGACTAAAGCAGTAGGGTATCCGTGTGTCATGGTGTTTTGCTCCTGTTTTAGATTACCTGATGGGGATTTAGATACAGGTTTAAGGGAATTATCTACTAATGTTTTTGTAGAAAAGTTTTTGTTCTTTGGCTACAAAGTATATGGAGATTGAGGTATCTGTGCAACATTGATTTACAAAGATTCCCACTTTTATGATTGAGCATGAAGTAAGACAACAACAACCTGTAGAGGTTGAATGTAAGGATCATGTAGGCCCATCTGAAATAGGTTCTGATACTAAAGATGAAGATGAGCAATATGATGATCATGTGGAAGAAGATGAGCAACATGATAATCATGGGAAAGAACAATTGATGAGATTGATGGGAATGAGTCTTTTAGTTTGGTAAAAGTTAAAGTTGAGAAAGAACAACTTATTGATCCTGATTATGAAATAGGTGAAGATCAACATGATGAAAGCAATGATGAAATAGGTGATTAAACAGATGATGAAAGTGGTTCTGAACAAGATGATAATGATGACTCTGATTATATTGTTGATCCTGACAATATGGTAGAGGATCCAGAAGTGGACATGCAACATTTTAGGTCTGCTGTAGATGACATATAAGTGACTTCGACATGCAACATAATGTTGACATTAATGAGGAAGACATACATGTAGACCTTGATGACTTTGACAGCCTTAGTGAAGCTGAAAATGAACATGTACCATCATTAAGCATGATACTAAAAGAACTGAGGAAGAAGGGTGAAGACAAAAGTTACAATCCATTTTATCTTGGGCAGTTATTTGAAGATATGGAAAAGATAAAACTAATAGTAAAGGAGCATGCTGTGGAGACCAGGAGACAACTTCACATCGTAAAGAATGAACATATCAGATTTAGAGTTGTATGCAGGGGCCATAATCCAGTGTACACAAGTGGGGAATCTTCAAGAAACACTAACAGACAAGGTGGTCCCCCCAAAGAAAGAAACATGCCTCTAGGGCCTAGTCTACTAGTGGTCAAAAGTGCAATAAAAAGCAAACAACCCCAAGAAAAAGTATCAAAAGCCCACTTGTTCTTGAGATATGCACATATCTAGGCCTGATATCAGTGATTCATGGTGTGTCAAGACTTACAATCTAAAGCATAAGTGTTTGCAGCCTAGGGAAATTAATTTGTACATAATGGGTTGGATGGCAAGAGAGATTGAACCATTTTCCCCTCATTTTCCCTCTAAAACCCATCTATCTGTTTTTGTTACAACCGTTATTTTATTCGGATCTTTGGTGGATCCGATCCGTTTACATTAAATTACTTTCCTAAATGATAATCAAGTATAATTCCTCTCTTCCCTAATTCTAAACAATCATCTTCTTTCACTAATGTTGTCTAAAATTAGATTACTCATATTTTTATTAGTTTGAACTATTATTACGAAAATTCCATCTCGAAATTAATGGCTAGATGTTAAGAGCGAAACAAGAGGTCAAGAGGATATGTTGACCACACTACTACAATTTTTGTTGGATTTTTAGATAAATCAATATGATATATTTTAGAAATATTACTAATACACGGAAATTTATAGTCGAAAATATCTTTTGTAGCTTTAGACATGTGTGTGTATATATATACTAGCAGGAATCCGCGCGTTGAAGCGGGGCTGCATTGTGTTTGGCTGTTGTTTTTGGTCAATCAGGCTGTTGGTGCTGTACATTATACAAAAATACTGATAATGTGTAATATATGATTGGAGGACGTACAATTTTAATAGAAAGTAGGTGTAGATGTTAGAGTAGAATAACACCGTAACTTTGTAATAAATATCATGCGGTGTAAAATTAACCCACGTTTTGAAACAATAGATGACACCATATAGTTTTCTAAATACAAAAAACATAAGTGAAAAATAATCTTTAAAAGCAATACTCCTTAACACAATATATGAAGAGAAGTCCTTTGATATTGAAAGCACGTATGAAAATATAAAGCGATGCAGGAGAATACTGAAAACTTGAAGAAGAAGAAGAAGAAGACAAAATTTCAGTCTCTGGTAAAAAGAAGTAGCTAATATTATAATGAAGCCATAAAAAATAAAGAATGGCGTGTGGGATGTGTTTGTCATCCCGTGGTACTAACTGGTCGATTTTATGGTATATTCCCTAATATGGTCCGAACGTATATACGCCATTTCTCATGTTGGCGATTGTTTCGTCTAATAAGACACCCATAGATGTGAAGGAGAAGTTTGTGTTGTATACGCGGATCAAAGAAACCACCACATTTGATTAAAGAAACCATGATATTGCTCTTGATTAATACAATAACCATGACATTGCTTTTCATTAACACAACATTTGTCTGATTGTAATTTTTAACCGTAAACTTTTATTACATATATAATAATTTTAAACTAAAAGTCATCATGTATTCTTGTGTGACAATTATTTTAGTGGAAGTCCTTTGATATTGAAAGCACGAATAAAAAATAAAAATGCGGGAGAATACTGAAAACTTGAATCAGAAGACAAAATTTCAGTCTCTTGAAAAAAAAAGTACCTAAATACTCGAAATGAAGCTATAAAAAATAAAGAATGGCGTATGGGAAGAGTTTGCCTTCCCGTGGTACTAACTGGTCGATTTTGTTGTATATTCCTTAATATGCTCTGAACGTATATATGCCATTTCTCATGTTGGCGATTGTTTCGTCTAATGAGACACCCATAGGTGTGAAGGAGAAGTTTGTGTTGTATGCGCGGATCAAAGAAACCATGACATTTGATTAAAGAAACCATGAGGTTGCTCTTCATTAACACAATAGCCATGACGTTGCTTTTCATTAACACAACATTTGTCTGATTGTAATTTTTAACCGTAAACTTTTATTGCATATACAATAACTTTTAAACTAAAAGTCATCATGTATTCTTGTTTGACAATTATTTTGGTGGAAGTCCTTTGATATTGAAAGCACGTATGAAAATATAAAGTGAAGCAAGAGAATACTGAAAACTTGAAGCAGAAGACAAGATTTCAGTATCTGGTAAAAAAAAGTAGCTAGATATTCTAAATGAAGCCATAAAAAAATAAAGAATGGCGTGTGGGATGAGTTTGTCATTCCGTGGTACTAACTTGTCGATTTTGTGGTATATTCCCGAATATGCTCCGAACGTATATACACCATTTCTCATGTTGGTAATTGTTTCGTCTAATGAGACACCTATAGATGTGAAGGAGAAGTTTGTGCTGTATGTGTGGATCAAAGAAACCATGAGGTTGCTCTTGATTAACACAATAACCATGACGTTTTTTTATTGATTGTAATTTTTAACCGCAAACTTTTATTACATATACAATAACTTTTAAACTAAAAGTCATCTTGTATTCTTGTTTGACAATTATTTTGGTGGAAGTCCTTTCATATTGAAAGCACGTATGAAAATATAAAGTGATGCAGAAGAATACTGAAAACTTAAAGTAGAAGACAAGATTTCAGTCTATGGTAAAAAAACGTAGTTAAATACTCTAAATGAAGCCATAAAAAAATAAAGAATGGCGTGTGGTATGGGTTTGCCATCCCGTGGTACTAACTGGTTGATTTTGTGGTATATTCTCTAATATGCTCCGAACGTATATACGCCATTTCTTTTGTTGGCGATTGTTTCGTCTAATGAGACACCTGTATATGTGAAGAAGAAGTGTGTATTGTATGCGCGGATCATAGAAACCATGACGTTGCTCTTGATTAACACAATAACCTTGTCGTTGCTTTTGATTAACACAACATTTGTCTAATTGTAATTTTTAATCGTAATTTTTCTTACATATACAATAACTTTTAAACTAAAAGTCATCATGTATTCTTGTTTGACTATTATTTTGATTTTGCTAATGACCGAGTCAGTCACGAATGGGATGATGTCTATCTCTTTTATTTGAGTTTGAATATGTTAGTCAAATTTTTATGTATTAGTTTTAGTATAAGTTAATAAGTTATTTAATTGTTGTACTTTTGAACTAAAAGTTATCATGTATTCGTGTTTGATAATTAATTTTGTTTTCCTAATGACCTAATCAGTCACGAATGGGACAATGCCTATTTCTTTTATTTGAGTTTGAATATGTTAGTCAAATTTTTAAGTAATATTTTTAGTATAAGTTAATAAGTTTTTTAAAAGCTTTTATAAAGTAGTATTGCATTATAAATATAAATGTTAGATGTAACAACACTACATTATTTTTTGTCATTTATTACACTACATTATTAAATGCTAAAATGTAAAGGGACAATATTGTAAATGAGAAATTATTTATACATTAACACTTGTACCAAATGCAAAAACAATGTTTTTATGTGTCTTAAAATTAAATGAAAATTATTATATTGCCCATCTAGAACCCATTATATAGAAGTATAGATATAGATATAGATATATAAATGTAAAATGTGTGACTCAAATGGTTATCTTAGTTCTCAATTAGGCCAAATGTTTTCAAATGATACAAATCCTATGTTAATTTATTAATTTTATTTTTGTTTTATCTAGAGGGAGGGAAAATAGGATAATGCCCTGACGACTGGTTCTATGCAAGCCATCACTTCGAGTTTGGCTCTGATACCATACCCACAACGTACCCCAAACAGAGGAACTCATCTTAAAAAAAACTTGTTTGCTGGATGAGGGAGTCCATTTAGTCTATGAACCTCACATGTATTTCCCTTGCAACCAATTTGTGACAAGTTTCATACATCATAATGGTTTCAGTCCATAACATTTAACCTACCTAAAAGGCCAACGTCCTCGTTAATTACAGACACATAAACTATGGTTGATTCCCCCTAAGCCATCACTTCGAGTTTAACTCTATCACCTTTATTACGGCAAATTACAAGAGAGGTATTTTTGCTAGCACAAAATATATTTTTTTTTTTGGAAAGTAAATTTCATAAAAAAACCACGAGCGCCCTCAAAGAAAGGACCCCCGGGCAAACAAACGATTACATCACGGCTAACGGATATTTACACCAATCTATCCAATCAACACAGTTCATCTTAGACCTATTTTTAAACCAAAAATACGAAGTCATCTTGATACTCTCTAACACTTCAACCGCCCGACGCCGCTTTCTATTGAAAATACGATCGTTGCGCTCAATCCATAAGATCCACATAGCAGAAAAAACAATACCTCGGAGAATCCGTTTAGCCTTCTTAGAGAGATGCTGGGCACTAGTAAGATCCATAAGATCCACAACGTCAAAAAGCAACATCGGAGGCAAACGACACCAAGTCTCAACCCGGTTCCAAACTTCAGCGGAGAAACAGCAACCTGTGAATAAATGAGACGTGGTTTCTGTACCTGAATTGCACAGCTCACAAACATCATTCTGCAGATTAACACCCCTCCTAATCAATTCGGTTTTACTAGGCAGCCGGTTAATAAGAGCTCTCCAAACCATAATCTTCACTTTCAAGGGCACCCAAACCTTCCACCTCATTCTGTTTTGGTTGGTGATTTGACGATCAGCAGCAAGCAACTTCTTAACATTAGCAACCGAGAAATCGCCGTTCGAAGAAGCTTTCCACCTCCACTTATCCATCCCTCCTTTCCAATCGAAATTATAAATGAGCTCTAACAAGCTCATTAACTCCGAAACTTCTGCAGCAGAGGAAGGGTTCGCTCTCCATTGCCACTGCAGCGTTTTAATACCATTAGCACATTTCAGCCTGTCCGAAATCATTACCCATTTCTGGATTTCAAGCCTGTATAGAAGCGGATAGTAGAGCTTGAGAGGGCCATTAGTTAACCAAGAATCAGCCCAAAATCTAATCGACGACCCATCTCCCACAACACCTTCAAAGAAACTGTCAAGGGCATTACCGTTCTCAAGCTTTTTACCACAGACTTTGGTAATATATTTCCAATAACCACTAGCAGCCGTGGTGCAAGGAAGAGTGTAAAACAATCTGCCCTTACCATGGCACCCAATAATAACTTTCTTCCATAAACTATCTCCCCCGGATTTAAAACGCCACGCCCATTTGAGGAGAAGGGCGTCATTAACATCTTCCAGTTTAGAAAGACCAAGGCCACCCACTTTTTTGGGAGTCGTAATAACCTCCCAAGACACCCAATTAATCTTCTTTTCCACACTACACCCCGCCCAAAGGAAACGCCTCAAAATCGACTCTATGCTTTCTATCACCTTTTTAGGGGCTTTATAAAGGGAGAGGTAATAGATGGGTAAATTTTCTAAAACGGACTTAATGAGAATTAAACGCCCACCCATAGAAAGGTGTTTAACTTGCCAACCTGCTAAGCGCTTCTTAATAACATCGACGACCAAACTCCAATTATTGATACGAGTCATCTTAGCCCCAACTTTAATCCCCAAATACACAAAGGGGAGAACGCCTTTTCTACACCCCAAAACATCAAGCATACCCTCCACTTCTCCTTCGTCCGTACCAATTCCAATTAAATTGGACTTATGGATATTAATACGGAGCCCAGAACATATATAGAAAATCCGAAGGATACGAGCCGTATTTTGTAGATTCTCTTGAGACCATTCACCGATAATTAAGGCATCGTCCGCAAAGAAAAGATGGTTAAAATCCATATCTCTATCAGAGAAACTAATCCCCTTAATAATGCCCAAATGACACGCCTTTTTCAACATCCACGAAAGGCACTCCATAACAATTAGAAAAAGGAAGGGGGAAATCGGGTCACCTTGACGAAGGCCTTTTCCACTTTTGAATTGGAAAGTAGGGGAACCATTAACGAGGATCGAAGCAAAAGACGAATCAAGAACACCTTTTATCCATGTACACCATAAAACCGGAAAACCCATCTGAGAAAGCAAGGATAAAAGAAAACGCCAATTAACATTGTCGTAAGCCTTCTCGAAATCAATCTTTAAGATAAACGCCTTTTTCTTCTTTCTCTTTAACAACTCGACAACTTCATTAATCACCAATGGGCCATCTAGAATAAAACGATCTGAGAGGAAAGCTGACTGGTTCTCCGATATCAACTTACCCATCACCTTCTTGAGCCGATTAGCAAGGACTTTAGAAATCACCTTACTAATAGCCCCAATCAAAGTAATGGGTCTGTAGTCTTTAAGACTAACAGGCGACTTCACCTTAGGGATTAGAGTGATGAACGCCGACCCGCAACCCTTGTTAATGGAACCTGTGGCATGAAAATGAGATAATATGCGGTAAAAGTCACCTGCAAAAACATCCCAGAAATGTTTAAAAAAACCAAAATTGAAACCATCAGGCCCAGGGGCCTTATTAGAGCCGCAATCTCCGACTGCATCTTTTATTTCTTGCAAAGAAAAATCGGCAGTCAAAAAGATCCCATCTTGTTCGTTAAGCCGGTGGATAGAGTCGCAAATAATAGAGGGCCGAACTGGAGCATTTTCTTTAAAGTGACTCCGAAAGAATTTTAACACCTCCCTCTTCACTAGAGCCGGCTTGGATATCCACTCACCTCTAATCTCCAAACCCGGAACCGAATTTTTAGCTTTGCGACCATTAACAACACTATGGAAAAAGCTAGTGTTCTCGTCTCCAAGGGTAGCCCACTTCACGCGAGACTTTTGTCTCATATCACACGTTTTTGAGTATTCGATATCTTGAAGGCTCTTTTGACATTCGGACCACACCCATAATTCTGATTCATCTAAAGCCCTTTCTTCCATAATTCTTTCCATCTCTTCTTTTTCTATCATCAATCTCCTTTCCTCGTCTTTTTCATTAGATTTCCAGCTCAAGACCCATTCCTTTACTTTAATCCGCAGTTTCTCAAGTTTTCTGATCAAGTTAATATCAGCCGGCTCCACATCATGCCAATCATTCAGAAACGTCTTTATCAAGTCTTCACAATCTGGTCTAGACAACCAAGAATCAAACCACCTAAACGGCTTAGGCCCAAAATTAGTGTCGATCAAGGATAAAAATAAGGGAGCATGATCAGAATGAAGACGACTAAGAGCTCTCACACAAGCACTTGGCCATTTATTGAAAATACCATCACAAACAAAAATCCTGTCAATTCTGCTCAACTTGCAAACTCCCTGTCTATTAACCAAGTAAGTAAACTTCATGCCTTTTAAATTGTATTCACAAAGACCCGTCTCTTCCAGAAATTCGTTAAAATCTCTAGCACAGACATGATCAAAAACAGAATTTTTTCTTTCACTCGCTTCCCTAACCGCATTGAAATCACCAAGGACGATCCACCAGCCTTGCCCCGCTCGAATCAACTGAGAAATTTTATTCCACAGACCCCTTTTTTCACCATTAGTTTGAGGAGCGTACACATTAACTACATTCAGCCGATTCAACCCATCTTTAAGTAAACCAGACACGAGCAGAAAATTATTATCTTTAACCACGCTATCTTTTGTAAAACATTTAGGGTCCCATAGACTTAGCAGACCCCCCGAATTCCCCAGCGAATCAACCTTCTCAAAATCACAGCCCTTACCCCCCCAGATTCTAGAAACCACCTCAGAGTCTATGTTATTCGACATAGTCTCCTGGATACCGATAAACGAAACACCCATATCCGTAATTAAACGATTAAGCCAATCAGATTTGCTGCTACCTCCCAAACCCCTAACATTAATAGACAAGCAATTCATTTAATACCTGTTTGTAAGCCTTCTTCGACAACCGATTCCAATATGAGCTTGTCTTGGCCTTCCAGATTAATTCCCAGTTTTGAACTAAGCATCTTTGTGGCCTCAACCTCTTGCGTGTGAATCTGACCCCGATCGGAGGTAGTGGTTTCATTGAAAGGATTAGCTATTCTCGAACAGTCTTGAACAAGATCAGATGGGTTTGAATTAAGGTCAATTGATTCTTCTGTATCCTCTGTATCCAGCGAGTTATCTGAATATTCAGAATCAGAAGATGGGCTATCATTTATGCCCAACAGTCCATTAAGCCCAAAAAGATCACTCTTTCTTTGTTTGGGCTTTTTTCCAACCCGCATACTCTCATTGCTACTAACATAGGTGTTGCTGGGCCGGCCCACCTCAGCTTTCTTTGCCTTTTTTCTTTTACTAATTTTAGTTCCAATATCCTCCACCGAATCTTCATTAATTGTTTTGTCAAAGTCAAACGTAGCGGCTGGTACAAAATCTGTAACATTCCCCATATTCAAATCTTGGTTCAAAATTGGTGTTGATTGGCAATCAATGCCCTCATGATTATCACAATTATGACTTTCCAAGTTTACGTTTGTTTCCAAAATATCGGCATCAACGTTGACGGCTACCGTCGGTTGTAATTCCGGCAACACACCAACAACACCATCATCAACTGGACCATCAACGTCAATCGGATCAACCGTCATGTTCACCGTATGATCGGCCGATGCTGAATTCTCTGTATACGTCGTAACAGTATAAAATTCCGGTATCCAATCGCCCATCTCTTCATTGATCCAGACTCTAAATCTTCGGCTCTTCCATTCCAAAACCACTTCTTCGACCAATCTTTTACCATCACCCACTAGAATACCCACATAATCATAAGATAAGTCAGGATCCGAATCTTGCTTAACCGGACTATGCACGACTTTCCCGAACAAACTAGCAACATTAGTGATCACTTCCTTCGAAAACAGGTGCAAAGGGACACCTTGCACCTTAATCCAAGCTAATCTTTCGCTGCTTAAAGACTGCCCATTCCAAAAACATGCCGCTAAAAACCTATCACCATCATTCTTGGCTGCTTCGAGAACAACCGTTGCTAACTCGGGATCCTCAAAAGAGATTAATAAGTCAAGACCGCCCAGATATTGAACCTTAACAGAGTCCAAACCTGGGCATATACCGTTTAGAAAGATAAGAATACTCTTCATCGCCTCCACGTCTTTCATTCTTCCAACAATGGCTTTCCCATGCAACGTAGAAAAGCCATTGACATTCTCGTCGATAATGATAGTTTTGCCAGCTATCATATCTCTAAACGATCTATCTCCCATATGAAACTTGGTTCCTGCGTTGTTCGCCCCGTGTGAATTACTGGTCCTTTCGGGCTTGGAATCATCCCTATGATCATTGATTTCTCCATCCTCCAATACAAACCGCGCTATGTTGAACCAAAGTTTATTGTTACCAATGCGAATGTTTCTCAGGTTTCTCAGCAATTCTGTACGATCTGTAACATCTAACATAGATATAAAACCAAACCGGTTGCCACTTTTATCTTTTTTCCTTGCTATGTAAATATCGAAAATCTGCCCGTACAAACGAACATGGCTTGCAATATCATTCCCACTACAACCTTCCGGTAGATTGGTAACAAAAAACTTCGTAAGTCGACGCTGGATGGCCTCCGGAATAGGTTTCCGGCGGTCCATGTAGGTTATATTAGCACAAAATATATAATTAATAGAATTGAAACATAATTATTCTATATTATGGTTTATTTATTTTTGATTGAAAGTACGTTGGTACGTCCATATAGCATGCTTATATATTAATTGCATAGTTGTTTACACCATTATATCTGACATATCTACGTTCAATTGATCTGTAAACTTCATAGAATTGACATTCTTTATACATGTCATTTTTCTACATGGCCTGGATAAATTATAAACATTTAGTTTAGCAGTCACAATTCAGAAGACGTTAACATTTCTACCAACAAAATATGACTTTATGAAATTTATTAGCGTTACTTAAATTAATAAGACATATTATATGTAAGTTAATTATACCCTTGTCCCAATCCTTATCTGTGAGACCAAATATTTAGATATATATATATTTTGTGTTTCAAATTTTGGTTTCTTTCACCGGGCAAAATACTAGTAATAAACAATCTCAATGTGGGTGGCTAGTAGCCCCATGTTTGAAAGAGATAGTTATGGTTTTTTCTTGCCGATGACCACTATATCACAACATGCTTATGCACTATTTAATTACGTCCTACACCTAATCTTTTAATAACCCTTGTGTCAAAGCTATGGCCGACAAAATTTAAACTATGGTTTTATATATCATCTCACACCGGCCTAACTGCATATACAAACAAGCCAACCAAAGTTTTGTATCATGCTAAATGGAAGGAAATCGAATAAGTACACACTGATAACCATAGGGCCTTCAGCCACTGATGAATACATCCGATAAATGTTGTAGCCATGGATCATGGTTGGATGGTCGTGGCAATATTACTAACAACGGTAAAACATGGCAAGAAATTAATTTTGACCATAATCTTATCTTTAAAATTTCAGCGGTCACCGACTGAATATCTATCGCAAATATACCTTCTAACCACGACTATGTGAGACAAAATCTTAACCATTGATTCAGTTGACGATATCTAAAAAGTTAAGTTGGTATGTTTTTGGAAGTCATCATACCAATAGGTGCTTAAAAAGAATCTTAACTATGATTTCTTTTTGAAATATTGATAACAGTCGGAAATGTCCATCCATGATTTGTTGTTAGATAATACTAAAGTATAAGGTAGTTTCGAAATCTAGCTAGCTCTCATGCGCATGCAAGTGTCCTCTTAAGCAGACATCCTTAACAACTTTGTCCCCTGCATTTTAATAGTGAAAAGTCCACTATTTATATATTTTGTTAAATAAAATTAAGAAGCAACACTTGTATATTAAGAGAAGCATATATAGATCATGACACATAAGTCGCCAATTTCAACTCCTCTCTCTCTCTAGAAATTTGATATATGGAAACAAAAAACAATGAAAATGCAAGACCTTCCCAAGATTTAGCAAGCAACATCGACGCGGATTATGTTCAAGAAAGTAGATCTTATTCATGTACTTTCTGCCAAAGGGGTTTTTCAAATGCACAGGCACTGGGTGGCCACATGAATGTTCATAGAAGAGACAGGGCTAGGTTACATGAATCTATCCGAGAAACCCTATTTCCAACAGAAACTACAAAGGCTATGAACTTGGATTCAGTCGGTCAACATGAAGCACAGTCATCATCAGATGATGATAAGGATGATGGTGTAGCTAAGAGGCCATGGATTTCAACTGAAGCAAATAGTGATCAAGAACATCCAGCTGGAAAGAAAGATGATGATGTTAACATCAAGAAACCAATATTGCAACTATCTTTGGGTATCGATCCATCATCTACAAGTGATCATTCTAGCATGAGGTCCAATAAATTCTCTTCTTTATCATCATCACCAACGTCAGAACTGGACCTTGAGCTTCGATTAGGACTAGATTCCGAAACGACATCCAGAAACCGTGTTATAAGAGACTAGCTAGGGTTGGGAAATTTCAATTCAAAACAGGTTCATCGCACCTACTCATGTTATTTTAAAGAAGATGTATTCTTAACCTAAATGCTATATTTGGTCAATATACTTATTTATATACGCTAATCACTTCTATATATATTTGCTTTCTTGTATTCCTTCTCTTGCATGTTGATCATGGGGACGAAGCTTTCATGATCATATATTTTCATAATCATCCAAGTTTGGTGGATATATCTAGCTAGCTTCAAATATTGGCTCTACAAAGTTTCCAATAGACAATGAGCCTTTTAAAGATTCTTTTTTATGCTAAAGAAAAGTACCTTAGTGTGGCTTCTCATGCTACATCAATTTTTACAACTTATTAACAATGACATGCATACTTATAATTTTTATTTCACCATGGGTAGCTTTAATTATAAGATTATTTTTGTGACTTTATGATCAGTATAGTAGAAGTGTGGGTATCAAGTTGGACTTCCCCTCCATCACTCCAATAGCTAGTAATAGGGAGAGAGTTACATGACCCAACGGTTGTATGTTTGGTCAAGTTGCGCTTTTCCTCCGTATATAATTGTTGAAAACATTGTATGTACATAATTTCTGAAGCACCACCACTACCATGTAGATCTACATGATTCGTAGGCCAACGACAATGCCTTATACTATCACTAGATCATCTCGTCTGCTTCCCATAAACTTGGTAGCAACTGATTGAAACTTGATAGCAATTGTGTGTAAATGTTTCTGACTTTGATACCCTATTTATACACACCAATGCCCACATAGCCATCACATGAAGGGTGCGACTTTTTGGAGTTGCCGATTATTGTCACCTATACATTCGACACATCATACTTGGTAGTTACCAAGTTTGGCTGTGAGATATTAACACCCTAAATTTATATACATATTAATTACGTACTTAGCTATTGTAGTTTCTAGTAATTGCATTTGACTTCTTGATGATAATTATTAACATTTTTATTGAGCCCTTCATCAGCACGCTCATCCTTGTATCCTTATATTGTTATAAATCTTGAACTCCAACAAATTTCCTCTTGTGATGAATTGATCCTTGCAAGTGCCTTTTTTATTATGTTATAAATCTTGTACCCTGTTTGCTTTATTGCATTCTCACCCCTTACTTGGGTGCCTTCTATCCAGAGATATTATGCTAGGGATCCTATATCGCTCACTCAAACTTCTCCTCCATTTATGACTTAAATAGATTTATCTCTTTCTTTGGACTTCTTGTTACTATTAGATCAATAACTTAAACTCCAATAGCAATATAGAGTTCTTTGTATTTTTGTATAGACAAATGTTTTGAAGTGCATTACTTGATGTGACACCTGGCAAATTCAGGTTAATACTTTTACAAATATATAAGTCTACCTTAGCGAAAATATTTATTTAACGTACTTGACTGGGTCAGTTGAGTCGGTTTGATGATTCAGAGAATCACCGGGAGTTGTTTTACACTTACGTATTGTCCAGGGTTCAATGATTCGGAGAATCATTGGGGGAAAACATACGCATACACGAGTCTTGAGTCCCGTTGTTGGTGGAATTACATAGTTGGGTTAAGTATCAAGTATTGAATACTCTATATATGATGTACAACTTATGAACACGTGCTTATATAATTAGACATGATTAAACGTATGTTAGAAATGCATATTCATATGTTAGAAGGTATTAACATGTGTTAGAATGTGTTAAAATGGAAAATCATGAATATCTGAATATCTAAGTCTTTGGTTCGACCTTAAAGGGGGTCGAATCAAACTCATAACACTTGATTTGACCCCTTAAAAACTTGATTCGACCCTACGCAGGGGCGAACCAAACCTAGGTATAAATACCACCATTTGCAACATTTCCATCATTTCATAACCCTAACTCACCTCCTAGTGCTCTCTCTCAACCCCAAATCTGTAGAAAGGAGTTTTTGCTCTCGTTTTTCATATCCTAAAGCTTAAACACATTCTATAACCAAAACAAGTGAAGATTCAAGGTGTGTTCATCATCTAGACCCTTTTTAATCGGGTTTCATTTGTTTTTATAAAACCCTAAGTGTCTAGATCTGATTCAAATCAGTTTTCATGGATAAAAACCTTTCTAACATCTTTTTAAACTAAATCTATTGATGAATAATGAGTTTGCTTTCAAAAACCCCAATATTAATGGTGTTAAATGGTTTGTGATTGTGTTATATGATATGAAATGGTTAATAGATGTTATATTAATGATTTAGGACTGTTTTGGATAGTGATTTATGGATGTTATGAGGTTTAATTGATGTTTGATGGATTTCACCCATTTTGGGGATTTTAAGATAAATCTAGGGTTTGTTCTTATTGATTTTGATAATGATATGATTGGGGATTCACTTGTACACGTTAATCTGTGCTTAATAATCTGAACATAGCGATAATCTGATAGTTTCCATTTTAGGTAGAGTTTCTATGCATTGATCTGACATTTCCATAATTTACTATTTTGGGTAAACTATGAATTGATACATGAATTGGACGTGTTTGTGAGTATGAATGGTAGGATTACATGTGGTTAGGATAAACATAGTCAACTGCTGTGATTTGTGACTTTTCGTGATGTTTTCAGACTGTTTTGATGAGATTTTGTCCGTTTAATGAGTTTCTGCAGCAGTTGGGTCGAACCAGTTCTTGGTTTGACCTTATGAAAGGTCGAACCAAGTGAAAAGGGGTCAAACCAAAATCAAAAGGGTCCAACCAAAATCAGAAGAGTCAAACAAAAAAATAAGAGGGGTAGAACCAACTTTCCTTTTCCCCATTCGACCTTGCGACTGTGGAAATGGAAATTTGATGTAATCTAAGTGTTTTATGTGTATTTCTTGTATGTAACTATATGTACTTGATCAACTAGTGTAACGGGTCACCAACGGGATGTCGAGTCTGTCTAGTGTGTCGGGTCAACGTTCAAACACTTTTTCAAACATACGTAGTCATGATCTAGAGAATCGGGGACTAATTAACCTACGGGTTATTAGTAAAAACACTTATACAAGCTTTATGATAGGTCGCCGGAAGTTGGGACTATCAATTTTCGGTTATTCTATTTTAGAAGACGCAACCTAATGTGAGTTTCATAGCCCCACATTTTACCGTTTTCATTTTCGGGGGAGAAACATGCTGGATAAACTTATTTTCTTTAGACCACGGTATTGCATTATATCACATGGGTACTAAGCGACTTTTATCGTAAGTCCTCTCCTTTTGTGAACCATGAATATGTGTATACATAGCGGGAAAGTGTGAATAGATCTATTGGGTCCGGCAAGCCCCACTCGGGTCAACTGGAGGTCGGACGGGTGCGTATTTGTCGTATCTAACTTACGGCACCGATTGATGACCGGTGACGGGTATTAGAGGCATCCTACTAACTCGTTTAGCAATGGTTCCCGGTGCTTTAGTATCATGTAACGATGTGTGGCTAGCATCAGGTATAGATGTAAGGATCGTGAGTCTGGTTTACAAACTTACTTACTATTTTGTAACTTAAAACTCTGTGACTCACCGGTACTTCATGTGTTGTAACAACCCGACCAGGTGGGGCCTGGACGAAATAACAGTTTGGTAACAGACTTGCACAACGGAAGCAACGATGACTAATATTTAATATTTATATAACCTTTAGTCGCAAAATATTACAAATACAATATAAAATACAACTTAAGTCTAATGCCGGGTCGAGACGCGGCGGTCGTCGAAGCAGCTGGCGGGTTATTATCCACTAGTCAGTCCGATCTCTAAATGTCCATAACTCTAGAAGCTCTAATCCGCAACACTTATATTCTGAATCTTCTATCATGATAACCTCTAGTCCGCATCTAACAAACATATTTCTCGCGTTACCATCCATCCGACTGCAGTACCTGAACACATGCTTAAAAGATTTTGGGTTAGCAATTACGCTGGTGAGTCCGTATAAGTAGTAAGTGGATCCAAAACAAGTTTATCATTTCAAAGGCCAGTTTCCAAGTTTACGCAGTTTAACACATTTTACACAAAGTGATGTACAAGCGACACCTCAACCCTAACATGGACTCTATATACTGCCACTATAGGTCCTGGCAAAATGTATGCCGCAATGGTCTTTCACCTTAGTGGAGGGTTTCCCGGGCCCAACGTCCCGGGTCCACCTTGCGTGGGGGATTCCCCAAGTAGTACTACCCATATATTAAGTGGCTTACCTCTAAGTTAATGAGTGTCAGTATTATCCGGCAGTCTGTATCTTGTCACATCAAACAGTTTACACAAAACAGTTTACACAAAACAGTTTACACACACAAGCATATGTTCACCCCAATTCATTTAAAACAGAAAAAGGGGAGTGGTATACGAACTCACATTAGCGCGTGTAACCAATACCGTGGTTACACGTGTGGGCACATTTAGGTTCTTTATTCAACTTCTATTTGTCGGGTTTACCATCTTATGTCCTATTTGTACTAAATAACCAATGTCTATAATGTGGTGTTTACATAGTTCCGTAAGTTCCAAGTGTCAAGTCAAGCGTTTCATTGGATATCTTTTAGTCTTGACTATCATGTTTATACGTTTATTGTTTTAAAGAGTCATATATCCGCTTATGCTTTGGATTCTCTAAGTCTCGAGTAATTGTTCACTTTTATTAGTTCGTACATATATATGTCGTATCTATTGTCTGAAGTCCAAATCAATAACCAAGCTATTCATTATTCTCCATGTCTAGTTATATTCATTATCAAATAATACATCATGTTGATGTCCAAGTGATTCACCTAAGATCCAATGCTCCATAGGTCTATCTCGTTCAAGGCCTTATTCATCTTGTTAATATCCTATATCATTATAAACTATGTGTATCCAATTGCCGTTTTTAACACATATTCTTATTAGTTCATTATATGTATATGTTAAAATATCAATTCATTATCTAGTCTAAATAGTCGGTTCGAGTCCAATATGTTATCCAAGTCCCACACGTGTCGCACACAATAATCATATATCAAGTAATAAGTTAGATTCTTAAACAAGTAGGATAAACCTTTTATACCTTTCGCATTCGAATCCTAATCGGGTTACTGGCTGGTTAACCTGACCAGCTGACTTTGACCGAGTGAACACTTTGACCCACTCTCCACATCAAAACATATTAACAATGAAACCACCATCTTGTTCATCTCTATTATACCTATAGCATCACAACCATTATCTTCTACAACCCAACCTATACCCATCGGATCTCCCAACTACCTCCAATCCATAATCTTCGTAACCCAAGACTAGTAACCACCCCTTTACCAGCCGATTGAACCCTAACCTCAACTCCACCGCCTTCCTCCGTCGCTGTTTACACTATAGCCACCAATCAGAACCCTAAGTCACCATTAACAACATCACTGTAACCACTATTCGATTTAGTACCATAAGGGACTTGAGTTTTTTTGGGGGTTTTTACCTTATTCAGAGCCCTAATCCCCAGCCACCGCCGCCGCACCGCTTCCAACCACCACCAAATCCGCCGCCGTCGTCTTCTTCTTCCTCCTCGTCTGTCTCTCTCTCTTCTTCCTCCTCCTCGTCTGTCTATCTCTCTCTCTCTGGTTACTCTCTCTCTCTCTAACTCTGTTCCCTCTCTCTCTACTCGTTTCTCTCTCTCTCTAGTCTCTCTCCTCTGTCTCTCTCTATAATGTGGAGGTGGGTGGCTGTTGAGGGGGACGCCGCCGGACCTCCGCCATAGACGGCGGCAGGAGCCACCGGCTCCTTGCTTCCCTCTCTCTCTCTCATCCAGTGTGTTGTGTGTGTGTTTTCTTGACAGAAGAATGGGCAGGGGGTGGTTTGGGTTTATTTATATGGTGTGTTGGTGACTCACCACACCGGGTTCGAGTCCGGGTTTTAGGTTCGTTATCGAGTGTCGGTTCAATCTTGTAATGCACATAATATTATTCTCCTCGTCAAAATAACTATGTAATTCATCGGTTCGACTTCGTATCTGATTCTATATAATTATTTTATTGTTATATTATTTTTAGACGCTAAAAATTTTGGGCTCTAGGTCCGGGGTATTACATGTGTTTAGGGGTGTAAACGAGCCGAGCCGAGCCCGAGCCTGTCTGGGCTCGGCTCGGGCTCGTTAATGTTTGGTGAAAGCTCGAGCTCGAGCTCGGCTCGGTTCGAGCCTACAATCTTGAGCTCGAGCTCGGCTCGCTAGCAAAATCCAAGCTCGAGCTCGGCTCGGCTCGGCTCGAGGTGATTTGAGAATCTCAAACGAGCTCAAAAGCTCGGCTCGAGCTTGCAAAAGCTCGGCTATAACTTAGGCTCGCGAGCCCAATCGTTAAGGCTATAACTTATGCTCGGGCTCGGGTTCGGGCTCTAGCTCGTTAAGGCTCGATTAGGCTCGCGAGCCCAATCGAGCTTTGTATCTAGGGCTCGAGCTCGGGCTCGATAACTAAACGAGCCATATTTCAGGCTCGGACTCGGGCTCGGGCTCGTTAAGGCTCGGCTCGTTCGAGCTTTTTACCGAGCCGATCCCGAGCCGCTACGTGTCAACACCCCTACATGTGTTGACTAACATAGCATGCTTTCTCAGGTCACTAAGGTAGCAACACAGATTAGGCACACACGGGTCGCATAGTGTCTCATCCGGTTTCGCATGTTGTTAAACTTTGTTTCAAACATTTGAACTATTTACATTTTGAGTTGTAATCTTTTTAAATGCTTCCGCTGTTCTTATGGGATTGAACTTTTATACTGTTGGGTTTCTACTTCTTGTTTTCATATCATATAGCTGTCGTTTATTGTAACCGTTGACTTGGATCTTGGTATGTCACGCGCCTCGCGGTAAAACCCCGCAAGTGGAATTTGAGGGTGTGACACTTGAATTCAAGTGACTTTAGGGTTTCATCTAACTTTGCATACTATGCTCGTGGCACTTTTCTTAATCCATACAATGCTTTTAAAAGCATGTATATCTTCTATTCAATTCCTGGCTACAAATCTTTCTGGTTGTGAGATGAAAACTTCGTCCTTGAGGTCTGCATGCAGAAATGAAAACTTGGCATTCAGATGATGTAATTTCCAGACTTGATATGATGCTAAAACCAATTCGAACTCCATCGATGCATGCCATCGCACAAGTACTTTATTGATATCTATTATGTGCTGGTGAGCGTAACATTTTCTACCAGTCTCACGTTATATTTCATGACTTCTCTATAGGTATCATTCTTGGTCTTGAATACCTACTTCAGACCTACAACTTTGTTGTCCTTAGGAAATTCTAACAACTTCCAAGTGATGTTCTTATTTACTGAGCCAAATTCAACCTTCATTACCTTGACCAATTTTTTGTCTATGGCCGCTTCCTTGGAGTACGTTCCTTGGTTCTTCTTTATCCAATAGCAAATATTTGCTTTCAGTTCAACTGTAGGTGCTCTATCATAGACAATTTCAGTTCAGTGGTTTGGATGAATCTTCTGAGGTTGATGTATGACTATAACCATTTTCAGAAAATAAGTATATGTTAGTGGGGTGCTTGGTTTTAGAAAGCGCGAAGCGCACAAACGCGACGATACCTAAAATCTAAGTGCAAGACGATTATATACTTTCTTTTATATATCCTATAGGTTTTTAGCATCCTTTACCCAAAATATAGATATAAATAAGGTTTATATATTATTTAACTTAAATGTACAACATTTTTAGTTACATGTATAACAATTTGAAGCACAAAAACACCCATCTACAAAAAGCGCACGCCTCAGGGGTTTTTTTTTCAAACAACGCACTTTTTTTACACTCTTTGTACACTGCACGCCTTGTGTGGCATAAGGCTTATGGATCCGCGCCTCATGTCGCCTTACGCTTAAGCATGTCTGAGGCGCGTTTTTTAAATCCTAGTGGGGTGACAAAAGAGTTTGGTGTATTAGCTAATATTTGTACTTCTTCAAGGTGATTAACCCCACTTACCTCATAATTGATAGGCACGAATTGCCTACCAAGCAATAAAGAAGATCTATAAAATTGAACGATTATCAGATAATAAACCCTTAGACTTTGTTTGATTTCAGTAGAACACACCGAATACCTCTAAAAAAAATTATATATGAAAAGTCTCAAATACTTCTAACACAAAAGTTTCATGATGGAATATTGTTGAAGGATTAAACCAATCACATAGCCTAATTTGGTGTGTATATGTTAATGAAAGCGGCAAAAACATGGCTTTAAAACTTTTTTTTTGAACGGCCAAAAACTATATATATGAATATATAGGCCCAGCAAGAAACTGGAGGGGAAAACGTACAAAACAAAGAAACATGGCTTTAAAACTGCTTTTATCTTTTTAAATAGCAAATAACTAATGTACCTACTATTTACATGTTTTATTACTAACTAGTAAATTTACGAGCCGCGCGTTGCGGCGGCGTCGAAATGTCAAATGTAAAGCAAATTGAATTTATAACGTTAAATGAAAACGTATTATATTTGACCTGATCGGATCCCTAATCTCAGATGAAATGCATGGCGTACTTGCGATCGATACTTCCGTTGGTTATTTATATATCACAAGCCTCCAAAAAATAAGATAACATCAATAACGGTAAATAAGGAATTATATCAAGTGTTGTTCACCATCTCATAACATACCTAAAGGGCCATAGAAAGACACTTCATCTCCAAATTATCCAACACAAAATTCCCTCTTTAATGCTATGTTATTCATGGTAGAAAGGTATATGAAAATTGAGGGATAATTATGGTTTAAATGGAATAATATCCACCAAGTCCTAAATTAGAATTTTTTGCAACAGCCCAAATAATAAATCTGTAGTTGGCAGCCCAATGAGCCATCAATGGCATCTTAGTAATTAGCTTGAAAATGGAGACCTATTTGCACACTGTAGCTAAGGAGCTACTCTAATTGTTATATTAGATAATAGATTTTTTTGCAACAGCCCAAATAATAAATCTGTAGTTGGCAGCCCAATGAGCCATCAATGGCATCTTAGTAATTAGCTTGAAAATGGAGACCTATTTGCACACTGTAGCTAAGTAGCTACTCTAATTGTTATATTAGATAATTAGGGTTATTAAGTTATTTGTAAAAATAATTTATATTATATATTTTTGTATTTTTTTAACTTATCATTTTTGTCCAAATTTTTTTTTAATTATATAATATTATTTAATGAAAGTAGTAACAATGTTTAAGGGAAATAAATAAAAAAAACAACTTATTAACATATTGGTTTTTCAACCAAAATATTGTTCCAAACACTTTTTTAAAAACTCTTTATAGAAAAATCACAAATTAATAAACAATCTAAAAGCCAATGTGGTGTAGCCCACTTGGTAGAGGCTTATGCCTCTTAGAGGGGAGGTCCTAGATTCAAATCTAGGCAAAGGTGTATTTTGTGTAAATATATTGGGAGTGTAATGTTAGCCGTTCAAAAAAAATAAAAATAAGCAATCTAAAAAACAAAACATTTTTAGAAATAATAAGCAAATCCAAACACCCTCTAACATTCCATCACCAAAACATATATCAATAATTATTTAAAATACTTGAAATAAATCTTATCAAAATCTAATTATTTTAGGAGAAACCACCAATTTTTGCAACTTTAAAAACCTACGATGTTGAATTAAATTTCGCAAAAACAAAAAAAGTGTCCCGTTTACATTTTGACCTACGATGTTGAATTAAATTTCACATAAACAAAAAGAAAAAATAAAAAGTGTCACGTTTACATTTTAACACTAACTTGAATCATTGAAACATTTTAAAAGACAAGTTTATTTTACAGGCCAGATTCCTTTGTCATTGTCTCACATAAAATAAAAACCTATATATACACGAATAAAAAGACAGTTACGTGGTGTGATGAAGTCCACACAATATGGCTAAATCCTAACCGCTTCTTCATGCTTTCTTACACAAATAATAAACCCACCAACCAGCAACCGTTGCAAACACCACAAACATCTTAGCAATCATGGGTATGATTTTGGGCAAAATCACGGTGGCGACACCTAAATTCGAAGTCCTCCACTCGACAGCCGACTACGAGATCCGTCAATACTCACCGTCAGTAGCGGCAGAGGTCACGTACGACCCATCGGAACTCAAAGGAAACAAAGACGGCGGGTTCACCATACTAGCAAACTACATAGGCGCCATGGGGAACCCACGTAACACAACCACGGAAAAGATAGACATGACGGCACCCGTGATAACAAAGTCAGAGAAAATAGAGATGACGGCGCCGGTTGTTACAAAAGAAATTAGCGGAGAACAGGTGACGATGCAGTTTATACTGCCAGAGAAGTATAAAAAAGTGGAGGAGGCGCCGAAGCCAGTGGATGAGAGGGTGGTGATAAAGGAGGAGGGAGAGAGGAAGTATGGAGTGGTGGGGTTTAGTGGGGTGGCGAGTGAGGCGGTGGTGAAGGAGAAGGTGGAGAAGTTGAAGAAGGATTTGGAGAGAGATGGGTATAAAGTTGCCGGAGACTTTGTGTTGGCAAGGTATAATCCGCCGTGGACGCTGCCGCCCTTTAGGACTAATGAAGTTATGATTCCGGTGGAATGAATTTTCTTCTTTTTTTTTCTGTTATTTTGTTTCAATCGTACGTCTTACTTACTTATTACACAACTAGGATGTTGCCGTTGGCCGCGCGTTGCGGCGGCAAAATTCTGATATTAGTGTTATTGTTATGGACGTATGTCGCCTTAATATATACGTTACATTTATTAGTAGCGTTTTATGGGCGTTTGAAGCCTTAATATATACATTATATATGTAATAGCGCTTTGAGTCGCAAAAATAATATGATAAGTAGAATATGATAAGCTGACTACATTGTCAAACTTATTAAGGGATGGTGTGTTCACATTAAGATGGTACGAAATGAGCTTCAGTACTGATGAATAGCTAATTTTGAATTAGGTATTTAGACGAACATATGTAGTTGGATAACACAAAAGTATTGTATTTGGGTCAACCTAGTAAGTGAGCGAACATGCAACTATTAATGTAACCTCACAAAGCATCTTCAAATGCACATGTTATATCCAAACAACGTATCATTATTAACTTGACAATTACATCTGGTTGTATAATAAGACTACAACCCGTTTAAGAAGGAATTAATGAGCGTACGTTTTGGTAAAGTTGATCTTTCATGGAGTATCATCGTGCCACCAATGTTACCATGCGATCATATTCCACCACCAAGTCACCAAGTGTCATCTTGTTACCATGCGATCATATTCCACCACTAAGTCACAAATTCAGGAGGAAACTAATAATTATAAGAAACCCCATTGTAAGATTCGAACCCAGGACCTTATAATTCCTAAGTCTTATCCCACCATCAAAATGCCACTTAGCTATAATGCCGTTGTGCATTTGTGCAGGTGACAACTATTTTTTTAATCATAAATAAAACAAATGTTATTAATTATTTAGGTAATTCATTAAGTTTAAACAAAAGTTAAAGTTTTATAGCAATAAAACAATTTCAAAATTTACATATTTTTATTTTTATAGTCAAATAAAGTAGGATTGAGTTAATTGGTAAAATTAACGATTTATGTTTTTTTTTAATATTTGATGCAATTAATGAGTTTTTATAGCATAGAAATTTGGAACGTGGATTATTTTAACGCTGTGTTCCCGAGTTTACTAAGTAAAAGAAAAGAAGAGAAAGGGATATTAGGAGAGAAAAGAAAGGAAAATATATAATTTTATTTCGTGTTCCCGAGTTGAAAGGAAAAGAAAAGAAACTAAAGATTTTATGTGTTCCCGAGTTGAAAGGAAGAGAAAAGAAACGTATATTTTACAATTATACCCTTGTAAGATTTTATTATAGGTTAAATGAGAGGGTAAATTGGTAAATAATATACTTTAAATTTTTCTTACTTTCCCTTCCTTCCGCTTCCTTCCAATTTGGAAGGATTGTTATTTGGAGGAATTTTCCTTCCTATTCTCTCCACTTCTTTCCTTTAATGAAACTCTGGAACACAAAATTGTTCCTCTTTCTTTCCGCTTCCTTTCCTTTCCCTCTATTTTTAAACTCTGGAACATAGTGTAAATGTACATTAATTCATGTTGTCTGACCTATGGTGAAGTTTGGGTCAAGGGCAAAATAGACTTTTTGTGACACATAGACATAGAGGATTACAGGTGAATCGGTGATCCATGATTACTAAAGTTGAAGTTTGAAAAGAAAGGAAAGAAAGAAATCAGCAGACAATTCCTTATCTTTGTATTTGAGCTCTTCGGTCCATCTCCAACGGCCTTACCACCACAACCAAAGCCACCTTCCGACCTCTGTAAGTAATCTTTTCGACGGGATGATGACGTAAGATAATCGTCTTCTCCGGAGGATAGTCGTGTCCAACGACTGAGATCGAGCGGCTATTGTAGATCGAAGCTTCCATGTCAAAATCCGGCCAGATATAGGAGAGTGGATGTCTTCAGATCCGTCATCAGGGCTTGTACGACATCGATTTAACACCCCCGACGTCTCCTACGCCTTGCGTTGTGACCGTAGCCACTGCCCTCTAGTCACTTTTTAACCTCATCTACTTTTAGGGGTTTTAGTTGTGCCCTCTAAGCTTGACCGCCATTGTCGAGATCTTTGTTAAACTGTTGTGTGTAAACGAAGATGTTAGAAGACAAAGAGAAGACAGGGAGGACAATATTGTAATTTCCTAATTTGAAAAGGGCAGTATGGTAATTTTGCTGGTACCACCGACCATGCATTTTAAGATATATATATATATACGTGTTTGTTAATGTATTGCGGGTTAATAAAATTTTAAAATTTTTGTATTATTAATTACTAGATTATACCCCGGGAACGTCCCGGGGTTGAAAAACCTAATATGACATATTAATTTTACATATGAAATAGAATGATGCGCTTTACAGTTACATGCATGAAAACTTCGGGTAACAGCTAACCTAAAACAATTAAAAATATATCTCCAATGTTAACGCCTAACCTTAAACAATGTAATATTAATATCTAACCTAAAACAATGTATTACTCCAATGCTAACGCATGTTGAAAATAGAATTCATATTTACTGATTTGAACATAATTAGTGACTTGCCTATACATGATTAATGATTTAACTGAACGCTTTGTGTTTTTTTTTCCTGTTTTAACAAAACCCAACAAAAAATAGTCGTTTTTTTCTCCGTTTTTTATATAGCACTATGGTACTCGTTGGAAATATAATAAAACACTCGTTAATTTGGTGTAATTTTTTTTCTTTAAAAAATCTCGTATATAAAAGATATTAATGTTTAAAAATTATGGGAGAAAACATAAGAGAGAAAAATCTAATTTTGTTTTTAAATTATTTTTTTCCTAAAATATCTCAATGCCACATGGGATGACACATGGCACACTTAATGAGGAGAATGCCTCTTTGAGTGCCATGTCATTAAAATGGCTTTCTTTTATTATATGTATAGATAGACTAGATTATACCCCGGGAACGTCCCGGGGTTGAGAAATCTAATATGACATATTAATTTTACATATGAAATAGAATTATTCGCTTTACAGTTACATGCAAGAAAGCTTAGGGTAACACCTAACCTAAAACAATTAAAAATGTATCTCCAATGTTAACGCCTAACCTTATACAATGTATAGCTCTAATATTAATATCTAACCTAAAACAATGTATAACTCTGAACAAAACCTCATAAAAATAGTCGTTTTTTTCTCCGTTTTTTATATATAGCACTATGGTACTTGTTGGAAAGATAATAAAACGCACGTTAATTTGGTGTAATTTTTTCTTTAAAAAATCTCTTATACAAAAGATATTAACGTTTAAAAGTTATGGGAGGAAACATAAGAGAGAAAAATCCAATTTTATTTTTAAATATTTTTTTCCTAAAATATCTCAATGCCACATAGGATGACACATGTCACACTTAAGGAGGAGAATGTCTCTTTGAGTGCCATGTCATTAAAATGGCTTTGGTTTATTATATGTATAGATTATTGTTTATTTTTTTTGGAGTATTTTTTTTTTTTGGGAGAAGCTAAATTTGTAAAGAAGCTTTCTGTATCTTAACAACAAATGACGGTAATCACGTAATACTATATATCCATGGTTTTGATTTCAAGCTAACTAATATAAAGAAGATCTCCCTAATTTTTCTCCCTTCCACTTCGTATCCTCCCATTCCAAAAGAACAAAACATCCTTAATTTTACACAAAAACATAACCAAAGACAAGATATAATTTCTTAATCCAAATCCAAGTTTTTGTTTTTGTTGTTTGTTGTTCAAGAAATGTGTGAAAATGGATCGGAGAACGGTGACAATGGATTGGGATCACCTAGATGACTTCAACGGAGATGATGACGATGAATTCTATGAAAGCACAAACCGTCTCTCCATTGTTGTCCCTCTTGACATGCCTTTACCTGAGAATGATGATGACGACGACGACCAGGAATTCAACGATAGTCGAGTGTCTTTCTCGTACAACCTCGCCTCCAATTCCATCAAACAACCCCGACCCTCCATGTCTCAATACGATATGTGGATGGTCGCACCTGGATCATTCACCGACAGGCGAAGGCGCTTTCTACAAGGCATGGGGTTGAATAGCAATAAAGACTTTGCTCGCTTACCTACCACAAATACCACCACATTTAATGAAGAAACTTGTACGAAAAGATTGGATTCGATGAAAGATGTTGTTACTCCTACGGACACAACCAAATCTAACGACAAAACAAATGATGATTCATTGGTAAAAGAATCTACAACACGTTTAGAGGAGGAATCAAGACAGGCTGAACGCGAGTTGCAGTCAGACGATAAAGCAGCTAATGCTCAGCCACATGCGAAATCCGAGCCTCAACCACAACCACAACTGGATTCACTGCCTCAGCCTGAGCCTGAAACAAAACCTGAACCTATACTTGAACCACAACTTCAATTGCAGGGTCATGTTCAAGATCATGCTAAGGTTCAGGTTTCCTCCCAGCCTATATTGTTCTTTCGCTCTAGATCAGACAGTGATGTAGAAACAACTTCTTTCAACACAAAACGAAGAAAAGAGGACATGATTGGATCAGTATCAAAACAACGCTTTACCAGAACATCATCGGGTTATCATGCTAAAAGTTGTTTAATCACATCTACCACCAATAACAAGAAGAAGGATATACACGCTACATCCAGTGATCATTTGGATTCTTTCATCTTGATCAAGAATCTAGATACTGGAAAGGAGTTTGTAGTGAAAGAGTTTAATGATGAGGGGATGTGGAATAAGGTGACTGATCTACAAACCGGGAAGCAACTCACGACCGAAGAATTTGAGAATGCCGTAGGGCATTCACCTGTCGTCAAGGAGTTAATGCGTAGAACAAGCCGCAAGAGAAATGGTAATATCAACACCAAATTCACCATGACTAACTCTTGTATTAGCAAGAGCTTAAGATTTAGCAAGAAAAAAGGGGCTAAATTTTTTAAGAACCTAAAAGGTTCAATGTGTGCATCAAAAACAGAAAAGGATGAAAGCGTATCGACTACTGCTACTACCACAACTGCTAATGCTAATACTTCTTCATCGTTGTCTTCACAAACCAGCCGACAACATAAAACGAGTGTAGAACAGAAAACTTCTAGCGACAAGAACTCAAGTTCAGTTTGGGTTAAAGCTAAAGCTTATGGAAAACCGTTAAAAGAATTCTCAGCATTGCATCTATGTCAGAAAATCCAGGCTCATGACGGGTCGATTTGGACAATGAGATTTAGTTTTAATGGACACTATTTAGCATCCGGTGGTGAAGACAAAGTTATTCGTGTTTGGGAAGTTCAAGAATGTGATGTTCGTTCAATGCGGTCAGGAGATGACACGAGTGCATGTCCTCCAGATAACATGCCATCTTTACCCGATAATTCAACCACAGACAAGAAGAAAAAATCAAAGAATAATAAAAAGAAACCGGAGGTTCCTGAGTACGTAAAGGTGCCTGAAAGTATGTTCGGCCTATCAGAAAAACCCCTTTGCGCATTCAGCGGCCACCAAGATGACATCTTGGACCTATCTTGGTCAAGATCCCAGGTTATTATTCTTTTCTGATTGCGGTATATCTTGTTAAAATAAACTTGAGATCTTTGTCATTATGGGCAGCTCCTGCTTTCATCTTCAATGGACAAAACCGTAAGACTATGGGATATCGAAACCAAAAACTGTTTGAAACAGTTTGCACATAGCGATTACGGTAGACACATAGCTTCTAAACATTCTCTAGTTTATGATGCTCTAGTAATTTTAAGAGTGTCCAATTTATGTATCTGACAAGGAAGCATGTATTTGTGGCAGTGACTTGTATACAGTTTAATCCAACAGATGATGATTACTTCATAAGCGGTTCGTTAGACAAAAAGGTTAGAATATGGAACATACCAAGTCGGAAAGTTGTTGATTGGAGTGATCTTCATGACATGATAACTTCTGTTTGTTATTATCCTGATGGGCAAGTATGTCAATAAATCCTTAAGATATTACCTAATCTGTCACTGTTTATGTGTATTTCAAATTGTTAACTAAACATTATAATTTAAGGGGGCAATTGTTGGATTACACAAAGGAAACTGCAAGTTGTATAGTACTGCTGGTATGAACTATTCAACTATTTATCCTTTCATCAACCGCGTAACAAAACAGTTTCCAAGTATATCTTCAAATGACTATTATTTATCTTGTTTTAGATTGTAAGCTCGATCAAAAGGATCAAATTGAGTTGCATGCTAAAGGGAAAGCGGATCCAAAAAAGATAACTAGTTTTCAGGTGACATTAACTTTAATGCTAGATTTAAATTGTTCTTAATGAACATCATTCGATATAATTTGCTATATATATATTAAACCAGCTAATCTTGTGATATGTAGTTTTCTCCTTCAAACCCATCAGAATTGGCCATTACATCTGCTGACTCGCGTATTAGAATCATAGACGGGTTACAAGTCATTGAAAAACTCATAGGTGTCGCCTTTTGCCCGTCTAGCTTTGCATAAAAAGTTTGTTATATTGAACACAAAAAGTGCATTTATATATTCTGATATATTTTACAGGTTACAAAAATACTAAAAGTCAGTTTTCAGCTCAATATAGTTGTGATGGGAAGTACGTAATTTGCGCTAGTGAAGATTCACAAGTATACATTTGGAAGCATGAAAAACCAAAAAATAGTGGTTGCACAAAACCCAAATATGTGACCACTACTTCTTATGAACACTTCTCATGTACAGATGTTACAGTTGCGGTACCTTGGCATGGAAGCAACAAACATCAAGGATTAGACAAAGAACCACAATCCAAATGTGGCTCTAAACGATCTGGTCCGCTCTTTGTAGAAGATAATGTGCAAGCTAAAAAATCATCACAGCTGCCACCAGTTCCTAAAAAGGGCACAAAAAAAGGTACGAACGAGGAGGACGCAGAACAACCTTCTAATACCGGCACAGATGTGGGTGAGTCCAATGATGGTTCATCGCAGTCAGGGAATGCTGCTGCCACCAACAACAATATCCAATCAACAGCATGGGGGTTGGTGATTGTAACTGCAGGATTGGGTGGTGAGATTAAGGTTTATCAGAATGTTGGGTTGCCTGTCAAGGTCGGTAATAATCTGTTTTAATTAAGATCTCGTGTGATTTTAACTTGAAGATTTGGTGGCTCCAGTGTACATGTACGTACATTAATTAGTTTGTACAGATTCAGGTTTTTTAGAAGTTGCGATTAAGTTGGTTAGGGTAGAAGCAGTGTTACATACATGTAGATTAGACCTGGCTAGTTTAATCTAAACAGTTAAAAATCAGATTAATTGATATAAGGCTGTGCTTTGCTTTGCTTTGCTTTGTGTTATACATTATTTCCAAGGGATTGGACATACAGTATTTGACAAGAAAGAAAGAAAAAAAAAGGCACGGTCACACCAGCCGGATACAAAAGAAGCTACAAGTCATAATCTCTATGAGAATGGTTCTACCAATTTAGTCTACAGGTCATTGTAAAGCGATTTAGGTTACTACTCCATTGAGTGGTGTTCGACAAATACTATCAAGGACCTTATGTTCTCTAAGTACATGTTGCTTTTGTCTTGAGTTGGTCTTCGTGCACACTGGACCAACTATGACCTTAATCTCAACATCATTGTTTATTCATCATTTAAAACCTTTTGGAATAGTGACTTTAACATGACAACAGTTTCAAGGTTTCAAACCCACGTACCTTGATAGAACTTATAATCACTAGGTCGTCTAGTGAGGCCTCGTGCAATGCCCTCGACTACCCTCAAGGGCCGGCCAATCCTTCCCACTTACTTACTAATTTCATTTTTATTCTCAAAGTAAATAACTAATTAATCATATCTAATTTGACATCAATGGAATTTCTTTTAGCAGTGAGAATTTAACTTTTGACAGAGCTTGAAAGTGTGCAAATTTATATCTCATACAGGAGTGAGAAACATAACTCCTTTGGTTTCATATATCACGGGCGGACCTAGTGTATAACTAAGCATCGCGTCCGTTGCGTTTCAACTTCGCGCGCATAGTGGAAAATTTGGTTTTTTTACGAAAATTGGAAAACGTTGCTACTAAAATGAAAAAAATGAAAAACGTTACTACTGAAATTCATTTCTAGATCCGCCACTGTCATATATATCTATTAAAAAATAAACCTTCACTCTCAAACCTGTAACAATTGAATCTCTCCTTGTGTTAACAAAGATAAATGTAGTGTTCCCACAAAATCAAATTTGAGATCATCGGATACTTTTCTAAAAAACAAACTACTTTGAATTTTGAAATGGATTTTTAGATTATTGTGTTTTGAAAACGGAAATAAATAGTTTTTAGTGTTTGCGGTAGAGTGTTAAAATGGATTTTTAGGCTACCAAAACACAATAATCTAAAAACAACTCCACTCCTACTCCTACTGCAACAAAACGCATAATCAGTTTTCAAAAAGCAATTCCAAACACCCTCAAAGTTGTAATAGTAAAAAGATCCACTTGTAGAACTTGTGTGACATGTAGCCTTCGCTCTCACCTCTTATTTGAATGTTTTCGGAATCGGATCGTACGTTAAACCGATCTCCTTGCTGGTCCACTGTTCCAACCAGCCGGAACAGATGTAAGAACCGGATGGTCTCCTAAATATTATAAAAACTAGAGCCTGTAGTTATTTTTGCCTTGACACAGGAAGCGGTTTGAACTTTGTATGTATCGAAACAGAAAGGCTAATGCTACTGAATAAATGATTTGTTGCTAATTTTTAATGAATTTTATATTATCATGTTGAGAAAACTATATAAAACGAATACGGCTAATACCAATAGTAAGATAAAATTGGTTCGGTTCTCCAAAATAAAGAAAAATATCATTATAGCGGTACCAAAAGTACTAGTTCGGTACTAGTACCCAATAGTTTGATACCAATTGCTCATCCGTAAAATGAAGAAAAAAACCAATACCTAGTACAAAAAAAAAGTTTTAAAATAGAGTTAGTGCAAGTAGGGGTACACGTTAGCATATAAGAGTGGTGTAAGTTAGCACATTAACACTATTAAAGTGTCAATGGTTTAATATTATGTATAATATAATTAATAGGGTAAATTTTGAAAAACATATATAAAAAAATCGGTTCAACCATCCTAAATCTCGGTCGAACCATCAGTTCACCGGTTCGTTGCACATCCCTTCCGATACCTTAACCCAAACCGGTCCAGTTCCTGGTCTGGTCCGGATTTATAAACAGTGATTATTTGTGGTATCCGTTAAATATGTGAGGGTTTGGTCGTATTGGATATTAGGTAAAGTCAAAAAATGGGTCAAAGTCAAAATAAAGGTGCTAACCGGATGAGTTGGATGACGACAAAAAAACTGGGTCAAGTTATGGATGGTCTGAACTGAACAAGCGATGGTTGAATTAGCTGTACTTGTATTTTTCCTCTCTCTTATTATTGTGATGATTCAACATTAATTTGAACCAGAGAAGTCACTCCCTTGCACTCCTACCCGTCTCCCAGCATCTGCACAAAGAAAGTCGGTAGAAAAACTACTTTTTTCTGGGATCTGGATGAAAAAATGAATTTTTGTTTATTGTTTTTGTTTAGTTTTTTTTAACGGCTAATTTTTCCCCTCTAAATACACTATTTATTTTTGTCTCTTAGACCATGTGTAATGATGTTAAAATTTTCAAGCCCCTCCTCCAAATGTTTCAATTTGATTGGCTCCAAAAATATGGAGAATCCAATCTCAATTTCACGCCATGAAAAATTTGGCTACAAAGCACAAATGCCCATTTCATGTCTAGGGGGCGGTGTACACCCAAGTGAAATAGGCGCCAAATGCCTACGCCCTATTAGCTTACCACTATGAATGGTCTTATGAGGCTTGAACTCTCAATCTACCATTTAAAATCCAACACCTTTACCACACCACGCAGCAGACATTGTTTTTGTTTAGTTAGGTAGACAAGACAAGCCAATAGCTGTCGTTTTAGTTTAGCCTTTAGAGCATTCACATCCCCCCTACCAAATCTGATCTATCAAATTACATTAAAAATCACTACAACACCCTTAAATCTTCTCTCTCCTAATTAAAATAATAATACTTTTTCATACTTTTATCATTATATTTTCTCTCTTTTCACTCACAACTACTTACAAAAATATTAAAATATATATAGGGGTGAACAGTAGCTTTTTATATATAGGGTGGAATAGTGCTTCCACCAAATATTTTCTCTCTACTCCACTCACAACCACTTACATTCACCCTATATAATTTGGTAAACATATTCATATACATTGAGTGGACAAAATATGAATGCTCTTAGGTAGTTCGTATTTCCTAGTCTCACCACCATACAAAATAAATATACTTTTATTAGGGAAAATCACGAAAATAGCCGTTGACTGCCCCCACTTTACGAAAATAGCCAGTGGAACCGTCTCTGTGAGATGGTCGAGTCACCTTAACCGATTCCCATGACCTTTGAGAAAAAGAGCCACTAAGACGTGGCCACGTGTCCCAAAATCCTCCGAAACGTCTTTGAGACCTATTGACGCCGTCGTGTCCTATCCGAATATGTGGGAGACGGTTCCAGCTCTTTACGGCTCATGGCTTGAGCCGACTACCATTTTGTCAGTCGGCTTACCTGGATCCGTCTCGGAGAAGGCCCATAAGCAGGCAAAGACGGCTCCTCAAGACTCTTGGTGAGTTCCGAACGTTTTTAGTATGTCAGATGTTCTATGCACGATGTGACAAGTACAATCCGTACATAAGCGAAGTTGTATATAATGGATCGGATCACTGTATTTAATGTTTTCCCCCGAAAGTTTTTTCTGTTTGTCATTCTTGTGTTTGTTATTTATATTAAATAAGTTAAAAAAATTAAATGTAATGGTTCGATTTGTCGTATACCTTAATGTGAAGTGGGATGTCGTAAATGGCAGGCTTGAATATGTCGTTGATTCAAAAAGTAGAAGGTGTCTTCTTGAAATCGAATCAAGCATGTCTTATCTTAGTATATTATCTTATCTGGCGGATACGTTTCAGGTTTTGCCAATTTCACATTTATCATATAAAATGTGTAAGTTTGATGATACAATCGACATACTTAATGACCGTGATGTATCCTATCTTTTTAAAATTGCTGAGGAAAGTCCTCTTGAAATATTCAAGTTATATGTTGTTTCCGACTGTGGTGTCTGTAAACGAAAGATTTTGACTAAAACAGGATTAATTGATCATACAAGTCACAAAACCAGGTGCGGAAACCCTAGCTTTGAACAAACAGATAAAACTCTAATCAAAACACAATCAACGTCATTTTCAAAGCTTTTTCATAGATTAACTTTTCCAAATACTTGATTACAATCACACACTAGTCAATCTAAAACACTTATACACTTTCTCAAAAACTCCTGGAACCTAACCTGAACACACACACAACTGAAAACTCTCTATAAATCACAAATACACAAAATCTATATATAGCCTCTGCACGTTCGCCCAGTTGATGTGGTCGAATGTGGAATTCTACAACATTCGCCCATACAAAGGTACGAACGTGTTCTTCAGATCAGTTCCATTTTACCTTCGCCCATTTAGCTTCTACATTCGCCCACATATCTTTACATTCGCCCAGAATGTTTCCACCTTCAATCCATCAGCAATCTCTAACATGTGTTAACTTGTAAATCCAATCACTAGTCGCAATACGTGCATCTACAAACTCCCCCTCGACTATTGATTGGATCGTCTTCTGTCTTCGTCCATTGCTTTGTTCAACAAATAAATTCTGAGCTGTTTCTTTTGCTCTTTGGTCATTTCAGGCTCCAACTTTCTCTTCACCGGTTTCGACACATTCGCCATCTTCACCATTTTGCCAAGTTTATTATCCAAGTTACTCCCTGAGTTTATATCGTATGCAAAACAAACTCCTACCACCTGAGTATACTTCTTAGCTTGATCAGCATCATTCGGCTCATGATGAATCGGATTGTAGAAAAGCATGATGATGTCTTCAAAAGTACAGTTAATCAACCACATCGGATCAAATACATGAACATGCTTGTATTTGTCCTTCCCGTCTCTCAAAACTATCACCGCTTCAGCCTTCCTCCAATCATAATACCAGAATATAAAGTCAGCACTGAAATGTTGTGGCATGGGCATCAAAGGTATTTTTCTCATCACTTCAGGTGCTTTGTATATCAAAGTAACCCTTTTCAGCTTGGTTTTAGGATCGATATCCCTATGAACTTTCCTTCTGGGATATTGAGGCTTGAATCTATTCCACTTCGTTCTACTTTCCCAAACCAACTTATCTGCACACCAACCGACATGTGTATTGTTAACTGAAGCTCCAGACATAGGGAATCTGCATAGATCTCTGACCGCCCAATACGGTAGAGTTAGCAAATCAATGAATCTGTAGAAGTACAGAATTCCTGATTCCCATTTAGCAGCTAGACACTTCTGTCTGCCCAAATATGTCCACCCGAGAGCTCTGCCTTTAAACTTAGCATTGTGGAATCTATAGAAACTTCCTTGAGCTTCAGGCTTCGGTCGGTTTTCTTCCATTTCTCTCAACTTCTTCAAGTAATTCTTCAATTCATCAGATTGACTTGAAGATTCTTGCTTATCAGTTCCAAACACCTTTTCAACAAACTCTGCACTCCTTTTCTTTGCCTTCTTCTTTGCTGAAGTGTTCAGAATCTCAGTAAAATCAGGAAATATCACATCTTCATCAGTCTGTCTGAAGTACTGTGGATATTCCTCATGTGTTATATCTTCAATTTCCACTTCATCAAATTCTGGAGTATTCTTATCATCTGAGTGATTTCCAATATCCTTTTCAGGAATATTTGGAATCGACTCATCCACTACAAACTCCTCAAATGTTTTCCCTACTCTCTGTGCAAGGCCATCAAGAATTTCCTTTGCCACAGTAGCAGGTACTTCACCTTCTTCAAGATCAGGATCATTGTATTCCAGTTCATATCTCATATCATCTGTCTGGAATATCTCAACAAAACGTCCTGTAAACTCTATCGTCCATTCTCTTCTTTCTAACATATCTCTGTACACTTTCTTAGCATCATCAGTCAAAGATCTCACCTTCTCGTTCCAAAAGATACTCTCATCTGAATCAGTGTTCTCTCCTTTCTTCTTCTTTGAACTTGATTCTCCAGCATCTTTCTTCTTCGGTGTTCTCTTTTCAAATGTAAACTTAGAAGTGTCATCTCCTCCTTCATCATTATCACTATCATCACTACTATCATCATCTTTCTGACTCCCAGACCCTTCTGCATCATCATCATCATCTTTCTTACTATCCTCATCATCACTTTTCTCTGACTCTTCATCTTCCTCATCATCATCTTTTTCTTTATCCGATTCAGAAGGCTCAAAGTCTACTTGCTCTTCTTCTTTCTCCTTATCTTCTTCACCATCCTTCAACTTGGGTGCTACATTATACAAATCATCTATCAAATCACTAAGGCGTTTGTTCTCAGCCTTTAGCTCTTTGTTATCCTCCTTGATTGCTTTTAACCTGTTCTTGTTCCTTGAACACTTCCCTTCAAGCTTCTTATTCTTAGCTTCAAGCTTCTTTATCTTCTCATCAATCTCATCTTGATTTGACTTTGAAGCAACCACAATTTGAAGCATTTTCTCCTCGTTTTGCTTGAACTTGGCAATCTCAGCTTGTTGAGCAACTATCATCTTCATCATCTCATCCATTTTCTTATTCACTTGCTTCATTACGTCATCAGCAACAGTGACTTTCTTGGATTTAGATGGCTCAACTTCTGTTTCTTTTTCCTTTTGAGGCTTCCTGAACATATCCAACACATTGTTCAGTGCAATGTTAAATTGATCAACTGGTAATTTCTCAGCCTCCTTTGTCTTTTTCTGCTTCTTAGACACTGGTGAAGACAGCTTTGATGATGTACCAGCATCGGGTACTCTTTTTCCTTTCATAAGCTGGGCAATCTCCTTTTCCCTTAACTGTTTAGTACTTGTCTTCTTTGCCATTGTTTTGTGCTTTGGTTTTGGCAAGTTTACTACAACAGTTTCTCCAGCATTCAGTTCATCCATATCAACGCCTAAACCTTCATCTTCAACATTAACAGACTTCTTACTCTTCTCAGCTTCTTCAATCGTCTTGTTAAGTGATTCAGACTCACCAACCATAGTGGCCTTACGTTTGGTGGTCCTAACATTTTCTTCATCAGAATCCCACTGTTCCTCTTCCTCAGTCTCCTCCGAGTCAACAGATTCTTCATCAACCAAACCTGTTCCCTTCTTCGCAGTTGTTTTCTTTCTCACCACCCGTTGCTTCGAACTTCCTTGGTCAGTTTTTCCCTTACCCTTCCCTTTGGCTCCGGGATTAACAACCTGTCTCTTCCTCTTAGTATTAGCATCTGCATATACTAAGGGATCATCATTATCAGAATCGCTCTCAGTATGCCTAGCCTTGTTCTTTCCAGGATCAGTGTAATCCTGTTTCGCTAGAGCTCCAAATAATCTTCTGAATGGTGGCCTTTCATTGTCTGGCACACCCTTATAACCTTTCATTCTCACCAAAGTTCGAATGTTCATGTGGTCTTGACCAATGATCTGTGTAGGATCCTTTCTCAAATCAGGATACTTGTGGTCAAATATCATCATCAAAAATCTTGGGTATAACATGAACTGCTTCTTCTTCAAACCCTTTAACATTTCCAGCATATGATCAAGTATCATCACAGACACGTTGAATGGTTTGTTGAGAGTCAACGAAACCATAAACGAGCTTAAACTTCTTCTCATAACATCATATCCACCACTCACACATCCAAACACGTGGATTATGACATGTGCAAAATATTTGAATTGCACGCTCAGCTTTCCCTTATGCATGGAACCATCAGTAATCGCTCCTTTATATTTCATCCTCAGGAAACATGCTTTCTGTCCAGTCCAGGATAATTCTCTGGGATCTTCACTCACTTCAAACTTTATCTGGAGTGCTTCTCTAATATCAGACTCTGTTATAAACATCTCCATATCTTGTATTTTGCTCTTTATGATTGTCTGATTATCCCAGAAGTCATACTTCGCGTTCTTGTAAAAGTCTTCAACTATATCCTTGTAGATAATAGTCGGAGTAGCTAAAGCATGTACGACCCCGCTTCTCTTCAAGAACTCTATAATTCCAGCAAACTCAGTATTCTTTTCCACTTCTCCGAGATATGCACAGCAGTTATGGGATCTTTCAAACGGCCAACTGCTTGCACTTGATGATTCACCCTCCTGAACATTTTCTGGAACTGGATCTGTAACGATATTCTCCACTGGAGTCTCAATGTTCTCAGTTTGGTCAGCCATCTGCACATCAAAATCAGAAACATTCGTCAAAATACAAAAACGACAAAAATGAAAAATTTTAAGAGTTTAAAGTTCCACATTCGCCCATTTTCATAGGGTCGAATGTAGGATTTATGGTACGAATGTGCAACAATTTAGGTCGAATGTAAAAATCTGTTCATTAAAAAGTACATTCGCCCCTTTAAAGTTACATTCGTCCAAAACTCTCCACCTTCGCCCGTTTTATGAACCGAAGGTGACAAAGATAAACCCTAAAAATTTAAAAATTTTCCAAACTTGTTTTTAACATGTAATTTTGATCAAGATGTATTCTAATATGGCTGATCATCATTCGTCCATCATCAATTGTTCCTAAATATCAATATACATCAGTTTTCCCTTGGAATTAGGTCACGACTGTTTCATTTAATCAATCAACACTCTAAACGTTGTTATTATTCTAATTCCTTCATGATTCTCCCCCTAAAACTGATGTGTATTGAAATGCAAGCAAAAACAATCAACAATAAACACTCTAAATCCCTCAATTCTGAAACCCTAAGTCTGGTAACAAAAACGATGATTCTGATCTCGTTAAGGCTCCATTACCTGTGTTTTTAGTATAGAAATGATCAGTAATTAACCAGGAATCAAATGCACAAGCAAAGGAAATCAAAGCAACAAGGTGTCAGGATCGAAAGAAAATTTTGAAAAATTATGACTGAAGGTTCGAAGATGAGTCAGCTTATATAGAGGAAGCCACATTCGCCCGTTCTCCTGGTCGAAGGTGGAACATATCTACATTCGCCCAAAATTAATTGGACGAATGTACATTCTGTTTACCCGAAAGTGAACTTTGTTTAAACAAGCCCACATTCGCCCAGAAATAACACCCGAATGTGAAGATTTTTCCACATTCGACCCAATTAAGGGGCGAATGTGAAATGGAAAAATCTGAAAATTTTGCCAAATCACGAATTCGAATCCCGTTCAACATTTTTCAATCTGTTAAACTTCCAAAACTCATATTTTCACCTTTTGAATGATACAAAGCTCAGATGGTGTTATCAAATCTCAGAAATTGACCCTCAAGCATCCCCGGTTATCAAAAATAAAGCAGAAATGCAAAAAAAAATTTTGGGTTTTCTGAAATGTTATCAAAACACACCTAAAATCTTTTTGGATTTTGTATCTTTTTGACAATAAAAGTAAAATGCAACAAAGTAAAATGCATCAAAGTAAATGAAAGCAGTAAACATTTTGTGATGTCCGGTAAGAGGATCATATCAGTTTTCTGAGAAATCTGATCACAGCGTTGATCTATTTGATTAATATTATCATTAGAAACAGTATGTGACACGGCAATTGCTGATATTGTGGTCCACGTAAGCTCACATGCAGACAATTACGCAATGCTTTAAAATGATACGAGTTAGGTGTATTAGACTAACACGATGTGGTGCCCACACACACGACAAACTCCCGTATCAAGTAATTGCACAAAGCTTCGTCGTAACGCGTGATTATGCCAGAGTTATCCGTAAAAGTTACAAAGTATATAGCACAGAGGTGTACAGGTCAGCAAACGAATGCAGCAGAGTAACATGTGCATATACACTAGGTTGAGGCTGATATTAACCACCGATTTACATCAGTAGATCAATACGATGTAATAATGATCTTTGATCAATTAAAACATAAAGTTCCTCAATTACTTTTATATTGTTTACTTTTAAAAGATATTCAAAGCGGGATCTGTCAAAAGCTTTTGTAAACAAATCTGCACGTTGGTAGTCAGTATGGATTTTGACCATATCTATCAATTCTTTAGCGTAACAATAACGGATAAAATGATATTTGATCCGGATATGTTTCGCCTTAGAATGATTTTCAGTATTTTTAGTTAATGCGATTGCGGCTTCGTTGTCACAGTGTATAGGGGTTTTAAGAAACTGCAAACCGTAATCCACCATCTGCTGTTGGATCCAGAGCACTTGCGAACAGCAACTCGAGGCTGCAATGTACTCGGCTTCACAGGTAGACAGCGCCACGGAAGTCTGCTTCTTACATTGCCAGGTGACTAACCTGCTCCCTAAAAACTGGCAACCAGCTGTAGTAGATTTGCTATCTTTATCACAGCCGCCCCAATCTGCATCACTAAAAGCAATAAAATCAAAATCATCATCATTAGGGTACCAAAGTCCTTTTGAAGGACAACCCTTCAGATATCTAAGGATACGCTTGACCGCCGTCAGATGACTTTGTTTCGGCTTCGATTGATAGCGGGCACAGAGACACGTTGCATACATAATATCTGGTCGAGACACCGTCAAATACATCAGAGATCCGATGATTGCTCTGTATGTAAATGGGTCCGTCAGCTCCCCCTTAGCGTCCACTCCAATCCCGTGATTGGGTTGAATCGGGGTATCCATCGGCTTGGAACCCTCCATCTGGAACCGGCTCAAGATATCGGATACGTATTTCGTTTGGTGAATGAAGATCCCGTTGGGTCTTTGGTCCACTTGCAAGCCTAGGAAAAACTGCATCTCCCCCATTGCGCTCATTTCGAACTTTTCTTGCATGACAGTTTCGAACTCCCTACATAAAAGCTCGTTAGTTGAACCAAATATTATATCATCAACGTAAATCTGCACCAGAAGCAAATCATCCCCTGATTTCCTCGTGAATAGGGTGCAGTCGACGAGTCCGCGCTTAAATCCTTTGGTGATGAGGTATGTACTTAGCTCCTCATACCACTGTCTCGGAGCCTGGTGCAAACCATATAGAGCTTTGTTCAGCACGTAGACCTTATCCCGGTGGATTGGGTCCTCAAAGCCTGGTGGCTGCCCGACATAAACCTCTTCCTTGACTTTCCCGTACAGAAATGCGCTCTTGACGTCCATTTGATAAACTTTGAATTTCTTATAGGAAGCAAACGCAAGGAACATCCGAATAGCTTCAATGCGTGCTACTGGTGCATAGATTTCGTTATAATCAATCCCTTCGATTTGATGGAAACCCTGCACGACCAATCTGGCTTTGTTACGAACAATAACCCCACGATCATCCTTCTTGCACTTAAACACCCATTTAGTGCCGATCTTCTTCCTTCCAGGTGGCAAATCCGTGAGCGTCCAAACTCCCAATTTCTGGAATTGTAATAACTCCTCCTGCATTGCTTCAACCCAGGCATCCTCCTTCAAAGCGTCCTTGTATGTCCTTGGCTCTACCTGCGACACATAACACGCAAACGACCAATCATTTTGACTACCAGATTGTTGAATTTTAGCATATAACGCTAAAGCACCAAAACTTTCTGGTGAGTTAACACTTGGTAGCTGCCCTCTGGTCATCACACTGCTACCAGGATCACCGATAACTTGCTCCAGCGGGTGAATACGATGAATCCGAGATTCCGGATATTCAGGTACAGTAACTCCCGTCTGAACAGTCAAGTTCTCTACAGCATCCAGATCATGACCCGTATTAGATGATGAAGCAACATCTGGAGTTGGAGTTGGGTTCACTGGCGGTGCCTCTGGTTCTTCTGCATGTTCAAGAATGACTTCTTCAAATTGTTCATCTTCAGATTCTGAAGAGTCTAATGAAGTTGAAGCCTCTTGGAACACTTCTTCCTCTTGTATAGGAGCATTGGTATCATTAGAAGCTGGTAGGGGGTTCACGGTTATCGGACGCACCAACGGTGAAGTCGCTGCGTTTTCACACTCGTAAAGTAATCTGATAACAGCTTCTTCAACCAAGCTATCTAGATTGAATGATTCAAAGAAATCTTTGTAATCAAACATCCAATCAGGACCCGTGCCTTGCAGATTTTGAGTATATCGTTGAACTTCCACGTTAGCCCAATCCTCCACCCGACGAGTTCGTTTGTTGTATACCCGTTTGAGCGGGGTTGCATATCCAACAAAGTATCCCTCCTCAGCTTTAGGACTAAACTTCTCGCTTGGATTCAACATCGTGCATGGTGCCCCAAAAGGTTCTAGATACTCTAAGTTCGGCTTTCGTCGGTGTAACAGCTCATAAGATGTTTTACCAAACTTCTTCACTGTTAGAACCCGATTGAGTGTATAATTCGCTGCATAAATCGCCTCATTCCAGAACATTACCGGAAGATTTGAGTCAGCGAGCATTGTTCTAGCCGCTTCAATTAGAGTCCTATTCTTTCGTTCAGCAACACCGTTCTGTTGTGGGGTGTACGGAGCCGAATATTCATGATGTATCCCTTTTGCTTTCACAAAGTTCAACCATCTTGGCGTTTTTGAACTCCGTCCCATTATCACTCCGAATTCTCTTTATCTTCACATTGTAGAGATTCTCCAATCGAGTGAACAGAACTTTCAGGTTGTCAAAGGTGTCACTTTTGTTCTGCAAACACATCACCCACGAAAATCTTGAGTAGTCATCAGTGACGACTAAACAGTAAAGCTCCCCAAGATGACTTTTGCGCTTGACTGGTCCGAATAGATCCATGTGCAATCGCTCAAGTGGCATCTCAACAGAGTTGACTTTCTTCACTTTGTGGGACTGTTTGTGTTGCTTCCCTTTCTTACAACTTACACACTTGTCATTCAGATGGAAATGTTTCACGTTTACTCCATCGACAAGCCCATTTCTCACAAGTTGATTCATTTTTCTCAGATGAATGTGCCCCATTCTTCGGTGCCACATTATCGATTCTTTCTTGGTTGCCTTGGATAGAAAACATGTTATTTGCCCCTGTGATGTCATCGCCTTGGACATATCAAGAATATAGAGATTGTTGACGCGAGGTGCCTTCAACATTATCCACTCCTTTGGAATTTTGAAGCCCGGTTTGAGAATATAGCAGGATTTGTCATCAAAATGCACAGTGAATTGTTTGTCACAAATTTGACTGACACTCAACAGATTATAATCAATCTGTTTCACATAAGATATTCTCTCGAAGCTCACTATCCCATTACTCACGCTCCCCTCCATTGTAATATATCCACCTTTATTTCCAGCGAATGCGACATACCCTCCATTAATGTTCTTCACGTCGAATAATAACGCAAGATCCCCTGTCATGTGGCCTGAAGCTCCACTATCAACAATCCAAAGACTGCTAATAGGGCCAGCTGAAGCTCCCTGCACACAAAAAGTAAATCATTTAGTTCTTTCGGGGGACCCAAGCCTGAGTCTTGGGTCTTGGAATATTATTTTTCACAGAAACATTCTCAGAAACATTTTCAACAACTTTTTGTTTTGGATCAATCTTGTTAGGATTATTCAAAACAGTTTCCTTTTTCTCATTGACATTTGAAGTAGAGGCTCCTGGAGAACCATTGGGTGTCCAATATTGTTCAGACCTTTTCAAGATACGAATCTGAGACTTTTGGTTCTCAGTTGGTTTCTGAACATTGTTTGCAAATGAAACTTTCTTGGTTACCTTATCTGATTTAACAGACTTAGGTCCAACATTTGACTTGACAATCGGTTTTAGTGGAACCTTTTGCCTATCATTTGTTGTGTTCACCACTGGTTTTCTCCATGATTGTTCCATAGCAATCCGATTTCTTCGATCATATTGAATTGGACGATTGTTCCTCTTTTGATAAAAATTGTTTTGATTGTAAAACTGTTGTTGTTGAGGAACAACTCGTCTGTGTGGTGGAACATAATGATCAATCGGTTTTCTCATGGAATTCCTCACTTCAACTTCATGCCTTTTATGCCTTACATACGGGCACTGAGCAAGTAAATGCCCTCGTTCCCCGCATTTAAAGCACGCACGGTACTCTTCAAAAACATTTGGAGCATTTGGTTGAGCAAATGATCTAACAGGATATTGATCATTATACTGTTGATTCCTCAAACTCTCAGGGAGTGGCCCTTTCGAGTAAGCAGGCTCATGAAAACCATTAGCTCTGTTTTTGGGTCTAATGAACTCTGTGACATGGACCTTTGGTTCTTGAGGAACATCCAAAAATAATTTCTTTAAAATGGCAGGTGGGATTTCATTTGTTCTCTCATGTTTTGGGAACCAAATGGTGCTTTCTTGCCAGATTTTATCAATTTTAGCATAGTTAGCATTTTTAATTGGAAATTCCTCGTCAGAGATGATCTTATCGGATCCTTCTATCCGATAAAACACCTTGACAGGTTTGTCACACGGTTCATTCTTATCATTCTTTTCAAAATCTTTCTTAACAGCATTCTTTTCAGACTTTTTCTCACGATGAGCATTTGCCATCGGATGCACATGTTGAGATGATGAAACTGGTTCAGTAGTAATGATGTGATTTTCTTTTGGAATTTCACATGCATTAACAGTTTGAACATTACCAGTATCATCACTCTCAGAATCTGAATCCACGCTCTCAGCAGTAACACCCTCATCATTCAAACCTAAAATCGGTCTCACATCGGAATGTGGATCACCAATACTCGAGGTATTAGATTCATTTTCCGATGATGAGTCTGATTTTACCGAGCTCTCCGGTGTCACTTGATGACAATTATGGTTTTCAAAAAGCACCGGAGATGGCACAGACTTGTAATTAGTGGTTTGGTCATCAATGATGTGGTCTACCACGTAAGCAATGTGCTTGTAACTTTCCAACTTTTTGTTTACTTTTTCAGCAAAGCATTTGATGGCGGCCATTTCCAACTTGGTATTTTCAATTTCATTTATGTTGTTATTAATTGCCAATTGTTTTAATGATAAAGTGTTTTTCAAGTCGGAAATGTCCTTTTTATAGCCATCTAGTACCTTGTTGAAAGCATTCAACTCTTTGCGAGTAGATTGACTGTTCATGATAGCACTATCACGTTGAACACGGAGTTGTTTGTTCTCCTCAGTCAATCTATCACAGGTACCACAATACTTATCACTAGTAATATCAGTGCTACACTCAGAACTTACAGGTTTTGGCGGATCAGTCATGGCCATCAAAGCAAAATGAGCTTCCTTTCCAGCGAAAAACTTGGAATAGTCAATCTTGGTGAAAGCATCATCAGCAATGCACGACTTCCTCGTCATTAGAAAATCAGCTTCTGCTAGCAACTGATCAATGTCATCATCTAGAGATGTAACACTTGCTTCTGTATCCGAATCACTGTCTGAATCTGAGTAAACCGATTCACACTCCTCAGGAACATCAGAAACAGTGTCAATCACCACTCCAGAATTAGCTTCCTCAGCCTTAACCTCAACAGGTTCAGTTTCCAATTCCATTTCAGCCTCAGACACATCAACTTCAACCTCAGTTTCTACCTTCTCATCAACTGTCACCGACTCTTTAATATCAACCTGACAAGCAACACAAGCCACATTGCCACCAGTTGTGATCTCCTCAACACCTATTTGCATTCCCGACCAATCAAACCGTTCATCTTGTTGAGTCACCAATGCTTGATTCTGACTGGTGTTCTGTTGTGTCTCATTAGGTGTAGTGATCGGTATAACTGTTCGGTTAGTGTTGTTAGGAGATTGGTTTTGAATCTGGTTTGGTGTATTTGGTTGTCGGTTTTGGTTGTTGTTTGAGTTATTTTGACGGTTTTGATAGTTGTTGTTATTTTGGTAAGAAACTTGGTTTTGGTTTTGTTGTTGACGGTTCTGGTAACTTGCATTGAATGGGTTTCTATTACCTTGTTTTGGTGGCTGGGTGCATTCCCGTTTAAAGTGACCTTTCCCTCCACAGTTAAAACAAGTAACTTTCTCCTTGTTGAACCCATAGGTTGTGTTAGGAGAAGTTCCCAAATCCGTTCTACCCGTCTTCTCAATAAATTCCGTTGCTCTTCTCATAATGCTTGCAAAAGCCCATTGAATATCAATCAGTTCCATTTCTTCCTTGTCAATCTGTGCATAGTCTTCATTGGTTAAGTTGTTGTTCCCAATTTGACTAGCAACCAACCCGTTGTAAGATGAAACCATTGCAGAGACTAGTGCAATGTGTTGCTGAGCAACTTCAACCGTCACATTTCCCAAGTTAGAAGTCTCCAAAACCACTGGTTGTTGATTAGGTTGAGTAACTTGGTTCATTGGTTGTTGAGATTGGCTAGCAGTATAGAAAGCTGCTTGTTGCATTGGGGAGAATGGTGAAATGTATGAATTGTTGTAAGATTGTTGTTGTGGTGGTGGTTGTGGGTATGATGGTTGTGAGTAGGATGAGGTTTGTGCCATGTAGTTGATGGTAGGTTTTGGTGATTCCATAACATTGGAAATGCAAGCAACATGTGGTGCCACTACCCCTCCTGAACTTGAGTTACTAACTGGAACTAAAGTGCCTCCAAAGTATAAGCTAGGATTCTGAGGAATCTGTGATCTTCTAGCTTTCCTCTTCTCTTCCATTTCTTTGTTCTCCAGTTTCTGTATAAACTCTTGAATAGTCTAGTATTGGTATGCATCCTTCTCCCTGAGAACTTCCACATGTTGATCCCAGTAAGGTGGTAGAGCATCTGCAAACTTATCCACCAAAGCTTTCATAGGAATCTGTATACCATAACTTGACAATTCAGTTAGCAAATGACTATATCTAGGAGTTAATTCTTTTAAAGTTTCATTGCCAATATAAGAAAAATTCTCAAACTCCTTTCGTAATTCATCCATCCTTAAACTTCTAGTCTTCTCATTCCCATCATGTCTCCTTTTAAGCACATCCCACAATTGCTTAGACGTGGTGCAAGTCCCAAATTGATGCAACAGATCATTTGTGATTGCCTGAGTTAATTGGGAAAAGGCTTTCTTCTCCACAGCAAACTTCTTTTTCTCCTCTTCAGACATACTCTCCAATGGAACTGGTTCACCTGTATTCTCCAAAACTGGTGCTGTGTAACCTCTAGCAATCATATTCCATGCCTCTGCACCCTCCACTCCCATGCCTTCCAAGTGAATCTTGAACTTGTTCTGCCACTGATTATATTCTTGTATCTCCATGAGCTTAGGTGGCCGATTCCCGCTACCTGAAGATAAATCATTAATCATTGTGGAAATAGCATTTGTGGTTTGAGTGTTTACCACCGCTGCTGCTACTCCCCAGTAGTCAGGTTGTGGTGCTGGAGGTGCCACACTTTGAGGCATCGAGCTAGTCATCGCCATGTAGTTAATTGGTTGCGAAAACTGTGTGCTCGTCTTTTGTGCTGCCACCGTCCATGGGTCCATCACTTGTTGTTGTGGTTGTGTCGTTGCTGGTCTCGGGGTAGTCGGAAAATTCCACATGATCACGAACTTCGAAAAATTCAACACTTAGAAAAATTTTCAAAATTAAGTTCTAGGTTCGCCCGATTTTTCTTACTTTCGTCCCTTTCTGATTCAGGTTCGCCCAAACAGTGTTCACCCGAATGTAAAACTTCACCAGAATGTAAAACACACTAACACACTTCCACTTTCGCCCAGAAAATCCTAGGTTCGACCAGTAATTTTCCACATTCGCCCGCCCGATCAATCGAAGGTGGAAAATTGTACCCGAAAGTGAAAAATTCAACCAAGAAATTCCAGGTTCGCCCAGAAATCACTCAGGTTCGACCAAAAACAACTCACGTTCGCCCAAAACAAGTCAGGTTCGCCCACTATGTTCCAGGTTCGCCCATTTCAGGTTTGAAAAACGGTTACACTTTGAAAAACGGTTATTTTGATTTCTGATTTTCAAAAGTTTGTGGATTTGAATGATCTTAATCAGGTTTTGATTCGGAATTGATTTGGAACAACTTTAATTCTTGGAATTTTAGATTTTAACCACAAAATCAACTTCAAATCAATAAAAACACTCAAAAACCATTTTCATTCAAAAACAGATGTATTTTGATCAAAATTAGGTCCAAATCAGCTCTGAGTTTATCAAATTTGTTGTTGTATGATCTGTATGGCTCTGATACCACTTTGTAAACGAAAGATTTTGACTAAAACAGGATTAATTGATCATACAAGTCACAAAACCAGGTGCGGAAACCCTAGCTTTGAACAAACAGATAAAACTCTAATCAAAACACAATCAACATCATTTTCAAAGCTTTTTCATAGATTAACTTTTCCAAATACTTGATTATAATCACACACTAGTCAATCTAGAACACTTATACACTTTCTCAAAAACTCCTGGAACCTAACCTGAACACACACACAACTGAAAACTCTCTATAAATCACAAATACACAAAATCTATATATAGCCTATGCACGTTCGCCCAGTTGATGTGGTCGAATGTGGAATTCTTCCACATTCGCCCATACAAAGGTACGAACGTGTTCTTCAGATCAGTTCCATTTTACCTTCGCCCATTCAGCTTCTACATTCGCCCACATATCTTTACATTCGCCCAGAATGTTTCCACCTTCAATCCATCAGCAATCTCTAACATGTGTTAACTTGTAAATCCAATCACTAGTCGCAATACGTGCATCTACAGTGTCGGTACGTCGAATTGCGTTCCTTCAAATGATTTTAATATTCCTAATTTAAATGTGCCTTTTGAAAACTACACAACTCCTGACAAAAATGTGTTTTCAAATGAAAACGCAAGCTTTTCAAATGAAAACGCAAGTTGTTCACATCAGAACGCAGCCCCATATATTTCTCTACGAAAAAGAAAAAGAAAAGTTCTCTCGTCTTGTCCTTTTCCTCAAGGTTATATATTTCCTGACAAAGACGAAATGAAACTGGAGTTGGGGAAATTGTGTTTATCAGAGTGTTTCTCTTATAAAGTAGAAAGATCTAGTAAAACACGTTATGTGGCATCATGTGTCAGTGAGAATTGTAGCTGGCGTTTTACGGCATATTCCTTCAACGGTTGTAAAAAGTTTTTTGTTAAACACTTTAATGATAATCACACATGTTCCAAGACTCAAACTCACCCTCATTTTCGTCAAGCTAACCCGAAAGTGGTTGGGAACATATTAAAAGACCAATTGAGAGATAGTGGTCGTGTCTATCGTGGTAATGAAATTGTCGTAGATTTTCGACAAAGATTTCACGTGGACATAACTTACGCTCAAGCATGGCGTGGGAATTGTCACGCTCTCGCACTTTTGCAAGGAAATAACAAAGATTCATTTGCTGAGCTCCCGATTTACTGCTACAATTTGGAAAGGACGAATCCGGGGACAATTACTCGCATCCGAACTGATGAGGAGAGTCGGTTTGAAATTCTATTTGTTTCCATTGGTGCTGCTGTTAGTATCAAACTTTTCATAAGTTGTTATAAGTTTATTTTTTTTATAAAACTGACGATTTGTTTTTGGTTTTTAAATTTGTTACAGATTAGGAGTTTTATTCATTTTTTAAGACCAGTGATAATTATAGACGCGGCGCACTTGCGCGGTGAGTTTAAAGGAACGTTGTTTCTCGCGGTTGGAATGGACGGTAACAACCAAATCTTACCGGTTGCGTTTGGTATCGGCAAATCAGAAGATGGTGAAAGTTGGATATGGTTCTTGTCTAGGCTTAAAGAGTGTATCGGTCAACATCCAGATCTGGCGATTATATCGGATCGCGGGAATTCCATAGACTTGGCGATACGTACTGTTTTTCCCCGTGCTTATCATGGGTTGTGTTGTCGCCATCTTTTGGTCAACCTAAACCTACCTTCAGATAAAAAGAAGGAATTACACGACCTCTGGTGGGCAACTTGTAAAGCTTATCGAATATCTGATTTTAATGATAACTTCAATTCCTTGTGTGCAGAGGTCCCGCGAGTAAGGGATACTTTGTTAAATATCGGATTGGCCAAGTGGACAAGATTACACTGCACGGGTAAAAGATATCATTATATGACATCAAACAGTGCAGAGTCGATAAACGCATTATGCAAGCATTCAAGAAAAAATCCCATCACCCACCTTGTTGAATTCTTTAGACAAAGACTTCAGCGCTGGTACTATCAGCGTCGAAAGGAAGGTATCGAAAACACCCACACACATACTCCCTTCGCGGTGAGAAAAATTCATGAAAAAATTAAAGGGTCTAGGACGTGGACTGTTCATGGTGTTGCGCTTAACAGTTTTCAAGTCGAAGATGGAAAGAAAAATGGCTTCGTTGATATGCAGAATCGAACATGCAGTTGTCAGGTGCCTCAGATATCTGGTTTCCCATGTGGGCACATGATTGCGGTATCAAGATATTTAAGAGAAGATGATTGTAGTTATCATACTTCTCGTTGGTACAGCAATGAGCTATACAAAAGAACATATGAAGAGGCGATTTATCCGCTTCCCCATAGGTCTGATTGGGAGACACCCGATGAAATAATACATTTATAACCACCGCATATTACAAAACGAAAATCAGGTCGTCCTCCTGAAAACAGTCGAATCTTATCGCGAGGTGAGCAACCCACACCAGTGTACTGTAGTCGCTGTAAAAGTTATGGGCATCATCGTGACCGATGTTCAGCACCAGCCCAATCTGAATCGAGATTATCAAGGCGTCGTTCAGGTTCAGGCAGGAACGTAAATGTTTGTGAAAGACCGTCTCCTATTTATGTCGAACCTGAAAACTTCCAAGATTTTATTTCTCAAAATACGTGTGAGGCGACAGTTAACTTGGATGATGATTAGCCGTTTGTTTGTTTGGTAATTAAAGGTAGAACTAGCCAGACGCGCACCGCGCGTCATATGGAAAACCGATGAAACAACTGTATTCTGCCGTTAGTTCGCCATGCGTCAATTGTTTATTTATATATATAATGTTATGTTTTTAAAAACTCATCAGAATACATTTGGTTTCTTTTTTATTTACTTTAATTCGCACGTACATAATGATACTAGATATAAACATATACTACGTTAGATGAAGATAAGAATAAAAACTAAAGCTGCTAGGTTGAAATATTTTACGGGTTGAAACGGGCAGCATAAATTTCATCTGCCATAAAACGACGGTATCTCATACATGCATCATGAAGATTCATTTCTTCCCACCTCATTGGCCTATTTTGAACCAAATTTCGCAGCAGCATACAAACTATGACCCCTGAATGCCGACCTATTTTTTGATCGTTGCCAGGCCAGACCACTTCTCCCCAAATTTGTGTATAATGGATTTGGTCACTAGCAGATTTTTGCCAGTACATTATTGCTTCTAGAAACCATGAGAACGCAGACTCAAATTCTATAAGAATTTGGTGAATTTTTCTGTGAACGCAGAATGTGTCACCACAGTTATTCTCACTACAAGTATTTTCGAAATACACAGTTACTTGCATCGACGGCATGTCAACCTTTAAAATTAAACAGTTATTTGTGTCTAAGGATACTGGTATATATATCGTATCAACTTCCCAAAAGGGAGGATAGATTTTTCTTGAACCATCTGCATATCCAGATGCATGATAATCTTGCTCTAGCAGAAGAGTATAAAAATTGGGTTGGAGTACACATCAACGATTATTACTAGAAAAGGACCTTTGCCTCCCTCCTTCAGTATCTCTTAAAGACATCAAATAGTTACACCACGCACGCACATGCTGTAAAATAAATAATAAATAAAAATTAAAAATTATTTATGCATAGTTACATCAGTATATTTTACTGGATTCATAACGTACCGTCTTCTGAATAAAACCATTTCCGTAATAACCTAAAAGACTAGCCCACCAATCTTTGCTTAACGGTGTTCTGCCCATATAGGTTGAAAAGCAACACGAGCTATCACCTTCGTAATAAAATTCCAGAACATTTGTCGACCAAAAACTTGATTTGTCTGTTCGATGTAACCAATTTGTGTTTTCTACTGGATTAGGTATGTTGGTCATTATGGTGGTGGTGGTTCAAGTAATGACAACATTGAGGGCACATAGTAGGTGGTATTTAAAGATGGGTAAAATGACCAAGATGGCCCGTTGACAGTGTCATTTGACAGTCCGTTTGACAGCCATTCACGTGGGTCAAGTACTGTGTTGCGTCTCTGTAGTCTACAAGATACCTGCAAAAGCAAAAGACGTCTCCCCAAACGGCATGGGGTCCTAGTGACACGTCTAACCATGACGTATTGTGGGTCCCAGACAGTATGAACCGATTCAAGCAGCACAAAGAATTCAACCATTTTCTGTTTACAAATATAATATATATAATTATTATAATTTATTACAATTTGCCCCAATGGTACAATTCTTAATGCTATTACAATAATGAAAACAGATATGCGCTTGTTGCACGAATTGTGTTCCCTAGGCTGTTGACGACGCCATTGAAAACTGCAATCCACCACGTCCGTATAGTAACTTTCAGTGTGGAATACAGCCTTTGCAATAATGAGGTCTCCAGTAACAAGTGACTTTGTGAACTAGTTCCAACTGGAATGGTGTACCGGATATGACACCTTGCCTCATGACTTGATGATTGCAAACAGCCACGTCCTTGTTTCTTGCAGATGTAACATCGACCCAATGTTAATAAATTACCAACATAGGCAAGATGGCCATTGAATTGCTAAATGTGCTATATTTGGTAATTTGTTTCGCGGTCAATGGTGAACGGGTTTTATAAACATGACTTGGTGGCAACCGGTAACGGCTGAGACCATAAGTCAAGTTTGAAATGATTCCCTTCTCTTCCGGAACCACAACACGAACATGTTGCGTTTTGGAAGGATATACAAACGGATGTTTACAAACCCTGTATATTGAAGGGAATCATAAAACCGAATTCCCCCATATCCTATCGTCAATAATGATTACCGTTACACCAAGTGTGATCAAGGAACTCATCGGGATCCACTACTCTAAACAAATCCACCGATGTCCTTACATACGTGGAGAACGGTCATTTTAACGCTTAACGACATAGAAATGGGAGGTTCACCATCGTTGCAATGTTATAGAACTACCAGACCAAAGTTGCAGTCTACATGGGTTATACCACATGCGAATGCAACAACAGCAAAGTAGTTTTATGCAGATGTAACAACGATCCAAAAAATTTCGTGGAATGTTGATGTAGTTTGCTAGTATTAGGTTTGATAATTCGAATAAACATATATATTATGTGAACCGAAAAATTATCGGAAAACATTTTTTGGTTAGTATAATGCAAATTTGGGGAGCAATTTATAAACAACATTGAAAATCGCTACTCCTCTTTTTGACGTCTTCAAGTCTGTAAGACAACACAGAGACGGATCACTTCTCTAACGTCTCGGGAGTTGTCCCTTCTCTGACAGAAGACAATCGAATACGCTTGATCCTTAACACGTGTCCCGTCTCTATGACGTCTTAGACAGATTGAAACGACATAAAGTCCGAACAGTCCTCTGCATTCTATTTTCTTCTCTCGTCTCTAACATACGAACAGTCGTCGTCCATTTAAATATTTAAATTATTTTATTTTAATATACTATTATTTTAACTACATCATTTTTTACACCATATATACCTCTGTACCTATTCTTCACATAAAAACGTTTCTAACATATCACATACACAAAAGAACAAAGATGGCCTCCTGGACCCAAGAAGAAATTCTTGGAATTACACTGGCCTGGCGCAATGTTTCCGAAAACACCCGATTGACTACCTGTACCTGTTGGACTACGATGAAGACTTCATGTATGTTTCGGCGTTGCAGTTGTTACGTCCATATTATATTTATGTTTAACTTTAAGAATGTAATGGATGTAATTTCGAAGTTTTTAAATGAAGGTTAATGTTTTAATTTTCTATAGATATCTAAATTTTAATACGTCAAGAAGACAATTGCACGCAAGTTGGTGAAGCTTTGTCTATCTTGCTGAAGAAGCTTCACTGTGTGTCAGTCTCGCCGACGTAGAACGGGCGGCCGATGCTGCGCCAACGTAGAACGGGCGCACAAGTCTGCGTCATCCGTTGTCTATGCGCCGACGTAGAACAGGCGGGTGACGTTGCGTCATCCCTACACCTAATATATGAAGTTAATGTGAATTCACTCTTTACAACAGGCGCTAGCTTTACTTGTCAAAATTGATTCATTAACGAACTCCAATCTCTATACATTATATTCATCCAACAAAAGGGGCAAACATGACAAGAAGGTTATATTCTATTTCATAAGATAAGTATCTTTACATATATAAAAGACAGTTAGATTCACTATTCTAACCTACCGAAACTACCATTCTAACCTACCCAAACTACTGGGGAGGCTCATGGGGCGTCCCCGAACTACCCTGTAGATACACGAAATGCGACTAGTGATTGGATCTACAAAGTTAACATGTGTTAAAAAGTGCTGATGGGTTGAAAGTGGAATGCTGATGGGTTGAAAGTGAAAAAGTGGGCGAACGTGGAAATTACACAGAAAAAGTGGGCGAACGTGGAACCAACTGGGCGAATGTAGAATCAAACTGGGCGAATGTGGAAAGATTCCACATTCGACCAACATAAATGGGCGAATGTGGAAAGATTCCACATTCGACCATTCACAGTGGGCGAACGTGCAGAGTCTATAAATAGATTTTGTGAGTTTTTGAGAAAAAGAGAGTCATTAGGTGTGTGTGTTTTGAGGTGTTGTTCCAGGAGAGCTTGAGAGAGTCTGTGTTTGAATTAGATTAACTGTTTTGACATTGTAATCAAGTTTATGAATGTGTTAATCTATGAAAAGGTTTGAAAATGACTTTGATTGTGTTTTGATTTGAGTTTACTTCAGTTTGTTCAAAGCTAGGGTTTCCGCACCTGGTTTTGTAACTTGTATGATCATATAATCCTGTTTTCGTGTCAAATCACATCCTCTACATACCCAAGCCACTGGCCTTCGCGGCAGCATCAGCAGCTTCTTTTTCCGCACGCTCGCGGCCAGCACGTTCGGAATCCTGCAGCCACATTTTGAATCGCGCAATAGGGTCAGGATCAGCCAGGCACTACCTAACAACTTGCAGCACAGGAAACTCCATCCGCTCAAGCTTATCGAGCTCCGCCATCAGCGCCTGCTCAGTATCATAATCCTGGAAAGGTTGGTGTTCCACAGGAGCTCCGTCTGTAGCACACAGGTACCCTTCCAACCAGCCACTATGAAGGCCCGTTATACGGGCAGCCTCCACAATCTGAGCAACCTGTTCACCCATCTTTGGCTCGTTCCAACAACGATCAAAGACCTACAACACAAAGAAAAGTCAGAAAAAGAAATACCAATTAGATGAGCAAAACAGAAGAACAGGACTTACGGCGGAGATCTCATCCGACATGATCCACAAAGCCTTCTCGAAATAAAACTTCTGAGTATCAAGCATTAAAGCTCTCTCCAGCTCCCAGGCTTCCTTCTCTCTCAACAAGGCGCCGACCTGCCCTTCCAACTCCGACACGCGGCTGGTCACCTTCACCACCTCATCATCTTTCTTTTTCAACTGCCCCGTGGCATCAGCATATTTTGAGGATAAAACATCCAGTTCTTTATCCTTTGCGGCGACAATCTTCTGTTGCTCAGCCAAAGCAGATTCAGCTTTTTGCACCGCCTGTCGGCGGCGCTCAAGCTCCTTATTGATATTCTGAGAAGATGCCTCCCAGGCCTTCTGCTTTTCAGCCGCCTCTACATCCTTCTGACGCAAGCCAGACTCCAGTTGCCTGACCTGGTCAACCAACCTCTGCTTGGCACCCTCAAAAACCTCCTTCTCCTTCGCTAAGCGATCCGTTTCGGCTTTCACAGCAGAAGACTGATCCACAAAATCATCCTCCTCTCGACGCAACGCATATAAGTTTCCCAGAGATTACGCCAAGTTCATGCACAGCTCTGAGAACAGTGTTGCGCGGTCCTGCGAACGTTGAGCGTCCAGTTTAAAGCCAGGCTCATTTGTAGACGCCAAGTTGGCGTATACACTGGAGCGTCCAGTTTAAAGCCAGGCTCATTGTAGACGCCTTGGCCCGTTCTACTTTCTGAACTTGTGGGCCAGAAGAGCCACCAGCCACACTAACAACCAACCTATCAACCGGGACGTCACCCCCGTCCAAATCTACCACAACTGGCTCTGCATGCGACCCACCAGCACCTGAAGATGACGGCAGCCTACTTTCCTCTCTCTTCACGGCCACCACCGCCCCATGCTTTCTGAGCAACTCTTGACGCTGGAACTCCTCCTCCTTCAGCCTTTTCAACTCAGCTTGACGCTGGTCCTCCTCCTCCTTCAGCTTTTTCTCGGCCGCAAAACGGGCCGCCTCCTGTTCCCCACGCTGCCTTTTAATGGCAGCCTCCCTAACACGTGCCTCCTCCTCATCCTTCTTCTTTAGAGCGGCAGCAGCATCACGATTATCTTCCTCAAGCTTCTTTTTAGCCTCAGCATCAGGCGCCACAGCAATTTGAGCCGAAGCAGTTTCAGCCTTCAACCGCTCTATCTCCAAAAGCTTCATCCTCTTCTCTTCCTGAGACTGCTTAACAGAAGCTGGAACAGAACCTACAAAGAGCAACAATCATAAGAGAAGATCCATCATATTCAAAAGTATTGCTCAAATAGACAATCACTTACCACTCAGCTTAGGAAGAGTCTTCTTGCCAAACGGCTCACATACTGGCGGAGGAGTAAGATCTAAACCCATCGGATCTGATGGCCTAATCTCAACACCCTTGGACGGGGCGGTTTTCTTCTGAACGGGTTGATCAACATCATCCTCCCCCGTCATCACCAGACGACGACGCTTACGCTCCCCCTCTGCAAAAATGAACGGACAAGGTAAGTAGGACTCACGCGAAATTACAACTTAACAAGTATAGCTTACTACTTACCCTTCTCCTTCCCTTTGGAATCCTTCGTCGTGCCACCTACAGAGTGACGTGAACGGGGAATCAAGTTAGAAGACGAGCCGCTAGACTCGTCATCAGACAAAACAACCCAGTCAACCCCTTCCGCAGTTCGCGCAGAAAGGGGTTCGGGATCAAGTAAGAAACCAACAGCTAAAGGATTCTCAGGCGCACCTTCTATCCGCGCAGGGAAAATAAAATTCGCGCGCTTCAGCTCCACACCGGCAACTTCACCCTGTGGGACGGGCGTAAACATGGTTCGCGACACCCTCTTCGCCCAAAAGTCAAACAGACATTCACCTACATAACAAGACAACAATATACATCATCCAATGATTACAAGACAAGCAAAAAATATACACAAATAAAGTACGACCTACCTGCCACTAGATCCATACTCCGTCGCCATAGGGAAGGACATCCATGCCCTCCCTCATACCCACACGGCTCAGGCCCACCAACCTTAGCATTCCTTCATCACAATGTTCCAAGTTGTCCAACCGTGTAGCATGAGACAGGAGGATCTTACACCAGTCCTGCTGTTGGAAATGCCTGTCAAACTCAAAAGAAGGAGGCTGCTGCCCAGACCGGAGAGTGAACCAGCCCATATTCACAGGGATCACCTCCTTTCTAACGTAAAAGAAACACCTCTTCCAGTCCCGAAAGCTTTTCAGTGAGCTTACCTTTACCACAAACGACACCGACTTCGACCGCTCAGCAAAGGAGACCCACCCACTCTCTTTCACCTCCAGCTTGTAGAAGCAATTAAAATGGTCAAAAACAGGCTCCCTTCTCATCGCACGACAGGTACCCTCATAGTGCATCACCCTCGCCATTCCGAACGGGCTCAATTGGGTTATATGCACGCCATATTTTTGTAAGACATCAATCAGAAACCGACTCGTCAGAATCCTAAAACATGCATACTTGAAGAACGCCTCATACAGGCAGATCTTGCCTAGAGGGGCATCCATAGGCGTTTTCCCCTTTTGTGGAAATTCAGGCTCCCACTCTCTCAGAATCTCATAGTTTTCAAGAAGAGTTGTGTATTTGTCAGGAGACCAATTAATCTGGGCCTCTACCATGGCCAACTCAGGCTTAGCAGGTTTATCTTCAGACATTTTTATCTAAGGAGAAGAAAGAAAACTATTTATTTTTTGGACTTAAAAAACTCGAAGGATTGAAAAGATGGTCGGAGAAGAAAAGCAATTAGTTGGAAATGTGAAGTGATAAATTAAAAAAACAATTCAAGGAAGATGCATATATATAGGTACTGCAATGAATGTAGCGAAAAAGGTGGAAGAAACGTGGCTGACGTTTCAGAGCCCAAAACGTGAGCTTAGGCGACACGTGTCCCACCTCCAGGAAAGGGACAGTCCACTTCTGATCGTGGGGCACACGCCCCTGACACAAGACGAAATTTGCCGAAATTTTCAAGGATTTCAACCACCTTTCAACCGTCACACGACTCCTCGAAAACTTCATGACTTTTCATTTAAATGCACACTCAGGGATTTAATACATGTAATCATAATTTCATAAATATTAGATCTTAATTGTATACCATTAAATATCTAATTTCTTAAAAAGTAGGGTTTTTTAATTCTCATAAATTGTTCGCATATATATGTACATCCAACAGACCAACACTGATGATACACATTTGTCTAAATTAATCACAACTTAAAGTAAAACAGAACTTGAGAATTAAGTCACATCAATAGTATTTGCGTCCTTTTTTAGCAAACTTGTTTGTATGTATTTTTTTTGTTTTGCGTCTGTCATAAGTTGCGTTTAAATTGTTTTGCATTTGCGTGTAAATTTTTTATCAATTGCGTTTAAGTTTTATTTCTTGCCTTAATCACACTTCATATAAGTGACTTGAAATTGAATCATAAAGCATACAAAAAACATTAATATTAATATCATATTAATATTACCAAAAACGTTGTTCAGTTACATTAATAAGAAACGAAACATTTAAAAAAAACTTAAAAAAAAACTAAGGAGAGAAATTAGTCATGTCCTCATGAACAACCTCCATGAGCTCTGGGTCATACAACTTGTAGTCATCAAGGTCTCCTTCTTCCTCTTCGTAGTCTGATTCCGGGTCCATACCAGACCACAATTCAACCTGTGCCCTGACCATCGAAACAAGTTTTGAACCAAACCCTGATCCACTTTGGTTTATGAGTGGCTTCTCCGACAGGTTTTTCAGAAAACCCATATCAGTGGAGAAAGATATCTCCTTAGGCTGGAATTCTTCAACTCTTCCGTCATCAAACGTCACATCCACCTCAAATCTGTCTTCAAAAAACTCCCTTCTGCTCACTCCCCTCAGCTCACAATTCTTAAACATTTTCTTCAAAACATGAAAGAGTTTGTCCACCTCTATTGAATGGCTTAGATATGGAATACCTAAAGCCAACATTCTTTTGAGTACCTCCTTGCTACAATTTCGTAGCACACTTTCTTTACATTTGTACACATGTTTTTTATTATCACTCATGAGCAGATAGAAAGTACTTTGCTCATACAACCATATGCTTAGGGTTGCGTTGGCTGCCATTTTTTGTTTAGAGTTTGAAGTGACTTTAGTTTTTGGGGGTTTTCTACAGAGATTGATGGTGTAGATGTGTGTTAAAATGTGTACAAATGATGGTTATTTTATAGTGTTTAGGTTATACTACCTCAAAAGACTTTTGCCGTTTCAATGATCACAAGGGCTAATAAGTTCAACAATCTGCAGTTATTATAACTATCCACGTTTCAAAAAATTAATTTTGTGAAATCACATGTATTTACTGGTGTATGTTAATTTTGTTACTTTTTATAATACATTAATTTATTCTTACTTTTTTTTTGTTCAAACTTTTATACTTTTAAAATGTAATTTACACTTTAATACTTATAAAAAATGTGATTCTTAACGTGTGGTTTTTTTGTACAAACTTTTATACTGAAAAAACATCAACCTTGCAAGATTTTGATCAATTTTAATTGTAATCTTAGAATAGGTTTACATTTGCGTTTAACTAGATTACCACTTGCGTATTACAAAATCACCCAATTTACATAACAAATGTTAAATACAGCGTCGGATGATGATTCATCAACGAGCACATGCTTCTTTTTCTGTTTTTTTTTTTGTATTTCTTCTTTACTACCACAACTTCCTGGGATGATGATTCATCCTCGGATGACGATTCAACAATAAGCACACGTTTTCTCTTCTGTTGTTTTTTTGGTTTCTTCTTTCTCTCAACATGTTCATCGGAGGACGTTGAATCAACAACTTTTCTTCTTTTCCTTTTAATAGCTTTGTTTTTTTATCAATGTGCTGATAGGTTGCTCATCTTCATTATCAGGGGCAAATGAAATAATTGCATACCTTGAGGTATCTATATTTTTTCAAGGAGCAAATAAAAAAGGAACAACTTGCGTCCAAATATAAAGTAGTATAAAAAAATACAATAAACATGGTTTACTTGCGTCTAAACATGTTTATTTTATTATTCTTTAATAGTATACAAATAACATTTGCGTTAGTTATTTGATAAACGTTCAATACTTTGTACATACCAACAGACATACTGAACAGTCAAATAATAAAAAACGGAAGTTCTATTTACATTAAAACGTAACTTATATTGAATTGAAAAAAACCAAACATCGACTAAATTTTGTTGTCTTAGTATGGCTTACACAATGCAATATATTGCTTAATATATGTAGATCATCATTACAAAGTATTTCTTCTTTCTAGTGCAAAGTAATATGAAACAGAGTTTTATCATAATCATGTGCTAAGGGATGCTAACACTTCTTCTGGAGTGTGCCACACATCATAGATTATGTTGTTGTCCCCTTCTTGTTGTTCTTCCATATTCACATTTTGTTGTTCTTGTTCTTGAACATTATTATTGATTTCAATAACAGCTTCATTTTATAAATCCGGTGCAGCTTCAACATCTCCTTCTTGAGCAGGAACTAAATGGTTTCTATTCCTACGATGATACACCAAACCATATCGACCCTGAACTTGATCTTGGTTGTTTTTGTTATTAAGTGCGTCTAAAACGTCATTATCTATTGCTTGTTGTATATGATCATCAACAACACCACTTTCTTTCAATATTAGTAGGGCATCAGCAGCGTCTACTTCATCTTGGTGCTCTTCGAGAGAGATATAACGTTTTGACATTGTAATTTAATTTTTGATATAGCAGACGCAAGTGAAAATGGTATGATTGTTCATATTCTTTTATTATATATAAAGGTTAATTGTGGTGATTAGGTTAGGGTTCTTTATTAGTGTGTACTTATTATAATTTTTTTACTGACAAAGCCGACTGATTTACAATGACAGTAGGTAATGCAAGTACAAATAATATTTAATAGAAATTTACATGGATCGTCATTACAAAACCCCTAAGAATCTAATACATTGAAAGACGCAATAAACATGTATATGTTAAAAAAAATATCATCATCATCATCATCATCATACTCAGTTAATCCCACCAATAGCAAAAGCTAAGGTAGGGTCTGAGGAGGGTAAGATGTAGACAGCCTTACCTCTACCCTGTCGGAATAGAGAGGCTGCTTCCAGTGAGACCCCCGGCTCAATAGCGGTTTTGTATCAAGCCTTAGACAATAAGGCACATAACACCTAGCAATCGGTACAAACCCGATTGGTGCATGTACCCCCTTGTCTTTTGGCTATCAACGTCACCACCTGATGCATGATTAACCGTCCGTCATTTTTAACGTTATTTTCACGAAATTAGTAAAATAACGTTAAAATTAGTGCAACTTTACTTTTGCCCCCTGAGGGCCACACATATATACATTATATGCGCACAGCCATAAGCGGGGCATGTTAAAAAAATATATAAAATCAAAATATGAAAACTTATTAACCGCTTATAATTGTTCAGCGAAATTGATCTTGAAGTTTTAGCCGGCCTGTCATGGTTTCCCTTTGCTTGCCTTTCATATTCAACTCCTGTATAGTATGCTGTTGGTTTGTTAACTCTAACAACTAATTAAATAGAATATTGTCACAAAGTTTGTATATAAATACCTGGTTTTTCCTTCGATGCCATTTTTTTTGTGGTTTATCGTTCTGTTTCTCTGATTTTAGAGAGTAGATAAAAACCGTAGTTATGTTGATTTGAATTTAGTGTTGATTTGAATTTAGCGAACGGTTCTTTCTTTGTAATTTTAGAAACTTAAAGTGAGTTGAGTGATGTTTGTAATTTGCCGCTCTTTTATTGTTTTGGTCCGATTACTATTTTGCCCTTTCGCATTTTAGTATAAAAAGTATTATATTAGACATAAATCAAAGATTTATGATATTGGACATAAATTGTTGGGATTGTTTTCTATTAGGTAAATATGATGCTTTCTATTTACAAAATAAATATGATGCTTCTCCAACACCACTGGGATATTTACATGTGGATAACCTAAACCAATACAGTATTATATTAGGTAAATATGATGCTTTCTATTTACAAAATAAATCAAATTATCAGATTTACAAATGATGTCTTAGACTCACTAAAACGAAAGAGAGACGGATCCCAGTCTATGACGTATCTGGCTTGTCACATCTCTCTTCACGTGTCCCAATATGATGTCTTATACCAAGTAAGACGACACAGAGACGGATACCAGTCTGTGTCGTCTCTGGCGTGTCCCATCTCTAACTTAATGCTTACACGTCTACCAAAATGAGGTACTTTAAAATAATTATTTATAATAATAAATAAAAAAACATTAAAATGTAGAGTAAGTTTAAAAAAAATAATTAAACTTCTCCCACACGTCTCCCAAAATGTGAAAATACAAAACTAATTAAACTTTTTCATTTGCGTATAATGTTATTTGTATTTGCGTATAAATTTAAAAGTTATTTAATAATTTTATTGAGTAACTTTTAACAAAAAATAATAATTTATCTTCAGAAGAGGAAAAAATTAAAAGTTTAAAAAGAAAATAATTTATCCTAATAAATGAAACATAATCATAATTCTTCTAAAGTTGTTACATAAGTGAAATAGTTATCAAACAAACTAAACACAATAACACCACTTGTGTTGTAATACTAAATGTGTAACCAACTATTGAAGATTAGATCATGATGTTCGAAGTTTCCTCCATTGCGCCGTCTAATCCATCCATCGTCTCTTTTTGTTGTAATACTAAATGTCTAACAAACTATTGAAGACTAGATCCTGATGATGGGGAGGAGGATGGAAATGCCACTAATGTAGGAAAACACACATCATAGATGATATTTCTCCGGGTTAACCCACGCGCAGATGCAACAACGATCCAAGTATCTTTACGCAGATGTAACAACGATCCAAGTATAACCGGACAACTTTTACATAAGGTGGCAGGCTTCGGTTGGAAAAGTGGAGGATTTAAAAACGTCATGGATTGGAAAGCTGAAAGGTGAGATGTATTATAAGAAAAATATAAGAAATTCTATTCTATAAAATACATAATGCAAAAGGGTTAGATTTTTTTAAAAGGGGTTACAAATCTGGGGGAAGTATTATGGAAATTTATAATAGCCCCGTCTGACGTCTAAGATTCAGTAAGACGACACAGAGACGGAACCAACTCTGTGACGTCTCTGACGTGTCCCATCTGTCGTGACACACTGACACAAGACGAGATTTTCAACAGTCACACTAATCCTCGAAAACATCAAGACTTTTCAAATACACCTGATTTAATACATGTAATAATAATAATTTTTTTATTTTTTAATGAATTTTTTATAATCGTGTCTAGAAAACACGATAATAAAAGAAGAATTTATTTAAAATATTAATGGATAATATTTAATATGTTATTTATTTTTTGCACCTGCGTGTAAGTCTCTTTTGTAAAAATATAGTTGTAATTTTTGCATTTGCGTTAATAAGTTCCCATAATAATATATACTTGCGTTTTGTTAATAATCGTAGTTGCGTCTTTGTTTTGTTATACATCATAAGTTGCGTTTAATTCGTTGTGCATTAATAATGTTAGTTGCGTTAACTTATATTTTAAAATAGAAAATATAATTAACAGAAAAACAATAATAGTATAAAGAGTTTGACATTAAGAAAAATATAATAAGTGAAACACATGATCATAATTCTTAGAAGTTTTTACATATGTGACATAGTAATCAAAGAAACTAAAGACAATAACACCTCTCGTGTTGTTATAATAAATGTCTAAAACTATTGAAGACTAGATCCTGATGTTCGCAGTTTCCTACTTGTTTCAACACACATCTTCAACCCATTCCGAATGGTTAATCCCTCAACACAAGCTTTGTCATCACAGTTTACAACCACTAACATTAGGAACTAGTCATCAATAGTTGGTTAGACATTTAGTATTACGGAAAAAATATACATTGAGCAAAAAGTAGTGTTTGAAGCCTAGTTCTTTGGGCCACAGTTACAGAAAGGTTATAAATGTTCATGGGATTTCTGTACCTGTCGCGAAAAGAAATAGGCTTCAAACACAACTTTTTTGCTCAACGTATCTTTCAGTAGTAATACTACATGTCTAACCAACTATTGATGACTAGTTCCTAATGTTAGATGTTTCGTCCCCTGCTGCTGTTTAATGATATTGTCCTTGAAGATAGCGGTACCCTTGCCGACTTACACATCGTCAACGGATCTACCCTCACAGGCGTTGATAAAGAATCCAGTAGGGGACGTGATTTACACTGATTGTCCTATCTCATCTTCATCAACGGATGATGAAGAAATATAGGTAAAGACAGATGTTTACAATCGGTGAAAATCACACCGGCAAGTACTCCCTAATAGATGCGCAGAAGTTCCTTCACACATGTGTAAGGGACTTTGTTGAGGAGAATGACATAGATTGGGGAGGAGAATGAACTTGCCAGTAATGTAGAACAACAAAAATCGAAGATGACATCTACACGGGTTAACCCACGCGCAGATGCAACAACGATCCAAGTATCTTTACGCAGATGTAACAACGATCCAAGTATAATCGGACAACATTTACATAAGGCGGTAGGCTTCGGTTGGAAAAGTGGAGAATTTAAAAACGTCATGGATTGAAAAGCTAAAGCTGAGATGTATTAAAAGAATATTATATATAATATTCTATATTCTATATAATACAAAATGCAAAGGAGTTGCAAATTTTGGAAATTCTGTATAATACAGAATGGAAAGGAGTTGCAAATTTTGGAAACGGGTTAAAAATCTAGAGGACGTATGGTGCAATTTTATATACCCACGTCTGACGACTAAGACTCAGTAAGAGGACACAGAGACGGAACCGAATCTGTGACCTCTCTGACGTGTCCCATCCGACGTGCCACTGACACAAGACGAGATTTTCAACCGTCAGACTACTCCTCGAAAACATCATTGACTTTTCAAATTCACCTCATGATTTAATACATGTAATAATAATTTTTAATATTTTAATGAATTTTATAAGTTGGATATTTTACATTTAATTTATAAATAAATAAAATATCAAATCTTAATTCTAAAAAAAATAAAATATAATATCACTTTCTAAAAAAATATATTACGAACTTTATTGTTGGGTTTTTTATTTCAGAGTAGAAGTTGCGCATTTATTTATCTCTATCATTCTGTTTTATATATAGTTGTTTTTTTACAATTTGTGTCCGAAGATGTATGTATTATCGACTTTAGACTGAAGACTACTAAACCTTTTTTTAGAATATCTATTTTGTAGATATGTTAATTGCGTCTGAATTTATTTTTACTTGCGTCTAGAAAATACCATAATACAAGTAAAATTTCTTTAATATATTTATGAGGAATATTAATATAATTTTTATTTTTGTACCTGCGTGTAAGTTTGTTTTTGTAAAAATTTTGCATTTGCGTATAATAAGTTCCCATAATAATTTATAATTGCGTTTTGTTAAAACTAGTAGTTGCGTCTTTGTTTTGTTTTATCTCATAATTAAGTTGCGTCCTTTTTTTACAAATTAACTTATATTTTAAAATTGAAAATATAATAAACAGAAAAAGAACAATAATATAAATAGTTTGACATTAAAAAAATTATTAAAAAAAATATTTGGAAATTAAATTACTTTCATTTTTCACTTTCAATTCCTTATACTTTCTATTAACAAATTAAATTATTTACAAATTAAATTATGTCTAGCTAAACGCATGCTTACACGTGTCGCATTTATGATGTCTTAGACTCAGTAAGATGACATAGAGAGGGATCCCACCATGTGACGTCTCTCACACGTCAAATCTCTGACTAAATGCTTACACGTCTATGAATTCTGACGTCTTCGACAGAGTAAGACGACACAGTGACGGATCACTCTCTATGACGTCGACGTGTCCCATCCTAAATGCTTACACGTGTCCCATCCTAAATGCTTCCCAAGATGACTTTTATCGAATTCAAATTCCATAAGTATATAGATGTACCACCTAGTCCAATCACCGTAAAAATCTCGACGGAAATTTTTGTAACGATTCGATCCGAAGTGCCCAATCCGATTAAAAACAACACAAAATAAATGGCACCAGCTCGTTGGACTGAAGAGGAAGAAATTGCCCTTGTAGTCGGATGGCAACTCGTTGAAGACAACATCTTTAAGAAGTGGTACCGTATCCTAAACGAGTTCAATATCTTGGTAGGGGGTTCCAACAGAACAATCGATTCGATCAACCGTAAATGGACCGATTTGAATGCCAAGTGTCAAATCTTCAACGCGTACCACAATCAAACACTGCGAGACTTTTCAGACACATCAGAAGACGTGGCCATCGCAATAACCAAAGTCGAGTATGAGTGCAAGCAAAAGAAAGAGTTTAAACACATCTCTGCTTGGCAAATGATGAGGGAAAGGCTTAACGGGTAGCTTTCGCAGGTGTTCGTTTTCATTGTAGTGATATTTGCTTTGGCAAATGATGACGCATGTGGTGGTGATGATTGTGGTGTAAAATGTTTGTTTATGTTTTTTTTTAATGGACTGAAAGGTTAATCTTAATTATGCTTTTTGTTATTGTTTCTTATGTTTTTAATCGTAAATAATGTTGGCTTTCAAATAATATTTAATTTTTAAAAAATAAATAAAACTACAACATAGTGTAAAACATAATTATATGTTGCTATCATGATATATTCAAGTGACCGATTAACATACAAATTACTCGGTATTAAATGGACAAAAATAAATAAACACATTTTGACGTGGTTCTAAAATAACAAAAGGCTAGTTCTCCAATTTCCATATATCTGATAGCTTACTTACGGCATCCGGTTTCCTCTTTCTCCCGCTCATTATTCCTGAAACTCCCATTTCCCTATATCTGATAGCTTAGTTATGGCAAAGGGGGGAGTTTACACCATGGCGAATGTCAACGCGGCAAAGAGGTCACCTCTTGTTCGTATTTGACATCAAAAAGACGCAAAGGTATACATGGCTATTGTGGTTGCGTTTAACTTGGTTTGTGGTTGCGTTTATCATGGTTGGTGGTTGCGTTTAACATGGTTTATGGTTGCGATCTCAACTAATGCCATGACGTAGATATGGGAGGTGGATGATCGCTCGGATATTGTAAAATACAAAACCGAAATTATATTTTACACGTCTTATACAACGTGCAAATGTAACAACGATCCAAGTATTTCTACGCAAATGTAACAACGATCCAACCCTTTTGATAAGTTATAACAAAATAATGTAAAAACAGATGTGAGGACATAATAATATAAAAAAATTTAATTATCAAGAAGTGAATATACATACTTTGATTACTTACAAAAACAACCAACATTTATACATAAAAAAATATAAAAACACTGTTCGGTTGAGACGTCTCCGACTCGGTTCCTACTCTGTGTGGTCTTACTATGTCAGCTGTATCAGACGGAATATTTTAAAATTAAAAAAATAGTGGCTAAAGACGTCCCCGAAAAACTAGTCGAGCCGTTTGGTAGTCGGCTCAAGCCATGAGGCGAAAAGAGCTGGAGCCGTCTCCCAGATCTTCGGATAGGACACGACGGCGTCAATAGGTCTCAAAGACGTTTCGGAGGATTTTGGGACACGTGGCCACGTCTTAGCGGCTCTTTTTCTCAAAGGTCATGGGAATCGGTTAAGGTGACTCGACTATCTCACAGAGACGATTCCACTGGCTATTTTCGTAAAGTGGGGGCAGTCAACGACTATTTTTGTGATTTTCCCCTTTTATAATTTAAGATCGTGATGCATGCGATGTTTGGTGTTGGTCCAACAATTGACTTGCGTATCCACGTCAGCAGTAGGAGGTGTAAAAGGATGATGGTGGTCAATGTTGAAAGAAAGAAATCAATGCACTTTCCTCTCCTCCATCCTTGAATTGAATCTCAGTATTCTTCTTCCATTAGAAGATGGATCCACGAATCGGAAGATTTGGTAATAGTAGTAGTAGTTCCATCAACACCAACGCCAATCATCTTCAAAACCCCCTTACTAACCCCTCCTTTTCCCTTTACGATCCACCGCTCAATAATAATAATAATAATAATATGTACCACAACTTTAGAGGTCTACACTTCGATCCTCCAACTACTACTTCTTCTTCGTCCCCGATTATTAGTTCTAGTACGGAGGAGAACGAGCTTCACGAAGACTGTGACCTGTCAGATGCGATTCTGGGGTACATTAGTCAGGTCCTTATGGAAGAAGAGATGGAGGATAAGTCTTGTTTGCTTTATCACTCTCTTGATCTTCAAGCTGCTGAGAAGCCTTTCTATGATGTTATTGGTCAAAAGTATCCTCCATCCCTATCACCATCACCATCACCATCCACATCTTATGATGATGAAGGTTTGTTTTCCGTTGACCACTTTATCCAAAGTCCACAAGATACTTCTTCATTAGATCATCATAATAATGATACATATTCTGATGACTCCCCTAATGGTAATGCTTATTTACAATATGACTTAAATCTAACTACTTTGGAACATCATTCTGCATCCAATAATAATAATAATAATAATAATGTGATTACTTTGATGGATTCTCCTCAAATTTGTGATAAGGATCAAATGATGTTCAACTTTAACAAGGGTTTTGAGGAAGCTAATAAGTTCCTTCCTGCTGCCAACACTCTGTTCCCTAATTTCAATGCCGGGGTTTCTCAAGTCGCAACCGGATCACGGGTCAGGAAAACCACTTACCGAGAAGATGAAGATCAAGATGAAGATGATCAGAGGAGTCTTAAACAGGCTGCTGTTTTTCAAGATCCTACATTGAGGTCCAATGAGCTTGATTTGATTCTTCTATGTAGTATGGGCCAAGGGGATGTAGCTTTGAGGTTGCTTCGCAACACTCTAAGGACCGAAACAAGCAAAGATAGAGATAAAGATAAAGATCTTGTTCCAAAAAGTTTAACCAAAGGCAGAGGGAGAACTCGTGGTAAGAAACCGAAAAGTAAAAAACAAGTGATAGATTTAAGGACGCTTTTAGTCACTTGTGCACAAGCTGTTGCTACTGATGACAGAAGAAATGCAAGTGAACTTTTAAAACAAATTCGCCAACATGCCTCCCCTTTTGGTGATGGGAATCAGAGGTTGGCTCATTGTTTTGCAAACGGGCTGGAGGCCCGCTTAGCTGGGACTGGTACTCAAATTCATAGAGGTCTAGTTAGCAAGAAAGTATCTGCTGCTGATTACATTAGAGCATACTATCTGTATATTGGCTGTTCTCCTTTTAGAAAGATTTCAAATTTTGCTTCAAACAGGACAATAATGGATATGGCAGTAAACGCCACAAGGATACATATTATAGATTTTGGTATTCTTTACGGATTTCAGTGGCCCACTTTTATTCAACGTATTTCACAGCGTGAAGGTGGGCCTCCACGGCTCCGGTTAACCGGGATTGAGTTTCCGCAACCAGGGTTCAGGCCAGCGGAAACAATTGAAGAAACGGGTGCACGGTTAAAAGAGTATGCTAAGCAATTCAATGTGCCATTTGAGTATAACGCGATTGCAAAACGATGGGAGAATGTGAATATTGAGGATCTTAAGATTGATGAAAGTGAGTTTTTGGTGGTTAATTGTATGTATCGGTCAAAAAACTTGCTTGATGAAACAGTAGGAGTGGACAGTGCAAGAAACGTGGTTCTTGATTTGATAAGGAAAATTAGCCCGAATATTTTTATTCATGGGATTCTTAACGGGTCGTATAATGCCCCCTTTTTTCTGACCCGTTTCAAGGAAGCCCTTTTTCATTTTTCTGCATTATTTGATATGCTGGAAACAAATGTACCCCGTGAACGACCTGAAAGAAAGCTGCTTGAAGGAGAACTGTTTGGTAGAGAAGCTTTGAACGTGATAGCATGTGAAGGGTGGGAGAGAATAGAAAGACCTGAAACATATAAGCAGTGGCATGTTCGTAATTTAAGAGCAGGGTTTGTTTCAGTTCCATTTTCTCGCGGAATAATCAAACTGGCAAAAGAGAAAGTTGGGTTGTATCATAAGGATTTCATGATAGATGTGGACAATGACTGGCTTCTACAGGGATGGAAAGGAAGAATAATTTATGCCATTTCTTGTTGGAAAACTGCATGATTATCACTGCATTTTCAAGTAAGAATTTCCATACTAGTTGTTCTTATTCATAAGTTGACTCAAGATGTAGGAGGTAGATTGAATTTTACACAAACGATTGTTGAAATTTTTCTAAATTGTGAATTGTGATGACCTACTTCAAATAACAGTTAACTTTCATATATAACTTCTAGTGTGAATTATGATTCATTTTTTTTAATTGTTTATGCTTCCGGTTGTTGTTGTTGTTGTTTATGCTTATGTCTTACTTCTATTCGATTGTGTGCTGAGGTTGCTATGGCGATGGGCATATGGGTGATTTGGTTTCTACAAACTGTAGGAAATATGAACTATCAAGTTATATATTCTCACCAATTGCAATAAGGAATTACCAACCAGTTGAAGCTTCTTTTTGCCATTTTTTTTTACAAATGGATGAAGTCAAATATTATACAAGCAACATTAAGAAAAAACGAACATTTGATTCTTGCTCATTCTTTACTAAAACATTGGATGGCGATTCTTTTATACACCATGACCAGTTTATAGACCCCCCAGATAGAGAAAAATTACAATAAAAAATACATTATAGTGAATTATTTGATGCATACATACATAGGAGAGTGTTCGATGAAATCAGTTTCAATTAGAGAAGCATATGTTCACTTGTACGTAGTGCAAACTATGTTAGAATCAAATTAATCAAGAAATCAAAAGTCAAACGAAAAAGTCAACTGCACAAAAAAGGCGCCAAAACAGAAACATTATGTCTGTTAGTTATGTCCGTTATCAAAGGGTCATGTCAGTTAAGTTTGGTAGTTAATTAACCGTCAATTATGTTGTGTATAAATAGCAACCATATGTATCATTTGTAGTGTGTGGAAAATATTATTAGTGTGCATATAATAAACTAGGTTAGAGACCCGTGTTGACACACGGTGGATCCCCAAGGTAATGTTATAACTAATAATGTACATATACGCATATGATACGAAGATATTTACTGTTTGACTTTATATAAGTCAAATTTAGGTTGCAAGTTCTTAACCTAAGTTTTACATAACTATCAAATGTGAACATAAAAACGACCACGAAAACTCATAACGGATATTTCACAACTGCCGCATAATAAAGATTTTGATGGCTGCAAAACCAGCTGCACATATGTAATGACTTAGGATACAAAATGAGGTGAATAATATTAGTATTCATATGCAGCAAATCATCCGGGGTGTCAATTGCCTATGCCAAAAACCTGGAAAATGTATTATCTTTTCTAATGACTTTTATGATAAAAAACATGACATTTTGGTATGCAAGAGCTGCATAAAAGTAGCAGCTGCAGCAAATGTCATAGCAAAGATAAATCAAAATTATAAATAAGATTAATTACATTAGAATAGCAACCAAAAATCATAGTGTGTTTATACATATAGATAAACAAAAAACCACGAATTACTAAGTCACAAAGTAAAAACGTGGATAAGTAGTTAACTAATAACTGTTATTAGTTAACTAATAACATAGGTTAGAGACCCGTGTTGACACACGGCAGGTCCCCAAGTAAAATGAGAAAAGCTATAGTTGTTTTTTTGTTGAAAAGTATAATATTGCAAGTGTGTGATTTAACAACCATGAAATATCATTTGAAGAGAGTATATGAAATTTTAAACTCCAATAAACAAAGAGTTACTGTAGGAACTCGATCAAATAATAGTGTTCAACAAAAAAGAAGCACATGAATGCTGAATCATCTCATAAAAGTTTAGATATATATAAACAAATAAAATTCATTATTGCTATGAATCATCTCAAGTTATAAACTTTCGTTTTATATATTCCGTTAAAAAAGTAATGAATTAACTTTTATGATAAAAATGGCTTTTGAAAACTCAAGATTTTATAACATTTATAAAAATGTATATAATTTTTTTTTTGAACTTTTGTATTAATTGATTTTTAGATGACGATCAATACACCCTTGAGAAACAACAAAAATATTAGGCCAAGTTGCAGACAATCATTTGGCTTCACGTTTCCACTTTCCATCACAAATAGTTCAATGAATGCAATTAGAAAAAGAAAAGAGGGGCCGGCTAAAAGTCGACCAAATATGGTCAACACAGTTCAAAACAAACTTCAACATATATATATACACACACACACATTCCCATTAGATAGAGAATGAGAGGTAGAATCACTTAAGACACTGATGATTTGTAGACCCATATGGAGAAACTAAAACGAATGAAGAAAAACAGGAATTAACGAAGTCTTGTCGCAAAAAAGATGACACTTGGCACCGCCTGCTACAATTTCAGCACGAGGCTAAAATTGTCATGACAGCAACAAGTGCCATTTTTTGCTACACGACTTCTTTTAAATTCCTTTTTAGTACAATTTCATCTCATCGATCGTGTTGCCAGCACGTTTTTGGCATTTCTATCCAAGGTATGTAAATTTTCCGTCAAAACTTTTTATTAAACATATATAAAGATGGATACAACTTACAGGTCAAAAATGTAGATTGTCTTATGCTCAAAAGGTTTATATTTGGGTGTCACATGGCCTGTTGTTTTAAAAGAAGAAGGTGCTGATGTGGCTGCAATCTTGCCTATACTTGTTCCTGCTATATACCCACCTGACCATGCATTCTGTAGCAAAAAAAAACAGAAAAATTGTCCAACAGTAAGCAAAGGGTCTTTTAACTTTTTTAACAGCAAAGGAAAGTGGTGAACTCATGTTGGCATATGATTTCCAAGCCATAAGGAGAGACCAAGAGGTGGGCAATATTGACCCGTTTAGTTATGAATAGATAGACTCGGGTAAAATGGGCAAGAATAAAAAATAGCTAAAAAAGAACATGCCGATTATCAAAAGGGTCGAAAGGGGATCAAGGTGTTCTTTTATACAATAAATCAGATTATTGTTGAAAAATATTTTTGTAATCATATTCGACATAACAATTGGTTTTAAAAAATTAAATTTTCAGGAGAAAAGTTTTAAGGTCGACCCAACACGACTTAAGCCCATCTTGTACAAAATTACTTGTTTTGACCCATTACCAACCAGCTCAAAAAGTTTTCTGATTGTAGATTTTACCTGGAAATTGAAACCTCCTGTAATTCCATCAACATTCAGCACCTACACATTATTTTATATTTTAGATGATGTAAAGTGTCCCAGACTTTGCTTAATCATACAAGTAAATTTGATGGGCTAAGTTAAAAAAATTAACCGTAAAGAAATCAAGTAATATTGGTTGAGCGGGTTAAACGGGTATAGAGTCGTCCGAAACGTACGACTGCATACAAATGCATAAAAACTTCTATATCACTTAATTGATAACGTTTTACCTTATTGTTGCAATAACTATTACCGAATTAGCAATCCTAAACTACAAAGACGATTATACAATGATCCAATTACAAACTACACATGTGTCTAGCATAAAGTCATCAACCTTAAGAAAGTGAACCATAATCTATAAATCTGTTGTCCCACGGGCCATGTCTAGGTTCCTAAGTCGAGCACAAAGTTTTCACGTATGCGGTCATTTAAGCAGTTAAACCAGTTAATTTGTTACAGCGAAACCATTCCTTTCATGTCTTCAAAAAAAGTTGAAGACAACTTAAATTATATTTAACTCACTTAACCGAATACAATTTATTTATATATTTATTTTCGTCAATTATGTATGTCAACATCTATAATTATTTAGAATATTGAACACAAACTAAATAATACCTTTCGAGCATCAGCAACCACATCAATGTTCAACAGCCCCGTCTATCAGGATCTTTGCATCGATTTTGGACAATGAGAGGTCCGCAGACTTTAATAGAGCTTTCAGTTTCAGGCATCTTACATCTTTGACAAGCTTCTACACAAAGAAACCATACACAAACAACAAATCAGAATTAGAAGCTTCAAATTTCATCATTTAATAACTTGCTTCTATACATGTAAAATAAATGATGGAAACGCTAAACACGCTTTGTAGCTTATATATCGGCCTCTAATCAATACCTTTATGTGAATCACTTTCCTCTACCTCACTTTTCATTTCTCTTCCATATCAATCCTTGTTAAAACTGTGGTTCAATATTACTACTGTACGTAGTTAACATCAGGACAGAAGGAATATAAACTTTGTACACACTTTCCGCGTTTGTAGGGCTTGCAGTAAGTGTCTGGTGTGGCTATTTTAATGAATCTATATGAGTGGTATGCAAGGTTAGATGTTGTATCCTCCATCTTTTACAAGTGCACCTGACACAAAACGCAGAGCCACGTTACTTAATGCACCATTTGAAACTACCATTGACGCACCAACATAAATGAATAAAAGAATCTACCTATTTGAAAATTACAACAACTTTAGAACAACTTTAAGTTCACTAAATTACAAAATGAGGAATTTGGGCTATTTGCGACCCTCCTTTGCTCAAACAATACAACCAATCATCACTTAGCAAGGCTATATTACTTTCCCACGACTCATTTGATCCAATCAATTACAACTTTGTATTCAAGTGAACTGATTTATGAGAACTCCAGGATGCCTTAAAACAATACTGAGTAGCAATTACATTAAAACCTCATACTAACATAATCCATTGATAACTAAAACAACCAATAATTAAAATAAAAACATAGCCGAATAGAACATAACAGACACAACAACGAACCAGAAAGAAGCACCTTCATGAGGAAGCTTCAACTCAAGACACCTAAAAAAATAACACCTTTCAGTAAGCCATAAAATTAATTATCTAGTCAACAACTAATATCGATGTTCAATCGCATGAAATATGTATAAGACAATGAAAGTTCAATCAATTTCACTATAAAAAAACCTAATTTCATCAATCAAATAATCCAAGTTCAATCAATTTCACCTTGTCTAGAAACTAATTGCTTGATCCAGTAACATAGCTCAGAGCGTTATTGATTCGATTTGAACCTGAAAAAATACACAATGTTTTCTTATTTTTAAAATAACTCTGATCTTAAAGTGTGATAGTCAAAAGTAAAAAAACATGAAAACTCCAAGCAAGGAGCTTAGGGACCAAGACATACATTAGACATACATCAGCAAGCTGAGCAAACATACACCAACAAAATAATTATCATCACCCAAAGAACAAATAAAACACACCTCCGTCCGTTCTTGATTGAACCACTCTATAAAACAACAACAATGAACGGTATTAAGCTGAAAATCACAAATAACTTGAAAAGGAGGAACCTGGAAAGGAGACGACGAAGGCCGATTATGCTACATGAGATCTGAAACAACATCACAGATCAGATACATATACATTCAAAACAATGTATAATCAAAATCTATAAAAATATCTATTCAAATAACACATTAAAACCGAAGATCTATTAAAAACCGATGAATAATACCTGAATACCATACTCGAGACAGTAGAGTTCTCAACATGCATCGCCGACCTGGATACCGGCCTGACCGATGTGAACAGAAATCAACCACATGGAAATTAATACGAATAATTCATAAAAATAAAAAATAAATTAAAAGTTAAAACCCACCCAAGTTAAAACCCATCTATTTATTAAATTAAGCGAAGCAAATAAAATTCTAAAAACAGTCATAGTTAATTGGAGGTTTAATACTAAAAAAACCCAAAATATATCTAAGAATTGGATGATATACCATATACACACCACTCACCTTCGTTTCCTTTAACCTTCCTTCACCGTCACTGCCTTCAACTCCTCATGTTCAAGAAAATCTAATCTCAATAGTGGATTTAGTTGCTGAAATTCTTGATAGAGCCAGCACCGACCCTTCTTTAGCATAAACAATATATAACCTGAATAATAACAAAAAAAAAAATTCAGCTATAATATCCATCATGATTATATTGAATCGATAAAATCATATTGAATCTCTACATAACTCACCATATTGAATTGATAAAATCACCAAATTGCTATTTATGGTTTTTCAGAAAACAATCTTAAACCAATATGAGAAACAATAGTAAAAGAAATTAAAATTTTGAATGGTATTTCAACAGAAGTTCAAAACCCAGATTGAACAAAAAAACATAATTCAAACAAAAAACATAATAAACGACATTCAAAACAAAAAATAACCCCAATTAGAAACATGTGCTTCCAAAGGCTGAACGAACAAAGCCAATAACCAAAAACATAATAAACGACATTCAACATAACATAATCGAAATAAAAAAAAAAGACGGATGTTACCTTTCGATTGTTGTTTGGATATTTGGTATATGTAAACTGTCTACAAATGAGATATTCTCAAAATGATTTCTTGAAGCTTATAGTGTCATGCATAAGGAGTTTACAGATTGCTTCATTAGTGAGAATTATACAATACCATGTAAAACAAAAGTGGAAAAATGCACCTTTTGACTTTGACTTTTGTTATCTATTATATCATCAAACACGCTACTTCTGTTCTGTTGTAGTTGCAGATGGGTGAAACCAATTTATAACATCCCAATATTTATTGAATTCAATAACCTTACCCCTACTTTAAACACTACACCACTGCAAGGGAGTTAGAGGAAAACTTACCTCTCCCTTAACTTAATATGAAAACAGCTGCCATTCTTCGACCTTGCCACACCAAATCGACATCCTCATCTGTTATTAGATTCACACGATTTAACTCTTCACAGCCTTAACAACCTGCGACAACTTCAAACATGAAATAACTACAAAATATAAACACAATACAACTCATGTTTGAAATAACTACAAATCGACATCCTCATCTGTGTTTTAATAAAACTCATGTTTGATAACAAACATTAACGAAATCAAAATGAAATACATAATTTAAAAAATTAAAACCTGAATAATCTCAACCTTGATGACAACCTTAGCCTGGATTACTCCACTCCTATCATCTACAATCAGTAAATAACTACAAAATATAAACACAATACATAAACATTTCAATTAAACTGTAAATTAGGGTTACCCGATTGACAGAGAATAGTGAGGTTGTGGTGGCGGCGGTATATGATGTGGAGGAGGAATAGATACGCCACCACCGCCATGATCACCACCATCTAGCATCCACGACCGATCCTACACACTGGCCAAAGTTTCCAATAAGACGCTGTCAGCATCCAAACACTGTTCCCGTCCCAAAACGGCAAAAAAATACAACTGTAAATTGATATGTAAGTCACATGATGAAATAAAAAAAATAACCTAAAACCAACATCATAGAAAAACGTATTGAAGTCTCAATAATTTAAATTCATATCCATTTCCAACAAACTTTGTAACTGAACATGATGTAAGATTTAAAAAAAATGGCTTCAATAAGACAGTAACATCACAATATTCTTTTTAATGCCATTAATGATTGAAGCACAATATACAAACATATATCAAAGATTAATAAGCAGACAAACAAAGTGGCTAGGGGAAACGATGGTCATTTTACCAAAAAATCACTACCCACGAAACAAAACCTAAAAAATTTCAAATTCTTTCATTCAGACAAATCATCATACAGTTGGCGTGCAACATGGATATTCATAAAAGCTCAAAAAAAGCTAAAAGGATTGGATCAAATAAGGCTAAACAGATCTAATAAATCCATTTTTTCCTCAATAAAAGAAACATAAAAAAGACAGTGAAATGAATATTGAAATTGAATTCATTGAAGAAAACGAACATCAAAGAAGCAAAAAAATAACAATAATAATAAATAAATCAAATCTTACAAAGGACCAAACTCATGAACTCAAACTCACCCAGATCAAGAATCGTGTCTAAGGCTCGGTTCTTCCATAGAAGTAAGTGATTTATCTCAACATCACCATCACAATCTATTTTAAAACACAATCTAAACAATGGTTCTTCCATAGAACAGATATTGAAGAATCGATTAAACTGAAAACGAAATCGAATATAAGGTTAATCGATGAAAACGAAATCGAATAGAAGGTTACCTGATTTGGATGATAAGAACAGTTGGAGATGATTTGCAGTAAGGGTTTACGAAATCGAAGATTAATAATAAGATTCATATATGAAACCAATTGTTACCTGATTTTGAGGATTGAAGGATACGATTCGTTGTTGATTGAAGGAGGCGATTAGGGTTTATGTTGAAAGAGTGAATAATATGGATGGATAGTCAAAGGAGGTTAATAAAACTGAGAAAAAAAAAGAGTATTTATATACGGGTTAGCGGGTACCATATACCTAGTTTGGAGCGGATCGGGTCAACCGAATTAGAGTAAAATGGGTTGAAAATTGCTGATGTGGATACCCTAGAATGGTGACACCTCACCCCTAGATACTCCTTTATTATATGTATAGATTCTCCCACCCTCTGTTTCATTGTCGAGTCCCTGCGCACATGGCTGTGCATACTCATGCTCATCATCATTCGTAAATCCAAGTCGTATAATACGCGAACGGGGCCAAAACTCAACAAACTAGATATAGTGCGAGAAAAGAGGAGCGTTGATTATATGGTTACATAACCGCCTTATGTCTCACAGCTAAAGCAGTGGAAACCACTTTTTAGTTCTGGGATCATATTTCAGTGGATGCTTGAGATTTCTGTCACTTATGTGTCTTCCACTCTATGATTCGTCACCGTCTCCTTTTGTGCGTTCCATGATTGATGACTAAAAAGTGGTATGACCAGCAGATTTTGCAACCTCTAGTGCAAGTAAAGCTGAGATCCTTCTTACTCTTTTTTGAGTAAAGTGATATATGCTTCCTTCAATGCAGAGATGATATGAAGAGTTTAAAAAGATAATTAGAAGAAAGGGATGGAGTGTATGTTGATGTGGACACCATCAAATCTCTCTGTTGTACTATCTTCATTTGTTAGTTGAACATCACGAATTGAACCAGATGTTATTGGCGGGGAGATATGCTTTCAAAAGCAGCTGAAGATTGAGGCAAACGCTGAGATGTTGAATGATGAAATTGAAAAGCTTTAGTTTGGTGGCTTGATTCTAGGCCGTATGCAACATGCTTAGATATATTAGTTTAGAGTCCTTTGTAGTTGGATATTTGGTTCTGGGACATACTTGGAAAAACTGGTGGGTCGGGTCGATGGGGGTAACGGGCCAGGACTGGTTGTTTCAACAAATGATTATTATGGTTCGGGTCCAAACAGGCTTTGAACGCATTCGGGTAAAACGGGTTTCATTATAGTAATAAGGAGGAAGAGGAAGCTGATATAAATCTATAATCCTTTGGGTCCTTTAATGACATGCTGATCTAGCATACAAATAAACAGGTTTCTCTTCGCATACAGTGTGAAAAGGAAAGAGCGTTGGTCATGGATGTGATTTCCTTCCGACATGACTATAGTGTATATTACTGTACACCCTAAGGATTAAGGAATAACTAGTTTTGTGATTAAACGAAATTCGTTAAGTGGACCTGAAAACCCAAACATTCCTATACTTCAATTATAACTTTGGGGCCTCTTTTAGTTCTGGCCCTTGTTGAGCAGCCCACACAAACTTACTGACGGCCGTCTTTTAGTGGAAAATGCACATGATCAGTGCCATCAAACTATAAGGATTTCATGTTAGTTAATGGAATTAACCGCCTAGCTAAGCTAGCGGTATAAGTAAAGGTGTTCCCTCTTAAATGGTTAGAACTTTCTCGGCTCTGTTGGATATTGACGTAGATTTAGGAGTAGGTTAGCGACTCTAAAAAAAGTGAATAGACTTTATAATTAAACTTATTTTGACAAAAAGAAAATTATGGATACAAAGAACATTTATATTTTGAATCTATGATGAATTACATAATATTGAGGTAGGAAATTTGAGCTGCAACTTATAACTTGCTCTTGATTCATAAATAACTATTATATTCTTATATGAGGTTTTTTAAATGTAGTCTTTGCTAAGGTTTCAACACATTGCCTTCTCAGGGTTAAACAATTTTAGAAGTAAATCGTCTACATATAGGGTTGTTTACAAGATGGTGTCAACTCAAGCTCAATACTCTAATAATACAAGCTGAGCGGCTTCACTCAATATATACAATCGAGCCAAAAACTACGCTCATAGTAGCCTTATCTCAACTCGGACCTCAATTAGTTGTCTTATATTTCTTAGTTTTATGAATACACAATTACAATTGTTGTCCTTTATGAACCTGATAATTATGGATCAAGTCTTTTAAAACTCTTTGTATACTTTTTGCTGTACAGTAATAGTATGAGCTAAGCCGTCTTCGCTTAATATTCCAGCTGAACCAGAAGCTTGTATTAGGCTTGTCTCCAACTCGAAGCTCAACGAGTTGTCTTTCTTTTCTCGTTTTTTACTTTTATGACACTATATCTTCATTATATAAGATTCTCAAATAACAAGTTGACATAGTCTTAAATTGTAGAAGTCTCAAGTAATACACTAGCAAAGAAATAGATATTGGTTTTGTTTTAACTCTTTTTGAAGAAATAAAAATATAAAATTGATACAAAGAAGAGTTTGCCAAATAAATCCAGGATTGCGGTGGTTGATGCAAAGGATAAAGTCATTCGCAGGTAATGGTCAAATTCGGTGGCGTTTCAAATTAATTTATTATTGTTTTTCGCTAACTTCCGATCAAGGGGTTGTTACATTTATTATTTATTATTAAATTAAATTTGACTATTTTTTTTTTCCAGAAAAGGGTGGCGCAACTTGTTGCCCGTCTACCTTCTCTTCTATTATGATGTAACTTTCGTATTTTGTTTTAATGAAAAAGAGATGTAAGATTTGTAGAAAAAAAAAAAAAAAAACCTTAAACCCATTAATGTTATTGAAATTGTTTGTTAACTATACTAACAATTTAGCATACCAAGTGGCTTTGTAGTCTATTTGTATCAAGTTATGTTTGAAAAGTGTCTATTATCCCTTTGAGCTTGAGAGCTTAAATCTTATGATGGACAAAAACATAGATTTACGAGTAGATTTAGATGATACATGTATGTGTGTTAACCGTTAAAATAATTTGAGTAACAGTTTTGCATGTTATCACTAACAAGAAACATACAATAATTTCAGTAACAGTTTTGTATGTTCATTTTTTTTTATCGAGATAAAAGTAACAAATGTTAAACAAAGCATCCTTTAAGATTCCACCAAATACTGTACGGGTTAGGGATAAATAAATAAATAAATAAAAACGTGGGCGACAATTAGTGCATGTATTGTATTCTTTATCTCAGTCTATAAATATGTGTCTACACACTCACACAACATTAAATCTACTCTCCATTCTCCCACTTCCTCTGCTCTGTCTGTATGGTACGTTACATTCGTATTTTATCAGTTGGCAAATAACATATATGATATATTTTTGTGTACGTACGTTGATGTTTAGTATTGAGTGGTGTGTGTGTTAATTATTAGAATAACAATTCATCACAATATTTATAACATTTATTTGGATGAAGAAAGTATTGAATTTCAAAAGCAGAGCATGATTGGATTAACATAGAATATATATATTTGCAGATGGATTTCCTGGAAGAACATGAGATCCCGATTGTCATTTCTGTTTTTTCTGTTTCCATTGTTGCATTCTTACTTTTCTCCAAGAAACCTAAAGGTACTCATTTCCATTTCCAATCCTATATATATTTATATATATAATAAACCATATGCTTATCTATTCATTACATTAAATTAAATTAGTTGCTTTGTTTGTTTGTTTGTTGTGGTTTATTTATTAGGATGCATAGATCCTGATAAGTTTAGGGACTTCAAGCTTGTGAAACGTACACAGCTTAGCCATAATGTCGCCAAATTCCGATTTGCTCTTCCTACACCTACTTCTGTCTTGGGACTTCCTATCGGACAGCATCTTACTTGCCGGTATTTATTATTTATTATCAAAATGATCGAACAAGGCAGCCAGGCAGACATGTTTTCATCACTATTAATCACTTTGCTTCTTGTGTTTTGATCGAATTGATCATACTTTAGAGGTACGGATAGCCAAGGTCAAGAGGTTACTAAACCATACACCCCCACCACTTTAGATACTGATGTTGGATATTTTGAGTTGGTAGTTAAGGTATATATATCCAAATTAATTCTTCAACTTTTATATTTATATACATATAAAAAGATATATATATTCATATAAATCTTAAAATATATATAGATGTATCCACAAGGCCGTATGTCTCACCACTTCAGAGAGATGAAAGAAGGTGACTATCTATCTGTAAAGGGGCCTAAGGTTAGAGGAACTTTCCTTTTCAACTAGTTACATAATTTCCAAATGATCATATTCATATTAGTATAACTTACTGTTAATTCCAGGGACGGTTCAAGTATCGACCTGGTGATGCTAGAGCATTTGGAATGATTGCTGGAGGTTCAGGCATCACTCCGATGTTTCAGGTGTTTGTTATTTCCATTCTGATTTTTTCAATTTAAGAAATGGGGCAAACTGTGAAAATACAAATGAAAGGTGGCTCTATTATATAAGGTTTAGAATCAATATATTGTTTGTGTTTAAATTCTAGGTTGCTAGAGCTATTCTAGAAGACGAATCAGACAAGACCAAGTTGGATCTCATCTATGCTAATGTAACAGTTGATGACATCCTTCTTAAGGCAAGTAATTATGTTTTTAAAGGTTTATCTGCTCTTGTTTGAGTAAATATATATAAATGTATTTTAATTAACTCATTGGATGATTTGCAGGAAGAATTGGACGCTTTTGCTACTAAATACTATGGCCGCTTCAAAGTTTACTATGTATTAGAACAGGTATTTTCATAGAAAATGATAGTGTATATACTGTAAATGTAGTTAACTATCAGCTAGTTCCTTGTATGAAAAGAGAATGATTACTGATAAATAGTGCGGTTTTCACCCTTAACAAAGTTTTGACAATTACGGACTGTTTTGTACTTTTGAAGCCGCCTGAGGGATGGACAGGTGGTGTTGGCTATGTATCCAAGGATATGATCGAAGAACATTTTCCTGAACCGGCTTTTGATATTAAGGTATGCTTTCATCCAAACATGTTTCTAGTGGAGCCAAAATGCATCGGTTGGGTGAGCGGGTCAAAAGGAACGGGTCTGCTTTGATTAATCCTAAACCACTTTTGTCCAAAATTTTAATAACTAATTAACATTATACTATCCACCTAGCATAAGAAATAACACGAATAACACTTGGAAGTAAAAGGGCTTGAATTACTGCATTTTTGAATGTTTGAGTTTTTGAATTAAAGAAAAAAGGGTGAAATCTAAACAAGACTGGTACCAATGAACCTGCAGATTCTAATGTGTGGGCCGCCGGCAATGAACAAGGCCATGACTGGTCATCTTGAAGCTTTGGGATATGAACCACATGCACAATTTCAGTTCTAAATCTAAACCTACCTATGTGGAAAGGGTCTATAGATTTTGTTGTGTTTGAAATCTTATTTGAATAAACTGATTATATTATGTTAATTAGGACCTACCATTATCAGTTTCAGAAATGTGATTTGTGAATTGTTGCATGCAAACTTGGATATTTCGAAATCATAGGTGTAATACCTCTTTTTTTTTTCAAATATGTTTTCGGCTTATTTCGTGTTCTTGTAACTTTTGTTATGTGTATGTTAATGCTCATAATAATAAGAACTAATTTTGATGATGAGGGTTGTAGTGAGAACTTCAAAGGCATTAAAAACTTCAAGCATGCTTTTGGTTTTTCTTTGTTCGGATTGTAGAACCTTCTTTCTTTTTTCTTTTTGGAATTCGAGTAATTGAAATTTTTTGAAGGATGTGAAATTTAAAGAAACTGGAATTTATCACCGCCTTCACCACAATGACAATGTAGGTGATGGTGTCACCGGAGAATGATATTTGCGACTGGTGGTTGTAGCATTTTGACCGACAAGCATACATGAGGCCCAAATATACCAACAAAACTATAATGAATGGCCTTTGAATCAATTAAGTAGCAATAGGGTCCTGATTTAGTGTTTACCATCTAGACATTTGAGTCTTAGATCTCTAAATACCGAGGCACAACAATATAGAGTTGGCCAATGCAAGCACTTGTTTCTTATCAAACTCATCAAGATTCATACCTAAGAAAATATTGAAGCTCATTCAATATTAGGTTATACAAAATCCCTAAGTCATATACTATAAAGGATATTGATTTCAAATTCCCAACACCAAATTAGAAAAGAAAACAAGTGAATCAGTGGATTATAGAGATGCATTAATTGAAAATGTAGATCATCGTAGAAAGATATGAATAATATTTTACAATGGTTAATAAAAATCCAAATATAACATTGTTATATGCTTATTTCTATCTACGTTTCAATATAAATTGTTTTTTTTTGTTTGGTGTCTTGACAAACCAAACGGATTCCTCCCTAATAACATCAAACTGGCATCGTTATAAGTTTTACTGTTTTGAATTGATGTAATACACTTGGTGATATCCTCTTATGGCATAATTTTTTCATTATTACACCGAGTGCCGGTATCGACTGATATTATAACAAAAAAACCAAACCAATACCAATCTAACGTCCCATGGAACGAGTGGAAAATCCTACTAGTAACATGGTAATTAGGCCTGTAAATGAATCGAATAATCATGAACAAAGACATGTTCGTGTTTGTTTATTTAACTTTAACCGACACGAACACATAATCGAACACATTTTTGTGTTTATGTTCGTTCATTAAAAAATTTGTCATGTTTGTGTTCGTTTATGTTCGTTCGTTTAAAACCTAAACAAACATAAACGGACGTTCACGAACATATAATAAATATAAATGATTTAGTATCACTAAAAAACCCAATTACTAATTGGTTATATTTATAAAAGTAGTTAAAGCCCAATGTAAATATAACTACTTACGTATTCAATAAAAGTTAAATAAACATAAATGAACAAACATAAACGGATGTTCACAAACATAAACGAATGAACATAACGTTTGTTCATTTAACTAAACGTATAAATATTTTTGTTTCTGTTTGTTCGTTTGTTAAATAAACAAACTTTCAGCCGAACAAGTTTATAAACAGTTCATGTTGAGTTCATTTACTGCTAATGCTAATAAAATAAAAAGATAATAACATGTATAAAATGGAAAAGAGCCGGATTGATGATTGTGGGATACATAGATAGATAATACCATGTCACTAGTACTAGTACCCCAATTCTCCACATCATCATCATCATCTTGTTGTTGTTGTTTGAGATTTGTACCACCGGCAGTGGCAGCGGTAAGAAGTCGGGCAGTTGGGCTCCGTTGCTACGATTGTCCAGCAGCCATCTCATCAACAGCTGCAGGAGCAACCTTAAGTAACATTCTAAATTCTGGTGTCATTGCTTGTCTTCGTGCCCAAAGGTATCATATTTATCCGCCCAGCCCGGCCTCTTAACCTTATAAATCACCCAACTTATGTATTTCTTCTTCTTCTTGTTATCTTGTTTGTTTGTTTAATTAGTGCCGATGTTGCCTTAGAAGCTGCACGTGCTGCAATTACCGCTGGAATCTCCGTCGTAACTCTACTCCTCTCCTCCAATTATTTTTATGCTTTCAGTTGTATTAAAACAATTAACCCAAAGGCTATGTTCATGCTTTTTATCTCTTTAATTTACAATTGAAAACTGCTAACAATATCACAGATACCTTATACTAATTAACAATACTTTAATTAATAATCTTATAATACAACCACCAATATCAGGGATGTTGTTTTTCTTATGTTTATGTTTGTTGATCTGCAGTTGGAGATTGTGGTTTCTACACCAGGTGTCTTTCAGGTTGTTTTCTTCTTCTTATTTTTATTTTTTATGCATTTGCATGCTTTGCTAGCTTATGATCTAGAAGTGTGATATGTTCCCTTTTCTTTATTCGGTAGGTTTTACATCAATTGGTGCAAGATTTTCCATCCACAACTTTAGGAGTAAGTGTTCCATAATTATCAAATATTTCAGAATATCTAATCAATTTTAACTTTTGTTGATAATTATTTTGGAATTGCATGATTTGATATGCTAAACTCTAGAGGTAAAGAGTTCAATTCCAATTATTTGTACATTTGTTCATAGTGACAGTGTCAAACAATAATTCGCGTTTGACAGGTTGGCACTGTTTTGAATATCAAGGATGCTGAAAATGCCAAAAACGCTGTAGCAAAGTTCATTATGAGTCCTGCAATTGTAAAGGCAAGATAAATACTTATTACTCATTTCTATGATCTCTTTCAGATACCTTTTTTTATCAAGTATAATGAAACAATATATATGTAAATACAAATGCGAATGTATACACAGATGGTTTGCATTATGACCAAGTCAGGTGTATTTTTTGTTGGGACTGAGGGGGAAATGCTTTACAATAGTAAAGGCATACTTCTGTTTAATTATTATTTTTTTTAATTTATATTGTAATTCATTTGCAGGGCATTCTGGATCAAGACAGTGATGACTTGCTATATATACCTGGTGTGATGACCCCAACAGAAGTAAACGTTTATATTTACTTTTAAATATTATATTTATTGCTTGAATAAAGTCAAAGAACTAAGCAATCTAACTGCATTTTGTTCATAGTTACAAGAATCCATGTTTATTCAGAGTCCTAGCTTAGACTGAGCTTAATACATGTTTAATCAATGTATACTTATCTCAATACCGTGTATTCATGTAAATACTCTTCTTTTCCTCCTGTGTATTCTTAATTTTGAATTTGGTTCATGTAAATACTTCCTGGTTTACAGATATTGTCATCATATAATGCTGGTGCCAAAATTGTTAAGGTGAGGTCTACTTCTTTCTATAGTTTTTGAATAAAGTTATCACTTTATGTTGGTTTACATTGATGTCGTTACCTATTTTTCGGCCCAACATACACCTGCTTTCATTTTTTATTACTTACTAATGTGAACTTCGTCAAAAACACTGTATGTGATGTACTGTTGCATGCATATTACATGGCACTAATGGTTGTGCATCTTTTGTATATGTGATAGGTATATCCTGTTTCAGCAATTGGTGGTGTTCAGTACATAGCAACACTAAAGAAGCCCTTTCCTCATATTCCTATGGTTGCATCTCAAGGAATAACAACTGGTAGGTTATATAAATGCTAATCAAAGATGACATTTTATCTTTCTTGTTAATAGTCCAATGTGTCATTAAATAAAATAAAGTTGATTGATTAAGGTTCACAACAAGCCTCTTAGAACAAGAAAAGTTGAACTGTAGTCTTTAGGGTGTGAAAGTAAAATAATAAATTATAGTACAATTGTCACAACATGACATTTTTGTAACTATTTACTATGGAAAATGTATCGCCTTAAATTATAGTACAATTATCACAACATGACATTTTTGTAACTATTTACTATGGAAAATGTAGCTATACTGCACCTTATCAGATATAACACGTAACGCAACATTTTCGGACCACAAGCATTTTCGCCGTTAAGCGTGCTTGGGCGAGGGTGACATCAAATGGGTGACCTCTTCAGAAGTTCTCGTTTGGTTGCCAAAAACAAAAGCATGAGCCAATGTTGCAAAAGTGAGGCACCAAGAAGGATAAAGGCTTCTATCAGAAGATGGTTTCTGAAGGCAAGTTAGCCTTCTACCACCATCGTAATCTTCAAGGCCACTTACCAACGGATATTAGGAAGGTGTCTTCCTCCTGCATCTATGGTAGTAGTCCCAAAGTTGCCCCTCAAAAAAGCTACCGACAGCCAAGATACCATCTGCTTTGCCTGACTAGCTCGTGGTTTTGTTCTTGTCAACAAGAAGAAGACTCGCCATCCTAATGTTTCTCTTGCTCAAACACGCTTAAATGTGGAGTTCCAATGAGATCCGTTGTGATTGTGGCCCCAAAAATGTCATGCCTGGTAATGCAGTGTGTTCTGTTTATCTAACATCTCTTGTGTCACTACGGCGGATGTGGGATTCTCATAAGGTGGTTTCAGGAATTGTAGGTCATCTCGGAATGAACTATGAACCAAACTATATTTTGTGGATTTTAAGAATTAAGAAAAGACATATGTAGTAGGTTGGTGCAAGTGTGCAACATTTATCCCTTACTATTTTTATTTATGTATAGATTCAGTGGGTGCATATATTGATGGGGGAGCATCAGCAGTTGTCTTATCTGATGCGATATTTGACAAAAAGGCAATTTCTCAAAGGAATTTCACTGCAATATATCATCTTGCCCGGCTTGCAGCTTTGCAAGGCAATGCAGCTGTAAAGAGGTATTCACTTTTTCATATACTAGCTTGTGTCATTTTCTTAATTTACTCATGCAGCATATCTAAAAATTGGAACAGGTCCGGTATAAAGTTGCCCAAAGTGTATTTTTAATGTCTATGCCTTTGTATATCGCTTTATGTTTAGACTATATTGTAATCATATTCAACCTGTTGATAATTGATATAAGAAAGGAAAAATATAGAATCGACTCTTATGGACTTTTGTTGAATTCACTTATAAATCCTTGTACATTATATTTTAAGTATTAGATCTCTAGGTTTTTTTTTTTTTTTTGAAAATATTAGATCTCTGGGTTCTAAATCTTGATGCAAGTCTCTTTCTAAAAACGCTTAGGAACTTGATCACAATCAGGCAAAAAATAATTGATTTTTTATGATAAAATACAGGGACTCTATTGTTAAGTTTTAACAGTTATCGGATATAACTATTCAAAAAGAAAGCACACACGGTATCGTGCATATACCGCAGAAAATCTTTCTTTTAATAACTTCCTGAATAAAAAGGTATTAGAAATGGCTAAAAAGTGGTTATGGGTCAATCTAACTGAGGTGGCCCTTTTCAACTTGTTCAGCTTGCCACTATTTATGACTTGAAGTTGAGATAATCAGTTTCAAGTGGCTTCTTGGCCAGGCTAAAAAACTGATTTCCATTTTGATAATGAATTAAAAAAAATTTGTATATTTACAAAATCCGTTTTCATTGTTAATTTTAGTATTGTGTTATCCTCTGATATTCTAAATTCAATTCTAGCATCGTGTGTATTGTGCTAATCTTGATATTTGCAGGAAGGAAAAGATCTACCCTGGCTAAATTTTTTTTGAAAACATGTGTCTTTTGATCCATCTGAAAAACCTGTAAGTACTAATTTATGTTCGGAATGATTTATTGCGCATTGCAAACTTTTTATTTATTTTGGGGCATCTAGTAGTAACAAATTTTGGCATCTGCTTCGTTACATAGTTTAGCTACATGAATGTAATTGAATGCCACAAACCCACCAGCTGGTATGCTTTCATTTTTATTTAACTCAACAAGGTGAATAAAACCGTGTTGAGTCACAATATGGGTTTGAGTTATTCTTTAATTTACGTTTTACAATGAGCGCAAAATCCTTATCATTTTAGAATTGTAATTTTAAACAAAAGAACCTTGTTAGACTTTAATCCATTTTGCCACTTTTGTGTAACCGACTTATTTTCATATTAAAATGCAGCAGATATGGCAAGGTGGTGTCGTTTGCATAAGAACACAACGCCCCTCTTGAGATGATCATGGAAATCAAGAGTCGTAGTTTATAAATGCAAGAAAGACTCGTTCATGCTGATGGGTTTTATTTTTCTTTTTTCTGATTTATTAGTTATCACCAAGTTTCACGTATATCGGGACTGTAGAGACAGTTATAATATGCAGTTGGCAAAGTTGTAAATTTCATCTCACATATTTTTGCGGCCACCTAGGAGGGAAGGGGATGTTTATTGTAATGGGATAGTGAGTCGTCTCCTTCCTCGTATCACACGTCAGCGTTATATCAACTTTTCACCCACTTTTTCAGTTTTTCTTAGATTGTGCGGTGTCGTCCCAGATTTCTTAAAAACTAAACTATTTTAACTAAAATACAACCAAATGTATGTTGCATAATTCAACTAAAATTCAACTTAACTTAAATTAGACATGGCCGCTTCAATCGCTTTCCCCTTCGATAGGTCACCCTTGCCGTTCATTAGCTAGTTAAGACGTGATTAAATCTTGTAGACTTTGCTCTAATGTCCTTAAGGGTTATGATCAAATACACAGTGAAAGAAAAATAGGAAGTCATAGGAAGGGTATCAAACGGACTCCAATTGAACTCATTTAAGTGGCATTGGAACTGTTTTATCGAACTCTACGACGTTAGTTTTTAGGTCTTCATTTTTTGAAGTTTTAGCTTGTAGTTTTTAAAATATGAGTTATATCATTGTGTCTTTTTCTTATTTTCATCGTTGTGTCATTTTGTTAATTCATTGTGTCTTTTTTCTTCAGCATTGTGTTATATTTTTTGGCACTGTGTTATATTTTGTGGCTCATTGTGTCATATTTCATGATATATTGTGTTTTTTGTATTCTTCTCACCCTTCTCATTTTTGTTACACTGTGTAAAATAACTTGACCCATGTCCTTAAACCTGCAAAGAATTTGTTCAACGTTGCGGAGTCTGCCTCAAATGTTGACGGAATTGTTCAAAGGTTGCGTTCCAAAACACTGATTGATTCTAAGGTGGTGTTTGTTTTTCTGCCAGAAGCACTTCTGACCTCTTTTGTCTGCGCCGCGCAGACGCGGGCAGACGTTTGGGGCGGGCAGACTGTTTGTTTTTCGGAAGACATTTCAGTCCAAAAGCTCTTCCTGACCTCTTCTTGGTGCAGACTTGGACCAAAGTCTTCTAAGGTCTTCAAAGGTCTTCTTCTCTTCTCCTCACCCACCACCACCACCACCCACTACCACCATCACCACCACCGTCACCCACCCACCACCACCACCTAGCATCGTCCACCACCACCGTCCATCACCACCACCGTCCATCACCACCACCGTCCACCACCCACCACCGTCCACCACCCACCACCACCATCACCCACCACCACCACCCACCACGGTCCAGCACCACCACCACTACCACCACCCACCACCGTCCAACACCACCACCCACCACCGTCCACCACCACTACCACCACCACCCACCACCACCCACCACCACCACCTACCACCGTCCACCGTCCACCCACCACCGTCCACCACCACTACCACCACCCACCACCACCATCACCCACCACCACCACGGTCCACCACCACCACCACCCACCACGGTCCATCACCACCACCACCACCCACCACCCACCACCACCACCACCACGGTCCACCACCACCACCACCTACCACCGTCCACCCACCACCACTTAGGACTGTTCAAAAAGCTCGCAGCTCGGAGCTCGCTCGAAGATCGCTCGGATTTAGCTCGAAAAAAGCTCGCTCGATATGGCTCGGTTTGAAACTGAGCCGAGCCGGCCCGGATCGGTTAGAAAGTGAGCCTAGCTCGGCTCGGTTCGTAACGAGCCGAGCTGGCTCGGTTTGGCTCGAATAATTCTAATTTTTAATATAGATTTTTTATATACATATAATATATTACCAAAATGTAAAACAAGATGGAGAATATGCTACAAATTTAACATTTGGTAGCAGTGGCATGAAGATTCTTTGCTTGGGATTGAAGTTATAGCTAATCAAGTTATTTAAATAAACTCAATACTACTTTTGATCCACGTACTCAAGTTAATTCGTATCTTGATGAACTTATACTGTATTCCGTTAAAATTTGGGACTTATTTTGTACTTGCTTGAACTTGATTTTAGCGTGCAATGTATAAGGTTGAACTTATTATAAGTGTGTTATTTTTAACTATTGAATAATAGTTTAAACTATTAAATTTTGAAAGCCATTTTTCTTTTTCTTTTTAAATTCGAGCCAAACCAAGCCGAGCCGAGTCGGCTCGGTTTAAAACCAAGCCGAACTCAAGCTTTGATTTTCAGCTCGGTTTTAAATCCGAGCCGAGCCGAGCTGGCTCGGTTTATAACCAAGCCGAGCGCGAGCTTGGCCTAGCTCGGCTCGGTTCGGCTCATGAACAGCCCTACCACCACTACCACCACCGTCCACCACCACCACCACCGTCCACCACCACCTACCACCGTCCACCCACCACCACTACCACCACTGTCCACCACCACCCACCACCGTCCACCACCACTACCACCACCACCCACCACCACCACGGTCCACCACCACCACCGTCCACCCACCACCACTACCACCACCGTCCACCACCACCCACCACCACAGTCCACCCACCACCACCACCACCCACTACCACCACCACCACCACCACCGTCACCTGCCCACCACCACCACCGTTCACCACCACCACCGTCCATCACCACCACGGTCCACCACCACCACCCACCACGGTCCATCACCACCACCACCACCACCCACCACCGTCCACCACCCACCACCACCACCACCACCACCACCCACCACCACGGTCCACCACCACCACCTTCCACCGTCCACCCACCACCACCCACCACCACCCACCACCGTCCACCACCACCCACCACCACCACTCAGCACCATGGTCCACACCACCACCGTCTACAACCAGACTGCTGTAAAAACTCAGTTTATTTAAATTTAAGTTTATTTTAGCAGCCTGCAGACGTTAACAAACAAACAGTCTTCTTCTTGCAGACTGCAGACCTTTGGTCCACCTCTTCTCCTGCAGATGTTTGCAGATGTGGTCCGCAGACTGCAGACCTTTTCCTGCAGAAAAAACAAACAACACCTAAGTATATTTCATTAATAAGTATATTTCATTAATAAGTAGGGCATGTTTGGGATTCCTTATTTTACCTCCTTATAACTTATCTCCTTAATCAAGAAGGAGATAAGGAGAAAGTAATGTTTGGGTAATGGGTTGAAAAGGAGTTTTTGTGGGTTGAAAAGAAGATAAGTTATAAGTAAGGATTTGTGACTTTTGGGATTAAGGAGATAAGGAGGTGGAAAAGGAAATAAGGTGATAAGGAGAAGTTTACCCAAGGCATTATAGCCTAGTGGTATCTTGGTGGTGAGATAAGACTTAGGGGTCATGAGGTCCTGGGTTCGAATCTCACAAAGGGGGTTTTCTCATAATTATGAGTTTCCTCCTGAATTGGTGACTTAGTGGTGGAATATGATCGCGTGGCAACACTGGTGGCACGATGATACTCCAGTGTTCCGTGAGTGATTCCAATTTGTTGGCCATTCAAAAAAAAAAAAATATTGTACTTGACTTTTTTAAGATACCTACATTCCTATGTATTAATTTTTTTTGTCCTATGTATTATTTACTTGAGTGAGTAGAGAGAGTTTAACAACGACGATGGGTTCCGACGAAGCCTTGTTCCACTATGCCGTAATCTCCTACTTCCTAATCGGACCACCCACCTACATCTCCTGCCGCTACATCACCGCCCCATACGGCAAGCACCACCGTCAAGGATGGGGTCCCACCCTACCCCCTTCCTTAGCCTGGTTCCTAATGGAAAGCCCCACCCTCTGGTTCTCCCTCCTCCTCTTCCCCTTTGGCCAACACTCCACCAACCCCAAATCACTCCTCCTTATCTCCCCCTTCATCCTCCACTACTTCCACCGTACTGTCATCTACCCTCTCCGTCTCCACCACAAACCCTCCAACGCCGGCTACCCTATCACCGTCGCTCTCATCGCCTTTTTCTACAACATCTTTAACTCTTACCTGCAGGCCAGATGGGTGTCTCATTATGCACATTACGATACTGATTACTGGTTTTGGTGGCGGTTTTGTTGTGGGTTATTAATATTTGTTGGTGGGATGGTGGTCAATGTGACATCGGATATGGAGTTGTTGAGGTTGAAGGAGGGTGGGGGTGGGGGGTATAAGATTCCAAGGGGTGGCTTCTTTGAGTATGTGAGTTGTGCCAATTACTTTGGGGAGATTGTGGAGTGGTCGGGTTGGTGGTTGATGACCGGGTCGTGGGTGGGGTTAGGGTTCTTGTTGTATACTTGTGCTAACTTGGTGCCGAGGGCACGTGCGAATCATAAGTGGTATTTGGACAAGTTTGGGGAAGATTATCCCAAGGAGAGGAAGGCTGTCATTCCATTTGTGTATTGAATTTGGAATTCTTGATTTGATTCTGGTTTTTGGATGTTTTGATATTGATTGAGTGACATATCTGCCATAGTTTGAAACTTTATATTCAGATTTTGGTCTTTGGACTTGGTGTATTTGTCGATATTGAGTGTCTTATTGTTGATGTTTCTTTTCTTTTCTTCTGTGTTAAAACGGATTTGTTTATGGTACATAGGTACTGTCGTAAACCAATCTTGGACTATATGCCGGATAATGTTATATTAAATCCCTATGATTATGATTCGAAGTGGCAAGTAAGGTAACAAGTCAAAATACATGGAGTTGGAATAAGTCATTCTTTTAGCTCTATGCCACCTCACCCAAAAACTCCAAAACGTGAGTATGAAGAGTGGGCATCAAAGTGGCGATCATCCGAGCATTCCTCCCAATCAGCATGAGAGTATGCATTCGTCAGATAGTCAAATTTTGAGAGATGGTACCTTCCAGAAACCACAAAATTAGCTAGACTACAACCCAGTGACAATCAGTAAGTTTATGTAGAAACTTAGAAACCTTACTAACGATATGACCCATCTAAGGGCAGGTCAAGAGAATATAAGAATTCAAGTAAAATACAAGTCAATTTAAGCGTGTATTGAAACTCATATATTGTTGAGCTGGAGTAGCTTCATTCATTCCCAAAATCCACGTTTTCTATTTGAGATTGTACAAAGAAAACATTGTACTATGTATTAATCCTAATCCAAAGAGAATTAAAAATATGTCTACTTAGCTACCTAGTCGAAAAAAAAAATTATTTATTTAGAAAATACTGAAACTCAACCGGTAAATAGTAACAAACCAAACTTTATGAAAAAATTTTAAAATTTTCATCCAAAAAACTTATATTAGTTATTTTTAAGTCAATCGTAGAATTTTTTATTTTCTCCGAAACTAGGCATTGATAATTTTTGGAATAAGGGTGGTATACATTGCCACTTAGGTTATAGCCTAGTGGTAGAGAGGAAATCCTCTCTTGGGTGAGGTTGAGAGTTCAACTCCAAGGGTGAGCAAAAAATGGTGTAAAAAGGTGTGAAATTAGCCGTTAAAAAAAAAGTGTGGTATACATTATACAAGACTAGGGTTATTTGAATAGTCCTAGGCCACTCAAGAGAGAACTACATACATCTCTCTCTCTCTCTCTCTCATCATTTCATTCAAAGAAAAAAAAAAGCCAAACGAGAGAGAGACCAATTTGGCTTTTTAAATATAAATTTGATCTTTTAGGCTGGAAATCAATAAACTCTCTCTACAACCCCACAGATTTCACCCTGATTGCAAATCACACTACAATACCATCTGATACAAAGAAAGAAATAAAGAAAGAAAGAAAGGTAAAACACACACATACACACACACACGTCCCTCCCTCTTTACAGATAATCTGCTGCTTTTCCTTTCCAATATCTCAACTCCTCTTTTATTCATCTGCAGGTTCTTGATGATGACTTCTTCAGATCGGTTATTGTTTAACAGGCAGGCCACTCTTCATCATCTTCTTGGAGCTGGTCTCTGTAAGTCTCTCTGTTTCTTACACTTTCTTTTCACTTATATTGTAAACAGGATTTAAGTGCTTTTATTGTTGATGTGTGAAGATCCCCCTTCGATCTTTAACATTGTTCTTGCTTCTTGAAAAACTCTACAATTTGACTTCTCACTTGTTTATTATGACTTCAACTCTTCAGTTTTCATCAAAATTATTAGATTAATTTAGCTGATGTCATACTTTAAATGTATATCAAATTTGTGTATGCTAAGTCATTTGATTGGCTTCACTACTTAAAACACATGTTTATGCTTTCTTACTCAATCATACATCATCATCATCTTCATTCAATCTAAACTCATATTATTATGATTGTTTGCGATCTACAAGCTTATTTGCTTTGCTTTCCATTCATGGGTTTTTGTTATCATCTGTCAAGATCTTATTTTTAACTTGGATGTGTGATTTGAAACTGATTATGTGATGTCAAACAACTAATCAGTCGGTCAAAATTTTAATTTAACACTTGATTAATAAATATTATATTGGTTCTGTTTTTGAAGTCTTATATGTATTTGATCAGTTGCAGATGTGATTCTGTGGAGGGATAAAAATGTTACAATCACAATTCTCATAATAACTTTAGCTTCATGGGTGATGTTTGAAAAATCCGATTACACGTTATTGTCATACGTCTCCAATGTTCTCTTACTCCTCCTTACAATTCTTTTCCTATGGGCCAAATCAGCACAAATTCTCAACAGGTAATAAAAATTACCCCCTAATCTTTAACTCATATGGTTGACTTTTCAGGTCAAACGGACCAATATTCAACTACAAAACTGATATGAGCCTTTTACTTTCTTAAGAGAATATAAACATCTAAATCATAGCTTTATGAAAACTAAGGGCAAACTGCACGAAATGGAGACCAACTTTACCTTGTTTTTCCGATTTTAGTAACTGACTTTAAATTAGGCGCAACTTAATCTTTTTCTGATTTTTAATAAATTGCTGACTTGACAATGCGACCTCCCATTTGTCAATTTAGCATGCATGTAAATGCCACATGCGACCTCCCATTTGTCAACCAGTGCTACATTAGAAAAATATTTGATACAAATAAAACTGAGGTTGGCTGCTAAAACAAACTATAAATTGTATGTTGGTTTATTGGTCTCTATTTTACAACTAATATGAACTTGGTGGCGAAAATCGGGACAAAATGTTAAGTTCGTTTATATTTTGTATAGTTGTGACCTAAAGATTACAAGGGTAGAAATTTATACGAAATCCCTCACTAGATTTGTATCAATCCTAGAGTTGAAAATGGGCCTGTTTGACCTTGACTTGGAGATCAATAGCATACAGGGATTTGATTCATGTAATGATATGTACTTTGTAAACATGATGCCAAACAGACCTACACCACCAATACCACACTTGCAGCTTTCAGAAGAAACCGTAAGTGAGGTTGCAACTATAATTCGTGACCGAACAAACATGTTGCTATCTGTATCCTATGATATTGCACTTGGTAAAGACCCAAAAATGTTTTTTAAAGTAGCTGCATATTTGGTTCTAATTTCGGTTATCGGAAGCCTAACGGATTTTCGTACATTGTGCTACACAAGTAAGTTCTCATCTTGTATGTAAAGGTGGAAAGATGGGTGGGTAAGGTGGGTTGGGTAAAAGGTCAAAATAGATTGGTCTTTAATGTGTGGGTTGAAACATGACCCTCAATTTTAACTGTCCATTTTAGAATCTTGGAAATGGTTGAGGTATTAAATGTGATTAGAAAATTCTCTAGTAATATAATTTCTTGTAAATAAAATGATTTAGGCCATTGGGTCTTGTAAGCATTTGATCGCATGATAGGTGGCTGTTGAGCAGTTTAACGTGTCTCAGTTTTAGCTAATCTTTATATTCAACCAAAGACATATCAAGAAACAAAACTTGAATTGACCCAAAGTGTATAAGTGGGTTAGAATTGGCACCTATAGCAAGTCAAGTGGATGAATTAAATTAAGCAGGCTGATAAGGAAATGGGCCGAAGTCGCCCAAATTTTATTTTTAATGTATGTAATGTTATAGTTTTAATGGCGGCATTTTACATATTAATATTTTCTTTGAAAATGGACAAATGGTGTTTGGTATTCAATTTTAAACGACATGTTTAGAAATCATACATTTTGACCTGTTACCCAACTTGACAACTTTCCGCCTCTACTTTTATGCATAGATCTGATTTTTGAGTATAACTTGTAATTTTATTTTTGTCAGGCATTATTGTGGCTCTTACGGTTCCGGTGGCATATGAGAGGTATGAAGCATATGTTGATTCAAGTTTAATTAAGGGAAATGTGAAGTTGAAGAAGTTGTATATAAGATTTGATGAGGAATTTATAAAGAAAGTAAAGAAGTGGATTTTGGAGAAGAATAAACTCAGTTGACCAATTCTTTACCTTCTTTTTGGTTTTCTATTTGTAATGGGCTTTTTCTTTTTCTTTTTTGTGTGAATGATGGAGGTTTTGGAGGCAAGGTGTTGTGGAATATGAGTTGAGTTATGAAAGATGAAACTTTTAAGTTGAAACCAAAACTGTTGGATTATATATGTATAAAAAGAGTAAATTACGTTAAGCAGCACGAAGTCGCTACATTTCCAATTTGGTCACTGGACTGCAACAAATGTGCCTTTTGAAACTGATTACTTCGAACAAAAAAAGCAACATGTTGATGAGGTCGAATGCCTTTTATAACAGCTCTTGAAAGTTGGACTGCAACAAGGTACATGATTTTGTATTTAAATTTGAAAAGTGATTAAAATAAACATGTCATGGTAATTGCTGCAACTAATTTTGATAGCAAATACCAGCTTAGAATATGTCTACATTGTCCCACACAGAGAGTTGGTAGAAAGAGAAAAAGAGGCAATACCTTACTTGAACTGTTGAACATGATCTATAGGCTCATACAAACAGCATGGCATGGTTGTATTGTTGTTTGGAATGTGGTTATAGATTGTACCTTTTTTGTTCCAGATGCTTATCACTACAGGTGGTTCCAGTTTCTACAAAGGATACTATAAAAAAAGTAATGACTTAATAAACATTCTCAAAGAGAACATATAGGAAAAGAAAATATGCCCACAAAACATGTTTGCATCAAGCATTCAACCAAAATGCAAATGTCTAGCCATTGTCACAAGCTTATTCAATAGTATAATAAAAAAAACAACAGCTGAAAATAGAAGTCTTAAAACAGGTAATCAACACAACAACAGCTCATTAATCTTGACTGTTTCCAAAGCTAATCCTGCTGTGACCCATACCCCTGTCCATGGTGACTCGAATCACCACTACGGAAATTGCCAAATGGCTGCACCGGTGGCACATTTGAAGCCCCCCTTCCATCATTAGCAATCACCTGTGGACCTCCTTGAAAGAAACCAGCTTGATTCATCATACGAGGGTCAAACGCTTGTTCCACACCTGCTTCTGGAACCTGTTGACCCACATAAACTGGTGGACCACAGGAACCAGGAACCATTACATTCGGGTTCTGTGGTACTACAGAAGCAGGTGGCTGGAGGCAGGTCACAGGGTAGTCAAAGTTCGGTTGCTGAATATTCATCCCATCAAAAGCAGCTGGTGGGTTAGGCTTTGGTTGCATGAGTGGCCTAATGGGGATCAGCGGTTGGGGTTGGGTGCGGTCTTCACCATCTTGGGCTGGCCTTGGGATTGGGGCTTGAACAATTGAGTCAGAAGTTGTTGGCTTTTTGGTTTTTGAGGCTTCAGTCTCATTTCCATCTTTTTGAAGATTCGAATTAACAAGATCCGGGTGCACAGAACGTACATGGGCCTTAAAATCAGCTTTGTTTAAAAAGGATTTTAAACAATGCGGGGCTGCACATAAGAACATGCCTTCCATCATTTTAACTGTCTGGATCTTCTGAATACGGTCCTCACACCTGTGTCACATATGTGGGGAATACATAATTAAAATGTTGATACTACTTATACTAACAATAATTATAAACTAGCACCAGCACATAACTCCAAGACATGTTTAACCTATAGATTAAAAACTTTTTAGTTAAATTATATAAGCTGCTATTTTTGCTGCACAATCACGTTGAGCTCGATTTTTTTTAGAAAAACAATATCTGAATACAAATTGGATGATTGTAAAAAATATCGTAAAAAGGTCAAAATGCCAGTTCACTTTTATGTTTGCTTAAACTTGGACTTAACCTTATTAATCCTTACAGAAGAGTCATTATAGAGATGGTATCATAACAATATTGTATAAAATTACTTATTTAAGACTGTCTTACAGAAAGCATGTAGAGTCACTCCTAGCACAATCCAGGCAAAAGGCATGCTCACAAGGAATCTGCAAGAATCAGAGAACTGTTAGTGACAATCAAGAAAGCCAGTAATTAATATTGCAGATAATAAGGATTAATAAAGACCAATGGGTAAATTTTTGGTACGGGTAGAAATGGGTCAGGTTGGGTTGTCCAGAACACTTTTAGTTCGATTACAAACATTGCAAATTGAAACACGACACTAAAACACCAACCAAAAACAAAGATAACATAATTACCAAGGTAAATAAACCAAGGAGAGTGACTACATACCAGACGTCCATAAATCGCTATTGGAAAATCACATTGAGCACAAAAATGGACCCGTTCACCAAGCGAGCGGCGAGCCTTACGACCAACAGTCTTGACAAGAGTTACACCACTAGAAGAACCAACACTTTTAGCCACTGGAAGATCAGAAAGAACAAGATGGTCAGGGCATGCAACCGTCACCGTCTCCCCTGATGGCAATTTTGCTCCACCACCACTTTCAGAAGCCGCAGTCTTGTTGCTGAGCCGGATTTGAAGCATCTGTACAATTGTGAATAGTTACTAGGGTGTTACATAGTCAGTCACATTTTGTTAGTACAAATATAATGGTATGTTAGGGTAAATATCTTAGGGTCTTCATCCCCCCTTGTAGAGATAAGTTTAGCAAGGTGATGATACTTGCATTCAGAAATTTAGTAAAAGGGTGGTTGGACTGGGATCGCTTTTAATGTATTAAGTTGTAATAATTAGTGAAAGATATTTACTCCTGGATTATCTCAAACAATAAAAGCAATCCCAAACACACTATTTCATTATTTCACCCCTTTGTAATTTCATGAACAAATTAGAACTTGTTCATTGAAAAAATAAATAAAGAAAAAACGATAACTATGACTTCAAGTCACAATAACCATGTAATCCAGTTTCAAAACGCAAATCTAAACACAACAAAACTGATGTCATCTACACTCAAAATTGCATAAACAATTGCTTTAGAGCGCTAGCTTATGCGACTCCCCAAAGTCATACCATTTAGGTAAACGCTATGCATAAAGTTTCTTTTTAAAAGGATGATGTCTATATTTCTAATTAACACGCATAGCTTGAGCGCACATGAGTTATCCTGATATACATATATTATCCGTTTCCATATATGGAGCAGTGATTATTCATCAAGAGAACCATTAAATTTTGTTTCCGTATAAGCAAAATGTAACATATAATGAATTTTACTTGAGGTTTGTCATCAACATTAGTTGTTTTAACAACCATATATGATAGACACAAATCATCAGACATTATGTATGTATAAAGATGATATTCCTCATCCTAATTAATGTATAAAGATGATAATTAACAAAATGAAATGAAATAAATGTATGCAAGGCGACCATATGATTATACATTTTTTTTTCTGAAAAGAACAATGAAATTCCTCATACTAAGAATCAACATTGTAGACTCTTAACCAAATTTAAACTTTAACCAATTTACCCACACAAACTCATAACAGACATGAAATACTAGAAGTTAAAAGCAATTTGAATAAATTACATGAAAACTACATCAAATTTTATAGTACATCAATACTTTGTAAGTACAGTGCTCAGACAACAAAACTGATTCATTTTTGCTCATAAATTATATAAACAAGTGCTTTGGAGTCCATCAATATGTCACTCCAGAACATTATACCATATAGTAAACACCACGGGTAAGGTTTTTATATTGAAATGAATGACGTCTATATTTCTAGCTAATAAAGAGGCATAGCTTCAGCGAAAATGATTTATACTTAATGCTAATGGTTGTATTATCCTTTTCTGTATATTGAACAATGATTGCACATCATGAAAACCTTTGAATTTCTGTTTCTATAAAAGAAATGCATTACATATAATGAACTTCACTTAAGGTTAATGATCAACATTAACCGTTGTAGCATTTGGAAGCGCCAAACTAACACCAAATGACGCAGGTATTAATTATTATGATAGACAAAAAGTAGATATTCAGAACATGATGTAACGCATAAAGATGACAATTAACAAATTGAACTGTCAAAAATCAAACATTTCGAGCATTCGCTTACACATTCTAGCAGGCAGCACTAAACTGGGCCTTTTAGATGTAATCGTATAGTTAAAAATATTTGATTTTTGTTCTTTTCAACAAGAATAACAAAAATCCTCATCCTAAGAAGCAGCATTGCAAACTATTCACCAAAACAAAACTCTAATCGATCTACCCCCACAAATTCATAACAAATATCAGATAGTTAAAACAATTGGACAAATACTACCACCCATAGTAAGAACATCTGTAGAATTAAAAATTTTCATATGAACATAACAAAATCAACAGTTATAACACCACAACCATCTTTAAGTACTATGCTCAAAGCTTCTGACAAACAAACTGACTACGTCTTTACTTACAAATTAGATAAACACGTGCTTTAGAGTGCGTATGTTACAACCATAACATCTTGCCATTTACGCAAACACTATGCATGATGTTTCTTATTGAAATGGATAATGTCTATATTCTAATAAAGATGCATAGCTCGAGCGAAATGCTCTATCCTAATATGGTAATTGTATTTTCATTTTCCATACATGAAACAACGTTTATTCATCAAAATAAACATTTACTCACCCAAAAATAAACATTCCAAGCGTCTACACATAGAGACTTCACATGGAGAAATAGTATGTGTAGCCTTTTCCTCTACTATTTTTAAACGGATATAACTTTTTCATACTTTTTATTATAAAATTACATCAAAATAAAGAGAATAAAATGATCTTTAGTTTAGTGTAAAAAAATATTACCGTATTAAGAGTTACACCCGTTTAAAAATTGTGGTGCAAATAAAAGACGAGAATGCTACACAGAATGTTTATTTTGGTGATATTTGGGTGATGGCCAACTCTAGCTTGAATGTCTGTATTATTTAGCATATATCAATATATAGTACGTTAAGACGTCTGCACGGAATTCAATCATTTCATAAGAGTAAATTAAACAACAAAAAAAGCTATGACACAACAATCAATTATGTTATATCAAACATTAGCAATAAACCACTAGTTTATGTAAAATCTCAAGACTGATATAACGTAATTAATTAAGAGAAAAAATGATCGGAAATTTGCATGAGAGATTTAGTGAAAAAAAATGGTAAATTAAGATGTAGATCGATGAGGAAAAGGATCCATGCAATGCAATGCAATGAAAGATGGATAAAGAAAGAGATGGAGGAAGGAAGGAAGGATAAAGAAAGAATTAGGTTACCGTGAAAAGCGAGGTCGAGGGTGGAGAATGTAGGAGACAAAAGTACGACTGCACACACAACAAGGGTTTACTTGCTTGCTGCTCTTTATATATCGGGGCTTCTGTGGAATATATTATTCTCTTTATTTATTTTTCTGTTTTTTATTTACGTCTTCAATTCAATTTGTCTAAAATATTAGTGTTAATCTTTATTAGTGTCGACACGTGAAATTAGCGACAGATCAAAAATGTCGTTGTCTTTAGCGGTGACATGTCGCCGCTAAAGCCCACCATCCTTATAGTGTGGCATGCTAGTTAGTAATTATAAATTGTCACAAGTGACGGTTATAATGGCACTACGCACTCTTTTCGAAAGTGTAAATTTCTACTAAAATTAGTTTATGAAAAGGATTTTCTCACCTTGCGTTGCTGTAGGGAATCTACATACGAACCCAGTGATAAATACCAATGTGTTCTAATTAATAACAACCCTTGTAGAACATGAAATTCAGATAGCATAACTAGTATAAAAACGAACCCTTTTGTTGCGGTTTGTAGCACTAAATAAAATGGTTAGGGCACCGCTAGGGGTGTTCAACGAATTGAATAATGAATTTTCGAATTATTCAAATCGAATTTCTCGAATTTTTAATATTTTTACCTGAATTCGTATTTGATTCGTATTCGCTTAAAATTCAATTTATTCGATTCGAATAAGAAACTCGAATTCGAATCGAAATCGAATAAATTCGATTTAGTTCAAATTTACCATAAATAATAAATTGTTTTACTTTTAGTTTTAAAACTAATATAAATTCATTCTTTTTAAGATATAAAATACAAATCTACAAAATTGATAAACAACAATATGTCAAAAACGGGTTAGTAAAAATAGTAGAGAGTATAGTTTGTTAGAGTTTTATGATGTATAAGATAAATATGTAAAATATGGTTACGGTAAAAGTTGTAGAAATTATAGATTCTTAGATTTTGACCAAAATTTAAAAGTTTTTTTCAATGTGTATATTTGTGTATATAATAATTAGGGCTGCAAACGAACTGAACTTTCAGCGAACAGTTCATGAACCGTTCGGCGGGAAGTTCGTTTGTGTTCGTTCGTTTAATAAATGAACGAACACGAACAAATAATTCGTTCGTTTAGTTAAACGAACGAACATAAACAGAGGCCACGTTCGTTTGTTTATGTTCGTGAACGTTCGGTAACATGTTCATTTATGTTCGTTTGTTTTATGTTCATTTGTTTATGTTTGTTTGTGCTCGATAGATTAATAAGGTTTTTAATTTTTATAATTTGTCTTGATATTCTTTTACTTTTATTTATTTTACACGAAACAATTTATATGAGGTAAATATATGTATGTGAATTCGATTTTATAAGAAAGTTAATATATGTCCGTTTGTGTTTGTTTTCGTTCATGAACACTTTTTTGTGTTCGTTTGTGTTCATTTGTGTTCATGAGCACTTGTTGTGTTCATGAATGTTCGTTTGTGTTCGTGTGCGTTCATGAACAAAACGAACACAAACGAACACGAACATAAGTGTTTTCTTAACAAACGAACACGAACATAAAATCTCGTTCAGTAAGTGTTCATGAACTGTTCGTGAACACATATTTTCCTTAACAAACGAACACGAACAAGGCCTTGTTCGTGTTCGTTCGGTTCGTTTGCAGCCCTAATAATAATGTATATGTGTATATATATTTAAAAAAATATACATGTACAGTTTTTATTCGAATTTCGAATCGAATTTAAAATCATAAATTCGTATTCGATTTACTGGATTCGAATTCTTAATAATCGAATCGAATTCTTGGTAATCAAACTAACTCGAATTTCAAATTTTTCGAATTCGGATCGAATTCTGAACACCCCTGGCCACCGCTATAAAGATAATCAATGTTTTTAGAAGTAAATATTAGGGATAGGGATCCTGAGAGAACTATTGGCTAATTGAGAACTACGGGAACCATTTTGGATCACACATTTCTCTAAGACAATTTATTTTTGCTAAATTGCAACTTTTAATGCAAGAATGATTTTTTTTTTTTGGCATTTATAAAGATACATGTATATTATCAATTTTTCAATTATACATATGCGTATATTGTCAGACATATATGTGTGATACTTATTTTCCAAATTACAACACGTATGCACATTAGAAAAACATATTTGTACCCACAATCTTCCTTTCTATACATGTATATGCAACCATTTATACGCATGTGCACATATATGTACATTACAAAATATGTATCTACATATATGTATAAATGCAAAAATAAAAAAAAATCCTTGCAGGAAAATATGCGATCTAGCAAAAAATAAATAAATAAAAATTTGCCTTAAAGATTTTTTCCCTTAGAGAAATGTGTGGTCAAAATGTTCTCTAAGTTTTAAATTAGTAAAGGGTTCTCAAATGATCCAAATTATATATATATATATATATATATATATATAGGGGAAGGATAAAATGAAAACCTTTCCCAGTTGAGAAAACCCATTAAACCCTCATCATATCCATTCATTTTATGAGATCAACGGTTATAGAATTATTTGAATATTTAAATGTATAAAGATGTTAACAAAAAGGAAGTTGGGTAAAATTGTCCAACACAAAATATACCTTTTCTCCTCAAATAGTGTGATGTCATGTCTAATCAACTTTTTCCTTACATAACCACTGCATACAAAAGAAAAAGGTGAGAGAAAACATAAAACCTAAACTATTTCTTTTTTAAAACTAAAACTAAACTATCGAGTGAGAGACTGAAGTAATAGAAGCATTGCTTGATTTCACTTTTTTAAATGCATGTGTCTTGAATGTAGTGTAGGCTTCTTCATGTTTTTTTTTGGCAAAAATGTGATTTAGTGTTATATTAAACAAGTCGAATGTATTTTAGTATTTTGATTATAGGATGAATTGTGATATAGTAGAAAATACATATGTTAGATTAACTCGCTCATCTGCCTTCATATAACATATGTTTATGCGGACAGACGGACAGTTTTGTTTATCTCCCTTCTACACTACACTAACTTTTGTTGTTCATCTATCCTCTCTCCCCTCCCCTCTCTCACTTTTGTAATAAAAAACATATGCTTTCACAATTTATCTCACCAAAAAATATATAATAAATTATAACCCAACAATAAAAAAATGTGTTTTCACAACTTATCTCACAAAAAACATATACTAAAAATATAACCCAACAACAAAAACATATGTTTTCGCAAACTTCTCTCACTAAAAACATATAATAAATTATAACCCAACAACAAAAACATATGTTTTCACAACTTATCTCACAAAAAACATATACTAAAAATATAACCCAACAGCAAAAACATATGTTTTCACAAACTTCTCTCACTTAAAACATATAATAAATTATAACCTAACAACAAAAACATATGTTTTCACAACTTATCTCACAAAAAAATATACAATAATTATAACCCAACAAACAAAAAACATATGTTTTCCTAACTTATCTCACAAAAAAATATAACCAAACAAACAAAAACATATCTTTTCGCAAACCTATCTTACTTAAAATATCAAATTATAAATGCAAACAACAATAGAACATGTGCTTTTAGATGAAAACAAGCTTTGATAGACAAAAAATAATAATAATAACCCACTGTGCTTCTTCGACGCCCCTTTTCCGACTAAGCACCATCACCGTCACACAAACACACCTTGTTCCGACTAGCAGCATCACGGAGCGAATATCTCAGTTGCGTTACTACTGTAGAAGGGTTTGACGGTGTGACACCATTGTCGTCCACCTCGTCGCCACCATTCAACCAACTAAGCACCTCCAATGTTCAAACCACCATCTCCGCCGTCATACACCACCTTTTAGTATCAAACTGTTGATCGCCAATAACCCATTATCTTGTAGAAACTTAATCATGTGTGACCTGGGTAGCTTGACTGGGAGAATCCAATATAGTGGAAAAAAACGATAGTGGAAATAACCACAGTTTTGCCTTTAATATTAGTGGAAAAAACATGGGTATTTTGGATAATTGACTGTCATGTTATTAAACAACAAAAAGAAAAGATAATATGATGAAAAAAAACCTAAAAGTATCTTGTTAATTATGAAGAGCACCAGGGCTGTGTACTTTTCTTTTGCTTTCTTGAAAGCCTTTGTTATTTGAAACAGTTGTAGTGTTGATCTTTCGAGTGAATCTACCATTGAAGAACCTTTTGTACAGCTCTGATCTTTTAATGTCGTCTGAATCTTTGCTAGACGATGATGATGATGATGATATCCTTAATTTTCTAGTGTATTTACGATCTCATTTGCATCACACTCCTTAGCATTCCTTCATATTCTAGAGAGATAAAAGAGGGTTCTATAATGAGAGAGAAAGTAAACAACGGATGTGTAATTCAAACTTCAGAGACAAATCAGACATGATAGATTTAAATTTAAAAAATAAAAAGGAGATTCCTGAATGTGTCAGTGACACAGCAGAAAAAAAGAGAGATACATGAGTTAATTGACAATTATGCCCTTAATCAAGAAAGTGAGAAATGTGACGTGGACTCATCTAGAGTCATTGGATTGGGTTTACTGAGTTTGCACAACTCAAATGAGTTTCTTATTTATAATTGCCCTATATATATATATATATAGGGGAAGGCTAATTTGAGAACACATATATTTCGTGCGAACCGCGAGAACGCTATTTAAAACCATTCAAATTCAAAAATTCTTTTTACACTTGTCTTTAATATTAAAATACAGTCTAAAAAACACAATTTACACATAAAAATTTAAACGCATACGAAAATAAATTGTTTCTACACATGTGTAAATTTACTGTTTATACATGTGTAAACTGTTTCATTTACACATGTATAAACAGTAAATTTAAAGTGTTTTTGCAAGAAAAGATGAATTATTTGGAAATAAAATTCGTTTTTTAATGTTATATTTTAATTATAAATAGGTTTCTATTGAAAAAAAAATTATTTTGATTGGTTTTCTCATTTGTTCTCACGATATTTAGCGTTCTAAAGATAACCCTCCCATATATATCTATACTATATTATAATACATGAGGCAGGGACTTCTTAAAACTTAAGTAATACAACTTTGATTTCCCATAGTACAACACTTGATGCATGTGTTAAAAATTTTATGGGGGTAAATGAGTCTTTTACTCTTATCAACGATTTATTACTGAGGCAGTTGGGTTTTATACGCCATAAGCTCCATTTTTTCAGCTATTCTGGTGTTTTGGGTTATGGTTCTTGTAGGTTGACCTTTCATTCACTTCATGGTTTATAGATAATATTTCAACAATTTCTATCGAAACAATCATACCTATCAATTGGTTTTATATTTATGATTTATCATCTTCTTCAAATTAGGGTTTTTTTTTGGAGTTTTCACGAAATAATAGGGGTCAAAGAGGGCTCAACAAAGTGGGTTTCCGGTTTCGGCTATACGGCAATAAAACAAATCCTCCGGCAAGTGTGAGTTCTGATTTCATGATTTGGTAGTGAGTTCTATATCTCAATTTTGTTGATTTGTGGATTTTGTTTATGTCAATAAACTCGTATTTAGATTATGTTCATGTGTGTGTTTAGAATTCATCTAGGGTTTGATTGTTGGTTCTTCTTGTTGGGATTTATGTCTTTTTTAGAGTTAATAAAGTGGTTTTGCTTTAGCATTACTGTTGCATTTTTCTATGTCTGATTATTTATTCTCATATGCATTTAAATTTTACTATGTATTATGCATTTCTATTTTCTTTTTAGGTAATTTTCTTATATTATTTTATACTAGACTGGAGGATGTTATGATGTGATACTTTTACCTATAAATAAATGCATATGAACTTTCAAGTAAGTTCTTTTAGACCCTAGACCTGGAACAGGATTGTTTTTGTGTTTTCAATTTATAAAAAAGAGTATATTCAAGTTGTACATTATCTAAAACGGGTCAAATAAAATCAGCTAAAAAAGGAACAAGAACGGATTGAAAGTTGCACAAGTCTATTTCTATGCTTGCAAAGATTATAAAGTGAATAAAAGTGTTTATGGTGGAAACCAACCCTGGCTTAAGCTAAAATTTGACCCGTTTGAACCCAAATCACTCATCTTTCCACTTATGTTTTGAAATAGAAAGAGTTGGTATCAAGCTACTAAATGGAAATATGTTAAGCAATTATCTAAGAGAATAATAACAGAGGAAACTGAGGTCAGCAAGCGTGTAGCTTGTACTGTAAAGCAAGTCTATTTATTATATAATTATGTTATATGTCTTTATCTGAAATTGTATAATAATTCAGGTATTTAATGAAGGGTTTTCTTAATAATTACAACAATGTTGATGATTACCGCTAAGGCTGAGTAATTCATGGTTCCGAAACGCTGGAACCGGGGAACCAAGACCGAACCGCTAGATCCGAACTGAATTGGTGTATTACGACCGGTTTTTCGGTTCTTATATTTGGTGAAAATGTTTTTCTAGAATTTGTTAAAAAAATTTATCTTGTTTTCTACATTTGAAGTTGATGTTGCTGGTGTAGTTGTATGTCATGGTATCATGGCCGCTGAATGAACGCTGAGATTAATAGGAAACGTTGGAATATGTTCGATTGTTCAAAGGTTTCCGAGATAACAATAGCTAGGATTTAGGTACTTTTTTAAAGTAATAACCTTTTACTCAGGAATTTATTTAACTGATGCACCTTTAATTTTTACTTGGTGTGATTTCTAAGGTAAGGAAGCTTTGATTGATAACTGCAAGGGTATGGATTTTACCTATGGCTCTAAAGAATGTTACATATTGATTAGAGTTTTGCGACTTGTATGATATTAAAGTTCGGGTTTGCAGGTAGCAGTGACGGGTTATGTTTGATCTATGATTTACAGGAACACACTGAATTAAACTTGGTAACTTTTAAGTTTATCTCTTTTTATGTTTCAAATGATCTCTAATCTATGAAATATTATGTTTCTTGTTTTTTGTGAACCTTTTATCTTCATAAAAAAAAGTTATATTCCTTGTTTATACATGGATAATTTTCTTAGCTCCCACATTCAGGCTTCATTTTGTTGTCACGTTAGATTCTGTAGAAAATGATAATTAAAGAATTTTATTTGCACGCATACAGGTTTCAGGTCCACTTGACGCAACACCAAAGATACAATTATTGGCAATTCATTATTTTGCTTGCAAAGGTGTTAAAAAAGATAGCAATCTCATTCTGTTTATACCTATTGTGAACAAAATAGGAAAACACTACTAAACTAATAATAAATCAAATTACATGTTTGATTTGTTATTTCTCATTATTTTTCATTTGGTTTGCCTCTATGTGGCGCATGTTTTATTTTTTGCATATGCTGATCATACAAATAGTTTTTGTGAATGCAAGCCATGCAAAAACTATCATTGGTATATTTTGTGTGTTATGTTGGAACAACTGTACAAGCTCTTTTTCCCCTATTTGTAATTATATGATTGTTGTAGTTGTCCTACTGTCTTTTTTAACCATTTCTTTAAATGATTTTAACTTCCAGTGGAGATCATGAAGTTACAAGAGCATGTGCATACTATCCAAAATATGGGGGTGGGAGCATTTTGGAATTCTTCCTGTGAGTAACCTACTCTTCACATGTAGCTTCCTTTTAGCCTTATTTTGTTTATGTACATGTTGATTCTGCAGTAGTGTAGAATTGGCAAAATGAGTGGGTTGGGTAACGAGCTAAAAATGGATTTGGGTCTTTTTTTCTAATTTGGTGATGTGATGGTGATTACAAAAGAGAAGAAGTTGAATGTAACATACATAATCAATATTGCATGAAAGCTTGGGTAATCGGTTTTCTTATTGCCCAAAGACATTATGGAGGTAAATTAAAACGACTCAATTTTGCAGAGGTGACCATTTTGACCCGTCTCAACAAACGGGTCAATTTTGTTATGCCCCATCACTAACCAGCAAAACACAAAACAAATAATAGCTAAAAATGAGCCTAATGGAGGGAGTACGTCTCAAAATGAATTAAAGCATAAAACCGTATATGCATATTATTTTAATTATTAGACCACCATATAAATAACATAATCTTTTTATTGTCATATTTAACATGTTAGTTATGCCTAAAAAATACTAGGTGATTTATAAAAAGTGTACAGGGGCCAACCCGTCCTGACCCATTTTGGCTCCCACCTAAAGTGAATGTTGTGACATGTTACTCGGCCCACTCATTGTAACAAGTAAACCAGAAGATGATAATAATGCTAGGCGCTAGCAGCCAACATCATGTTCTAGAGACGGGTATAACCTGTTGCTCTTTTTATCATTTTCCTCTCTCTGAATGTGCCCCGCATTCAGTCATGTACATTCATTATTTGTTGACCATGCGTCGTTGCGCAGGTTGCCAGTTTTATTGATCTAAAGTGGTCAATTTTGGGATTTAAAAGGAAGTCACATAAAATCCGGAAGACTTCTTTAACCCTCTTTCAAAATTATATAACACTTTTACATATTTGCCCAAAAAAGTCAACATACTTGATTGTGTTTTAGGTTTTGAAGAATGGAGTGGAGGTGAAAATACAAAGGAAGGCTTTAAGTGTTCTTGAACCTCCAACAAATGATGAAGAAGATGGTTTATACTGTGGTAAGACCTTGGTTTAAAAAATTTGAGACGCATCGAAGTGTGAGGCGAGAGCTTTACGTACGCCGGACGCTTGGTGTTAAAAAAAGTAGTAACAAACTAATTTAAACATTATTTCAACTTGTTAACTTTTAAGTAGTAACTATGTTTGGTCTTTTAAATTTGAGTGAAAAGTATACGACTTTTTTTATAAATGAGCTGAATTATTTTAGTATTCACTAGAAGTTTTGGTTGTTAGGTTTTAAGTGGTTAACTGAATCATAGCTAGAACCATAACCAAACCAAATTAGCTCTTGTAAAAAAACCCGAGAATGATTTTGGAATGCAAACCGGAACTTTTAAAGGGTTATTGCTTCTGGTTTATGTGTCATTTTTCCGTCTTTCCATGAAAATTTCAAAAATTGATGCAACAAATTTGTTACTGGAAGAGCTGATTAAAGTCCCAGAATAGTTTCTTTTATTGGATCTTTCAGGAATGTATGGTAGTGTTGGTGAGGCTGTTTACTATGTTTTTTCAGGATTGTATGATAGCTAAGCATGTTGAGCGTGATTTTGATACCGAAGTCGAAGACTTTTATTACAATGGAGGCATTATCTGAGGTTATATAACATCTTATATGTTTCCTATCATACTGAGTTTATAAGATATGAAAGAAAAAACACTTATTTGATTTCTTATTATTGGATCTTTCACGAATGTATGGTAGTGTTGGTGAGGCTGTTTACTATGTTCTTTCAGGAATGTATGGTAGCTAAGCATGTTGAGTATGATAAATATACCGAAGCCGAAGACTGTTATATTGCAATGGAGGCATTATCTGAGGTTAGATAACGACTTATATGTTTCATATTATACTGAGTTTATAAGATATGAAAAGAAAGAACACCTATTTGATTTCTTATTATTTATAAAATGATGGTAGATCTAGCTCTCTGTGGTTGTCATGAGATGTTCCCAAGTCAAACTGCAAGGATTATCTTTTTTTTTTTGAACAACCAAACGAAACTTTATTCATCACCCAAAAAGATACAAAGCATAACTACACGGCCCATTTAGCCAGTGGTTACCTGGGCATAACACCCGAAATGCCTTAACAATTGTACATATACCCATCATAATCTACCAAAAAAAAATAAACTACCAACTCTCCAAGGATCTAACCAAAATCAATGTTCGAAAATTCATGCCACTTTGCTAAATCGACGCCGGGGATCTTGGATCTTTTCATCACCCACCAATAAGACTCCTCCTTTATTTCTTCAATAACCTTTAACGTGCTCGTGTCTTTGTCGTTAAAAACCTTATTATTTCTTCTCAACCATATCCTCCAAATTGTCAATAGGAAAATGGCATATACGACACTTTTCTTCTTCTCGCTACCACCCAGTGAGTCACAATATTCCAGCAATTGGGAGATTGAATCGTACCACGGCGGATCAGGATTTTTCAGCCATGCACACACGTTCCACCAAACCGTTCTCGCCCATAAACACCCTGCAAATAAGTGGTTTGTTGTCTCAATACTTGTCCCGCACATCTTACACAGCCCATCCCCAACAGCAACACCTCTAAACGCCAGCGCTTCTGATGTCGGTATTTTGTTACTGATCGCTCGCCACACAAAACAGTTGACCTTTGGGATCGCCATCTTGTTCCACCTGAATGCAGAATTACTCTGCTGCACCTGCACAGATAAAGAGCGCCTCACCTGTCGGACTGATAGCTCCTCCTTCTTTCCTGCTTCGACCCAGAACCATCTATCTTGTCCACCTGAAACTAACTGCTGCTGCAGCAGCTCGACCATTCGCTGGTACACCTGCAAAACAGTAACAGACCCCAACCCACTTAACCCAACCACATCCCAATTAATACTATCACCAACCTGACTATAAGACTCAACCACAGTGGCTTTCTTCCGTGTACATGCTTGAAACAACGATGGGAATTCGTCACACAATCTGGCATCTCCGCACCAGTAATCTGTCCAGAATTTCGCAGTCGCTCCGTTCCCGATATCACATTTAATCCGAGTTTTTATATCTATCCCTCTGCTCAAGAAATCTTTCTCCACTGATGCTATATCTTTCCACACCCCTGCCCCATTCCGTACCCATGGAACCACCCCCGACCCTCTACATTTACCATGAATCGCATGAATGACCTTAACCCACAGCTGTTCCGCCGACGTCTTAATTCTCCACCACCATTTTGACAATAGAGCGACATTCATATCTTTAATATTACCCACCCCCAAACCACCCCCCGATTTAGATTTAGTTACCCTATCCCACGCAACCCACCTAATCTTATTTATTGACCCATTTCCACCCCCCCCCCCCCCCATAAAAATCTTCTCCTGATACCTTCTAGAGTTTTGATGACGCACGCCGGAGCTTTAAAAAGGGAGAGATAATAGTTTGGGAGCGCCCCCAAAACTGATTTAATAAGCACTGCTCTCCCTGCAAATGAAAGATTCCTAGCTTTCCAATTTGAGAGCTTAGCATTAAATTTGTCGATAACCAGCTTCCAATTACCTATCTTCTTCATGTTCGCACCTACCATGAGTCCCAAGTGAATAAAAGGTAGGTTCCCTTTCCCGCACCCTAGTATCATAGCCATATCTTCAATCTCTTCTTCTTCCACATTGATACCATATAAGTTGCTTTTCCTTAAATTCACTTTTAGTCCCGATGCAAGAAAAAAGCACCTCAAGACTCTGTTAAGATTCCTAACGTTTTCTTCTGTCCATTTCCCCATGAATAATGCGTCGTCTGCGTAGAATAGGTGTGACAAAATCGGACCCCCGTTAGGAAGTTTAACCCCAGTGAATGTGCCTGAATCTATCGCCATAGCCATCATTACGTGCAGTGCTTCCATCACTAGCGTAAATAAAAATGGTGATAGTGGGTCTCCTTGTCTCAGGCCGCGTTTCAATTGGAATTCGTCAGTAGCAGCACCATTAATTAGAACCGACGCCCTACTAGTAAACAACAAACCCATAATCCATGTCTTCCATCTCGTTGGAAACCCCATGTTGTGCATTGTGTTAATGAGGAATTTCCATGAGACACAGTCGTATGCCTTTTCAAAATCTGCCTTAAACATAAGAATTTTTGTTTTTGACCTTTTTGCCCATCCCACAATCTCATTAGCTATTAAAGGCCCATCAAAGATATTTCTACCCTTCAAAAACGCTGATTGTTCCTGTGATACTAAACTCCCAAGGATCTTTTTGAGTCTTAAGGCCAAAACCTTAGATATTATCTTACCAATGACCCCAATGAGCGATATAGGTCTGAAATCATTGAAAGAAAGTGGATCATTTACCTTTGGTATTAAGGCAATGAAAGACGAGTTGCACGACCCATGTAACGAGCCATGTATATAGAACTCTTCCATGATTCCCATGACCGAACCTTCCAGCATACCCCAAAATTTCTTAATAAATCCAAATGAGAACCCATCTGGACCAGGTGACTTGTCCCCCCCACATTCCCATACCGCTTCTTTAACCTCTTCTATAGTGAACGGCACAACCAGTCCCGAGGCCTCGTATTCTGACAGCTTTTTGAACCCCTCACCAACCAGCAAAGGTCTAATTAGCATAGGCTCATTAAATTTCTCTGAGAACACCTGCACCGCTTTCGCCTTAATGATGTTAGGGTCCGAGTTCCACAAACCATCAATAATAAGACCGTCGACCTTGTTGCGAACTCGGTTACTGTTTATAATACCGTGAAAGAACGCCGAGTTTTCATCCCCCTGACTAACCCAATAAACCTTAGACCTTTGTTTAAGGTCTTTGATCCTTTCACCTTCCCAGACTCTGATCCATTGTTTCTTTTCTTTCCACAGCACCCTCTCATCTTCATTCAGACCTCTGTCTTCCGCAATATCTTCCAAGCGCTTAACTTCAGCCTTAGCCACTAAAAGATCCCTTTCCTCAGCATTTGATAGTTCACGGCCCCAAACCTTCACCCTATTTTTAATGTTTTTCAGTTTCTGAAGCAGTAAGACATCACTTCTACCAGCTTCCACCTGCAATAACATACCTGAAGACACAATTTCTTCAAGGCCCGGCTTGCCAAGCCATGAATTAAAGAACCGAAAGGGGTATGGACCAAAATTGGCCTCCCCAATTGAAAGAACCACTGGAGAGTGATCCGAGACATCCTTATCTAGTGCCACCAATTTAGCATTCGGCCATAACGACATGAATTCCCCACATACCAGAACCCGATCAAGTTTACTTTGCTTTTGCCCATCGTACGATAAATAAGTAAACCGTCTACCCCCCATATTATATTCAACCAACCCAGCGGATGCTATAAAATTATTAAAAGATAACGCGTTTCCTGGGACAAAAACAGAATTATGCCTTTCATCTTCATTCCTAACATCATTGAAATCACCTAACATAATCCACAACCCGGTATAATTCTCTTTAATTTCCAGAATATCGTTCCACAGTTGTCTCCTAAGTGCCGGGTCCGTAGGTGCATAAATATTCATGACATATAAGTTACTACCTACACCATTTAACTGACCACCTGTAAGGATAAAGTTCTGACCTGATAGTATGACGTTCACTCTGAAAATTAAAGAGTTCCAAATAGATATCAAGCCCCCGGACCTGCCATTTGCGTCCACTTTGACCTTCTCATGGGTTGAGTTATCCCAAAATTTGTCCATTTGAGCCTCAGTGATTGCTGCCATTTGCGTCTCCTGAATTGCAATAAACGCCAAGTTGAACCTTTTCTTAAGCTGCCTCACCTTTAATGCTTTACCACAACCCCCCGCCCCTTTCAAATTGAAAGTTAAATAATTCATTGATGACCCGAAGACACCTTTTCTGCAACCACAGAAGCAATTACATCTGCTTCAAACCCCGAAAGACCCAAACCAATCGCCTCACCTACCCCATGGGTAGCCCCAGCTTCTGCACAAATTTCACGTTGGTCCACTTGTACCTGACCAGGATTCGGCTGACTATCAATTTTACCCAGATCCGACTCAGACCCCCCGGAATCATCAGCCCAATCCGACGCATACCCATCATCTACGGTCCCATTATCCCGGTTCGCCAGCTCCGGTGGTACATTCAGAAACTCCATATCCGGCCAATTAACTTTCATCTTACTCCCTTTCCTTTTTTTCTTTCGCCCCCCCGAGCTAGAGGAAGAACCACCGGATACGACCTTGTACAAGTTCAGGTCTGGAATTTTAATATTCGTTCTCTGCTTTGAAAACTTAAACTTGGCCTGTCTCTTACGTTTGCTCCTATCACCAGATAAAACTGAGGACCAAATCTTTAACCCCTTAGGGTCCATACTATCCGGCCCATTATTGCCCTTAGGGTCCATATTATCAGGCCCAATATTACCCAATGAAAACGGCTCCCTGGACTGTTCTTGTATCCCCTCAATATTGTTACCACCATTAGAATTTAAACTCTCATTGGCCCCACCATTAGCCAATCCAGACTCATCATTTAAATCACCAATAATATTGACCCCTTCCCCATGGGTCCCTATGACTTCCCCATGCAGAATACTAGACTTTTCAACTTCTACAGCAAGACTTGCCTGGGCAGCACCTTTTGGGTTTCCATCCCCCGGAGTAGGATTCAGACCTGATGATACATTCGCGTCAACAGTCGCATAACCGGAATTTTCAATCTCCATGACGTTGGCACCAGCATTGTCACCAGAATCCTCTTCACTCGTGACCCCAGCACTGGATTTATCGCCAGGATTGTCATCACTCATGACCCCAGTTACGAGACTGTCACCGGAATTTTCATCGCCCAAGACCTCAATACCGGTTACCAGCGCACTGACTCAGTCACAAATTCAGGTCGCCAACAATTCGCTGCTTCAGTAACCCAACACGAGACCAAAGTCCCTTTCCACTTTAACGTCACCTCCTCAGAGATTTTACGGCCATGGTCAATCACTACACCCACGAACACACTGGTAAGATCTGGTTCAGAGATACCATGATCAGCATCCACAACAACGGACCCAAAAAAACTCCCAATATTCACTATATGTTCGGTACATCTCAGGTTAATAGGAAGGCCCATAATCCTCAGCCAAACCAACCTCTGGAAACCCATGTGTTGGCCGTCCCAAATACCAACTTCATCAAACCCACATGACCACCACCCGCGATTATCCAAGGCCGATTTAGCTTTTTCCGATGATGAGAATGTCATAAGCACTTTCATGCCCCCCAAATACCTAGTTTCAATCCTTGCGTCCTTTAGACCACCGATGATCGTCTCCAATTCTGCAAGGATTATCTGAATAAACTTCAAGAACTGTTTGAAAAAATATCAAAACTTATTTTGAACATTTGGGTCGTCTCGTGAAATTGGTAATTTTTAATTTTTTATTTCAATCAAAATATATCAACATTAACTTGGATACACTTAGCTCTTTAAATCTTTACTATTCATTGCCAATTTTGATCTGTTACCCAACTCCCTTGACCCGCCAATCTTGCCACCTGCCACTAAAATGACACCCTTTGTAGGACATGCTAAAGAAGTTGTGACTTTGCTGCAATAAATCCAAGATATGGATAAGAGAGCGACAAGCCATCAATGTTAAAATGAAAGAATGAAAAAGAACAACTTTATGGTTGGTTACTGCAAAGTATGCATGATCGGTACTCTAGGAAACTATTATTAGAAAGTAAGCTCATGGCATGTTTTTGATTATATATTAAAAGCACAAGTCAAAATAGGTTTGGCTTGGGTTGATCTATCAATTTTTTTTTAATTTTTTTTCAATCGTCACTAAAGAACTCATGCCCCGACAACACCATGCTAACCAAAACTTGCATTGGGTAGGTGGATTTCAAGGGTGTATGCCATTATAATTTTCTACCTACTTCAATGCTTGTTGTTTAGGTATGTCATTATAAAATACCTATGAAGTCGATTCAGTTTTTGTCTTAACTTTTTAAAAACTATAGTTGTGGTCCCAATTGTTACTTAGGCGTAGGCGTAACACATTTGGTTCTTTTCCATTTAGTTTTGTGTTTAAAAATTATGTTAAAGTTAAATAAACTATTTTACCCTTTATATTTAATCTTAAGTAAGGCTCTAACTTCCAAGGGTTGGTTAAATGACTCCACCATCATCTATTTGTCTGGATGCGAAGGCTACACATAATTATAGATTGTCATATTCCTTACAATCCCACTTGCACCCATCCTGGTAGTGTTTCCATTATCCAAGTTTTATTATCATTATGTATCGAGTAGCTCCCCTGTTAACTATGTTGGAGCTTGAGTTAATGTAGTAAAAAAACATCTATAACTAAATTGTGTGGTAGAGTATGCTATTTCACCCCCATAATCTTTTGTTTTTCAACCCTTAATATGTTCTTGTGTCATGATAGAATTGGTAAACTAACAGAAAACAATTACCGCGTCGTAAATTCTTGCCTCCCGCTGCATCGCGCGGGTTTCCTACTAGTATATATATATATATATATATATATATATATATATATATATATATATATATATATATAAGGGATGGTTCAATAGAAAACTCATATGTGTAATATATTACACATGTGTAATCAATTATATGTTACACATGTGCAATATATATTACACATATCCAATATACTCAATATCTCATATATTACAAAATATGATATATTGCATATGTGCAACATATGATAATATGTGTATATTGCATATGTGTAATATATACTGCACATGCGTAATATATGTACACTACACATATGCAATAATTATATATTACACATGTTTAATATAGAACATATGATCACATATGATATATTGCATATGTGTAATATATATTGCACATGTGTAACATATGATATATTGCATATGTGCAACAAATGATATATTGCATATGCATAATATATGTACATTACACATATGCAATAATTATATATTACACATGTTTAATATACAACATATGATATATTGCATATATGTAATATAGAGTTCTCGAGTTCTCTCCTTAACAATGAGTTTTTAATTGAACCTTCTCCTATCTTTATCCCACGCTACGCGTCGGGTCTTGATATTTGGCAGTGATTAGTTAACCTCCACAACAACAACCGCATATCCCGACAAACAAAACCGACGTAAATATTTTGATTAAAGAAAGGGGAAAAAGAAATAAACTAACCGACTCAGATGTATGATTATTATTGGCGTTGCAAAAGAAATAGACTCAGATTTTGCAACGGCTGCAACCGGAGTTAAGTACTGACACGTGGTGTACTCGTCAACGAAAAGTTAAATAAACAAGAAAACAGTAAAAAACAAAAGACAAAAAAAGGAAATAAAATGTTTTCACTAAAAGACAAAACAAAACCACTAAAAGACAAAGAAGTTACTATTGCAAACATTTGGTAAAGGTATATATAATTGTATATATTTTTCATATATCTGTGACAAATATAATAGAAAATTCATTAAATATATTAAATATGTTGAAAAATACCTAGCCGCCGATATTAAATGATATTTACATTTAATGCAAGTAAGCGTGATTCTACGTAACAGATATTGTTGGAACTAAACGATGAAATCATCCCGCAATTTAGAATGCCAAATGCAAATCAATACAAGGTTTCTTTAATTGTCTAAAACCACTCACAACTTCTTGATCTATCTTCGAAACTTATCTCAAAACCTCCTGATCCCTCTCTGCAAGCTTTAGTGGCTGCCAAACCAACCTTTGAATTTTGGTATTACGATAGAGTCACCAATAAGGTTTGTCCTACCATTTTGAACTGCATAGGAATAACTCCGATGCCATTTGTAACATCTGACCACTCGTGTCGTCAATATTGGCCGCTTTTCAACGATAAGTTACCCACCCATGAATTTACTAAATTTGTTTTTTGTTACCACGGTGGAGACTTCCTAAGATCTCCTCCTTGAAGAGGGGGGGGGGGGGGTGTCTTTAGAATCTACAATATCTCATGGTCACAACAGATGCCGGATTTTCCTAGGGTATTACAAAACTAGATACAGAGAAACTAAAAAGTCAGTGGGCTAAACGTTACTCTATCACACAATGACAACATTGATAACTTTTTTTTTTTGCATTATGCCTAGGTAGTCGAGTCGCATATCACCTAATACTATATCGCAACATATTAATGCTTTTAATGACTTATCTCATACTCGGCCCCATATATGAACTCTCGTCCCTAGAGCTATAAACGAAGCAAACATTCATTGGGAAAGCTTGTTTATGTTTTTTTCATTTTAGAAGCGAATACACATGAATAAAGAATTACGATTAATTAAAAAACTGAACAGAGGTTGCGATCATTCATTTATTTTTGTGAACCTTCGGTAATGTGTTCGTTTTGTTCATTCATTTACATTTCTTTTATGTTTGTCTACGTTTGTTCATGTTCATTTGTCATCCAACCTCTGATTAGGGTCACCAACCTCTAATTAGGGCCTCTAAGCTTTAATTATGACCACCAACCTCCGATTAGAGCTCATGTCACGACTTTATTTATTGAGTTTCCTATTACAATTGCTATACGTAATGAAACAAACTAATAATGATAAAATTTTGTCATGGAAAGCAAGGAATGGATAATTAGGAAAAAAGTTAAATCATGTGTCACGTAAAACCATTAGAAATTGGAATTAAGATGTTCCCCATATGATTTAGATCATGAGGTGTGGGGGCGGCTATGGCTCGTCCAGCCCGTCCAAACAGAATTGAACGTTCAAGCCGGTTGCTTTGATTGGTGGGTTTTGTTTTGTGGGCCAGCTTCAACGGCTCTATATCCATTACATGTATAACAAAAAATTAAAAACTTTAGAACCTGCAAATACAAGATCTGTGGTGGTGAAAAAGGTAGGTAAAGATCTGTGGTGGGCGACTTTGGTGACTGAGATCTGTGTTGTGTGGCTGCTCTGGTGACTGAGCAAGAAGATGGGGTTGTGAAATAGTAGGAGGTGGCGGTGATAATGTTCTAAGATCTGGGTTTTCGTGTTTTGAGCAAGAAGATGATATATAATAATATTATACTTTTTGTTTGAATTTACATGGACCAGAGAAATGTTGATTTTTTAATAGAATCTTTTGTTCTATTTGAATTTGTTTGACTTCATATAGACTAATTGATTTTTTAAATATTATGTTTTGTTTATTTTAATTATTTTTTTATTTAAAAATTAAAAAATAAAAATTAATGGGTGACCAATAGGAGAGTCTAATTGATGTGTGGTGTGGGCCTGGATGCATGAATCCTAAAGTAGGGGTGTATGAATCCACAACCCCAAAAACATACTTCGTATAATTTAAGCCGTTTTCGTAAAAAAAAAAAAAAAAAGGCAAGAATGTGAAAAAGTAAAGGAGGTGCTATCCAAGTAAGAAACGCAGTTGTTTAGAGAATCAATAAAAATTATAAAAAAATAGAGTTTCTTGCAGATTTGATTTGGCCTTTCCTTCCTTTCTTCCTTCCTTCCTTCCTTCCTGCTCTGTATGTGTGCAGAGTGAATTAAAAAACCCTACTACTACTCTTCCTTCAACTAAAGTAAAATAAAATAGAATAGAATGGTAGGGGGTAATAGTAAATCGGACATCTCTTTCGCCGGCACTTTTGCTAGCAGTGCCTTTGCTGCATGCTTCGCTGAGGTATCTATCTCTCTATTCCTTCTTTTACTTTTACTCCCTCCCTAATCCTTCATTCATTCATTCATGCCTTTTGATCGCTCTAATCACTTGTTTCAAGCTTTTTTTTCTTTATTCTCTTCTGTGAATTTGCTTTTTACGCCATTTCTAGTCCGATCGGCCTAACCCTAACCTCACTAATCATACTAACTCATCATTCTAATTCTTATTTATATATATCATCAATTCTATACACCTTTAATAATAATATCATCTTTTAGTTGGTTGACAACTAGTTAGGGTTTAATTTTATCTTCTTCAGATCTGCACAATTCCCTTGGACACTGCCAAAGTCAGACTTCAGCTGCAGAAGAAAGGAATTGCAGGAGATGGCATGGCTTTACCAAAGTATAGGGGAATGTTGGGTACCGTAGCAACTATTGCAAAGGAAGAAGGTCTTGCTTCTTTGTGGAAAGGCATTGTACCCGGCCTACATCGTCAATGTATATATGGAGGTTTAAGAATTGGCCTCTATGATCCGGTAATTTCTTTTATCTATCATCTTTTTATTCACTTTCCTCCATCTTTATAGTTATAAAACAATTTAATTTAGGAGGTTGTATGTACATAACCATCACGCGCAACCGTTAACTTGTTTGATCCATTGTGGAAAAATCGCTGAATTTCACAATAATTTGATATATTTACTCTCTTTGTTCTATTCTAGTTGTTGTGATAATCAAGTTAAGTTCTGTTTATTCGTGCCTAACAGATTAAGAACTTGTATGTGGGTGATAACTTTGTTGGAGATGTTCCTTTGACCACTAAAATACTTGCTGGGCTCACAACCGGTGAGATTATCATAAGATTACACTTTTGGTCTGAGTTTCTCAATCATGCAATGCCATATTTATAGATAATTATTTTGTCATTTGCTTGTATTTCTGCAGGTGCTCTTGCAATTGCAGTGGCGAACCCTACTGATCTTGTTAAGGTCCGCCTACAAGCTGAAGGAAAACTGCCAGCTGGCGTTCCAAGGCGTTACTCTGGAGCATTAAATGCCTATTCAACGATCGTGAGGCAGGTAGATGCTTCTGATCCTTATCTCATTTCCCATCAATTTATAAGTTGTTTATTACAGTGTTTTCGAAACCGGACCGGACCGGCCGGTCGAACCGGAGTCCGGTGACGCCGGCGGTCCGGTTACATACATTGGACCGTTCTGTCTTAGAACCGGCCGGTTTTTTCGAAAACCGTGGTTGAACCGTGAACCGGAAAGCGATCGAACCGGATTGGTGAGGTGAAAGACGTATGACAGAAGCTAGAAGATTAAACACCTTTTTTTTGGTTAGATCATTCATTCTTGCTGCAATCTATGCGTACGAACACAAAACTAAGAGACTTCGATCTACATACGCATAGGACAAGTAAACCTTGGTCCAAAAGAACGGCCAGAACACCAACAGTTGGTAAGAAATGTGACTGCTGTTTGCTATGGAAAATGCTAACCAGATTTTATTTGAAAGTGTGAATTGTAAAGAGAAGAGAGGCGGATAGTAAATTAGGGCAACTTCCAAGTTTTACTTTATTATAGGTGGACTAATTGATAACTGGGCCATCTATCTCTTTGTAATTAAATGTATAGGCTAGGCCTATAGCTAATAATAGAAATGGATTGTTTTAAAAGCCCAACAAAAAAACATGCAATTACGGATTTAAAAAAAATGAATTTACCTATTAATATTTACATAAAAATAAAGCATTCCGGTTCTTTAATCCGGTTCAACCGGTCCGACCGGTCCGACCAGTGAACCAGTAAGATGGCCGGTTCGACGTCCGGTCCGGTTATGAAAACATTGGTTTATTAGTTAGTTAAAATGGGTCAGTCCTGGCGTATTTGATAAAGGGACAATTGGCTGAAATTAAACAAAATGGAGATCTTAGTTTCAACTCATTTAGTTATAAGTTGGTTAATTCTTGTTATGTTTTATCTCTTATGAGTCAAATGGACAAACAAGATAAGATAAAATAATAAGTGTACAAGTCAAATGGGTTGAAAGTTGCCATATTTTGTTTTAAATTATATATCCTCCTAAATCACTTATTGATGGGTCAACATGACATGAAGTGGCTCATTTGACCCACTATCCAACCCATCCATTTTCTGCTTATATGTTTAAACATTTTGTTTATTTCAGGAAGGGGTTAGAGCTTTATGGACTGGCATTGGGCCCAATGTTGCGCGTAATGCTATAATAAATGCTGCTGAATTAGCCAGTTATGATCAAGTGAAGCAGGTACTGTTTAACATATATTCACATAATTTAAGTTATGCCTCTAATCCTCTATATATTGAATTTCTGACTTTATCCGTATTTAAAACTAAAATGCAGACAATTCTGAAGCTCCCCGGGTTTACTGACAATGTTCTTACCCATTTGTTATCTGGATTAGGAGCTGGGTTTTTTGCTGTTTGCATCGGGTCCCCTGTTGATGTGGTATGCAATATTCTGATATACAATAATTATTAGGGTTTAGTTTGAACATATTCTTTAACCTAATATGCTGATACCAGTTTTAAAGATCTATAGTAGAAGTAGGAAAATGAGCAGGTTGGGTAATAGGTCAAGACAAGTACTTTAGGTACATGTCGGCGTTTAGTTTTGACATTTTGCTGTGTTGTAACCCCGTTTCCTATTTTATGAAAAAGAAATGAACAAAAAACAAATGGAATTGTAGTGTGTGTGTGTGTGTCTATTTATATATTGCATAAATGAAAGGAAATTTATATACTATAAAACTGATGTTCTGCCACTTCATATGTCTTTAGTGAAATGAGCTTTTTATTAAGTTTGAAGTTCTTTTGCAGGTGAAATCAAGAATGATGGGAGATCCAACTTACACAAGCACAATTGATTGTTTTGTTAAGACTTTAAAAAATGACGTAAGCTATTGTCTCCAATTTGTATAACAAGTTGTTACAAGTAAAAGGGTACTTTAGTCAATAATAATAATAATAAAGGGCAAAATAGTAAAATAGCATAGTTTGATTGTTAGTTAAAGTTGTTAGTTTAGGCGGGAACAACCGTTTGTAAGAATTGTTATAAATACCGTTGATAAACTGAATACAATTAGCTATGATTTGACCCTAATCTTCTCTCTATTGTTTCTGATTCATTTCTTAGCTAACAGTGGTAGACCCTAATCTTCTCTCTATTGTTTCTGATTCATTTCTTAGCTAACAAAGAATTGTTATAAATACCGTTGATAAACTGAATACAATTAGCTATGATTTGACCCTAATCTTCTCTCTATTGTTTCTGATTCATTTCTTAGCTAACAGTGGTATCAGAGCCAAGACCCTCTCGACCTGTAACCGCTAACTACCATAACTACCACCACCAACCACCATAACCGCCGTCGTTTAACTCCATTGTTGACCACCATTAACATCCACTCAAGCTTCTACTCATTCGTTTCTTCTTTAATTCGTCCTGTTCTTGAAGGAATTCATTTCAATTCTCTTCAATTCTTGCTCTTAATTTCGTTTCTTGTCCGTACTCTGTTTTCCTTTGATCTACTCTGTTTCATTTCTGTACCTGGTATCGATCATTTGTGATCATACTATTCTGTTGAATTGATCAATTCGTGGTCATTCAACTCCAGTGGATCGTTCAATTTGTGAATTGTCCATTCTTAATCATTCATCATGTCTACTCGAAATCAATCCTTAGAACAGAAACTTCAAGAACATGAGTCTTCGTTGGAAGGTCTAAAAACTAATATGAATGCCATGAAAGAACAGATTGAGGCTCAAGTTTCTGAAATTCTTAAGTCCATTCAGAATATGTCTCATACTCAAGGTAGTAGGTCTGGTGTGACTAATACTGGTGTCTTGGATCAGTACAATAATAATCACAGCAGTCGACTAACCAAGATTGACTTTCCAAAGTTTAATGGTGAAAATGTGGAAGGTTGGCTTTGTAAGGTTGAGCATTTTTTCACTATAGATGCTACACCTGAACATGTTAAGGTCCGATTGGCTATAGTGCATATGGAAGACATTGCACTATCATGGCATCAAGGTTTTGTTCTGTCTAGAGGTGGTTCTATTGATGGTATGACTTGGTTTGAGTATAAAACCTTTGTCATGGCCAGATTTGGAACTGTCTTAAGTCAAGATGCTATGGGAGCTTTAGCCTCCATAAGACAGACTGGTACATTGAATGAGTTGTATAAAGAATTTGATTTAGCACTTACCAAGGTGTCTATTCCTGATGAGTATGCTGTTAGTTTGTTTCTAAGGGCTGTCAAGCCTGAAATTGGTTATCCTGTTCGTATGCTAAGACCCAAGAATTTACCAGAAGCTTATATGTTAGCAAGATACCAAGATGAAAATCTTGCTGTAAACAATATTGGGTGGTCTAAATCTTCTAAATCATCTTACACCAACACTGCCAAACAAACCAACACACCTAACACTAATAATCTACCCTTATTACCTAAACCAGCCTATAATCCTAAACCTCTTAACTCCAAGAAATGGACATTATCTCACAAAGAGATAGAAGAAAAGAGAGCCAAGGGTGAATGCTTTGGGTGCACAGAAAAGTATACCCCTGGTCATGTGTGTAAAAAGAAGCAGTTGTTTTCTATTGAGTTGGTGGGATTGGAAGAAGAGGAGGAAGTGATGGAAGATTATACAGAAGTGGTGCAAGCTTTACAAGAACCAAAGATTTCCTTACATGCCATGATGGGTGTACCCTCTTTCTCCACTATGAGGGTAAAAGGGTCCATTGGCACAAAAATCTTACAGATACTGACAGATTCAGGATCCACCCATAATTTCTTGGATGAGAAATTAGCAAGAAAGATGAAATGTCCATTAAAGCCTATTCCAGAAGTTAAAGTGACAGTTACTGATGGGAAACAAGTGGTTTGCAATCTGATGTGCCAGGATTTCCAATGGATGATGCAAGGTATTTGGTTTAAGACTGATGTGATTTTAATTCCACTAACAAACTATGACATGGTTTTAGGGGTTCAGTGGTTGCAAACCTTGAATGATATAATGTGGAATTTTAAAGAATTGACCATGAAGTTTAAGGTCAATGATAACTGGGTGGAGTTGAAGGGTGTGGATAATAATGAAATGACAATTTGTTCTGCTGAGAAGTTAGAGTCCTTATTGGTTAATGAACAAGATGTTGCAGAGGTCCAAATGTTTAGTTTGCAGGCTGCAAATGATTCTTCATTTCAGCATGAAACTAAAGTAATGAATGAAGAAAGGAATGATGAGTTGGATGCCCTACTGATGAAATATGAAGATGTTTTTGCTGTTCCAACTACCCTACCCCCAAAGAGACCCTGTGATCACAGAATCATTCTCAAAGATGAATCTGTAACCATCAATCAGAAGGCCTACAGGTATCCCTCTGCTCAAAAAGATATAATAGAGAAGTTAACTAAAGAACTCTTAGATACTGGGGGTGGTAAGAGACAGTCAAAGTTCCTTTGCTTCACCAGTTGTTTTAGTGAAGAAAAAGGATGGCACATGGAGATTCTGTATAGATTACAGACAACTCAATGCTGCCACAATAAAAAACAGGTTCCCTATACCCTTGATAGAGGAGTTATTAGAGGAATTGGGGGTTGCAAATGTATTTTCTAAACTAGATTTGAGGGCTGGGTATCACCAGATTAGAATGGATGAAAGGGATATCCATAAAACAGCCTTTAGAACCCACCAAGGCTTGTTTGAGTTCATAGTCATGCCTTTTGGCTTGACTAATGCTCCTGCTACTTTTCAGGCATTAATGAACTCTACTTTTAAACCACTTTTGAGAAAGAATACCCTGGTTTTTTTTGATGATATACTAGTTTATAGTCCTAACATGAAGCAACATGTTAAAGACTTAGAACAAGTATTGACATTATTAAGACAGAATTCATTGATGGCTAAGAAGTCTAAGTGTTCTTTTGGGGGCACTTCTGTGGATTATTTGGGGCATGTCATCACAGGAAAGGGTGTGCATACTAATCCAAACAAGATTAGTGCTATAGAACAATGGCCTGTTCCTAAGAATGTGAAACAGTTGAGGGGTTTCTTAGGTCTTGCAGGATACTACAGAAGATTCATTAAATCTTTTGGTATCATTGCTAGACCCTTGACAGATTTATTAAAAAAAGATGCATTTCAGTGGAATAGTGCAGCGGAGGGGGCTTTTAAACAGTTGCAAAGAGCCTTGGTAACTGCCCCTGTCCTTGCCTTACCTGATTTTAATAAGGAATTTATAGTAGAAACTGATGCTTCTTCTAAAGGCTTGGGAGCTGTGCTAATGCAAGGGGGTCACCCTTTAGCATTTATTAGTAAGGCTCTGTCCACAAGACAGCAGGCCTTATCAGTTTATGAAAAGGAACTATTGGCTATCTTGATGGCTGTCAAACAATGGCACCATTATTTGATACTCAAGAAATTCCTAATCAAGACTGATCACAAACCCCTTAAGCACTTACTCACACAGAAGATAACAACACCCTTGCAGCAGACCTGGTTAGCCAAGCTGATGGGGTATGATTATGAGATTTGTTACAAACAAGGGGCTGAGAACATTGTGGCTGATGGGTTATCTAGAGTAAGTGGAATGGCTTTGTTTGAATTAGCTGTCAGTTCTTTAGATCCTATGCTACTGAATAGGATTAAAGAGTCTTGTCAAACTGATGTCAAAGCACAAGATGTGATCCAGCAAATAGGAGCAGGGCATACAGTAAAGAATTTCAGTTGGGATGGTCAGCTTCTTAAGAGGAAGTCAAAGATTTGGATTGGGGATAATGCTCAGTTAAAAGCTGATATTCTTAAGATTTTCCACTCATCCTCTATAGGGGGGCATTCAGGTTTTATTCCTACTCTCCAACGACTTAAAAGTTTCTGTTATTGGAAAGGATGTTCCAAGGATGTTTTCTCTTTTGTGAAAAGTTGTCATGAGTGTCAACAGGCTAAGTATGAGCCTGTAGCCAGTCCTGGACTGTTGCAGCCTCTACCTGAGCCAACTCATGTTTTCACAGACATCTCTATGGACTTTGTGTCTGGCCTACCTAAGGTGCAGGGCAAAGATACCATCCTGGTTATTGTGGATCGCCTTACAAAATATGCTCATTTTATACCATTGTCCCATCCCTATACTGCTCTGCAAGTAGCTCAAGCTGTTCTAGACTCTGTCTTCAAACTACATGGTTCTCCAATGACCATAGTATCTGATCGAGATCCTATCTTCCTAAGTAATTTTTGGAAGGAGTTCATGAGACTTCAAGGGGTGCAGCTGAATTATTCAACAGCCTATCATCCTCAGTTAGACGGCCAGACTGAAGTGTTGAATAGGTGTTTGGAGTCTTACCTTCGGTGTATGTGTATGCATACCCCTAACCAGTGGCTTAAATGGTTGAGTCTTGCTGAATGGTGGTACAATACCACCTACCACTCAGCAATCAAGACTTCACCTTTTGAAGCACTGTATGGCTTTCCTCCACCTCTTCATATTCCATACATTGCTGGGGACACAAGTATGGTTACAGTGGAGGAACTGCATAAGGATAGAGAGGCGATGATTGTAAAGTTGAAACAGACACTGGCTCAAACAAGGAACAGAATGAAACAATATGCTGATAAGAATCGAAGTGAAAGGGTTTTTAATGTTGGGGATTGGGTTTACTTAAAGCTCCAACCTTTTGTGCAAGATTCTCTAAGAACTCAAAGACATTCAAAGCTGGGTCCTAGATACTTTGGCCCTTTTCTAATCATTGATAAAATTGGAAGTGTTGCATACAAGTTAGACTTACCTGAAGAAGCACAGCTGCATAATGTCTTCCACGTGTCTCTGTTGAAAGCAGCTCATGGTAATCACACTCCTGTGCTACCCTTACCAGTTGGTCATCGCTTCCTGCTTCAACCTAGGGCTATTGTGGACAGAAGAGTGGTTCGAAGAAAGAATAAGATGGTTCAGCAAGTATTAGTTCATTGGAATGACTTACCGATTACGGAAGCCAGTTGGGAGTTCAAAGATGATTTCGATTTGAGATTTCCTGGTTTTGATTCTTGAGGACAAGAATGTTAATTGGGGGGGAAGATGTGTTACAAGTAAAAGGGTACTTTAGTCAATAATAATAATAATAAAGGGCAAAATAGTAAAATAGCATAGTTTGATTGTTAGTTAAAGTTGTTAGTTTAGGCGGGAACAACCGTTTGTAAGAATTGTTATAAATACCGTTGATAAACTGAATACAATTAGCTATGATTTGACCCTAATCTTCTCTCTATTGTTTCTGATTCATTTCTTAGCTAACACAAGTAATTAGAAATTATGGTAGAAGTCGTAAATTAAACAAGTCGTACAAACTCAACTGAAAATAAATGTTTATTGTGGCACCAGGGACCTTTGGCATTTTACAAGGGCTTCATTCCAAATTTTGGGCGGCTAGGTTCTTGGAATGTGATCATGTTTCTAACTCTTGAACAGGTATGTATATTCAATTGTTTTCTTAGAGCATCTCTAGTCCAGAAAATCAAAAACCCGAAGTAACCCACAAAATATTACCAAAAAATCCACTCCGTCCCACTAACCTTATTTATATTTTATAACTAGATTGTTTAGTTTTAGTAACTAATTTAAGTTTTTTAATAACATATAAATATACATAATATAATTTAGAATAATGAGCATTATTTAAATGTATTAAAATACTGTTTAGTTTATTATATATTAATATCATATAATTGAGGCAAAATATTAAAATTTAGAAAGACAAAGTTAAACATTAGAACCCTCTTTGGCTTGTTGGCGGGTTAATGGGTTTTAGGTTGGCGTGTTGAGTCGTTCAAGCCCATCATGACCCCTATGTATATTTATAATTATATTTTTAAAAACTTATCACAAGTTTGAATGTCAATTCTGTAAATACAACTTTAACCCTAAAAACAACCCAATGACCCACACCTCAATCGGTGGTCCTTTGCCTCCCCATGCATGACTGCCACATAGGCGTCATCGACCTCTCATTGCGGATGGTCTTATTCTATGCGTTACTTTCTTTGATAATTAGACTTCCCTAAACATCATCATAAGTGACCATTACAACTTAAAGTGATTGGAATGCATCAAAACCATCTCTTATACTATGTTTTATACACTTGATGATTTGGTTATCTAAATATATACCAACTAAGTTCTATCGGGAAATAATTTTGCTACACTCATTTTTTGGACAGGCTAAGAAGTTTGTTAAAAGCATAGAGTCATCTTGAATGTGGAAAAGCAAAGTGATGTGTTGACCACCCAATTATGAATAAATTCCCAACCATTTGTAAGTGTGATTGCATGTTGGATTCTGATAGCTGCTTTATTCGAGATGAAGACTTATTCTGAATAATCAAATTCAGCTCACTAGGGGTTTGGATGCTCTATGGGAGAATTTGTTACTTTTGAATGAATTTTCTATAAATATTCTACTTTTTGTTATGTGTGGTTTTGTAATCGGGATAGTTGCCAGGACGTTATGGTTGTTATCCACAGGTTTAAAGAAAACCACAATATTGTCTGTTTACTATATGAGGAGATTATGAAGTATGTGAGATCCTCTATTTACAAGAAATATAAAAGAATGTACGACCTTAAATACCATTGAGGTTTTGGGGTTATGGCTGTTAAGTGTGCATGCAGTGGGAACAATTTAGGATAGGTTCACTTTTTAGAACTACTCGGGTAACTAAACAAGCGTGTGAGTTCATTAGAAAGTAGGCAATATTGCAATACTGCTTGTCATCATAATAATATAAGAAAGTAATTTATATATTAGCTTGTAATAATTTTAAAGGGAAATTGGATTTTAACACCCTGAACTATTGACAATTGGCCGCTGACGCACTGAACTACAAAATTGACCAACACCGCACTGTACTTTTAACTTATTGGCCTATATCACCCTCAGACTAACCATGGTTAATTTTTGCTGACGTGGCATGGTGACGTGTCCATTTTTGCTGACGTGGCAGGTGATGTGTCCATGCCATGTCAGCTTATTCCCCATGCCACGTCAGCAAAAATGGACACGTCATCATGCCACGTCAGCTAAAAATAACCATGGTTAGTCTGAGGGTGATACAGGCTAACATGGAATGAAATGCTTGTAAACTTGTTGAGTTGTTGGAGATGTGAAGTTTTTGTTCATCCGAATCACATTTCACATTTCACACCCGCTCATGTATATGTACAAACCAATTCAGAAGTCGTCAGATTTGTGACTTGATATAGTTGATGATATAATAATACATATACATTTAATTGACCCATTTAAACCCTTTTATCTGCAGTAGAAGAAAGTTCTGTATTTCTTAATTGCTTTATATTTGCTAATTAATAAGAATATAAAGGAAAATATAATGGCCTTTTGGTAGGTATAGTGCTATGCTAACATGTGTTTATTCTGATCAAATCATCAAAGTGGAGCATGTTATTGTTGAACTCCCACAAAGTGAGCAATAAGTGGATTTTAGGGTAAAAAGAAATCAAGGAAAAACAAAGTCCAAATCAAAAGATAGAGATGTAGTGTTTTTAACTCAATTAATTAATAATAAAAAAAATAGATAAGTAAAAAAAATATTGTTTCCCAAGGCTAAATCGATTGGAAGGTTATGTCAGTTAAAAGTTTACGCTACTGAATTTAGAATCTTGGGAACAGAAAGACAGAAGAGAGATTGGCGAAAATAACCCTTGCCTTGGCATTGAGATTCCAGCCAACCAACCAGCTGGTACTTGATCCGTCCATACACTCTCTCTCTATCATCCATCTATACATACATACGTACGTACGTACGTACACAAACAAACCCTTTTTGTCTCTAAAAAAATCCCAGTAGAGTAAGAGTAGTAATGGAAGCAGTGATGATGATGATGATGGGTTCTTCTTCTTCTTGTTCATACCTGAAAGTGAAAGTGAAAATGGTTGATGATTATTATTTGTTGGGCTGCAAATCACTCCTCCTTATTCATCCTTCCAACCTCTCCTTTTCCCTTTCTTCTTCTTCTTCTTCTTCTTCATCACCCAAAGCCAGAGGCAGAGGCTTTCGTCCCCTTTCTGTCTCTTCATCTCTCCCACAGCCACAGGTAATAACAACACTTCCATCTTTTTACTTAATTGCCCTTTCTTTTTATATAACTATATTATATTATATTATATTATAAAAAAAAATTATTAATTTCTAAATATCTGCAGCAGGCAGAGCTCCATGATCACCCATTACCTATACAACATGACTCTTCGCCAAACCCATACACCACTGGTTGCTACGTCCTCCTTTTCCTTTTCCTTTCTTTTTTACCTTAACTATATATATTTCAAGATACTTCGCTTTTTAATTTGTTGTTTACCTTCAATTTGTCAATCTTTTTAGTTGAGGCAGCTGCAGAAACACAAACAGTTGGTGTCATCTTCCAATTACGGAGAGAATGCTCCTTTGGACAGAACTTTCTAATCACAGGCGATCATCCTATCTTAGGCTTATGGGATCCAAACAACGCCCTTCCCTTAACTTGGTCCGATGGTCATCTCTGGACTGCACATCTCGTATGTTTTTTTTTTTTAATTCTTTTTGTTTTTCCAACTTTAAAAACACTATTATCCTGATGTTGCTTTTCCTTTAGGACATACCTGTAGGAATATGCATCAAATTCAAGTTCATTCTGCAACAAACCAACGGTCAATTCGTGTGGCAGCCTGGCCCTGATCGTCTTCTCCAATGCTTTCAAGCACAAAAGATTATTACTTTATGTGAAGACTGGGAGAACCCCGATTCCAGGATAATACTCGAAACTGACCACCCTACAATTAATCAACATATCCAATTTGTCGAACCATCTACTGTTACCCAAGAACCAGAAGAGTGTGCAATAAACATGAAGGAAGTATTGATGTCTGATGAAATGGTGCCTGTTTTAGTACCTGGTTTGACCCTACTGCCGCTCGATGAAGGTCCAGATGACAAACCTGAGCCCGTGAATGGAGCCGCTATGGTGTCTACAGGACCTGATACGGCTAAGGTAGTACCTGGTTTGACCCAACTGCCGCTCGATGAAGGTCCACATGACGAACCTGACCCCGTGAACGGAGCCACTATGGTGTCTGCAGGACCTGATACGGCTAAGGTAGTACCTGGTTTGACCCAACTGCCGCTCGATGAAGGTCCACATGACGAACCTGACCCCGTGAACGGAGCCACTATGGTGTCTGCAGGACCTGATACGGCTAAGGTAGTACCTGGTTTGAGTCAACTTCCGGTCAATGAAAGTCCATATGACGAACCTGAGCCCGTGAATGGAGCCGCTATGGTGTCTGCAGGACCTGATACGGCTGAGGTAGTACCTAGTTTGAGTCAACTGTCTGTCAATGAAGGTCCAGAAGACAAACCTGAGCCCATAAATGCAGCGGCTATGGCATCTGCAGGACCTGATATGGCTGAGGTAGTACCTAGTTTGAGTCAACTGCCTGTCAATGAAGGTCCAGAAGACAAACCTGAGCCTATAAATGCAGCCGCAATGGCATCTGCAGGACCTGATATGGCCAAGGATCTAACTCTGCCTGAGGTAAATGCTTAAAAGTGTTTCTTTTATCTTTCTTTTCGGGTAGTTTAGTTTCATGAGAGTTAAGAATAATAACGGATGCAGTTTCTTCTTGTCTTTTTGTTTCTTGATATCAATAATACCATTTCAAGTTTTGATTTTTAGGTGATTCGTTGATCATTAGCTTAATCACTATTCACTACTACTAGTTCTTGTCCAAAATCCTTAGTAATTTACCTGTAGAATATCAGATTACCGTAAGATTAGCTTAGTCAAGAAGTGAAGTAAAACGGCGAGTTTGGAAATCTACAAGCCCAAATCTTGCCAAACATTATAATTCTTGCACCGCTCAGCTGAAGCTTCTTGCATTCTTTTCAAACAAAAAAAAAAAGATTATTTTTGTTCCCATCTTTTTGTCGGTTCCCTAATGTAACCATACGAAATTGCCCTTGAATGAACGTCTAGCACAGCAGTGTCCAGTTAAATTCAATCTCGAGTGATGTCTTTCTGTTAGCATTTTAGGGGCAACATTTCCCAACTCGAGAACTTTGTTGTAATAACTTGTGTCTTATGCAATGAACTCTCTACATTATATTGAATATGTCGATTACAGTTCCAGACAAGAATCCCATCACTCTTTAAAATGTCATCACTCTTTCTTTTTGGTACTGAATAAACCAATTCAATCAATCTCAGTTAGATTTGAAAGGGGATAATGCAAATACCTCCAATTCGAATCCAAGACCCGAGATATCATCCATACAAGAAAATGAAGAATCTTGTGAGGATAAACATCAAGAAAGGGATGTGGATGAAGAAGAAGATCATGAAGCTACTCAACCGACGATAAGTTTGCTTCATAACAACAATAAATGGAGCAATAACGTCATGCAGAAATTTCTCAACATTTTTGGCATTCAGTAGCTACAAACTTGATTAATTAGTGTTACAAAAACTTGATATGTTGTGTGTATATGATGTTCAAACCATCTTGATTGTACATTGTACATGGTTGTTTGGTTAAGTTGGTATAGTTATATATGAGGAAACTAGAAGTGTATGCTACCAAACGATTGTCTAGTTATTTGAACTTTAGGCACGCTCATGGAGTTTGGTTGACACAATATATAATGATACATATGGATTTTGCTATAGGCAAAACAATTTCAGGGGTGTAAGGGTTGCATTTATATGAGTGAGTGTTTTATACTTGTAAACTAATCTCATACCTGTCGGGCTCGGGTTTTTTTGCCATCAGTAACAGTAACATGTCCATGGCAGTGTTTAGCACATCCATCGATCAGAGTGTTTCTTTTTTTCGTTTCTTTAAACAAGAAGACTTCATTCAATACTTGTAATCGGTAAGGTTGCTGCAGACAAAGACGGAAATCAGAATCAATTCAACAATGTTGCTAACATAATTAGCTTCGTTTCAGTGAAGGTATATCCTAAGTTGGAAAAACAGGATGTTGACTATCTTGAAAACTTTTGGATGATCGCCAGTTTCTAAGTTTACTAGTCATAACTTTAATCTGAAAAGTGAATTCCATTAGAAAGCTATATAAGTCATACAAAATCCAAAACAACCCATATGCCATCATCCTCACATTGTGGTGTCATTTGTTGCAACCCAGAATCTTATTTCATCGTGATGTGTATATGCGAATACAAGAACAACAAGAGTAAAAATCAACGACCCTTGATACACAAACCATATTTATGTTATATTATAGGAGTGATACTTCAGGTGACGGTTACTTCCCCAACCGTTAGAAGGTGGGCCTTCCACATCTCATAATTCTAGTCCCAATAAACTTTTTTTAGCGGCCAACAAATCAATGCCGAGCACTCTCGAAGTACCAACTGGACGAAGGGGTACTCCGAGAGTAACCCGGGTCCACCAGTAATTTCACACCAGTTCCTAGGGAATACCCGCCGCCCGAAAGCGCACTGCGGTAAAACCCGGCACACCAGCAACATTTTGGTGCCGGTATGACTCGAACTTCCCACCTCCCATAAGGAAAGCAAGGAGGGTGCCACTCCACCATAAGGGGATTGGCTCTAGCCCCAATAAACTAATACATATAGTTAGACCATATGTAATGGTAACCAAATCAGACGTTTTTGGCCCATTTCCACGCCCCCATCGAAATCAAACACTGCCCCTAGGCGTATTTCGAGCGTTTTTGCCATGACTGGGAAATTTCCATGCCGTGAAAAAATAAAGAGAGGCCAATGAGGAGAAGCCAACATGCCAACGACTATATTATTCAAACGGTCAAATTGATATCAAACGACTAATTTTTTTTTTCAACTTTTTTATATAAAGTTTGTGGTGTAGTGACGTGTGCGTAACTATACATATTTTATAATGGATTTTAACACACGTTTTTGCTTTAATATTTATGAAAATGGTTTCGACCTTCATATTAAAACACACACACTAGGGCAAGTGTACCCTGTCATATATGTAGTAAGTACAGATAAGAACCAAGTATCGATCCATGGACGCGCGCGGAGCAATGGTACTAAAACTCTATCCCCGATTCACCGGTAAGTAAAAGATAAGTTTGAGTTTTGATTAAAACTAAGTAAAAGATAAGAACCAAGTATCGATCCATGGACGCGCGCGGAGCAATGGTACTAAAACTCTATCCCCGATTCACCGGTAAGTAAAAGATAAGTTTGAGTTTTGATTAAAACTAAATTAATTCTAAAACATGTAAATAACGCATATAAGACTCCAAATAGAAAATGTAACTATAAACACAACCCTAGCATGTTATCTACAAATCATATAAAACACAGGCGTGTGATCAACATTCCCATTTTCCGATAGTTAGTGTCCCTCTCAGGCATCCTAACATGACAACTATACAGAAAGCTAACACGAATACACACGTTAACCACTTCAAGTTGTTCATTAGCGAGCCTGATATAATCTCATGTGGATCTTTTAAATAAAGGTTAGTATCACCTTTCGGGAGTCCTCAACCGCACTAGTTCAGGAAAGCAATATCGAATACACAATACGACCACCTAGACTAGCATAAAGTAGAGCATTTCACAACCTATTCCATTTTACCAACTTTGAACACAAATCTATTAAGATCGCCATTTTCACCAAAATAACTAACAAAGATAATTAACCGTGTCAAAGATTGGTAACAACACCATTAAGCTTTTAAAACTCTTTTACGTGCCGGTAAACATTCATAATCGTTATTCAAGCGACTTTAACCAAACCAACACCCGGTTACAGTTTCATGGTGTAAACTTTATCAACAAGTTAACTAGTTTACTACCGGACGATTAAACGGACGGTTTCTTCAACAAGTAATCCGCCTAACACATTCGACAATCATCAAAGTCACTTAAACATAATCACAAATCCAACAACAATGGAACAAGGTTGCACTATGATCATCAAGATCCAGACATGAAAAACGCCAAATTCATACAAAATGTGATTTCATACAAACGATTGTTTTAACTACAAACGATTACTAGATATTATCCGTAGACTATAATACAATACATAAACGACACAAACAAGCCAAAATATTCAGATTTGAACAAACTTAAAGTTTATAGATCAAACCATAAATCTTGAATGTGAAGGATTGGATGATGTTAGATGATTAGGATGAGATCCCGAGCTTGTCAAACGCCTCACCAGCAGCTTGGAATGTCCAGAAAATCGCCCAAATTCGCTCTCCAAAACCCAATGCATTGTAACAGTGGGCTGTGTTTTGTATTTAAATAGATTTCGAAAGTGTGCACGGTCAGGTGCACGGCCGTGCTCCTGGCCGTGCACTTTTGCTTTGTTGAGTTGACGTGCAAGTGGTCAAGTGGGCAAGTGGCTGGGTGATTCCTGAAAATATCTTGCTTTGGCACTTGCTTTGGCACGGGCGTGCCATCAGGGTGCACGGCCGTGCTGGTCTTAGTGTTGCCGAGCAACCAGGGGTGCACTGCCTGGTGCACCTGGCCGTGCACTTTTGTTCCCGAGCAGATGTGACCCGCACGGGGGTGCACATATTTGGCACCCCGTGCACAACTTCCAGACTTGGTCAATTTTGTAGGAGTTGTCCGTCTTGTCCGTTTTTAGCCCGGTTTCTTCGACTTTGTCTTCGAGGCGCCGTTTAAGACCTGAAATAAATATATAAAGCGGTTAAGTACCAATTTCGTGCAATTAGGGTCGAAAACGCGTATTTTGGGAGTTTAATCGGGGATTTAAATATGTATATTTTAACGTATATCATGTAGTGTGTGTGGGTTTGAGGTATATGCAACATATTAGCCGATGACGATGGCTCAACCGACGAGGAGATCGAGCAAGAAGCAGTTACAAGTGCTTGTGCGCTAGCGGCGTGGTATATGCAACATGTTAGTAATCCTCCACGTCCCATTTTGCGAAGACAATATCTTGAACGTGATCGTTTAGAGGCAAACACTCGCTTGATGAAAGATTACTTTGATGAAAACCCGACTTATCCAGACCCAAAGACTTTTAGGCGTCGTTTTCGGATGAGCAAAGAATTATTTCTACGCATTTATGGAAACATGGAAAACCAGTCAGATTACTTTAAGCAAAAACCGGATGCTAGAGGGACGTTTGGATTTACCGCTATTCAAAAGTGTACCTCAACACTATGCATACTTGCATATGGGAACCCGACCGACATAAACGACGAGTATCTAAAGCTGGCTGAGAAGACCACACGCGAGACCTTGTAGCATTTTCGTCAAGGTACACTTAATTTTCTTAAAAAATATATTCATTTATTTTTTAGTTATTTTAAAGTAATACTACATTTATTTTTTAATTATTTTTAAAGTAGTACTACATTTATTGTTTAGTTATTTTAATACTTTGCACATTTGTTTTTTTAAAGGTATAATACAATTGTACGGACCGCGTTACCTGAGAAGGCCCACTTGGTACAATTTACAAAAAATATATGAGGTGCATTTAGATGTACATGGTTTATCAGAAATGATAGGGAGTATAGATTGTCGTCATTGGTCTTGGTTAGGGATGACAATCAAACCCGAACCCGATGGGTAAACTCGAAACCCGACATATTTGGGATGGGTTTGGGGTCGTGTAATAGGGTATGGGTCCGGGTATGGAATTAGTTTTTATTTTTTTCGCGGGTTTGGGACAGGTTTGGGATTTGATGACATACCCATTTACCCGGCCCGATTACCCGATAAAATATATCCATTTACCCGATTAGATACCCAATATGTTTTCTTATATATCTTTTTAAATATGTATGCATAATATATCTAATTGTCCATCTAGATTACCATCTGGTGCTATAAATTACCAAAAAATGGTGTTATACTATTTGATATCTATGTCTTAGAGGGTTTTTATATGAGTTAAGTATTTTATATTCATACATTGTGATCATTTACACGTATATTAAATAATTCTAAATGTAATTGGTTATTAGTTATCCAATAGATACAAGACCGGTTTTTGGTCAGATATACCCGATGGGTAAGTTTTAAAAATTAATGGGTTTACCCGAAACCCGTGGGTATACCCGACACCCGATGGGTAATTACCCGACATAAACCCGACGGGTTTGGGACAAGTATACCTAATTGGGTATGGGGTTGGGATTACCTAAACCCGTCCCAAACCCGACCCATTGCCATCCCTAGTCGTGGTATGATTGTCCAACCGCATGGCGAGGTAAACACACACGAGGTGACCACGGTGAACCAACGTTTATTCTTCAAGCGATGGCTTCATACGACCTTTGGGTTTGGTCGGCTTACTTTGGTGTCACGAGGTCATGCAATGACATAAACGTTTTTTAGTAGTCGACTCTGCTAGAGGATTTCATTTCTGGTAGAGCACCAAAGACATCTTTCTATGCTAACGGAAACTACTACCCACACTGATACTTTTTGGCCGATGGAATATATCCCAAGTATTCGATTATCGTGAAGACATTTAGTAATCTGTATGACGAAAAAAAGCACATTTTAAGAAAGTTCAAGAGTCTTCGTGAAAGGACATTGAGAGATGCTTTGGGGTTCTTCAACAGCATTGACATTATTTGAGAAATCCTTGTCGTGCATTGACCAAAGCGAAAATGAGAGAAGCTATGTATGATTATATAATCATGCATAATATTATATTAGAAGATTAAGGAAAGGCGATCTGTCAAAAATCTTATATACCGGAAGCCAAAACGGAAATGCCTCAAGCGGACATGACTCAAAGAATACAGAACGCGCTTGAAGTGCGTTGTGAGGAAACACATAATGCTTTAGCGATGGATTGGGTCCAACATGCGTGGTCGATTCGGAATATCCAGAACGAGGGTCAAGAAGAAGAGGAAGATGATGACGAGTTAGCCGATGACGATGAATTTTAATGTTGTTTGTGTTTTTTGTAGTATTATTTGTATAAAAATTGTGTGTTTTATTTAGTTTTGTATGTTTTTTTAATTAGAATTATTCCTAATTAAATATTATTTGTTTTAAATTAAAAAATAATAACTGGGTAATGATTGGAAGCGGCTTGAAAATTTCACATCACCACTTGACGTAAGGTTTGTCGTAACACCTTTATCAAAAGAATTTATATTTAGTACTTCTAAATTTACAAACTAATGTAACTAGGGAAGCAAGGATGTCGATCCTACGAAGAATGGGTGGAAAGCTTGAAGGCGAATATGCTAGATTTTATGTCACAATTTTTATAGTTTTTAGATTTTTTTTGACAATAAATGTAAACTTCGGTTTTGAGATTGGTTTGAGAATTTTTACTTACAACTAACAAGAATTCTGATTTGTAACAATATTGAAAGAACGAGTAGCTTCCTCCCGGGATCCTATTTCTATGTTTTGCTCACAGGTCACGATTGTTAACTAAACACTTCCTGTCACGAAGCCTTGGATTTTTAGTATTGAAATAATAACTAGTGAGCTATTATCAGTCTAGTTATCCCTATGCAAACACTCACCAACCTCCTTACGGTGTCGGATACGAAAGACCGTAATTAATAGATAATTTGATTTATGCAAACATGGTTTAATCAATACACACAAGTAGTCAATGAGCTAGTTTTTGCAACAATACAATAAACAAGATACATAACATACGAAATAATCACCCGGGGAAGAAGCTACCGCGAAGAGTTTAGCTCCGCATAACGGAACCGAATGCTTCCACGAGCTTGAAGAATGCTTCCATGGTCTCTAGAATCAACAAGGGAACACTTTGGAAGGTCTTGGAGCTGATTTTGGAGTGATTTGGGTCGAAACCCGTAGGTTGGTCGTCGTCCTCAGTGGTTTGCGAGAGTTTTTATTAAAAACTTTCAGTGCAGAAACAAGCTGGAAAGGAAACAGCTCAGGATTGCATTAATTGGTGTCGCGGACCGCGCCAGAATTAGGAATTCCCAGGAGGTCCGCGACAGCCTAAGGAATTTCAGCTATTAAGAAGGTTTCGCGCGGACCGCGGTGGAATTAATAATTCCCAGGCGGTCCGCGACAGGGCTGCTAATTCAGATTTATAATTTCTTTGACGTTTTCTTCCGTTTCGCGCACCGTCTTTCGTTCCGACTCGTATTTTCTCGCTTAAGACTCGTAATTTCATCATTTTAGCATATTTTTCGTCTTCTCTGTTATTCTCCTTATTATAGCTAATTCCCGGATAAACTACAAATAAAAACACACAAAACAAACGAATTAAACTACAAAGATGTGGACCTTTCGGCCTCACATCACACCCCCACACTTATCTTTTTCAGTCCCTGAAAAACACTTCAAAATAAAACAAACATCAATATGGTCGTGTAAAGATATCCTACTTAAAAGTCAAAATCATACCTCAATAGTGAAAGCATTAGATGTGTTAATTCAACAAGTCAAACAGATATTTCTTTTAAAAATTAAATTCACTTGATCAAGTTTAATAATCTTTTGAACTCATTTATACGTACACACCCCTCACAAGATTCACTCCTCTCGGTATAATATCTGGATTAGCAAAAGATGTGCTAATATTAATCACTCCAAAAGCAAACCTGAAACTTGTTAATATAAATTTGTAAAGTTATCATACTAAGATGTAAAAATGCACAAAAATATGAAAAGGACTTATGGTTTTGGGCTTTGGGTGAAGGTAGGATAAAAGTGGGTAAAAAGGGTTGAAAAGATAAAATGGGTAAATGGGTGAAATCGAATTTGAATCCTTATTTCAAACAACTTAAAACTATAACATTGTCGAATGAATATCGACTTATGATACGAACTAATACCATATATTGAATTTTTTTTAACTCTTTCTTTTCTTTTTCTTTTGTAATAATAGTAACATCATACAACTAAATGGATACAACTTGGATTTTATAAATTCGAAACAAAATGGGTTTAGGTAAATTGGGTGATATGTGGATTAACAAATGAACGGGTAAAGGCTCAAAATGGTTTATCTAATGGTATGTAAATGTGTAAACGAGTTTAACACAAAAATTGGTGTAAAATGAAAAAGGTTTTCCTAAGTTTTGCCTTAACATATATGAGTGCATAAATACTATTAAGCATGTATAAACTAGACAAATTTTGTAACAAGTAACAAGTGGCTTTACACTCAACAAATGAAAATGTATATGGAAATATGTGTATGTAAAGTGTAAAAGCTCAAAATCTCACCAAAGTAGGATAAAGGTTGCCGATATGTACGTATAATTGTCTTCACTAAATTGTTAAAATTGATCAAATGAATCTATATATTTCTTAAAAATACTTGTTGAAAACGGTTCATACTACTAACACAATTTAAAGCATGATTAAGAATTTACATTTCGGACAATCTAAATTTGACCAAAGCAAAATTTTAATGTTTGTTTTTAACGCTTAACAAGGACTTATTTTTCAAAAAATTTTAAACACACTCAAAAATTTTAATATGTTTCCCCACCCCCACACTTAAGATTGACATTGTCCTCAATGGAAAAATGGGAAAAAACAAATAAACAAGAGAACTAGAACGACTCCCCTTTCGATGTAACAATGTATGAAGTCGTCTTATAGCATTCCGTTCACAAGCAAAATAGATGATAATTCTCTCAAGTAAGCAAATAATAACCAAACACACCAAAAAAAATGTTAACACACCAAAAATAAAAATTGTTCAAAACTTAAGAAAACTTGGAGAGTTGATATGATACGCCTTAGTTGCGTCCGTCATGTTCGTCGCCACTTGAATGGAGATTGAGTACAAGCGGGAGTCCCAATTTGTGTGAAAATTCAAACCTGGGAACAAAATAATCATTCGAATTATTAGCCTGCGTCGCGGACCGCGCCAGGATTAGTAATTATTAGGCGGTCCGCGATGGAGTAACAAATTCCAATTTTTCCTTCCTTGGGGCGGACCGCGACAGAATAAACAATTCTGACGCGGTCCGCGGCAGACTTCAAAATTAACTGCTATACAGCAGCTACTGTAGAATCTGTCCGCGACCCTGTTGTCGCTCAAATTAATCCCAAACGCTTCCAAAAACCTGTAATATAAGTTTCTAACCAAGGAGCGTTTAAATATATCAACTTGCGTTCAACTCACGCCTTCAAGTAATCAAAATTTCCGTCAAATTCACAAAACGACACTCAAAATTGTAAAAGAAAAATCTAAATAAAACACACCTATGTACAATTTTTACCTCATTCTTTGAATTTAAGTATCATCAATGAGCGGGTCGCTCAAAAATAACACTTCCATATGTTTGGTTGGTCCGTTGATGTTCTTAGCGTCCAAATACGGCTTCAACCTATGTCCATTCACCATTTGGCGTATATGGTCATCAAAGTCTTCAATTTCTATGTTCCCATTATGACCAACTTTAGTGACTTTATACGGACCCGTCCATTTGCTTTTCAACTTTCCGGGAAATAATTTCAACTGGGAGTTATACAACCATACCCATTGTCCGACTTCAAATGATTTTGGGCGCAACTTGGCGTCATGGACCTTTTTCATCTTTTCCTTGTAAGAGGACGCGCAATCGTATGCCTCATTCCTTAATTCTTCCAACTCTCCCAAAGCGAGATGTCTTGTTTTTCCTGCAAGGTCATAGTCCATATTAACTTGTTTAACTGCCCAAAAGGAACGATGTGTTAACTCTACGGGCAAATGACAACCTTTACCATAAACCAAACGATATGGTGTAGTTCCAATAGGTGTTTTGTAGGCCGTACGATAAGCCCACAAGGCGTCATCCAACTTAATGGACCAATCCTTACGATCTGCTCGCACGGTTTTTTGTAAAATTTCTTTAATTTGCCTATTGGAGACCTCGACTTGACCACTCGTTTGTGGATGGTATGGAGTGGCAATTCGATGGTCTACATCATAAATTTTAAGTAATTTGCCAAATTGAAAGTTCTTAAAATGTGATCCCCCGTCGCTTATTATCACTCGAGGGATACCGAATCTTGAGAAAATATTTGCCTTTACAAATTTGCAGACTACTTTATTATCATTTGTTTTAGTGGCAAAGGCTTCAATCCATTTGGATACATAATCCACTGCCACTAAAATATACAAATACCCGTTAGAGTTAGGAAATTGACCAATGAAGTCAATTCCCCAAACATCAAAAACATCAACAACAAGAATAGGTTGCATAGGCATTTCTTCCCCTTTTGAAATACTCCCCATTTGTTGACACCTTAGGCAATTTTTAGCGAACTCAGCTGCGTCCTTGAATAAGGTGGGCCAATATAACCCGCAAGATAACACCTTATGCCCCGTCTTTTGCCCGCTAAAATGTCCTCCACACGCTGATTCATGAACCATGGCTAATACACAAGGTATTTCATCCTCAGGTACACATCTGCGGATAATCTGATCCGCACCCACTTTGAATAAGTCCGGCTCGTCCCAAATATATGGTCATGCTTGAAGCTCAAATTGGTTCCGTTTCCTTCTGCTCCAATCTTGTGGCATTGTACCTGTAGCCAAAAAATTAGCAATGTCAGCATACCATGGTCCTGTTTCAACTGCTATAATATATTCATCAGGGAATTGCTCATTAATATCCGGTGTGATAGCTGCTTCTTCCAACGTAAGCCGTGATAGATGATCGGCCACTACATTTTCACACCCTTTTTTGTCCCTGATTTCCAAGTCAAATTCTTGTAACAGGAGAATCCACCGAATCAGCCGTGCTTTAGCATCCTTTTTCTCCATTAAGTACTTGAAAGCACCGTGATCAGAATAAACAATTACTTTACTGCCACATATATAGGATCTAAATTTTTCTAAAGCGTAAACAACAGCAAGCAACTCTTTCTCCGTAGTGGTATAATTCAATTGAGCACCAGAGAGAGTTTTGCTTGCATAGTAGATAACAACAGATTTCTTATCTACTTTCTGACCGAGCACAGCTCCAATAGCAAAATCGCTTGCATCACACATAATTTCAAACGGCAGAGACCAGTCAGGTGATTGCAAGATGGGAGCTTGTACTAATTGTTCCTTCAACAAATTAAATGCTTTTAAACATTCGTCATTAAATTCAAATGGAACATCTTTCAAAAGTAAGTTACATAAGGGTTTGGTGATAACACTAAAACCTTTAATAAACCTACGGTAAAAACCTGCGTGTCCTAAAAATGAACGGACACCTTTTACGTTACTAGGGGGAGGTAATGTAGAAATGACACTCGTTTTTGCTCTATCTACCTCAATCCCTTTTCTCGACACTACATGCCCCAAGACAATACCCTCTTGAACCATGAAATGGCTCTTTTCCCAACTAAGGACCAAGTTAGTTTCTGCACACCTTTGTAAAACCTTTTTTAATTCATTTAAACAAGATTCGAATGGCGACCCAAAAACGGAAAAATCGTCCATAAAGATTTCTAAGGCGTCCCCAATCATATCTGAAAAGATACTCATCATGCACCTCTGAAAGGTGGCTGGGGCATTGCACAGCCCAAATGGCATTCGCCTAAATGCGAAAGTACCGTAAGGGCATGTGAATGTGGTCTTTTCTTGGTCATCAGGATGGATGGCTATTTGATTGTAACCTGAATAGCCATCAAGAAAACAATAATACTTCTGACCTGAAAGCTTCTCAATGATTTGATCAATAAAGGGCAAAGGAAAATGATCCTTTGAAGTAGCAGCATTCAATTTCCTGTAGTCAATATATACTCGCCAGCCGGTAACGGGCCGGGTAGCAATCTGCTCGCCATCTTCTCCCTTCACTATCTGTATTCCAGCTTTCTTTGGTACTGTCTGGGTTGGGCTAACCCATGCACTATCTGAAATGGGATATATGATCCCTGCATCCAACCACTTAAGCACTTCCTTCTTCACTACCTCACGCATGTTTGGATTCAATCGCCTTTGTGTGTCGCGTGAGGGTTTAGCATCTGCATGAGTTATTATTTTATGCATGACAATAGAAGGACTAATACCTTTAAGATCTGCAATTGTCCACCCGATGGCGGCTCTATGCTCCTTCAGCACCCAGTAGTGCTTCTTCCTGTTCTTCATCCAGTTGGGCTGAAATAATAACTGGTAAAGTCTGTGCTTCCCCCAAGTAAGCATACTTGAGGTGCTGTGGTAATTCCTTTAGTTCAACCTTTGGCGGTGTGCTTAATGATGGTTGCAACCCTGAAGAAATTTCATCAGGTAGTTTTTCAGTGTGAAGACTCCAAGGCGGTCGGCCATCATGTACTGCCATTACTTCCAAATTTTTGACTTCCGCCTCCAGTTCATGCTCATGTTCCTGTTCAGACCTGTCACACATAACACAAATATCTGTGGCCTCATCCTCAACATGAGGGTGACATCTATCAACAATATCTGCAGTAAAACATCCATCATCAGTCAAAGAGTTAGAAAATTTTGGAAATACTTGGAATTGAGTCTTTCTACCGCCATATTTTATATCAACCAAACCTGTTTCACAATCAATAAAAACACGTGCTGTAACCAGGAATGGTCGACCTAGAATCACATTGGGTTGTTGAATTTTACAAGAAGACATGTAATCAAGCACTAGGAAATCCACCGGATAGTAGAATTCTTCCACTTTAACAATAACATCTTGAACAATCCCCCTAGGAAGCTTACGGGTCAAGTCAGCCAAAACCACAGTAGTATTGGCTGAACGCAATGGTCCAAAATCATACGTATCATATAAACTTCCTGGGAGGATGCTCACACTCGTTCCAAGATCCAATAACGCCTTAGAAGTTTTAAAATCACCTATTTGAATAGGTATGAAAGGTGTTCCTGGATCTTGGAGTTTAGGTGGAAGATCTCCAAGTACAACGGCACTCACTCGTTCAGGTTAGGTGAGTTGTTTAGGAATTTTGTGGTGCCGTTTTTGAGTACACATTTCCTTCAAGTATTTGGCATAAGCCGGAACCTGTTTAATAGCATCAACCAAAGGTAAGTTAATTTTGACTTGTTTAAAAAACTTCCCACATTTCTTCCTGTTGTGGACCTCTTTTATTAACTACACCTTTGTTTTCTGTTTTCAATAAAGCATTAGGAAATGGAACCTGAGGTGGCTCCTTTTCCTCAGATAAAATAGTGTCTTTTTTATCATTAAAGGTGACCTTTTTTATCTGTTTCACTGGTATAGGCTCTGGTTCATCCTCACTAACCTCATTTTCATCAACATCTTCTACTGTGCCATCAACAAGGTTAAGTACCGAATCAGGTTGGTTATAGGTTTTACCACTACGCAAGGCACTCACCTGATCCTCTTGACTGATTTCTTCGATTTCTTCTTCATCACAAGAGGAGTTCTCTTGTGATTTTCTCCGTTGCTCTTGAAGCTGTTTTACTTCAGCCCAATCTTCAGTCAATTTCTTCATCTTCACAGTCAACTCCTGAGTAGCCTTTTCCCTTATATCCAGCTGTTGTGACACGAATTGCACGTCTTGTTGAATCTCTTTCAGCAGGGCTAGCATTTCTTGATTTCCTGCATTATCACAATTGACGTAATTAATAGCATCTTCTTGGAAATCATCGTAAGGTTCCATAACCTGTTCATCCCAATAACCACAATCGCCCTGTTCATAATAATCATTATAAAATTCATTAGGGCCAGAATCCCAATATGCTTGATTTTCATCAAATTCCCCATAGTAAGAATTCTCAAATCCCCATTGTGGCGGGTCTTCAAATGGCATGGGCCGAGAGTGGCCATTTACGCTCTGCACATGATCACAGTTAAATCTCATCGGGATTTCATGCGAATACACCTGTGACATCATATCTGCACACAACAAAACATATAGGCGTAACTCTGCACAATACAAACAAAAATTAAACCAAACACAATATTTTTGGATTTTTCTTGATTTTATCAATGATTTTACACTAGTAACCACAAAAACTAAATATCTCACCAAAAATGTTAAAAATACTAATAAATTCAAAAAAAATTCAGAAAAATAGAAATTAATTTTAAAAAAGAAATTTTATAATTTTTTTTTTTAAAATCGGCTTTTTATTATATATATATATATATTTATAAAAAGTAAATATTTTTGTATTTTTTTCAAGTTTTAGTATATAACACACCTAATCAAATCACTCAAATCAAATACTCCGTAACAAACTACCAAATAACAACCTAAACACAATTCTAACAACAAATCTACAAAAGTAAAATCTTTTTATAATTTTTCAAAATTTTCGAGATCTAAACAAATCTAAAAACAAAGATACTAAAAATTACACAAAAACAAAATTTTCAAAAGTAACAAAATCTATCAACTAAAGCAAATCTAAAACAATTTTCTAATATCAAACTAAGCGCACCTAGTCCCTGGCAACGGCGCCATTTTGACGTAAGGTTTGTCGTAACACCTTTATCAAAAGAATTTATGTTTAGTGCTTCTAAATTTACAAACTAATGTAACTAGGGAAGCAAGGATGTCGATCCTACGAAGAATGGGTGGAAAGCTTGAAGGCGAATATGCTAGATTTTATGTCACAATTTTTATAGTTTTTAGATTTTTTTTGACAATAAATGTAAACTTCGGTTTTGAGATTGGTTTGAGAATTTTTACTAACAACTAACAAGAATTCTGATTTGTAACAATAGTGAAAGAACGAGTAGCTTCCTCCCGGGATCCTATTTCTATGTTTTGCTCACAGGTCACGATTGTTAACTAAACACTTCCTGTCACGAAGCCTTGGAATTTTAGTATTGAAATAATAACTAGTGAGCTATTATCAGTCTAGTTATCCCTATGCAAACACTCACCAACCTCCTTACGGTGTCGGATACGAAAGACCGTAATTAATAGATAATTTGATTTATGCAAACATGGTTTAATCAATACACACAAGTAGTAAATGAGCTAGTTTTTGCAACAATACAATAAACAAGATACAAAACATACGAAATAATCACCCGGGGAAGAAGCTACCGCGAAGAGTTTAGCTCCGCATAACGGAACCGAATGCTTCCACGAGCTTGAAGAATGCTTCCATGGTCTCTAGAATCAACAAGGGAACACTTTGGAAGGTCTTGGAGCTGATTTTGATTTTGGAGTGATTTGGGTCGACACCCATAGGTTGTTCGTCGTCCTCAGTGTTTTGCGAGAGTTTTTATTAAAAACTTTTAGTGCAGAAACAAGCTGGAAAGGAAACAGCTCAGGATCGCATTAATTGGTGTCGCGGACCGCGCCAGAATTAGGAATTCCCAGGCAGTCCGCGACAGCCTAAGGAATTCCAGCTATTAAAAAGGTTTCGCGCGGACCGCGGTGGAGTTAATAATTCCCAGACGGTCCGCGACAGGGCTGCTAATTTAGATTTATAATTTCTTTGACGTTTTCTTCCGTTTCGCGCACCGTCTTTCGTTCCGACTCGTATTTTCTCGCTTAAGAATCGTAATTTCATCCTTTTAGCATATTTTCCGTCTTCTCTGTCATTCTCCTTATTATAGCTAATTCCCGAATAAACTACAGATAAAAACACACAAAACAAACGAATTAAACTACAAAGATGTGGACCTTTCGGCCTCACATCACCACTACACCACTTTTCTCATTTCAAGCCCTTAAAGGCCCCACATGCCACGTGTCAATTAATACCTCATGAAGCTTGAATTTTTTCACTTACCACTACACATAATCTTATCGTCATCCTTGCATTTTAATTTATGACTTGAACTTATCTTTTGCATCATTAACTAGCTTCTTAATTTTTTTAATAATTTTGGTAATTGTTTTTTTTTATTGTGTGTTAAGGTGATGGAGGTGCTCAACTGCTCATGTATCTAAATTAAAAGAGACTACGCCTTTTTGTTTTTTTATTTCGTACAATTTTTAATTCTACGTTTAATGTAAACTAAAAACCCCACTTAACATTTGTTGTGCCAAAATCTATATAGAACACAAAGTGTCACTTGTATCAGTAAAAAAAGCTACCCCAACGCGAAGAGCTAATGCTTCTATGTGCACGCCCACACACAACTTATATATGATTATTTATTGTTTTGAGGTTTGAATTATGTTCCGTCTCGTATTATCGACTCTGCCGCAAAGCACGTAGATAGTAAAAAAAAAAAGAAGGATTTTTATTCTCTTAAATTTTAAATACTATTACTATATAAATGAATTTATAAAAAAAATCATTTTCATAAAACCATGATGATTTCCCAAGATAATTTACGAAAACCACTAGTCTTCAAAAATTTACAAAATTGGTTCTTATTAGATTTTGAATTTTAATTTTGGTGGATGAAATCTACCACATGAAAATGAATTCAAACTGAATTCATCTTGAAGATACCAACACGTTTTAAATGGTTAAAGGCAAATCCAAAAGAGAAAATCATCATTAACATTTTACAAATCACAAAAGTAAAGTTTCAGTTTTGTGTCAACTTTGTTATATGCCACCAAGTCAAAGGAAACTTTGAGCTTCAAAAATCTGATGACACAAACATGTTTCATGAATTCAAACTGAATCCATTTTGAAGATACAAACATGTTTAGATGGTTAAAGGCAAAACCAAAATAGGAAATCATCATTAACCTTTTACAAATCACAAAGTAAAGTTTCCATTTTTTTTGTTAGCTTTGTTTATGCAACAAAGTCAAAGGAAACTTTTCTTAGACTATCCCCATTGGTGTGCAAATCCAATGGTTGTTCACCAAAAATAACATTAAAATTAAAGAAAAATGGTAATAATCCCACAACCCGGTTGGTGCACCAACCAAGGGTTGCAACCGAACTACACCCCCATTAATTTAATAACTCAAATAACTTGTTATATTTAAATTTAAAAATAAAACTAAATACACCGTATTTCTTAACTTTTTTTTGTGAACATCCTGATATAAATTTTATTAAAAACCGAGCTCGTTTAAAAAAAACATTTTTAGGATGATTTGGGTTGTGAATGTGTGTTAAATTTTGAGTAGGGTTGGGTTGTGTATGTGTAAGAGAGAGAAATTAGTTTTTTATTTAAAAGTTGGGTTGTGTTGGTTGTGAATGGGGATAGTCTTAGAGCTTCAAAATCTGATGACAATGTGTGAACTTGGGTTACAACGGATGGATGTGGCTATACATAACGTTCACAACACAAAACAATAAAAAAAAAGAGATGTCCAGACGACCCAAGGTCGATGGATCGACTTTAGGACGGACCATGAAATGGGCAGTTTGCTAGCCTCCCCATTCATTCTAATAAATTCCTTTTGCTCTATACACTTTCAAATACAATTCTAAAACGTATCTCTCTAGTTCCATTGAGATTAACTTATCAAATTGTAGAGAGAATCAAGGTCAACGATCAAAGAGCAAAATAAAATTGTTGTGCAATAACTTTCCATCTTTCTAATCTTGTATTGTTGTTGATTTATGAGCACTATAATTGTAATACTGAGTGATTTGTGAGAGAGATGATCACTACCTCTTGGGATTAGTGAAAACTGAAACGTACAAGGTGATCAATATCTTGGACTAATGAAACGAAGAAGGTGATCACTACCTTGGATTAGTGAAATGTTGTTAGGAAATCACTACCTTGCTTAGTGAAATGCTTGTACCAATGATCCCTTCCGTTTAATAGAAATAACTAGTGAAGTAACTCTTGATTGAAGAAGCAGGGAGAGGACGTAGAGTAAATTAGTTTTTTCATTAACTGCTGAAGATCTCGCGTGATAGCCACCAGTAACCGGCGATGTAGACAGGGTCGATTAATCTTCGACGGTCGTGAGACCAAACTCCCCAGATGCGCGGGAACTGGATGGAACTCATATGCTCTCTCCCCCCATCAGACTTGAACCTGGGTAAATCCGGATCCTGTCTTCACCTAGTACCGTAGAGCTAGAAGCTCGTTGGTTGTAGACTAAATTAGTTAACATCCATATGAACCTCTAGAAACCAGTTTTGTCATTCCTTTCATAAACTCTTTACTTACTTTGATAAGTAGTGTGCATACCATTATATTGTTGTTGGGTTTTGGACAAGTGATAAACGTTCTTAATTAGTGTTTTAGTCAAGCAATTTTTTAAAGTAAACATATTCACCCACACCCCTCTAGTTTTCTGTAGTAACTTTGATAAGTAGTGTGCATACCATTCCAATTTTGACACCCCATGCTTCAAAATTATTTGGTTTAAGTTTAACTTATCATTTAATTTGATTTTTTTTTTCGTTCATTAACCTAAAAATATAGAATTAAATGTATTAAAAATCGAGTATTCTTTGGTATTGTAATATATGTCGAGTAACATACTTTTTGGTTTACCGAGTACCGGTATCATAGTGAACTGAGCCAATACTAAAACGAGCTTAACCAATACCGATTACAATATCGTATTGTATGATTTATTTATTTGACATGTTAAAAATAAAATAGAGCATAAATTGGTACTTATCTTAATCAAATGGTTCAGTTGTGCTTAAATGTGCTTATATAAATTGTAAATACAATATCTAGTGACCGAAAGAGTACTAATAAAATGCACATTATAAAATATACTTTAGATACATTTTACAAGTAAATAATATGATATTTTGTTTTTCTTCTATTATAGGATTTTCAATCTAACATGCAAGTGATTTGGGGGACTGATATATATATGGTACGATACGTACAGATTGGAATATATACATAATCTAGAGCATAAAGTGATGTGGAGTTTTTTTTCAAGAAGGGTGTAGTTAGAAAAGATATTTCCCATTCTAGTGGGGTAAGTGATGTATGTGTGAATTCACATTCAACACCAACAAGAGATAAGGGACGAAAAGGCATGGCACGTGAGAAAGAACGTGTACCCATGTGACGGGAGGTCAAAATTTAAGACTTTCCCTTCAACACCCATATCGCATTTATGGACTTCGTCTACCCTTGCTAGTCACTTCTCTCGTATCCTCATATTTTGTGCATCATAGATATATGGTTTTAGATAGGCCTATAACGAACTGAACGTTTATGCATTTTTTGTGAACTTGTTTGGCGAGAAGTTCGTTTATGTTCACTTATTTAATAAACGAACACGAATAAATTTTTGTGTTCATTTAATTAAAGGAGTAATAGATTTAAATAATCCAAACTATTGGCCATTAACCGTTGGCGGTCCCAACTACAAAAATAACCACTAGCAGTCCCACCTTTCGACATATTGGTCACCAACGGATCCAAACTAACTGAGGACTAACGTCGTTAGTGCTTGCTGACATGGATGCCTATGTGGGTGCTGACGTGTTATAAAATTACATATGGAAGCCACCATGGCACCCACCACCACCATTAACATCTTCTTCCTCAAAAACCTGCAAATCGAAACCCTCACCATTAACATCATCATCTTCTTCCTTCAAAACTTGCAAATCGAAACCCCCACCATTAACATCATCATTTTCTTTCTCCAAAACCTACAAATTGAAACCCCCATCATTAACACCATCATCTTCTTCCAAACCCCTAAAACCTGCAAAGAGAGACGATGATGGTAATGGGCTACGATGAGGAGAAACCTGCAAACCCCTAAAACCTTCAAAGGGATGGTGATTGAATAGGGATCGAAGATGGTTATGAATGTAGTCTTAGAAGATACACAACAACCCAAATACATTAAAATATCCAAATTCAGTTGTTATGAACATACTTCAGTTTCATCTTTATTATAAGATGTAACATGTACTTATTTTTTATATACATTTTTTAAATTATCATGTTTTATACCGAACTCCATGTATTACACGGGTAACTAACCTGTGTGTGTATATATACGGTAGGTATTTTGAGAGAACACTTGGCTAATTTAGAACTGAGAGAACCATTTTGAACCACACATTTCTCTAAGACAAAAAAAATTATTTTTTTATATTTGCTAAATCACAACTTTTTATGCAATATTTATACATACATACATATATATATTATCAATTTTCGATTATACATATGTGTATATTGTCAAACATATATGTATGATACTTTTCAAATTTTAACACGTACAGACACATATGTACATTAGAAAAAAAAACATGTTTTTACTCACAATTTATCTTTCTATACTTGTATGTCCAACCATTTCTACACATTTGCACATATATATACATTACAAAATATGTACGTATATTCATGTACAATACTATTTTATATAGTTGCAAAAAAAAAAAAAAATATATTATTTTCTTGAAGGAAAAAGGGTGATTTAGAAAGAAAAAACAAATTGTCTTAGATATTTTTTTTGTTGCATTTAAAAAATGTGTGGTCCAGAATAGTTATCTCATTTTTCAATTAGGTCAAAGGTTCTCAAATAATCTAACCTATATATATATATATATATATATATATAGTGAGGTTCCTGTACAAAAGACATTTTTCATACAAAGTGTGAAAAGGCTACATAGGCATTGTGTTTTAAATTTTAGACATGGTGTGTTATATTCTTTTGGCATAGTATTATATAGAAAAACACAAAATTTAACAATTTAAAACACTAATTAATGTATTCTCAATATGCAAACTCCAATATAAAATGCAAATTTTTAATTTTTTTTTACCCAATGATGCAAAAATGGCTAACTAAGAAATATACAAAAAAAAAAAAAAATACAAATTATACCGCCGTTACACCGATGTAACAAAATGACCACACCTATGTAAAAAAAATTAATATTTTATGCAATATTTTATTATAGTTTAATTACAACCACAAATTCATTACATACTTTATTAAATATGGGAGTTGTTATGATTTTCACAACTCAACTTAGGTTTCATTTTATCCTAACACACACATCCACACACACATATATATATATATATATATATAATATGTTGAAAACATGAGGAGTAATGATTACATTAATAGCAAGAAGCACCTTAATTAATATATTCAATTGATAGCTAACCAACAAAGTTGGAATAAAGTACTAGGCATATGTGGCTCCAAGTGAGCCTAAGCTTTTCTAGCAAAGGAATCATCACAATTCACACTACTAACATAAAAAGATCAAAAGAAGATATACACCAAAAATCAAATTAAAAGAAGCAAGCCAACACACATCACATGTAGGGGGAATGTTTGCTGCTCCCATGTACAATACAATAGGGACCGGGAGAGAAAAACAAACTCGATCCTTATGTTCTCGAGTCAACTCAGTGTTGTTGCATAAGCGGCTTTGCAGGCTTACATTGGTAGCACTTGGCAAATAACCCGAAGGTATCAATCTGTCTAACAAAGTTGGTCACACTAGCCCATCCACCAAACCCAAACCCGACCACCAAAACCCAGATGACTATAAACACGTTCACCACATACATGGCTGACCAACTTGGTAGGAAGCGAGGAGGTTTCTCTGCCGCGTTCTACATTCAAAAATTTCAAATGACATAAAATTGCATTAGAATTGACTAATGAGTATGCACCCTATAGTAGAGGGGGCTAATAGAATGTCAAGCCAGCTCATCTCGGACATAATAGAACACTCAACACATATATAATAACTAAATGGAAAACGACTTGCTACCTATCAAGTCCTACTCTTACCAATATTTCCAAATCTAGCTTTAAATGCAATTCTACATTTTCTTTTATTGTAACCATCAACAAAATTTTTATAGTTAACATTCTCCCATCTTATTTCCAATTAGAAAAAAATAAATCTAAGTATAAACTCCTGTCCCCGTCAGAATTTTGGTTACTAAAGTAAAGGAGGCCTGGGCATATGGGCAAGAAAGAAACTATACCACCACTTCCACCGAAACTTGACATATATAGCCAACTTGGATCACATGAAAACAATATAATATTCTGTAAAATAACTGATTATAATTTTGTAGCTAACCAACCTGACGAGCAGAGGCCTTTCTATAGGTGAGCATGTGTGCAACAGCAGGAATGATGTAGACCGTGAAGCTAACCAAGAGTGCACCAACTGCGGAATTAATGGGCCCGAAGAAAGGAAATATGATAGCCAAAAACCAAATCGGTATCACCACCGGCAGTCTTGCCAGTGCCCGTAAAAATATGCTCTTCGTGTCGTGCATCCCAATTACTTTCTCCCACACAAAATACAATGGTGTGCACGCGAATCCAAATGTAATAAACTGTGTCACATAGGTAAAAACAAAACGATATAAACAATTGTATTGGTAGTTATGCGCTATACAACTTGTGTTGCATAAGGTAAAAGTTTTTAATGCGCGAAGCCTATTGACCTGATGAATAAGCATTAGAATGACCGCAGCATCACGCCAACGGGTCTTGGGTAGGAGAGAGAAGGCATTTGAGTGATTAAGAAGCTCATCACCAAATGCCCAATAAACCGCACTAGCAGACGGAAGAGTTAATGTGAAAACGTACAAAGTGGCAGCTAAGTAAATATACTTGAATTTTCGGGGCTTCCACATCGCGTGCATAATTTCCCTGTAACCGAAATATTATCCATTACTTTGGTCCATGTGGTTTACCAAAATTACATATACGATTACGGATCCGCCGCAAAGCGAGGGTCCTCAATACTAGTTACTATTTTTTAATGTTTTCATTTCCTAACTAACAAATTACATTAAAATAGCAGGTAGACGAGCAACAAGCTGCGATGCAACCCTTTCTAGATCACAAATACATTTATTCACGAAAAAGTAATAATAGCAGTAATTACTATAAATAGAAAAAAGAAATATTTATACTTTGCAGGGGGGACATTTTGCGAGACAAGCAAATCTGATGATTCAAATGCCAAGGAACATGTAAAGATTTGGAGTATGGTCATTGGATCATACAATAAAAAGTTAAATGACCTTAATACCCTCCATAGAATGAGATCCATTATTAAAAGTCCCTCCTTCCATGTGCACCTCGATCCTTATATTAAAACTTAATTCGTTGATGATGATAAGGTTTAGTTAATAGTCGTTAGTTAATCATGCATACGATCATATATCAATAGGACACATCCTCATTCACTTGTTTTTTTAATACATCTAGTGTATATGATTCATTAGAGGATTCAAATCAAATTTGTTATCCATATCCTTATGAATCAACTTAAAAACACATTTACCTTATCAATTTAAAAATTTTGAAAAACAATTACCCTATATCCGATTGCTTTTATCTCTATTCAATTAAAAAAATACATTTTAATAAATTAATTTTACTATTATTTTCTTTACATTAATTTATGTAATTACTGAGAAGGGCTATACACACTACTTAACTTAAACACCAGTACCAATTTGATGTTATACGATCGTTTTAAAAGGTGAAACTCAAGCAATAAACAGGCATGCATTTAAGTATAGTGGCCAAAACAAAACAAAAGTAAGTAAATGCGAGAGTGAAAGAGCCTTACACAGTGACAGCATGTCCACCGAATGTGTAAAGTATATTGGTAGCTCCGGTGAAATAAAGAACCAGTTTCTTGGGACCAGAATGTTGAACCCCATCAACCTGCAATTATCATGCTTATATATATGTAAATCACTTTCCAAATAATTAATGTTGATTGATATATATATATATTTGTCTAAAAAAAATAATATCTTTGATTCATTTCATGAAACAAACGGTTTCGTTCTCTTCATCTTATCTTATTTTGTACACATAGAACCATTTTTGTTTTCTATATGAGTTGATTATCCAAAACCCATATGAGTTCTTCCCGGTGGTAATCTTGATATTTCTTTATAAAAACAGTATTACTATTAATTAGTTAGTTTAGTTTTGTAAAACATTACATACCTGGCCATGAATTAGAGCTGCAATAGCCATGTACCATGCAGTATAAGTGGTCATCCCAAGGCCAAGAAAAGACCAAATTCTGTAGTTGTGGAAAGATGGAATAAACACTGTGGTGGCACAGCATGCTCCAAATATGTATGTCCAAGTCCTTTTGTCCAAATGGTCGTTTATGTAGTATATATTACTGTCACATTTTATTAAAAAACAAACAAAATGTCAATTTTAACATGAATTCAAGAGTACCCTCCTTGCACAAACAAAGTGTGTATTTTATATCAAATTAAAAAGTGTCCAATTCCTATATATTTGGGGTAAAATTCCCAAACCTTGCACAGGCTATAAGTTGTATCACAGATCCAAACAGAAGAAAGGTGCAGTTGAATGCCAGACCTATTGCTTTCCAGTAAGGTCCCAATAATCCATCAAGAACTTCAAACCACTGCAAACAAACAGATTCATCAAATTTAATCAAAATGCTACTCCTTAGGATAAATTCATGAAGTAAAAGAAGAAAGTGAATTAAATTTTGGTTTATATTTCATTAAAAAAGGAGTCAAACTGTTTATAAATAGTTGCTTTAATAGTATGTATAAAACTGTTGAAGATCTATCTTGTAAATTATATTGTTTTGCTCAATAAAGGAAAAGAAAAGAAATGAACCTGGATGACATGGTTCTTAAAGCTGACACCTTCTTTTTCCTTTCTGCTTCTATACTCGATGTAAAGAAGACTGATGAGATAAGCAGTCCAGCTGCCAAGAAGACCATAGAATATTTGAAGCACAACTCCTGAGACCATACCCAGTTGAGAGAAAGAGTATGGCAGTGTTAACAGCACTTGTGCCACCTGCGCGCATATATAAACACATCTACTTGATTTGATGATCAAAATAAATATATTGGAATTTGGATTGTACCTGATTTGATGAACAACTGAACCAAGCATCCCAAGCTGAGCCTCCATGCCAAAGAATATTTTTCATGGAGAAAACCCTTGAGTGGTCTTCTTCCTCATCACCGACTTGTTCTTTCCCCACTCCTTGATCCTCATTTTCAATCATGTTTGATGAAATTATCGACTCTTCTGCTTGTTTTTCACCCGACATTTTCTTTCTTTCTTTGATTATTGCTGATACTAAACAGATCTGTTAACACATGTAAATAAGAATCAACAAAAACAAATCAGTTCAAAGATGAGGAAATCAATGTCAATCAGTAAATCTTTTATCACTTTCTAACAACAGAAACACTACTTTTTAATTAGCTTATAAAGTCTCCATCTGAAAAACCCCGAAGGTACAAAAATCCACTTGATTGATGAGGGAGTGTGGTGTATTTATGTGGATGTTTGTATTCAAAGCATGAAGACGGAAGCTATGTTCACTGTTGAGTCAGACGTTATAAGGCAGCTGCTGCACAAAGAAAGCTTATTGAGATTAGAGACAGAGAGAGAAAATGATGAAGAAAATGAAGAGGCCGGGTTGAAGGGACATATATAGAAACCAATTTCCACCTTTTCCTTGCCTTTATTATTATTATTATTCTTATTTTATTTATTATATTATTATCGAGTGTGAAAAGGAGTCGGATTCACTGTACATGTTATTTACAGACACCTGGATCAAACACTGTTTTGTTTGGTTTGGTTTGGTTTGGTTTGGTTTGGAATTCAAACAGACACTGGATTTGATTTTAAGTGGATTCTTTTTGCAATGGTCTATTTCCACCCCCCAGCTTCTATTTTCACCCCCTTGAAAGCGCCTCGCTTAGGCCTAAGCGAGGCGCTTTCTTTGCTTTTTAACTACCTCGGTACGAGGTCAGAAAAAGCTGATTTTTGACCCAAAGCGCCTCGCTTAGGCCTAAGCGAGGCGCTTCGAATAATATTTTTTTTTTTTTTTTTTTTTTTTGGTCTTTTGAGATTAAGGTTTAACATTTTTTTTTTTAAGTCAGACGTTTTTCAAAAAAACATTTTTTATGTCAATGGGAGGGTAAACAAAATCGTCGATCCGACTGTTGATTTCTTTCTGCAACAAGGAACAAAATGTCAGCTTTTTCCTGAATTTTACTTGCTTGTATGAAAAGTATATTTTAATTGTTCGTTTGACAAACGTCTGGCTAACCTGTCCAGTTATCAATCTCACTGTCCAACAACTGAATTTTACTTGCTTGCATGAAAAGTTTATTTTAATTGTTCGTTTGACAAACGTCTGGCTAACCTGTCCAGTTATCAATCTCACTGTCCAACAACTGAATTTTACTTGCTTGCATGAAAAGTTTACTTGCTTGCATGAAAAGTTTATTTTAGTTGTTCGTTTTGACAAACGCCGGCTAATGAATTTTACTGTAATGATCAGAAACATTCCAAATAACTGTTCAATTTCAGCTTTTGTTTAACTATTTTAGCAACTTCCATAGAGAAGGTATCAATCTTATTTCTTGAGTTGAACTTTCCATGATCTACCTTTATCATCTCAGAGAGATATGTGTCAACGATGAAAGGGAACCCGAAACAATAGAAGTGAGATTGATAACTTCTTTCATCATTGTACATATACCTCCTTATCTAAAAACAAATCACATCATTTGTATGAGTAGTGACCCTCTGGCAAACCTGCGTATGAATAGTGACCCTCTGGCACACCACTAGAACATTAATCGGTTTCATCTTTGTTTTCTTGGGTTTTGCTTTTTTTGGTGAAATGAACTTGAAGAAATGATTTGGTTGAAGAAAGTTTTGTGCCAGAGGGTCACTATTCATACACACAACTTTTTGCTCTAGTGGTGTGGCCTACCTTTTTGACAAACACCTGGCTAACCTGTCCAGTTTGCCAGGGGGTCACTATTCATACACACAACTTTTTGCTCTAGTGGTGTGCTCTACCTTTTTGACAAACACCTGGCTAACCTGTCCAGTTTGCCAGAGGGTCACTATTCATACACACAACTTTTTTGCTCTAGTGGTGTGCTCTAACTTTTTGACAAACACCTGGCTAACCTGTCCAGTTATCAATCTCACTGTCCTTTACGCAGGTTTGCCAGAGGGTAAGTATTCATATTATTATTATTATTTACATTATTATCGTATTTGCTTTACGATAATAATGTAAATAATAATAATAATAAGGAATGAAGGTTTTTGCAAAAACGAAGGTTTCCGCGTTAATGAAAATTATCATTTCTTGACATGCTTGGTAACACCTTGATCTGCAATATATGAAAACAGGAACATTCCAAATAACAGTTCAAATTTTAGTTCAAACTTTTCAAACTCCTGCAACATCTCAAGAGTCGAGGTCCTCTGAAAAAAGACATCGTACAATGATTTGGACTTGCAATATTTGAAAATTATCATTTCTTGACATGCTTGGTAACACCTCTGCAATATTTGAAAATTATCATTTCTCGAAAAATAATTAAAAACACTTAAATATTTGAAAATTAAAAACAATTTGTTGTGTCGAATGTTTAGTCGGAGGACCACTTACAATGATTCATCAAAGTTGTACAAAGCTGGATGTTTTTACTGGAAAACCAAAACGAGCAATAAACGAAGCGAAACGGAGAGATATAATTTTCTTGGCTTGGAAACAACTTAAAAGAAGCAAAAATGAATTAAAATTATTTTTTGGTGATTAACAGATAATTTTAAAGAATTAAAAGAAATTCAAGTTTTTTAAAAAAAAGGCCAAAGCGCCTAGCTTTGGTCAAAGCGAGGCGCTTGGGTGCCTAGCTTTGGCCAAAGCTAGGCGCTTGACTGGTTTGATTAGACCACAAGCTCCTCGCTTTGACCAAAGCGAGGCGCTTTGGCCTTTTTTTTAAAAAACTTGAATTTCTTTTAATTCTTTAAAATTATCTGTTAATCACCAAAAAATAATTTTAATTCATTTTTGCTTCTTTTAAGTTGTTTCCAAGCCAAGAAAATTATATCTCTCCGTTTCGCTTCGTTTATTGCTCGTTTTGGTTTTCCAGTAAAAACATCCAGCTTTGTACAACTTTGATGAATCATTGTAAGTGGTCCTCCGACTAAACATTCGATACCCATATTTTTTCAAAACATAATTTTTGCATGTTTAATTGATATCTTTGACTTCCAGACTATATTATAATTGATCGTTGGTGGTTTTCATAGCACCTTGTTTGATTACACTCGTGTTCAGCCTTTATCAGGCTGCCTTCATCGTTGACAGTTATCTCTCCGATAAACAACTGTAAAGTTGTTTTACTAATTTCATAGTCTTGATACTTTTAACATATGACTTTTACTTATGGAATCTTTTCAAAGATGATCAAAAGAACTAGACAGTCTGTTCCCATGTTCTCCATATCCATACCTTGTTCCAACCACTAGACAGTACCTGTGGCCAAAAGAACTAGACAGTAAAATCATCTTCTTGTAATTACTTTCAAGTTTTTTAGAATCATTGAAGACACCTTTTCAGTTGTTATCCGAGAGATAACGATCATTTCGTTATCATTGCTAACAGACTTTGACCGATCAACGATGAAGACAACCTGAAAAGTGGATACCATGGATCAGAGAGATTTAAGCTAATCAAACTCATATCTCAAGCCGGTGCAAGTTATGTTGTAGCATCTTTGATCATCTTCTTGTAATTACAACTTTTTCAGTTGTTATCCGAGAGATAGCGATCAACGATGAAGACAGTCTGAAAAGTGGATACCATGGATCAGAGAGATTTAAGCTAATCAAACTCATATCTCAAGCCGGTGCAAGTTATGTTGTAGCATCTTTGATCATCTTCTTGTAATTACAACTTTTTCAGTTGTTATCCGAGAGATAGCGATCAACGATGAAGACAACCTGAACAGTGGATACCATGGATCAGAGAGATTTAAGCTAATCAAACTCATATCTCAAGCCGGTGCAAGTTATGTTGTAGCATCTTTGATCATCTTCTTGTAATTACAACTTTTTCAGTTGTTATCCGAGAGATAGCGATCAACGATGAAGACAGTCTGAAAAGTGGATACCATGGATCAGAGAGATTTAAGCTAATCAAACTCATATCTCAAGCCGGTGCAAGTTATGTTGTAGCATCTTTGATCATCTTCTTGTAATTACAACTTTTTCAGTTGTTATCCGAGAGATAGCGATCAACGATGAAGACAGTCTGAACAGTGGATACCATGGATCAGAGAGATTTAAGCTAATCAAACTCATATCTCAAGCCGGTGCAAGTTATGTTGTAGCATCTTTGATCATCTTCTTGTAATTACAACTTTTTCAGTTGTTATCCGAGAGATAGCGATCAACGATGAAGACAGTCTGAAAAGTGGATACCATGGATCAGAGAGATTTAAGCTAATCAAACTCATATCTCAAGCCGGTGCAAGTTATGTTGTAGCATCTTTGATCATCTTCTTGTAATTACAACTTTTTCAGTTGTTATCCGAGAGATAGCGATCAACGATGAAGACAACCTGAACAGTGGATACCATGGATCAGAGAGATTTAAGCTAATCAAACTCATATCTCAAGCCGGTGCAAGTTATGTTGTAGCATCTTTGATCATCTTCTTGTAATTACAACTTTTTCAGTTGTTATCCGAGAGATAGCGATCAACGATGAAGACAACCTGAACAGTGGATACCATGGATCAGAGAGATTTAAGCTAATCAAACTCATATCTCAAGCCGGTGCAACACACACTTTCAACCCATTCCTGGTAAACCCAGGGGAAAATGGCTATATTAACAAAACTTCAAGATTATTGTTTTGTTTTGTGGATCAGACGAGGACTTGCCTGTGTCTTGAAAACACAAGGATGACACACGAAGCTTTAGACTCCAAGCAGATCCCTTGATTGCCGCATTTAATGAAATTTAACGCGCATACCGCATTCGGAGTCTGATTGCACCGAATCCAGTCTTCTAGGTGGACTTAAGCACCTGAAAGGGAAGTTGAAATTTTGAATGATGTTTTGTTTTGTGGATCAGACGAGGACTTGCCTGTGTCTTGAAAACACAAGGATGACACACGAAGCTTTAGACTCCAAGCGGATCCCTTGATTGCCGCATTTAATGAAATTTAACGCGCATACCGCATTCAGAGTCTGATTGCACCGAATCAAGTCTTCAAGGTGGACTTAAGCACCTGAACGGGAAGTTGAAATTTTGAATGATGTTCGTCGACTGCACCTTGAGCGAGCCGCGTTTAATGAAATTTAACGCGCATACCGCATTCAGAGTCTGATTGCACCGAATCAAGTCTTCAAGGTGGACTTAAGCACCTGAACGGGAAGTTGAAATTTTGAATGATGTTCGTCGACTGCACGAATCTAGTCTTCAAGGTACCATGGATCAGAGAGATTTAAGCTAATTAAAAAACATTTGGAAACACAAAGATGGAAAAATTCACTAAAAAGCCTAAAATTTCGGACCCTAACACACACAAGACGAATGTTGCAACATGAGTTCGACCAAGATGACACACGAAGCTTTAGACTCCAAGCAGATCCCTTGATTTGGGTGGAACAAGGTATCATCAATCTAGTGTTATCGGGCATGAACGGGAAGTTGAAATTTTGAAGTTGGTTGATGATGTAAAGTTTAAGTCATTGACAATGATTAGGGTTATTACTTTGTTTTTTAAATTTTTTTAACTTTTTATAATTATTAAATTAAAAAAAAAATAAAAAAACCAACTCAAAACATCAAAACAACTACCAAAATAAATTACCCCCTTGAAGCGCCTCGCTTAGGCCTAAGCGAGGCGCTTGGAATTTGAAAATCAGCTTTTTCTGATTATCGTACTGACGGCATCGAAGTTAGCTCAAAGCGCCTCGCTTTGGCCTAAGCGAGGCGCTTTGAGGGGGTTAAAATAGAAGGGTGGGGGGTTTAAATAATACAACCCTTCTTTTTAAATAAGCCGCATAAAGACTCTTTTTATTTGTAGTATATTGTTTCACTTTAACTCCTTATGATTCATCAAATAAAAAAAGACGTCGAATTAATTTCGTTTCTCAACTCAAATATCGTATATTCAATAAAATTATAAGTATATAATAAATCATATAAATATGCCTTGTTATCGAAACTAATATTTCTTAATTTGTAAACTCTAATATAAAATTATAAAATTGTTGTAACTAGATTCGTCACCCTTGTTACCTTAGACTTTCGTATTTAAATACATTGGTTCAGCAATTTGACCAATGAATCGTGATCGGTTAATAAATGACAAGACTACTACGCGAATGAGTCCGAATCAAATAATAGTGGTGGTGTGGCCCCCATGAAATCGACCATCTTTAATAATTTAAACTGTCTCTCATATTATTGTACCAATATTCGATCTTATTAGAGAGGGTCATGATTCATTTTTGTTGATTTAGACGTAAAATCTTTATCATACTAGTAATTTTGGTTCCATATTTTCAGAAGTTAAACAGGTTGAATTATTCTTCAAAACCGAATTGAACAAACAGGTTTTGATTAGTATATATAGCATGTTAATTTAAATTTAAATAATATTATATTTAGAATTAAGAAAACTCCACAAACGCACGTATGCGAAACATATAAAATACGGTAAATAGTGAAGGGATATGATCCCAAATCCTTGCGCAAACGAGGTTAACCATATATCACAAAACAAATCAAATTACCAAACTTGCGAGGAGCTCTCCATGTGTAGGAATTATAGCGTAGGAAGACGTCACCATCAAGGTATCTTCGCGTCGGGACACACGTGTTGGACAAACCGGCAACATCGTATATAAGTATGAGGATGTACGGAAGATCCTGATTCAGGGAAATCCAGTCAGAGCTTGGGCGCATGCTCATCAAACCAGAGGACGACGCATGTCAGGGGTGGACCAACCATTATGCCCAGCTACAACAACGTGACAGCTTCCATGCTGAACATACTGAAGCCATACTGTGTACAGTACTATCAGAAGTACTGTACACCACACATCGCGCTGGTATGGGACATGGTTTTACAACCGGGTATAGATATGGGATTACACGCCCCACTTACGGTGTGCGCATATAATGTATATATGTGTGGCCCTTGAGGGCAAAAGTAAAGTTGGCACTAGTTTTAACGTTATTTTACTAATTTCGTGAAAATAATGTTAAAAACGACGGACGGTTAATCATGCATCATGTGGTGGCGTTGATAGCCAAAAGACATGGGGGTACATGCACCAATCGAGTTTGTCCCGATTGCTAAGTGTTATGTGCCTTATGTCCAAGGCTTGATACAAAACCACATCGAGCCGGGGGTCTCACTGGAAGCAGCCTCTCTATTCTCAGGGGATAGGGGTAAGGCTGTCTACATCTTACCCTCCTCAGACCCTACCTTAGCTTTGCTATAGGTGGGATTAACTGAGTATGATGATGATGATGATGATGATATAGATATGGGATTACCAATACACCACCAATTGCCATCCTTATTTACATCTAGAGTTGGTTTCAAATATAAAAGAATTTAAATAAGGAGAAAATGTCTTGTAAGAAAAAAAAATTAAGTTTAAATCAATAAGAATTTTTTATTTAGTATTTGTATTTAACGTTATTGTAATTGCATAAAACTAACTTACATACATGATTAATTTGTTGTAACATGTTTTTTTAATTTCATCACTTATATGAATATTAATATACATTTATTTTTTTCTCAATGTTTTTATATAAATTTATTAAGCTGTATTTAAAATAAAGTGTTTTGAGTATCTCTAATGACTTTCATACTTATTTTGATACATCACCTTTGCGGCCCAAGGATGCACTGACTTGTTATCCTTTCATGGTTTAGCATTGTTCTTTCACTGTTTATCCACCTTCAAAACCCTCACCTGAGTCACACGCTCACTTTACAAATCTTGGCATCAGGGCAGTACACATATTTATTTTTCTTTTGTTCAGTTTTGATATGAGTCGACTTTGGTATTTTTCGGTATTTTTGCACCACTGTATTGGAATTAGGGCTAACAAATCATGTCTTAGCGGGTTTAACAGGTCTCTGACGACGCGAATAACACAAATTCCAAACATGAATACGACTAGTTTAACTTCTTTATATCCCATGTTTATAACAAAGTTATATAATTTATGTACCAAAATAGGGAAATGATGGATCCTAGCCTCCTAGTTCAAATTATTTAAAAAAAAGTAAAAAATCACATAGTGTACTTTTCAATTAACATGTCTAATCGTGTTTTATACAGGCTACTCATTGTTAGCCCTAATCGAAATCGATACAGATCAATGTAAAACACGTTTCCATTATCCTTTTGACATATTATAGCTTTATCTTTTATTTACACGTGGTAGCTTTTGTAGTAAAGTCATTTTACTTATTTTATAATATTTATGTTTCTGTTGGAAATAGGTATCAAATTATCAATTATTTAATGCGGTTATCAATGTATGATTTATAGAGTTACACTTTGGAATGCGAATAAAATAATAATATTTAATCATTGAATATAATTAATCACGAGTAACTTCATTGTGAAAATAAATATTAGGAGAAATATTTAGTGGAATGATTATTTGGAATAATTGATGATGATTGTTTGAAGAAACACTTGTTTGGGATGTGGATTATATATATTCAGAATAATTAATTAGATAGTTTAAGACGTTAAACGAGGGAATGGTTATTAAAGGATAATAATTATAAAGGTCGATTTATTATTGGATTAATAAATACGTTGTGCTTGTAAGATTGTCGTTTAATGGTTAAATGATAATACCTTTTATAAGATAATAAAACATAATACTTAGGTAACTAATAGCTAATCATAAAAGTATAAGATGGTGAATTAAGAGTTAATTAGTCAAGGGCAAACTCCTTAGGGAGCAAGCCATTAGTTGAGGGATTAGAAGTGAAAAAAGAATTATTATAAATAAACCATATTCCTTAAACCCAAAGAAGTTAATCCAAACATTAGCCACCAAGATTAAAATGTTACAATCAAAACACCACCACCACAACATCATAACGTCCATCGTCGCCTCACCACCACGTTAAGACCGGCCACCACCCGACGTGCCACCCTCTAGGTCGTCCCCCTCCATGCGCCGATTTCCCCTATCTCGGCCGAACATGCGTTGCCCACTAAAGCCACACTCCACCACCCCCTTGTGTACGAGTGCCTCATTTTTGCGTGTTGTATGGTATTGGTGTTACTAGATTGGATCTAGTGTTTGGGTGATTGTATGTTGTAGTTGGGAATTTGATGATTTGGCTAACTAAAGAAGCCGTTCGTTGATCCATTGTACGGGTGTTTGGTTTTCGTTAAAGTAACGATTTTAAACCCCTATGGTTGTGATTATTGATATTGTTTGATTGAGTTTTTTATTTGGAACACTGGATTGGGAATAGATCAATGTATTTTTACATGCTTCCGCATATATATATACACACACATATATTTAGGGGATAGTTCATTTCAGAAGAGCTTTTAGTGCGAGAAGAAGATATATAATTCATTTTTATCATTTTTTATAAAATAAAATATAAGAAGAATGTTGAAATGTGTTGTTTATTCATCTATCTTGATAATAAAACAAATATATGAATCAATTTCATTAATTTATAGAACCTACACATGTACACATATTCTATAGGAACATTACTTACGCATAATATAACACATGTGTAGGAAAATGTTTAAACCTTAAAAAAACATTTTATTGCATTAATTTAATATGTTTTTGTATATATAACACATAAACAATGACATATAAAAAGTAAAAACTTAAAAAACATATGAACTATTACCACTAAAAAGTAAGATTTAGGTTTTTTCTCGCACTATAATCCGTTATTAATATATGAAATGGAGATTTTGTATTGACTTGATAAAAACGGACCCGAGTCGTGTCGAATTCTCAACGGTTTCATGTTACACTGCTAAGAAAATATAACTCGTTATTAAACAAATTTTATATTCAACTTTTTTTTATTACTTAAATTTTCATTTTATCAATCGTAACCAGTATCTTTTGTCTATTTATTGAGAACAACATATGATGGATTGAGAACGCACTTCTTCATGTATGTGAATGTGAAGGGATGGCTCATAATTTCTTGCAAGTAATCAATGTCTAACTTCTTCATGTATGTGAATGTGAAGGGATGGCTCATAATTTCTTGCAAGTAATCAATGTCTAAATAGAAGAATAAACAAATAATTTTCTAAAAAGTTATATATATATATATTCTACATCATAATGACGCAGTGAACTCGTTGGTTTCATTTTATGCGGAGGGTGGGTCTTCTATAATCTCATAATTTTTCCGTTATATATATATTCTACATCATAATTACGTAGTGAACTCGTTGGTTTCATTTTATGCGAAGGGTGGGTCTTCTATAATCTCATAATTTTTCCGTTAAAAAAAAAATAATCTCATAATTTGATTTTAGTTAAACCGTTTTAAATAGTAGTAATCTGTCTTGTAAAGACTAGGAACTTAAAAAAGGCTTTGTTTATTGGCATAATTCCTTCCCCCAAACTAATTATACACCCTTAGCCGACCTATAAGCCATGTACAGAGCTATACACGGCGTATAGATCTAATGATCAGGTGACAAAAATACAGTGTTATAGAATGTTTTGACTAACCATATACGTCGCATACAGAGTTATGCGTTGCATATAGGTTGTAACATTCGTACTTTTTGCATTTTCAATTTTAGTCCCTGAACTCTTGTAATTTTCATTTAGGCCCCTTGTAATTCCAAGCTTGTGACCAATGGAAAACTTTTAGTCAAATACTTATATTCGTAAACAATCTCGCATAAACTATCTAATATAAACATGTTGCATTTACACTTGAAAAATCGAGTTCTAACACTAAACCGAAGCATAAACGAACCTGTACAAGTTAGGAATCAAGCCCAATCCAAAAACATGTCAAAATGGGCTTAAACCATAAGTTTTAACCCAAAAACACGTCCAAAACCAAGTCTGTTGGGCCAAGCCCAACCAAAAGAACATTTTTGGGCCAAAACCCCCCGTCGTGTCACGCGACTAGAATACTGGTTTCCCGTCGCGTAACACGACGACCCTCTTCTAACAACATTTCTTCTCAACTCGTTTTTTTTAATGTAACACCCACCTAAACACCTCCTAACCACCCTAATTAATGCATTAAACACCCAACCAACACACCTCACCTATAAATACAACTCCTCTCCACCCTTTAACCTCTTGTTCATCCCTCTTCTCTCTAAATCTCTCTCAAAATCTCAAGGTTTTTGAGTAAACTTCCTGAAAACACATCAGTAAGTTTCTTAGCTCAAAACCTTCACTTTCTTTTTGTTTTCTTCTTCCTTTCTAAACAAAACCGCTTGGAGGAACCTCTAGGATCTTCCCCATATTTATCCACAGAAGTGTGATAAGGGTAGAGCACCTAAAAGAGGTCTCAAAGGGGTCTACTTTCTGATTTGTTTTTATGTTCTAAGTTGTTTAATGTAAAGAGATCAACCAAGTCCACTAACAATCTAATGTTAAATGGATTTGTGCTATGGTATTGGTTGACCAAGGAGAGCCAAGGCTCATCCAAAGGAGTCACCAAACTTTACCTAAACTTCTTGGTTATATTATATATTATTATAAACTTACTTTCAATCTTCTATCTTATTATCCTATTAATAATCTTTTGGAAGGTTTGTGGTTACACCCTACCTTACCAAATCTCTTGACCCTTCTTGTGCTACGGATTAATCCACACTAGAAAGGGGAAATCCCGTGTCCAAAACCCACGTTTATCCCATAAGCGAAGTGGTTATGACATGAACGATTCAATCGGATTCACATCCCTAACCTTATACCATCCGAATCATCTATGATGATTTTGTGCTTGGTCTAACTCATTCTCATGACCATCCGGATTGCCCTAAAGGCAATTTGTGTTTTGGTTAGCCTAAAAGGCTTGCATGATTCTCTTGAACATATAACCTAAACCCGAACCTAAGCCCCTCTATTCTTTAATTCTAGTTAATCAAGGCTAAAGACCTAATCTTCCAAGACTCTCTTTTGGAACCCTATCAAGACGCACCCAAAGGTGAGTCATACTTGTCCCCTTTTCTTTTATCACTTTTGGGACCAACATGTATCATATGCAAAACACACTAATTCTTTCATAAATGCACATGCTCAATCTATTAAACATACTTATATGCTATTTGCCATGCTTATGATTCTTAGATACTTAAACATAATTCATTAACTATTATTAGCCCACTTAACATGTATAGCGCTATAGGACTAGCACACCACCCCCTTTATGGGTCATTGTTAAGAATTAAACGGCCTAGCATGAATATGTTAGGTATACGATGTGGTACTTGCGGGTTTGAGTTATGTCTTTTGTATGATTTGTATGTGCAATGCTATAGTATGATGATTCGAGTAAACCATTCTAAATACTATGTATGTAAACCAAAACTAGTATGCTCACCAATGCTTTATGTGTTGACGGATATTTTTATACATGTTGCAGGAATTATTTGATGCGATGATTCAAGAAACTCATTAGGATTGGACTTAGAAACGCACCACTTTAATCTTTGAATTCATGAATGTTAAGTATATCTTTAGAACAATTTGTACTCCTTGTTTTAGTTATATGAAATGAAATCTTTTAAATTATATTATCACAATCATAGTATCATGAAGTCTTTGAACAATCTATCACAAGTCGCGCCCCGATGTATTTCGCCATCGGTCGGGCTGTTACATAGGTGGACACGGGTTTTTCCAAGTTGAAAAACCAAGTGCTAGGTGAAATTCTGATACTATATTTGACGTATATATGTTCAATTATTAACATTTAATATTGTTTGGAACCCTATGGTCTATACGTTGCGTATACAACTATACGTGATATATGAAGAGGTGCTATATGTTTTTCGCCAAAAGAAGTAATCCATCTTGGAACTTAAAAAAGATCATTTCCACTATTTAAAATCACATAGACCTTGTGACCACCAGGAGTGAATATAATATTATCGAGGTATTCATGCATTTTCAACTATTTTTAGGAACTAATAGTCTTTTTTTAATTTAACTTCATTAAACGAAAACACGAAAACCACCTACTCTCCAAGGCGGATAGGAGGGCCGCAAACCACATTACATCATATACAAATTACACAATGACTTTCAATCCGTTCCTTTACTATTATGTCTATTACTAAACCAAAGGAAAGTAAGCGCCTTGACATTTGCTACAATCTCAACCACCTTGCAAACTTTATTCTTGAACACCCGCTCGTTTCTAGCTTTCCATAACCTCCAACAACATGCTATAACCACCCCTCTCACAATCTCCTTACGCAATGTAGACAGGCCCTGCACATTATACATCTCCCTCACGTCCTTCAGACTAAAAGCGAAAAAATTAGGAAGATCACACCATCTTAAAACACTATCCCAAACCCCCATAGACAAACCACAACCAGTAAACAAATGATCCACCGTTTCCTTCTCCTAAACGCCACCTTAGTAAGAATGCGATCCAACAACGCTCTGCACATAAAAATATTACATTTGTTCGGAAGCCATTGTACCACTCAAAAACTCCATCTCCATTCCTTTCATAGTTTCCATCCAACCACCTTCTAACCGCCAAGACCGAGAAACAACAATCTGCATCTTCATTCCAACGCTAATCATCTTCGCAACCATTAATCGAAATATGCCGAATCACCTCACCAAGATCAACCAATTCGCGCAGTTCTTCCTTCGAAGACGGGGCTTTCTTCCACGACCAATTCACTACATCAATCGACTCCTCCATAGTTAAAATATCGGAGACCAAACAACATTAATTCTCCTCCAACCTAAAAAGTGCAGGAAATGCATCCTTCAATGCCCGATTTTCATTCCAAGTGTCTATAAAAAACGGGCTGATTTCCCATTTCTAACATAGCATTTTATCAAGTCGCTAAAAATCAACCCATTCCTATTAAGTCTTTATCTTTCTTTAACAGTATTCAACCATACACTCGTCAAACTTTTCTTAATCGGATAAACCTCCCAACTCTTATTAGACCCATGGATTGCCACGACCACCTTCTTCCATAACGAGTCTGTTTCGGTTTGAAATCGCCAAGTCCGTTTAAATATTAATGCTCGATTACAATGAAACAATTTCGATAAACCCAACCCACCTCTATCTTTGGACGAGTAACCCTAACCCAAGCTACCTAGTGAAGCTTCCTAACATCTTCATTGCCCCCCCACAGAAAATTCTTTATAAGCGATTCAATATAGTTTAACACTGTCATTGGAGCCTTGTACAACGAGAAATAATAATTTGGGAGATCTTCAAGCACGGATTTAATAAGAATAACCCTTCCCCCTATTGATAAAGTGTTAGACTTCCACTTAGATAAACGAGATCGCATTACATATATAACCGGCACCCAATTAGCGACTCTATTCATATTAGCTCCCATGTGGATACCTAAATACGTTAAAAGGAATCGACCCGGTCTTGAAGCCCATGACATCCACCTGCCTTTTCACTTCTTGCCACTCCACACCCACACCCATCACAATTGACTTGTTAATATTAATTCTTAGCCCCGTACAAATATGAAATACTCTCAACATTCTTTTTAAACAGTAAATATTCTCGTCTGACCACTCCCCAAAAACCATAACATCATCCGCAAAAAGAAAATGAGAAACAACCGGACCATCATTAGGAAGCTTTACACCTTCAAAATCACCAATTTGCAATGCTCTTCTAAACAAATCCAATAGCAGCTCCATAACAATAATAAAAAAATAATAAAAAGAAAAGGAGAGATGGGATCTCCCTGCCTTATACCCTTCTCACAACCAAACTCAGTCGGAGCACCATTAACAATAACGGACGATCTAGCAGATTCTAGAATACCATGAATCCACCTACATCACATCTCAGGAAATCCCATCCGCTTCATAATATCTAATAGAAAGCTCCAACTTACGTTATCGTATGCTTTAGCACAATCAATCTTAAACAAAAAAGCATTCCTTGCCCACTTTCTTCGCCCAGGAAAGCAATTCATTCAATACCAGAGGACCATCCAAAATAAATCTTCCACTTAGGAAAGCAAACTGAGACTCCGAAATAACACTACCCTAAACCGTCTTCAATCTCTTAGCCAATATCTTTGAAATAGCTTTACTAATCACCCCAATAAGACTAATCGGTCTATAATCACTCAACGCAGTAGGGTCTTTAACTTTTGGCACTAAAGTAATAAACTATGACCCAATCCCTTTATTGAGAACACCATTTTGATAAAATACTCCATAATACTCCGAAAATCACCAACAAAAAATTCCAAAAATGCTTAATAAACCTGAAATTAAAGCCATCTAGCCCCGTTGCCTTATCATCACCACAATCAAAGATCGTATTTTTTATTTCCTCATCCGTGAACTCCTTTATAAGTGCTTGTCTTTCCTATCCTGAAACCAACTTCAACCCAAAACACTTAAGCTTTGGCCGAACATAAATATATTCCTTGAACTTGTCTCTGAAAAAACCAAAAATCTCCTTTTTAACATCCATCGGTTTTCTCTTCCACACCTCATCTATAGATAACCCCGGAATTACAATTAGACGCCCCCTTCTATTTATCATCCCTTGAAAGAACTTAGAATTGGCGTCCCTTCCTTTGCCCATTGATTCTTGACTCGTTGCTTTAAATCCCAGACTCGAAATCCTTCCAAATGAGTAATTCTTCTCTTACCTTCTTCCCACGTCCACAACTCTTCCTTTACCATATCTGGCACCTCCAACTCTCTCTCTAAACTCCCCAACTCCTCTTTAATAGTATCCTCCTCTTCTTTTTTCTTTAGCTCCACTAACATTACGCCATTCTGTTATAGCCCTCCTAAGGAGAACTCCTTCACGACATTCAACACAACATTTCCATGCTCCTCTCGATCCAACCACAAGTCAAAAAACGAAATGGGTTCGGCCCATAATTACATGAAAATGTCTTCAACAATATAGCATTGTGGTCCGACTTTCCCCTCGGGAGAATACTATATACAATAGTAGGCCACTTATTCACGAAATTGTCGCACACCAAGAACCGCTCAATCCTGCTCAATTTGTTGCCTACCTTGTATGGAAATTTACCTCTTTTCAATCCAAATTCCACTAATCTTGCATAAAAAATAAACTCGATAAAATCATTTTTCTGCCCCTCATTGAATCTCGAGTTCCTCCTCTCCTCTATTGATCTTACCGAATTGAAATCTCCACCAATAACCCACAACCCATTCGAAACATCCTTCATCTGTCTCATAACATTCCACAACCATATCTTATCCTGCACCTTTTGAGGAGCATAGACGTTAATAATATTAACTGTCACACCCTCAATTTCCACGTGCGGGGTTTTACCGCGAGGCGTGTGACACACCGGGATCTCAGTCAACGATCACAACAAACATTCAACAAACATGCATTCATATATATATATATATATATATATAACCAAAATATCATGCTTTGAGCCGTAAACCAGCAGCGGAAGCATTTCTTGTTTACAACCAAAAGACATATTAAAGTTTACAAAACATTGTTTAATACGTTTCAAAATACTAGACGCTGTGCGTGACTCCGTGCTCCTAGTCCATTAACTGCTACCTTAGCGACTTGAGAAAACATGCCAAAAAAATGTCAACATATAATGCTGGTGAGTTCACAGGTTTTCTTTCATAAATGAGTTTTATAAGTTCCAAAGATCATATCCGTTACTACTAGGTTATAAGAACGTTAGCTAGACGTTAAGTATTTTTACTACTACGGTTGGGAACCATTACTAAACACCGTCTAACTGTTGAAACATGCCCAGACTGTCTGGGCTACCGATGCCTCGGCAACCCGAATGTTAAGGACAATATGCACCCGCCCGGCCCTGCCGTCGAGTGGGGCTTGTGAGGCCCAATAGATCTATCCACATTTCCCCCCGTTGTGCATCCCCGCACATTCATGGTTTCCCCCCTGGGACTTTCCGAAAAAGCCGTATAGTAATGTAAAGTAACCATAGTATAACATGATCTTTAATAAATAAGTTCGTAGCATGTTTCTCCCCCGAAGACAAAACTGTAAAAGCGGGGCTGTGACACTCACCTTAGGTTGCGTTACTTGAAAATAGTTAAGTAGTTACGCTATGATAGCCCCAAATAGCGGCGACCTATCATAAGATATGCATAAGTATCTAGACTAATAACCCGCAGGTTAACTAGTCCCCGAATGTCCAGACCATAACCATAGATGCTTGAAAACACTTTTGACTGATAAACCGACCGTGCCATACAAGACTCGACATCCCATTGGTGACCTGACATTCCATGTGTTAGCTAAATGCAAAGTATCATGCAACATATGAAGTTAAACACCTAGCACGCGCAAGAGTTCACCTAGTCTAGCATAACGCCTATTTAAAGTACAATTGAGTCCGAACACGTGTTACCAAGTCATATAGCATGTCTCGGGGTTCCTATCATGTTCCTAGATGTCAAATCATGCTTCGGGATGCCAAAATACGCTTACAACAGCAGTACACGCGATTAGGAATTTAGCATGCAATTAGGAAAAGTCAACTGGTGATTAGGCTTGGTCAACAGGCAATTAGGGGCCTAATCGCCTGACACTTCAGGCGACTAGGGGCCTAATCGCCCCCTAACATTCCTAATCGCCTGTTGCAGCTGTGCAACGGATTTTCGCGCGTTTAACCTTTCAAATCAGATCCGAAACATGCAAAAACACCCAATATCAAACCCAAACCATTTACCAACCCATTCCAAGTAAAAACCCCCAATTTATCACTGATCTAACATCCTTTATGCAATTATTTCCAAAAATGGCAAAGTACTAAGTTTCATTAACTAACCTTATCTTTCCTTAAATGGAAACAATCAGATTTCATCTCCTACAAGTTTGCAAATCAACATTTCTCTGTTTTAACACCTCTCTAGTGTAAATCCTAACAACATTCCATCATTAATCATACCATAATCATCCTTGATCTTCAAGAATCATCCAAATGGGTCAAAATACACATTTTCATCAAAACACAACAACAATAACTCAAACTCTTAGATAATCATCCTAATAACCCCTACATAACAGAAGTACAACCATTTCATGGAAACATTCATGTTATAATCACTAAGAAGATCAACATATGCATGTAAACTTCACATATAGCAAGTGTTATGGTGTAGACTTGTTTTAGAACTCTTTTCAAAGGGTTTTAAAGACACAAACTTAGCAAAACAAGGTCTGGACTTTTGGGGAACCAAAACAACAACTTTACAAAGGTTAGAGATGAATAACACACCTTGGATTTTATCAAAGAAAGGTGTGTAAGCTTGGAAATGGTGATTTTTGTAGCAAAACAAGTTCCAGAGGTGTTCTAGGGTGTGTGGGTGGCTTAGGATCAGTTAGGGTTGCACTAAGGGTGTTTGGGGAGTTAAGGGTTGTATTTATAGGTGTTTTGACTCGTGCATAGCAGTGCAGGCGATTAGCAGCAGTTAGCAGGCGATTAGGGGCCTAATCGCCTGACACTTCAGGCGATTAGGGGTCTAATCGCCCCCTAAGTCTTCCCAATCGCCTATAGACAGGCGATTAGGCAATCCTCTGATTCCTAATCGCCTGTAACACATCAGATTGGGTTTTCGGTGCGTTAAACACTATTTTAACACATATAAACACGCATTAACATACCAACAAGTCACGTAATGATTATAAACACATAATGCATGATAACTAACACATTTACATCCGTTCACCAATTCCCGGGACTCGAGACTTGCGTGTGTGTGTTAAACCCGGTGATTCCACGAATCACCAATCCCTGAACACATGGTTATGGACCGACTCCCGATGATCCCGCGGATCATCGTAACGACTCTCGATGATTCCCTAGAATCATCGTAACGACCCGACTGATCTAGTTAAACAAGTATGACTCGCTAAGGTAGACTTACTAGTTTAATCAACGTTACTAACCTGAGTTTGCCGGGTGTCACATTAACCCTCTCGCCGCTACCTTTCATAGTACCCGAAATGAACAAAAAATCCATATTCTTCTCGACTGAACACAGCGTAAACACATTTGAATCCCAAGCCGTAAATAAGCCACCAGTCCTCCCTGTTGGGTCGACCACTTCATACCCAAAATTACCTTTCCCCCGTAATTTCTCAACCTATTCATTTTCCTACCCGAACACAACAATTACTGTACAAGTAAAAAATTAACCTCATTTTCCTTCCATAACGCACTACACCACCCCGCCTTCCCTTCTACCCCTGTCCCCTTCACATTCAATGAAAGCAAGTTCATTTATCAACCTTTTGAAAGCCTTCGTCACCTACCAAAATACTAACCCGTGGACCAAATTTGAGATATCCTTGGCTCCTAGAGCCTCCCCCAACTGAACTGTCATTGCCGCTTCCTTCTCCATATCCTCAACAAACGTATATTCTCGCCCTTTTCCACCCGTGTACCAGAGGAGGCAGTCTTATCCTCACAACTTTCACTCACCTCCTGATTACCCCCACTAAATCCAACCTCGCATTTAAGTCTGGAGTACAAATATTCGATTGAGTACCCACCTTCACTTCATTAGAACCCTCCTTTATTAACCCAGAAGATACAATCCCAATAAACCTATCAATGTCAAAAGGGTCCTCCTCATGTCAAGTTCTCTTACGCGGCCTCTCTTGACCTTGTGGAGAAACGGATGCATTCAAACCACTGTTTCTGCCCCCTCTTTTCTTTTTTGAACGCGTTCCTTTTATTCTTTTATCTATCATCATACCCAAGTTCACCATCCTTATTTATATCTATACCAATGTTCATGTCCAACCTCGGTAGTTCATAATTATCCACAACAACTTCATTCTCCCATTTGACACACTCCCAGACTCCCTTCCTTTTACACCGTCCATATCCTCCACATGCATAGCATTGCCATCTTTACACTCTGTTTCAGGCTTTAACTCTTCCGAGCCAGAATCAAAATACTCCTCGTAAAACGATCGATCATTCCAAGTAAGGTCCACATTTCCATTCATCCTAGCCGTCTTATCACACAAAATACCAATACATGTATATGAGAGATCCCCTACCTCATCATCAATTTGAGCATCTTGAATTACCTTACTAAACTTGGAACCAATATCATTAAACACCTGGTCAATACACAAGTGAAGCGACACTCCATGAATCTTTAACCATGCAATGCATTCATAATCGAACGCTTGCCCTTCCCATTGGACAAGATGTTCAAACCCTCCTTTTCACACTTCATCCGTATCTTTAAAATAATTGAGAAGTTCTACTTCATCGAACACCAACATAACACGAAAACCACCCAGATACTTAATCTCCACCAAATTACCACCATTTTCCTTCAAATAACATCCTTAGCGAAGTCAAAATCTTAAAATCGCTCACCCTACCCACCAAAGCATATGCATACCACTTCATAAATCCCTTTACATTGCCATCAATCTTAATCGACATAGGATCTACGCCTTGCTTCTTATTAGTAAGCACATCACAAAAGGACTCCGCACCTACCGTCTTGTCCGGCACCGGTTTGTCATCGACAGTCCTCTTCTCCACGTATATCTTCTTCTGATCTTTTTTGTCTTCCTTAACCTTCTCACCATTGATAAATCTTGCAATAACAATGAATAGCTTGTATGATCCCATCCAAACATCACTCATATCACCCTCTAACCTTTTCGGATCTGTTACATTCTGGAAAGAAACAAAACCAAAACGTTTTTCCAACCTGTCCATTTTTTAGCAATATACGTAAACTCAACCTGCCCATGCTCGTTCAAAACCCGAACCAAATCTTGTGATGAACAATTCCCCGGAAGATTCGATACAAGAAACTTTGTGAGCTCCACGTTAGCCTTCGAACTCTGACCAGTCCTTCTACTCCTATCATTCTTGAAAGGAACATCATGCCATTCCTCGTCATTGAATCTCGATCCTGCCGCCATTCCGAAAAAATAGGAAACCGTATTCTCCTTTAATCGCCCGAGAAGTTAGAAGTTTTTTTTTTCTTAGGAACTAAGGGTCTGTTGGGTTAACCGGTTGGTTTACGGGTCACGGTTCGGCACGTTATCGGGTCTCGGGTTTACGTAGTGGGTGATGGTTATGGGTCATCTACTTGGTCATGGTTGACCAAAAAAGTAGGAGTTGAATAACAAAGAAGTTGGTTGGGGTTTAACCATCTTATATGCATGGTGTACATTGGTGCACATGGGGTTAAGAATGGGCCACATTTATACCACTTCTTTAGGATAGAGTTTAATATTTTATTGTTTTTTTATGTTACCTTTTGATGTTGTATGGCTATATAAAAGCCTTTCTTTATTCAATAAAATTGTACCCTTTCATTCATATAACAAGCTTTTCTTCTGCTAGTTATTTCACATACATAAAAGTGAGTTTGTGTATTGTGTAGTGTGTGTTTAACAAGGGGCCTGAACCAACATTTGGTATCAGAGCCTAGGGCTCGTACCGGGAAGCCTCCGCCACCGGTGGGTGTGTCGGTTGGTGGAGGGCAGGCGTGAAAAAAGAAGGGTTCGGGACAACAGGTTCGATGTGCAAGGGTGTTTTACCACAGTTGACGGGGTGTTGTTCGGGTCAGACATTCCGGGTTAGACGACGGGGAGTACCTGAGGACGATGTGACCGGGTATGAACAAAAGGTGTCCGTTCGTGGTTGTTCGGGGTTGTTTCACAGCAGAATACGAAGGCAAGGTGATTGTTCGTGTCATTCTCTATCACGGGGGTGAGATGATGGGGGTGACGGGTGAACACCGGTGTCTCGTGGCTGTGTTTAGATGTTAAAATCCGGCAGAAAGTTGTGGGTTTCACCAAAAGGAGGGGTTAACCAGGTTGCGGGAAAAAACGAGCAGAAGAAATCAAGCGGGTGGCTGATATGGTTCATTTAGCAGGTGATAGAAAACAGTAGAAGCGGGTGGCTTTGTTTTCTTGATCGGTAGAAGAACGCTCTCACGGAAGTGTTGTGCGCAAAACGAGTTTCGTGTGGTGAAAAACAACAGTCAGTAGTAGTGGTGGTGTTATACGGCTTTGGACGTGGTCAAGGTGGAGGCCGGGTGTCTGGGGTAAGTCGAGTTGAGGGAAGACTTTGGACGTGACCGAGGTTAGGGTCGGATGTTCGGGAAAAGTCAAGATGGTACGAATAAGTGATCCGGTGTTGTAGTTTGTGAATGGCGTAAACAACCGATTAAGGGGGTGATTGTTGGGTTAACCGGTTGGTTTACGGGTCACGGTTCGGCACGTTATCGGGTCTCGGGTTTACGTAGTGGGTGATGGTTATGGGTCTTCTACTTGGTCATGGTTGACCAGAAAATTAGGAGTTGAATAACAAAGAAGTTGGTTGGGGTTTGACCATCTTATATGCATGGTGTACGTTGGTGCACATGGGGTTAAGAATGGGTCACATTTATACCACTTCTTTAGGATAGAGTTTAATATTTTATTGTTTTTTTATGTTACCGTTTGATGTTGTATGGCTATATAAAAGCCTTTCTTTATTCAATAAAATTGTACCCTTTCATTCATATAACAAGCTTTTCTTCTGCTAGTTATTTCACATACATAAGTGAGTTTGTGTATTGTGTAGTGTGTGTTTAACAAGGGGCCTGAACCAGAGCCTAGGGCTCGTACCGGGAAGCCTCTGCCACCGGCGGGTGTGTCGGTTGGTGGAGGGCAGGCGTGAAAAAAGAAGGGTTCGGGACAGCAGGTTTGCTGTGCAAGGGTGTTTTACCACAGTTGACGGGGTGTTGTTCGGGTCAGACGTTCCGGGTTAGACGACGGGGAGTACCGTTGTATGAGGACGAGGTGACCGGGTATGAGCAAAAGGTGTCCGTTCATGGTTGTTCGGGCCTGTTTCACAGCAGAATACGAAGGCAAGGTGATTGTTCGTGTCATTCTTTGTCACAGGGTGAGATGACGGGGGTGACGGGTGAACACCGGTGTCTCGTGGCTGTGTTTAGATGTTAAAAAATCCGGCAGAAAGTTGTGGGTTTCACCAGAAGGAGCGGTTGACCAGGTTGCGGGAAAAAACGAGCAGAAGAAATAAAGCGAGTGGCTGATATGGGTAGTTTAGCAGGTGATGGAAAACAGTAGAAGCGGGTGGCTTTGTTTTCTTGATCGGTAGAAGAACGCTCTCACGGAAGTGTTGTGCGCAAAACGGGTTTTGTGTGGTGAAAAACAACAGTCGGTAGTAGTGGTGGTGTTATACGGCTTTGGACGTGGTCAAGGTGGAGGCCGGGTGTCTGGGGTAAGTCGAGTTGAGGGAAGACTTTGGACGTGACTGAGGTGAGGGTCGGGTGTTCGGGAAAAGTCAAGATGGTTCGAATAAGTGATTCGGTGTTGTAGTTTGTGAATGGCGTAAACAACCGATTAAGGGGGTGATTGTTGGGTTAACCGGTTGGTTTACGGGTCACGGTTCGGCACGTTATCGGGTCTCGGGTTTACGTAGTGGGTGATGGTTATGGGTCATCTACTTGGTCATGGTTGACCAGAAAAGTCGGAGTTGAATAACAAAGAAGTTAGTTGGGGTTTGACCATCTTATATGCATGGTGTACGTTGGTGCACATGGGGTTAAGAATGGGTCACATTTATACCACTTCTTTAGGATAGAGTTTAATATTTTATTGTTTTTTTTATGTTACCGTTTGATGTTGTATGGCTATATAAAAGCCTTTCTTTATTCAATAAAATTGTACCCTTTCATTCATATAACAAGCTTTTCTTCTGCTAGTTATTTCCCATACATAAAAGTGAGTTTGTGTATTGTGTGTTTAACAAGAGGCCTGAACCAACATAGTCTAATTGTCATAGATGGATCGATCTAATATTAGCAAGTTGTAATAAATTGCAGATTCGACTTTGTTTTATCCTTAACTAGTTATTGGATTCTAGAAAGCATTACGAACAAACAATCTGCAAATTCTTGAGAACCTACATAAAAAGCATACGATTTTAAAAACCATACACCTTTCGCTTGAGCTGCAACATTTTAGAATGTAAAAGCAATTAGACAAAATTGAATTTTATGTCCTTTAAGTTTGAAGTTGCAAACAATGTCCTTTCATTATCGAAATCATACTGGATACCATTTATGTTTACATTTCTATACATGGTTCGTCCTTTTACCCTAATTTAGTTAAATTTTAAAGTTATGGTTGTTCATATGCATTGCACTTGAGGTCAAGTTGGTCATTTTATCCATTTGACCTATTTGTATTAACTAAGGTAAAAAGACCAACTGGCTCTTGCACATGACCAAACTTAACTCTAAAATTTAACTTATTTGAGGCAAAAAGACTAAGCGTGTATAGAAATGTAAACATAAAGGCATCCAGTGAAATTTGATAGCTAAAGGATAGCGCCCTTTTGATGTCGATGTTATTGGAATGAGAAAATGAAACCTTTTTTTTTGACGTGGCAATGAGATGGCGCTAAGGTGACATTCCATACCATGTAGCCTTATATACAAACTTTGACGTAAGTATCAAATACGAGGGTTCAAATTCTGCAATAGATGGATAATACTTATTACTAGTATTGATGGTTAATTAATAGGAATAAGTTACATTGCCATTAAAAAACATTAGATATGTGTAATAAATAGAATTGCAGGTGCAATGGCGGATGTAGAATATGCTTAGAGGTAGCGTACAAAACTTTTTGAACTTTAAGGTATCCTAGTATTTACTTAGGGCTATCTAAATAAATAAAATGTAAAAGGGAAAAACACACACTAATTTTACAGTTTCTAGACAAAGTTAAGGGATAATGCGAGGTATCCCTGGATATAAGCTAAATCCACCATGATGAAGAGTGAGAATATCACCTAATGAAGAAGTAGCTTGCTTTAGTGTCGCATAGGAGACATGTTTATGCTTTACACATAGGGGTGGAGTTTTTAAGGGACCGGGAAGTGCCCTGGCCTCCTTTGTTTTTTTGCACAGTAGTGTAAATTTATGCGTTTTTGTCTGAAAATTTTATATGTATTGAGTCAGACCCTTCTCTTTGAAGGGTCCCGTGACTTTCGGCCTCTTTGAAAGAAAAAAAAAGTTCAAACACATATTTTGTATACTCTTCTCTCACGTGGCATATACGCCACAATGTCAACATACGGCACGATATTGGTGGTAGGGAATGCAAGGCAAACTACATATCAATGAGTCTAAGGTTAGGGGCTTTGGCCAGTTGTATTGTTAAAGTATCTTCTTTTGAACCGCACAAAATGTTGTTTTTCTTTTATTATCCAAATATTTACGGTGTGAACCAAATGTCAAAACACAATTATAACACATAAATAGATGTTACATGACACCAATATTTGTAGTGTACAGCTGCAGGTGCACTTGTGTTGGCAAGAGCTTAAATATTAGAAACGAAAACAAGGAACAAATGAAAGAAGTCGGCACAGATTGCACTATATTATTGAAAGTGAAAGCTTATGAATTACATGACCATAACTGAAGAACAACCTAACTTAAATAGACTGGATACATCCTGAAAATCTGGAGATCCCACATGACTCTCAACAACTTATGACTTGACCATAATGACCGTTATTATAATTCAAAAACTGGACTAAAGCAACGTAGACTTGGTCATGTATGCATGCATGAAATTAGGATCATTTTTCAACACCCTCCCTTGATCCTAATTCCTTCATTCCCATCTTGTCCCTGAAAAACTTAAACTTGACTTGAGATAGTGCCTTGGTTAATGAATCTGCAACTTGTTCATCGGTTCCACAAAACTCAAGAACTATTTCCTTTTGTGCCACTTTGTCTTTAATAAAGTGATGCTTGAGCTCTATATGCTTTGATCTTCCATCTACCACTGGATTCTTTGACAAATCAATAGCTGAACGATTATCACACCAAATGACAGTAGCCTTATCTTTTGTCAAATCAAGATCACTCAGTATTCTTCTTAGCCAAATTCCCTGACATGCGGCACCAGTAGCAGCTATGTACTTAGCCTCTGTACTAGAGAGTGCAACTGTGTGCTGTTTCTTGGATGACCATGCAATCACTCCACTTCCCAAAGAAAATACATTGGCTGAGACACTTTTCCTATCATCAATGTAGCTAGCCCAGTCACTGTCACTATAACCACACAATTCAATTTTCACATTTCTTTCATACCATAGCCAATACTTAACAGTTCCTGACACATATCTTAGGATCCTTTTTATTGCCCCAAAATGCAACTTTGATGGCCTTTGCATAAACCTGGACATCACATTGACAGAATATGCAATATCAGGCCTTGTATTAGTCAAATACATTAGTCCACCAATCACACTTCTGTAAATACTTTCATCAGCTCTTGGTGCTCCATCATCTACTTGAAATTTTTGATTTGGATTCATGGGAGTATCTTCAGCCTTGCAATCACTCATGCCAAACTTTCTTAACAAGTCAAGGGCATATTTAGTTTAACACACAAATATACCCTTGATTGTTTGATGAACTTCCAATCCCAAAAATATTTGAGATGTCCAAGGTCTGACATCTCAAACTCCTTCATCATACCTTCCTTGAATTCACAGATTAACTGCATACTTGAACTGGCATATATTATGTCATCTACATATAAGCATACAAAGATCACATCACCTGAGACAATCTTTTTAACATAAAGAATGGGCTCACTGTAGCTTCTGGCAAAACCTCTATCAATCAAATATGTGTCAATTCTGGCATACCATGCCCTTGGAGCTTGCTTGAGTCTATACAAGGCTTTGAACAGTTTATACACCTTGTGTTCTTCACCCTGCACCTCATAACCTTCAGGCTGCTACACATAGGTTTCTTCTTCCAAGTTGCCATTTAAAAAGGCTGATTTCACATCTAGTTGGAATATGGTCCATCCCAACTGTGCAGCAGCTGCAATAACAGTTCTAATGGTCTCAAATCTGGCCACTGGAGAGAATGTTTCCTGAAAATCAATGCCCTTCTTCTGAGAATACCCTTTGGCTACCAACCTTGCCTTGTACTTCACCACTTCACCATTTGATCCAAGCTTTGTCTTGTATAACCACTTTAGCCCCACTATGTTTCTGTTTCTGGGAGGGTCCACCAACTGCCAAGTCTTGTTCTTTTCTATGGCCTTCATTTCTTCATTCATGGCTTGCTTCCATTTGTCACATATTACAGCATCTTCAAAATATAAAGGGTTTGATATGTTCAATGCAAATTGACATGCACTGAAGTATTCTATTGGGACAGTTTCTGCATAGACATCACTTAGTTGCCTGATCTTGATAGGAGCATTTTGATCACTTGATGTACTGCTGTGTGATGACCCTCCCTGATTTTGGACTGGGGTAATTACATCATCTTGTTGAGAGCTTGAACCCTGCACACTAGAACTGCTGGATGGGTCAAGGTTAATAGTATTATTATTATTATTATTATTATTATTATTATTATTATTATTATTATTATTATTATTATTATTATTATTATTATTGTCACCTGTAGTGTCAAAGAGTAAATTAATTAGATCAAACGCCCACATGTGCTTGTTCTCTGCAGTTCTTTCTTTACTCCAGTCCCATTCACTGTCTTCATCAGGTTCAACATGTCTTCTTGTGATAATCTGCTTAGTGACAGCATTGTACAGCCTATAGTTGCTTGGTGATGAGTACCCAATCATGATACATTTTTGAGAGTTAGAGTGTGTGAACTTTTTCCTCAATTGAGAAGGATTTAGTCCATACACTATGCTGCCAAACACTCTTAGATCCTTTACCTCTTGGACCTCCCCTGACCACATGTGAGTTGGTGTTTTGTTTTCATTTGGTTTGGTAGGAGCAATATTAGAAATGTAGACAACAGTACAAACTGCTTCTGCCCAAAAATAAGCTGGCATGTGTTTAGTTTGCAACATGCTTTGGGCCATTTCTACTATTGTTCTGTTCTTTCTTTCACATACCCCATTCTGCTCAGGAGTGAATGGGGCAGTTAGTTGCCTCTTAATACCATTTTGCTCACAAAACATGTTAAATTCATTTGACAAGTACTCTCCTCCCCTATCTGACCTTAGCACTTTAATAGACTGACCACTTTGTTTTTCCACTAAAGCCTTAAATATTTTGAACTTGGAAAACACCTCTGATTTCCTTTCTATAAAATATACCCAACTCATCCTTGTATAATCATCAATGAACAAAAGGAAATACTTACTTCCTCCCAAACTTGGGATAGGCATGAGGCCACATACATCTGAGTGCACCACCTCAAGAGGTCTAGTTGCTCTCATTGTACTTTCTTGAAATGGCATCTTATGTTGCTTTCCCATAACACATCATTCACAAACTCCTATCTCTTTTATTGCAGGAAGTCCTTGAACCATCTGCTTTCTAGACAATTGTTGTAAGGCTTGTATGTTTAGATGGCCATACCTGTGATGCCACAACTTTGTTTCTTCATGGACTTTGGGCTTATTGGCTTTTACCTTTGATGCATCAAGTGGAAACATATTGTTCGGGGCCAATTGAATCTTCATAAGTTCTGATCCAGATCTCTTGTGCACAATGGAGCAGGTACCATCATCAAATAACAAGGCATAGCCTTTTCTCATTAATTGCCCTACACTCAGCAAATTATACTCTAATTCAGGAGCATAATACACATCTTCCAGCAATGCCATACTCCCATCATTCATTTTGACTTTCACATTTCCTCTTCCTTCTACCTTTATCTGTTTCTTGTTTCCCATTTTGACAGAGAGTTTAAAAGCTGTATTCAAGGTAGTGAATATAGATTTTACTCCTGTCATATGGTTAGAACTTCCAGAGTCAACAAACCATACATCAGAAGGTGAATGCTCATATGTTTCAGCATTCATTAAGGCATGTTGTGTCACACATGCCATGAACAGATGAGGGACATCATCCTCGCCTTCTTCCTCCTCATCTTGATTTGCCACATTCACCTGTTGATCATAATTATACCAACATTCACGTTTAACATGTCCATACCTGTTACAGTTATAACATTGAGGCCCTCTAATTCTGTCAAATGATAGACCTCTACCTCTTCCTCTTGTATTTCCTCTTCCACGTCCTCTACCAGTCACATCATTGCTTGATCTTCTGTTTGGTTGGAACACTTGAAGAGCCTGCTCATCATTCTTTTCACCATTTTTCATACTTGAATCACCAGATCTGCCATTAAGTCTCTATTCTTGGGACTGTAACAATCCCATGAATTTTTCTGGGCTTAATCTTGTGAGATCATAGGCAACTTCTATAGAGGGTACCACATAGTCAAACCTGGGGGTCAGACTACGTAGTATTTTCTCAACAATTTTCTGATCTGAGACCTCCTCACCATAATGTGACACCCGGCAAACTCCGGTAATTAACTTTTTGAAAACTCAGTAAGTCTACCTTAGCGAGTCGTGCATACATTACACATGACAGGGTCAGTCGAGTCGAGTCGTGCATCATTGCGGTTTTAACACACGCAGGTCTCGAGTCCCGGGAAGTGGTGAACGAATGTGAACGTGTTTGTTTTCATGAATTATGTGCTTATAATCTTTATGTGACTTGTCGGTATGTGTATACGTGTTTACATATGTTAAAACAGCGATTACATGTGATTGTATGACATTATAGGTGATTACGCGTAATTGCATGATGTTATAGGTGATTACGCGTAATTGCATGATATTATAGGTGATTAGCCCTAATTGCATGCTGATAAGGGGTGATTACGCGTAATTGCATGCTGATAGGGGGTGATTAGCCCTAATAGCCTATAGGGTAGGCGATTAGGAGGTTTGGGTAGGCGATTAGAGCCCTAATCGCCAATAGGGTAGGCGATTAGCAGCCCTAATCGCCTGATAATGCTGCACAATCGCCTGACGTGTTTTAAACGACTAGAAACGCCTATAAATACCACCCTTGACCTCTAAAACACCATTTGTGCAACCCTAGCCGTCCCATAACCTATCCCAACTCACAAACACCCTCTGGAACTCGTTTTTACATCAAAACATCCATTTCCAAGCTTTACCCATCATTTTCTCCTAAATCCAAGGTGTGTTCTTCATTCCCAAACCTTTATATGATTATGTTTTGTTCCCTAAAAGTCCAGACCTGATTTCTAAATGTTTTTGTCTTTGAAAATCCATTAAAAACCGTTTTTAAACAAACCCAAACCTTTATGCATGTTATATGTGTTATATGTGATTAAAGGTAGGATTTTTATGATTGAAACATGATTGTTCTTGTGTTATTAAGGTGTTTATAGCTGGTATGAGTTAGTATGATGATGTCCTAGGAGTTTGGATGGTTTTGGTTGTGTATTGTTGATGTTTGGTATTTTGACCCATTTGAATAGTTTTGAATGATTAAGGATGTTATGAGGTGTATCGTTGATTATATGATGTTAGGGTTTGCTTTAGGATGATGCTAGAGCAGTAGGATACTATCGAACAATGTTTTTACGTGATGAAATCTGGATATTTGCTATTTAGGGCAAGTTTGTGCATGTTGCTGTGATGCTTACATGTTAAGTTTACTATTTTGGGAAACGCTCGCATTCGGGACTGTTAGAATGATGATAACTTAGGGGTTTTGCTTGAAATATGTTTCTTAATGTGTTATGATTGATATTGGGTGTTTACACATGTTTCGGATCTGATTTGGAGGGTTAAACGCGCGAAAAAGGCAGAACAGAACAGCGTAGGCGATTAGGATTTCCCAATCGCCTATGCTATAGGCGATTAGCCCCTAATCACGTACCCTACAGGCGATTAGGGAGCCTAATCGCCTACCCACCATGCAATTGTGATCCTAATCGCTAGCTAACTTCTGATAGCATGTCTTACGACTCCTAATCACTAGTTAACTTCAGAATAACATGTCTTATGACTCCTAATCACTAGTTAACTTCAGAATAGCATGTCTTATGACTCCTAATCACTAGATAACTTCTGAATAGCATGTCTTATGACTCATAATCACTAGATAACTTCTGAATTGCATGTCTTATAGCTCCTAATCACCAGTTGACTTTTCCTAATCACTAGTTGACTTTTCCTAATCACATGTAATGATAATGTAACTGTAATTTAGCATTCCGAGACCCGATTTGACACCTAGGAACATGCTAGAAATCCCGTAACATGCCTAGTAACATAGTAACACGTGTTTGGACTTATTTGTGCGTTATTTGATCTATGTGTTAGACTCGTTGAACTTTAACACGTGTTAAGTATATGGTTGCATGACTTGTATGTTTTAGTGTATGAGATGAACACGTGGGATGTCGGATCACCAATGGGATGTCGAGTCTTGTCTCATGTAGTCTGGTTGTCAGTCAAACGCATTTTCAAACGTATAATGGTCATGGACTGGACATTAGGGACTAATGAACCCAACGGGTTATTAGTCTAACTTTACACACATCTTGTGATAGGTCACCACTAGTTGGGGCTATCATATCACATAACGGTTTACTCATAACGGAAGACGCAACCTAAGGTGAGTTTCACGGCCCCACTTTTTACTGCTTTCGTTTTCGGGGGAGAAACATGCTACACACTTGTGTTCTTAAAACTTATACTCAAACATGATTTACTTATACGAAAGTGTTCTTACTTGTTAAACAACTCTTTCAAATTTGGGATAAAACTGTGAACATTCGGTGATGCATAACGGGGAAACGTGGATGACGGTAGTTTAGTGTATTCTTGCAAACGTATATTCGTGTATTCGTGCATTCGTGAAATCGTGTATCCGTGTATTCGTGTATTCGTGCATTCGTGTAATTGTGTATCCGTGTATTCGTGCATTCGTGTAATCGTGTATCCGTGTATTCGTGTATTCGTGCATTCGTGTAATCGCGTATCCGTGTATTCATGTATTCGTGCATTCGTGTAGTCGTGTATCCATGTATTCATACATTGCGAACTCAGGTGTTCGTGTATCCTAGCTTCCGCATTGGTAAAGGTTTATCAAAGTTCAAACTCATGAAAACGTTTTACTTAAAAACCTGTGAACTCACCAGTATTTTATACTGACGTTTTTAGCATGTTTTCTCAGGTCGCTAAGGTAGCAGCTGTCGTATAGGCGCACGGAGTCGCACTGGAGTCGTACTCGCGTCTAGGATCATTTGTGCATGTTTTGGGATGTTAACTTTTAAAACTTATGTTTCTGTTACATTTGACTTTTGTAAATTTAAATGCTTCCGCGATTTCAAACGATTAGTTTAAAAATTTATGCATGGATTTCTACGTATGTTTTTACATTTAGACGTCGTTTATTGTGACCGTTGACTTGGATCCTGGTGTGTCGCACGCCTCGCGGTAGAACTCCGCTTGTGGAAATTTGAGGGTGTGACAATAAGATCTCTGTTGTCCCACAATACTCATCACCCTAGAGAAGTAGTCACCCACAGCTTCTCCATCTTTCATTCCCAGGTTCTCAAACTCTCGCCTTAGACCCTGTAACTTCACAGCTTGCACTTGTGAATCCCCCTGGAATTCCATCTTTAATATATCCCAGGCCTCCTGAGCAGTGTTTGCCGATGCTATTCGTGAGGACAGTTGGTCATGCACTCCTTGTTGTATAACTGCCATAGCTCGTGCATCATTCTTCCTCTCCAGCCTAACTTTTGTCAAATCATCACCATGATCTGTCATTCCCAGATCTACAATCTCCCACAATTCTCTTGATCTGAGAATGGTTCTTATACGAACACTCCAATGCTCGTAGCCTTCACCTTTGAACAATGGAATAGGGTTAACAGGGTTTTGGGAGGAGCTAGATGAATCTGCCATGGTAACTCAGCTCCGATACCACGTGTTAGCAAGAGCTTAAATATTAGAAACGAAAACAAGGAACAAATGAAAGAAGTCGGCACAGATTGCACTATATTATTGAAAGTGAAAGCTTATGAATTACATGACCATAACTGAAGAACAACCTAACTTAAATAGACTGGATACATCCTGAAAATCTGGAGATCCCCCATGACTCTCAACAACTTATGACTTGACCATAATGACCGTTATTATAATTCAAAAACTGGACTAAAGCAACGTAGACTTGGTCATGTATGCATGCATGAAACTAGGATCATTTTTCAACAACTTGAGCCGTACAAACCCTCATGAATCATGAATGTAGCCGGGAGTGCACTTGAGCCTTAGAAACCAGCATGAATCATGAATGTATGTGTATCTTGCTTCTCAATCCCTTGATTATGGCCAAGGCTTACCGAAACTAGTTTCACCAACATTATGTTTCATACGAAGAGACGACATTTTTTATTTTAACAATTAACCTACTATATTTTCTTCCATCTTTTTTTTTTTTTCCTTTTTACACCAATAAAATCACACTTTTAAGTTGTAGAGAGATATGCTAAATAAATCCCGACAAACATATATTAAATCTAAATAATAAAAGAAGTACATTTTAAAACAAAATTATGATTCATGAAAAAAGACAGTTTTTGTCTATTATCATTTGTATTTTAATTTAAATTAAGCATGTAGGAAGGCTGAAACATCCGACACCATGTACGACGGTTGTGCTGAGCCTGTCATGATTTTGACCACATGCAGCCATCACCAAAACCGGCAACACGCAAGCCTTTTGTTTTACCGCTATCTAACTAACTAACTTGAAGTCACCTGCCAATCTTTTGTTTACCAACTTCAAGAATATATATATAGTGCGTTGACTCTTTGATATAGACTGAGTCTTTTAACCTTTATTTGGAATGGAAGGTCGAGGTTCCTGGCCTGTGTCTTTTAAAGCATGTTGACTTGGTGGAAAATACTCTTATTAACTTCTAATTATTATGTTTCTATATGAGTATAAAGGTATGAAAATGGGTAATAAGGATGCTTGGTATTAAGTGATCGAACAACTTTTGGCTGTTTCGCTTTATGTTTTTACCTTTGCATGTGAATCATAATCGGGCTTCGCCTGGACTTCCCACCACCGATCTCATCATCATGAAAATTTTTATACAAATTTTATAATTGTTAACTTATAATTGTTATTCACCAAATGCGTTCTATCCTAGTGGTATTATAGTGTATGAAAATGTATTCTTTCTAGCTAGTTAAGATTCTAGTCTCACGGTGGTACAATGTTTAGACATGCAAGTAGTTTTAAAGAGTGCGTAAGCTAGCCGGTCTAAAAATATAGTTATTCGTATGCTAGCTATTAATTATAATATTTACGAAATGGGAATATTAAGAGACAAATGACGCTGATTGGTGGTTTGATTCGTCATAATACTGGTACGGTACAATCACTTCCATAGCTAGCTTACGATAACAAAGAAAATACTTTATATATGTTGAAAGCAACTTGATTTTCAACAAAATTTATACCGTAATACCGAAAAAAAAATAAACAGAAATGTGAATTAAGTTTTCACATAAAAAGTTAACAAACTTAGGATGATTACAATTTAGATTAACAAAAAAAAGGAAAAGTGAGAAACACTATCCATATCAATCTCTGAAAATAATATATATTTATTGGAAAAGGGTAAAATTATAACAAAAAAAAAACAGAAAGAAAAGAAAACAAATATTTTGTCACTATAGATGGATGAGAATATCAACCCATAGCGAACTCTTTAAATTTCTTTAATTTACGTTTCTACGGATTTATAATATTAATGAATTGCAGTGTTAATTAATTCATAAATTTTAAGTTATCGTTTGATTTTTATTTGACATGACATGACAGGCAAATTGTAATGGGAAAATCATCAAAATAGCCCGTTGACCAAGTGATTTGCCTAAGGGGTTGTGGATTCATACACCCCTACTTTAGGATTTATACACCCTGGCCCACACCTACCACCAATAGGAAGCTGCCACATATTCAGAATGTGATGTCATACACCCTAAATATGATGTCACGGGGTGTATGAATCCTAGAACCCTTTGCCCAAATAACCCCTTGACCCCTCTCCCAAAGACGTGTCACACCTTCCAAGACGTCTTAACCGTCTCCCGAGACGTCTCCCACTCTAACCAATAATTTACCGCCACATCAGCACCACACTCTCTCTCTAATAATTATCCCCTCATTATCCTGACACCACTCCTCTTCTCCTCTCTCTCTATCTTTCTCTCTCTTCTCTCTCCCTCCCTTTCTCTGTCCTCTCTCTTTCTCACCCGTCTTTTTATTTTCTTAAGACTGCATGCGTTGAAGAGATCGGAGGCCTCAAATCCTATATTACTGGTCATCGCTCCTCAAATCGTGCTATCCTTCTTGCTTCAGATGCTTTCGGTATTATCTTATTATCTCTTCACTCGCTTATTCTTTCTAATCCCGGCCTGTTGTGACTTTCAACACTAATTATTATTATTATTATTATTAATTAATTAAATTAATTTACAAAAATTGATATTATATGAATTTAGCCTGCATGTAGTATGACTGAAACCATGACCGGTTGGTCTTGAAAAGCATATCATAATTGCTTGTTTTCTTCAGTTAAAAAAGATGGGTGAGAAAGAGAGAAGAGAGAGAAAGGGAGAGAGAGAGTGAGGAGACGGTTCAGGAGAGAGAAAGGGAGATAGAGAGTGAGGAGAGAGGAGAGAGAAAGCGAGGAGAGAGAGTGTCTGATGAGGTGTTGGTTTTGTATTGGTTCATGTGGGAAGCCTCTCGGGAGACACTTCAGACTGGTTGGGAAACGTGACCCGTCTCTCCAAAGAGGGGGGAGAGGGCCATTTTGGCAAATCACTCGGTCAACGGGCTATTTTGGTGATTTTCCCAATTGTAATTTTAATTTATAGAATCTAGGGCTGGCAAATCGTGTATACCTGACCTGTTAAGACACGAATCTGTTAAGACACGATACACGAAACCTGACTACCTGTACACGACACGAAAATTTTTCGTGTCTATTTTTTCATACACGAACATGTTAATTTTTTTAACAGGTATACACGAAAAGTACCTGTTAATACCTGTTTGTGACCATTATACTAATCACATGTTTACGAACCTATTTAGTGAGACAAAATTTCCAAAAGTTCACCAAAGACCTAGATAATACCTGTTTGCGTACCTGTTAATACCTATTTGCGTACCTGTTAATACATGTTTGCGTACCTGTTTGCGAACATTATACTTAGGGCTAGCAAATCATGTATATTTTACCTGTTTATACACGAACCTGTTAAGACACGATACACGAAACCTGGCTACCTGTACACGACACGAAAATTAACAGGTAAATTCGTGTCTACCTGTTTAGGACACGAAACCTGTTAAAGCCATACCTGTACCTGTTAAGGTCATTCAGGTTCGTGTCAGGTAATCGTGTTCGTATACAAAATTGCCGGCCCTAATAGAATCAACAACTTTTTCCAAAGGTTCCAAACGAGAGACGAGGTGTTCGTGGGTGAGTTATGCACATGACTAACATCAGACGTGGCAACCCATGGGTAACAATAAGTCACTTGGCCCCTGGATAAATGCATAGCTGAACCAGATTGGAAGTCATTCCAATTATTATGGTAGATATTTTGTTTTGATGAAATGCGCTTGTTGTTTTACGAAACCACCAAGTAGATATTTGTTTTGGGGCTGTAATGGAGGACATTTTAGTCATGTACGTAGTGGCACTGGGTCCTGATCCCTAAAAGGAGAGTGTCAAATGGAGCCCCTTCACAGCTAAGATATAATCATGAGAGCCCTTGTGTAGGGTTGGGTCACACGCAATTCAATCCACTATCCTCACAAATCTAAGTGGGCTCCTTAAGGGTAATATATGCACATAATAAATTCAATTCAATGTCTCTCGATCCCAATCAGTCCCATAAGATCACCCGTGTTAGCCCGTGGCCGGTAATCCGACAGACTTTAAAGAGAGTGAGTGATTTGAATGTATGACCGGATGCCCACAGATAGACTGAGAATTAGAGAGGGATTGGAGGAAGAGATGGATGCATCCATGATCAGAGAGAGGGACGTTTGATGTGGCTTCCACCTATTAACTTATCCATTGTTGATGCTTTAATAGACATAATCGACTTTTAAACACGCATGCCAATATTTTCTTAAGATCCTTTAAAGTTTTTGCATCGCATGATCTATTTGTAAATTCACTTTATTGACGAATAAATGTTTATAACTATTATAACAAGTGGTATCAGAGTTAGGCTATAGCTTGATAGAAAAATGCTTTGGATTCAAAAAGAAATTCTTGTATTGATCTTAACCTATCATGCTATGTACATCCATGCCTACTACTGATGTTGGATACTTCTATGTTTGGAAGTACTCATAATTTAATTTAGGGAAAATTGCCAAAATAAACAGTTGACCAAGCGTATTTGCCAAAATAAACATCTGAGGCGTCCAAACATTAGGGACGAGCCACTTTTTTGCGTCTACCAATCGAATGATTACACGTGTAAAGTCTTCATACGCTTTAATTTTTAAGGTCCATGCGTCTAAACTTTAGACGCGAGGCTATTGTTTAGACGCATCCTTCGCGTCTAAAGAATAGGTTAGCCCCTTTGGGGTTAAAAAATTTAATAATTTATTTACCATAAAATTCAATTATTAAAAGGAAGTATCTTATTGATTTATATCAACATACATCACATATCAACCATTAAAAGAGAGAATTCTTGCCAACATGTCAACATCTCTCTTTTAATAGTGATTAGTTGATATTGTGATATATTCATACCTTCGCAAACATAATTGAGTTATCATTTATTCTAACGATCATGAGTTACCAAAGGGGCATCTTAAAGATAAATATTATTACTAGATGATAAAGCTTTTGTAGTTGAGAGACACTTTATTCAGTCACTATCATACGTGGGCAATCCATATCTCTCTTTCAGTAATAGCTGTCACACAATTCTGTCGAGAACTCGTTGCTATTACAAATTCATCTAATTTGTTGTCCGTTTTTAAGTGTAAAGTTAAAAGGTTCATTTGATAAGTAATACATTTACTAAAGCAAGTATATTGGATTAACTGGAATGGTCTTCAAAAATCTGCTTGTCAAAAATATTAAGTTTGACTGAGTACATATTTTCCAATAATATGTGATGCATAAAATATGTTTTAATCACTAGTGACACTACAAAAGATCATTAGAGAATCTCAGTCACAAAAAAAGTGTTACATACTTATAAAAGTGTAGATACAGATCTAGTAGTCAAAACCTTCTATTGTTCATTGTTACTATTATTGTCACTGTTGCTACAACAAATATCTGTCTAACAATGGTCCTGAGTCACAAGGGAGGTTCAAAGGTTCAAGGGATTCGATCTGCCAAACGCAGGTCGTGGTGTCATTCTACGTTGCAAACGTAGAAGGAGGTTCAAGGCTTGGATTATTTATTATGTATGCTTTTTGTTTCTGATCTGAGATAAACTCGAGATCAGAAGTAGAAGATCTTGGAACCTGAGTGAAGAGAATTGTTCTCCACACGTGAGGGACCAAGAGAATAATTTAGAGTGAGAAGTGAGTGATAGATTGAGTGTGTTGTAAATCTGATCTGAGCTTCTCTTTTATAGAGAAAGAATCTACTCAAAGAAGAAAGCATAAAACCTTGATCCTGATTGCAACAAAAGGACATGCCACAAAAGGTAAGAGAGTGCTATTGACCTGCGGTCTATGGGCTGATGTTACTCCATCAGTCCTGTTTGTTTGACTCGATGAAAGGGACGACGTGACAAGTCATTTTTTGACTTTGTGTCACCACCGGTTGTAGAACCCTTGTAGGCTCCAACCTTTCAAGCGTTTGTTCCATAATATTAGTTATTCGTTTTTCCTTTAAGCTACCCACGTCATCAGCCCCCCAAGTCAGAAGGTTTTTACGAGTTATCTTGAAAGCTTCTGACTGTTTTTGTTATTCGTTCCTTGCTTGAAGGGTTCGAGGGTTCGCTGTGATTTAGGCGGTTAATCTTCAGTGTTTAACTTTGATTTGACCCTGATGTGACAGGTGGCAGTCTGTCCAGGGCTGTATTATTGCATGTCATAATGACAGTTATATTTAAATAATATAACCGTTTCTTTTTTCTTTTTAACCCCTTTTACTTTTCATTTTCATTTAATCCTTTCTTACTTTTTCACTTTCTTCTTCACAATCATCTCTTCCACTGTTAGGGTTTCTTCATTTTTCGATTACCAGGTTAGTTCTCTTTTTACTTGTCTAGTGCACTGATCATCCTTCATAGACACAATGGGTGCTAAGAAGGATATGGCCATTACGTTTTCAACCCTTTCTCAGAAAGAGGTTGAATCGTTCTGTTCTGAATGGGAAATAGACGTTTCTTTTAATCCTGTTGCTCCAGCCAAGCAACTTGCTGTTTCTGATTGTCCGTCTGGTTCTGTGGCTTTATATTGTCGTCACTTTGAGTTTGCAAACCTGCGTCATCCTTTCTCTGTTTTTCTCTTAAATGTACTTGAATACTATAGAGTGTCTCTTGGTCAAATCCATCCACATGGCGTTGGCCGTGTGTTGCATTTTGAATGTCTGTGCAGAGCCCTAGGTTATGATCCTACCTTGCTGATGTTTAGGCGATTTTTTCGTCTTGCTAAGAATGGTGACTGGTTCACCTTCGAGGGTTCATCAGCGGAGACCAACCTCCTTTCTTCTCATGTCACCACTGTTGGTCAATGGAAGACCAAGTTTTTCTGGGTTTCTGATTCGATTTTCCCTTTTAAGCCTGTTTGGAGGTCTCCTGAGGCTGTTCTGAATGAGGCAGAACCCTCAGAATCTGAACTTGATCATAGCTTTTTGACTGCTCTTAGGGCCTGTCCTTCAAGGCTTCGTCCTTTTGCTGAACCATTTTTAGTATTATCTGGGGTTAGCACTCGCTGGGACAAGCCTGGTAGAGATCCTGTTATAATGAAGGGTGATCGGGGTATGAGTTTTTGCTCATTATTGGTTTCATTGTTTTCCTTTTGCTTGGTTCTTATACTTTGTTTATTTTGCAGTCATGTCTGCTCTGGATTTCATTAAAGCTGATGATGCTTCTGGTGTTGCATTTACTGATGCTGAAGCAGCAGATGGTGAAGATGCTTTAACCAAGTATGAGAAGGGTCGGTATGATGGGACCAACTATGTTGCCGTTCCCAATGTCAAGGGGTTTGCTAAAGCCAGTTCCTCGAAGGCTTCAACAAGAAGGTCAAGCAGACGTTTGCTGAAAGCTGCTAAATCTGCTGATCTTTCTGAGGCAGTAACTGTTAGTGATGACATTGAGGATTCTGAGGATGAGAAGGATCAGACGGTGGATGATACTGTGGTGGATGTGGTGGTGAAGAAGAGTAAGGGAAAAAAGGTTAAGGTGGTGAGGGAACCTGATGTGTCTGGTAGTTTTGATGAAGGGGGTGTTTATGTGCCTGGGTGGAATGTGAAGGCAACTGACAGTTTCAAGTCTTCTGCTGTATGTGAGGAAGTCTTAGCACACTTTGCTACTCCTGGTGCTAAGGCTTGTCTCGAGGGTTTGGATGATGATGCTCTTCTAGCAAAGATGATGGTGGGAACCTGTAATCTGGCGGCTATGCTACCAGAGGGGATTAACAGGTTTAGGAAGGTCATGGGTGAGTACAGTGAGTTTGCTAAGAAGAAGAAAGAAATGAAGCAGTCCATTGCTGACATGAAAAGGGATGCTAAGGAGTATGCTGACAAGGAGATCACCTTGATTGCCCTTATAGATGAGCTGAAGAAGGGGCATGAGGCTGAGATGGCAAGGCATGAAGCTGCCAGATTGAAGGTGGAAGCAGATCAACTAGCCTTGGAGTCAGAGAAGAAAGCTTTTGAGAGTCAGAAAAAGGAACTGGAAATCTCTCTTGCTGCTGCTCAAGGTGACAACAAATGGTTGATTGAAGAAGGTTTTCAGCAAGTTGTTACCTATCTCCTTCATTCTGCGGAGTTCAATTCAGCCCTTGGAGAAGTGTATACCAAGCTGTTGACCCATGGTAAGCATGCCGGTTTCGTTGCAGGGTTCAAAGCTTGCAGTTCTGGTCAAGTCTTGGAAGAATCTCCTCTTTATCAACCCAACTCCTTAGATGTTTTCAAGGAGACTGTGCTCAAGATGGAACACTCCAGTTATCCCTATGTGTCCCAAGTTTCTTCCCTTTATGGGAAACCTTTACAGGAGCTGAAGGAGTTAAAGCCTGCTGGATTGAACGAAGCCGTTTCTGCAAAGGTGCTTCAGGCTGTTTCCAAGAAGAGAGCTCATTCGGGTGATAGTGAGGAGACCTTGGATATGACTGATACACTTTCCAAGGATGCCAGTGTTGAAGCCTCCGAAGCTGGTCTGGTTGAGAAGCTGCCCAAGAAGGGAAAGAAAGCGAAGAAAGCTAAGGTGGTCAAGGCTAGGAATGAGGAGGAAGCCTCCAAGCCTTCAGGTTCTGGTAATGACGCCTGAACCCTTTATTCGTAGCTTTCTTAGCATCTGTGGTTTGTAAAACGATTAACTACTTTCGTTGTGTCCTAAACACTTTTATCTTTTGTCTGAACCTGTAGTGGTTCATTGGTGGTTGTGGGCTGAGGCCCTTTGAACAATTTATGACTTTGCTTGACTTTTGTATAAAGCCTGTTAATGTTAGGTCTTTATGGTTATTTGCTTAAGTTTCATGGTTGTTCGTTCTTATTTTGTTTTGTGATGTGTTTGTTTGTCTTTGTTATTGTTTGGGAATGTTTATCCGATAGCACCTTCAAAGGTTGAACGTTGCAGTCATTCATCCTTAAGGTAGTCTAGGCAAACATGTCACCAGCTATCCTATTTACACTTATATAAATGTTTGTCATTTTCGTAAGTTTGTTTTTTAAACTTAAGGAACGATTGGTGTAGGTTGTTCAAGCCTGTCGATGAGACTTATAAAACTATTTTTGTTTATCTCATGGAGTCGTATTGATTTAGGAACTCACCCCTTATATAGGTCCGTTCAACCCTCGAACCTATTGAGCAAAATGGCCTGGGAGCTCAACCCCTTACATGACCCTTGCCATGGAGTTTATTGCTAGGTACTCAACCTGATTATAGGATAGAAAGACAAAATTTTTCAAAAGAGGATTCATGGATCCTTTCATTCATTACGTGATAGCATTACATAGCTTTCTTGAAAAGAACAACTCGTCTTACATCTTAAACAAAGAACCTTTTAAGGTTTTTATCATTCCAGTGACGAGGGAGTTTCTTGCCATCCATGTCGGCAAGCTTGTAAGACCCTCCTTTGTGAGACTCAAGGATGGTGTAGGGGCCTTCCCATTTTGGTCCTAGCTTTCCTTGATTTTCTTTCTTGCTTGCATCATTGTTTCTGAGGACCAGGTCTCCTGGCTTGAAGCGTTCATGCTTGACCTTGGCATTGTAATAAGACTCCATTTTTTGCTTGTATTTGGCTTCTCTTATCGCTGCCGAGTCTCTTGCTTCTTCCAGCAGGTCAAGGTTGAGTGAGGTTTCATGCTCATTAGCCTGGATGTCGACATGAAGGGTTCTGGGTGTGGTAACCCCAATCTCAGCAGGTATGACTGCTTCAGATCCAAAGGTAAGGCTGTAGGGTGTCTTCTTGTTACTTGTCTTTTCGGTGGTTCGGATTGCCCAAAGAACACTTGGCAGTTCTTCCAACCAATTTCCCCCTTGACGACCCAGCCTGGCCTTGATCCCTTCAACCACACTCCTGTTCATCCTTTCAACCTGCCCGTTGGATTGAGGGTATGCCACAGAGCTGAAGACTTGTGTGATCCGATACTCTTTACACCAAGCACTGAACGGTTTTTCTGCAAACTGTTTGCCGTTGTCTGTGACTAACACCCCGGGTAGGCCGTATCGGCAAATGATGCTTTCCCACACGAAATCAATTATCTTCTTTCCGGATATCTTTCCTAACGGTTTTACTTCTGGCCATTTTGTGAAGTAATCAACAGCAACCAACAAGAACTTGACCCCTCCTTTGGCAGGTGGGAAGGGTCCAACAATATCCATTCCCCACTTGTGGAATGGCCATGCCGAAGTGATTGGAACCAGATCGTGCTTGGGGCTCTTTGGGACTGGTGCATGGATCTGGCAGGCTTCACATTTCTTCAATTGTTCAGACGCATCACGATGCATAGTAGGCCAGAAGTAACCAAGGTTCATGAGTTTTGCCACCACTGATCTTGGACCACAATGAGCTCCGCATATTCCTTCATGAACTTCTTTGATCAGGTACCTGCTTTGCTCAGGACCAACACATCGAAGCAATGGAGCCAAGTAACCCTTTTTATAAAGTATGTCATCTTGAATTGTGTATTGCTTAGACTTGATCCGAATTCTTTCAGCTTCAACAGGATCTTGGGGTAGTTCACCTCTTTGTAGGAACTTTTCAAATGGAGTCATCCAACTTGGTTCATTTTCAGTAATGACGTCTTGAACCTCAATTTCAGCTATTGAAGGATGTTTGATCACTTCAACCAGCACCTTTTTTGTAAGATGAGCAAAGTTCAACGAAGCAAGCTTGCTAAGAGCATTAGCTTTCTTGTTATGAGACCTTGGGACCTGTTTGATCTTGCAACACTGGAAGGTGTTCATGATTTCTTTAGCCTTCTCTCTATACTTTTTCATGTTAGGTTCTTTAGCAATGTAACTGTCATTCACCTGATTGGAAACAAGTAACGAGTCAGTGAACACTTGAAGCTTGTGAACCATCATCTTTTTTGCAAGCCTGAGTCCTGCTATCAAGGCTTCATATTCTGCTTCGTTATTCGTTGTCTGAAATTCCAAACGAAGGGCATAGGTAAATTCTAATCCTTCGGGGTTGATTAACACAAGGCCAGCCCCTGACCCTTCAACGCTGGAAGCTCCATCAGTGTACAGCTTCCAGGCTTCAGGGTCGATAGGTTCGTCTATGGTTATGTTAACCTCAGCCAGTTCCACCTTTGGAATTTCAGCAATGAAGTCAGCAAGTACTTGTGCTTTGATTGCTTTTCTAGGGACGTAGGTGATTGTGTGTCCACCTAGTTCAACAGCCCATTTGGCTAGTCGTCCCGAAGTTTCAGGTCTTTCAAGCACATTCTTAATTGGTTGGTCTGTGACCACTTGTATGGGATGTGCTTGAAAGTACCTTCGAAGCCTTCTGGCTGTTTGCACTAAGGCTAAAGCCAATTTTTCCAAAGGAGGGTACTTGACCTCTGCTAACTTTAATGTTTTACTGAAGAAATAGACGGGTACCTGAGCTTTGTCTCTTTCTATAGTGAGAACAGCGCTGAAGGCTTCATCAGTAACTGAAAGATAGACAGAGATCATTTCCCCTGCTTCGGGTGTTGCAATGGCGGGAAGGGAAGCCAAATGGTGTTTCATACTGTTGAAGGCTTCCTCTGCTTCTTCTGTCCCTCTGAAGTCTTTCTTATCGGTGCAACCTTTGAGGGTCTTGAAGAATGGTAGTGATTTTTCAGCTAGCTTCGAGACAAAACGCTTCAAGGCAGCAAGTTTACCATTCAAGCTTTCAACCTCTTTCTTAGTTTGAGGTGACTTCATGTTGAGGATGGCTCGAACCTTGCTTGGATTGGCCTTTATGCTTTGCTTCCCTACAACGTGACCCAAAAACTTTCCTTCTTCGAAACCAAAGGAACATTTGACAGGGTTTAGCTTCATGTTGATTTCTCTGAGTTTGTTGAAGGTCTCTTGTATGTCAGCAAGCATTTGATCTTCAGTTTTGCTTTTGATGACCAAATCGTCAACGTAAGCTTCCATGTTCTTGCCAATCTGTAGGGAGAAAGCCTTGTCGACCAGCCTTTGATAGGTTGCACCTGCATTTTTTAAACCAAAGGGCATTTTTCTATAACAGAATATACCCTTGTCAGTATGGAAAGCAGTTTTTTCTTCGTCTTCCTCCTTCATTTGTATCTGGTGATAGCCTTTGTAGGCATCCAGAAAACACTTGAAGGGGAAGCCTGTAAGTGAGTCTATTTTCAGATCAACCTCAGGCAAAGGATAACAATCCTTGGGGCAAGCTTTGTTGAGGTCTTTGAAGTCGATACACATCCTCCAAGAATCATCAGGCTTTCTAACCATCACAGGGTTTGCAACCCATGATTGATATTTCACCTCTCGAAGGATACCTGCTTCAACTAACTTGTCAACCTCTTGGCACGCAGCTTTGCTTCGTTCCGGGGCAAGACTTCTTTTCTTTTGGACAACTGGTTTGACATTGGAAGGGATTCTTAGTTCATGTTCAGCAATGTCTCGTGGAATCCCTGTCATGTCGCTTGGGCACCAGGCGAAGACGTCCATGTTATCTTTTAGTAACCCTTCAAGCCTAATGAGAGTGTTACTAGGAAGGGCTGTGTTGACTCGTACCCTTTGGTCAGGATACCTGGGGTTGATGCTGAGACCAAGTTTGTTGTGGTCCTCGTCGATGGTCAGCACTGTAGTGGAGGGTTGGAGGGTTCCAACACCATCTTTGGTTGGGAACTTTGCACTCTTTCGGCTAATGGAGACAGTCATATCGAAGACTACTACCCCAGGCCTTCCAATGATAACGTCATAACTAGATGGCAGGTCCAAAACCACAAAGGTGAGTGGTTCAGTCCTTCGTAGTTGACCATCAGAAAAGGTTACATCAAGTGTTAGTTCGCCCAAAGGCTTGATAGGTATGTCAGCGATACCTTTTATTGCAGCTTCAGCAGGCCGTAGCATGGAGCGTTCTTCGAGGCTTAGAAGGTTGAAATACTTGGCGAACATTATTTCAGTTGCAGCTCCAGTGTCTATGTAGGCCTTTTGTGTTTTGGTGGAACCTACGAAGGCTTCAAGCACAAGTGGATCACAGTGCTTTTCTCCCTTAGTGTAGGGGAAGTAGATGCCTTGTCGTTCCCAGTCTTCCAATCTTTGCCTTTTACTTGAGGATTCATTCTCAACGAAGACCATGGCAACGTCTTTCTTTTTACCATCTGCCATGTTCTCTTTCACACCCTTGACCAGGTGAGCCAGTTCTCCAGACTTGACAGCTTCCTCGATCCTTTTCTTGAGTTGGAAGCAGTCGTTGGTGTGGTGTCCCTTCTCTTCGTGAAACTCACAGTACTGGCTTGAGTTCTCGTTTCTTTTACTTCTTGGTAAGGGACGAGGAGGTCTAAAGGTGTGCTTGACTTCTTCGGTTGCTAGAATTTCTTGAGGAGTTTTGGTGAGTGCTGTGAAATTGACGTTCCTGTCTCTGCTTGGAGGGTTCCTGCTTTCAGACCTTCGTGACTCAGATCCTCTGGACCTTTTGTCATATGTGCCATAATTGCTCCTTTTTCGGGAAGGACTGTTGCTCCTCCAGCTGGAACCTCTTTTCCTTTGTTCCTTGATATCCACAGCCTCTTCTCCTCGAATGTGGGCTTCAGCTCTTTCTAAGGCCTCTTCAAGGGTTCTAGGGAGACTTTTGTTGAACTCCCTAGTTAAATACTTCGAGTTGATAGCATTCATGAACCCTGCAACCTTCATTTTTTCATCAGCACCGACATAAGTGAGGCCTTCTTTCTTGTATCTTTCAATGAAGCTCTTCAAGCTTTCATCATCTTTTTGTTTGATCTGGAAGATAACGGTCGCATCCTTGACACAACGTCTTTGTTGTGAGAAGTTGGCCAGGAACCCTTTACCGAGTTCATCGAAGGTTCGGATGCTTCCAGTTGCTAAACCGTTGAACCAGATTCGTGCAGATCCAACAAGGGTTTGCATGAACATCAAACAACATTCGGGGTCACCCCATTTTTCGATTCTGGCGGCTCCCGAGAAGATCTGGAGGTGGTCTTCTGGGTCATCAGTGCCGTCGTACGTTCTTATATGGGCTGGCATCTTCAGCTTATTGGGAAAATCGTAATCTGCAATCTCAGGTGAGAAGCAAGACAAGCTGTTCGGCTTGTAGGGTTGGTTGACAGTATGTTCAACCCTGTTGTTGGTGATCCTCCCAGTGTTTCCTTGTTGTTCAGCGATGGCTTGGCTAATGAGTTGCTGCCAAGGGAAGTTAGCCATCATTTGAGATATCATGTAGGGCATAAGGTTGAAGCCTTGAATGCCTTCAGATACTACAGTGTTGGTAGCCATTGGGAGACTCATAGAGGCGCTTCTGGCCATGGGAAGTGAGGCCATAGCCTGCTCCCAGGAAGTAGCAGTAGGAGGTGGGACGCTGGACACTGGTGACTGCAAGAGCTGATCCAGAGTCAACTCGTGTCCCAAAGGCATGCCAGTAGTGGCAGTTTGAGTGGTGAACAAGGGGAACGCAGTAGGACTGGACCTTGTTTCATGGTGGGAAGCAGTATAAGTGCTGCTGGGTCCAGCATTATTGCTTCTAGGTGACTGTCTGCGTCCATAGGTAGCAGTGAGAGGAGGAGGAGGTATGGGAGAGAGTGAGATTTCCTCTTCCTCGTCGTAATCCAGTCGGAGACGGATTCCTTTATCTCTTTCCCTCATAACGTACTGGTTCAGGAGAGACCTTAGCTGCAAGAAGTTTCTCTCTACTCCTTCAGGGGTAAGATCTATACGAGGTGGAGTTTGTGTAAGATCAGGGAGAGGAGACATTACCCCAGAACGAGTAGGAGGTGGAGTTTGCAGGTTTGCAGGCGCTGTGTTAGCAGGTGGGGACTGAGTCCCAGCTGAAGTTCCTCCAGGAGTGGAAAAGGACACAGATCTGGCCGGAGAGGTTTGATCTGTGCCAGGGGAGATCTGGTTGACCTCCTCTGTAGACTCAGGGTCAGACATAGAGAGAGTCGGAGCTACACAACTGATTTCAGATAAAGAAAATGGCGCAGCCCCACGGTGGGCGCCAACTTGTTGCTACAACAAATATCTGTCTAACAATGGTCCTGAGTCACAAGGGAGGTTCAAAGGTTCAAGGGATTCGATCTGCCAAACGCAGGTCGTGGTGTCCTTCTACGTTGCAAACGTAGAAGGAGGTTCAAGGCTTGGATTATTTATTATGTATGCTTTTTGTTTCTGATCTGAGATAAACTCGAGATCAGAAGTAGAAGATCTTGGAACCTGAGTGAAGAGAATTGTTCTCCACACGTGAGGGACCAAGAGAATAATTTAGAGTGAGAAGTGAGTGATAGATTGAGTGTGTTGTAAATCTGATCTGAGCTTCTCTTTTATAGAGAAAGAATCTACTCAAAGAAGAAAGCATAAAACCTTGATCCTGATTGCAACAAAAGGACATGCCACAAAAGGTAAGAGAGTGCTATTGACCTGCGGTCTATGGGCTGATGTTACTCCATCAGTCCTGTTTGTTTGACTCGATGAAAGGGACGACGTGACAAGTCATTTTTTGACTTTGTGTCACCACCGGTTGTAGAACCCTTGTAGGCTCCAACCTTTCAAGCGTTTGTTCCATAATATTAGTTATTCGTTTTTCCTTTAAGCTACCCACGTCATCAGTCACTATATGATGTTTTCTTTATAGAGTCTCCGTATAACTTTTCTAGGAACCCAGACGCCTATTACCGTAAAAAAAGTACTCCATCTAGTAACTTATATTCGCTTGATCTTTCTTGTCATTAATGTATGTTTTGTTCAACATGTCTTATATTTTGTTACAAAACTTTCATTGAAATCGAAGACGGAATCATTAACGTGAACCGGGCTTGTGTTTGACACAATTCCCTTAAACAGATTCATGGTCTGTTTCCATGATAAACCAGTTCTTAACATTGGTGGTGCACTGTCGGACTTACACACTTGCGTAAAAGATAACCGGACTTCGATTCGCTTCTGTATTTGTTCTCTACGTATATGTGTGTAAAGAGGATTCCATTCTATGTAGTTACTCAACATATGGGTCTTCAAATGATTATTGGATCTTCAAGTAATCACATCTTTTCTACGAACTCTTCAAAATTATTTTCTTGTATGTTTCTCTCTCTCTCTCTCAAACTAGGCATAAAGCCTACCATCTATACAAGACTCATGAGTGATGAAAAGTCTCACTTAATTATATAATTAGTTAAAGACTTAAACTCTAATAAAAACTAATTAAGTGAAATGAGAAATCTCTACTACCTTATTAAGGAGGAGAGATGGGTAAGAAGGTAATTTCACCATCATTTTAAGATGACATACAAAAGGTCACAAGGTAAACGACTATATTTTTGCCAAATCCTTCCCTTTATGCCCTTATGTGCAACATTTGATTACAATTGTACAAATGACTAATGTAAATCATCTCTATTATTATTATTATTATTATTATTATTATTATGCATGTATGACGCCGTTAAGGGAAGGAGGAGAGATGGGTAAGAAGGTAATTTCACCATCATTTTAAGATGACATACAAAAGGTCACAAGGTAAACAACTATATTTTTGCCAAATCCTTCCCTTTATGCCCTTATGTGCAACATTTGATTACAATTGTACAAATGACTAATGTAAATCATCTCTATTATTATTATTATTATTATTATTATTATTATTATTATTATTATTATTATTATTATTATTATTATTATTATTATGCATGTATGACGCCGTTAAAGGAAGCTACTTGCTAGGTACTTATTCTACAACTGATTGGTTTGTATGGACAATGTCAAGGTAATGAACCACAGTTCACATGTATTAGTGTTCACATAACATTTCACTCGGTCAATACCTATATTTTGCATGTTCTCTCTATATGCTTTATCTTATAGATAATGTTGTTGCAATTTGTTTATTCTTTATTTTATTTTTGTTTTGGTATGATGACAAAGGTTTTTCATTTCTTTAGGTGATCAAGATGCAAGATGATATCGTATATGAGTATAGAAGCACCAACATCATTTATTGAGCTTGAAAATTACAGTTTACCATTCTCTCGAACCGAGGAGGGAAATATATACCAATTTGCATTTGGTGGTCAGATAATAAATTGTCCTTTGAAAATTGATATATTGTTGAATTAGCACATAAATTTTATAAATAACATAAGCGAAACTTGTAGCGCAACGAGCAGGGCAAAAATATAGATTATAAAGAGTGAGCAATGGGTAAAAAGGTCCAAAATGTCAAATTTAAGGTGGCAACTTAAAAGTCACAAGTGTTATTCTCTAAACTTGACCACTTTTCTTCCTTTTATGCCCCTTATCACTGCATTAAGATGCTTGTACCATGTGATGCATTAAGATGCTTGTACCTTGTGCTTTAACAATTTTGACATCAATATTGTGCATTTAAATATACTATTATACTTTTATTTTATAACGAGTAAACTAAAAAGCACTATGGAGGGTCTCATTTATTATGCACATTCAATTACAATACTCTTAGAAACCGTAACATTTAGTAGGAGTTACCAATCATTTATGATCATGAAACTCTTCTCCATCTTCATAGTTAATTCACTTATTAATTCTTTACAAGCCACTACCAATTTTTCCAATCTTAAACTGTAACATTTACCTCACTTACTCATCAGTATTCATCAATGCCCACCTTCAATGGTAAAGTTTTGAGCTATTATTCATCCATTCTTGAAACCGTAACATTATTCGCCGTCTTACTTTCAATCGTCGCCAAGTATAGTTTAAAACCCCTTCCATTTATAGTCGCTAATGCTACCTGGGACATCCAATTTGTTACATCGCTTCCCTAAGTTCAGGTTCTTCACCTCTTTTTTCGCCAAATCCTTGATATTATGTTTGATTTAGATGTCTTCTGGCTCAACACGTACTCAACAGGTATGCCTTCTGGCTCAATTAGTTTATGCCATTTAGATGTCTTCAAATCATTAGTAAAACAAAAGGTAAGCCATTTGGTCTAAATGATGAATGGGTCAAAACCCATTTCCCTAACTGATGAATTTGAATCCCTGCTTAAAAATTTTATATTTTTCAATTGATCTGAAAATTGTTTTGGTGTGTTTTGCTTATGTTTTTAGCTTTGCTTTTGTTTCTTGATTTCAGATTCATGACACTGGATGGTTATATTTATGTTAAGAGCAAATTTAGGTTAGCTACAGTTGCTTACTATTTGTTTCTTTTAACATCCATTGTCACACAACAATGTTGGTTATGTATGTTGGTAATTAATTTGGATGTTAACATTTAGGTGTCATTTGAGGAAGCTGAAGAAGGTTAAGAAAAGTAATGTCAGGTGCTTGCTATCAATGAGGTAAACTTGAATTTGGTTTGATGTTATGTTAACGTCCTGATATGTGCTATTAATTTGCAAATGTAGTCATGTGTTACTAACATGGAAATCTTGATAGTATTTTGACATTCGATTCACAAAACATTTTTTACTACTCTATTTATGGTTTTTAAGCCTTTGAAGGAACAATAGTTGGTGTTATGCAAGGATTCAACTACACATAATACAGGTAGGGTTAAAGGTTTTGAATGTGAGGAACTTTGTATATAGTATTCTAAAACTACTTTATTTATAGAATTTTCAATTATATATGGCTTTTTAGGCCACTTCTTGAGTTTAATTAAATGCAATTTCAAAACGTTCTCTCTTGTTCATACTCAACTGCTATTCGGGAATTGATATACCAATTGTATTTTAAATTAATTTAAAAAATAAATTACGTGAAATCCCCTACACAATATGCGGCAATTAGACATATGTATCGCGGCAACGCGCGAACATTCAGTCAAGTACCTATTTAAAAAATAAATTACGTGAAATCCTCTACACAATACGCGGCAATTAGACATATGTACCGCGGCAACGCGCGGGCATTCCCACTAGTCTCTACTAAAGAGTTAATCACCATACAGTTTTATTAATAATTTTATTATATTAATTAATTTCCATTCACAACATAGAAATTTCCAACAATCCCCCATATTAATAGAAGTGATTCTCAAAAGTAACCTCATTCCGATTAAATTTCAACAGTTGAATTTTGCATACGATAGGTAGGTGACCCTTTGAACCTTCGCTTCACTTAGTCCACTGGCTCTGAGTAGACAACGTGGCCTTTGAACTCGTCTGCCGTTTGTGTAGATGACATTATGCTTCACACAAGACTCTCCCTGACGACGTCAAGTCCTTATAGTTGTGTCCATTATGGTCATGGACATGTGCCTGCTTCTCAAGAGCTCTTAAGTATTGTGCCCCAACAATACCCTTCGAAGCGACCCCACTTCTCTCTCACATAGGTGATTCACTAGGAATGGTTACCTCAGTCGAATGATTAAAAGCCATAGGCTTAGCCTCAAAACTTGTCACTTTTAGGAATGGACTAGGAAGCTTACCAAATTCCTATGGCAAACTCCAATTTTCTAAAGTGCGGGGTTTACAACAACTCTCTCCCACAGTGACCTCACATGTTCATACAATTAGGTTGTCTTATTGAACTCAGATCTTGGGATCTCCAGTCATCTGAGTTAGGTTTCCTTCACATGAACTTAATTTTTCAAGGGCCTTAGTCCCATTCACATGGACGACTTCTTAACTAACTGATCGATGTCTTTAGGTCGGTCAAAAGAAAAGATTAAGTAGTATGTGGAAAGTAAGGTCGTCTCCACGGAGAATTGGTGGAAAGTTATAATTTTTATCTAAATGAACTAATGTCTAATGATTTGTTTTGATTGTTTGAGAAAAAGTAAGAAAGCTAGGAACTTTGATTTTAAGTTGAAAACAATAATTAAAAAAACAGTAACCCCCTCCGGATCTCTGGTTTGACGATTTACCCAACTTGTTTCAATTAGTAAGAATACCACATGGACATGGCCTTGTTAATTGATTGTAATTCAAGTGATAATGAGACACAAGTTTTTAATAATAACATGTACAATCCAATTACCAAACCATATGTGCCAAATACCCTATGAATAATCAAACTGCTCACGATGCAAGTAAACCAAATGCGAATGATAAAAAGATGAATAATTGCAAACATATAATTTGTTTAAATGAATCAAACCACAAGTATTCTTCAAAACATAAAGAACAATCCAAAAATACTAAAATGAATCAAGTCGAGTTTCACATACAAACCATCCACCCGGAGGTCGTCACAAAGGAATTAGCCTCTCATCTCCATTGCAAGATCTTCAATTGATGTGTTGTTGGAGATTGAATGCATGATTTGATGATTAAGATGATGATTATGAATGATTAATTGAGGGAAAAACTCCTTGGGAATGATTAAAAACGGATAGGGTTAAGTAGGGGTGTTCATCGGTTCGGTTTACGGTTTATTTGGTTTATTCGATTCGGTTTATTCGGTTTTCAAAATTTTGTACCTCAAACCAAAAACCAAACCAAACCAAACCAAATTAGGAATATGAAAACCAAACCAAATTCAACCAAATTGAATTCGGTTCGGTTTCGGTTTAAACCAAACAAACCAAATTGAAACGAAGTTTTTTTTTTCTCTAACTTATATACCTATATGTTCCAAAATCCGAAAAGAAAGTTTGCAATAAATATAAACCAAAAAATCAAACCACGCAAACAGAAACATCATAAAAATTAGAAATAGTAAAATGAACCCTAGTTTACTAGTTTATACTCATATTATTACCTCTATCAATTAGTGGGCTTTATTTATTTTAGGTTGGGTTTAATATTTTGGGCTTATATATTACATATGAGTTATTAAATATTATTATTTTTATTTAATAATTAATCATTTTACCGGTTTATTCGGTTATCCAAATAAACCAAATAAAAAAAATGTAGAACCAAAAACCAAACCAAACACCGAATAAGCAATTCGGTTTCGGTTAAAACCAAACCAATCACCAAATTCGTTGTTCGGATTGGTTTTTTCGGTTACGGTTACGGTTCGGTTTTCGGTTTTTATTTGGTTTGCGGTTTTTCTGAACATCCCTAGGGTTAAGTGTTTTCTTGTTTGGGAGAATAATTATCTCTTTATGGGGTTTAAACCATTAAATTCATAACTTATGCTGACCGGGGCACAAGGTTAAGTGAGACTAGCGCACCTTGCGCTGGTACCCTCCTCAGCATGCGCTGGGGAGCACCAAACTTCCCAAACGTTCTGTGTTGCGTCGGGATCAGAGCACGTGCGCTCAAAGGCATTTACCTTGCTCTCCAACTTGGAATTTCTTCTTTTCTTCACACTTTCACTTGGGATTGCATCCCTAGACTTCCAACCTCTTGTCTAGCTTCCAAAACCTTCATATTAATCTCCAATTAACTTCATTAAGCCTCAAGTACCTGCAAATCCCAATCATTCTCAAAGTAAATATGTTTTACACAATTAAACACTTAAAAACACCTAGTTACACATACTAAAACATGGTTAAACATCCACCCATCACTAACTCTCTGCATAAGCCTGTTGTTAGCGTATCCGCGATGTTATCCTTTGACTTCACATAGTCAACAGTGATAAATCCTGTAGAGATTTGTTGTCGTACCGTGTTATGAGCTCTGTCAATTGCCAATTGGCTACCACAATGTATGCATATGGCTGATGCCGGCTTCGGCCACCTTGGTATATCCTCAATAAATTGACTTAGCCATTCTGCCTATTCACACGCTTTATTTAAACCGATGAATTCTGATTCCATCATGGATCTAGCAATAACCGTTTGCTTAGATTATTTCAACGATACCGTTGCACCTCCAAGTGTGAACACATACCCACACGTTGCCTTGGAATCATTCATGTCAGATATCCAATTCACATCACAATAACCTTCAATAACTGCTGGATATCTATTATATTGCAGCCTGTAGTCTCGTATGTATCTCAAGTACCGAAGCACCAGTGTCACACAATTCCAATGAATTGAACTTGGGTTGCTCGTTATCTACTTAGCTTTCTGCTAAGTCTAGTCTAGTACAACTCGTCAAATACATCAAGCTGTCAATAATTCTTGAGTATTCTAATTGGTTAACAGGGTCATCTCGATTCTTAGCTAGATGTTGACTTGTGTCAATGGGTGTTCTAGCCACATTAGAGTCATTTTATTGAACTTCTTAAGATTATTCTCCACATAATGGGAGTGACTTATAACAAGTCCATTCTGGGTTCGTGTGATTTGTACTCCAAAATCACATCCGTTAATCCCATACCTTTCATGTCAAACTTTCCATTTTCAAATGCAAGTCACCCCTACATTTAAGTGTTATTGGATAAGTTCCAAATGAGGTGATGAAAGTTTCTCCCTTTCGTATGAAGTTTGAGAAAATTTCTCAAGTACAATTTTACATCCCTTCGGGTTATTACTTAAATGGCTCTTCCCCCCACATTGCTTGCACTTTGATTAAGTTTGAGTAATATCACTCAAGATGACATTAGACACCCGTGATAAGATAGCGACTATCTGTATCTTTGTGTTATTGAGGTCATCCGTTATATTACTCAACTCAGTTTTCTCACACGAGCTGTTTTTGAGTTATATGAGTTCTCCTCATATTAAGCTAAATAGAATCATAACCAATGAACTATATATCCGGTCCTTTCGAGTCATCCTTTTAAATAAATTATAGATTTATTTTTACAAAATTCATTCTCATGTCGTCACATATGCTTGAATGTTCAAAGTTAATTTATTCTCCGTGGAGCATCTACATTAACAAGTATTAGTCTAGCGTGCTTTAGACTACAAATACTTAGCATGTGAATAGAAGATGCCTCATTCTGATTCTTCACAACCTTAAGAGATAATGCACTATCTCTTCCTAACATTCACGTCTTAGTTTAGACACAATAATGAGATTTTATTTTACCATTCCAAAACCATGGTTTTAAAAATGTTTCAAAACCATAGTTAATTCCATCCATTAGGATCAAAATTCATTTGCCTTTAATCTCCAAGGCTTCACCATTGATTCTTAAAGACTTAAACCTAAGTCTTAATATAAGTCACTTGGATGAACATACTCATCATCAACACGATAAACCGTATAAAATCACTATATCCTGAGATAGATTCAATTAGATTGACAGTCAACGACATGTCATTCACATTCCTAAAGTGATATATATATATATATATACTTTTTGTTGAAACAATTTATTGGGAGACTCTCCCAAAATAAAGTACAAATCCTCCTCATAGTTCAACCAACATTGATGCTTTGTAGAGACTTTACACGTCCATCACTATTGTAATCCTTTAATAATAAATCGCGCAAAATTTATCAAAGGCTTATGAATAATAACATATATTTCTTTCATATGTTATAATCATTGAAAATACATTTGTGCATTTATATGTTGATACTCTCAGCATTAGATGACATATCTCATTTTCGTGTATTTAACCTCAATACACTTGCCACGTTAGTCATGATTCTCTCATAATGTGGTTATACATTTGATGTATGATTTATGACTAATTATATAAGTCATAATCACAACTCGCTCGTTGTGTTTATGCAACTCGCTTCTTGCATACATATCCTTATTAAATTAGTCGTCCTAAAATAATAATAATAAAAAATATCGTCTTACATTTCCTTTTTATATATCACTTATTATATTTTTTTTAATCCACTTGATCATCTAAAATAATATAAACGATAGTCCAAAAATGTTTATAATATAGTACCAATATATTTAAACGGAGTCATATAAGGATAAATACATCAAATGTCAAAAGTGTTATTACATTCAACACTTTTATCATTCGACCGAAATAATCACAATTATATCGTCTGTAGCATGTTTTGAGGTACTCCATCAGTAAGACAAATTGTCTAAACAACAAAATTGTTTATAATTAACTACTCGCAAGTAGTTGAACAAGAATATATATGCACGTAACAACATTGGGTTGTTTTCCACTAAATAGTCTCTCAAGACTATTATCCTGTTTAAGACATCATACTTCTCATACAAGCATTAAACCATATATAATTTGCAAAAGACATGTTTTATTCCTTCAAAACATTTTCTCTTTTTGCAAGTGTTTTATAAGTAAATTATATACATTTATGTTTTGATTACAAATCAATATCATAGGCTTGAATATAGTTTTATTATTTAAAACATTTCTAAATCACTTGTTAGAAAATAAAATGATTACAAATCAACTTAATTAGTTTATCATAGATAATCTGATTCTAACCCGCTCATTAGAAAATAAACGATTATAAATCGTTAAAGTATATGGTTTTTTTTCCCAAGATTAACCTCTTCTAATTTGCTCATTAGAAACTATACGTGTACCATATATAAAAATATTCGGTTTCAATAAATAACCATTTCTAACATACTAGTTAGAATACAAATTATTACACGTTGTGTTATATGGAGTTTTGGTTATATAAAGTAAACCTTTTCTAGCACGCCCGTTAGAAATAAACGCTAACCCAAAATCATTTTAAAGGTTATTGGTTTATATATACAACCATTTCTAATCCACCCGTTAGAAATAAATGATTATGAAAATTGTTTCAAAACTTATTGGTTTATATATAAAAAAAACCGTTTCTAACACGCTCATTAGAAAAATTGAACGTCTACATAAAACGATGTTAACTTTGGTTTTTTCTAAAATAAACCCGTTTCAAACTCGTTCGTTAGAAACCATAAAATTTTAACCTAACCGTTTCAATGTTGATTATTTTTCTAAAATAATCATTTCTAACACGCTCGTTTATTTTGTACAATAATCTTTTCTAACACACTCGTTAGAAAATGTAAAACTCGTTAGAAAATGTAAACATCTTATTTGTCATTACAAATCCATCACTTTCTAACACGCTCGTTAGAAAAATAAATATAAAAGTTTAAAAATTAAACTTATGATTTTGTAAATAATTATTTCTAATACGCTCATTAGAAATGTTTTATGACACGTTATTGTTTCAATGCCGTCGATTCTAACACACTTGTTAGAAATACATATTTGAAACTTTTTATTTCCATAACTATTTTCTAATACTCTCATTAGAAAATGTAAACATTTCAAAAACTTTGAAACAATCTCTCTAATATGCTCGCTAGAAAGAAAACATTCGCAAATGTTTTTTTACACGGGTTTACAAAAATTATGGCTTTTCTAATACGCTCATTATAAATTTAGTATTTCAAAAACGTCTAAAAACATGTTAATATTTATTAATGATCCAGTTTATCTAAACACGACACAAAACCCATGAACCCGAAAAAACTTGAATTTTCGATTAAAGATTTCACTCCAATTATAAATTTAATCCGATTCAATGTACCACAACATATTTCCAAAAGAAAAAACATTTACAAACTTTCGTGAACCCAAAAATTCTTAAGAAGAAGTTTTTAAGATTGGTTCCCAATCTTAACGAAAGTTTGTTTTACTAACCTGTTTAAGTTTGTTAGAAAACTTACATTGAAATTGAAGACGTAATCATCAACGTGAACCGGACTTGTGTTTGACACAATTTCCTTAAACAGATTCGCGGTTTGTTCCCATAGTACACCGGTTCTTAACAGTGGTGAACTGTCGGACTTGCAAACTTGCCTGAAAGATAACTTGACTTCGATTCACTTCTGTATTTTTTCTTTGTGTATGTGTGTGTAAAGAGTGTTCCATTCTATGTAGTTACTCAACATATGGGTCTTCAAGTAATCACTTCTTCTCTAAGAACTCTTCGAATTTTTTTTTTTTTTTTGTATGTTTCTTCCTGTCTCAAACTAGGCACAAAGCTTACCATCTATACAAGACCCATGAGTACTGATGAAGAGCCTCAGTTAAATATACAATTGATTAGAGACTTAAACTCTAATAAAAACTAATTAAGGGAATTAAGAAACCTCTACTAAAGAGTTAATTACCATACATTGAGGAGTGTTATTAATAATTTTATTATATTAAGAGTAAATTACTATTTGAGTCCCTATGTTTTTGTGGTTTTAACTACTTGAATCCAAAATCAAAATGTTTAACTATCTGAGAACCTGATTTTTCAAATTGTAACAATCTGAGTCCAATTTACTAACTTTGTTAGATTTTCTCAGTTAGTTTTTAGGAAACGACTAAAATACCTTATTTATATTTCATTGTTATTATTATTATATTACATATATATAATTATATATTATATATATCCACACACAGAAGAACAACAAAAACATTATCTCCCTCACCCCAACCGACCACCACCGGACCACCCACCCCACCGGAACCTCCACCATAAACAACAACTAACCTACCCATCGAAACCTCCCCTACTTAAGTCCAGCCTCATCATACCACTACAAAAACATCCTAATTAACTCCCAGAAGAGAGAGAGGGCCAGAAAGAAGCGAGAGAGACAGATTGGGGAAAGGAGAAGAAGAGCCACTGGCTGTGGCCTTCGGTAAATGCTTCCAATCGGTGCAACCCCACACCCCCCCCTTCACCCACCTTACAGATTCTAGAGAGAGAGAGAGAGGGAGAGAAGAGAGAAAGAAAAACCAGATCAGTGAGGGAGGATTCAACACCACTGCACCTCCACTCCTCCTACCACTGCCCCTCCACCACACCACCCACCTAGGTGCACCTCCCACCACAGTCACAGTACCTCCCACCACTGCCCCTTCACGACGGCTAAGGTTTGTAACGAACCCCGACGGCGGCTGCTCTAGTCGTTTTGATTATCTAGGGTTTCAACAACCAGATATGAGTAAATCAGAGACAAACATCAAGATCAGTGGGTACTTTCCGACGAAATGATAAGTTCCTACCTTCAATTTTTGTTTCCGACTATCCTCGATTTTGTTGATAATGTTGATTGTGTACAGTGATGTTGACAATGGAGGTCAAATCGTTGTTGTTGGTGGTCGCAGTTCTGAGGTGCGGCGTGTTACGGTGGTGAAGGCTGTGAAAAGGGTGGTTGAGGGTTGTGTTTGTGGTGGGGGTTTGGGGCGGTGTGAGGTTTAATGGTGTTCGTGGAGGTTGTGAGGTGGTGCAGTGGTGGTTGTGAGGGGTCAAGATCTGCAATTCGATCATTCTATGTGTGCATACATATAATAACAATAATAATAATAATAATAATAATAATAATAATAATAATAATAATAATAATAATAATAATAATAATAAAATATCAAATAAGGGTATTTTTGTCATTTCATGAAAACTAACTGAGAAAATCTAACCTAGTTAGTAAATTGGACTCAGATGGTTACAAATTGAAAAATCAGGTGCTCAGATAGTTAGACATTTTCATTTTTGATTAAAGTAGTTAAAACCACAAAAATACAGGGACTCAAATAGTAATTTGCTCTTATATTAATTTCCATTCACAATATAGAAATTTCTAACATATTTTGCTAATAAATTATGTTATATTTGGTTAAATTGCTGATAAAGTTATCTTATTCTCAGTTAGGGCTGTTTGGTAGTCTCTGAATGGTCATTAAGAGGCTACATCTGAATGGTTCATAATCTCTTAATGGTTAAGTTGCAATCTTAAGTATGAAAAGTTAAAAGATAACATCTTAGTGGTTGCCTCATAACCATTCAAACTTAAGGTTACCTCTTAACCATTCAGAGATTATGGACCATTAAGAGGTAACCTTTGAAGGGTCATTAAGAGGCTACCAAACAGCCCCTTAGAAAGGAGCTAGGTGGAATAGTGGTCATGACATATATATTAAGCTCGAACGAGTGGTCCATTTCATAAGAATTGATTTGGCTGGTTTTGGTGAATTGACGTGACCCATTTATCCTGCTAAGTTTACAATTATTATGGTGGGGTAGCGATGATTATGGCTTACACAATGACGTTAATGGTTGTGTTTAAAAAGTAACAAGCAACGTTTAAGGATAGATGACGCATGTTATCGTCATGTGAATTCTAAAAGTAGATTTAAGTAAATGTACGTTGAGAAAGAAACCAACTTAATTGTTTTGATTTAAAATCACTATCAATCTTGGTCTTGTCATATTAAAAACCTTAACTCATGGAATATTTTTTAGGTAGTTTAGAAAAGAGTTAATTGCAAATTTAGTCTATGAGGTTTGTCAAAAATTGTCACTTTATTCCAAATAGTTTTTTTTTTCTCATATGTGTCCATGAGGTTTACATTTTTGGTCATTTTAGTCCATTTAGCTAACTCAGTTAACAAAATCCAGTTAAGTCAGGGATATTTTAGACAATTAGCATTTATATATATATATATATATATATATATATATATATATATATATATATAGGGTTAGGATACTTTGAAAACCACCCTGAGTTGAGAGAACCATAGGAACCACTTTTGGACCGTTGATCTTTGTCATCCAATGGTTGAGATTTATTCTTGTGATTATTTTGTCTTTTAGTGGGATGATAAAATATAATAACATTTTTTAATTAAAATAATAGGCTTAAAGGGTAGTTTAGTAAAAATCACCATGAGAGAGAAGAATAAACAAATATAATATTGTATTAACAATCAGATTTTTTTAATTAAAATATTTAACAATCAGATTTTTTTTTTACTTTATTTTTTAAATTCTGATTTAATTTTTAAAATACACCACTAACTCAGACCAAATTACACCAGTGTAAGAAAACGAAAAACATAACCAAAATTACAAAATCTTGCAATAAAAACTTGCCACTAATCAAAATACACCAGTGTAAGAAATACGAAAAATATAACCAAAATACAAAATCCAAAGCAAAACATAAAGAACCTACATCTAAACTATCTTGTCCACTAGCTCAAGCAATTACACCGGTGTAAAGTCTTCAACAAATAAGATCCTGGCCTGCACAAAACATAACTTAAATCAATTTACACCAGTGTAAGTACACCAGTGTAAGTACACCAACGACACCATATACACCAACGACACGAGTGTAAGTACACCAACGACACCATTGTAACCATTCAAAAAGACGGGGCAAAAAAAAGTTTTCGACACGAGTGTAAGTACACCAACGACACCATATACACAAAAAAGTTTTCGACACGAGTGTAAGTACACCAACGACACCATATACAAAAAAAAAAGTTTTCGACACGAGTGTAAATTGACACCATATACAAAAATCAATAACCTTCAACGCTGATGTTTCTTTCTTGTTCGCAAACAAAAAGTTTTCAGGCTTCAGATCCTGATGTATAACACCATTTTTGTGGCATATCCAAAGTAAGAAATAAACTGGTTACATTAGCACATTCAACCACCACAGTTAACATATACTTGATCAAAAAAATTGAACATAAAGATAGATAAAGTGAAACATTCACCTGAATGACTTAAACAATGGTGCGAGTGACACCAGAGCACCGCCACCGTTTGAGCCACCACCACCGCTGAACCACCACCATCCCTCAGCCACCACTAATTTACACCAGTGTATGAAAGGGCCTGTTTTCATGGGCATAATAATAAATAAGATTAATAATAATAATAATAATAATAATAATAATAATAGAAAAATAAAAAATAATAATACTAATAACAGGAAAATTAAAAATAAATAATACTGAATAACAGAAAAAAAATAATAAACAGGAAAATATTACCACATCATCAAAAAATAAAAATAATAATAATAATAATAATAATAACAGAAAAACAAAAAATAATAATAAAAAAAAAATATTACCACCACCACCGTAAAACGCCACCATTCACCATCTCGTCCACCACCCCTGAGCCAGCACCACCCTCAGCCACCACCACCCTCGAAAACCGTCTTCAAAACCCTCCCCACCGTCTTCAAAACACAGATCCAACACCAAAAAACCCCAAAAACCCCAAAACCCCGTCAGATCCACCATCAACACCGTCGCCACTACCCACCGTCACCACCTCCCCGTGTCGTCGTCTTCTGTTTTCTGTTTTTTAAGAAAGAAATAAAGAGAGAGAGTGACGGTATGTGTGTGTGTTTTAGAGAGAGAAACGACGTTTCCCAGCCCTCTTCACCGTCTCCCACCTCCATCTCCGATCAACCCCCGTTTCCCAACCCTCTGCACCGTCTCCCACCTCCATCTTCGACCAAAGAATCGATAAAAACCTTCAGATCTGCTCCTTGTTCTTGTGGTTTTTTAGAGAGAGAGAGAGAGAGAGGGGTTTGTGTGTGTTTTTTAGAGAGAGAGAGAAAGTGTGAGAGAGAGAGATTGATTACTGATTTTAAACATAAAACGAGATTAAATGGTGTGGTGGGTGTGGGTGGGGTGGGGTGGGGTAGGGTAGGGGAGGTGGTATTTTGACTAAAATGCCCTCCATTATAATAATCTTAAGTAGGTTATGTGTCATCTTATTATTGGTTTAGGGGGGTTCTTAAGTTCTCTCAACTCAGGGGAGTTTTCAAATTATCCGGATCCTATATATATATATATATATATATATATATATATATATATATATATATATATATATATTTGCTATTTTCATCCAAAAAGAAAGGAAAGACCGATTAAAAAAAGGGCACATAAACCGGCTCCCAAAGGACTCGAACAAGAGACCGTTCGTGTGCATGGCCATGTCCAGACCAACTGGTCTGGGTGTGTGTTTGTTTGTTTGTTATTTATTTTGGATTAAAGATGTTTTTAAACACAACCTGAAACAATAATAAATCCCCAAATAAACTTATGAACCCTAATCGTTTTTTATTCGATTAAACTCACAAACATCCATTCGTTTTCAAAATCAAACCTCACATATTGAGCGCTTCAATCTCATCTACCTTCCATACTTGATTATACGCGTTTGAGCTGTCAAATTGATTGATGTCAATTCATTAAAAAGACTCGTTTTTTATTCGATTAAACTCGCAAACACATTCAAAAACTAGCGACTAACAAAATCCCTCTTTAACCTCTTGTTTTCGTGATCTCAATCATTCAGATTCGAAGCTTCTTTGGTCGTGACTTGGTGCTCGGTTTGCATCAACAATCGGTTCACCATAACTTCTAATTTTTGTCGCTTTTGATTCGGTTTTTATCAACATTTGTTGATTAACTGTAACGAATTCGGGGTCAATTAAGCGATTTGTGGATTAGGGTTCATAAGTTTATTTGGAGATTTATTGTTGTTTCAGGTTGTGTTTAAAAACATCTTTAATCCAAAATAAATAATAAACACACACCTAGACAAGTTGGTTTGGACGTGGCCATGCACACGAAGGGTCTCATGTTTGAGTCCTTTGGGAGCCGGTTTCTGTGCCCTTTTTTTAATCAGCCTTTCCTTTCTTTTTGGATGAAATTGGCAAAAAACAAAATATAAATGCTAATTGACTTAAATACCCCTGACTTAACTGGATTTTGTTAACTGAGTTAGTCAAATGGACTAAAATGACCAAAAATAAAAACCTTACGGACACAGATAAGTTTAGTTTATAAGACTAATATCGATCCTTAAATTAAGCTTTCTTTCGAAATTCTTAGGGAGTGAATTATTGGCTTCTTTGAGTGATTCTGTCGCTTGTTCAAAATTGAAACGCCTACGTTTGATCATCATCATCTTCTTCTTCTTCTGTACTATTGGTCATTTTTAGTAGTTCCCTATCCATGTTACATGAGATTTTTGAGTATCCACATCTCATCCAGTGCTTGTTTCATTAGAAGTTGACTCGTTTGTGGAGATGCTTGAGCTTGTTGAATCCACTATAGTTTGTTGTGAAGTCATCATCATGCACGTATTTTCATCTTTCGATAAATTTTGTTCATTTTTTATTGATTTAATTCCATTCCAGCACTTCTAAGTAAGTATATTATTGTATAATTAGAATAGATTTGAATTATTTTTAGTAGATAATGATTGTGTATATTATCTACAAGAACAGGAGATATGTTTGTAACCTATTTATACCCTATTACTTTGATCAATTATGAATAGAAACTATATTGTGTAACCCGTTCATGAAGACCCTCCTATACCGCCACATACATATCAAATAATTCAACCTTCTCCTCTTTTTATGCAATGGTGGAATAGGGTGATCGGGGATATCAACAGTGACGCTTCATCTCTCTCTCTTTCACTTGACAATTCTTGATCACGTGTTGAAAATATGTTATAGTGTATATAAATTTCGATATACTTTTGTTAGTTTTAACACACGTTTAAGTCTTTAATTTACAAACACAATATGATACTATCACTCTTTGCTCCACGTGAGCGCAAATGACCCATCATTTGTGTAATATAGTGACGGTAAGGTATCAAGATCGTCCAAGGATAATTGAGGCTTTTAGTATCGAGTCTTTGTCAATGTCTAGTCAATCCAAAGATAGATTGTATTGTGGAGCTCATAAAATAAAATAAAAAGGTAGTTTTGTAGTCAATGATAAGAAATAAGGTGTTAATTTGGGATACTTACACATCTTCATGCTTCGTTAACTAAAAGTTACCATGGATCACAAAAGTTCGGTTTTGAAGCAAGAAGTTGTATTTTGTTAATGCCATAAAGTAGTGGAGATTTTTTCTGTTAGGACCCTCGCTCACTCGACTATATTTGCTTGAAACAACAAGGAAACTAACCGCAAGGTCGAGCCAAACCACAACATATTGCCGAATTAGCAGGGAAATTATATACCATTGTGCTTTAGTATTAACTCAGAAAATAACATAAAGGGTTTATCTCACCCAGCTTGTTAACAAAATTAGCAGTGAAACTATTCAAACACCGAGTTTTAGTATTAAAAATATATTAGTTTTTAATCCTTGATAAATCAAGTCCTTTGTGCCTTTATCTCATCTCCACACCAAGGCAGGAGCTTCCAAACCCAAAGTCCCATACCAAAACATCTAACCCCCTTTTGAGGCATCAAGGTGTTTGACTCTACATAGTCACAGAAAACATGAATGTTCTGCATTAACGGCAACACAAGATGTGTAGTTAGTTTTTAGTGTTTATAGATGAAACATCAATGTCTCGTCTTACTAACAACACAATGTTTCATTCATTTTTATTATAAAACTATTTATTTAATGTCACTAATACACACATGCACACACCCTATACTTGATCCATGACTCATTTAAATTAACTCCCCATCAAGGGGTTTATTTCCCCCAAACACCCACAAGAACCTTAGCCAAGAATGGCCATGAAGATAGCTTTCACCAAACTTGAAAAGATTATATTAATCATTACAATAATAAGATAATTAAGTAGTTCTTGCATATCTTTTAAGATTAATAAGCTAAAAGAATTGGGTATAAGTGGAGTAGTGGAGGTGTTATTGGAGGTGAGAAAAGAGTTGAGCAAGTTAAAATTGGGGGAGACTAGGACTATTTATAGTGTTGGTCACGGGGTGTGGTCCACTATGTGGTCCCCACTAGATCTTCGAATCTCCTAAAATCTGATTTTTTTGTCGTTTAGTGATCGAGGCAAGACATGAGGTGCATCTCATCTTGAAATAAGCTAGATCTTTGTTTTAACACTTGGTATTGTTTCGTTTGTTTGTTTTGGGCCAGGCTTGTCCCGAAAATAAAAAATAAACTAAATTAAGCTTATTTCAGATAAACTAAAAAACCGTTTACATGTTGGTTCATTTGATATAATTAATATGTATATTTTGATGCATATTACGTGTAATACTACAACCATGTGTTGTAAAGCGATTGGTTAATTCGTTCCATCTTGTCTTTTATTTCTGTCTTGTTTGAATTGTGTTTATCTAGAATGTAAATTTTGTGAATTGGAGTAACATACTAGCTCTCATACTAGATGTCAGGGATTAAAGCTAGAGAAATTGAATATGAGATTAACGAAACAAAAGAACACACGAGTAAGATCTTGAATGATCAAAAGTGAATGATCTTGGTAATGTTTTACGATCATCACATGTTATACACACACACACACCCACACACAAATGTGGTGCTAAACAGTGATTAGGGACAGTTATATATAAATGGTTAATTATGGTGGGAAATAACCGGTTGTCAAATGATAAGCAATCTCCCTTGTATTCTTTAACATCTATCACCAAATTCGATTCGTAACATAGTAATCTTAGTTATTGTAACACCCCGTTCCTAGGGCCTAAAAATTTTTTCGTGCAATATTATTAATGTATGGTAATTAAACGACTAAAGACGAATAATAAACAATACGTTTTTATACAAAATTGAAACCCGAACCAATATATATAATTTTCGTATACGAAGATGTGTTACGTAACCGAACCAATACGCGAACCGAACCCGAACCGAGACTAACTTGATTAGTCACCATGGGACACATGGTGTTATTCCCATGTGCCCCATGGCACCCTTAGTTATTTGACAAAACATAAGATAAACCATCAAATGGTTCCACTTGTATAAATCCCCAGACAAACCCATCTCTCCATTTGATGATACAAAACACACACACATAAGTTATTAGAGAGATAGACAGAGGAGTAGAAGTAAAAGAGACCCGTGGGTCTCTGACCACCGCTAACGGCGGGGACACGGCGGCGCCTTCCCTTTTTCCGACCGGAGCAACCCCAACAAACACACACACACTCGGGTTGTATACATATCGGAGATAGACTTAGAGAGAGAGAGTTAGAAAGAGAGAGAAAGGAGCAGAAGCCGAGTCACAGAGGAGGAAGAAGACGCTAGCCATGGCCTACCGACCAGTTGGTTCCGCAGAAGAAGCGACGGCGGCGGCGGCTGCCTGCTAGGGTTCTGATTAGGGGTCCGACTAGTATGGTAAGATTATTAATCATTGTTATTTTCTTGAATAATATCGAGTGGTGGTGTGATTGAAGATGGGTTACGATTGGTGGTTGATGTCAGAAACATGATGTACAGAGAAGGTTATAGGATGGGTTATTGTGATCGATCGGAGGCTGTGATGGTGGCGGGTTCATGGCTGTGGTGTGGGTAATAAAGGATGGTTAGGTGGTGGTTAACAATAGAGGGCAATAGGTGGTTTAAGTTGATGATGACTAAACCAAATAGTGATGTTTATGCTCTTGGATTATGTGGTGTTGAGGTGTAATAATGGTGGTAGCTGCACAATTCGTGGACAAGACTGAAGGTTACTATTATGGAGTAGTATGATAAGATTGGGTCAAAGTCCCAAGTCAACACAGTTGACTTGGTCAACAGGTCAACATTAGTCAACTCAGGCAATAGGAGTATTGTAAATAAAGGTATAAAATAACAACTCAATGTCTAGTTATTTAGTACATAATAACGTGTGAACCTTTGGCGAAATAGGACCTTACCAACATAATATAGGATGATACTTGACTTAATATTACAAGCTGACAATGAAAGTAATTGGAAAGATATGTTTATACATGGATCATTGGTTATGATAACAAAACGCTTGAGATTTTGGTAAACCAACGGAATGGACTACTAGATGTACTACATAAGATAAATGTATAAAATATTGGCCACATGAGACATCAAAATATGGACTTGGTTACTACATGTATTAGAAACATAAATATATATATTCGACCAACTTATGGTAACACAACATTGAACTTAGATAACCAATAAGACAAATGTAGTTTAATATATTAGAGATGTAAAATAACCAAAATCTAGAACTAGATAGCATGAACTACTAAAGGTCCTAGATCGCTCACACGTGTGATCGTGTAGATTGGATTAAAATATATTAATGTTTATAATCATAGTAGGACCTTACTCGTGGACGATAGATGGGCTACCGATTTGGGAAACTATGTGACGATGTGATGTTATATACGCTGCTAAGGTGAGTTCCGTGTACCATTCCCCTTTTTCTGTTTTACTATTTTGGGGTGAATGCATGCTTCTGTTTTTATAAACTATTGTGATGTGACAAGATACTGGCTGCCGGATTATACTGACACTCATTAACTCATAGGTGAGCCACTTAATATATGGGTAGTACTACTTGGGGAATCCCCCACGCACAGTGGACCCGGGACGTTGGGCCCGGGAAACCCTCCACTGAGGCCTGCGGACCGTTGCGGCATATATTATGCCTAGTAGATCTATAATGGCAGTAGATAGATCTAGTGTTAGGGTTGAGGTGTTGCTTGTACATCACGTGTGTTGAACTGTGTAAACTTGCTTTGAACTGTTAAACTGTTTTGGATTTACTTAACTAATTACACGGACTCACCAGCGTAATTGCTGACCCAAACTCTTTTAAGCATGTGTTCAGGTACTGCAAATGGACGGATGGCAACCGCGAGGTATATGATTGCTAGTAGCGGATTAGAGGTTATCTGGTTAGAAGAATCCGCTATATGCGTTGCGGCTAGAGCCTTTAGAGATAAGAGGGATAGAGATTGGATCGACTAGCGGATCACACCTTATCAACTGCTTCGACGACCACCACGTTTCGTCCCTGCATAAATATTAGTTTATTTATTTAAGTTATGTAATTATATTTTTGAATTAGAAATTGTAAAAACAATAAATATTAGTCATCGTTGCTTCCGTTGTGCAAGTCTGTTACCAATCTGTCATATCGTCCAGGCCCCACCTGGTCGGGTTGTTACAGTTATTGTGCTAATGTTATAACAATTATATACGATAATAACATAATAAAATATTAAGTATAGTTTATGAGATTGATAAAATTGAACAAGCCTAGATGGAATCTTTGTGCAAAAGAGAATTGGCTACATTGTCTAGCAAACTCAAAGGGGGGTACAATTAATATCAGTCTCGTAAATTAGTGCAATATTGATTTTGTCAATTTATGCAAGCCCCGTGAATGTGTAAGGATTTGTTAGTGTTCAATGAAGAAATTGTATGAGCTCTCAACTATCTTGTTGTTATTATTATCTTGTTGTTATGAAAAGAAATACAAGCATACACATATATATAGAGAGAGTGAGAGGCGATTGGACACAACAGACTCATAACCGCCACTAACTAACTATCAATCTAGACTAATCTAAATTCATCTAGAAACTACTATCTAATACGCCCCCTCAAGCTGAACGGGGTGATGTAACGTGAAGCTTGATCTGAAGAGTGTCAAAACGAGCCGAAGACAACCCTTTGGTCAAGATATCTGCAAGCTGAGCCATAGTAGAGACATATCGAACCACAAGAGAACCTGCAAGCACCATCTCTCGAGCCGAAGACAACGTGTTTCATGCGCTGATGAAACACAAGGTTGAATGGAAGATATGTAGCCCCAAGATTGTCACACCAAATAGTAGGTAGACAAGGTAAAGTAATACGTAGCTTAAATAATAAAGATCCAATCCATCTAATTTCAGCTGCTGTATGTGCTAAAGCCTGATACTCTGTCTCAGTACTCGATCGAGCAACAGTGTGTTGTTTCTTGGAACTCTAACTGATATGGTTGGGTCCAAGAAAAACACAATAACCAGTAGTAGAACGACGATCATCAGGGCAACCGGCCCAATCAGCATCAGAATAACCATGAATATCAAATCGATCAGACCGGCGAATAGTCAAACCATGTGTAATAGTCCCCCGCAAGTACCGTAAAATGCGCTTAACAGCGTCCCAATGATGATCAGTAGGTGTCTGTAAAAACTGAGACACCTTACTGACCGCATAAGCAATCTCAGGCCTAGGCAATACCACATACTGTAATGCCCCCACGGTACTCCGATACATAGTTTGGTCATCCAAAGGAGTACCTGTATGACGCGATAACTGTTGACCAGAAGACACATTGGTAGATAAAGGGCGACACTCGGACATACCAGTCCGCTGCAACAAATCAAGCAAGTAACGCTGCTGTAATAAATGAAACTCATCGTCTGAAAAAGTCACCTCAACACCCAAGAAGTAGGACAAAGTGCCGAAGTCCTTGAGTGCAAACTGAGAGTGTAACCAAGCAATGAAATCTCTCACAAAGACAGAAGAACTCCCAGTAATAATAATATCATCCACATAAACCAAAACATAACAATTAATGCCATCTCGATGATACACAAACAAAGATGTATCAGAAATACACTGTGAAAATCCCCTAGCAATGAGATTCGAAGAAAGCTTGGAAAACCAAGCTCGAGGTGCCTGCTTCAGGCCATAAAGGGCCTTCTGCAGAAGACATACGTGTTGAGGACGAGAGGAGTCAACAAATCTAGGGGGCTGTGCCATATAAACAGTCTCAGACAAATCCCCATGAAGAAAGGCATTGTTGACATCAACCTGTCGAATATCCCATTCTCTAGAAAAGGCAAGAGAAAGAGCAGTACGAATAGTAGTGGGTTTCACAACCGGACTAAATGTCCCAGTGTAATCAACCCCCTTCGTCTGTAGAAAGCACTTAGCAACAAGTTGGGCTTTATATCTACTCAGAGTACCATCAAGCCTTAGTCTTAATCCTGTAAACCCACTTGCAACCAACAATGTTGGCACCAGTGGGAGCCGGAACCGGACGCCAAGTCTGGTTGGCATAAAGAGCATCCATCTCAGCAGATGAAGTGGTGGTGGTGGAGAAGAAGAAGAAGATGAAGTGGCGGGGGGGATGAGAAAATGAAGGAGAATGTGAAAAAAGGAGGAGGAGGTGGAGGAGTAGGAATAGAAGAAGAACAAGGATCAGAAGTAGAAGAATCAGAAACAATAGAATAAGTGGGAGGATGAATAAAGAAAACATGAAGAGAATCTGTAACTGGAGGATCAGATGAAGAAGAGGAGCTGGGAATATCAAACACCGACTCATGAAATGTGACATGACGAGAGGTAAAAGTACGAGAGGTCAAAGGATCAAAACAAAGATAGCCACAATGACTAGGAGCATACGCGACAAAAATAAAAGGTGTATATTTGGTAGAAAGCTTATCCTCACGAGCATCACCCAGAAAAGGATAACACAAACACCCAAAGGTATGAAGAATAGAATAGTCTGGTAGGGTAACAAATAAGATTTCATATGGAGAGGAAAAATGAAGAATAGGTGTAGGTAGCCGGTTTATGAGAAACGCGGCTGTAGCAAAAGCATCATACCAAAATCGCTTTGGTAAATGGGCATGAAACAACAAGGCACGTGCGACCTCAGAAAGATATCGGTTTTTCCTTTCCACCACCCCATTTGGTTGGGGTGTGTACGGGCAGGAAATCCGATAAACAATACCAGACTCAGTAAGATACTGAGCCATATGACCACGAGTAAGCTCAAGAGCACCATCGCACTGTAAATGTTTGATGGTGCATGAAAACAAGTTTGCGACCATTGGACGAAAAATGGCGAAAACAATCAATAGCCTGAGAACGACAGGTCAACGGATACATCCATGTAAAACGACTAAAGTCATCAATAAAAGTAATGAAATATCGATAACCAGATCGAGACATAACCGGGGCAAGTCCCCAAATGTCACAATGAATAACATGCAAAGGGACAATAGAATGAGAGACAACAGAATCAAATGGTAAGCGACTAGCTTTGGAAATGCAACAAGAATTACATGGTTTATTATTAGTTTTATGTGGTATGGACAAAAAAGAAAGTCGAGACAAAACAGGATCAGATGGATGTCCTAATCCGAAATGCCACGTCTCTCGTGGAACCGAGAATGTGGCTCATAATGAATAAAGCATACGAGGACTAGGACGCATATGGTGAAGAATCTGACCTGCAAATGTCTGAATGGACAAACCATAGACAGAGAAGCTAACAACAACAGGATGGTAAACAACAAGCTGTGTAATGAATAATAGGTTCTTGGCTAAGCCAGGAATAACAAGAACGTATCGATGCGCGAAACGGTTGAAAATGACATCGGAATCAAGTTTTGGTTACACAAACCTTCGGCGCGGACCGCCTGGGAATTCATAACTCTGGCGTTGTCCGCCCGAGTACATATTTATCAGAATTATTGTTTTACTCTGGCGCGGACCGCCTGGGAAGGCCTTATCTGGCTCGGTCCGCGACACAGTGTAATGCGATTTTTAGCTGTCAAGCTTTCCAGCTTGTTCCTACACTCACCCAACTTTTTAAAACACTAGAAAACTCACTGAAGAAAAAAACCAGCTATGGGGTTTAACCCAAAACTTCACCAAAATCATTGACAACACTTCCATTTCATCCCAAGGATCATTCTAAAAGCTATGGAATCAAGAAACAACATGTTTGAAGTTTTTGGCGCCGTCATGCGGGGCTAATTTCCTCACAGTAGCTTCTCCCCGGGTGAATATTTATTAGTTTTTGGTAATTTGATTGTGTTATGATTATTGTATGTACTAGTATAGCTTGAATACTTGTGTGGATTTGAATAAACTTTGCCATTAATTTGATCAATTTATCTGTCACTGTGATTCCTTGCCTCACTAGGATTTTGATCGGTTGTAGTATTTGGGCTGTTAGGTTGCACGCCGAGTCTTTAAAAGGTGTCCCTAATTCGCTATTTCTATCCTAATATCCAAGGTCCCGTGACAGGGGATGCCGTCTATGGTCTTAACAAATCAGTAGCATAAACGTATAAATAGGATCCCGGGAGAGAACTACTACTTTAGTTAATATTGTTACAATCCGAAATCTTGTTACTTTTAGTTATAAATCTCAACCAATCTCAAAACCGAACTTTACATTTATTGTCAAAAAAAAAAAATCTAAAACTATAAAAACCGTGACATAAAATCTAGCATGTTCGCCTTTAGAATTTCCACCTATTCCTCGTAGGTTCGACAACCCTACTTTCCTATTTGCATTAGTTGTAATTAAGAAGTGCTAAATATAAATTTCTTTTGATAAAGGTGACACGACAAACCTTACGTCAAAATGGCGCCGTTGCCGGGGAATAGGTGCGCTTAGTTTAATTTTAGAAAATTGTGTTAGATTTGGTTTAGTTGATAGATCTTGTTATTTTTGAAAAATATTGTTTTTGCGTAATTTTTAGTATTTTTTTTAGATTTGTTTAGATCTTAAAAAATTGGAAAATTATAAAAAGATTTTATTTTTGTAGATTTTGTGTTAAAATTGTGTTTAGGCTGATAATTGTTAGTTTGTTGATTGATTTATGTTATTAGATTAATTGTGTTGTTAAACTTTGAAAAATACAAAAATGTTTATTTTTTTTATTCAAAAAAGCCGATTTTATAAAAATTATATTTGATTTTTGTGATTAAGTTGTGTAAATTCATTGTTAGATTCGGTAAAATCCAAAAAGATTGTTATTCGATTTGTTTTTGTTATTTTTAGTGTGTTGTGCAGATTTACGCCAACTTTTGTTGTTTGTGTTTTGTAGGTGCTTTTACAGGTGCATGCATCACACAAGGCGTTCGGGAAACTCGTCACCTTTGACCTTTGACCCCGAAATAGAAAAAACCGCTAGGAATAACCGAATCTTGCAAAGGGCGCGTGCAGTTTCTTTACCGCCCTCACCCGTGGACACCATGGGAAGCCCAGGTGACCACCCTAGCTCACAACTTGACCCAACAGTCACACATTCAACCAGAGTCACATCATCCATTACTATGCCTACTACACCCATACCGCCCAGTTTTGATGATTTTCGACCTCAACAAGGTCAAGCATCATCTCAAAACCAGTCTACCACTCAACTACCACCCATCTCACAATCATCACCATATGTACGAGTGTTATCCGATGATCCAACTTCCACAACACTACCAATCTTCCCTCAAAACATAGAACCATCCATTCTATAGCCTCAGCCTACCACTAGTGTTACCAATAGGTTTGAAGAGGGCTACTTTACTTCTGCAGAGGATGGATCGGATGCAGAGGATTTAGATCAAGAGGGATACGAGCTAGTGCGGACAAGGACGCAGCATCACAGACTTAACGCCCAACATATCCCATTGAACCCATTATATCAACAGATTCCACCCTTGCAGCAACATGAGGTAGTTCGGCCCATTCGCCCAAGGCATGCCCCAGTACAGATGCAACCAGGGGGCATTCCTAGGCGACTTGACAGAGGTCCTATCCGCGGGATTGAAAGTCATTTCCGACCAGCCATTATTACCAACCCCTCACCTGTTGTAATTCCACAACGCAATGGGAGGTCCTTTGAGGTTCGATCGCAGGCAATTCAGAGTTTGCCTAAGTTCCACGGTTTAGCTACCGAGGAACCATATATGCACATCGGAGCCTATGTTGCGAGGTGTAATACTGTAGGTGGACAGGGGTTCACAACTGAAGAAATCATGCTAGTATTGTTCCAGTTTACTTTAGAAGATAAAGCGCTGGCATGGTTTCAATCTCTACCTTCTGCTTCTATACGCTCATGGCGAGCGATGCAACAAGAGTTCTTGGATGAGTTTTACACCTCACAAAGAACCAATGAAGCAAAAAGGAACATCAGATGCTTTACTCAACAGTCAGGGGAGTATTTCCATGAGGCATTTACCAGATTTAAAATGCTTATTCTTAACTGTCCTCATCATGATATACAACTTTGGGAACTAATCAGCTCTTTTTATGATGGTTTAAACAGCGAGGATCAATTTGCTTTAGAGTCTATTTCTAACATTCACCTCCAATGATGAGCAGGTTGAGTGGGAGTATTTGGAACGGCGAGCGGCAATATCCAAAAGAAAGGCACAATCACAGCGGAGATCAAGACAATCGACTGTTAAGGCAGTCAATGACGTTGACACGGGTGATCAGGAGAAGCTCACCAAGTTGGAACAGCAGTTGCAGCTGTTAGGAACAGGAGGTCCACAGGTTTGCGGTCACTGTGGAGAACTGGGACACATTGCTGATTCGTGTCCAAGTATTGTAGGTAAATCTGAGGAGGTTAATCAACTCTAGGGTGGCAACAGAAATTGGTCAAACTCAAACAGATACCACCACGGGTTGAGAAACCATCCTAATTTCAACTATGGTAACTCTAATAACCAAAACAACCCTAATTTTCAGGGTACTAGGCAAAATGGTAACCCACAACCATTTCCACCACGAACTCAATTTAACCAAAATAATTATCAGGGTGGAAATCAGGGTGGTTACCAAAAGAGTTACCACAGCGCAGGTACATCTAACCAAGGAAGCAATGAGATGATGGCCATGTTAAAACAAATCCAACAAGACATGCAATCTGTTAAACATAGACTTGATATTAATGAAAAATCTACTCAGTCTTTAAATATGCAGATGGGTCAAGTTGCGGGAGATGTGTCCGAACAGAAGAAAACCGAGGGTAAGCTTCCTAGTGACACCACGATTAACTCTGCGCATCAAGCATCGACTTCTAAGTCAAAGAATGCTTGGATCAACTCGGTAACTTTGGCACCTACTCTTGTGGATTATGAAGATGAACGGGATTTACTTTCACAACTTAAACAGAAAAATCTTAAAAAAATGTTTTGTGAAAGATTCATAAATGATAAGATTGAAAGCAATGTTGATATAAAACCGACTATACCTAAACCATCATTGCTTAATGTTGTGAAAGAAAATCCCATTCATGACAAGAATGAGAAAGAAAACCGGCTGAGCAAGCCATTACAAACATTACATTTATCCAAACTTGCTCGAGCCGCATTGATTGGTAAATGTCCACCCAAGCTCCAAGATCCGGGAATGCCTTTGATTCCAATTGAAATTGAAGGTTTTAACATAAACAAGGCATTAATGGATCATGGAACTTGTTTTAGCATCCTTCCCGGTCACTTATATGACCAATATGAATTTGGACCTTTAAAAGAAACAAATATTAAAGTCATATTGGCAAATGGAAAAGCCTCACAACCGAGGGGGATGTTGGTAGACATGCTTGTTAAGATAAAGGGATGCATGTACCCAATCGATTTTCTAGTCCTAGATGATGTGCCCGACCCACCGGACACACAACCTTTGATAATAATGGGTAGGCCGTTTTTGGCGACCACACAAGCAAAGATTAATTGTGTGGAAGGAACGGTCCGAATAACGGATGTGAACGCACGGAATGTTAAGTTGAAGTTTAAATTGTCTAACCCGTGTGTCGAGCATGTGAAGGTAATTGACTCAAGGGACGAGTCAAAGTGTGGAACAAAATTCCATTCCACAAACATGATATGGGATGGCAATGGAAATTTGGAAACACATGCCGAATCGGAAAGCTTTTCGCAAAGCTTTCCAACTTAAAAAGTCTATTTTCCAGGTTCGTGTGTGTGTATGTGTTGTATATTTTATTTTTGGTAAATTTTGGTACTTTTAGTGTTTTCGTCGTTTTTGGTTGCTTGATGTGTTTTTAAGTTTTACAAGGAATTGGAAGCATTTAGGGAAGCGCATTGGGCAAACAACCGATTCTGGGTAAGTCTTAGGTCTCCGGAAATGAAAACGGATAGGTTTTTGTGAATATTTGTTTAAAATGGGTCAATTTATAATAAAAATGGGCTGAGAAACAGCAGCAAACAGCTACTGTGAAATTCTGAATTTTTAAGTCCATCACGGACCGTCTCAGGAAGTCTACTTCCAACGCGGTCCGCGCCAGATCAAGCCCTAGCCTGAAATCAATTTGGGCCGCGGACCGCCACGTGAATGCTTAACCTGGCGCGGTCCGCGCGACACATTAAAAACTCGAAAAAAAATAATAAAACCCAAATAGTCTTCGTCCCCAACCCACCACAATCACCATCACCACCACCATAATTACCATCACCAACACTGCAACCACCACCATCAACCACCACTGCTCCATCATCACCTTCGAACACCACCACCATCCCTCTTTAACCAACGCTGCCCTTCACCATCACCGTACCACTACCTGCGTCCATTAACACCACCGCCCACCACCTCCTGTCACTCATCACAACCGAACCACCACTATACCACCTTTAAACCACCAACCACCGTCACTGTTCATCTCCACCACCTGCCACTGTAACACCACCACTGTGCAACCTCCGCCACCATATTCACTGTTCACGTTTCACTTAGGTTTGCGATTCAGTTCGTGTTCAGTCGCGTGTTGGTCGATTCTCTTAGTTCAGACTAGTCGCACATTCGGTATGTTTTCGTTTGACGGAATTTGTTTTAATATTTTTAATCTTCTTTAGGCGTTTTCATATATATTGCGAATATTATCGGGCTAATGAGCGAATTACATTATATAGGAAAATTGAATGAGTTTGATTGCTACAAGTGTTGCTAGATATTTCCGGCGATGTTTATATTTGATACGAATTTGATGAGTCGCTTTAGGTGGTTATTAATAATTGTTGGTAAAAATTGTGGACAATTTGGGCATTTTTGTGGGGGTGGGTATGTTTACTTCATAATGTTTGGTCGTGTAGGTACATTAACTTCATAATGGTGGCGTAATGGTCGTTTACTTCATAATAGGCCGATGTTACTTCATAAGTTTGGTGATTTTACTTCGTAAAATGGTGTGTCGATTGTTATTACTTCATAATTATGCGTTCTATCCTTGCTTAGCGATTCTTGTATAGTTTTAGTATTTTGTTGTATGTCTAAATAATAGTTAGCTAGAGTGTTGATTTGTTGCGAATTAGAGTCCAGTTAGGAAGTCGTTTGGGAATATTTGTTGTTTTGGATATTAAACAGGACATTAGATCGCTTCGCCCATACTCATTCTCCATTTGGGCGAAGTCAGTCTGGATAGTGAAAATACAACACAGGTATCCCGAATTTTTCAATTTTTTTCTATTTTTGTTTATTTTTGTGTTACTTTCGCAATGGTCGCGACCAAAATGCTATACGATCATTCGTTTGCTTTATTTTTACGTTTGTTTAAAAAATCGAAAAATACAAAAAAACATTTAAAAATTTAAAAATTATAAAAATATATGTGTGACGATTTACCTAACTTGCTTTATGTTTTTGTACAGTTATGGCCCGAAATCGTCGACGTGTAGCTAGACCTCCGCGAGTGATCAGGTATTCAGCAGAGGAGGAGCTTCCAGCACCTGGAGCAGAGCCGACTCCGCTTGCACAGCACACATTGTTACGTTTGGAGGAGGGCTCGAGGGAGGCACAGCGATTACAGAGATGCTTTCTGGCTATGACCCCACTACGCCACAGGACTTTTCATTGGGATATCTTGCGAGCGCTTGGGGCGGAGGATAGGCTGAGAGAGTTACTGGGGGAGAGATGGTTGCATTCGCTCACGCCTGACAGTCCACAGTATAGGGAGCTCACTGTCGAGTTTCACTCGACTGTGAAAGTCCATCCAGGTGAGTTCCTTAATGATGACACTGTTACTTTTGCGTTGGGCAGGCGAGTTCACTCCATGTCGGTGCCCACCTTCGCCATTCACACTGGCTTATATACGGAGGCGGAGGCGACGGCACCGGCATTCGAGCGGTTTCTTCGAGGGGTCATGGGTGATGTCCCCAAGGTGCATGGGATGAGTGTGACGAGATTGACTGATTGGTGGGAGACGATAGCGGACTGCGCTTATGATGACCATTCTACGGAGTCTCATATCACCGACCCGGTGATCCGTTATCTTCATCGGATCATCGCTTGCACGATTCTTGCTCGTCATGACGGGCAGGAAAAGTGCAGTCATCGGGATCTTGTTGTCCTGCATTCTATATTGACCGGCACTGAGGTCAATATAGCCACAGTATTACTCACGTCCCTGGTGAAGGGACGACGTGCGGGACGGGATGTGAGGATGGAGATGGGGCCATACATTGGACAGTTGGCAGAGAGTTTAGGTGTTTTTGATCGATATCCGCGGGATACATTGACGATAGGTCCTGGGACGGACCCTTATAGTGCGGATGAGATGAGGGCTTCCGGCATATGTCGTGCAGACGGGCCGATCCGCTGGAGTGACTAGCCGAGGGCGCGACAGCCACATCGGCAGCGTCCTACCATGGAGCATGCTGAGTCTTCGGCAGCTGCGGCAACCAGGCTCGAGCGCATTCCATCTCCTCCGCATATTGATCGTCGCCAGCCACTTCCTTCTGTTACTTCATTAGACGAGCTGCTCGATCAGATACTTACTCGGATTGATCAGAGAGCGGAGGAGATGAGGAGAGAGATGAGGAGCGAGATAGAGGAGAGTAGGAGAGAGAGCAGAGAGAGACATGATTTGATGGCTCGTGCTATACGACATATGATGGGGAGTCAGGGTGTTACTGTCCCTACCTACTTTCAGCCACCAGATCAAGGAGCTTCAGCGAGCAAGCCTCGACACGATGATGATTCTACTGCTGCTGATTAGCTCGAGCTTATGGTTGTATTTTCATACTCTCTCTTATTTTTATTTTGATACAGTTGGTTTGTATTTGTTTTTTGGGACTTGTGGGATTGTGGATTGGATTGTGATGTCTAGTTATTTATATTTTTATGTTTGGTGTGTTTAACATTTTAGTGTGTTTTATCTTATATTATTAATTGCTTACTTGAGAGAACTATCATCTATTGTGCTTGCGAATGGAATGCTATACAAGCGGAATGGAAATTTTGGAAGACACGAATTCAAATTACACGATCACATCGAAAAAAGGGGAGTCGTTCTAGTTCTTTATGTTTGCTTATTTTTCTTTTCCCATTTTTACATTGAGCACAATGTCAATCTTAAGTGTGGGGGTGGGGAAACATATTTTGAGTGTGTTTGAATTGTTTTTGAAAAATAAGTCCTTGTTAAGCGTTAAAAACAAACATTAAGATCAAAATTTGGTCAAATTTAGATCATCCGAAATATAAATTCTTAATCATGCTTTAAATTGTGTTGGTAATATGAACCGTTTTCAACAAGTATTTTTAAGAAATATATAGATTCATTTGATCAATTTTAACAATTTTGTGAAGATAATTATACGTACACATCGGCAACCTTTATCCTACTTTGGTGAGATTTTGAGCCTTTTACACTTTACATACACATATTTACATATATATTTTCAATTGTTGAGTGTAATGCCGCTTGTTACTTGTTACAAAATTTGTCTAGTTTATACATGCTTAATTATGCACTAATATATGCTAAGGAAAACTTAGGAAAACCTTTTTCATTTTACACCACTTTTGTGTTAAACCCGTTATATACCATATCACCACTAGTTACAACATTTTGAGCCTTTACCCTTTCATTTGTTAACCCACATATTACCCAATTTACCTAAACCCATTTTGTTTCGAATTTATAAAATCCAAGTTGTATTCATTTAGTTGCATTGTATTATTGTTATTGAAAAAGAAAAAAAAAATATTTCAAGTATATGTTACTAGTTTGTATCATAAGTCGATACTTATTCGACAATGTTATAGTTTTAAGTTGTTCGAAATAAGGAATCATTTAAATTCGATTTCACCCATTTACCCATTTTATCTTTACAACCTGTTTCCCCACTTCTATCCTACCTATATCCAAAGCCCAAAACCATAAGTCCTTAATTATATTTTTGTGCATTTTTACATCTTAGTGTGATAACTTTACAAATTTATATTAACAAGTTTCAGGTTTGCTTTGGAGTGAATAATATTAGCACATTTTATGCTAATCCAGATATTATACCGAGAAGAGCGAGTATTGTGAGGGGTGTGTACGTATAAGTAAGTTCAAAAGATTATTAAACTTGATCAAGTAAATTTAGTTTTTAAAGAAATATCTTTTTGACTTGTTGAATTAACACATCTAATGCCTTCGCTATTAAGGCATGATTTTGAATTTTAAGTAGGATATCTTTACATGATCATATTTATGTTTGTTTTATTTTGAAGTATTTTTCAGGGACTAAAAAAGATAAGTGTGGGGGTGTGATGTGAGGCCGAAAGGTCCACATCTTTATAGTTTAATTCGTTTGTTTTGTGTGTTTTTGTGTGTAGTTTATCCGGGAATTAGTTACAATAAGGAGAATAATGGAAAAGACTAAAAAGGAGATAAGATGATGAATTTACGAGTCTTAAGGGAGAATATACGAGCCGGAACGGGAATCGGTGCGCGAAACGGTTGAAAACGACATCGGAATCAAGTTTTGGTTACACAAACCTTCGGCGCGGACCGCCTGGGAATTCATAACTCTGGCGCGGTCCGCCCGAGTACATAGTTATCAGAATTATTGTTTCACTCTGGCGCGGACCGCCTGGGAAGGCCTTATCTGGCTCGGTCCGCGACACAGTGTAATGCGATTTTTAGCTGTCAAGCTTTCCAGCTTGTTCCTGCACTCACCCAACTTATTAAACACTCGAAAACTCACTGAAGAAAAAAACCAGCTACGGGTTTTAACCCAAAACTTCACCAAAATCATTGACAACACTTCCATTTCATCCCAAGGATCATTCTAAGAGCTATGGAATCAAGAAACAACATGTTTGAAGTTTTTGGCGTCGTCATGCGGGGCTAATCTCCTCACAGTAGCTTCTTCCCGGGTGAATATTTATTGGTTTTTGGTAATTTGATTGTGTTATGATTATTGTATGTACTAGTATAGCTTGACTACTTGTGTGGATTTGAATAAACTTTGCCATTAATTTGATCAATTTATCTGTCACTGTGATTCCTTGCCTCACTAGGATTTTGATCGGTTGTAGTATTTGGGCTGTTAGGTTGCATGCCGAGTCTTTAAAAGGTGTCCCTAATTCGCTATTTCTATCCTAATATCCAAGGTCCCGTGACAGGGGATGCCGTCTATGGTCTTAACAAATCAGTAGCATAAACGTATAAATAGGATCTCGGGAGAGAGCTACTACTTTAGTTAATATTGTTACAATCCGAAATCTTGTTACTTTTAGTTATAAATCTCAACCAATCTCAAAACCGAACTTTACATTTATTGTATAAAAAAAATCTAAAAACTATAAAAACCGTGACATAAAATCTAGCATGTTCGCCTTTAGACTTTCCACCCATTCCTCGTTGGTTCGACAACCCTACTTCCCTATTTGCCTTAGTTGTAAGTTAAGAAGTGCTAAATATAAATTTCTTTTGATAAAGGTGATACGACAAACCTTACGTCAAATAGTAAGAGGTGTACCGTCAGCGACAATGACTCTCTCAGAACCAGTATAAGGAATAACATCAAAGGCCATCGAATGATCACAAGTCATATAAGCAGTGAATATAGAATCAGGAACCCACGACTCAACTCGCTGACAAGCATGTGAAAAATCACTCGAGAGACCAACATGAAGACCATAGTGAGGAAGATGAGAAGTAGTACCAGCCTGTCCATTTTTCTGATTAACCTAGTTTCGAAAACTCGTTGGCCCAAATGATGATATAGGTCTAGAAGAAAGCGATCCAAAACCAGGCCCAATCCCATAACTATTATAATCAAAAGGCACTGGTCCATTAAAAATTCGTGTTGTTGGAGCAGGACCTAAAATGCCTTGACAAGGCCCATTGACCATCCCCATATTATAAGTAGAAGAAGGATCTAGGGTTAGAAATACCTAAATTCACCATAGACACCTCCACCTCTGTCAAGTTACCAGAGAAACAACCACCGTCGTGTCTACTGTATTCACTCCGTTGGCCACTAAAACCAACATGACATTTAGCGAAAACTTGCTGAAAAAAGGTTTCTTGTATAACACTCCAGAAAGACGAAGTAGAAGAAGTATTGAGAGCTAGATGCATTAAAGATGGAGATAGTGTGGCTGTAATGAGAGCTATAACATAACCATCTTGTTTCTTCCGGTCATTGAATTCAGTAGAATCTTTCGAAGGTATAGGTATTTCTTGTTAAGCAAATGAAGTAAACCAAGTGTTTTGAATACTGTCATGATTTGGTGTTTCCATTTTAGATAATTTGAATAATATAATTTTATTGATAAGAAGCTTGTGATGTTTGGAAGGGTAGTGGAATGTGTGGAAGAGAAGGAGAAACTAGAAGAGAATGGAAAGGAAGCTGATGAACCAGCCATAGCAGGAGAAGAAAAGTCACCGGAATTTAGAGATCGACAGAGGGTTACCTGAGAAGACGCCGGAACCCTAATTTTTATGCTTTGATACCATGAAGAAATGGTATGAGCTCTCAACTATCTTGTTATTATTATTATCTTGTTGTTATGAAAAGAAATACAAGCATACACACACATATATAGAGAGAGAGAGTGAGAGGCGGTTGGACACAACAGACTCATAACTACCACTAACTAACTATCAATCTAGACTAATCTAGAATCATCTAGAAACTACTCTCTAATATCCCTATATCCAAGCACCATTTTGTTTTTTGTTATAAACACAAACATGTGTGATCATAATTTGAGTTTGCTAGTAAATGCTTCAATGGACCCAACTCTACTTTGTGAAGACATTCTACGTAGGAATGTTCAATGTAACAAATCCAAATCACGTTTTGCTTGAGTTCGCTTGATCAATAACATATATTAGGCCATCTTGCCACCTAAGCAAACTAGGAATTTCGCTTGCCTTCTTAATGAACTCAATTTTTTTTTTCTGAATCCTCAATCTCTATATCACTAGAATTAATACATCTGGATAGTTGTAGTCTTGTGGTAGCAAAAGTCTTTAAGGAAAACTTTACATTCTAGTGATTACAGATGGCTTTTCAAGATATAGATGTGTTGAATTTTCCAAGACAAAATATCAGAATTAATAAGTAGTAATCAATTTCATTAGAAGCATGCTAGATTCACCTCAATTCAAAATTAAGTAATATTTTAACCAAGTTAATTATAAAAAATTTAAGGACACCCTAGCAAGTCAAGGCAGTTGCAGCAAATTTTCTACAACAATAACTCCACAATAGAATAGAGTTGGTTAGAGAAGAAACTGAACACGTGTTGAAGCATCAGGAATTATGTTGGCTTCATCTAATCCTCAGGTTAGGAGAGACTTGGAGAGAATGGTGGTGGATGATGAGGAAGAAGTTAACCTTGATGCTGGTTTGAACAGTCCTATAGAGCCTTCAAAGAGTGCAGGTGATGGGACGTTTGTCGTAAGTTAGAGTGTTCTCCCCTTGTTTCTCGAACTAGTGTGGTATTTTTCTTCCAGGAGCTATTCCTTGAAGAAGAACGATATTCATTATCGTATGTCTGACCCCACACACTCTTCCCTCGTGCAAAAGCCCTAGCAGACTCCATCAAGACTTCCATGGGTTTTTGGTAAATCTTCATGTAGTTTTTCCACTAATTGGTTGTTTCAGACTCCGTGGCATAAGCTAGATATCCGGAGCTGGTCAACTACCCCACTTATCTGCATACCCTCCTTATTAAACCAATCATAGAACTGTTCCAGGGATTCACCATCCTTCCTTATGATGTTATGTATTTCAGTGATACCTTTTGAACACGTCCGCTGCTGGTAAAAGTTCTGTAGGAAGGCCCGATGAAAGTAATCCCAATTTGTTATTTCCCCAGCCGACAAACCATCAAACCATACTCTTACTGCACCAGTTAAAGTCTGAGCAAACATATGGCACCATGCATACATGGGCCAAAGCTCTATCTCCGTAGCTCCTCCAAAATAAAAAACGTGATCATCCGGATCCGAAGTCCCATCATAATTTTTAAATGTGGTCGGCATTTTTAACTTTGCCGGGAGACGAGCACTTGCAATTCTTGGTGAAAACTTTGAATACGCAGCCATATAGGCTGGGCGATAAGGATCGGTGAGGTCATCGTCCTGTGGTCGCAGCCGTGATGGTGGAGTACACCGGCTGAGAAACAAAACCAAAAGTGATGTCCTTAATCACGAATCTCTAGAAGCTGCAGTTATGGGTGAAAATTGTATGGATCTCACTTACTAAACAGAGAAAGCAATACAAGTAAAGTCTGATGGTGCCAATTGAAGATCCAAAATGATGGCCGAACCTGTAAGTTAGATGTACTTTCTTCAGTCGTCAATCTTGAATTTATCATGAATTAGGGCATTTGCAATCGGACAAGTCATAGGCGTCCTCAATCTCTCTCTTCACGTTACTACAGATAGGTGGTTTCACGAACCTGTCCCTTTCTCACACTCTATGTATGTCAGTATGTGGTTGTTGTTCGTGGCCAGAGGAAAATGGTAGTTTCACATTGTTGTTTGTAGAAATTGCAGAACTTGTCATGCTAGCCACGAATCATACCAAGGAGCCCATGTCCTAATGCTTGTTGAATTGATGACGAGATTTGTGGCGCAATACTACCATTGATCAATGTGACAATTTCGTTGTTAATTATAGGCTTCTTGTTACACCTTAATTCTTATATAACTAGAACCGTATGTTGTAATATATCATATATACAACAAATCGTGTTTGTCCTTGAGGCACAGGAAATTTGATATTAAAGGGATTAACAGAAGATAAATACTTGATTATCATCACCATCAAAATGCAAAGTATGAGATCTCCCTTTTCTTTTCTCCTTTCATAAAAAAAAGAAAAAAAGAAGAAAAAAAAGTTGTTTGCACGCTTAATGCAGTTTGCACGAATGGGTACTTGGTTGTTGTGGCAGACAATAACAAAGAAACAGTACTATTGCAATTTGCATCTAAGTTATTAGTGGATTCTTCTCCACTATAATATGTTATATATGACCCTACATAGCATAACACACTCCAATGTATAGTATCAACTTTTAACAAGTTTATTCAATTCATTACATTTCCATATCCCTTTTAAACATGCTTTAGTTACTAGGTAATTAACACTTTTCCAACCTCAAAAGAAAATATTAGTGATGCTTACGTCATCGACAATACATATTTCAATGTAGACTCCATAGTTTAATAGAATTGCTATGATCTCGAGTATAAATTCAAATTTTACTGCTCGTTTGTTGTATTTTCAATGGCCCATTGGTTAAAAATGTTACACTTCATTTCGTATGAAGTAACTTTTCTTTACATATGGTCAATGTAATTGGTCACCTCCTCAACTCCTTTGCTTAAGCCAAACCAAAGCCTTGTAAAACTAAAGCATGGGCACTTATTTGTGACCTGTGGGGGCCTAAAGCCCATGTTTTCTTTTAGGCCGGCCTAACTGACATAACACTATGTATAGGCTATACCCGCTATAGAAACATGTTTGCTATATAAGATTTTATTTCTCTATAATCTTCAATAAGGATAGTCAAACCATAAGAATTTTTTTTAAGAAGTATAGTTAGTTATTTTGGTACTGAAGAGATAAATGATAACAATGTATGAAGCCAGGTTTGTGAGAAAGATAATATATATTGCGTAACATAATATTTCATATATGTTTGGGAGAAAATTTAGAGTGGTCCACCGCAACTTCTCGACTGCCCAGGGGCGAGGATTTGTTTTCTCTAGATTCGGGTTCTCTATCCAGAAGGGGGCGGCGGCGCAACTTGTTGCCTGTCTACCTGCTATTCTTATGTAATTTGCCCCTTTATGTTGAAAAAAAAAACTAAAAGTATAATAAGAAATTCAAACTTTTAGTTGTATAAAGATTACTCATTCATATTGTCCATAATCCAACTAAATGAACTTGATCTAATTAGTTTTCTTTAATAGATATAAATAATGAACGTACACGTCCTAGCAAACTTCATTAATAAATTCTCCTATCACAACCAACATGACATAACTAGTTACTTACACAAAACAAACCCATTGTATGAGGCTCCAATATACGCAGGGTATTCATTTCCTTCAAAAACCATGCCCAAATGTCCAAATCCATGAAGTGATGACATCATCAGGCTACTAGCTAGTTGTTGCCGCCTACCCTGTTGTACATAGCTTGTGGCATGTACGGTGGCGGTTTGATGGGGGTGGTGGTACGTCGACCTGCACATGGTTTTGGGTTTGTTTTTGTTGTAAAACACACTATGAAATTGTATCAAGAATATCGAACAAAAGATTAGAATGATTATTATTGATGAAAACTGAAATGGAATTACAAAGAAAATGAAATGTAATTGACTAATCTAGCTAATTGGATCAAAACCCTGTTTTATAACCCTAATCCCTAATCAGACGGTTAAAGTCTGTTAAATGTTTCAGAAACAGGCCCTCCAACTATTTCAGTCCTTCACTTATTCGACTAAACTAAAAATAAAGCATAAAGAACTTTGGATAATGACATAAATGGCCCTTCAAACTTCTCTGGCTAAGTTTGACCATGATTTTGACACATTATTATAACAATCTCCACCTTGTGTCAAAGATCACAACCATGCCATCCTTCAATCATCCAAAACACTGATATCAAAATAACTGATCCCAATCAGCTGTTACCAAACATCTGTTCACCAACAGCCTCAAACAGCTGTTTCACTTTACAGCTCATAACAAGTTTTCCTGCACATCTACCACATACCTCCACCTTAACCTAGACACTCACATGTGCACCCTCCACCTTAGTTAAAACAGTCTCTTTACATAGCATTATCCTGATATTATCACCCCATGGCTTCACATATCCTCTTTCAAATGTCCTAAAAAACACTTCAACATCTGAATTCACTAAGAACACACTTTTTCCTGTTCTTAAAACCAATTCTAATTCTTCTTGTCCAGAAATACCCTTCTTGGAAATTCTTCAACACTAACCAAAAGATTATCATTCACTCCTCCTATAGTCCTGCCCATTGGTTTTCTCCACAAATCACCACAACACAGAAAAGATTGATCCAGCTTTGACACTATATTGTGAACTCTACTCATCACACAACCATCTAAGTTACTTCCCTGTAACACAACATTCTCTCCTTGTTTACAGAACTCAACCAATTCTTGTCCACTTGTGAAATCACAAGACTCTAGATTATTAAACACAACATCACCAATGCGTAGTTTGTTCTCTTCTCGGGTCCATTTGGTCGGAGCCAAGAAATATGAATATGATGATGAATACGGGACTTGGGTTCCTTGATTCACTTTGTTTCTTTCACAAAAACCCTTAATCAAACATCAAAAATATTAGTATTGTTGGGATGAAAGGAAGTGAATCAGCATCAAACTAATTGTGCTTGATTCAAAGATCTGAATTGCCATATATAACATCAAAAGGGGCAACTTTAATTAATAAGAGGTGCTTAAGAGCATGTTTGGCTCTCCTTCTCCTTTTCTCCTTCTTCTACTTCAAAAGCTCCTTAATCCCAAAAGTCAGAAATTGTGACTTATGACTTCTCCTCTCTTTTCTCCTTTTTAAACAACAAAATCTTCCAAAAGCTCATTTTCAAACAATTACCCAAACACTTTTTTTTAACATCTGACTTATTGGATAAGTCATAAGTTAAAAGGAGGGAAAAATGGACAGCCAAACACCCTCTAAATATCATTGGCTGCTATGTGTTTTGGGGACTTACGCAAAAATATATAAACGTTTCAACTTTTAGCTTTTAATATATATACAAACTAGATTATCCTCGGGTGCTTTCGAAATAGACAAATCTAAAATATACACAAACTGTAAAAAGGAATAAGTCATTTTTTGAGGATTTTTTTAAAGGATCAACACTCGGTAACCCATAAAACCTACTTATAATTCTACGTGTGCACATCTTGCTTGAGTGAAGTCCCTGTACAACTTTGTCAATTCCTCGAGTCATTCTAAAGCTGTGATGCGAACGAGCCGAGCTCCAAAAACTTATGAGAGCTCGAGCTTGGCTCGTTTACTATCTATTAGTTAATATTCACATTTTAGGCTGAGCTCGGGCTCGATTAGTAAACAAGCTTTGTTTTAAGCTCATGCTCGGGCTTGATAAAGATTGGCTCGGCTCGTTTCGAGCTTTTTACCAAGCCTAGCTCAAGTAGTTAAGAGATAATAACTCCATCGCTTGCTCATTGAATCTACTATCCAGCTTATGTAATTGTTGGGCTTAGGACTTTAGGATTTGGTCTTTATATTTACTTTGTTTTGGGTTTAAGTTTTGGCTTATATAACTATTTAAAAAACAACGGGGGTCGAAACCGTATATACCAAAAAAATTTCATACGAAGACTATATACTCGAAACTTGTGAGCAAAAATTCGGGGGGGGGGGGGGGTCGGCCGCCCCTCCCCGCCCCTTGAATGCTACGCCCATGGCCACTAGTACACCACCGAGACACCATGCCATCGCGGCACTGACGCCCCTTTCGACACCATTTAAACCGTTTGCAAGACTTTTTTTGCACAGATCTTGCACCGCGTCCATGACCCCTGAACGCCATTCGCGCACCACCAAGACACCATCCCCACTGTCACATCATCTCCATAGTGGCATTGTAACCGCAAACCGTACCACCGTTATGTGAAGATTCCTGTGATGGATGCTAGCGGTGGAGGTTTCAGTCATGGACGATGATGGTGTTGGGTCAATTGGGTTCGTTCGCAAATCACACGGGTCACATGTCATGAAGCTTCATTGGTCGAAAAATCTGGCTCACGTAACATGCATGATGGAGTTAGCAAATTGGAATAAAGACTTTTATAGGTTTTATGCTTTATTGTTTGTTTATTAAAATAGTAGGTAGACTTGGTATTGGCTTTGACCTAATTATTTGCATTTCGCTGCCAATGTGGCTGTCCCGGTTAATCGCCGATAACCGCTACTCATCTAGTTTCTTGGAACAGCACAATAACTGAAATCAATCACCGGACTGATCACCGACTTCTCTGCAACAAGTCTTGGTCAATGACACAACCAACTACAACTTTTGCTCATTTTTTTTCTTAATTCGGTCACACAATCACATGTGATCAACCTCTACTACTTTCTTTTCCTTTATTCTATTAGATCGCCAATATCCATCAATCTCTTAAGCAACCTTATGCGAATTCTTTCTTTTCTCAGCCCCATGTGTTAGAGGGTTGCACCCCTCTTCTCCAAAATGAGTCTCAAAATGACGAACACGGCTTCACCTGCTCTGATACCAAATGTTGGTTCAGGCCCCATGATTTACACACACTAATCACACTAAAGGAAACACACAAGTTTCACTAACATCAAAAGAAGAATAATGCAGAAAGTGGTAAAGGAAAATGTAGAAAAACTTATTTATTCAATAAAGAGACTTAGCTATATATTGCCTTACATGACACCACATGCCCAACGTACATATGACTTATTCTCAAACTAACCCATTACCTCCTAAATTGAAGCTACACTCCAACAATCATCTCCTATGAATTCGGTCAACACCAAACTTTTTTTACCATTTATTTAGTGAGTAAACAAAATGAACAACTAAATTATTGAGCCAAATAATAATAACCCATATGTCATTATTATTCCCAACATTGTGTAGAGAAATTCATATCAATTGAACATACCTGAATAACGCTAGCATCACATAGATTCTTAAGAGCCATTAAATATTGCCTCTCCATGTCAATCTTGTGTCTGCAAAAAGGTAGTGTAGAGAAATTATTACCGATTGTGGCATGGAGTTGTTTTGCTCTACGCAACCAACATTAACGTTTTTCATGTACTGACTGCACTCCAAATCTTCTCGCACATAACCCTTACCCAAAGAAAACACAATATATGCATTTGCATGCCTTTGTTTATCATTAATATAAAACTTTGATACCAAAAATAAAAATATACCTGTAGATCCAAAATGTAACTTTAATCACGTATCTTCTAGTTTCTTGCTATTAGACAATTATTATAGGTTTAGATATGTTTATATAATAGAGGGATTAATATGTAATTATGTAGTCTATTTATATCCTTTGTACTCCTTTATGATATTTACAATATACAAACACAATTACTCTGATTATCTTGGTATCACAGCACAGCTCCCAAAAACCCTAGCTGTCGTCATCTTTCTTCTTCTTTTTTTTTTTCAATCTGCAGCCCTCTAGTCTGCATCTTCTCCTAACCAAACAATGGCTATGCTTGCTCCATTTACCACAGCAGAGAAAACCAGACACAATTCCCACAAGTTTGCTTTTACCCTCTCACCCTCTAACTATGGTCACTGGAAAACTATGATACATCCTTTTCTTGTCACAAATAAACTTTTTGATTACATTGATGGGACTATTCCTTGTCCAGATCCTGTGATAACCGTCCCTAACACAGACGCTGCTTTACCTCCTACAACCCGTCCAAACCCTAATCACACCACATGGGTTTCTAATGATGCTCATGTACGAATGTTGCTGCTGTCCACCATCTCTAAAAGTGCCTTCCAGCATGTTCAGGGCACCACTTCTAGGGAGTTATGGCTAGCCTTGGAACGTGCTTTTTCCCCGCATTCAATCTCTCGTGAATACACCTTGATGTCACAACTACTCAGGATCCAGATGCAACCAGAAGAATCATCTACTGCTTATCTCACGAGGGCCAGACAATATGCTGATGCCCTGGCCAACATAGGTGAACCCTACAAAGAAAAAGACTTGGTCATGCTGGTTGTGACCGGTCTTCGTAATGAATATGATGGCTTCAAATCTCAAATTGTAGGTCGTTCTGCACCTACACCCTTTTCTGACCTTTTTGCATTACTTGCTGATCATGAATACATGTTAAAAAAACCTGACACATCCCCTACTCAGGCCTTCACTGTCACCAGCAAAACTCCCTCAGCCCCACCTACAGCCCCATCCTTACCAGCTGATACAGTTCAGTCTCTACAACAGCTACTATCTCAATTGGGGTTAAAGGTTCAGCCCTAATCTTCTTCATCACAGCAGCCCCAACAGCAGGCTTTCTTTGGGTCTCGGGTTAGTGGTCGGAGCTCTTCATATCGTGGTCGTGGGGGACGTGGCAACTCTCGCTACAATAACAATCTGAACAACAATTCCTACAACAACAATGGCAACAATAGAGGTCAATTTGATTGGGCATCTAATCAAAACACTGTCTTTGGTACTTGTAACAGGTGTGGAATCGGTCACATCCCGTCACATTGTCCTAACCGGGATCCCAATACCCTGAGGACAGCACCAGCAGCAGTAAACTTTGCTGATTATCGCTCACAAGCTTCAACAACTTGGCTGCCTGACACTGGATGCAATGGTCACTCTGCCATGGATCACAACGGCCTTGATCACTCAGAACCATACTATGATAAGGATTCCCTTCTTGTTGGTAATGGTGAAAGTTTACCCATTTTACACATTGGCTCAACCAAAATCCATTCGCCACACAAAACCTTTACACTTTCCAATATTCTTCATGTCCCACGACTTAAAAGAAACCTTCTTTCTGTTCAAAAATTTTGTCAAGATAATAATGTTTTCTTTGAGTTTCACTCCACTTTTTTTGCTGTGAAGGAAACGTGTACACGAAAACCCCCCCTCACGGGTCCAAGTAACAACGGGCTCTACTCCCTCTGTGTGCCATCCATCCGTCCTCTACACAAAGTTGCCTTTTCTGTTGTTCGTGCTTCTCAAGATACATGGCATCGAAGATCTGGACATCCACATCCAGATCTATTGAAGTCTATGTTATCTCTTTTTTCTCTTCCTGTTAGTAATAAAAGTTTGTCATCCTCGTGTCACATGGGGAAATCCTCAAAACTTCATTTGTTTCCTTCAACTTTTAAGAGTAATAATGTTTTGGATTTATTTTTTGTGACGTGTGGGGTCCTACACCAATTAAATCATTGAATGGTGATTCTTATTTTTTGCTATGTGTTGATCATTTTACTCGTTATATGTGGATTTTTCCCTTAAAATCAGATGTGTGTGTTACCTTCAAAAATTTTCATGCTATGGTTGAACGACAATTTAAGACCAAGCTCAAATCTGTCCAAACCGATTGGGGTGGGGAGTTTCGACCTCTCTCTTCCTTTTTTACCTCTCTAGGTATCATTCATCGTCTCTCTTGTCCCCACACTAGTGAACAAAACGGATTTGTTGAGAGACGCCACCGACATGTGGTGGAAACAGGGCTTACTCTTCTTGCTCAATCCGGTGTGCCTCAAAAATTTTGGCACTTTGCCTTTGACACTACTGTTTACCTAATCAATCGAATGCCATCCAGAGTTGCTTCCAAAATCTCTCCCTTTGAACACTTATTTCAACACCCACCTGATTTCTCTTTCTTACGTGTTTTCGGATGTCAATGTTATCCTCATTTACGTCCCTATAATCCTCACAAAATGGATTTTCGTTCTTTACCATGTGTTTTTCTAGGATATAGTACATCTCATTACGGCTATCGTTGTCTTGACTTGGCCACAAATCGTTTATATGTTGCACGACACTATCGCTTCAATGAACAACTCTTCCCTTTTGCTTCATAGTCCATCCCATCACCTACTCCATCTCCCACTGATCATTCTCCTTATGTCTCCTCTTTTCCCTACCACCAACCTAACATTCCCGACTCACCCACCGAACCCGCAGCCTCTACCTCCGGCTCATCCCCACAACCAGCCCAACCACAATCCATGGACTTACCTAACACCTCACCACAATCATCCCAACTCTCTTTCCCACCACAACCGGCCCAACAATCTTCTCCATCTCAACCCGTAAATACAGCCCAATCACCAGCTACATCACACTCTCCACCACCACCTACCCGTACTCGTCCTGCCAATCTTCGCCAACACCCATCCAAACCTAACCGCTACGACCCCTCAGCTTACCATACCACCACAGGGTCCAACGACCTTGAACCTACTACTTTCACTATTGCTAACAAAAGTCCTGAATGGCGCCATGCCATGTCTGATGAATACAAGGCCCTCATGAAAAATGGCACGTGGACTCTTGTCCCTCCGGTATCGAATGCTAATGTTGTTGATTGCAAATGGGTGTATAAACTTAAACGGGATCAAAACGATACTATTACTCGATATAAGGCTCGACTGGTTGCCAAGGGCTTCAACCAGCAACTTAGAATTGACTACCATGAAACCTTTAGCCCTGTTGTCAAAGAAACCAGCATTCGTGTTGTTCTTTCACTTGCAGTTACATGTGGCTGGTCTCTTAAACAATTGGATGTGCAGAATGCATTTTTACACAGTGATTTACATGAGACCGTTTATCTGAGACAACCGCCCGGGTTTACAGATCCTACTAGACCGAATCACTTATGCCTTTTACACAAGTCATTATATGGCCTGAAGCAAGCCCCTCGAGCATGGTTTCAGCGGTTGTCTCAGGCTCTTCAACCTTTGGGGTTTCAAGGTTCCAAGACAGATCCTTCATTATTTATCTATTCTTCTGCAGGTACTATCCTCTATATGTTAGTATATGTCGACGACATCATTTTGACAGGAAACAATCCGACCGCGATTGACAGTGTGGTTAAGAGTCTGAGTTCCATATTTGCTATTCAAGATATGGGTGCTCTATCTTATTTTTTTTGAATTGAAGTTTAGTCTAAGGGTCCTGATTTGCTCCTTTCACAGAAGAAATATATTTTGGAGCTCTTGGCCAAAGCAGGACTTTCACAATCTAAGCCTGTTAGCACTCCCTGTTCTCCCTCGGTTCATCTAGCTCTTGGTGACAGTCCAAACATTGATAATCCCATTCGGTATCGCCAGATTGTAGGGGCTCTACAATACTTAACATTGACACGTCCTGACATAGCATTTGCAGTAAACAAAGTTTGTCAGTTTATGCACTCTCCAACACAGAACCATTGGTCTGCGGTTAAATGGATCCCTCGATATCTACAGGGCAGACTAAATCATGGTCCTCTCTTCCGCCGGTCCTCTAGCTCCACCTTGCATGCTTATACAGACGCTCATTATCAATCGTTGACAGCATATTCTGATGCAGACTGGGCTGGTTGTCCCGATGACCGTCGTTCCACAGGGGGGTTTGTTATTTATCTCGGTTCTAATCTCATCTCTTGGTCAGCTTGAAAACAACGAACTGTGTCTCGGTCATCTACTAAATCGGAATATAAAGCATTAGCTGATACAGTTGCTGAACTTACCTGGTTGGATTCTTTGCTTCGTGAACTTCGTGTTCCAATGAAGTCGGCTCCTATCTTATGGTGTGACAATCTCGGTGCCACATATTTATCGGCCAATCCTATCTTTCATGCTCGTACCAAACATGTTGAAGTTGATTTTCATTTTGTGCGAGAAAAGGTTGCTTAAGGGAAACTTGCGGTTCGGTTCATCTCTACTCATGATCAGATTGCTGATGTTTTCACAAAGCCATTACCTTCTGAACGATTTGCAATTTTAAGAGACAAGATACAGATCGTTCCCACGCTTAGCTTGAGGGGGAATATTAGACAATTATTATAGGTTTAGATATGTTTATATAATAGAGGGATTAATATGTAATTATGTAGTCTATTTATATCCTTTGTACTCCTTTATGATATTTACAATATACAAAGACAATTACTCTGATTATCTCTTGCCAAAATAAAACAATCCGTACATGTGTATTTCTGTCTCCTGTGAATATGAGACATGCACAAGCAAATGTGGAAGGTAAATCCATCACCGGAATCCGTTGAACGCTAACCCCCAAGTCATCGTTGATTCTTCCCTCACTAAACCTTGAGGTGGCTCGATCTACCCATGAAAAACCTCGCCACTGCTCGATTGGACTCCTCTTGCTTTGAATATTCCACCGACGTTTGTATTAAGCATGCACATGAACACTTCCACAATGGTTATGCACATAGAGAGCACTTAGAGTGAGAAAGATACAAATCAGTAAGACGTATCAACAAATCTGAGCTGTGAAAAACAAACCATCAAATGTAGATAACAACTAAAGTTTAATTTGAACATATTAAATGACCAATCCAAGATTTGTATATCTAAAACATAATTATCAAAAAAGGCTACACTTCAACCTATGTTTTGAGAGGAACTTGCTTGAGATCTATAGATATACCTTATAGGAAAGGATTAGTATCTATGTTTTTAGATACTTGATGCATGGTGCGGAAATCCAATTTTGCAAGTACCGCATAATACCACACGATTTTGATATCTCTTTTGGGACCAACATTGAATTAGGTAATGCGCAATATTGATAAACAATGACCTTGTTTTAAATCGATGTTTTATTTGGATTGTAAACTCGTTTAACTTTGTTTTACTTTCATGATATCTATACGTACTAATAAAATGTGTTTTTCTCTACTATTTAATGGTAACCAACTCCCGTTACCACTTGGTAAGCCTTCCGCTCCGAGTCTTGGTGTGACATGAGTTGTGTTTAGTCGTGTGCCTTCAAGCATATTGTGTTTTCCTCTACTATTTAAGGCAAATTCCTTATCACTATGCTCAGAAGAAGAATATGTAGATTGATAGAAGGTTTTGAAGATAGTCAACATCTTTTAGTTGACACGGCTCAGCAGAGTACCAAAGAGTAGTCTCAAATCTTTCCTTACCCAAATATTATGAGAAAGCCAAGCACTTACGAATTAAGAGATGGGAAGACCAAATTTAGATAAGATGGTTCTGAGGTCAGAATGATGACCAAGATGTTTAGAGAAAGTCATGGCTGACCATTGCTGGAAAAAGACCCAGATGAAGATTTAGCTGAAGCTAGACTTCAAGGCAGTTCAAAGAAAGACTTCTAAACATCAATATAAACAAAACAAGTATAATAAGAAAGATTTCGGCATCAGCAGTTCTGTGGGGAGATTGTTGGGTGATGAAAGAAATGTTGATGATAAAAGTTAAAATCCCATGGATAAATACTTGAAGAAGAAAAATTCAAAGTATAAGATTCATTTACTAATTAAATGTTTCATTTAATGACATTATGCAAACTATTGGTTTCACAAACTGTTGGGGAGATTTGAATGCTCAATCTGTAGGAGGTGGAAGCTGAAAAACCTCGTTCGTGGATTGGTTCCTCTGTCATTGCCCATGCCAGAAATTACTTAAGGTTGTGTAAGTTGTTAACAGGTCTCAGGGAGTTCATTAAAATCAGAATGGAGGTAAGATATCTAGGGGTTCTGAAGGTTATAATATCATTCTCTTCTTCTGATAAGATGAAAGAATTCCTAGCCCTTAGATCAGTATGGGAGGGATGGCTGTCGGAGGTCATTGAATGGAAAGGCCAATATGTTCGTATGTATAGGCTCACATGGGTTAATATTATGGGTCTACCATTGTTGCTGAACTCACCTAAAATTGTGGAAAGGATTGCTGCACACTATGGGGAGATTATGAGAGAAACGGAGAATGGGGTGGGTGAGACGGATTTATCAGGTTCATATTTTGGTGTCCTCGTTAATCATGGCAGGAAAATTGATGAGGAGATCAAAATCAGGTGGAAAGGTCAGATTCTTTCATGTTGGGTTTTGGAGGGTTCTGGGAGATGATTACCAGATTATATTGGGGAAGAAGTGGCAGTCGTTGGTGAGGAAGCAGTCATTCATGAGGGTTTCATTAGTCCCTCACCGGTTAATGTTTCTGATGACACTATTACGGTGATGGAGCAAGTTCCGAGAAGTGTTGTCAAAACTCCCGGTGGTGACGATTCAGTTCTGGGATGTGAAAAGTTAGCGGTTGATGGTATGTTGCATAGGGAAGTCCAAGGTGAGAAGGAAAAGGAACCAATCATTGTGTCGGCCCAAGTGTTGGAAAATAATGTGGGCCCTAAATAGGTGGATAACTATAATGGGCTTATGGGTGATTCGGGTCCATCTAACCAAGAAATATTTAGTCTTTGGGTTTCTGCCTTTAAAGAGACTGGCCCAATAAATAAGAGGAAGAGAAACAAAGGTATCCAAGCCCAATGTGGAAGACCTAGATCTAAAGGTAAGGTTTTTATCCCCGAAAAAAATTGCAGGTCACGTGATGGTGTGAATCTGAGCTCGAGCTCAGGTGGGATTAAGAAGAAGAGGATGAAAGGCAAGAAATTTCGATCGGTGCATAAGCAAACGGATGACCTCAGTTTTAACCAACCGGAAGGATATCTCAAAGATAGTGTGGACGATGGGTATGAATCTAAGTGGGTCGAGGATAAAGCTGATGAGGAGACTCCTACGGATCCTGTTAAGGAGGTCAGGGAACTTTTGTTTTCAAACAAGGCCAAGGAGGTTAACACCACAAAAGAAATGGGGAGAGTCATGGGTCTTGAATTGGAAGGCTTCGAGGCTGATCATGAGAAGAACATAGATGATGAAGTGGGGCCTATGGGTCCAAGATGAATTATTTATCATTTAACGTCAAAGGGGCTGGGGCCTGACAAGTCGGCAAAGGTAAGAAGTATTAAAGTAATTTCGGTATTTCATTCATTGCTTTGCAAGAAACTCAAATGGGGTCAATGACGGATTTCCAAGTAGAAAGATTATGGGACTGCTCTAGGTATGAGAAAGTTGTTGTCGATGCTGCCGGGAGATCGGGCGGTTGAGTGTCAATCTGGAATCCACTGTTGTTCAGGGTGCAGGTGATCCGAAAAGGTCAAAATTTTATATTGACAGGGGGATTTGCGGGTGGTGGGTCGGATATGTTGTATATGGCAAATATTTATGCGCCTTGTGATCAGGCTCTAAGATGACTTCTATGGGCTGAATTACTAAGTATGAGGGTGGAATTTGAGGGATTATGGATATTTCTTGGCGACTTCAACGAAGTTAGATTCGAAGAAGAAAGAATGAATTCAGTGTTTGTTTCGGCATACGCTATGGCATTCAACAATTTTATCTCGAAAGTTGGCCTCTCGGAATACAACATGGGGGGAGAAGATTCACTTTCATGACACCTGACGGATTCAAGCAAAGTAAACTAGACAGGGTTTTGGTTTGTGACCCGTTCATGGGCAAGTGGCCTAACGCTAAGCTGTTGGCTTTGGATAGAGACATGTCCGACCACTCACCGATTGTTTTGACAGTGGCTGATTCTTCGTTCGGCCCTTCTCCTTTGAGCAAAAGTAAAATTTATGATGTATATATATAATGTATGCAATATGTGAAACATACGTCACACATATACCTAACTTTAAAATCTGAAATGACGTCACAACGTTACAGACCTCTGGAAAGCTAGCATTGATGAGTTATGAAGTACAAGCACAAGCACAACCACCCTGTACCAAGAAAGAAACCATACATATATCTATCTACAAGGTGTGATTGATCTATCTATCTAGGAAACATTTGTGATACGCTGGTATAAGAACTTGTAACTTGTGGAGAGCTAGTTACAAAGGGATTCCCCGCTTGTTTGCCCCCAGATTTTGCTGTTTCTAGTGACTTACCACCGCCACCGTTGGAGGATGATTGTCGTCGGTATATCCCGGGTTCTGTTAGCAACCTTACGTTAAGTTTCACTGTTGTTGAGAGCATCTCAACTACTTGGCTCATGGAGGGTCTTTGGTTTGAAACCGCTTGTGTGCAAAATAATGCAACTGTAATGAAGCGCATAACCTCATCGTCCGGATAATCTGTTAGATCAGGGTCAACAAGATCAAGAAGTCTTTCTTCGTCTTTCAGCTTCCACGCCTACAAATTAATTAATTAATATATATATCGATCATAATGTTATGTTATGTTATGTCATGTGGTCATACAATCGATCTATGAAAAAGTAAACACATGTATGTATCCGTTTTCTAATTAATATGAATATATGCAGCAGCAAGTACCCAAATTAAAGAAGGTTTTTATTTTTTATGAAACATATTAATTTACGTACGTACCCATTCGACAAGACTCAGGAGCTCCTCCCCGAAGGCCGATTTACTACTACTTCTGCAACTTATAACTTCCAGCATAAGTACCCCGAAACTATATACGTCCACTTTCTTTGTAAGTTGTCCTAACAATGCATACTCAGGAGCCAAGTATCCGCTATCAAACACCAATCAATTAATAGGAATTAATGCAAAAACTGGCCGGTGAAATGAATTAATTAATTAATTAATTAAGTTTTCTTACACTGTTCCAGCAACGCGAGTACTTATATGTGTGACATTATCTGGGAAAAGTCTTGCAAGCCCGAAATCTCCTATTTTGGGATCAAAGTTTCCATCAAGAAGCACATTGCTGGCCTTTATATCTCGATGGACAATACGTGGTTCAGCTTCATCGTGAAGAAATGCAAGACCCGAAGCCGTGCCTCTGCATATGCTAGCTCGTGTAGCCCAATCTAGTTCTACTTGTTTGCCTCGTGAACCTACACTTGGGTTGTCATCAAAATCTACCCATATACTTACTTATACATTCATCTATTCGGGCTAAATTAATTTGTCAGACACCAATTTCTATGAAAATTTCAAAGAGTATTCCGAATTAGAGGTGCACATTTTTCGGGTTTTTTCTCAATGGTTTCCATTTGTAGCTTTCAACAAAATTAAGTTAAAATTAAGCAGTTGTTGAGAAACCGTTTGGCCGGGTTAGGAACCCATTTAATTTTGAATTGGAAAATTAGGATGAGTTTTGTTTTAACACATATAGGGGCCTTAAACCAACATCAAAAAGAAAATCGCACTTCTATATATGGTGGCAATTAAATTAAATTAAGAGTTTACGACGCAAGTGGATATAGAAGTAAGTACCAAGTAAAGCATGAGCAAGACTGTTGTTGTTGAGGTACTCGTACACTAGAATCCTGTTTCCATCCTCAACACAACAGCCGACGAGTTGAACGAGATTAGGATGCCTAATCCTGGAGATCATATTAATTTCCGTCAAGAATTCGATGGTGCCTTGTTTCGATTCAGCCGAAAGAGATTTGATTGCAACATGAGTGTCGTCTCTAAGAACCCCCTGTTTTGTTTAATTTGTTTGTAAATTTAGTATATATATATATGGTGTGTTAGAAAAGTTCGTACGTACCTTGTAGACAACTCCAAAACCACCTCCGCCGATCTTGTTGTCAGGGTGAAAGTTTCTGGTAGCTGATCTTAATGAATTGTACGAGAATTGTTTAACGTTGTTCGTAGCGATTTCTAACAAAACAAAACATGGTCATATATGTCAACAATTCCAGTATTATTAATGAAATAAACAACGAATCATATATATATATATACCATCAGCTGGAGGGTTTCTACTTTTTGCTTTACATGAATCAAATGCACCGAAACAACCTATTCCCATTGCTCTACCAGCTTTTAACCATCTCTTCTCTTCTGTTCTTCAACAAGTCAAATCAAATCAAGATGAGTTAAGAGCAAAACTCCAATTCATATTCCAAATAAAAGTCCAAGTGTAATTAATACTAGTAGATGATCAACTACATAGAATAGGGGATGAATGATAGATTGAAAATATCTTCAGTTAATTGTTGGGTGGGACAATATTTAATGATGAAATTATTACTGATGTACAAAAATCAGGAATACTTTCTTATTGGAAGGGGAAGTTGACAAAGCGTGCGAGAGAGAGAGAGAGTGAGTGAGGGAGGGAGGGAGAAATCATATATGAGACCCTTTTTCTTAGTGATCGCTTTCGCATGAGTGATTCAATGTCACACTATCTAATTGACAGCCATAGCTAAGGTCTGCCCCAAACTTCGTTGTCTTAAACGGGCCCGCGCTGTTGTATCAGACTTGGTTACGACATTTCCTTGGAAACCGTACTGCCTCTACACGAGTTTTCTCGCTGGAGTAACAGCCGAACGAAAACTGGGATACGGCTCAGAATCGAAGACTCCTCGGTGTGTTTGTCACCATCATTGCCTGATATGAGACCCCATTTATTGGAAGTTTTACATTTATTTTATTTTAAACAAATTTAAAATTATAATAATCCATAATGGTAATTCAATTAATTGAATATCAAGGAAAATCTCACTCTAACAAAAAAAAAAAAAACTAACTTCATGGCCTCTATTTTTATGTTGAAATATATACGTCTTAGAGTCAATTTAATATCTTGTTTCATGGTGCTTTAATATGTTGCATAAGGATGTTTTCAGGTCGAGACTAAATGCTGGTTGAAATCAAGTTATGATTGAGGTCGAGACCAAGATCAGAATGTTTGCTGAGTAGAGTAGATGTTGCTGTGGTCCAGGTCCAAGTGTATTCATTTGTGATTATGGGTTGGGCTTCTTCTTATGATGAAACTAAAGCCCACGTTCATCTCGAGTTACAAGAGTCCAGCTATCAAGTTATTCTCTACATTGATCCTGATCGTTTATAAGAATCTAATCGTGGCCGTTGGTTTCAATCAGGTGGTGTATCCAGAGATCATATACCCTCACACCTACCTATCTCTCACAATATAATGCTCTGTTCCTTTGCTCCTCTCTCGTGACTATCAATTGAGGTGATTAGAGTTCATTCAACAGAGGAGATATTTCCTTATTCCACAAATCAGCCATCGTCGACCTTCACAGATCAGTTTTATCTCTCTTTCAATAGTATACGAGTGTTAGATCTTTTTTATCTCTTTGTTCTCTCTCTAGGTAATTTGAGCGATTTAGGGTTCTTGTTGTTTTTCACCAGATAAGTTTTGTATTTGGTTGATTTCGAGAGTCTGTATAATAATCGTTGGTCGGTAGTAGAGAGATTGATTGAGAGAGATTTTGTTTCAGAAGTGTTTTTGTACAAAGTCTGTTGATCTGCTTTGATAGAGTCTGTATTGTTTATTTGAGGATCTTTGGTGATTGAATAAAGCTTGTGCTTGTTCTTGATATAGATCCTTGTTTTTGACATGGTATCAGAGCTAAGGCTCGTGATATTAGGTCTGTGTTAGTGTTTCCGCTGCGTGTTCTTGTTTGGATCTGATCTTTGTAGATCTGGTTCTCGGTCGTAAGATCTGTTTATTATCTTTAACAGATTATTGCGTGTCTTTTTCGTTTGTAGTTGGTTCATGTACAATCTCTCAAGATCTAGCCTAGTCAATAGGTTTTGGTTTTGAGTTGTTTGTCAAACAGTAGATCTTTTCTTGATTCAATAGATCTGGGTCTACTTCTGCGTGTGTCTTCTAGGTCTAGATTTGGTCCTTGTTGTTTCTGGTTTTTGAGTCGGTTCTGAGTTAGCTGATACTGGATTCTTGAACAAAAGGGCTGGTGTACACGTGAAGATCTTGTTCTTAGTAGTTGTTTGGATGTTCATTTGGTGGATCTGTTCTCCGCTGATGCTCTCATGAATGGATTTATATACGATATGTTGTGAATCATTGGACAGTGGGATCTTGGTAGTGTGATACCAGCATGTGGATTGCTTTGTAGTTTTTTCTTCAATTCACAGTTCTATACGAAGGTGTAGGCTGCAAGTTTGTTATTGGCGAACCCTAACTTGGGAAACCCTCTCGGTGAGATCTTTCCAATCTTTTATTTAATTTTGTAGGTCAAGGCGTTTGGTACTGGGTTAGAAGGACCGAAAATTGATCGAGTCTGTCTTGGCTAGGGTTGGTCTAGGTCTAGGTGGCTCCTGCGTGAGGACCTGCGCTGGCACCCATGAGTGATGAACCAGCGATCTGGACACCCACGTGGCTTCGCCAGGTTGTTTGTTCTGAGTTAACTCTTTGTTCTGTTTTTCTTGCTTTTTTAGTGAAATCTGAGTTTGTGTTATTCATCTGTTTTTTAAATACCTTGCGTTTGCAACATGTTAGATTGTTGTGATTAAAAGATGTATAAATCATTGTTCTAACTTGGCTATACCGTGTTGATAGACTGTTAGAGGTTGTGGTCTGCACTTGATGTTCTTGCGTGTAGATCATGTATTCTTTAGTGTGAGATTTTTTTCTTTTTTATCTCATATGTTGTTAAGGGAAAAATGTTGGATTCCTTTTGTAATATGTATCTCAGTTGGTTTTATGTTTTTTTAAATTCATGTTGAAAAAGAAAGGAAAAAAACTGAAAAGGTTTATCTAATTTTCACATGTGACTTAATCAGTCGAGTCTTTAAAATCTTTTCAAGTTTTTTTAACATGAATCCAAATTTTACATGTGGATCTGAATTTAAAAGTTTTGTGACTTTTATTATTTTATAAATCATGTGATTTAAGTATTCAGACCATTAGTCTAAGTTGCATAAGTCATGTGACTTGTTGATTATCTGAAATCTCTATCTGTTTTGATTCTATTGTTTTAGGGTATGTATTTGTTGACAATGTTGAGAGATTTGTTAAGATAATCTGTGTTTGTTGAGGATTTGTTGGTATATGTTACTAGTAGTAGTAATATCAAGTTTCGTTCTCAAGTCTTTGTTATGTGACAGCCGTGTATTTTTCTCGTGGATAATATTTCCTGATTGAAAAAGTCGTTTGATTCTGTGTTCAATCTTATCCTGTTTGGCTGTGTTTTGTAGTCTATTATTAGGCTTGTTTAGAATACTTGTTGTCAAGGGTATTCTTGATTTGTTATTATCAGTCTTGTTTTCTCCTTTGTGGGATGTCTTTCTAGTTGCAAAATCAAGTGATTTTCTTACTCAATTAGATGTTTTTCGGCTAATAATTCTGGTATTGGAACATGTTGTTTTATTTGGCAACCTGTGTGTTTCAATTGGTGTATCTCTTCTCATGTAGTCTCTGGTATTGGTATTGGCACTAGATCTAGGATTCTTAAATAAAATCTACATGGTGTAGATTTAGGTAGTCCGTTAGATCATGTTAGTGTTTCTTGTGTTTTCGTCTTGTTGATGATTTGAACCGTAGAGGTTAGAGAAGAGATTGTATGAGATTCCGGTTGGTTTCTCTTTGTATTTTACATCTTGTTGGTGTTGCAGCCTTTTGTGTTTTCTTCTGTGTGAGAAACATTTTCTAATTTCAAAGTCATGTGATTTTGTTGCTTTTGAAATTGTTATTTGGCTGAAGGTTGTTGTCTGATAAAGAATTGTGTGATTCTAAGTTTTATCAGACTTGACTCCGAAATCGTTTGATTCGGTATTTGCTGTGAGTTTGTAAAAGTTTTTGCTTAAGGCAAATTAGTCTTTATGTTCCTCACAAGTCTTGAAGTTTGAACGTTGTGTGACGTTTTTTGTTTTACCAGATATGTGTCTGGTAGTGTTGCAGAATCTTGTGATTCCGATTAAACAGAAATGTCGTGTGATTGTGTGTTAACCGAAACATGTGTGATTGTCTTATAATCTATTGTATGCCTTGTTGACAGGTTTATAACTGAATTGTGTGATTCAGTTTCTTTAATCTGAATGTTGTCTGATCATTGTTGTTCTCAAATATGTCTTCTTAAAACTTTTTGTTTGACACATTCATGGCTAGGTTTGTTCTAATATTTTTGATCTAGTTGGATATCACTGTTAATATTAGTTCGCAGATCTAGTTATGATAATAAGAATTGTCATAAAGATAGTGTTTCTTTAGCTGTTATACTCTGGTTTATACAAATAATAAGTTGGTTATGTATAAATAGTAAAGATGAATCGTTCATATTGTCTCTTTTATTCTGTTTTTTTATTCTCAGTTTTCTCTCTCACAAAAGCTAGGGTTTTCATCTTGTAATCGTAGATTCATAGTTTGAGTCTGATTAAGTTTTGATGATCTTGTCAGGTTGTATGTTATGATCTGATTGTTAGTAGCTTTGGTTGTGAAGTGAGTTAGAGAGTTTTTGTTTGTTTTGATTGTTTTTCTTTCAATAATAAGATCAGAAGTTTTTTTTGTTATTTGTTATCACAAATTTTCAAAGTGAAAATCTTTTTTAAACCATGTTTCTTAAGGAACTTAGGAGTTCTTAAACATTTCCAGAATTTTTGACATTTTTAAATTGATAGACTTTTGGATTATCTTTACAAATTTTTGTCTTTGAGTTGCGTTAAAGTTCTCTCTCTTTGTTTCTCTCGCTGTTCAAATCAGGTTCATCATGTGGTTGAATCTTGGTAGTTTGTTCGTAATGTGAGGTTTGTATTCAGGTTGTTGTGTTGATAATCTGAAAGAGAGTGTGAATTTTTGTGATATTTTGTAATTAGATTCAAAGTCCTTTGTATATGTCATTTTTACTATTGTTCATATTTTGTATAGTTTTTAAAGTCAAAGATTTTACATAAATATGATTGGAAGTGTTTAGTATATTTTCTGGAATTTCTTAAGAAATTTGGAAAATTAACAAAGGCAGTTCATAGTTTCAGGACATACATCTAATGTGTGTCTTAACATATGTACTGCTACATGTGTCATTTTTCACAAAATAACCAACTTAGGATTAAATGTGCAGAGTAGTATTTCAGTTGCATCTGTTTTTGTTGAATAAGACTATACTAGTTGTTCATTAACCTGAGCATTGTAGTATGTCTTGTGTTCTGTCTAGTTGTTTGAGAATGTCATTGTGTGATTTGTGGTGTTCAGTTTCTCTTGATAACTGGTATTAGTATTGAGTCCTTGAAATTTGTCCGCACATCTTTTTTATTATCTCTTAAGGTTTCAATCAAGAAATTCATCTTTCTTGCTTCTAGTATTTCTCTCTCGTTTCTCTAGATGATTAGTGTTTTGAGTGATCAACAGTATGTTCTTTGTGTTGCTTTATGTTTCTGATAGGTATCTAGAGTTAGATTTTTTCTTAATCTGAGAGGTTGTGTGAAATAGGTTGTGAGGTGTTTTTTGTCGTCTTATCCCTGTTTTTCATTCAAAATTGAAAGTTTGTTTTTGAGTAAAAGTTTATTTTTCATGTTTTTAAAGAAAATGTTTTAAGTGATGTTATTAAACTGTTTTTTATTGTTTCAACTCAGTCTTTCTATATGTTCTTTCTCTAGTCATGTGAAGGTTTTGTTTTTTGTTGTGAGTGACCGGGTATTGTGAACTTATTTGAAATAAAAATATATTTTTTCTGAAGAAGACTTGGTTTCCAAAGGTTTTATTAAAACATCTAAGATTCCTACTAAGTTGCAAATTGCTGACCTAATGGTTAGGGGTCTTGGGGTCAATCATCGTGAGGAATTATGTAAAAGGCTTAGTATGTTTGACCCGTTTGGATATTAAATTGTGGGGGGGTGTTGAAATATATACGTCTTAGAGTCAATTTAATATCTTGTTTCATGGTGCTTTAATATGTTGCATAAGGATGTTTTCAGGTCGAGACTAAATGCTGGTTGAAATCAAGTTATGATTGAGGTCGAGACCAAGATCAGAATGTTTGCTGAGTAGAGTAGATGTTGCTGTGGTCCAGGTCCAAGTGTATTCATTTGTGATTATGGGTTGGGCTTCTTCTTATGATGAAACTAAAGCCCACGTTCATCTCGAGTTACAAGAGTCCAGCTATCAAGTTATTCTCTACATTGATCCTGATCGTTTATAAGAATCTAATCGTGGCCGTTGGTTTCAATCAGGTGGTGTATCCAGAGATCATATACCCTCACACCTACCTATCTCTCACAATATAATGCTCTGTTCCTTTGCTCCTCTCTCGTGACTATCAATTGAGGTGATTAGAGTTCATTCAACAGAGGAGATATTTCCTTATTCCACAAATCAGCCATCGTCGACCTTCACAGATCAGTTTTATCTCTCTTTCAATAGTATACGAGTGTTAGATCTTTTTTATCTCTTTGTTCTCTCTCTAGGTAATTTGAGCGATTTAGGGTTCTTGTTGTTTTTCACCAGATAAGTTTTGTATTTGGTTGATTTCGAGAGTCTGTATAATAATCGTTGGTCGGTAGTAGAGAGATTGATTGAGAGAGATTTTGTTTCAGAAGTGTTTTTGTACAAAGTCTGTTGATCTGCTTTGATAGAGTCTGTATTGTTTATTTGAGGATCTTTGGTGATTGAATAAAGCTTGTGCTTGTTCTTGATATAGATCCTTGTTTTTGACATTTATGTTGTTTCAAAATAATTTACGTAACAAGCAACTAATGTGAAAATTATAAGTGTGTTGGTCTTATTAGCGGTATAAATTATTATTAGCCAATTGCATATAATTTAAATGTAAAATTTGTAAATATTTGATGTCATGTTAATATATTTAAAATTGTAGTTAATGAAAAACAGTTGTTTAAAATATTACTGATTATTAAACATACGTAAGTTTATTCTCTTGTCCGCATAAAACAAAAAATATAAAGCGTAGATGAAATCAGTGATTATAATTTATACGATTAAGAAAAGGTTATTATTTAAGTTTAAACAATCGTTGATTAAAGTGACCACAATGAAGCAGATTAAAAAAAATGAAAACATGTTTACTCAGGATTTTTCTTTTGAGAATTTTTTTTTATTATAGTCTTAATTATTAAAAAAACATTGTATTATTTAACAGACTTTTTATCCTGGTATAAACAATAGACGAATAAACTGTGTACTTTCTGAAAGTTTTATCTTATAAATTCACGAACTTATTTGTACATATAGAATATGTAAAGTGTGTTAAAAAGTGAAAATGATGACAGCTAGTTTTGTGTTAATGTTTAGTTTGGTTATGGATATAAGAAAATCTAGTCGTAATTTTAAAAATTATAAATAACAAATGTGAATAGTAAGTCAACCAACAATTTTGTATTTTAGACCCACAAATCGTTAAATAATATAGTGACCCACTCTAAACAGCAGGATGAAAGGGACGGTGGCTTTTCCCTTTGGCTTTTTAAAATGTTGCAAAATGTTGCTTTTGACTTGTGATGGCGTCTCTTTTTTGTGGGTAAAATTTAATTATAACGACCGTATGTATGGTCTTAGAATCAAGAAACACTAAAGCTATTTTCACACGAGAAACTATCACTAAATCTTCCCTTTTTTAATATCATCATATGACTGATTCAACAAAGGTAGGAGGATGCATGTCAATTCAACTCCACTTATGTTTAGAACAAAATATGAGATTTCATTATAGAAATCGTAGGCAATTTTATCTATCCACTCTAAACTTTCAAATTATTATATTTCTTCAAATCATATATCGTACATTATGCGTTTGAAACTTGTGATTCCAAGAAATATGATTTTTGTTGTAAGTTTAGTAAGGTATTTAATTTTGAAATTCCTGTACAAATCATGTTTAGTTGTGTGCGGATTTTTTCTCATCGTAGTTCAAACCCATGAATCACTTATACTCTGGTTTGCCCAACTAACAAGTTCAGCACGAGTATAACACTCTGAGTATATGTGGTTTGTCGAGCTAACACTTTAGATCCTTCTTATTAATGTCGGTTAGTTTTTCTATTAGTTTGTGAGTAAAATGATTATTGTACCCCTCCATCCATCTTCTTCCCCAACTAACCCATCCCAACCACCACCCAATAACTTTATAACCTCACAACATCTGACAATAATCTCAATCTTACTATAATTGTTGTACACAAACAAGTTTAATAAACATCAAGCTCTAGTGATTGGTCAACTACGTCATTCTAACAGACTATAATATCATATAAACGAAGATCTTGCAATAATTACTCTTTATATTACTCTATATATTAAACCACAACGTCTTAGGCAACATGCTACTTTTCCCTTTTTGCATTTAATCACTAAACTTTTTTCTTTTACACTTTTGACACACACTTTCTTCCTCTCTAAGATCTCTCTCTGCACACTCTCCACCGCCACCACCCATACTACACACAACACCCGTCATCTGCCGTCCACACCTCGACAACACCACCAATAGGACACAACCACCACAGCTCCGACTCCTGTTAACAAACCCGACCCAAAACAACCCACCCCCCTCGCGTCACTGACACAACACACCATCGCCTCGCCATAACCATCACCACCACCAATCCGACACAACCACCACAACCCCGCCTCCAACTAACAAACCCGACCCAAAAGAACCCACCCCGTCTGCTAACCGCAAATCCCCGGCTCATCCAAGATGTCAATCCTAAGGCGCAACCGAAGCTACACCCGGCTACTCCACGCTGTAACCACAACCAATCGGACAAAACCACCACAGACCCTGCTCCAACTACTAAACCCGACCCAAAACAACCCTAATAACACGACCCAGCACCCCCGTCGCGTCACTCACACAGCGCCGATGGTGGTGGCCGTCTGTTTCAAATAATGGAGGGGAGAGAGATCGACATGGGGGAGACTTTTTGTAGAGAAAGAGAGAGGGAGTTAGAGAGAGAGGGTGAGGAGTTGTAGGTTAAACAGGAAGGAGAAAGAAAAGGTGGAAGAGTGGGTTTTCTGCTGTTAAAGATGCACATAAGGTGCCAACCATTTGGTCTACTTATTTTTTTCTATTAATTAGTCACTCTATTTATGTTGAAACAAATTCACTCGTGTTTAGATCTGTATATTTTTAGAGCTTATTATATACTTTGTTATAACTTTTACAATTCCATAAAATTATGTTCCTAACGCATTATTTTGTGAACTCATGGGTAATAAATCATCCTCCATATTCCATCATAGATTTAGCGTATTGTTGTGACATCCATGTAAAAAACAAAACCAAAGGTCGCGCAACGCGCGACTTATTTTATCGACACCTTATTAAGCACAATTTTTTTGGCTTTTTATTTCGTTTTGGCAGTCAACACCGATCTGTGTACACTTTCACTTTTTGGCATTTTTGGATTTTAGAATTTTGAGGTGGTTGAACGTCTTGTACTTGCTCCGGGGGCATATGTTTGCTCAATACTTGACATGTTCGCGGGCGTAGCCCGTGGGCAAACTACTAGTTATATATTAATTCTCATCTTCTTAGGGAACAGTAATAATGTCGCTAACAGCCTAAACTAACGGAGATGTCATAACGGTAATGAAGTCAAAATTGGCGGCGCTACGCTGTGAACAAACCGTTTTGCCCTCTGCCTGAAAAAGAAGTACAATATTACCCTTCAGAGATCTTTGATGTTGCTACGTTGCTACCCAAAAGCGACTGGAGCAAAAGTCAATAATGCTGCCGACGAACAATGAACGGATCTATAGAACGGCATCAGACAGAGACGATGACGATTACGAAGGAACCAAACAACATCAGATGCCCATTTTTTTCCCGGATCAATTTTCAGATCTGAGCTTCAAACAAATCAATTGTTGAAACGGAGGGCTAAGGTAGGGTTCGCAATGGAGTTGCATGTGTGTGTCAGACCGTTGGAGCCGTGGAGAGGCAGTCGGTCAATGGTAGGTAGATTTGAGTTCAGATGTGGTTGTTGTAACAGACGTGGCACCGATTTGGTGGTGATTATGTGGTGTTGCCGGTTGGGCGATGGAGGCAGGATGGTTCCGAGGTGGTGGTGGTTTTTTTACTGGTGGTTAGGGCTGTTCAAAACGCTCGGTGCTCGCCAATCGCCCGACGCTCTCTCGGAAATTGCTTGTTCGATTTTCCGCTCGGTTATAAATGAGCCGATCGGCTCGGTTGTAAATGAGTTGATTGGATCGGTTCGGTTTGTAAACGAGCCAAGCATGAGCAAAGGTCCACTCGGCTCAGTTCGGCTCGATATATTCTTTATTAATTTATTATATATATAATTATATATAGACACATTTATACAAATATATCTATAGTCTTATACATGCCACCATATTGGGTTTGGCACAATACATGCATATATACAATTATATTTATAGTTATTGACCCAGTCAACCCAATGATAACTTAACACTAAGTTTAATTGTAAAACCCTAAGTCGTGAGAAAACATGCTTGACTTTCTATTCTCATTAGTTGTCCACCATCAATCATCTCTAGATATCAACCTATGCCACAACACGATAAACGTTCTCTGTAGTATGCTATCACTTCAATGGCCTCAACTAGAGCCTCATTCTCGAACGATCGAACCTCAATCATCACTAGGAAACGAGAATATTAAAGAAAACATCCCAAATTTATGGTTGTCCGAAAACACTCGCCGCTCCTTCGAAAAAATGTGTGCTCGAAGAATGCTTGCTCAGTTTCCAGATCGATTGTAAACCAGCCGATCGGCTCGGTTCGGTTTGTAAATGAGCCAAGCACGAGCAAAGGTCTGCTCGGTCCGGCTCGGCTGGTGAACAACCCTATTGGTGGTGGTGCGTTTGTTGTGAGAGATAGCATAGAGATGGATGGATGGTGTTGTGTACTTGTGCAGATAGATGGAGAAATGGAGAAACTAGGGTAGATGACAATAGTATGTTGAATGAGGGATATGATGAAGTGTTGTACTAAGCCCCGAAGCGGTGCATAACACCCCTTGTAATTTAGTGCTTTCTCTTTTAACGCGGTTTGTTTTGCAATTTTGCACGGGTTTGGTCTTTGTTCGCTTAGTACTTAACATGGTTTTACCACTCATTTTCCCTCTGTGTTTTACCGTTATGTGCGTCACTTGGTGTTAATAGTTTATGTTATTTCTTTATGATTTTTCTGGTTTTTGTCATTGTTTTGTTTCTACTTAGCACAGTTTTACGTTTCCCTCCTGCAGGACATATGCCCGTCCGCCACCAAAAGGCCCGTATGCCACCATCATTCGCCATCTTGGTGTACACAACGGCGTATATCCCCGTGCGTAGCACGGGTGGAATCTACTAGTTAATATAAAACTCCAATTTATCGGAAATTAGGTCATGGATTATAATAATCGGTGGCCATACATAAAGTTTGAAACCGTAGATAAAGTTCAGGAACCCACTCTATTATGTATCAACACTCAACCGAACCTGTACCTGCCACCAATTACACGTGCAATGCCAACACCAACTCACACGGTGGTGTCTCTGTTTTGCCCTCCGATTGCCTAACTATGTATAATGTCCCTATCTCTCTCTCTCTCTCTCTCTCTCTCTGTCTTTGTTGTTCCTTAATAATTATATTACTCTGTCAATGGTGGTGGAGATGGATGGTGGCGGTGGAGATGGTGAGGAAAGGGAGGGTGGCGGTGGAGATGGTGATGGTGGTGGTGGGTGGGTTGCATGGAGAAGAAGATGGATGGAAGGGTATAATAGTCATTCCAGCCACAAACTAACAGAAAAACTAACTGACAATAATAAGAAGGATTTAAAGTGTTAGCCCATCAAACGACAAGGACTTAGAGTGTTATACTCGTGCTGAACCTGTTAGTTAGGGCAAACCACATGGACGAAAACTGCAATTAACTCTTTGATATATATATTACCAAAAAACACACTATAGTTTCAATTCCTTGTCATTTCAATGCATTCCACTAACTCCATTAAATAAGCTCATTAACTCCTAGTCACATGCCATCCACATGATGGACATTTTGGTCATTTTCGCTACCTCGTCAAACAAACGTTTTACTTCACACTCTTTAATTATAATGTAACGAGACATAGATTCAACAAAAATTTTGGGGATTTTAGTTTGGGGAAAATTAAGGACCCTAATTTCCTTCAGGCAAAATCCCAATTCACAACCATGGAAGCAGTCTGATTTTGTTTGTATCACACACAGTTAAAATGGGGGAAACATTAAATGCATCTTCTAACTTGTCATCATCCTTTTCCTATTCCCACCCATACTCATATTCCAATAACCTAAGGCTCTAGGCTCATATCTCTCGCCCCCTCTCGAATCTCATATATCGGCGAACTACACTCCCTCACCATGAAATCACCCAAACACTCCATCTCAACTCTGACACCTCACCAGCGCAAGGACCAAAATTATTCTCTACCTCGTCATATGGGAACATTCCAAAGACTGTACGGAGCATGGAAACGCCATTTCAACTCGCTAAACGTAAGTCAATATTAGGGAGACCATGTTCGGTTAAGTTGTTCAAGGAAGATATCCATTTGTGTACCCACCTCTAGCAGATCAATTTTGTTTGACGAAGCTTAGCCTTAATTGAGGGCCAATTCGGGATGAATCTATGTGGGTCGGTATTAAACCTTGAGTAGGCCCAAGTGATGAAGCCCAAGACTAGGGCCTTCGTGACTGGTCACGTCTTCATTTAATGCAGGCATGGCTATGGAGGTAAGGCGGCATGAACAATTACTTAAACTCCTCGTTCTGACAGTACCAAGCATGTCCCTAGGGCTGACACACACGTTTTGGTTCGGTACAAAGGGTACAACAACAATAATAAAGAGAGGGAGAGAGAGAGAGAGAGAGAAGACCAGTTGAATGGGGAATATAACCTCATACGCTTGAAAGATTAGAAAACATTCAATTCACCCATAGAGACACGAACTCTTTGAACATTCGCTCATAAAATACGTTTCTTCCTTCCACATAAGACACTTATCCTCACGCAAGAGGTTGGTCAGGGAGACACCATTGGGCCTATTGTGACGAGACTAACACTTTGTTTTGCAGGAATAGAGATGGAGCCTGTAACCAGAGCGATACTTGAAGTACACGTTAGTCTCCATGTTCATCCTTGGAATCAAAAGTGTGTGAGTCTCTGAGAGAGAGAGGGAGAGAGAGAGAGAGTTGAATGCATGATATTTATTTAGGGCATAAAGATGAACACGACTTTTAAGGAGGAAGAGGTTAGATTCACTACTAGAAAATTGGTTACTTTCTAACAAATTTAATTTGCAACAAGTTTTTTACGACTAGGGATGTTCACTAGCCGAGCCGAACCGAGCGGACATTTGCTCGTGCTTGGCTCATTTATAAACCAAACTGAGCCAATCGTCTCATTTACAACCAAACCGGAAACCAAGCGAGCATTTTTTGAGCGCACATTTTTTTCTAATTAGCGACGAGCGACGAGTTTTCGGGCAACCATAAATGTGGGATGTTTCCTTTAATGTTTCCGCTGCTTAGTGATAACTGAGGTTTGACCGTCCGAGGATAACACTAAGGAGTTGTTTGGTTCACTTATGAACCCCTCCGTTCAAAGGCAACCTCTGAATCGGTCAAAGATGGGTGGTGTTTGGTTGCCAAAACGCAACCTCTGAATGGCTCCATTCAGAGCTGAATGGGTGGGCATGCATAGGATGTTTGATGTGCCGAGAATTATACATGTTTTTTATGGATATTTTTACCCTTTTTCCACTTGAAATCATGCTTTTATCTTAGTTTTAACATGATTTATCCTTCTTTGTTAATAATTGCAGATTTTGAGGTCAAGGAATGAAAAGAGGTGAAAAACGGCACAAAAGGCAAGAAATTGAAGACTGAGAGAGCTGTTTCAGAGCACCTCTCGTGGGTCAGCAAGTCAACGTTTCAAGGTCAAAGTCAACAAGCACGGGCGTGCTCCCTACTATGGCACGCGTGCTCACCAGTGCGTGTTCTCAATGGCTCTAGCAGACCAAAGCTGACAAGACGGCTGGCCACATGTCCAAGCACGGGTGTGCTCACACATGAGCACGGCCGTGCTCATCAACTGTCCCGACAACACTTGCGCGCAAAGACTCTGCAACAGTAGCAGGTAAGCATGGTCGTGCCACACTCCTGAGCATGGGCGTGCGCTTGCTGGAAGGTCTATAAATAGAGACCTCCACTCCTCACTTTGGCATCCCTCAACCCATCAAATTCTCCACCTTCTACACAAAGTTTCTGCTATCTTTGGGACTTGTAGGTGTCATTTGAAGCTTGGGATCACTCCATAAACACAATATTCGAGAGAGAAACAACTCACAATCACTCAAAGCCACCAAGAAATCTCCATACAACCCTCACCATGTTTTTACCCAAAACCAACCTTGTGAGCTTGTTATATCAACCATGCTAGGCTAGATTTCTCTTGGTGTTGCTAGGGTGATGATGGAACTTGGTATGAATTAAATAAAGGTTAATTACTAATTAATTAAAGAGATAACAATTAATTTAAGAAGAGTTAGAGTATTTAATGTTTATCATTATGTTATTTATTTCTTTTGTTATTACATTATGTTTCTTCTCATTTGATCTGCCCATATATATATATATATATATATGTATGTATATATCAAATTTCAAAACTTTATATAGACAATTAAGTTGAAGTACAATAAAAAAATTTGATGTCGCAAATATTAAATGTACTTTTATGTTTACAAATTTGGTGTTTTATTTATTGTAAGGGGAATGAGTGTTTGCCAAGGCTACCCTCGTATTACTCACCCTCCTCGTCTAACTCGAGGTATGGTAGATTTAGAAATGCAAGAGGTTTTACAAGATCATATCTGCTAAGAATATATCATCGTCATCGAGCGATGGAATGTTTATGAAAAAGGTGTATAGAAGAGAAGTGAGGATAAATTTTATGAAAAAAATATGGTGTATATATATTAAGTTTTAAATGTTGAATTTAGCATTTTTAAATTCAACGGCTAAATTTCTAGCTGTTACACACATGCTTCACATTGGCTTCCACCACCCGCGTAACAAACCTGAAGACCCCTACCTAAATGACCGGCGGTGTTGGTGTTCTTCGGGTAGGGGTATCCTATTGGGGTTGTCGATGGTACAACGTCCCCCTAAGGGTTAGAATGGTATTTTCTCAGTAGTTGAGGACACTATGGGAATCTTGAGATGAAGTTATGACATATGGTAGTCTTGGAGGGACTATTCCTAATTAACATGGTGCAATGCGTCATAGTTTTTTTAGAACGGTAAGTTAACCAACTCCTAAAATCTTTTATGTCTGCACTTTGCAAGATTTGAACCTTTCACCATTAGAATAGAGGAGAGATACCTTACCACCACACTATGTCCCTTGCAATGTGTCATGTTGAACGCTCTATTATTTCACAAACTAAAATTCTGCTAATTTGTCTTCACCCTCTAGCTAGGTGGATTTCTCATATTTCTGTTTTAGCTCAAGTTTGTGCCAAGTCAAAAATGTTATGTGATTGTTGTTATTTTCAGTTTGAAGATGACCAAAAATCAGAATTTTCCTATACACAAGATTTGGTTTGGCTCTGGCCCCAAACCCACCAAAAACAGTTTTGCAAAAGATATAAAGAGGCCTTTGAACTTGTGTCTGAAACCCCCATTTGCATGCCTTAGCCAAATTATGTATATAAAATTCAAATGTCCCTAATATTTTCACACTAGTTCATATTATTCGACAATTTAAAGCTTCATTGGGCTTTTGCACACTGTAATCACAAACCGTCTTATTGGCGAAAAAAATAATAAATATTTAAATAAAGCAAAACTATTCTCTGCAAAAGCCTAAGAAATAGCAAAAATAGCTCTACCAAATTCAAGTCTGAAACCAAAAAATGATGCATTTCATGAATACAAACAATGAGGTGAATGTTGCACAAATAGAGAGATTGATCAAACTGCCAACCCGTCTTGCGGTTGAGGAATTCTTCTATCCACTTTTTTCATTCTTTGTGGTGGCCAGATGACATGAGTAACCCTTCCGCGAATCAAGCCCAATGGAATCTGAAAAATAAACAAGCAAAGAGTTCTTAATTTCGCAGACTTGGTGTTACAATTTATACCTCCTTTCATGTATGATTTCCACAACTCTTATGACCAAAACCAATACCATCTATCATTTGTATATTCTAGTCGAAACAAAAACATCAATATAACTAAGAATTTAGTATGCACCTACCGGGCCATATGTTCTTGAATCACTGCTAAATGCTGAATTGTCTCCTTCAACCCAACAATGTCCTTCTGGAACCTTTATAGCACCATTCACGTTGCTAATGTAGTCACCTCCCATCGCTACTATTCTTTTCACACATCTCTCCTTGTAATTAGTTGGGTTGCTGCAGAATTATAGGGACTTCAATTCTCTATTTTATTATTATTATTTTTTTTTTCAGGTTATTTTTTATATCAGATGTATCAAGCTGTTAAATATAGAAAATAAATTGATAAAAAGGACACGATTGAAATGGGGTGTATTTGTAATGCATAAAACCTTATTAGATTACGTTATGAAACAATATAAACAGTATTATCACATTTTCGCACACTAATTTTTAATAGAAACTTTAAAAGCTTTGTACAAACTACAAAGAGGGCTTCGGGTCAACTCAACCAAGCCTGTTTTGACACATGCCAAAACTATATAAGACAATGTGTAGTGGGGGTGAAATTTGGAGCCCCTCACTTGGGCATTTTTGGACAAGTGGCATGTGAGTCCCACTAGGGGCTTGAAAGGGCTTGAATTTCACAAGGGGTGTAGTGGTGTGGTGTGAGTGTGTATAAAGATATTAAATTTCAATAAAAAAAAGAGTGGTTGTTAATTGGTTGAGACGGTGGAGGGATTTAATTGGTTGAAAGCATGCCCCTTTCCGCGTGAAATTTTTCACGCCTCCTCCTCCTCTTGACCACATTTAGCGCCCATTCACATGGAGGGGGGCGGTGTGCAGGGCGCGAATGGGGCTTTAAAATGCCCTTTCACCGTGCCACTACATATGGTCTTAAAACTTGTGCATTTGTTCATAAAAGAAAATATAACAGAAGTGTTTCACTTATGTGTATTGGGTTGATGAAGCAGAAAATGGTAGCTAAACAGCAGCACGAAGAGGATACCTGAAAATGACTACATCGCCGTGTGAGAATCTGTATTTGTCAAGGCAAAATTTCTCCAAGAAAACATAATCATCTGGCACCAAAGTAGTCAGTAATGGTGGTATCTATCAACAAGACTAATGAATTAGATGTAAAAAAAATAAATAATAATAATAACCTGTAAAGGATTCGATAGAAGGATTAAAAGTAGGAGACATGGATGAACCACGAATAGGGCATACACCAGCATAACGGTCTGTTACAGTGATGCCCACAAGCCCGAATGCTACAGACTTGCTAAACATTTTCAGAACAGTATTCTGGATTCCCATAATAAATAATTCCCCAAAATTGACTGCACAAAAGATAACTTTTAACCTCAAATTTCATATCCAAATGTATCCTTTTTAAAACAAATAGTTAGGTAGTAACTGTAAGTATATCTAGTGATCCTATTTCATAGTAATTAACAGCACATTTGAAATCATAAGAATGAGTTACCGTATCGAAGCAAATATAGGTATAGAAATGAAAGAAAACAAGATTAGAAAGAGATTGCAATAAAAATTAATGAAAACAGAATCACCTTTACTCAAAACAAAACGAAAGGAACAGATCTCGCCCGCCGGAGTTTGATTATACTCACCCACCGGGCTGCAACTCCAACCTATGCCCTATGCTATGCTATGCTGCGCTGCCTTCAAAGAATCAAAACATTACCTCATATTTTCATCGCTAATTACTATTTATTATTTTTTTTATATTGAAGCTTCCCTCCCGTACGCCTCTTTGTCAGCGCCGTCAGACGAGGCCTGATGACGTAAGAAAAAAAAAAGAGGGGTTGGCGGGTAGGAGGTGAGCAATTTTTGGTTGCTCCCCTCCAGACTCCTCTGTTCTTGCGGGGGTGTGGTTTAGGCCCGCGTTATTTTCACCTGACTTGCCTTGAGTTGGGGTTTCTTATTTCTCTTGCCTGTTATTAGATTTGGTGTTTGCGTGCGTATGGCTCCTAATAAAAGACACCGGAATGTTAAAAAAGGAGTTTTTGACCCTGGCTCGAGTAGTGGTTTGAGAACATGCCCCTTTAAGCTTTTCCATGAGTGTAAAGATGATAAACCGGGGTCTTCAGGGTTTTTACGCCTTCTAGAGCACATCCAGGGTTTTCATTTCAAGACAGAAAAAAGAAGGGCGTCTTTGCAAGATGCAATCTCCCAAGACTTGGACCTCTTTATGGAAGTTGGGGGCGCTCTTAGGGATGGGGCTAAATGGCTATGTGGGAGGTGCATGGTAATGCATGCTCTCAGCAAAAGGTGTGTTCACAGTGCTGATGACGTCATCTCCTTCTCTTTGGTTACGGGAGATGTGGAAGATTTCATTGTTGGGATCCAGAAACCTCGTCACGTGACTGTGGACATGGAACCTGGTCCTTCAGGAGGTGTGGTTGGAGATATATCCCTCTTAGAAAAGGTTTTCTCACTGCCCATTCAAACTGTCAAGAGCATCCCCCAAGCTGTCGATTGGCGTTTGTCCAGGCCTTGACGGGTGCCTTACGCAAAGTGGTGGCTTCACCAGGCTCCGTAGAAAGTTGGGTCAAACTGCTCTTATTGCCTCGATGTCCTTGCGGGTGGTCAAACCGTCCACTAGGCAGGAACGGAGGTCTGGGATTAAGAAATCAATGCAGTGTTGCAGCATCCTCAATCGCTTTCTTTGTGGAAAGACGGTTCTGGGTTTGCATATCTTGTTCCTTCTCTCTTCGATTCCGCAGGAGGTGTTTCTTTCATCAAGGAGGAAGCAGTGGGGAGTGAGGCTACTGAAAAGAGCCCCAATGTCAAACAGTGCCTCCGGAAAGTACGGGATGGTCATTTCACAGCTGCTGTCAAGGTGTTGTGCTCTAGTGGGGTTGCTCCTTTTGGGGATTCTACCATGAAAGCCCTCATTGATAAACATCCAGTGTTGTCTCCCCCGTCCTTGCCCTATAACTCCGACATCATGCCCGCGCTTGTGGTGGATGAGGACTGTGTGCTACGATGCATCCGTTCTTTCCCTAAAGGGACTTCCTGCGGGAGGGACGGTTTGAGGGCCCAGCATCTATTGGACGCCCTTAGCGGAGAGGGGTCTGTGGCTTCCACGGGTTTGCTCTCAGCTATTACTGAAGTCGTCAACTTATGGCGGGGGGGTTGTGTCCCAGAGTGCTTGCTGAATTTATTGCTTCGGCCCCCCTTACCCCTCTTTTGAAACCTGATAACGGGATCCGACCCATTGCAATAGGGGCCATTTGGCGCAGACTGGTATCTAAAGTGGCAATGAGGAAGGTTGGTAAGGAAATGTCTAAGTATTTGGGGGACTTCCAATTTGGGGTGGGGACTCCTAATGGGGCAGAGGCGGTGCTCCACAGTGCTAACAGGTTCCTTAACTCCTTCCATGAAGACGGTTCTTTAGCTATGCTCACTGTGGATTTTTCAAACGCGTTCAACATGATAGACCGCACTGCCCTTCTCCGAGAAGTTCTTCAGCATTGCCCGTCTATCTATTTGTGGGTTCAGTTCTTATATGCCCAGCCAGCTAGGTTGTATGTTGGTAATGATTGTATCGGGGCCACTACGGGGGTTCAGCAAGGGGACCCTTTAGGTCCCCTCCTTTTCGCCTTGGCATTACACCCTATGGTTCTCCGGGTGCAAGAAAATTGTAACCTCCCATTTCATGCGTGGTACCTTGATGATGGGACAATTATAGGTGATGCCATCGATGTTGCGAATGCCTTAGACATCATCCGGAAGGAGGGACCATCGCTGGGGCTTCAACTGAATATTAAGAAAACTGAGGTGTTTTGGCCGTCCTGTAATGGGGTGAAACGTAGGGACGGGCTTTTCCCCAGTGGGATTGGCAGACCGGAAAAAGGGGTGAAGCTCCTTGGAGGGGCTGTTAGTCGGGACTCTTACTTTATACGAGAATTGGCAGAGCGGAGAGCCTCGCGTGCGGTTGATCTTATGAAACTTTTGCCCTGCCTTAGGGATCCCCAGAGTGAACTCCTCTTGCTCAGATCTTGTATGGGGGTCGCTAAGTTGCTTTTTGGTTTGCGGACCTGCCAACCCACCATGATGGATGAAGCGGTATCATGTTTTGACAAAGGTCTGCGGGAAGCCATCGAAGACATAGTGGTATGTGGGGGTCCGTTCTTTGGTGACCTACAGTGGCGACTGGCATCCTTGCCGATGCGTTTGGGAGGATTAGGGCTCCTATCAGCAAAAGATGTTGGGGTGTATGCTTTTGTGGCATCGCGAGCTCAGTCTTGGAATCTCCAAGACCACATCTTAAGGAATAGTGGGGTTGTCAACATGGACATGAACTACGTACAGGCCCTCGAAAGGATAAATGACTTTCTCCCAGGTTTTGATATTGGCGGTTTTTCTAACAAGGACACCCCCCCCCCCCCCGAAGCCTCAAAAAACTTTGGCGAATGCCCTCTTTGGCAAAATCGCACAGAGCCTGGGTGAAACTTTTGATCTGTCCCCCCGCCAAAAGGCAGTTATTGAATGCTTGCAAAGCCCCCATGCCCAAGATTTCCTGAATGTTATCCCAATGGAAGGTTTGGGCCAAACCATGTCTAGGGTTGAATATAGGGCAATTCTTAAATATCGTTTGATGATCCCCATGTACCACGAAGATGAAGTCTGTCCGATTTGCCGTAAGGCATGCTTGGACAAATACGGGGAACACGCGGTTCATTGTAAGGAGTTGCCTGGTTTCAAATATAGGCATGACTGGGTCCGGGACGTTCTTTGGGACATTTTAAGAAGGGCTAGGATCTCAGCCAAGAGGGAGGCTCCTGTGAATTTCCTCTCGGACCCCGCTGATGGGAGATCCACCCTACGTCCAGCAGACCTGCTTGTCTTTGGGTGGGTCGGGGGAAACACGCTTGCGTCGACCTAACAGGTGTATCTCCTCTGGTTGGGTTGAGGGATAGTGGTTTTTTAGCAGGGCAAGCTGTACGGAAAGCAGAGGCGAAGAAAGTTGAGAAGCATGCTAAAGCCTGCGAGGAGAACCAACACGTTTTTGTTCCCCTGGCATTTGATACCTTTGGCTCTTTGGCGCCGGAAGCCATCCGTTTCCTGACTAGAGTCCAACGGGTTATTCATAGCAGTGTCTCGACTCCGGGGGGACATGGGTTCGTTTTTAGTAGGTTAGGGTTTGCCATCCAGAAAAGGGTGGCGGCGCAGCTTGTTGCCCGCCTGCCCGCTATCTTGATGTAATGAGTCACGGTTATGTGTTTATGAATGAAATTAAATTAAAAAAATATTATTATTAAAAAAAATCTGTTTTAAAGTTATAATATCAATTTGATTTTTTTTTTTTAATAATTTGCTACACTTTCTTTTTTTCAATTAAGTGGTAATTACAAGAGGATAACAAGTAGACAATAAGTAGCGTCACAGCCTCTTTTTAAATCGCAAATCCTATCATACTAAAACAAAGACTTTTTGGTTCTTGAAGAACCGAGAATTATAGTTCATTACCTTTTGCACACGATCTAGGAATCAGATTGCCTTAGGGCAAGGGATCCAATTTGTCAAAGACATATTTTAAATTAAGGATCAAGTTATTCTACACAGTGTAACAAAAATGAGAAGAGTGAGAATGATACAAAAAACACAATACATCATGAAATGTGATACAATGAGCCACAAAATATAACACAGTGCTGAAAAATATAACACAATGCTGAAGAAAAAAGACACAATGAATTGAAAAAATGACACAATGATGAAAATAAGAAAAAGACACAATGTTACATAAAAGACACACTGATATAACGTATATTCTAAAAACTACAAGCTAAAACCTCAAAAAACAAAGACCTAAAAACTAACATCATAGGGTTCGATGAGACGGTTCCAATGCCGCTAAAATGAGTTCAATCGGAGTCCGTTTGATACAGTTCCTATTTTTCTTTCACTATGTATTTGATCCTTACCCTTTAAATTAAACACCACATCATCATAATCATATTAAGTTAATCCCACCAATAGCAAAAACTAAAGTAGGGTCTGAGGAGGGTAAGATGTAGATAGCCTTACCTCTACCTCGAGGGAATAGAGATGTTACACCCTACTAGGGCGGAAACACAGGGATGTGATTTGAAAGGTTTTCAAACACAAGGTTCGAGCAACACACAAGATTTAATTTAAATAGATACCATCGAAGGATGGATAATGTCATAAATTATTAAAATAACACAACATTGTCTGGAAATAAGTACTTGTCTGAAAACACATAACTTTAAACACCAATTTAATGTATGACTAACACACCCGAATCCATGATGGTACCACCCAATGCAAGCTCAAACCTAACCCTCAACTCTCCGCTCAACATGATTAGTGAAGGGATAGAGTGCCTAATCCCTGCGCGGGCGGCATTCCTATCCCTTCACTAATTCTTGGCGACACAGTATTCAAATCCCATGCTTACACAGTACTCAGAGTATTGTACAAGCATGTCTGCTGCCAGACGTCACATCAAACGCCATCAGAAGGGTCAACCATACTGTGTCAAAGACAAGCGCCGCCTGCACCCAATCACGTTGCGCCACGTGGACTTGTAGCAGGCCAGATCATGCTTTCTCTCACATCAGCATTAAATGTCACCTGATTCCCGCCATTTTCTAGGGCCAAAGACATATGTCCTAGGTCGAGGCCCAGATCGATTACACCATTTTATGAGCCGTCTCACCCGACCCGTATTTTCTCC